>OX465597.1:337021015-338271015 GCA_950022295.1 Bromus sterilis
CATGCATGTTTTGTGTGATATTGCCATGTTTTAGATACACTTTCATACACTTTTGATCATATTTGGGCTAACCTATTAACTCAGTGCACCCCAGTGCCAATTTTTGTTTTCTGCTGTTTTTGTATTTCAGGTTTTCCCATTATTAAAAGTTCTCAGAGAATTCCGGGAAAAATATATAAAAAATTAGCGTTCCAGAAGCTTCCTTACGCCCGAAGGGGGGCCAGAGGGGCCCCACCTGGTGCCTAGGCGGCCAGTGGGCGCGGCCTAGGGGGTGGCCACGCCGGGAGGCTGCCTAGACTCCTGGTGGGCCCCCTGGCTGCCCCCCTTGGCCCTTATTTTTACTCGCGACGCGAAAACCCTGATTCCAGGCCCCCTTTTTACCAGAAGCAATTCCGATCTCCGCCGCCATCGCCAACAAGCTTCGGGGGACCAGAATTCCTGTGCCGGCACCCTGCCGGGACGGGGAAGTGCCCCCGGATTCATCTCCATCGACGTTGCTTCCTCCCTCCATGATGCGGGAGTAGTTCCTCCCCGGGGCTGAGGTTTATACCAGTAGCTATGTGGTCTTTTCTCTCTCTCCCATGATGTGATCTTGATTGTGATCATAGGCTATGTTAATCTAGGATGATCCCATGATGTTTCCCCTTCCTCTATGTATTGGATTGATATACTCACTTGATCTTATCTAGTATAATCCCCGAGACCACGGTGACAGCGGTCTATTGGACATGGATTAGAAGAATATTTTCATGGGTGATTTCCTATTTTGTGTGTTGATTGAAGATTGAGAGTCTCTTGGTGCTTGTCTTTGACTATCCTTAAGATATGTTGTGGTGATTGTGGTACTCTCTTTGGATGGCCGCGGTGACATTGGGAAATCCATAGATGAGAACTACGAACTCTGAGGTGTGCTTTTGTAGCCCTACACCTTCTCGTCCTCTCTTGACCACAAAGGAATGACCTCCGAGTACGTCTCCATTGCATGTTTTATGAGGAATATCATGTGATTAGACTATGTTAATGTTGTTGAGAGTTTCCACTAGTGAAAGTATGAAGCCCAGGCCTTGTTTCCACCATTGTTACACCGTTTGTGCTCACTTTTATTACATGTTTATTTGCTGCACTTTTTATTACAGATTTATATTATCTTGTTTTGCCACACCTATCACCCATATTTTATCATCTCTTCGTCGAACTAGTGCACCTATACAACACCTAGTTGTATTAGGTGTGTTGGGGACACAAGAGATTTCTTGTATCTTAATTGCAGGATTGCTTGAGAGAGACCATCTTCAACCTCTACTTTCCTGAGTTCGATAAACCTTAGGTTATCCACTTGAGGGAAATTGCTGCTGTCCTACAAACCTCTGCGCTTGGAGGCCCAACATAGTCTACAAGAATAGAAGCATGCCTAGACATCATAGAACTTATGATTTTCATCCCCCTCTATGTTTATGTGGTGAATTGAGTCTTGATCTTGAATATTTTAGAATTGAGATTACATGATGCTTGTCTAGTACGGAATATAATGTAAGGACGCACTCCTTTACTTAGCTTGGAATATAATGCATGATAGCCCTCCTTTGGGGTCTCAAGATTGTCAAACAAAAATGTATGCGTGATGGGATGGTGAAAAAAAATAAGGTACAAAATGTTCTGTAGACCAACTGCTAGGCCGGTTCATATTTCATTTCCACTGTTTGCTTCGTATCATCGAGGGCTTCATAACTACACTTGGGTATGTTTTGAAAGACTATATTCCGAGCTCTAAAGTTGTCATCCTACAATTATTGAAGTTGCCATTGTATTGTTAGCGAAGTTACCATGTGTTGACGCCAAAGTCGCCACTTGATAACTTTGGTTTACATGAGAATTTTATATAAGAATTAGGTGGTAACTTTGAAAGTGATTTTTTTTGCGGGTGAAATATATATAACGAATTAACGATATGTGGGAGCTAAAACATTTGAAAGTAAAGTTTCTCACAAAAAAAAACTAAAATTCAAAGAGTGGCATTTAAAGTGGTGATACATGCACCGCGCGTTTTCACTATTAGCGTCTTTTTTTTTCTACATTTTTTCCTCCTGTGTGTTAGTAAAATTTATTTTTCTGCAAGAAGGTCACGAGTTTGTTCCCCGTCTCCTACCTTGAATACAAGAATGCTCCCATTCATCTATCCTACTCCTGTGCCGTTTCTGCCAATTTCCAAGGGGAATGCAGGAGCATGTTCTTTCCTTGTGCCGATCTCAGAGCTTCATTTCTCAGAACAACGGTAGAGCTCCATCGCTTCTTGGCAAGCAACGGAAACGAGCTCGTGCCGTTCACCGCCCCCAGCCCCAGCAACCTACCTGCTGCCGACCTTCATCTCTGCACAAGATCCATGGAAACCCAAGAATGTGATGCCGCCCATAGCTCCGAATCCGATGCTCGCAAAGCGGAAGGGCGAGGTGGATTCGTCGCCCTGCCGTTCATCATAGGTATGCAATCTTTCCCCCTCTTATTCTGCCCCTACATGTTGGACTGATCCGCGGTATTACCGAAGTGAGAATGATCGCTGATGATCATGATATTGTTATCTCTTGTACATATCCACAGCAAATGAAATGTTGGAGAAAGTTGCGGGATTCGGGCTCAACACCAACATGATCATGTACCTCACCAAGCAGTACCACCTGAGCAACGTCACCGCAGGAGCGACGCTCTTCGTCTGGGCTGCAGCAGCGAATTTCGCACCCATTCCCGGCGCACTCATTGCCGATATGTACACAGGCCGCTTCATGGCCATCTCCTTAGGCTCCATTGCCTGCCTAACAGTAAGTCAATGTAAAACCACCAATTACATTTGACTCCGAGCCGATGCTTCACTTGCCTGAATTTGTGGTTACTGCAGGGGATTGTTTTCCTGTGGCTGAGCGCCATGATACCCGGAGCGCGGCCGGCACCATGCGGCGTCGGCCTTTCCGGGGAGCAGTGCGCACCTGCGGGGCCGAGGCACCTCGCCTGGCTGATCGCCGGCTTCACGCTCCTGTCCATCGGCGCCGGCGGCATCCGGCCGTGCTCCATGGCCTTCGGCGCGGACCAGTTCTCCAGGCACCCCAAGGAGCAGAGGTCCAGAATCCTGCAGGCCTACTTCAACGCCTACTACGCGTCCATCGGAGTGGCCTTCACCGTCGCCGTCACCGTGATCGTCTACGTGCAGGACAACGTCGGCTGGAAGGCCGGGTTTGCCGTCCCCATGGGCTTCATGATGCTCTCCGCGGTGAGCTTCCTCCTGGGCTCCCGCCTCTACGTCAAGGAGAAGGGGTCCAAGCAGATGTTCTCCGGGATAGGCGCCGCCATCGCGGCGGCCATCAGGAACTACAAGGTGCAGCTGCCGGCGAAGACGGAGGACGGCGTGTACCATTACCTGAAGGACTGCAAGCTCACTGTCCCCACAGACAAGCTGAGGTGAGCGCAGAGTAAATGGCATGACCAATGCACGCATTATCGTCGATTGGTCTTCTCACATACACGGCGATGTTTGAATCGGCTCAGGTTCTTGAACAAGGCGTGCATGATCAGCGACACCGGG
Organism: Bromus sterilis; assembly: GCA_950022295.1. NCBI lineage: Eukaryota > Viridiplantae > Streptophyta > Magnoliopsida > Poales > Poaceae > Bromus > Bromus sterilis. The sequence continues at coordinate 337,024,587 of OX465597.1, forward strand.
AGCGAGGACTTACCCGGCGGCAATGGCACGGCGCCCGCGGCCACAGAGCGTGATGGCGGCGGCGGCAGAAGGTTGTGCACGGTGGACCAGGTGGAGCAGCTCAAGTCGGCCGTCCGGATCCTGCCGATCTGGTCGTCCACCATCTTCCTCGCGCAGGCAATAAGCCAGAACTACGCCGTGCTGCAGGCCAACGAGATGGACCGGCGCGTCGGCGTGGGCGGGTTCCGCGTGCCGGGCTGCTCGCTCACCATGTTCAACATGGTGACCATGTCGCTGTGGTCGGGCAGCTACGACAGGTGGATCGCGCCTGCGCTGCGGCGGGTCACGGGAAACCCGCGCGGGCTCACCATGAAGCAGCGCATCGGCGTCGGCGTGCTGCTCGCCACGGCCGCGATGGCCGTGTCCGGCGCGGTGGAGGGCGCGCGGCGCGGGCTGGCACTGTCCGGCAGCGGCATGTCGGCGTTCTGGCTTGTCCCGCAGTTCGCGCTGATGGGGCTGGCCGAGGCGTTCGGCGTGATCGGGGAGCTGGAGTTCTTCTACACCGAGCTGCCCAAGAGCATGGCCAGCTTCAGCATGGCGCTGCTCTACATGGCCCTGGGGGTGGGCAACCTGGCGAACAGCTTGATCGTCAAGGTGGTCGACGACGCGAGCCGGCGCGGGGGGAGGACGAGCTGGCTGTCCAGCGACCTCAACGCCGGCCACTACGACTACTACTACTGGCTGCTCGCCGGTTTGGGCGCCCTCAACTTCGTGTATTTCCTCTGGTGCGCCTGGAAGTACGGCGAGGAGGGGAAGAACGTAGAGTGGGAAGAGGAGGGTCAAGGAGGTGAGAGGGAACGGCCCATGGCCTAGTTTTGTATGGTGTGAGCCCGGGTAGCTCCGTGTCACAGGCCATTTTTAAGGACGTGGCAGTTGCCTGAACAAAAATCAGAGTCGGTCGAATCTTCTTTGTCAACCATTGGATGCACAATGGATGGATGAGATTCTTTCTTCTACCTTCGGCCTCCTTTAGCCCAGAACCTATTATATTTTTCTCTAACTGCCGCCCTACCCTCCCCCCAACCTCCGTGCTAGCCCCATCCCCGGGCATCTCTCCAAAGTCCAGCGACCTCCAATCCTGACGCCAGGGAACCTACACCCCTCCACGCCTAAGATAGACACCGGGGTGATCCTTTCCGGCAAATCGCACCACCGCTAAGATAGATCAGGGTGTGCATCTTCTCCGACGAGCGGCGGCTCTTTTTTCCTTCCCTCCAGCGACTAGGGTCGACTGAACGGCGGCTCTTTCTTCCTTCTCTCTGACACTAGAATAGACTGAACCCGGAAAATTAATTTATAACAACGTCTAAAGTTAATCTCGACGACTTAGCAGTTAGCAGTGTCTAAAACATCATGTACTCTATATTGCAATGAGGGAGAACTTCCAGTTATTTCACATTCTCGCTTTTAAGATTATTAGAGTAGTGTTAAAGGTCTATGTAAAGTGCATAATTTACTTGCAAATTTACTATAGTCACCCTTACTTATTATCACTGACTGTCTAACAAAATAATTATTATTAACCGGCACTACAAAATGTCTGCCTCGTAGAAGGGTGAAACGGAAAACAGGTGCAGTAATGTAAACGTGGCTACACTTCTAATAATTTCTTAAGCTCCTTCTTGTTAACCTGAAATAAGCAACAATGAAAATCAGCAGCGAACTAAACCCAGATGCTCTTAAAGATAACAAAAAAGAGAAAGGATATCTATTTCCGCACCTTTCCCATGGCATTCCGAGGAAGAGAATCCCATAGGTGCAATTTTGTTGGAATCTGCCAACGCATAGAAAAGGAATTAACTCTATAGCGAGAAAAGATAAATGAGTTCAGGGGAAAAGATGGTACGGAGTAGCTAAGAACATGTACCGTATGTGATTTCTCAAAACTTTGTAGATAAATATTCGTTAGAATTATTACCTCCGATTCATATTAATGGACTCAACTTTGTCTAAATTCGTATGTATCTAGTTAAGTATTTAGACTAGATGCATGTGTTGCATGTGTATCTAGACAAACTTAAGTCCATTAATATGAATCGGAGGGAGTACTAAAACTGCAATGTTCATTAACATAATCAGAGGATGGATGCTTTCAGCATTAGCACATGTGATTGTAAATATAATTTAGATGGGAAACCACCCCTTGCATAGACCAACAGACAAAATGCAAACTTGATAATACCTGACAAAGAAAGCTAGTACAGAAAAGCAGATAGAAAACAATATGGAAGTTCTGTAGGCAAACCTTGTATGGAGCAAGTTTATCTTTTGACCAACTTGTCAATGCTTCTAAGGTTAGTGCTGGCTTCGAAGCCTGTTCAGCCCTTTTCTTCGCGTCCTCCTTAGGCACAACTATTGCACATATAACCTCCCCATAAGCTTCATCAGGCAAGCCAAGAACAGCACACTCCAGTACAGTGTCATGCTGAACAACAAAGGAAACCATATTAAGCAAGATGAGTAACAACATAGGACTTTAATCAACTGCAGCAAGAATCCTTTGGCGAAGTTGTTAGCCAAACAATGTCTACCCTGTTACTCTCAATGCAAAGAAAGCACATTATCAGTACGAACATATACAAATTAGAGCTTCGTAACTATCAGCAGTTCTTTCAGTGCAGTAGCTGCGACAAAAATTTCTACGTACTAATATCTTAGGCACTTGAAGAGGTAATTTTCAGTAAATGGTAATTTACCTCTAACAGAACCGCCTCAATTTCTAATGCTGACAACTTGTAACCACCAACTTTCATGATATCAGCATTTGTGCCTACACAATGAATACAATTGAGGCTGAGAATCCCAAATTTTTTTAACTGTAGACATAATATCACGGTCAAAATGAAAACAGAAACCAGAAGAGCATGATACTGCAGGGCTAAAAGTGGTACTTACGCCCTAAAATTATAAAGTACCCATCCTCATCTACAGTTACCGTATCACCAGTCTTGAAAAACCCACCATCAATAAACGATTCTACTGTAACCTGCACCAGAAATTTGTCATGTTAATAACAGAACAATGGTATTAAATTCACAACAATGAATCCTTCATTTGGTTCTTTATAGCTAACAAAGTATAATAACTTCATATCAAGTACGTACATGCTAATGCACCTCATAAGTCATAATAACATATAAGATTGTATTTAAATAAGAAAATGTGCACTTAACCAAATGGAAGCACAACATTTTAGTAAGTGGACTGCAGATTGGATGAACAAATGCAACAATAACATCCTGTAATTGGTATCCGGGGGAAGGAATTATATGATGGCACTGTACAACTTGTACACCATTCAAGAGACTATACCTACAAGTAGTGAACTAAGGATGCAATCATCGGATAGTATCTACAAATAACTATCTATACAATACAAAAATGAAAAGGAATCCAGTTTTTTTTCACATACATCGAACAAGTAATTAGCATCAAGGGAAGGAATCATACGATGGCAGTATGGCACTGTAAAGTTTGTACACCAATCAAGAAACTATGCCTATTTGTAGTGAACTAAGGATGAAATCATCGGATTTTGTCTACCAATAACTAATTGTATACAATAAAAATATGAAAAGACATCCAGTTTTTTGCACATGCATCGAGGAAGTAAAGATGGGTGATGAATTAGCAAAGGGTTTTTTGAACTGAAATTCTACCTCTGGTCTTTTCCAGTACTCTTTGAAAAGAGATGGACTTCTAATACAGAGCTCACCGACTCCAGTTTTAGTTTCAGTACCATCATCCATAATGATCTTGGCCTGAGAAAAAAGATGTTTTAAATGCCATGAAGCAATACAGAATAAATCAGTTTAATTATATCGCTAACTAAATGGTGCCATAGCATACCTCAACACGTGGAAGAGGTTTACCGACTGTACCTTCTTTCCGTGCACCATGCAATGGATTAGACAGTGCCATGACAAACTATAACCAAATGAAACTGTTAGGAGCCATTAAAAAATTCCTATTGATGAAATGTTAGTGTGCATTGACTTCATAACAAAGAGTTTATGCTTTAACCTCAGTCATGCCATAGCGTTCCAAAAGACGGTGGCCTGTCACTTCCTGCCATCTTTTCATGAGTGGGGAAGGAAGTGCTGATGATCCACACATCTACAGCGATTCAACGACTATTAGTAGAACAGATATAGAAAACACAATGGCAGTTATGATAGTGTTAGCAAAGTGTGAAGGCAACAACTATTAAGGGCATCTATTAACAACAAAAACAGGAAAAACACCAGAATTGGACACAAATGCAAGTGCAAAAGAGAGGGTTGCAGAAAACAGGAAAGTTGGATGGAAAGTTATTTAAACCGAAAACAGAAAAAAAAAACCTAGGAATATTGCCTCGATCCTACGCGAATTGACTGGAAAAAGAGGCCACAACAGATACTGAAATTTCTATGGAACTAGGGACACCGGAAAAGCAAACAGAGAAATTTCAGGCTGATCAAAGAGGATTACTGGTCGTGTAACATATCAGGAATAGGGAGATCTATTCTTATTTCTACCGAATAAATAGACATGCAGTGGTTTGTATGTACAGATGTAGTCAGAAACACAAAGAAAGTGCAAGACATGATAAGACTAAGCCAAATCATTAATTAATTTTGGTAGGGGCATTCAACATTCAAGTTCAATGCTGAAACCAAGATAATAGAATAGATATAACTAGTGACAAGGTATACATGGAACTTACCATTAGTCTCAGCTGCTTTGCAGCATAAGAACAGGCAGATTGTTGATCAGGATCCATACTGTCGTACCCTTGCAGTAGGCGTGTATACACGGTTGGAACCTGGCATTCCAGAAGTATCGAATCACCCTAATAACTCAACCAATTTGACGACGATAATATAAATGTGTCATAGAATCGTACTCCAGTAAATACTGTAATAGCCTCCTCGTTTTTACTGGCGTCGTTGGGATATGACTCGCGCCATCTCTGCCATACTCCCCTCACACTGAATTTTGGCATAAACTCGACCTGTACTCACAGAGAAAATGTGTTACTAACTTACCATGAAAGCAAATCCACAGACGTGCTACCGAAAGGTCCAAAACAATTGAATCTTATGTGGCTAAAGAAAAAGTAAATAGACACATTAAGTGGCCAGAAAATAAATCCAAGAGCAACTAAAGACTACAGAAAAATCCAGATAAAGCATTTTCCATAATGCAACAAGTAAATGAGGGTACTTACCACTGATCCTGAATAGAGGGGCGCAAATAGAGCATTGAAAAGACCATGAACATGTAATTGAAGTTAAGGACCTCAGTAAAATTGACAAAACAGAATGGTTCCTCCAAATATAATTATGAGACGTATGAGTGTGAAAACTATCATAATTGCGATCAAACATTGTGACTTAGATGAGGTTCTAACTACTATCCTAGTGCATGTACTTGACATTTAAAACCTGAACAGGCATGATGACTACAGTATGGGAAAGCTTAACTAGTTAACTGAAGATATGAAGCATTTTCCCAACGAAGAAAAGGATGAGATATCATCCAAACATGTGTCTTTATATCTGAATACTTCAATAAATAACAAAAAAGTTATCATTTCAAAATAATGCAAATCAATATGTTGTGGATATGGTGCAGTGGAAGACAGTGAAGAAACTGATCTTCACTTTGATATCCCCATGCCTCTGTCAGAATTTGAACCTGCCAAACCAGCAAAACAAAATGGTGTGTATATTAAACGCTAACAGATCAGTTCAAATAAATAAAAGAATCATGAAAAGGTGTGAAAATATGGATAATAGGCTCATAGCAACAGCAAATTAACCAAAAGTGTTAGTTTCAATTAGAATGTTTCTACAACTGTAAGATAGACCTATTTATAGACGATAAAATGCACCTGAGAAAGTATCCCCTCATGAGTGTGCACTACTCCTTTTGGTTTACCAGTTGTGCCACTTGTGTAAAGGATAAGAGCAGGATCATCTCCTGCATAATCAACTCCAGCATAATTAGGTTTATAGAAGGACACGAAATATTTGAAAAAACAAGATTAACAGTTGAACATATGTTCATGATTGCAAAGAACAACTAACGAAACATGCAGCCTAAAAGCAGCAGCATAAATGAAATATAAATTTGTGGTAAAATAAACATTAATAATCACCTTTAATTTTCTTTAAACTGTCGATCTCAGCCATTAAGCTAGAAAATGATGAAGTCACTACACTACTTAAAGGTTCTTGGGCATCTATCTTTGGAGGTATACTTTCCACGGGTGGAAGAAGAGAATAACGAGCAGAACATTTGGTAGAGATGCTTTCCATAATCTCATGATGCTCCTTCGTGCTTAACACCATAGAAATATCCTATAAGTTGCGAAAGTTAGAAATAAAGACATATCGCATAGTCCATAGTCCATAGTGAACTGTAAACATATGTGTATACAATTTTTTGAATCTATATATGCTAAAAGATGTATAGCCTCTAGACAGCCCCTCTATGGGGCATTTAAGAAACACCCCTTACCACATGACCTTATGTAACTTTTATTTCTAAATTGAACCACGAAAGCAAGGTAAAAAATAATACACAATATCCTAGTAATGTTTCTCTCGTAAGATGATATATTGAAGGGGGGAAAATACTGCAATAATTTTGGAACAAACCGAGTCATTCATGACATGCAGAAGTTCAACTTCAGGATAGCTAAGTGCAAGGGGTACTGCAACACCACCAGAAAGCCAGGTTCCAAATATCCCAGCAACAAATTCAGGAGAGGGTTTAGCCACGATGCCAATACGAGCACCACCAAGGTATCCTGACCCCTTTGTCCCATTGATAGAAGAATCTTGACCACCCTGAGTCATTTAAAAGAACAGTTTAACGAGTTTTTTCTAAGGCATGATCAACATGCATCGAAAAGTTAACAAAATGATAAGTTTATATTAATCAAAGCTCAGTCGACCTATGTATCAAAATACTTGGTCATAAAAAGATTGAATGGTGAACTAACATATTTTTGGGAAGTAAAGGTGGAAGCATAAAAATGTTTAAGTGACTGCACATGTCCTTCATTAACATAACTGAAGTTTCACTAGAGCTACTGAAAAAATGGGCTGCACTTTGTAAAAGGCTAAAAGCTAACTTGTGCAGTTTAGTCATACTTTTATGGAAATGGTAGGGAAGAGCCATATTGAACACTTGTGCAACTTTTGTGATACTCCCTCCAATCCAAAACAAGTGTCGCAGTTGTACCTTCTAGCAAACATGCAAGGACAAGGCAGGGCAAACTAATTGTTTGAGTAGTTACACCCTCCCAGTCTCAGACCCACACTTTAACCAAAATGTTTGTCCTTTTGCATTAGAAGAGGAATGCCGAGAAGGCACCAAACCTACCAGGAGTGGTTCAGCTAAATCATATAGTTTGAAGTTGCACTTTTGTGGGAGCTTGAACTTGCATATTAACGCGTCAGCCCAATTAGTTCAAAAATTTCAGTCCCAGCCTTATGAAAAAGGTTATAATGACAAAAGAAGAAGGGAAACTAATAAAAGATCAACTGCAGAACCTAGAAATAAGGTCAGGATAGACATCTCCTAATCAAATCCTAGCTAAGGGACAGCCTCAACTCTCAAGTGAATACACACAAAAAAACTAACATATGGAAAAAGGATTGGTGGTACATTTTTTCTGCACAATATATTGTGGACATCCAATGCTGACGAAATAAGCTGGACAAGGCTATAGCTCTTCTGGTCAGCCCTTATAGCTGCACGGGCACCATGTACCGAGCCATGCTTAAAGACTTCTCGAACAACCTCCATAAATGTGTGAGAATTCTGTCTGCTGCTGTCAACTGAGCCACAAGCAAGATAATAAAGCATCAGAAATAACAAATGACACATACTAAATGGAAAATTTAACCCTATGTGTCAAACTATAAACAGATATTGAGATGAAGATCAACTGCCTTTGCGTGCCATAAAAAGAAGTAGGCAGTAGTTGGTTTGGAAGTAAAGGGGATTAGAGACCCCAGTAGTCCCAGCCGTCAACCATAGTACCCACATCTTCGATAAGAATACTTATACAAACCACGCACAATCTCAAGATTAAGCTTGATCACGCACAAATGAGTGACTACGAACTGCTATATTGCCAAAGTCATTCTGGAAGCAGCGCGGCTGCACAATTATAACTAGTTCACTACTCCCTGTGATTTACCATGTAAGTGATTTAGCCTTTCCAGCTCTTATTAAGATGTAAGTAGAATACAGTAGATTTTTTGCTCATGTTGTTCCTATTTAGCCCCTCAATGTTTCATCAATAATTGAACCTTTAAACACTACTCATGGGAGCAGTACATTTTATTTTTCTTCTTCTGAGAAACAGCTCCAGTGATCGATCACTGATGAACATATCCTACTCGAATTTGACCAGATTCCTCCGTGTCAAAGCATCAAAAGTAGAGCGTGGACGCCTCAAGACACCACCCCGTAGATCGGTAGCTACTGCTACTACTACTGTCTCCATTCTGCGCCGGGCATCCAATGAAGCAAAACAACAGAGCAGGAACTAGAACCGCAGGGATCAGGCTCAGCGCGGAACGGCGGAACCACGCAAGCTAACCAACATCAGCTCGATGGCGCGGAACCGCGGAAAGCAATTCAAGGCAACCGGGCGACGCGCTCGGTTGAGGCAAAACGACGAACACCTGGTGCGAAAGCGAAGGAGGAGGAGGGGCGGGAGGGGAAGGGAGCGGCGGAGGAGCTGACCTGGGGCTGGGGAGGAGTCCGAGGCAAAGTGGCGTCGGAGGCGGGAGGGAAGGAGGGTATAAGAGGAGGAGGAGGAGCGGAGGAGGAGCAGCCGCGGCAGCAGCAGGTGGGGGGAGGAGGCGTGGGGCGTGGGGCAATTGAATGGCGTCATCAAGCGCGCCAGCGCCCCGCGCGCCCACGCCTGCGCGCGCATTTACGGACTGCACCGTGTGGGTAGGTGGCTGGCTGGAGGACAGGAGGAGCAGTGCTGTGGCCTGTGGCCTGTGGGTGGCCGTGGGGGTGCGTCGTACGAGGTTGCTCGCGCCGATTGGGTGGGGGGGGGAACTGGGAAGGGGGCGACGCACGGCGTAGATCGCTGTGCTGCTGCCGCTGGTGCCGCTCGCTCCGGTGTGGAGTTTGTGCGGCTCGCTGGTTCGCTTGTTCTTTTTTTTTTTTTTTTAAAGTCTGGTTCGCTTGTTCGGTCGCGTTGGATTGGAACATCGTTGCACCACTTCTTCCGTGCACGACTGCGGCGCTGATCGATGATGTTTCTTTTTTAAGACAGTACATGCGTTCACAACTACATACACATATTCGATCCTATGAACTTATAAGCACCTCCGAAATGATTTTGATTTTACGAGTCTTGAGATTTAATGAAGTCACCATAAGTGTCTTCGTTATCGTCTCCTCTCACTGAAAAAATACTCATTTTTAGTGAGACACCGAAGTGTCAAACATGGGTTTGATCCTTGGTAGGTTAAAAACACCACAGTTCTCCTAACCATCTCACCATAGATGGGCTCTCAATTTCTCACCGATGATGGATCCAACTGACGCGTCATGAGCACAGAAGAAATCATGAATAACATGGAAAAGGCAGCGTCGACCGTTGGATTTAGCATAGATGTCCAAGATTAGTCGCATTATAGCTGGTGGAGCTGGGTAATGATATGCCCCGAAACGTTTGGGCCATGCCCCCTCGCCCGAACGGCCACACACTTACGTGCACTAATATTAAAGCACGCATTCATCCATGTGTAGCTTTTTCGTTTTTCGTATTTCAAAAGTTTTATCTCTTAAATAAAAATTCCGATTAAAATTCCGTTTTCGCCATTAAATTTATCTCGACGAGATCTTCAAAACTAGATGTCGTATTGATATGTTTCGAGAACTTTTTTTTTCGGACCAAAAGTTGCCATGCTGTTTAAACTGAAATTGACATCCTCTTTACACTAAAGTTGCCATGATTTCTTTCATCTATTTTTTTCTTATATTTTTTAAAGCTACCATTGTATTTTAACACCTTTTGACTCATCGTCGATGCCCGAAAGAGCTGTGGTGATGCTCAGTGGATCCCGAGCAGATATCTGGAGCGAGGGGAGGTGTACGCGACATGACAGTCTTCTAGGTTACGAATGCGTCGAGGAGATCCTCTGACGCATTTCAAGCGTGACGGTGGGGGAGGGGACATGGATCGGGGGGAGAGTTTGTCGACGGTGTGTTGCTGCTCTGGTGGCGACTCTTTTTTGTGCCCATGGAAATTTCTATTCATATGACATGGCAATTTCTATTCATAGGATATGGCAATTCTTATTCGCAGGACTAGCGTCTACGACTTCAAGTTGCCACCTCACATAACTAAACTTGCCATCAAAAACATCAGAGATTGCCATGTGCTAGTCTCACACATGTATCAGCATTGCCATAAAACGTACCACAAGTGTGGGTGGAAAGATGGCAAGCTCACACGCTTTGGTGGCAACTTTAACACATGTGAGATGACAACTTCTACTAAAACATGGCAACTTCACTAAATATATGGCAACTTTGGCTAATAATTGCCATCTACGTACACCTAAAATTAGCATCTGAAAAAACACATGGGCGGAAGTGACTCCTATATATGGCAATTTTATTCATAGGACATGACAATTCTTATTCATAGGACATGTCAATTCTTATTCACATGACTAACGTCTACAACTTTGAAGTTGCCACCCTCACATTACTAAAACATCAGGGATTGCCATGTACTCGTGTCACACATGTGGTAGTTATCAGCATCCCAAGTTTTTTCGATCTACCAATGGTAAACTATTTTCTTTTTGTGTCCATGGAAAATTTAACATATCTTTCGCCATGGCAATTTAAGATATGTTTTTGCCATGACAAAATAAACATGTGTTTACCCAAGGTAAGTTTATAAAGTTTTATTTTATGAATTATGACAAATTTACATAGAACGTTGAAGAAAAAATACAAAAAAACGTAGTTGAAGGAAATGATGGTAATTTTAGTGCAAACAGCGTGGCAATTTAAGTGCAATAGACATGGAAATTTTTAACCCGAAAAAAAAGTTGTCGAAACATATCGATATGGGATCTAGTTTCGAAGATCTTGTCGCGACGGATTTAATGGTGAAAACGAAATTTTGAACGGAATTTTTATTTGAAAGATAAAACTTTTTAAATTTTGAAAAGGCTAAAAGCTGCACTAATAGTACTACTACGGGCAAGATGACGTGCCGGGCGTTCGGGCCAGCTCCCTAGGCCCGAACGTGTGGGCGTTATCGCGGTCCTTCTTTTTTACCAATCACTGGGAAGGAAAGGGGATATGTTACTGAAAGTAGCCCCGAGGGCAAGGATGCATCCAAGCATAGAGTGGGAGGAGAGACAGTTTCGCAGAGACATGGCGGCTTCTGTATGACTCAGGTTTTCGGTCCAATTGATACGAAGAGCAAAGTTTGAAATTACATTACGAACTATGGTGGTGACGGGAGGCATTACGTCAATCTCTAAATATTTCATAGTAATTAGTAAGGGTAAGGGCGGCGGTGGTTCAAGTGTTGATGTTGAGGCCATCTGATGTGTTGACATCCCAAATATCATCGAGAGAGGTGGGCACATGTAGTCCTAGTTGGAGCCAGACATGGGTTGCTTCAGGGCGGCGAAGAACCAGGTGAGAAGTGTCCTCAAGGTGGTGGCCACATCTCAGGCAAGAAGAGTATATGATACGTTCTCCGTTTGAAATTACTTGTTGCTTAAATGGATGTATTTAGCATTAAAAAAATTCTATATACATTCATTTGAGCAATAAGTAGTCATCTTCTAGAATAGATTCACCATGGTGTTTAACCTATCACAAAAGAGCAACCAATCGAAAACCTTTACCCTGATGGGAACCGAGGAGCTCCAGATGTTGCGTGAATTGAGATCCACCTCTCTTACGGGGAAGAGCAGCGAGTAAGCGACCTAGAGAAGAATGCTTCCCATGGGTGAGAAACTCAAAAACCTGTCATCCGGAGCATCGATGGGTGTAACATCCCGTCCAAATGCTACCCGAAGGTGTAGCCTCTAACATGCTACCGGATGTGATAGCCGTCACTGTGAACGACGTCATAGATGACGACCGATCAATGGCTGTTGACCACGTCTAGTGACAGATTGAGGAAGGGGCACGAAGTTGAGCCGTCAGATTCACGTCGGGTTGGGAGAGGTTGACAACCCAACTCTCATGGATTTCATTGTCGTCGCTAATGACGCCGACTAGAACGAGGAGTGATTGTTGATCGCCCATTTGGGAAAGGCGAAGAGGTAGTGTGTGCGTGCATGAGAGAGAGAGAGAGTTCGGTGTGTATGAAACAACGAGGCGGTGATGGGAGAAAAAGGGATTAATGAGCAATCGTGTTTCTCCCCGCGTGCAAGCAACATGAGCGAGATGTCTCGCTCAGGCCTCATTGAAGAAAACCTTTAGATTTGGTCGTTCCCACACAGCCTGGCCTGGAAGTGTTTTGAGGTTCGTGCGGGTCGAGATTTGGATGAAACACAAGCTATCAAACGCGCCCAACCTACATTGCACAGGCATGTTTCGACCCGGTGAAGGCTACCAAACACGCCCCTATATAAACCAGGGTAGAATTAGTCGATAGAACAATACAATATCCTTCAATTGTATTGTATACTCGATATACTCCATCACAATAATACACCATGAGCGGGAAGTAGGGGTTACTTTTATTTCGAGAACCTGAACTGACTAAACCAGTCTCTTATTTTCACTCTAATCTACTCACCTAATCAAAATGCACTATCAAGGTATTTATCAAAATTAACTTTGACACTTCCTATGATCAAAATATTAACACACAAAATAAAAAAAAACCTAACGTTTGATGCACCAAATTGAATGACCAATGCCATCGAACGATTTTGTTTTAATGCATGGCATTGGAGTAGCCCTTTTACATTATACCTGCTTCCCGAACCAACCGCGAAATTGGCTATTGACAAGTCACCGGAAAATTATAGTTTAAGTCTTATCGAATAAATATGAAGCGTTAGATCAAAAAGGAAAGGAGCAAATTGCACCTTCTTTCTCTAACCTTCTTCATTCTCTGAAACAGATTAAGTTCTTGTCCAGACCTCCTAACGTGTCATCAACCGGACCGCCTGCCTTCGCCATCTGCGGTCGTCGACGCTCTCGCGACCGCCTTGCTATCCCTCGGACCTCCCTCACTGTCATGGTAGCCGCCCCACCGATCCTTCCTCTAAGCCCGGCGACCTTCAGATCTCGACGCCTACCCTCGTGCAATCCACAGTTTCAGGTTACAACTCGTGCAATATTGTGTTATAGTATGTTGTAACCTGAACCTGGTCATTGCTTTATATATAAAACGAAACGAAAGCCTATTTTCTAAATACTCCTAAGTTAGGGCATGTTTGGTTCCTAGCCATACTTAGCCAAGCCAAAGTTTGGCAAGTGTGGCAGCCATAAAATGTGGCTGAGAAATTGGACGACAGAAACTGTGGCAAAAGTTGGCAAAAAAATTACTCTATGACAAATAAGACATATAGATTTCAAAGTGTGGTAATCTTAAAGTGTGGCAAAAAGCAAACACATACCAAACTGTACCAAACTTTGAGCCAAACATGCCCTTAACCTTCGAGCAATCGAGCGGTGTGTGTATTTTTTTCTCTAAAAGAAACCGCGAGGTATAGGTTGCGGAGTGACCAGCTCCCGCCCAGAAGAAAATATTCAATTCCTCAATCCAGTTCCAGCCCTCCGGCATGGATTCCCACCACCCCTCGCCGGAATACAGCTCGCTCCTCCTCGCCGGCCCTCGTGCCGACCCTCTGAAGCAAGCCCACGCACGCCTCATCGTCACGGGCTACAGCCGTTCCCTCCCCCTCATCACCAAGCTGGCCACGCTGGCGGTCGCAGCCGGCGCCGCCCCGTACGCGCACCTCGTCGCGACCTCCCACCCCGCACCCGACTCCTTCCTCTTCTCCTCCCTCACGCGTACGGCCGCGCATCACGCCCTCCCGGTCGCCGCTCTCGCCTTCTACCGGTGCCTCCTCTCTGCCGCCCTTCCTTTCTCCAGTTTCGCCTTCACTGCTGTCGCCAAGGCCTGCGCCGACCTGTCCGCCATCCGAACCGGCACGGCCATCCACGCGCACTCCATCCTCCTCGGATTCGGCTCCGACCGTTTCGTGCTGACGGCGTTTGTTGTGTTCTACTCCAAGTGCGGCCAACTGGGTGTTGCACGCAAGCTGTTCGATGCAATTCCTGATAGAAGCGTTGTCGCTTGGAACGCCATGATTTCTGGGTACGAGCAGAATGGGCTTGCCGAGCGGGGGATCGAGGTGTATAAGGAGATGCAGGTGGCGAAGGCGGTGCCTGACTCTCTGACGCTTGTCGCCACGCTCTCTGCTTGCGCACAGGCTGGTGCACTGGACTTGGGGCGTCAAGTGGAGAGACATATTGTTTCTGAAAGAATGGACATCAGTGTGTTTCTTGGCTCAGCTCTTGTGAACATGTATGCCAGGAGTGGTGTTGTGAGCAAAGCTCGCAAATGGTTCGACACGCTCCAGGAGCGGAACGTGGTTACATGGACTTCCATGATCGCTGGATATGGAATGCACGGCCATGGTCATGAGGCGATCAAGCTGTTCCATCTGATGAGACGCGAGGGGCCGGCACCCAATCATGTCACCTTTGTTGCTGTTCTATCTGCATGTGCACACGCTGGGTTAGTCATGGAGGGTCGTGATGCTTTTGCTTGCATGAAGAGGGACTATGGACTGGCCCCTCGCGTCGAACACTATTGTTCTATGGTTGATATGTTTGGAAGGGCTGGACTTCTTGATGAAGCAATGCAATTTATAAGTGATTATATGCCTGGAGAGCCAGGGCCTGAAGTTTGGACAGCAGTACTTGGGGCATGCAAGATGCACAAGAATTTCAATCTTGGGGTGGAAGTGGCTGAGCGATTGATTGCTCTCGAGCCTGAGAATCCATCCTACCATGTTCTGCTTTCTAATATTTATGCTCTATCCGGTAAAATGCACCATGTCGAGAAGGTGAGGAATACCATGATCAAGAGAAGATTGAAGAAGCAGATAGGATTCAGCTTGATTGAGCTAGGAGGTACTTCACATTTATTTCGCATGGGCGAAAAGTCTCATCCGCAAACTACAGAGATTTACCGGTACTTGGAAGAACTGGTTCATAGGATTAGTGCGGCTGGCTACATGCCTGAAACTGACTCAGTTCTGCATGAGTTAGAAGAGGAGGAGAGAGAGGGTGCGCTTAGATATCACAGTGAAAAACTTGCTGTCGCATATGGGCTCATGATGAGCGTTGGAAGCACCACTCCTATCAGAGTAATAAAAAACCTGCGGATATGCGGGGATTGCCATCTCGCCATCAAGTTTATATCAGCTGTGGAGAATCGAGAGATTATTGTCAGGGATAAGCACCGTTTTCACCATTTTAAAGATGGCAAGTGTTCATGTCTGGAATATTGGTGACGAAACTCTCATCTGTTGTTAGGTACAGTTGCCTGGTACCAATAGTTATTGACAACACAGTTTCTTGGGATTGAACAACTACACTCACATACGCTGCCTATCCCGGAATTCTGACATCAGCTATTCAGCTATCACCGCTTCACCAGTATACAAGGTAACTTCTTTAGGGTATTCACTTCAAGCAGTGGGGTGATTTTCGTGATACGTGGTCCCCATATTGCATCAAAACACGAACGCTTACCTCCATCCATTTAATTGTCATATGGATCCAATGTTCATCATTTTGCTGAACATCCACAAGTCCAGCGACCTACATGTTTCTGAACTCCCAACAAATTTTAAAGGGTCAGGATGTTGAAAGATGAAAAACCAGCTCTGGTATTCTTTGCTAGCTCCTCCAGAAGATTGAAGAGCGAGGTTCAGTGCACGCATCCAAGTACCATTTCTAATGTGATCAGGTTTTTGCTTTGGATAATTCTGTGTCGGTCCCCAATAGTGCCTGCAAGTGACAGCACATCAAGTCCACCACCAGTTTTATGAAGCAGATCCGTCTGTCTGATCCATGCACCAGGTTGATTCTTTGATGTCCATCTGCCATGTGAAGACATATTCTTTTTTGAACAGTAAACGAGCGGCCTCTTATATTTCATGAGTAAATAGAGTTACATCATTTGCCAGAGTTTCAAGCAGAAAACCAGGGGGCTCATCTTGCCAAACAATGGTAGATGAGCCCTCCATTTTACTAGCTAGCATATCAGCCGCAGAATTTGCCTCACGCCTGCAATGCACAAAGCTTATAGAAGAAAATTTTCTACTTAAGAAAGTGCACTCTTCATAAATGGAAGCCGCTGGTCCAAGCGAATTGCCGCCATCTTGCATCGCTTGGACGACCTCGAGGCAATCCAGCTCCACCATCATGTTGTTATATCCCATGTCCGCCGCCAATAAGAGTCCATTCCGCAGCCCAATCGCTTCAGCCGTTCCAGCGTCAAGTGCATGCGGTAAGCCCGTACATGCTCCCGCCAGGAAATAGCCCATGGAGTTTCGGATCATGGCTCCAGTTCCACCTCTTCCAGAATTCTCATCAAAGGCTACGTCCACATTCAGTTTTAGGGTCCCATCAGGAGGTTTAGACCATCCGACTCTCAACCTTGGCCTGGCCGGCTTCTTGTTTGCAAGAACAAAATTCTTGGTGATAGATAATATTGCTTGTGCCGATTGGGTAGTTTGTAACAGTTCCTCACCATGAGTAACCTTTCTCCTTTCCCACCAGATGTACCAAGAACCAACAGCAATAAGAGTTTTCCCATCAATGGCAGAGGACACACTGCTTGGCGAGGACTGCATCCTCAGGAGTTTGTGCAGTAATGATCCTTGATGGTTAGTTTTAGCTCTAGCTCGTTGTATATTCACCTCCATACCCAGTTGCCTCCAGACTTCCATTGCTCTCGGGCAAAGGAACAAGGCATGATCAACACTTTCACAATCTGTCAAACACAACAGACATTGGGAACTAGTCGACATATGTCTATTTGCAAGCACTCCGAGGCACGGGATCACACCCGGAATTGACCTCTAGCAATGAATCTTCACTTTTGCCGGAACCGACAGCTTCCATAGTATCCTCCAAACCGGACTGGCATTTGAGGTTTTTGTTGGATTAGTGTGCCTCAACTTTCGTCTGTGTTGATGATCCCATTCAGCAAAGTAAGAAGATCTAACCGAGAAGATCCCATTCTTTTCCGGGTGCCAGGATATGAAATCCTCCATCATACCAACCGCCAGAGGAATACTTAGAATTCTTTGAGCGTCTGAAGGCCAGAAGACATCCCTAATTAGCTCCTTATCCCAGGATCTGGACTCGGGGTTTATCAGTTCAGCCACCTTCGTCAAAACAATGTTCCTCCTTGGCGTCATAATCATCCTGGTCGAGCTCCCAGGAACCCAAGGGTCAGACCAGATATTAATTTGAGTACCATCTCCCACACGCCATATGTACCCTCGCTTAAAAATTTGTATCCCCATCCACAAGCTTCGCCATGTGTAAGAACTTCCCTTCTTCAGATTGCACTGGATAAGATTTCCATCAGGAAAATATTTAGCTCTGAGCACCCTGGCACATAATGAGTTCGGTTCCGGTAGCAACCTCCAGCACTGTTTAGCCAGAAGGGCCAAATTAAAACAATGTAGATCTCTGAACCCCATGCCACCTTTGTATTTCGGGATACTCATTTTTCACCAAGCGAACTAGTGCATACGCTTCTTATCGGTTGTGTCCCCCCACCAATATTGGGATAGAGCGGATGTGACCGCATTACATATAAGTTTTGGAAGATGAAAAACCAACATAGCGTATGTAGGTATAGCCTGCAAAATAGCTTTTATAAGAATCTCTTTACCCCCAAGAGAGAGCAGCTTCTCTTTCCAACCTCTAATACGAGCAAGTACTCTGTCAACAATGTGTTGAAATCAGTCTGTCCTTTCTAACCCAACAATCGGTGGCAAGCCGAGGTATTTATTTGTAATTGCTTCAGACAAGATGTTTAGGCTTGTGCAGACCCCCTCCTTAATCGCTACATCTGTGCTAGGACTGAAGAAAATAGTGGACTTTTGCTCGCTCACAAGTTGACCCGAGGCTAAACAATACTCATCAAGAGCACTCCTCAGACTAGCCGCATTCTCCAGGTCTGCTCTCATCAAGATTAGTGACTCGTTTGCGAACAAAAGGTGAGAGATGGACGGTGCTCCCCTGCACACCTTAACACCCACCAACCGTCCCTGCTCCTCTTCATGCGAAAGGAGGCTGGATAAACCCTCTGCACATAGTAGAAATAAGTACGGTGATAGGGGGTCTCCTTGACGGAGCCCCCTCGAAGGGACAAAGGTATCCGAAAGTATCATTCATCCGGACCTGATAAGACACCGAGGATACACATGCCATAATTAGGGATACCCAACCCTCCGAGAACCCCAGCTGGAGCATCATTTGATTAAGAAAATTCCATTCCACTATGTCATATGCTTTATGCATATCCAACTTCACCGCACAAAGTCCATATTTCCCTGACCTCTTCTTTTTGATAGTGTGGTATGGCTCAAAAGCCAGCAGAAAATTATCCGTAATCGGCCGCCAGGAACAAAAGCGCTTTGATTTGGTGAAATGATTTCGGCAAGGATGAATTTTAAACGTAGTGCCAGCATCTTGGAGATAACCTTGTACACCACGTTACATAAGCTGGTCTGACAGAATTGCATTACCGATTCTGGGCTTTCCACCTTTGGTATTAGAACAATCGTGGTATCATTCCACCCTTCCGGGATAACCTTGGAGTTGAGAGCAAGGAGGACCTCATCAGTAAGGTCCTCGCCAATAATATGCCAAAACCTTTTATAAAACACCGCATGTAGGCCGTTAGGCCCTGGTGCTTTCAAGTCGTCAATGCTAAAGAGGGCCTTCTTAACTTCATCCCTTGAGAAAGGTTTTGCGAGATCCTCATTCATTGTTGCTGTCACTCTCGGCTTCACTTTTGCGATTGTCTCTGGGTTTACGAGGCCATTTCCTGTAGTGAAGAGGTGCTGGAAATAAGCAGCCACATGCCCCTGGAAGTTAGCGGGGTCATCGATCACAAGCCCATTTGCATCTTTCAGTGATTTGATGAAGTTCCGTTTCCTCCTTGCCGTCGCCGACCGATGGAAGAATTCGGTATTTCGGTCACCCTTGCACAGCCAATCGTCCCTCCCCTACTGTAGCCACTATATTTCCTCTTGTTCTAAGAGTTTTTCAATTTCCAAGTGTAGCTCATGTTGTCGAGGAACCGCTGCGTCAGATAACGGGCTAGATAGCACTTCATTCAAAGATTTTTGGAGCTCTCTGATTCTTGCTCTTGGTCCCTTTAGGATAGTTCGATCCCAGTGATGGAGGGCCGAGTGTACCTCACTAGAAACATCAGCAAAGGAATTTGCTCGGAATTTCCCACTGTCCCAGGCTGCTTGAACAATATCTTCCACTCCCGTTATAACTAACCATCTTGCTTCAAATCTCTGTGGTTTGCAAACAGGAGGTGAAGTTGCACCGATTTGTAGCTCAATATCAAACACCAGCGGGCGATGATCAGACTTATCGAACTCTTCTGTCGCAACCCCAAAGTGTGGGAACATGTCAGCCCAAGGTAAGTTGCCCACATCCCTATCCAACCTTTCTCGAATCGTACCCCGACGCCAGGTGAAAGTATCTCCCCCACAACTGAGATCATCCAGGTTACAGTCCTCGAGAGCAGCGCTAAATGCCTGCATGCACCGATAGGGCCTAGGGATTCCTCGCTCCTTCTCACGTGATCTAAAAATCTCATTAAAGTCACCCGCCATGAGCCACGGTAGATCCATCATTGCATGTAGATCCCGAACATAGTCCCATGACATGTGCTTTCTATCTCCACTTGGTTCACCGTAGAATCCAGTGAACCGCCAGCTTTCATCACTCCATTCCTTGATCCGGATGTCAATATAATTACAGTGTACTGTTGAGGAAGTAACTGATGGCTTCTCTCCCCTCATTGGTTACCCCAAGTGGAAGGTTGGGATGTAGCGTAGAAGGAAATTTCCCTCGGTGAAGAGACCAAGTTTATCAATCCAATAGGACTCCAAGGATTGACAAGTAGGTGACAACGGCGCTAGAAATTAATTGATAGTGCGAGAGTTGACGTGGACCTGCACACAGCAATAAATAACTTTGCTCCCAATAAATAACAGAGAGGTTGTAAATCTCCAGACTTGTTGTTTACAAAGGGTCAAATGCAAGGGTAGATAGTAGTGATAATTGCAACAGAAAGTAAAAAGAGAGTAAATAAAGTGGAGGTGTAAACATTGGTGGAAATATGGACCGGGGTCCCATGATGTTCATTAGTAATGTCTCTCTCCCAGAAGACGATAAAATAGCTAAGCTGGGTGACTAAATTACAGCTCGGCAATTGACAGAATTATAAACGCACCGCAATGCTAATTATGGTACTTGAAAGTAAGAGGCTCAAAAGTATGGACAATACACCAAGACAAGTAGACCGAAATCCATCTGCATCTACTCACTAATCATCCACCTTGAGATATCTATCCAGAACATCTCGCTGGTATTAAG
This sequence comes from Bromus sterilis, assembly GCA_950022295.1. Classification (NCBI taxonomy): domain Eukaryota; kingdom Viridiplantae; phylum Streptophyta; class Magnoliopsida; order Poales; family Poaceae; genus Bromus; species Bromus sterilis. Next base: position 337,045,296 of record OX465597.1, read on the forward strand.
TTGCGAGCCCCACCCAAAGTGTAAACTCAAAGCAACAGACAATTGCATTAACAATCTATGCGTAAGGTAAACAATCCTTGCAGTCGCGGTTACAAGCACTGTTGTTTTCTCCCTGGTGGCAACAACACATCCCCTAGTCTCCTGTTTCTGTCACTCAAGCTAGACATCGGGGGGCATGAACCCACAATCATGCATAACTCTCCCTCATGGAGTTACTATCTACTACTTGGCCAAAGCAATAAAAAGCAACGGAAAACATGCAAAAAATTACTCAAGAACAAAATATGAAAGGTAAACCAAATATATAACTCATCACGATCTGAACATAATCTCATAATCCATCGGATCCCAGCAAACACTACATCGAGACATCAGGAAAATTACATAGGTGCCTTGGTCATGTAGGGAAGCTAACATGGACTAAACATTGAAGAACAAGATTGGAGAGAAAACATCACATAGCTACTGATCATGGACCCATGGTCCAAGGGGGACTACTCACGGCACATCCGGGAAGCGTCCATGGTGGTGGAGAAGCTCCCAGAGGTCAATCCTCCCTCCGGCAGGCTGCCGGGAAGAGGTCTTCTCGTGCTCCCGATCTTCGGAGCGCGGCGGCGGTAGAACAGAGAGGTATTTCACGATGCGGACTTCTCCTCGAGGGTTTCTGCGACGAGGGGTAAAAATAGGCCGAAGGGGGCACCAGAGGTGGGGCCCACCTCCCAGGCACCCTGGTGGCGCGACCAGGGGTGGGGCTGCGCCACCTGGCCGCCTGGAGGGGGGGTGCCCCCCCTCCGGCTCTTTTTCGGTGGTTCCGGAAGCTTCCTTGACGCTGATTTTTATTCTAATTTTTCTGGGATTTTTCTGGCATTTTAAATTGGGCAAAATCACTGCAACTAAAGACATCAACAGACAGGAACTGGCACTGGGTGCACCGAGTTAGTAGGTTAGTCCAAATATGTGTAAAATGATATAAAAGTGTAGCAAAACATGTAGCAATGTCACATAAAAGTGCATGGAACAAGCAAAAATTATAGATACGTTTGGGACGTATCAAAAGTTACCTTTCAGTAGTTGCAGCTATTTATTTCTCAAGATCACTTGTCAGTACCTTCTATTCCTCGTTAGGTTCGACACTCTTAATTATCGAAAAGGCTACGATAGATCTGTCATGGGAAAGTCACGACAAATGTTCGAAAAGTCGAACTTGACATGGGACCTTTGCTGCGAGGTGGATGCGAGGAGAGAGTCGACATGGATAAGAGACTCGGCGATTTACCCAAGTTTCGGCCCCTCTTTGTCTTGAGGTAAAGACCTACTCCTTCTTATTATTGTCGTTATCGACTCCTCGATTAGAAGAGCTGACGTATCGATACAATAGAGTCAGATCACAACCTTGGTCTCGAGGAGATCTAGGTTATGTCGTAAGTGTCTAGTCCTAACTTGGATTGAGATGAGTTGCCTCTGGATCCCGTGGACTTCGACTTATAAAGGCGCCGGGTCACGATATTCCGCGAGTCCGACTCCTACACGAAGTGGAGTCCTATCCTAGTTTACAAATATGATACATGCTATACAAGGTAAGTCGAATTCCTTCTTCAGCCCCGATCTTCACGCTTGGCGCATCCGGATCGTAGCCGGGTCTCCTCTTGTGGGCCTTCCATATATGAGTCGGCCCATAAATCTAATGCTGGGTTATGGGCTTGGTCCATCCCCCGAAAAGATCCCCTACACTTGTGGGTCATAAACGGTCTAGTCTGCGGTGGCATAAAAAGCGACTCCTCCCACCACTCGAGCAAGCCGCGGGTAACTGGTTTGAAGAGCTACCAGCCTTCCTTTGGAGCCTGCGGACCACGCCCAACACCTTAACGCAATACAGCCCATTCTTCATGGTGTACGGAGCAGAGGCAGTAATCCCTCATAACCTGAGATTCGGCGCCCCGCGCATCACAGGATACGAAGAGGAAGAAGCAGAAGAAGCACTCGAGGACGACAAACATGCAACAGATGAGGCGCGAGATATCGCCCTCTCACGGTTAGAAGGGTACCAAGATAAGTTGCGCATATATCAAAGCATTCGACTCCGCACCAGGGTCTTCAGCGTCGGGGACCTTGTGCTGCGACTAAAGCAGGAAAAAGTGTATAAACTCGCCCCACGATGGGAGGGGCCCTACATAATCTCCAAAGTGATCGGAGGAGTAGGCTACAGGCTCAAGAATCCGAAGACCGACGAAGACGTTGGCAATCCGTGGAACGTGGCAAACTTGCACCTCTTCTATCCATAGATCGCCCATAACCATTGTCCCTACCTTTCTCTTAAGCAATCAGAACATTGCTCGAGACTGCCCAAGTCACTCATGTAAGAACTGAGAAATAAAGATATGCATTGAAGCAGCACACAAGTCATGACACTCGGGGGCTAGAGCGCGGCTACACCCTCCCCCCCCCGAGGCGTTTTCGCTTACGCGAGTGTCGGGACCCGGAATATGCGTATGTAATTCCAGTCACGATGCAATCACATGTAGAGCCGAGAGCCGTACCCACTTGTCTAAGTAGACAAGGCCAAGCATAGAACACTCTCGGAAAGCATCTTACGTGAGGGGCATCCCATCCAGGCCGGATGATCAACTGAGATGGGTCCTCATCGTCCGCTCACAAGTCTAAATGCTTATGGGTGGTGAATCCCATACTCATAGACAAGTCGCCTCAACCATGTTTATCGATTGAATCCTAACTCTTACATAGACTTACTCCAGCCCGATCACTTAGTCGGGGTCTAGGGCGGGCTCGATCATACAACAAAGTGTGTACGTGACAGAGTCACGAGCAATCGCATCGCGATGCCCCAAGCTGCGCACATCTAAGGGCCACTTGGTGTATAAAAGACCGCCAGCCAGATCACAACTAAGGTCTCGAAAACCCATACTAAGACATGCATGTTATTAACATACACGCAGCACACATGCCTAGTATGAACAGCAGGTATCATCACATAACTCTACAAAGTGTATCTTTATTGACTTACACATAGACCATACAAAGATCAAATGTCTGTGATCATCATTACATCATACAACGGAAGCAAATTAGGTCTGAGTACAGACAAGTTTAACAAATGGCTTAGAGAAGCCTTGTAAACATACACGCCCTTCCACGAGGGACCAGACTGCTGTCTGGAACTATACTACCAAGGTCAACGTCGAGCTTCACGAAGGTGAATCCATCGGGGTCTGGGTTTCCATCTAAAACATAGAATAAGCAAACGTGAGTACAAAGTCGTACTCAGCAAGACTTACATCAGAACTACACTACTCATGCTCAAGTTTCAAGGTAAAGGAGGTGGGGTTCCAACATGCAGAAGTGCCAGCTTTGACTTGGCTAGTCCTGTACTACGAGTACCAGACTTTGAGGTAAGAAGCGTACACGAGTCCACTATCAAGTCTCCAACCAATACACCACTATGGTTACTTCCTTGACTTCCCCACGAGGAGCACACCATAGCACTCACGCTTATCTTGCGAGTTTTATAAGTATCCATTCAAGTTTTCTAATAATCAGGTACATGTTCCAAGTAGTCCTTACCCGCGGATGCGGCTATTCGAATAGTTTTGTTAACCTTGCAAGGGTGTAAGCTACACACACATGACCATCGGTTACCTCCTTTTGCTCGCCACCGTTCAAGAGGTGACAGCGAGGATGTTCACCACGAAACTTCGCTCACAACCGGTCTATTCCAGGAGTCGACTATCTGAGTTGCCTCCGCTCGAGAGCCCGGCCGGATCAACGAAATGGACTCAAACAATGCAAGTGACCGAGACGCCACCTCTGGCAGATGGTTTTCCTGCCTCACAGGTGCACCCACATATCTATATGATGCAGCCATTCCTTCATTCTTTTTCTATGCAGACGCCAAATGGAAATCCCGAACTAATGTGACTCCTGGACGTCGACACGGATCAAGGTACTAGGCCGAGAGGGGTCAGTGAGCCCAATGTGTGGTTGTACTCTTTGCCTTGGATTACCATACAAGAACTCGGTGCTTAAGGCGGTGTTCAACGAGACAACCCACTGTGTACTCCTACACAGCCTCTCATCGTTCACCTTGTATTAGGGTGGATTCACCAACACAGTTTCACTTTCATCAACACCATGTTCACTATCATCCCGACTCACATCAAAAGCATCCTCATTATAAACTCTAAGCATGCAGCATGCAGTAAGCAGTAACAACTAGGATTGTGGTTTGCTTACTACTGTGACAATATGATAGGTCATGCATCAGATATGGGTTCATCTATGCGGTAGAATCGATACAAAGTGATCTCCTAAACATGCATAAGCGAGACTGAGAGGGAATTGAGATTTTATAGACATGATCAATGGGGTTTTCTTGTCTTGCTGACGAGGTTCACACACGGTGTCTTCAACGAAGGGGTGGCCTCCGGTTCCGGTTCCACTTCTATCGAGCAAACAAAGCAATCAAGGGATAAATATAATTGCGATGCTCAAGCACATGATAAGTTGTGAAAACATGATGTACATGGTACTGATGTGTTGACAATTCCATTTAATTGAAGTGTATTGCAAAAGAATTGCAAATTCAAACTTCAAATTTGAATTCAAATTAAGCCATATGCAAACTTGCTACTGTTGCCCCATTTTAAAATGGTCAAACATGAATTTTTTTTGCATATTCTTAATCCTTGCATTTTTCTGATAATTTTTCATATATTATATGTTTAATTTGGAGTTAATTTGAATTTTCTATGATTTATTGAAGTTTAATCTATTTTCTGTAATTTTCTAATTTCTTTTAAATAAATTTCTGTTTACTGCGTCATGCTGACATCAACATGACGTGGGTGGTCTCTGGCCAGTGGGGCCCTGTTGACAGCCTCAGTGGGGGTTAACCCCTCTTAATTAATTTAAACTTAGGGGGATTAGGGGCTGGGGCCCACTGTCATTGACCCCGAGGGGTGATTAGGGATTGATTAGGGGCCTAATGGCCAAAACAGCCGGCGGCTAACCGCGGGTGACCACGGGTCACGGCGGCGCCTCGCCGGAACTCGTTTTCGGGCACGGTAGGGCACGGGATTAGCACGGGCATGTGCCCCGTGCTCGCCCGCATCAAGCCATGCACTCGGGGCAGGCTGGGAGTGGCTGTAGTCTTGCCGGAGTTGAAGAACACGGCGGCCGGAGCCACTGCATCTGTGATAACGACGTCTAGGGCGCGGGGAGGTAAACGGAGAGGTGCAAGATGCGGCGCAGCTCACCAGGAGTGTGAGGGTGTAGACGGCGGGATCTGAGAGGGCGCGGCGGTGACGGGATTCCTCGTCGGAGTTGTGCTTTGCCGACGGCAGCTCGATGAAGGGGGCGTCTCCCTTAGGGCCTCCGTGATCGATTTACTGCACGGGGAGACGAAGACGAAGACGGTCGACCTGTTGGACACGGCGGTGGCGCTTCTCGTCGCCGTTGGCCACGCAGGCGCACGGGCTCACTCCGGCGAGTTCTCGGGTTCGCTCCGAAACGAGAGAGGGAGAGGAAGGGGGATGGACCTAGGAGGGGGGGGGAAGAAACGGGGCGTCTCCAGGCATCTCTGTGTCGAGGTGGAGGCAGGGGCGTGGCTGGGAGGCTGCCACCGCGGCAGCTGCTGCATGCCGGGCACGCAGCAGTGTGCTCGTGCCCGGGGAAGACGACAGGGGAGCCCCAGGTGGGCTGGGCCAGGCCAAGGTTGGGTGGGCCTCGCCCCTGGGCGAGAGGTAAGTTCTTTGCCTTTTTTTTCTTATTTCTTTTCTGCCATTTGTTTTACCTTGCTAAAAAAATAGCAAAGTATTTTTATAAATGCTCCAAATTTTTATATGGCCTCAAAATAAAAATATTTAGCCACTTATAAAGTTTGGGCATTTTTAAAATTCAAATAATTTGAACTTTAATTCAAATAGGGGTTTAAATTTAAATATATGCTCCTGTTTGAATATTTGAAAAATCCATGAGCATGGGGTTGGTCCCACATCACTTGATATGTGATCCCACTCATTTATGGGACTTTTCAAAAATGCAAAAGGAATTTTTGGAGCAACTTTATTTCTGGCCATTTATTTAAATTCTTCAGGGCTTTTCTTTTCCCCATTTTTGAATTTCTTTTTGAAATTTCTTCATGATGCAAAGGGCACTCAAATCCTAGCACTTACCCTAGTTGGGGTTCTGACAGCGAGTCCTTATACTTACACTCGGGGGCTAGAGTGCGGCTACACCCTCCCTCCCGAGGCGTTTTCGCTTACGCGACTCCTTATACTTACACTCGGGGGCTAGAGCGCGGCTACACCCTCTGTCCTGAGGCGTTTTCGCTTATGCGACTCCTTATACTTACACTCGAGGGCTAGAGTGCGGATACACCCTCCCCCCCGAGGCGTTTTCGCTTACGTTCCAAGCACTATCCCTGCCAGAAACGACTAAAGCTAAACAGGTCGGAATATTAAGACAAGCAACAATATAGCATTCGCCCAATCACAAGTGATTGCACGAAGCCTCGGGGGCTACTCCCCTTGGGAGCGCTGTCGTGCACCCGATAAAGGAAATTCTGGAAAAGAAGTCAGCACTCGACAAGCCAAAGACCGCATCATCTGCGTCACAGTCAAGGAAAGTTTAAAGGTACACATCACAAGGACTCGTAAGCAGTTACGGCGCCCTCACAATACATCTGACAGTTTGAGTCCAACGGCAAGGTAATAAGGGCACGACTTGATAAAATCTAAGGCTCCGCCTAATCGCCAGCAATTGAACGAAGCCTGAGGGCTAGTCCCATCGGGAGCGCTGGCGCGCACCCGACATAGTTACAAGCCCGCATGCATGAAAAATGGAAGAAGACAAAGGAATCACAGATAAAGAAGGAATTTCCAATATATTGACCACACAAAGGATTACAAGAAGCTTCGTTACATCAAAAGGATTTACAATGCCAAGCATATCAAGGAATTATGACTTATACATGTGTGCCCATGCTGAGATAATTGGCACTCCACGCCACGCCAGGCATCATCACAGACAAAGGGAAAATTTATACCCCTAGCCTACATGGGGAAGCTCGACTTATGGCGAGCCTGTTGTCCTTGTCCTACCGGCGAGCTCGCTTTATTGGAGGCTTCACATCAGCGTCTTGCTCAAAACTAGAGTAGCTATCACTACCACCACCAGTTGACGACTCGGAGGAGCGAGAACCCTCAGGCAACAAGCCAGTAGAAGAACTGGAGGCACCACCCGTTCCCCCAGAGTGGTCGCCGCTTGAGCTCTCCCAGCACGGCTCCAGTCGGTTGCCGCCAGCATCAAAGGCCCTGGCGGTGAGAGTTTCTTCACCATCAAATCGACAGCAGAGGCTGTCACCCTCGCGCAGATTCAGTTGACGAGAAAACGCCTTCCAACCGGACCCCAATAAGACCAAGGAGGAGCTCGCAACCTGGAGCTTTACCCACAAGGGGAGTTGGTAGCAGCCTTGAAGCCGAAGCCAAAGACCATCCAAGTCAAGTTCAGAAACAACGGAATCAAAAGAAAACGAAAGAGGAATCTGACTAGCAATGCGGCTAAGGACGTGAAGGATGAAATCATAGACGCAGACGCCCTTGTCCACAGCAGCAACTGCATCACCCCCCGCAGAGCCATCGCGCCCCCGACGCAGTGCGTCAGACGAGAAGCGCGGGCTCCGTGGCCTCGACGGCCACGGTCGGCGGCGCCACGGATAAGCTTAACTCCAGCAGCACCACGAGCACGACTCTTACGAGCCATGGAATAAGCCAGAGAAATTAGGAAGAAGAAGGGAGATGGACTGCCAAAACACCAAAGCGAGCGACCCATATTTATACACCCCCTCAAGGGAAGATGGGTCCACTCAGGTCCAAGAAATATGAAACGGCGCAACGTGAAAAATTAAAAGGCCGGCGCATGCAATCCTACAGATTCCAATACAAGGCGTCTTTTTGCATCAAGCAATATTTAAAACAGCGGTCAATTGCGCATTTCCTCACGGCCTTGGAAATCCAACAGACAACAGAAGCACAGAGCCAATGGCGCGCCAACCAAAGCGTCATCATAACTACCAATGGACGGGACGGTTCAAAGAAGGCCATTATAATCTTCAACACATCATCGGAGAAAGCATCATTACGCTCTTTCACATCACTTCAAATTAGATGGGACGTTCGATGCTCTCGCAGATGCTCTGACAAGGGAAAGATGCTCTTCCTTTGTTCTACAATTTTTTCTTCTCACTTGAATCCATCAAGTAAACTCCCATCGGAAGCACTCTGTCACCGCTAAAGATAGGGCAAAAGGTAGCACGACACACGCTACGAGGGTTCCGAGTGACTACTCCCCTCAATAAGTTGAGATAAAGCAATACATCTGCAAGGCTTGAGTACTTACTCGCCTCTACTACAAGGTGCTCGAGTGACTACTCGCAAGAAGATGCAAGGTGAAAATATAAACCCCCCGAGCACTCGAACGCTCCGCGGGCGCTTATACTATAAGCCCACTCGATCGTTTTCTGAGTGGGTACATTCTACACTAAATCCCCTCCTGAGCACTCGGACGCTCCGCGTGTGCTCATACTATAAGTCCACTCGATTGTTTTCTGAGTGGGTGCACTCTAATCTGGTAATACACCACTATTAAATGAGCTGGGCTGCGATACACTGCACCCTAGAGGCCACGCAAGCTAGCGTGTAGGTAAGACCCGCTGATCTATCGGCCGGGCCGGGACTTGCCACAACGCGACTTCACTCCCGATGGTTCCATGCTTGATGCATGCTTGAAATTTAACCACTAACGGACACGTTAGGGTCGTATTCAGTATGATAAACTGGTGGCATTGATCCTATAAGCCCTTCGCGGCATGGACCTTGCTTGACACCAGTCGTTTCCAAGCTCATGTCGAGGGACTCGAGTTTGATTGGGCTATTGTGGTATTTGCCGCTAGAGAAATTCACTGAGGCTCGACCAGTCGAGTACCTTGTGCCATTTAAGCTTAACATCCCTCCTGAAACTATTTCTCATGAATAAATATATGTGGCTTACAGCTCGCCAAACGACACGCACTACTACGACTACTGCAGGTTCGAGTCCCCCAGGAACTCGGGGGCTACCGACGAGGGGATACCCCCACGACTCCTTAGCATGAGGGTACCTGGTGCATGTCCAGACAGAAGGCCCACTAGAAACTTCGGTTGGCCCAAGATCAGCCCACCCGAAGCTCCGACGGCTGCGCCTACATGGAGTCCAAGGTGGTTTGGAGTCCAAGGCCTGCCCGCCAAGACTAGTTAGATTAAGAAATCTCCTTTGTAAACCTAGACGAACTCCTTGCGACCCAGCCTAGTATATAAAGGCTGGGAGAGGGGACGTCTAGATAATCCAATCTCGCATAGCTCCACCCTCGAAAAGAGCACTCTCACTGAGACCTCCACTGTAATCGCCTCCATCATAATGCAACAGAGCAGGAAGTAGGGGTTTTACCGATCGAGGGCCCTAAAACTGGGTAAATCCCTGTCTCCTGTTAGCCGGCGAACATCGCCAACCTGTACTCCTCTCTCTTCGATCTAAATCCAGGGTTCCTAACCATGGGATTTGCCGAGGCCGATCCTCGTCAATAACCTTTCAAGCATTTGGTCGATGAAAGGCAACGGGTAGTGGTCCTTCCTGGTTGCCTTGTTCAACTTCCTGTAATCAATTCATATTCTATATCCAATAACAATTCTTTGAGGTATTAGTTTATTCTTATCATTAGGAACCACATTCATACCTCCTTTCTTAGGAACACAATGTACTAGACTTACCCACCTACTACCAGCTAAGGGATAGATGATACATGCGGCTAGAAGCTTGAGAACTTCGGTCCTAACCACATCTTTCATCTTTGGGTTCGACCGTCGTTGATGATCAACAACCGGTTTAGCATCAAGCTCGAGATTGATAGTGTGCTGATAGATAGATGGACTAATTCCCTTAAGATCATCAAGGGTATAGCCGATAGCGCCTCGGTGTTTACGAAGGGTTTCCAATAATCGCTCTTCTTCGTATCCTGAAAGGTTAGCATTGATAATAACATGGTATACTTTTTTCATCTAAATAAGCATACTTGAGCGTATTGGGAAGAGGTTTTAGATCAAACATCGGGTCTTCTTTTGGTTGTGATAGAATTCATAAAGGCTCAACTGGTAGGTTGTGCTTCTGGATAACATGTTGTCTAAAAAATATGTCATCTAGATCGTTCCTTTCCTGCATGTGAATGTCATTCTCGTGGACCTCCATAATTTTCTTCAAAGGGTCGTTAGGAGGAATAGCATTAGAAGCAATCTCTTCAATAATTTTATCATTACTAGGCAAATCAGTACCACGAGTTTGCTTGGAAAAATTAGAAAAGTTAAATTCATATGGCTCACCATTGAATTCAAGGGATACTTTTCCTTTCCTGCAATCTATAATAGCTCCATAAGTCTTAAGGAAAAGTCTACCAAAAATAATAGGGCAAAAACTATCTTGCACTGAACCAAGTACTAAAAATTCGGTAGGATATTTTACCTTACCACACAAGACTTGAACATCTCACACAATTACAATAGGGGAGATAGTTTCTTTATTTGCAAGATGAATAGTAACATCAACGTCTTCAATTTCACAAGGTAAAATCTCATTCAAAATATCTTGATAAAGTGAAAAAGGAATAGCACTAGCACTGGATCCCAAATCGCATAGCCCATAATAATTATGGTCTCCTATTTTAACAAATACAACTGGAGTACCTGAAATTGGGCCCTTATTGTTGGCAGTAACAAGGTTAGTGGAATCCTCAACATTACTCGTAACAAGATCCTTAACCAATGCAACCGGAAGATCGACCTTAATCAGGTTCTCATGCTCACCAGTCGTTCTTTCACTTTTATTCACCATCCATGTGACAAAAGAATGCTCCCTTATCCTTGTGGGAAAAGGGGGCTTCTCATATAAAACTGCAGGTAAGATAGAGTCAGCAACATTAATATCAACAGGTAATTCCTCAAAAGGCTTATGGTGCTGATCCTCCTCCTTCTTAGAAGAATCAATATGAGAGGCAGTCTTTGCAAAAATCAACTAAAAGCTGGGAATCAAGACCAATCTTAGCACAAAAGGTATTGAAGTAATCAGTTTTCACATAGCTCTTAATGTAATCATGGTCATAATTTATAACAGATTCAATACCTTTGTCAATCTCCCAGTCTTCAGTGTTCTTCTGGATCCTTTCAATTAGATCCCATCTATCTTCAACGCTTTTGTTTGGAAATACCCCACTAGAGGAGGCATCAAGCATATCTCTATCTTGACGAGAAAGTCCTGCATAAATTTTTGTAAGAATAATTTCCTTGGGGAGCTCATGATTGGGACATTTGAGCATTAGGGATATCAATCTCCCCCAAGCTTTGGCGATACTTTTTTCGTCACGAGATCAAAAGTTATAAATATAGTTCCTGTCCGATGAATTTCACGAAGAGGATAAAACCTTACATAAAAGAGAGGCATAAGCTCTTGCCAATTTAATAAATGAGAGTTATCGAGTAGCTTATACCAATCAAAAGCCTTATGTTTCAATGATAGAGAGAATAATTTTCTCATGACAAAATCCATGGATACACTTGCAAGCTTAAATAAGGAACATAATTATGAAAGATAGAGCAAGTGATCGCCTGGATGTCTGTCTCCTGCATAATGATTAGCTATGACATAATCGATAATATTAGTTGGTATTTTAAAAGGCACAATTTCAGTAGGTGGAGGAGCCTTCAGCACCACAACAGCGGTGGGACGGTTCCCCACAAGCAAAGAACCAAGAGGAGAGTTATCCATAAGGATGAAAAGAAGTAACAACAAAATGAAAAACAACACGTATAGTGTGAATGTTTCCTTACCAATTTCACTTACCAATAGCGCTACATTCCCCAGCAACGGCGCCAGAAAATGGTCTTGATGACCCACAACTGTAGGGGATCTATCGTAGCCTTTTCGATAAGTAAGAGTGTCTAACCCAACGAGGAGTAGAAGGTAGTGACAAGTGATCTTGAGAAAGGAATAACTGCAAGCACTGAAAGGTAACTTCTTATGGGGTTTCCGGTATAAGCAACAAGTAAAGAAAAGCAAGAAAAGAAAATGGTTTTGAGGTGCAGCAAGTGGCCCAATCCTTTTGAACACAAAGGATAAGCCGAGGGATTAAACTTATAAAGACTAAAGCGTTCCTGAGGACACACGGGAGAGGTAGTCAAGTTACTTTCGCCATATTCCGTTTAGTACTATGTTTTGTGTTGATAAGTGTTGTGTGGGTGGACCTATGCTAGTGCACCGCCTAGACTAAGACAAGTGCACTCTTATCATTAAACCTCTTGCAAGCATCCGCAAATACAAGAGAGAAATTAAGGCAAAGCCTAACCATAGCAATAAACTTTAGGATCCAACACTCCCTCGTGCAAAAGTATGCAAACTAGGGTTCAGGTTTCTGTCACTCCAAAAACCCACCGTAAGGATCCTTTATACACAATGTATTACCCCAGGTCCTTAAAAAGCTGAAGTGTTATGTAGTCGACGTTCACATAACACCACTAGGAGAATAACACCACAACTTAAATATCAAACAACACATATTACTTCAACATCATATGACTACTAGCAGCGAGACTTCTCCCATGTCCTCAAGAACTAAAGGAAGTACTCACAAGACATAAAAGAGATCATGATCAGAGGTGATAAATATATGGTGAACAATCTGGTCATAACAATAATTCTCCAACAAAACTTAATAGCATTCACCACAAAAGAGTAATCAACACCAGTAAAGCAGAGGGGATGAATAGTGCAAAGTACAACTCAGATTGCAATTCTAAAGAGAGATGGGATGAATGTGGAGATGGTGCTGGTGATGAGGATGATGGTGATGACAATCTCAATGATGCCCGTGACGATGGTGATGACGATATCCCATTCCGGGAGGAGTTCTCCACGACGGAATCTTCCCGCCGGAAAGGTCTTTTTTTCTTTGAAGGTTTCTGCCACGGAGGGGCGGCGGAACTCCCAATCCAACTTATGTTCTGGTGGAATTAGGTCACGAGGGATATATGTGTCGAGGGAGAGCCCGGGGGTGTGATACGTCTCAAACGTATCTACTTTTCCAAACACTTTTGCTATTGTTTTGACCTCATTCTTGCATGATTTGGACGAAACTAACCCGGACTAACGATGTTTTCAACAGAGCTGTTTGTATGGTTTTATTGTGTGCAGGAAAATGGATTTTTAGGTGTCTCAGAAAATTCCAGGAAAAATCACAGAAAATCCACGCACCCAAAGGACTATTGTGCCAGAAGTGGGTCCAGAGGGCAGCCAGGGGCCCCCCAGGCGCCCTGCTGGCGCGGCCCCACCCCTGGCCGCGCCGGGAGGCCGCCTGGGAGGGTCCACCCCCCTCTGGTGCCCTACTTCGACACCTATTTATTCCCGTGGCGAGAAAACTCCAGAATAGAAGTCGTTTTCCCAATTCTCGTCGCGGAGCCGCCGCCACCCTCTGTTCTTCTCCGGGAGGGCTAATTTGGAGGCTATTTTGGCCTCCGGTGAGGGGAGATCATCGCCATCGTCATCATCATCACCACTCCATCCTCCCTCCATGAATTCTCCTTTCATGTGTGAGTAATTCCCTGCTGTAGGCAAAGGAGGTGGTAGGGATTGGATGAGTTAGATCATGTAATAGTTTATCAGATTGTTGGGGGCATGTTGCCTATCATCTAGATTGGTGTTTATCATCTTTGCTTCAACTTGTTGCTCTTAATGCTTGTCACTTTGGGCCCGAGTGCCATGTTTTCAGATCTGAACCCTATGTGTTTGCATGAATATATTTGTGTTCTTGATCCTATCTACAAGTTGTATGCACCTGTTATAGTCCGGAACCGGCGATCCCAAAGGTGACAGCTTGGGACACCAAAGGGGATGGACTATGGTTTGAGGATTCCGTGTATCCATTGATTGTTAATGCTTTGTTCCGGTGCTCTTTGACAGGAGCACCTTAATCTCCATAAGATCCTTTTGGCCCCGTTCGTAGCGGGATGGTAGGACAAAAGATGTTGTGCAAGTTCTTATTGCAAGCACGTACAACTACCTGTGGGGTACATGCCTAATGTTTGATTTATGCCTAGATGATCATTGATTTTCTTTGTGCCTTGCCCCAAGTTAAATACATGATGTATCTTATCCATGCAGCACCCAACCATCCATCTCCCTAGCCTACAGTGTTTTTAATTCTGCTGGTTACTAGTTATTTGTTTTCGCTGTTTTACTGTCGCTGTTTCACCACCACTATTTCCGTTGTCATCATCACTTCCATATCACAGTTATTATTAATATCTTGTTGCAAGTAAGTGTATCTCAGGTGCGGTGGAATTGACAACTCCATTGTCAAAGCTTGTGGGTATTCTTTGGCTCCCCTTGAGTCGAATCTATAAATTAGGTTATTCTTACCCGCGATGACTATCTCGATCCCCTGCAGTTGTGGGTTATCAAGGCTGTTTTCTGGCGCCGTTGCTGGGGAGCATAGCTTTATTCACAAGTCTATTTGAAGTATTTTACCTGCTGCAATTTATCCGCTATGGGTAAGAAAGAAGACCCCGAGGGCCCGATCTTACCATCCCGTACAAGAAAAGGTACTGTTCTGAACACTAGTGCTACACTTGATTCACCTTCAGTTATGAGTAAGTTTTCTTCACCTCCACCACATGATGCATCTACTGAATCTGTTATTATGTCTGACACTTTTGATGATGCTTCTAATACCTTTGAAACTACTGGTTCACTTGGTTCTTTTATTGAAGAACAGATTGCTGCTGCTGCCCGATTCTCGGGAGTTGAAATTCCTGTTACAAAAACCCCTATTGGAAAAACTCATGATTTTGTTGGACTTAAGGAGAAACTCCTTGAGGACGATTATGTTATACTTGATGATGATTTATGCAGGGAGCTTAATGAATGTGCTGATTCCGACCCTGCTGCTATAAAGAAGCTGCTAGAAAAGCACTCCTTGAAGAATAAATTTACTCATGATCCTACTTTTGCTACGTCTCCTATATGCATCAATGATCCTGATTATGATTTCTCTGTTGACCTTTCACTTATATCCACAGTTGAAGCTGACCCCTTTTATGGAAGAGAAAATGATGATGCTATTGCACACCTGACCAAACTCACTGAGTTGGGTGGCCTGTTTACTACGGATGAAAAGATACGAAACTTTTATGGTACTAATCTTCTTCCTTTCTCTTTGAAGGAAGGTGCTAAAGCATGGTATGATGCACTACCATGTGGTTCCATTAGGAGTCCTCAAGACTTAGCTCACTCTTTTGTTGATAAGTACTTTCCTGCTAATATGCAACATGCTGCTTTAGAAAGAATTTATAACTTTAAACAGTTGCAGGATGAGCACCTCCCTAAAGCTTGGGGGAGGTATTGCAGTCTGATCCAGGCCAGACCGGGACATGGAGTCCCTAAGAATGAATTAATTGCTATATTCTATGCTGGTCTAAATGATGAATCCATATCATATTTGGACAGTTGTGCTGGTTGTGTTTTCAGGAAAAGAACACCAGACGATGTAGAAGAATTAATGGGCAAGATTGCTAAGAACCACGAAGATTGGTCAGTCCCTGAACCACCTCCACCACCAAAAAGAGGGGCATGCTCACCCTAAGCCCCGAAGATATGCAAGAAGTAAAGAAGTCTATTAAAGAGAAAGGTATTAAAACTGAAGACGTGAAGAATCTACCCCCTATTGAGAAGTTGTGTGAGCCTACCACTCACCCTCCGATGGTAGAGGTACACTCTCTTTTAGATTTCAATGCAAGTGACATCCCTCATGGTAAGCCTCCTGATCAATGTTTAGATGAGCTTGATAATTTTATTATGAATAAAAGTCACTTTAATGAGAGGATACAAAGTCAGTTACATGATAATTCCCTTGCTATCAAAAGCTTGCTTGATGTTCTAGGTAGAACATTTAATGATGTTAAATGTCTTGTGAAGCATTTTCATATGGTTCAAACTCAGCTTGAACAAATTTCTAATGTGCAAAAAGATTTGCTTGCTAAAAATTCCAAACAGGATATATAGGCCTTCGGGATTAAAACCCGAGGAGGAACTAGCACTCAAGATCCTCTCTATCCAGAGGGGCATCCGAAGAGAATCGAGCAAGATTGTCAAATTCAGGAAGAAGAAATTGTTAGTTCTCCAAAGAAGAAGAAGAAGAAGCACAAAGATGCTGATAAATCCAATGATCCAATTGCAAGTGAAGAGCTTGTTATTGATCCAAATAGTATATCTACCTCCGATGCTGAGACTGAAGACGGTGCTGAGCCTGAGAAGGATGGTGAAAAGAATGATCCACCTGAAGGTCGAGAAGAAGAAGCACCCGACAAACGCAAAATATACACTAGAGAAGACTTCATCGCAAGAAGACATGGGAAATAAAGAGAACCATGGGTACAAAAACCCATGCCCTTTCCAGGTAAGTCTCTCAAAACTAAAGAAGAAGAGCATTACAATAAGTTTTGTGAGTGAATGAAATCTCTTTTTCTTTAAATTCCTTTGACTGATGCTATTAGGTTACCTCCCTATTCGAGATATATGAAAGATATTGTTAGTAATAAAAGAAAATTTCCTAATGAAGCAATATCTACTATGCTTGCTAACTACTCTTTTAGCGGCAAGATCCCTGAGAAGCTTGGTGATCCAGGTATACCCACCATTCCTTGCTCCATAAAGAATAATTATGTCAAGACTGCCTTATGTGATCTTGGAGCAGGAGTGAGTGTTATGCCTTTCTCTCCTTACAAGAGGATTTGTTTAGAAAAACTAATCCCTACAGATATCTGTCTTCAGATGGCTGACAAGTCAACAGTCGTTCCCATAGGTATTTGTGAGGATGTTCCCGTTGAAGTTGCTAATTGTTTGATCCTTACTGATTTTGTTGTGCTTGACATGCCTGAGGATGGGAGCATGTCTATTATTCTTGGTAGACCTTTTCTTAACACCGCAGGTGCCATTATTGATTGCAATAAAGGAAAGGTTACTTTTACTGTGAATGATAAAGAACACACAGTGTATTTTCCGAAGAAGACTGACAAAAGGCATGGCCTCAACTCTATAGAGAATATCGAGACCGTGAAGGTTGGTGATTGGGATTGTCCTCTACATGTGCACCACAAATAAAAAACCATTATGGTGGGGACAATATCCATTAAAGTGAAGGTACCATGAATGCTTCATAGTAAGTGAAACTTTTTGCTCTATGTATTGCTAGTTTGGTAGTGGGACTTGATCAACCTTGCTATTAAATGAGTTTTATATAAGTAAAAAGTAGAGGTTCTTATGTTTGCATTTCTTTTAGCTTTATCTTTCTTGCTGGTCCAAAATTTTATACTTTTGAAACTTCACGTAGCTAACCACTATTGCAAGTTTTCAGAAAGTTTTGCAGCTTTTTGAACCTCGAAATTTTTTCAACAGTGAAGTTGTCAGAAAAATTCCAGAAAAATAAAAATAAAAAATTCCATGCCAGGAGTGACCCAGAGGCACCTGGGGCTGACCAGGGGGGCCACCAGTGGCCCAGGAGGCCAGCTGGCGCGACCTTCCCCTGGCTACACCCACAGGGCGCCTGGGGCCCACAGGCCCCATCTCCAGGTAAGTCTTCTTACTCTCTCTCTCTCTCTCTCCAAAAACACGATTTCTACACTTGTTCTTGCGTTCTTGCTGTTCTTGGAGGAGATTTTCGATCTCTCTCTACATCCCATCATCCGAGTTGTGATTTTGAGAAAATACTCCCTGGTATGTGACTCCTCCACCCCTCTAATTAGATATTTGATTTGTGGCTTCATTAGTGAGTATTTAGTAGCTCTTGGTGCTGTTCATATGAGCTTGCATGCATGGGTAGAAATTTATTTTCCAAGTTTTGATGCAAGTTTATGACTTAGGGAAGTGAGTAGAGTAGTTTGCCCCAACTCATTTTTTCTTAAGCCCTTGTTTTTGTGAATTGTAAAAAATTTCAGAAATGAGTTTCTTTGGAAAAGCAAAAGGATGGCTTGGGAAGAAGAAACCCGAGCACACTAATAGAGTAACTAGAGCTGCAGCTTCATCCTCAGCTGCTAGGGTGAGCTACAGTGAAGAAGTTGTGCCCTTGGAGTTGCTGGAAGATACAAGTCCAGCACATGCAATGATGTTTCCGTGCAACGATTTTCTTGAAGCGGCAGGTATTAAGGAGGAGTTTGATAACCTTATTGCTAATGCAGGTTTGACACACTTGCAACATGTCGTGTTACTCAATACCGTAAAATTACCTCCTGTTTTATTAACAGTTTTGGATATAATGATGGTCTTATTGAGTTTAAAATTTACAATGATCCTTTGACCATGTCTTTGGAAAGATTCTGTGAAATAATAGGTGTGCCGAACGTTGGACGGACGACAAAGATGAACACTCAGCCCACCGAGCTGAGAATGCTCTTCAACTCTCTTTGCAGTCAGGATACAAGGGATATCCGACGTTCAAAAATTTCCAGCATCTTGTTTCCCCAGCTCAGGTATTTTGCATATTATATTGCTAGAGGGGTACTAGCTCGTGACAACACGAGCAACATTTCTGCGCCGGATATTGCTATCCTGGCAAATGCCCTCTCAGGGGAAACTACATATAATGTGGGTGCCTTGATTGCTCGCCGACTTGCCCTTAATGGCAACAAGGGAGATCTCTTTGGTGGCGTTTATGCCACACTTATTCTTGAGTCACTTGGGCGCACCCCACATCCTTTTGATGAGCCTTTTCCTTTTATAATCTTTGACCTTGCTGCTATTTTTTTTTCGAGGGTACGCCAAAGGCGTACCGAGCTTTATAGAAGAGAGAATAATGTACAAGAATGATTACAGCACGTTAGGGATCACCAGAGATCCTAACACACACTCCACTCCCAACTCAAACTACTCTACTCCTCGTGCATCCTGAGGTCTCCTGAAGCACCCGCTTCAATCCAACTACGCCTCTCTTGCAGAATGAGGTCGACAGTGCGAGGTACGTTGCATGTCGTATTCCTCCCAAACACCCGGGCATTACGTTGTTTCCACAAGCACCAGCAAACTAGCATCACCAGCGAGTCAAAGCCCTTCCTTCCTCTCTTGGTGACCCGTTTCCTAGCCGCCATCCACCAGTCCACTAGCCTCTCGTGCATCTGCGGGCACAAACTCCAGTTTAGGCCCAACCTGTCGAAGCAGCGGTACCATACTTCCCGAGCGAAAACGCAACGGATCAGGATATGATCCACCGTATCCTCCTCCTGGTCACACAGGTAACAAGGTGAACAGAGCTCCTGCAGACCATGCCTAGCCCTTCTGTCAGAGGTCCAAAGCCTATATTGTACCGCTAACCACATGAAGATCCTGCAAGCTAGAGGCGCCCAACACTTCCAAATGGCCGCATATGGTTGAAAGCGAGCCCCTCCCACACAAAGTATCACGTAAGCCGACGAGGCTGTGTAGACACCAGTCGCATTCCAGGACCAAACCGGCCTATCCTCCGTCTCCGGATCCAATTGCAGATGCATGAGGATCGCCCACAGCTCAATGTACTGCATCAGCCCCTCCGTACACAGCTCGCCCACAATATCACTAGTCCAAGAATGCGACGGGAGCGCCTCCTGGACAGACCTCTTGTTGATCACCTGGGGTTTGACCCTAGCCACCACCAGGGGAGCAATCTCCCGGATCGTGAAACCCTCAATCCACCTGTCTTTCCAAAACAGGACATTAGAGCCCACACCAACCCTCCACTTGACCAGGCTACCGAAGGCCTCGGCGACCTGTCTGTCCGGAACCAGCTTGAGACCATGCCATGGCCTCGCCGGGTCGGTCCTGCGCAGCCATTCCCACCTCAACCTAAGCGCTAAGCCGTGCAGCGACAGGTCGAGGATCCCCAGGCCCCCCAGCTGTTTTGGGCGACAGACCCGTTTCCAGGCGACAACACACTTCCCACCACGGGCCTCCTCCGTACCTGCCCAAAAGAATGCACGACATCCCTTGTCCACCCTCTCCAAGGCCCACTTTGGTGCTTCTGCGATCATGAGATGATGTGTGGCGCGGGCTCTCATAACTTGATTAACCAGGATGAGCCTGCCTGGCCTTGTCACCAATCCTCGCTGCCAACCAGGCAATAGGTGAAGCGCCATATCCACCACCGGCTGCCATTCCGAGCGCTTGAGTTGAAAGATGCTCAGCTGCAACCCTAGATACTTGCAAGGGAAGGTATCAATCTTCCAGGGTACCGCATTCCTCACTAACTCCACATCTGCCTCCTCCGCCCTGATCAAGATCGCCGATGACTTGGCAAAGTTGACCCACAGCCCCGAGGCCATCCCAAACACCCGTAACATCTCCCTGACCAGGGCCAGGTCCGTCATCGTGGGCTTGATGAAGAGGACAACATCGTCCGCGAACAAGGAGAGCCGTTGGAGTGGCGAGCAGCCACGCATGCTGCTAAGGATCTGCGATCCATGCGCCTTTAGGACCATCGCCGTAAGAATATCCATAGCCAGCACGAATAACATGGGGGAGATCGGGTCCCCTTGCCGCAGCCCCTTAGCATGCATGAACTTGGGGCCTGCGCATCCATTAACTAAAATCCTCGAGCTCGCCGAGGAGAGCAAAATAGCGATCCAGGATATCCATCTCTCCGAGAAGCCTTTGGCGCGTAACACCTCAAAAAGGAAAGGCCAAGATAGGGAGTCAAACGCCTTAGAGATGTCCAATTTGAGCAGGACACCTTTAGCCTTACGGCGGTGCAAGGAGCGGGCCATCTGACGGACCAGCATGAAATTGTCGTGCAAGCATCGCCCTTTGATGAACGCCGATTGATTGACATGCACCAACTCTCCCATACGCGGCCTGAGCCTGGCCGCCAGCAGCTTAGACGCAATCCTAGGCATGCTATGCACCAGGCTAATGGGTCTAAAATCCGAAACCAACCGCGCCTCCGGAGATTTGGGAATGAGCGTAATCAAGGCTTGGTTTAGCCGGCCGAAGCCCCGCCCATTCCCCACAAAGAGCTTGTGGATCGCCGCCACTAGATCAAGTTTGATGATCTCCCACGCTTTCTGGAAGAAAAGCCCTATGAATCCATCCGGACCCGGCGCCTTCTCCCCACAAAGAGCTTGTGGACCTTGCTGCTATGAAGAGGCATGAGTTTGTTACCAGGACTTCCGAGTTTGGTAACCTTATTTATATTCTGAGGTTTGGACTAATCGATATTCGGGAGATCTATCTACCTGCTCCTTTTTGGTTTGATTCTAATCGCAGGAATGGATGGTCCTTCAACGTCACCCAGTTCGATGAGTTCGTGGCCCAGCAACAATTCCATAACCCCATGGAGGGGGTTGTGCATGATGAGGAGGAGGATCCCGTTACCTAGTGGGGTGAAGTATCTTCTTCCGCTTGGAGCGCGGAGCCTTCTTCTTGGGAGGATCCCGGGACTTCGGTCTATGCACCTGAAGCCCCTTACGACCCATGGACACACCAGTACTACCCTGGAGCTGGAGGCTCCTGGGGACCACAGTAGCAGATGCCAACTTAGGACAAAATCCTAAGCTTGGGGGAGTACGTGTCCTTCTCACTTTTTCCACTGTATTATCCGTTTTATGATTGTTCGTTTTGATCTTTTCGAAGTTTTTGCCAGTTCTTCTTTGATTCTTTCTTTGCAAAAACAACAAAAAGATTTTCTCTTCCTTTTTCTTTCGTTTAACCTTTAAAAACCCCAAAAAGATCTTCTTTTCTCTCTTTAGTTTGCTTTGTTGCAGAGTTCAGCTCGAGTCCGTGATGGTATTTGCACTTGATTATATTTCCCTACGTTCAATCATGCAAGCGACAAGGCAGTGATGACGAAGATCGACGAAAGGGATGCAACAAGGAAAACTGGCATGAACTCTTTTTGTTTCTACTTTTGTACATATGCTTGTACTTATGATTTAGAGACCAACTTGTAGCGACATAGTGCTATGTTTACAATGCTTTCCCAGTGGTTCATGTTTTCCTTGTGGCTAATCTCAAATAGCTAGAGTACATAATGTGTTGATGAAATGAGTTACATGCATTGCATTGTTCATGGTTTGGCATACTGAAGTGGTATTTCCCTTTGGAGAATTATTGGATTGACTTGGCACATGCTTACACATGTTAAAGACTAAAAGGTCTGATATGCCTTGATGATCTTTGAATTTCATAATAGTTATATTACTTTCATGCCCAATTCAATGTTACTTTGTCGCTCTGCGTGATTATGACTGTTATTGCTCTCTAGTTGGTCGCTTCCCAGTCTTTTGCTAGCCTTCGCTTGCACTAAGCAGAATTCTGCTTGTGCATCCAAAATCCTTGAAACCAATTATTCCATATGAGTCCACCATACCTTCCTATGTGGTATTTACCGGCCATCCTAACGAAGACTTGCTTGTACCATCTCAAAATTATTCAAAAACACTCATGTGTTGTGCCTCTGCTTCAGCTCATGAGGAAGTAGTAGGTAATTCTTGAGCTTCTTATGTTAGACATGTTTTATCCCGGGATTGCATGTCTAATCTGCAAACCCCTAATCCGATGAGGGACTGGCATGAGTGCGCCCAGCTCACAAAAGATAATCACAACCAACAAACCCTCCTTCACGCTTTGTTTTCAAAACCAAAATAAATCAGAAAACTTTGGTAGTGATAAACAAAGGAGATTAAGGGTGTGTGATCGTCCCCATCTTGGGAGCCGTTCCTCGAAACATGTCTAGCGTAAGAGGTGATTGAGTTGTCTACTAGTATTCGTTGACGAATCATGCACCTCCCAAAAACATTTTTTATCTCTGTTTTCAACACCAAGAGCTCTGGTACATGTTTAGTCTTTGCTTCCAGCCACGGGTTTTCAACCTTGCCTTCAAAATCCACGGTTCGAGAGTCTCCACCTTTTTTCTTCAAAGCACCAAGTATGAGAGCATAATTGTCATTCTGAGTGTAATGTGCATTGTCCCAAAGTACTACATTGTCTTATGCATGATTGTGGTATTACTTATTCTGAAGTTCTTAGTTCTAGTCTCCTTTAAAACTTCGGAGGAGTTTCTGCATTTATGTTTTGCTTCACTCATGGAGGCTAGCGAGATACAACTCTAGTATGTTCAAGCTTTGTGCATTGTAATATTGTCTTGATTTTTAGTAGCATATTATTTACTTTTAGTTGTTTGTGATTGTTCACATGAAAGAAGGATTGCTTCGTGCATTGTCCTTATAGCATTGTTTCAATACCTTCTAGACTCTTTTCATAGTACATTCTTATATACATCTAATGAAGCAAAAGAGTTTTTCAAAGTTTTCTTTGTCGCGTTTAGCTTGTTGAACTGAATTGCTTGAGGACAAGCAATATGCTAAGCTTGGGGGAGTTGATACGTCTCAAATGTATCTACTTTTCCAAACAGTTTTGCTATTGTTT
This sequence comes from Bromus sterilis, assembly GCA_950022295.1. Taxonomy (NCBI): domain Eukaryota; kingdom Viridiplantae; phylum Streptophyta; class Magnoliopsida; order Poales; family Poaceae; genus Bromus; species Bromus sterilis. The sequence continues at coordinate 337,068,828 of OX465597.1, forward strand.
TGACCTCATTCTTGCATGATTTGGATGAAACTAACCCGGACTAACGATGTTTTCAGCAGAGCTGTCTGTATGGTTTTATTGTGTGCAGGAAAATGGATTTTTAGGTGTCTCATAAAATTCCAGGAAAAAGCATAGAAAATCCACGCACCCGAAGGACTATTGTGCCAGAAGTGGGGCCAGAGGGAAGCCAGGGGGGCCCAGGCGCCCTGCTGGCGCGGCCCCACCCTTGGCCGCGCCGGGAGGCCGCCTAGGAGGGTCCACCCCCTCTGGTGCCCTACTTCGACTCCTATTTATTCCCGTGGCGAGAAAACCCCAGAACAGAAGTCATTTCCCCAATATTCGTCGCGGAGCCGCCGTGTGGCACCCCGGCTCAGAGGACCAGAACGCCCCGTGCACCAGCCCAGAGATCAAGTCTTCTAGAACATGACACCGCTTGGAATAGAACTGAACAACTTTCTATTACCGAAGATAGGGGTACACGAGGTCTATTACAACGCTAGCAGAGACACAGCTTGCTCCTCAGGCTAGCCTCAGCTCTACACCAAGCAGAAACATAACTCTCTAGCAGCGGAATAACGACGGCAGCGGAACAATAACGGCGGTGATGAACTCCAATCCACAGGGACACTGGCTGGGACACCTCCTAGCTCACAAACACCGGGAAACGTCGTCCTACGCATCCAAAGCACGGCCTGCAAATATGGCATAACACGGCAGGTCCGTACATTGAATGTACTTGCAAGCTCACAACAACCATGCAACAAGGCAAAACAATAACATGGGAACCGGTTAAAGTATATTAGTGAATTAAACAGGTGAGCAACAATATCATGCAAACAGATACTCAGCAAGCATATTATCCGCATTTTATCAACATGAAGACTAATGCATAATCAATCATCGTTTAAGGTCACATGGACCTCACATGATCATCGCATTATCACGTGGCTTACCTCGGAGTCCTTACAGACTCAAGCACCGGGTCACCTCGTGACCAAACCATTTCCACGGGTCGTCGCACGACCAAACGGGTCATCGCATGACCATTCAACGGGTTAGGTGTCCTTCGTTACCACCCAACCAATCCAGTCATCGCATAACCATCCACTTACCACAAACATACCACCGAACTCATGTTGATCATATGGTGTGACCTAGTAAGAACTGTGTCCATTAACGTGGACGCGGCTATTCGAATAGATTTTTGTGACTCTGCAGAGTTTGTGCACGTTACCCACACTATGGAGTTCTTCCTCCATCCAGCACCCCGGTACTTGTCCCACAGGATCCTTGGAACTCGCACCGCAGGAGTGAACTAGGACTTCTCCAACGAGACCATCCTACCGTGTGTCCCTCTTACCGTATCACCGACATCCCGTCTTGGGTAGCCCCTGTGTCCTTCCGACACTGACCATCACATGGCCCTGACCATCACTTGGTCCTTAAACTTTGTCCACCTCTGGGACCGCGCGCATAACAACTCTGGCTTTCAAGACTATCGCCGTTTACCCGGCCAAGGCAACTGCCGCGCATAGCCTCCCCTCTTTGGTGATACAAATAAGAGACGCCCACCGGTAGACCGAACCAAGGCCTGCCCATACAAGAAAATGTGGCTGCACGGATAAGTTCGGTTCGGTGGCACCTGATCAACTTGTCACGAAGCGTGTCTCCAACAGCCAACACAAGTATCAGGTGCAACATGAGTAGCAGATCATGACAATGCATAGCATATTAACTTGACAATTTCAGATATGATCAAACACATTTTAGACGGTGAACTTATCCGTGTTACAATGATTAAGTTATTAGCATGGCAACATTATGAATGCAGTTGAGCATAACTTAGGCATAACATGAACTAGCATAGAGATAACATGAGCATCTTAACATGATATTGGTATGTCATGGTTATGATGATTCAGAAGATAACATGGCAATGCCATGATCAAGGCATAGCATGGATGTAACATGGCAAAACATAGCATAGTAGTAGCATATTCAAGGATAGTATGGCAATGATAACATCAATCATCACGTGGCAACATGATCACGATCACCGATATAAGCACATCATCGAACAAAAATTTTAGAAGCACGTCAAATCTTTGCAAAGGTGCAAAGGGTATTGTGGCTTGCCTTTCACCAGAGGAGTGTGAAATACTCCCGGATCTTCAACACAAGCAAAACCCTGCAAAACATTTTATAAAAAGACACAGCGAAAAAGTCAAACATCGTCTTTTGTTTGACCATAAAATAACAACATAAAAACATGGCACAAAACTTATGCCAAACTGGAGAGGAGCTCGATACGAAAACAACGCAAAAAGAATCACCTCAATCGGAGTTACGGGTGCGGAGATATTCGCGAAACGGCGTCGGGGGGGGGTGGATTTTGGAGAAAATATGCTTTCAGAGAAGTGAAAGCGTACTTCGGGCTTCTGAACAGAAAAATATGCTTTCTGTTATTGAAAGCGCATTTCAACACGAAAGGAAGGGAAATACGCTTCCCAGCAGGGGCAAGTGTACTGCTCGGGAACACGCCTCCGTAGATAGAAAACGGCCTGGCCGGCTGACACGTGGGGCCCGCCTGGCAGTCTCCTCTCCTTCCTCTGTCTTCTTCTTCTTCCCGTGGGCAGATACAGGGGAAGCAGGGGAGGCCAGCCGGCGCGGTGGCCTCCGAGGGCCGACGCTGGAGGGGCCGGGGCGCGTCCTCCGGGTGCGGCTAGGCGGGGAGCGGCCGCCGGCGACCACGGGGTCGTGCGGAGTGGCCCGCAGCGTCGTCCCATCGCTGCTGGGCGCGGCGTGCCGGGAGGCTGCTCGGCCGAGGCGGGGCTAGGCCGCGGGGAGGCGGCTCCAGGGTGCCGAGGCGGTTCACGGGGGCGAGGGGGGCTTCCGCCGCAGTCTGAAAGGAGAGGGAGGGTGCTGGCTTGCTCGAATTCGAGCCGAGGCGGGCGGCGGCCACGGTGACAATGGCGGCAATGCGGGGGCTCTGGGGAAGAAAATTGAGGAGAGGGAGTAGGCTAGAAGGGTTCTAGGAGGCTCCTTGTGCTGCTCAAGCTCAGGGGCAATCCCTATTTATACTGGAGGAGAGGGATTTGAGCTCGGGTCACGACATCGGAGAGAAGCCATGGCGGCCGTGAGCTGGCGAGCGTCGAGAGGATCCGAGAGGGGGTGGCGTGGTGCACGCGAGATGAGCAAAGTCGTATGGCGCGGCTTGACAAGAAGGAGACGATAGGGGCACACTGTGGTTGGATGGGGACGCGTCGGGCACGCGCGGAGCGCGGCCAGAGCACGCCGTGTGCGTCCAAGAGCGTGGCCACCAATTTGGGGATAAGATTCTTCGTGGACAAAGGTGTCTACAGTTGAGTCCTTTGAGTGCTGATCACATGGATACAGCTGGATGGTCAATAGGGGCTCTGGATTGATCTCTATCTCAAGAAACAGTTTGATGCAACAAACTTGGAGCAGAAGTTAGGATCACATGGTGGGGTTTTGGATAGGACCAAGTTGTCTCCTGGGCTTAGGGTAGGAAGGAAAATGTTTCGGGAAAGTTTGGGCTCAATGGGATCAAGTTTTCGTACACCTCCTTTGCAAATGGCACAATGCTGCAGAAGGTGTCTGTACTGTGGTGTGGCTTGTACATAGCTCCCCTAGGCATGATCTTTTGCATAGCTCAATCATACACTAGGATGAGTGTGTACACCAAGTTTCATCTCATTTGGAGTAAGATAGCTAGCACTTCCTTTACAAATGTCCAATTAGGCCAGAATGCAAAGTTGAAGCTAGCATCTCATAGGATTGGTGGAATTGGCTGAAAACTTTTGTACTGGGGTTATTTGGCATGGTGCACATGTGTATAAAATTTAATAGCCATTGGACACACATAGCTAGCACTTGCTTCACAATGTGGCCCACTGGTCAGAAACTTAAACATGACAAGGCACTCACATGGCTAATGGGATTTGACTCCAATCTGGTTTGGTGGAGTTATTTGGTGGTAGGATTATGCTCAAAAAGTTTCAAGGAAATTGGGATCCCTTATCATGCACTTGCTTCACAATGCCCCCTTGCTGCATCCAAACTTTGGGAATTTATTGTGGGAGTTTGTCTAGGAAAATGGTAGTGGAATTTGGTGGAGATCAATGAAATGATCATATGAGATTGCACAAAAAGTTTCACCAGCAATGGATCAAGAGAAATGGCACTCCCTTCACAAAGCTCCATTCTGCCACCACAGACAAATGAATTTTTCTAGAGGAAAAGTCCACTTGATCTATGAAATGTTTTTGGAGAATTTGGCAAGATATGATGTCAATGAAATGTGAGAATTATTTGGGGATTTATGGAGCAATATAAATAGGTGTTGCTTCACAAACCTCAAATAATAGGAATATCCCTTTTATTGGAAAAAGGAATATAAGGCTAGAATAAAATGGTGGCTTGGATGGGGTGGAACAATGGGATGGCATGGGAAAGGCTTGGATTCAAGGTCCAGTTGAGCATGGAAAGAAAATACGCTCAAGTTTCAAGTCCAACGAGGTGCTCAAAATCAAATCCAATAGCAAATCCAGAAATAATTCAGAAAAGTTTTTGGAAAAAGAAAGTTCCAAAATCCAGGGTGTCACAAACCTACCCCCCTTAGAAAAATCTCGTCCTCGATATTTGGTTGCTCAGGGAACCATCGCAAACTTACCGTCCTTCGGAAACTTGCTTCTTCTCGGATTTCCTTTTACCGCATACTGTTCCCAGGGTAGCATCCAATATATCTCTGATGAAGGGGTTTACTTCACACGATCTGTAGCTCTGACAGAGTGTTCTTCCTTGATACCTCACATCCTTTCCTGCTGATTTCCATCCTCATATCTTCTGACTTGTATGATAATGGGATGTCTTGTCATAGGTTGACTGCTGACGATCCCCATACTGTGTCTGGGGTAGCTCGGGATTTATTCGTGGTACGGTCTTGAAACCTTTGCGTTGGCCTCTTCGACAAGAGCTTGGCCTTCATCGGTAGTTGGTATCTCAGAATGTTTACTATCTTGGTGTTCCATGTGCGGAACCTTGACTGGCGGCACGTGAGGTTGCATCACATTTCTTTTGGCTTGTCCACCGTGCTCACATATTCAGAGCGGGGCATAAATTCTAAACAATCACTTATGCTAAGATTTGTCTGACAGGTGGCCCTATCCGGGTGGCGATCGGTCACGATATGCTTCAGCTCGGTTCTTGTATTAAAATGCTGAGTTGAGCGGGTGACCTTTAATGAAGCCGACTGGGGTATCTCAGCAAGACGGACGATTCTGAACCTGAGTAACCGCTCAGGCTAACTGGATCAGTACACAGTCCTTGGCCCATAGTGAATGAGCTTTCTTTGTGGGAGATATTCACGGTGGTCCACATGACTTCAACTGATCGCGGCAAATTTGACTTGAGGTCCATGCGATTCATTCTGCCTAACCCGTCGGGCTCAAGAGTTGCATACCTCTGACAACTTGCGAGGTGCCACGCTTTCTCAGATTGCAGCAAGGTTTGACACCTACCATGTCTGTTTGTCCTGGGTCTTGCCTCTGCGACAATCACCTTTCTTGTACTAGCTTTTCTTCGGTCAGGGTTCTTTCCTTGTTGTATAACTGCTTATTGTTCTGCCGCAATCTTTGAGATAGACAGGTTACCATCACCTTTTTTCTCTTGTTTCATCCTGATAACCTTGGTTGCAATGAACGGGGTCTCCAGATTATTCTGCTTCGGGGCCTTGTCAGTCGTGAGGAGCTGACCTTCTTGACGGGAGCAGGATTCAATGCTCCTTGCTTCCTTTCTTCATTGTGTTTCTTCACGACTTTGTCAGTCTTTCTTCTAGGCTGAGATGTGTATCCGCCTCTTCTGCTTACTTGTTTCCCGAGAGTTGCGGTTCTTCACCGTCATTCATGTGCATAATTCTTCCTTGATTACGAGCATGGTGGTATCTGCACCGGGGTAGCTTTCATACTTGATAAGAATACCCATAACCATATGCGGGTCCTGACGATGCTGAAGTCTTCACTGTACTGCATGGCTGGATTTCTGACAATACTGTTGCAGGTATGATGACGCGTCGAGGAAAACTGGTATCTTGTCCGCGAAGCTTGGGGTAGCTTGCTGGGGAAGGTTGGGTACCGTACCCCGGAAGCTTGCTCCGGTGGCGTATCGAGGAACGCAGGGTGTCGTACACGGGAAGCTGCCTCGATAGCTTGCTGAAGAAGACTAGGTGGCTTGCCTTGTAATCTTTCTTAATAACTTACTGACGAAGATGGGTTGTCTTGCTTTGGAAGTCTGCCTCTTTATACTGTGGATACATCGGTTCCTTCTGTTGGAAATTTCTGCGGCAGTTCACTGTAGACGACCGAGTGGCTTGTGCTGGAGTCCATCCCTGTGGCGTACCGAGCACGATCGAGTGTCTTGCACTGTAAGCTTCTGTCGGTGGCTTGTGGATGAAGGCTGACTGTCTTGTCTGAGAAGATATCCCGGTAGCATACTGAGGAAGGCTGATACACTGTACAAGTCGGCTGTGCCTGGTACCTTGTCACGGAAGGCTGAGGTTCTTTCTGCTGGAAGCTTTCCCTCAATGACGTGGAGACAGATCTGACCACGGTGTCTGACAGGCTTCTGACTGCCGGCTGGTGAGGGGGAAACATTCTTCCGATCATCTGGGCATCATGATATGTCTTGGCCACCTTCCGTAATATACTGAATTAATTTGTATTGCATAGGACTGTAGCTGGTGTTTGTCCTGTCTTGGGTGTATATGCTCGTGGGTCACAGTTTCTGCTTATCTCTGCATGAATCTTTGCGGCTGTCGTAGTCGATGTAGGCGGGTCTCAATGGATAGCTCGGGTAGCATCCATTCGTGAGCCACTTGCTCCCAACGCAATTGGGTAAATGTCCTGTTTGACTTGTTGATTTCCCGCATCATTGCGGCCTTTAACTGTCTGAGCCTTCAGGCGGTTCTGGTTACCGACGAAATGCAGGCCTGATGGTTGCCGCATGCTTCATACTTGAGCAAAATGTGTGAGATGCGACCGGGTATGCGTCATCCATGTCTGGTTGATTTTCTTCATTTCTCTGTGGTTTTCCACCGATGGAATCTTCATGGCCATTCGATTACCATACTGATGCAGACTCGATACATTCGGGAAGAACTCATACGGGAGCTGAATATTTCTTCTGCAAGCTGGTGTGGGTCCTTGACTTGGTATCTTCACGCTGCTCTGCGGTATTGTACTGGTTCTTCGAGGTAGTCGGGGGGTCATGAGCAACTTTCCATTGGGGTGGAGCAAGTGACACCAAAGAATCAAAAGAAGAACCAATGATGAAAACCACAGGGCAAAAGAAAACGAGAAGCGGCTTGCTACTTCATCGGCTTTAGCGGTGGTCGATGACTATCCGGACTCCTTGCAAAGAAAACCGTGAATAACCCAGTAGCCACCAGAACGGTTTTTACAACTTAGATCTGGGACTTGTACTGGAATAGTTCAAGCATTGCTCACGACGGCCGACCAAAATCAGCTCAGAGCATGAGGCAATGTTGATAAAAAGAATGCAGAGGTCCCCTAAGACAGCCGAGAAAACAGCTCAGAGCATAGGGTCTCCACTGCGAAATGAAACTCAACAACTACCCGAGACGGCCGAAAAGCAGCTCAGAACACGGGTCGATTGTTAAAAAGAGAAATGCAAAACAGGCATCCACTCCGGACGGCCGATGATGCATCAGCTCAGAACCAGACGTGGTGCCACTGTAGAACAACAAGCAAGGGTCCGTCCAAGCCATCTAACACCTGCCAAAACAGAGTTAGTAACTGCCGAGGAAACTGAACAAAGAACCAACAACGAGAACCAACTAAGCAGGAAAAGCCATACTGAACAAGCACTGAGATCACACGCATGATCTCAACTTATTGCTATTCACATCAACATGCAACAAGCAACATGCAACACTACTACTCATGCATCACGAACTACGCGAAGCTCATGCGTTCTGATTTGACGGCGGGTTGCCGGGGGTCGCGGGAGTGGGCGGAGAAGTCGAGAACGATACGGCTACGGCAAGAGCTCTCCTTGCATCCCTTTCATCACGGACTAGCTCGACGATGAGGGCGTACTGGGAGATCATGTAGCGGGACATGGTGATCACCGCCGCATCGGCTTCCGCAAAAGGGTGAGGAAACCTTACTTGCTGCGGAGTTGCACCCAAGGTGGGGTAGAAATGGAAGGCGCGATTCTGCTGCATCGCACTTTCCTGGTGGCGTAGGCCTAACAGGCCTGCCATCGCGGCAAGCTGAATGGCACGATCCGGGGTAGAAGCGGGTCCACCCTGGAAGTTCTAGGAGCGCACACCGATGGGGATGGTGGATGCCACGTAGACGTTGGCGCGGTACTCAAGAAGGTTCCCTTCGATCGGCGTCTGGGAAACTTGGTACCTTGGAATCTCTCCACTGGGGTAGAGAATCCACCAAACGTCTGCAGGTAGTCAAAGTTGGCCGCGGACGAGGATCCTGTGTAGCCCACCGGATATTCCTCTATCTACACTCGTCAGATCAGATCGTTAGCGAAAACATACCGTCTATATGAAACAAACAAATGTAGCAGGCAATAGCATCACACAAGCAAGCTATACTCTAGCTCTAACGTCAATCTAACGTCCTTCTAACGTTCGCGCGGGCTAGCGGATCCTACAGCCAATCCTGCTCTGATACCAATTGTTGTGGCACCCCGGCTTAGAGGACCGGAACGCCCCGTGCACCAGCCCAGAGATCAAGTCTTCTCGAACACGGCACCGCTTGGTATAGAACTGAACATCTTTCTATTACCGAAGATAGGGGTACACGAGGTCTATTACAACGCTAGCGGAGACACAGCTTGCTCCTCAGGCTAGCCTCAGCTCTACACCAAGAAGCAGCATAACTCTCTAGCAGCGGAATAACGACGGCAGCGGAACAATAACGGCGGTGATGAAATCCAATCCACAGGGACACTGGCTGGGACACCTCCTAGCTCGCAAACACTGGGAACGTCGTCCTACGCATCCAAAGCACGACCTGCAAATCTGGCATAACATGCCAGGTCAGTTCATTGAATGTACTTGCAAGCTCACAACAACCATGCAACAAGGCAAAACAATAACATGGCAACATGTTAAAGTATATTAGTGAATTAAACAGGTGAGAAAGAATATCCTGCAAATAGATACTCAGCAAGCATATTTTCTTAATTTTATCAACATGAAGACTAATGCACAATCAATCATCGTTTAAGGTCACATGGATCCCACATGATCATCGCATGATCATGTGGCTTACCTCGGAGTCCTTACAGACTCAAGCACCGGGTCACCTCATGACCAAACCATTTCCACGAGTCATCGCACGACCAAACGGGTCATCGCATGACCATTCAACGGGTTAGGTGTCCTTCGTTACCACCCAACCAATCCAGTCATCGCATAACCATCCACCTACCACAAACATACCACCGAACTCATGTTGATCATATGGTGTGACCTAGTACAAATTGTGTCCATTACCATGGACGCGGCTATTCGAATAGATTTGTGTGACTCTGCAGAGTTTGTGCACGTTACCCACACTATGGAGTTCTTCCTCCATCCAGCACCCCGGTACTTGTCCCACAGGATCCTTGGAACTCGCACCGCAGGAGTGAACTAGGACTTCTCCAACGAGACCGTCCTACCGTGTGTCCCTCTTACCGTATCACTGACATCCCGTCTTGGGTAGTCCCTGTGTCCTTCCAACACCGACCATCACATGGCCCTGACCATCACTTGGTCCTTAAACTTTGTCCACCTCTGGGACCGCGCGCATAACAACTCTGGCTTTCAAGACTATCGCCGTTTACCCGGCCAAGGCAACCGCCGCGCATAGCCTCCCCTCTTTGGTGATACAAATAAGAGACGCCCACCGGTAGACCGAATCAAGGCCTTCCCATACAAGCAAATGTGGCTGCACGGATAAGTTCGGTTCGGTGGCACCTGATCAACTTGTCACGAAGCGTGTCTCCAACAGCAAACACAAGTATCAGGTGCAACATGATTAGCAGATCATAACAATGCATAGCATATTAACATGATAGTTTCAGATATGATCAAACACATTTTAGACAGTGAACTTATCCGTGTTACAATGATTACGTTATTAACATGGCAACATTATGAATGCAGTTGAGCATAACTTAGGCATAACATGAACTAGCATAGAGATAACATGAGCATCTTAACATGATATTGGTATGCCATGGTTACGATGATTCAGAACATAACATGGCAATGACATGATCAAGGCATAGCATGGATGTAACATGGCAAAACATAGCATAGTAGTAGCATATTCAAGGATAGTATGGCAATGATAACATCAATCATAACGTGGCAACATGATCACGATCACCGATATAAGCACATCATCGAACAACAATTTTAGAAGCACGTCAAAGCTTTGCAAAGGTGCAAAGGGTAATGTGGCTTGCCTTTCACCAGAGGAGTGTGAAATACTCCCGGATCTTCAACACAAGAAAAACCCTGCAAAACATTTTATAAAAAGACACGGCAAAAAAGTCAAACATCGTCTTTTGTTTGACCAGCAAATAACAACATAAAAACATGGAAAAAAACTTATTCCGAACTGGAGAGGAGCTCGATACGAAAACAACACAAAAAGAATCACCTCAATCGGAGTTACGGGTGCGGAGATATTCGCGAAACAGCGTCAGGGGGGTGGATTTTGGAGAAAATACGCTTTCAGAGAAGTGAAAGCGTACTTCGGGCTTCTGAACAGAAAAACACGTTTTCTGTTACTGAAAGCGCTTTTCAAGCCGAAAGGAAGGGAAATACGCTTCCCAGAAGGGGAAAGCGCACTGCTCGGGAACACGCCTCCGTAGATAGAAAACGACCTGGCCGGCTGACACGTGGGTCCTGCCTGGCAGTATCCTCTCCTTCCTCTGTCTACAGTGGAGTCCTTCGAGTGCTGATCACATGGATACAGCTGGATGGTCAATAGGGGCTCTGGATTGATCTCTATCTCAAGCAACAGTTTGATGCAACAAACTTGGAGCAGAAGTTGGGATCACATGGTGGGGTTTTGGATAGGACCAAGTTGTCTCCTGGGCTTAGGGTAGGAAGGACAATGTTTCTGGAAAGTTTGGGCTCAATGGGATCAAGTTTGCATACACCTCCTTTGCAAATGGCACAATGCTGCAGAAGGTGTTTCTACTGTGGTGTGGCTTGTACATAGCTCCCCTAGGCATGATATTTTGCATAGCTCAATCGTACACTAGGATGAGTGTGTACACCAAGTTTCATATCATTTGGAGTAAGATATCTAGCACTTCCTCTACAAATGTCCAATTAGGCCAGAATGAAAAGTTGAAGCTAGCATCTCATAGGATTGGTGGAATTGGTTGAAAAATGTGTACTGGGGTTATTTGGCATGGTGCACATGTGTATAAAATTTCATATCCATTGGACACACATAGCTAGCACTTGCTTCACAATGTGGCCCACTGGTCAGAAACTTAAACATGACAAGGCACTCACATGGGTAATGGGATTTGGCTCCAATCTGGTTTGGTGGAGTTATTTGGTGGTAGGATTATGCTCAAAAATTTCAAGGAAATTGGGATCCCTTATCATGCACTTGCTTCACAATGCCCCCTTGCTGCATCCAAACTTTGGGAATTTATTGTGGGAGTTTGGCTAGGCACATGGTGGTGGAATTTGGTGGAGATCAATGAAATGATCATATGAGATTGCACAAAAAGTTTCACCAGCAATGGATCAAGAGAAATGGCACTCCCTTCACAAAGTTCCATTCTGCCCCCACAGACAAATGAATTTTTCTAGAGGAAAAATCCACTTGAGCTATGAAATGTTTTTGGAGAATTTGGAAAGATATGATGTCAATGAAATGTGAGAATTATTTGGGGATTTATGGAGCAATATAAATAGGTGTTGCTTCACAAACCTCAAATAATAGGAATATCCCTTTTATTGGAAAAAGGAATATAAGGCTAGAATAAATTGGTGGCTTGGATGGGATGGAACAATGGGATGGCATGGGAAAGGCTTGGATTCAAGGTCCACTTGAGCATGGAAAGAAAATATGCTCAAGTTTCAAGTCCAACGAGGTGCTCAAAATCAAATCCAATAGCAAATCCAGAAATAATTCAGAATAGTTTTTGTTAAAAGAAAGTTCCAAAATTCAGGGTGTCACATGCCGCCAACCCTCTGTTCTTCTCCGAGAGGGATGATCTGGAGGCTGTTTTGGCCTTCGGTGAGGGGAGATCATCGCCATCGTCATCATCACCACCACTCCATCCTCCGTCCATGACTTCTCCTTTCACGTGTGAGTAATTCCCTGCTGTAGGCAAAGGGGGTGGTAGGGATTGGATGAGTTAGATCATGTAATAGTTTATCAGATTATTGGGGGCATGTTGCCTATCATCTAGATTGGTGTTTATCATATTTTCTTCAACTTGTTTCTCTTAATGCTTGTCACTTTGGGCCCGAGTGCCATGTTTTCATATCTGAACCCTATGTGTTTGCATGAATATATTTGTGTTCTTGATCCTATCTACAAGTTTTATGCACCTGTTATAGTCCGGAACCGACGATCCCAAAGGTGACAGCTTGGGACACCAAAGGGGATGGAATATTGTTTGAGGAGTCCGTGTATCCATTGATTGTTAATGCTTTGTTCCGGTGCTCTTTGACAGGAGCACCTTCATCTCCATAAGTTCCTTTTGTCCCCGTTCGTAGTGGGATGGTAGGACAAAAGATGTTGTGCAAGTTCTTATTGCAAGCACGTACAACTACCTGTGGGGTACATGCCTAATGTTTGATTTATGCCTAGATGATCATTGCTTTTCTTTGTGCCGTTCCCCAAGTTAAATACATGATGTAACTTATCCATGAAGCACCCAACCATCCATCTCCCTAGCCTACAGTGTTTTTAATTCTGCTGGTTACTAGTTGTTTGCTTTCGCTGTTTTACTGTCGCTGTTTCACCACCACAATTTCCGTTGCCATCATCACTTCCATATCACAGTTATTATTAATATCTTGTTGCAAGTAAGTGTATCTCTGGTGCGGTGGAATTGACAACTCCATTGTCAAAGCTTGTGGGTATTCTTTGGCTCCCCTTGAGTTGAATCTATAAATTGGGTTATTCTTACCCGCGAAGACTATCTCGATCCCCTGCAGTTGTGAGTTATCAGGGTGCCCCCCCACCATGAGGCCACCTAGCGCGGCCTAGGGGGTGGCCGCACCACCAGTTCACCTGGTGGTTTGGTGGCCCCCCTCCGGGAGCTCTTTTGTGTCTCTTCTTTAATTCCCAAAGGAACTCTTCCCTGAAATTTTCATGTCATTTGGAGATCTGTTGATATGCCCACTCTGCGTGCAATTTTCCCTGTTGATTCCTGCGTCTGCTGTTTCGGCGCCAGAAAGTTGTAAACTGTGTAAGACAACACAAAACATCATAAGAACAACATCATAATGTGATATATATCAATGAATAGAGATAAATTATGATACAAAGTAGTGATGCATTTTGGACGTATAGGGCCATGGGCTTAAGGGGAATGAGCCCATTCAAATGTGACCTGAGTGGAAATTGGGTGTGGAGTTCAGATGTGCCTAAGTGTTGAGCCCATCTCAGACATTTATATGAGTTGAGGGGTAATACGTCCCAAACGTATCTATAATTTATGCTTGCTCCATGCATGTTTTGTGTCATATTGCTATGATCTAGATACACTTTCATACACTTTTGATCATATTTGGACTAACCTATTAACTCAGTGCACCCTAGTGCCAGTTCCTGTTTTCTGCTGTTTTTCTATTTCAGGTTTCCCCCATATTAAAAGTTCTCCAAAAATTCGGGAAAAATCCAATAAAAAATCAGCGTACCGGAAGCTTCCGGAACAGCCAAAGTGGGGCCAGAGGGCCACCACCATGCGCCCAGATGCCCTCCCGGCGTTCCCTAGGGTGGGGCCGCGCTAGGGGGCCGTCTGGACCCCTGGACCCTTCGCCTATATATTCTCTGTGACGAGGAACTTCCGAAGAAAGAACCCTTTTTCGTGATCTCGCCTCTGTTCCGTCGCCGCGCTTCCAAGATCAGGAGCGCCAGCAGACCTCTTCCCGGAACCCTGCTGATGTGCGAGAGATGATAATGGCTTCTCGCCCTTCGTTGGTTACCCCAAGTGGAAGGTGAGATGTAGGACAAAAACAAATTTCCCCTATGTAAAGGATAGGGTTTGTCTCCCGTAGGACTCCAAAAGCGGAAAGAAGGTGACAACGGCGCTAGAAATTTAGCGGTTGACATGGACCTGCACACAGACACAAATAACTTTGCTCCCAATGAAGTTCAGAGAGGTTGTCAATCTCTCCGGCCTTGTTGTTCACAAAGGATCAACGCAACAGATAAAAGATAATAATGATAACAGCTAGAAAGTAAAAGCAGGAAAATAAAAGAGCGTGCAACAAGTGATGAGAATATGGACCGGAGTCCCGTGGTGTTCACTAGTGATGTCTCTCTCCCAAAATACGATAAAACTGCTATGCGAGGTAAACAAATCACAGCTGGGCAATTGAAAGGATTAAAAACGCATCGCAATGCTACCTATGCTACAAAGAAAGGACGAGCCTCAAAAGCATAGGCGATACGCCAAAATAAGTAGACCGAAATCCAACTGCATCTACTACTAATCATCCACCTTGAGATATCTATCCAGAACATCTCGCTGGTATTAAGTTGCGAGCCCCACCCAAAGTGTAAACCCAAAGCAACAGACAAATGCATTAAAAAGCACCTTGCGTAAAGTAAACAATCCTTGCAACTGCGGTTACAAGCACCTTTGTTTTCCCCATTGTGGCAATAGCACATCCCCTAGACTCATGTTTCTGAAACTCAAGCGTGTCATCAGGGGGCATGAACCCAGAATCGAGCATAACGTTCCCTCTTGGAGTCACTGCCTACTACTTGGCCAAAGCAATAAACACCAATGGAGAACATGCAAGAATTAATTAGGAACAAAAATATAAAAGCTAAGAACCAAATATATTACTCAATCACAAACTGAATATAGTCTCATAATTCATCAGATCCCAACAAACTCTGCATATCAACAACATAAAATTACATATGTGCCTCGATCATGTAGGGAAGCTCACAAGGTCTAAACCATGAAGAACAAAGAGGGGAGGAGAACATCACATAGCTACTGATCACGAAACCATGGTCCAAGAGAAACTACTCACGGATCATCCGGGAAGCGTCCATGGTGGAGGGGAAGCTCCCGGAGGTCAATCCTCCCTCCGCCAGGGTGCCGGGAAGAGGTCTGCTGGCGCTCCCGATCTTGGAAGCGCGGCGACGGAGAACAGAGGCGAGATAGCGAAAATGGCTTCTCTCTTTGGAGGTTTCGCGTCACGGAGAATATATAGGCGAAGGAGGGCAGCCAGGGGGGCATCAGGGGTCCAAGCGCCCCTGGCGCGGCCAAGCCCTAGGACACATTAGGTGGCCGCCTGGGGCCCTGGTGGGTCCCCTCTGGTCCTCCTTCGGGACTCCGGAAGCTTCCGTTGCGCTGATTTTTTATCTGATTTTCCCGAATTTTTGGAGTACTTTTAATATGGGGGAAACCTAAAATAGAAAAACAGCAGAAAATAGGAACTAGCACTGTGGTGCACTGAGTTAATAAGTTAGTCCAAATATGATCAAAAGTGTATGAAAGTGTATCTAGATCATAGCGATATCACACAAAACATGCATGGAACAAGCAGAAATTATAGATAAGTTTGGGATGTATCAACATCCCCAAGCTTAATTCCAGCTCGTCCTCGAGTAGGTAAATGATAACAAGCATAATTTCTGTGGTGACATGCTAACAACCATATAAGAACTTTGAAAGTAAAGCAATCAAGGTATGTAACTCAATTCAAGTCATAACAGGCAAGAGTCTCTGTTGGTATTAAAACAAGCAACATAAGAACATTAGGTGCAAGAGCTCTTGCTGTCCGTGACTCGAATGTCTCCAAATGGTGTTTGCGTGCAAGAAGGGAGATAAGGGATTATGACAGAGAAAATATATTTGTTGAGAACTCAATCTACTAAAGTTTCACACTTGGTCTTCTTTGGAATATTATCTTGACTCGTCCCTAGACCACTAGCTAGGTACAAGTCAATTTGATCCACTCCCTTTCGATATTTTGAGCACTCATGCAATGGATGAGCGTAAGCACGAGAGTTGACACTTAGGATGGCAAAGAGAGAAGTATGGTGGAGGAGGAAGACAAAAAGGGTGATAAAGGCTCACATCAATGAGGACAATCATAGGCGAGGAGGCCAAATGATAGATATGATGTGAGGAGTAGGGATTTCCATGCAACGGATGCACATATGAGCTTAGAAGAGCTCTCCAATGGAACTAGTGGGGGTGCATCCAACTTGCTCGCTCATGAAGACCTAGAGCTCGTTTGAGGAGGCTCATCCTTGGAATATGCAAGCCAAGTTTTATAGTGTGAAGGTCCCCACATAGCTATATGCATAAATGATCATCTATATGGAGTACAAGGATAAGAGGGAGTACGAGTGTGGATCTTTCAATATGAATAGTAGTGTTGCCCCTTTCTCTCCTTTTATTTTATTTTTCTCTTTTTTCTCTTTTTTGTATTATTTTGGTGGCCTCAATGGATCTTTCTATTTAACTCGCATTTGTCCTCTTTGGGATCTTTTATCTTGTCCACTTTGGGATCTTTTCCTCACTTGAGGGCAATACTCTATTTTACAAGAAGGTATAGAAGATTTTTCACACTTTACAAGATACTCAACATAAAG
This sequence comes from Bromus sterilis, assembly GCA_950022295.1. Classification (NCBI taxonomy): domain Eukaryota; kingdom Viridiplantae; phylum Streptophyta; class Magnoliopsida; order Poales; family Poaceae; genus Bromus; species Bromus sterilis. Next base: position 337,085,702 of record OX465597.1, read on the forward strand.
AAGATGTAGCTATCATGATGTATGCAAATGTATGCCTCTGCCAGTGTAGCAGGAACATGTATGGCATGAAGATCAAGTCATGAAGAGGTGGATGTCGCATGACAATATATCTCGGAAAGGCTATGGAAATTCCTTGATAGGTAGGTATGGTGGCTGTTATGCGGAAAGATATAAGGAGGTTTATGATGAAAGAGCATATCATGCCAAGGGTTTGGATGCACCGGCAGTTATACACCAACTCTCAGAGTGAGAAGAGGCAATGCGCGGTACCGAAGAGGCTAGCAAATATGAGGAGGTGGAAGTGTCAACTTTCAATACTTACATTGGTCCGAAGAACTCATGCACTTATTATCGATAACTCTCAATCTAATGAGGAGGTTCACAAAGAGACAAGTACCCCGAGGAGGAGTGTATGGTGGTTTGGTTATCCTTGCGCATCCTCGACTCATGGTACGTGAGTGTACTCTAATATTCGATCCCTCAAAAGATTAGTGATCCATCTAGTAGCTAGAGTTATCAACTAGTTTTTGTAGGTTTTGAAAATAAACACGGATTTCCCAAAATACGACACCTATCACTAATAGGCTAGAGCTCTTGACACCAAAAGGTCAAACATTACTCACATCAATACCTCAAAACTATTACAAGTTACTACTACAATTGAATAGCAACCTCAATTACCTACTTTCAAGACAAGACACAACTCAGTGCAACAACCAACTCTCTTAACAATATAAACATGAAAACTAAAGAGAGTTCCAGCAACAAACTAAACAAAATCCAAGGGTCTTGCTAAAGACAAACACTAAAATTAAAACTAAACATGGCAGCAGCTACGAAAAGATAAAGAACACACAACAGAGAAAGATAAGCATGAAAATCCTATGATGTGTTCTAGATTGGAGTGGAGCCTATTTCTCTCCCACACAAAGTAAGTTGGGGTCTAACTTGTTATGAACAGAAAAAAAGCTAAAGAAAACTAAAAAGGAAACCTAAGAGCGAGACGCTCCAAGCATAGCACATAACGCATGAAGTGATAAAAATATAGTGAGACGAAGGACGGACTGATGATTGTTGATGGATAAGGGGATGCACGGGGGCATCCCCAAGCTTAGACGCTTGAGTATCCTTGAATATTTATTAGGGATGCATGGGGGCATCCCCAAGCTTGAGCGTTTGACACTCCCGGATCTTCTTTCATCATCTTCCCTCGCACACTTGAAAACTCCCTTCATACATAACTCATCATAAACTGATTAGAGAGGTTAGTACCCTTAATAAAATATTTTTTCTCCACGGTAAATAAAGATATTCTTGAATAGCTACTGTTTGTCAAGATTTCCAAAAAGTTTTTGCAAAGAAAAAGCAAGCTTAAGGTTTGCAAAAGTAAGGAAAGGCAAAACATGGAAGAATCTGTGAAAAACAGAACATCAGGTAATAAATAATTTTTTCGGGGTACTTCTGCAACTGAAATCAAAAAACTCAGAACATATGAAAGTTTCACAATTGTATAGATCATGCTGTGTAAAAAATTTAGCTCAAAAAGATGAACTTGTGATTTTTTTTTGATTTTTTCCGTCAAGCAGACATAATCTGTTTTCTGGACAGCATTTCACAACTTTTGCTCCCCTTATAATAAGAGGCTTAACTTGGCACAAAGCTTGAAAATAAAGATACAATGATGTTGCTACAATAGTAACAATCATCAAGACTACTAAAAACAGAAGTAAAAACATCTTGGGTTGCCTCCCAACAAGCGCTTTCTTTTACGCCTTTAAGCTAGGCATAAAGCAAAAGAAGAATCAAGTTTTATCAAGAGAGAGAGAATAGCTAGCCCGTGTAACAGACTCAAAAGGTAAATTGATTTTCTTTCTTGGTAAGTGTTGCATCCCCTTTTTGATAGGGAATTGAAATTTTATATTCCCCTCTTTCATGTCAATAACAGCACCAACGGTGCGAAGAAAAGGACGTCCCACAATAATTGGACATAAAGGTTCACACTCTATATCCATAATAATAAAATCAACGGGAACATAATTGTCATTGACAATGATAAGAACATAATCGATCTTCCCCAAATGTTTCTTTACAAAAGAATCAAAGAGACGAACACCAAAAGAACAAGGATCAAAAGATTTCAATTCAAACATGTCATACATTCTTTTGGGCATAACGGAGGTACTAGCTCCAACATCACATAAATCATAGCAAGAGAAGTTATTCAATTTAATCTTTATCATAGGGTCCCAACTATCATCTATGTAAGAGCAAAGTTTTGCCCCCGTGTGTTTTGGATATTGTTGGACAAGACAGTAGAGGAATTACCAATGTTTTCTAGTGTAAACAGTTGGATAGGTTCCTGAAGGACAAGCTAGGTGATAAAGCTTCAAGGAAGGTTTTCAAGTTATCGAAGAATTACCCCTTGAGAGAAGCTTAATCATGGAGGATGACCCCCAAAAATGAAGGTGTACTGAAGACCAACTCATTGAAGTAAATGAAGAAGACGACGCACGACTTAGATGTTTTTGTGTAGTTCTTTTTCTGTTCTTTGAGTCATAGGACAAACCGTACTATCAAGAGGGGTTTTAGTTTGTGGACGCCGAAGTTATTGAGAAAATTCTCAGATCAAATCTAAACCAAGTGAGAAGCCAGAGTGAAGAAAACTCCTGTGCACTAAGTTAAGTTTCGGTAGCAAAGACTTCGTTCTTTGTCTTCCGAAGCAGAACTAAGTATTAATGACAAATCCGACCGTTGTGGACACGCGTCAAGCTGTCGCTTCGGGTAAAATCAGTCATTTCACACCTCGGGATCGCCAACTATTAATACGCCGCCCGTCCTACATTTGCGGGTGGCCGCTCTGAGAATATTCCTGAGAGAGATTGAAGAGAGCACCCCAAGAACGCCACCAAAGCAAAACCCAAAAGCCAGACCACCGAATCCTAAGTCCCATTGATCTGAGCAGATTCGAAATGACTTAGGTGAAAACTTGCTAGCCTTTTTATCTTGGAGAAATGCAATTCTCCTAGACGGTTAGAGTGTCGACTTCAGAGAGAGAAGAGTAATTGTCGCCTCAAAGCTCAAGTTTGTCAAAGGTTTCGGAGATTTCCTTGATAATCTACCCCGAGTCAAAAGTGGCCAAGCTCAAGGAGATTGGTGCAGTGGAGCAACGGACGGAGAGAGTTTTGCTCCAGGTGTTCAATCACCAGTCCCTCCAACCAGACGTAGCGCTTTGCAGAGCGTGAACTAGTCAAACAAACATCGCCAAGTCAAGAGTTCGTTTTACTTCAAGAATTTAATTTTCGCATAACATTTGCTTCCTGTTAAAGCTTCAAGGTGTTTTGATTCGCTGAGTTTAGTTTCGGTACTAGTTTTGCTTCCCAGTTGTCTATTTTTGTTACTCGTTTCTGCTGAGGTTATGCTTCACTTCAAAGCTTCTCGAAAATTTGAAGTGATCATTCACCCCCTCCCCCTCTGATCACATACTTGGACTTTCAATTTGTAACATAGCTAGTCACTCCATACACTCTGTGTGTTTTGGATTAACCTCCTGGAGTTCTTTCAAGTATGTCATTTACAGCCATTCGCTCCGGCGAACCTATTCTTGTTTTCAATGGGAAGGACTACCCGTACTGGAAGGAAAAGATGACGAGGAATATCATTGCCATCAATTCTGCTGCCTGGGAAGTTATCAGGAATGGAGTTTAGCTCAAGGATAAGTATAATCCCACAACTGATGAAATCAAAGGTCTATCACTTGATTCCGAAGTCTGGGTATTCATCACCAATCATGTGACTCCAGAGAAATATCATGAAGTGAAGAATATCCCTTCTGCCAAAGGTGTCTGGGAATATCTTCAAAAGATTGGAGAAGGAGTTTCCACTCAGAAAGACGCCAGAGTAGACACTCTCCGAAGCTATGAGTCCAAGAGACATGATTCCAGTTCAAGAAGAGAAAAGAAGAAAGATTCTGATGATTAGAAAAAGAAGTATCACAAGAAGCGTGAGAGTTCTTCTTCGAAGTCACACTCGTCTCGTCGAAGCAATTCTCACCGTGCCAAGGCCTATCTGGGTAAGGAGATGAACTCTGAAGAAGAAGCCTCTGGGTCCGAAGCTGAATCAGGCTCAAGATCTCCATCTGGATCCGGTCTGATGGTGTTGTTGGATTGGCATTTTGTTCGTCCGGTGCTTCGAACTCATTCTTCACCAACAATAGCAGTGAAGATGAAACTCCTGCAAACTGCTTCATGGCCAAAGCAATGGTATCTTCATCCAAAGTTACCTATGATACTTCTGATTGTTCTTCATATGGAAATGACTCAAAAATAAGCTACGCTAAACTGGCTAAAATTGCTTCAATCCAACAAGATGAACTTGATTCGCTAAGCAAAACCATTAAGAAATTAGAGACCCTGTTTGTAACAGCCCGGAAATTCCACCCTAATTAAAAAAATTTGTTTCTTTTATTTTGTTGATTATTAAAATTGTTTACAGTGGTTGCTTCACCAATTTATTAATTGGTGAATATTTCCCCCCTATTTCTCGTATCGGATGCGTGACCGAACCCTTCCCACCATGGCACACGACCTCGTTCCGTCACCGGGAAAGTCACCCGATCACGGTCGCAACTTTTGGCACAAGACCAGCCATCACCATCGGTGCGGAAACCCCCATTTATATTTAAATGGGTTATTTTATTGGAAGGTGATCGACGTTCTCTTTTGGTGTTAAACGATGTAGACGACGTCAGTTCGGTGCTTTGAGGCGGTGTTTTGAATTTCGCGCGATTCCGACTTCGTCGGTTAGGTGAACGTTCGGGTGTGCCAGGCATAGTAGCCGGTGTAAGTCCTGTGGCGTATTTTACAAAATGTCGCGCGTGCCTTTAGCTGGACCCCCGGATTCCCCGCTTATCTTCGGATTCTAGCCCACCCGAAAAACCGGACCCGAAACGGGCCATTTCGTGGCCCGAAACCCCTCCCAAACACCCACCTACTATATATAGTAGGCTACCACAACCTATTTTGGAAACCCTAGCCGCCTCCCACCTCGTTTTCAGCAGGCAGCCAATCCCACCTCCAGATTCAGATCAGACGCTCTGGACCGTTGGATTCAGATCGGACGACCCTTGTCGCGCCATGTCATCAGTTGCTCCAGCCGGCCACAGAGCTCCTCCCATGGAGCATTGATAACCCACAACTGCAGGGGATCGAGATAGTCTTCGCGTGTAAGAATAACCCAATTTATAGATTCGACTCAAGGGGAGCCAAAGAATACCCACAAGCTTTGACAATGGAGTTGTCAATTCCACCACACCTGAGACACACTTACTTGCAACAAGATATTAATAATAACTGTGATATGGAGGTGATGGTGGCAACGGAAATAGTGGTGGTGGAACAACGATAGTAAAACAGCAAAAGCAAACAACTAGTGACCAGCAGAATTAAAAATACTATAGGCTAGGGAGATGGAGGTGCTGCATGGATAAGATACATCATGTATTTAACTTGGGGCAAGACACACAGAAAATCAATAATCATCTAGGCATAAATCAAACATTAGGCATGTACCCCACAGGTAGTTGTACGTGCTTGCAATAAGAACTTGCACAACATCTTTTGTCCTACCATCCCGCTACGAACGGGGCCAAAAGGAACTTATGGAGATTAAGGTTCTCCTGTCAAAGAGCACCTGAACAAAGCATTAACAATCAATGGATACACGGAATCCTCAAACTATAGTCCATCCCCTTTGGTGTCCTAAGCTGTCACCTTTGGGATCGCCGGTTCCGGACTATAACAGGTGCATACAACTTGTAGATAGGATCAAGAACACAAATATATTCATGCAAACACATAAGGTTCAGATCTAAAAACATGGCACTCGGGCCCAAAGTGACAAGCATTAAGAGCAACAAGTTGAAGCAAAGATGATAAACACCAATCTAGATGACAGGCAACATGCCCCCAACAATCTGATAAACTATTACATGATCTAACTCATCCAATCCCTACCATCCCCTTTGCCTACATCAAGGAATTACTCAGACATGAAGGGAGAAGTCATGAAGGGAGGATGGAGTGGTGATGATGATGAGGATGGCGATGATCTCCCCTCACCGGAGGCCAAAACAACCTCCAGATTAGCCCTCCCGGAGAAGAACAGAGGGTGGCGGCGGCTCCGCGACGAGAATTGGGAAACCGACTTCTGTTCTGGGGTTTTCTCGCCACAGTAATAAATAGGAGTCAAAGTAGGGCACCAGAGGGTGGTGGACCCTCCCAGGCGGCCTCCTGGCGCAGCCATGGGTGGGGCCGCGCCGGCAGGGCTCCTGGGCCCCCCTGGCTGCCCTCTGGCCCCACTTCTGGCACAATGGCCCTTCGGGTGCTTGGATTTTCTGTGATTTTTCCTGGAATTTTCTGAGACACCCCAAAAATCCATTTTCCTGCACACAATAAAACCATACAGACAGCTCTGCTGAAAACATCGTTAGTCCGGGTTAGTTTCGTCCAAATCATGCAAGAATGAGGGCAAAACAATAGCAAAAGTGTTTGGAAAAGTAGATACGTTTGAGACGTATCAACTCCCCCAAGCTTAGCATATTGCTTCTCCTCAAGCAATTCAGTTCAACGAACTGAACGCGACAAAGAAAACTTTGACAAACTCGTTTGCTTCATTAGATGTATATAAGCATGTACTATGAAAAGAGTCTAGAAGGTATTGAAACAATGCTATAAGGACAATGCACGAAGCAATCCTTCTTTCACGTGAACAATCACAAAAAACTAAAAGTAAATAGTATGTTACTAAAAATCAAGACAAGATTACAATGCACAAAGCTTGAACATACTAGAGTGGTATCTCGATAGCCTCCATGAGTGAAGCAAAACATAAATGCACAAACTCCTCTGTAGTTTTAAAGGCGACTAGAACTAAAAATTTCAGAATAAGTAGTACCACAATCATGCAGAAGACAATGTAGTACTTTGGGACAATGCACATTACACTAAGAATGGCAATTATGCTCTCATAGTTGGTGCTTTGAAGAAAGAAGGTGGAGACTCTCGAAACGTGGATTTTGATGGCAAGGTTGAAAACCCGTGGCTGGAAGCAAAGAATAAACATGTACCAGAGCTCTTGGTTTTGAAAACAGAGATAAAAAAGTTTTTGGGAGGTGCATGATTCGTCAGCGAATGCTAGTAGACAACCCAATCACCTCTTACGCTAGACATGTTTCGAGGAACGGCTCCCAAGATGGGGACGACCACATCCCCTTAATCTCCTTTGTTTATCACTACCAAAGTTTTCTGATTTCTTATAAACAAAGCGTGAATGAGGGTTTGTTGGTTGTGATTATCTTTTGTGAGCTGGGCGCACTCATGCCAGTCCCTCATCGTATTAGGGGTTTGCAGATTAGACATGCAATCCCGGGATAAAACATGTCTAACATAAGAAGGTCATGAATTACCTACTACTTCCTCATGAGCTAAAGCGGAGGCACAACACAGGAGTAATTTTGAATAATTTCGAGATGGTACTAGAAAGAGTTCGTTAGGATGGCCGGTAAATACCACATAGGAAGGTATGGTGGACTCATATGGAATAACTGGTTTCAAGGATTTTGGATGCACAAGCAGAATTCCGCTTAGTGCGAGAGAAGGCTAGCAAAAGACTGGGAAGCGACCAACTAGAGAGCAATAACAACCATAATCATGCAGAGCGACAAAGCAATATTGAATTGGGCATGAAAATGATATAACTATTCTGAAATTCAAAGATCATCAAGGCATAGTAGAATTTTTAATCTTAAACATGTGTAAGCATGTGCCAAGTCAATCTAAGAATTCTCCAAAGGGAAATACCACTTCAGTATGCCAAACTATGAACAATGCAATGCATGTAATCATTTCAACAACACATTATGTACTCTAGCTATTTGAGATTAGCCACAAAGAAAGCATGAACCACTGGGAAAGCATTGTAAACATAGCACTATGTCGCTACAAGCTGGTCTCTAAATCATAAGTACAAGCATATGTACAAAAGTAGAGACAAAAAGAGTTCATACCGGTTTTCCTTGTTGCATCCCTTTCGCCGATCTTCGTCATCACTGCCTTTTCGCTTGCACGATCGAACATAGGAGAATATAATCAAGTGCAAATGCCATCGCGGACTCGAGCTGAACTCTGCAACAAAGCAAACTAAAGAGAGAAAAGAAAATCTTTTTGGATTTTTCAAAGGTTAAACGAAAGAAAAGAAAGAGAAAATCTTTTTTTTTGTTTTTGCAAAGAAAGAATCAAAGAAGAACAGGCAAAAACTTCGAAAAGATGAAAACGAACAATCATAAAACGGATAATACAATGGAAAAAGTGAGAAGGACACTGATACGTCCCAAACGTATCTATAATATCTGCTTGCTCCATGCATGTTTTGCTTAAACTTTCATACACTTCTGAACCTATTTGGACTAACCTATTAACTTAGTGCACCCAGTTGCCAGTTTATGTTTTCTGCTGTTTTTGTATTTCAGGTTTTCCGGCCATTAAAAGTGCTCCAATAATTCTGGGAAAATATATAAAAAATCAGCGCAACAGAAGCTTCCGGAATCACCAAGAGAAGGAAGGGGGGCCACCACCAGGCAGCCAGGAGGGAAGGTGGCGCGGCCCCACCCTGGGCCACGCCAGGGACCCTCCTGACTGCCTCGTGGGTCCCCTCGATGCCCCCTTCGCCTATATTTACCCCTCGGGGTGGAAACCCCTAATATCGATCTCTTTCTCGCGAACATCCTCTGTACCGCCGCCGTCGCCGTTTCAAGATCGGGGCTTCCTGGAGAAGCTGCTCCGGCACCCTGCCGGGAGAAGCTACCCCCTCCGGGAGACCATCCATAGCCATGGACGCCTCCCGTATGTACCGTGAGTAGTTTCCCTTGGACCATGGGTCCGTGACCAGTAGCTATGTGATCTATCTCTCCCTTTTGTGCTTCCACTTTCGAGTCCTCGTGAGCTGCCTCACATGATCGAGGCATCTATGTAATTTCTGCTGTTGCTATGCTGAGTTTGTTGGGATCTGATGGATTATGAGACTATGTTCAGATTGTGATGAGTAATATATTTGGTTCTTCTCTTTTATATTTTGTTCTTGAGTAAATTCTTGCATGTTCTCCGTTGCGGTATTTGCTTTGGCCAAGTATTTTATTTGCAACTCCAAGAGAGAGCGTTATGCTCGATTGTGGGTTCAGCCCCTTGATGTCTAGCTTGAGTGACAGAAACATGAGACTAGGGGATGTGCTGTTGCCACCAGGGATAAACACAACGATGCTTGTACCTGCGGGTGCAAGGATTATTTACTTTACACAAAGTTCTTTTAATGCAGTTGTCTGTTGCTTTGAGTTTACACTTTGGATGGGATTCGCAACTTAATACCAGCGAGATGTTCTGGATAGATATCTCAAGGTGGATGATTCGTAGTAGATGCAGATGGATTTCGGTCTACTTACCTTGGCGTACTTCCCATTGCTTTTGAGCCCTTCCTTTCTTTGCAGCATAGTTAGCATTGCGGTGCCTTAATAATCCTGTCAATTGCCCAACTGTGATTTGTTTACCTCGCTAGCACTTTTATCGTCTTTTGGGAGAGAGACATCACTAGTGAAAATCACGGGACCCCGGTCCATCTTCACATTATTGTTCACACCCTCAATTTACTTCCAGCTTTTACTTTACTTTGCACCTTTTATCTCTTGCGTTGATCCTTTGTAAACGACAAGGCCGGAGGAATTGACAACTCCTCTGTACTCGTTGGGAGAAAAGTTATTTGTTGCTGTGTGCAGGTCCACGACAACACCCTAGTCAGGAAGCAATTTCTGGCGACGTTGCCACCTACTTGTATCTCCTGAATCCTACTGGTTCGATAACCTTGGTATCTTCATCGAGGGAAACTTGCTGCTGCACTGCATCTCAAACCTTCCACTTGGGGTAACCAACGAGGGGCGAGAAGCCATCAAGCAAATTTCTGGCGCCGTTGCCGGGGACTCAAGTCTACAAGATAGGGGAGTTGCACACTATCTTTTACCTTTTCTTTTTAGTCTTGTTAGTTTACCTTTCAGTTTTTACTTTAGTGTCTTTTATCAAAAATCCAAAAAAATAGATTATGTCTAGTTCCTTACTTGCCAATCAATGTCTGACTTCTTTGAAACCAGATCTTATTAGTATGGAGGACTCACCGAGGATCAACAAAAGTGGTACAAGGAACACCGCTTGTCTCAAAAGGGGATACACTTATGGAAACAAATACATCAGTTGTAATGAGTATGCTAGAAACTTGTGCTCAATGTATAATATATCTTTTTGCAGGGATGAATCTTGTTGCTTTATGAGGCATAAACACCTTGCTTTCCAATGTGAGTACAATGATGATGAAACCTTAGCTTCTTATGCTAAGAGAAACTATGATTTTTATGATGCAGAGGAAATAGAAGAATTTGTTGCTTATAAGGGTGCCTATGAAATTACTTCTCTTCTTAAAAATATTGATGATGCCCCTTACAAATCTGAGAGTCTTGCTATACTTAACTATTGTTTGGAAAATTACGATGCAAATTATTATATTACTGATCATCTTGAGAGAATCTCTCCTCCAAAGGAAGAGACTAATGTTTTGCAGGACTCTTTGGAAGAAGAAATTACTGAACCTGAAAGCTCCTTGGATGAAAAAGAGGAGGAGAGTGACGAACAAGAGGAGGAAGAATGGAGCCATCCATGTCTACCTTCTAATGAGAGTAAATCTTTGACTCGTACGTTATATGAGTGTTATGATCCTATGGATTCTTTTGAAATATCCCTTTTTGATAAAGTTGATGCCTTCTATGCTTATGGCCGTGATGCCACTAAGGATGATGCTTACGGAGATGAACTTGCTATAGTTCCTCATGTTAAGCATGAAATTGTTGCTATTGCAACCACACTTGATTTTACTATTATCCTTTTGAAATCTCCAACTAATATTCCGGAGAATTATGCTTTTATTGAGGCTCAATGTGTTGGGATGCCTTTATCTTATGTTCCTAAAAATCGTGTTGAAAACTATACACGTGTGCTTGTATGTCATGAACAACATGATTTATGTGATATTTATATTCTTGATGTTGTTCATGATACCACTGAAAATTATTTTGAGAGAGGGAAGTTTGGTTGTAGAAACTTCCATATTACTAAAACACCTCTCTTCATGTTGAAAGTTTTGAAGTTGTTCTTTTTCGACCTTCCTATGCATGTCACTTTGTGCTTCTTTGATTTATTTTCCTACAAGATGCCTATGCATAGGAAGTGGGTTAGGCTTAAATGTGTTTCAAATTCGCTTCTTGATGCTCTTTTTTTCTAAAATTCCTATTCTCTTGTGAGAGCATCTTTTATAATCTTTAAGCCTAGCTAATGGCTTTAAAGAAGCGCTTTCGGGGGCAGCCCGCAACGAATTTAGGTTTTTCTTTTTGCTTTTCTTCTGTTCTTAGTGGTCTTGATGATTTTTACTACTGTATCAACATCATTGTATCTTTACTTTTCAAGCTTTGTGCTTTTTATAGCCTCATATGACAAGGGAAGTAAAAGTTGTGACATGCTGTCCAGAAAACAGATTCTGTCCTCGTGACTAGAAAAATCATGGAAAAATGCCAGTTCACCTTTTTCAGATGAAATTTTTACACAGCGTGATCTATACAATTACGTAACTTGCGTATGTTCTGAGTTTTTTTATTTGAGTTGCAGAAGTACCCCTAAAAAATTCGTTTCTATCTGCTGTTCTGTTTTTCACAGATTCTGCCACGTTTTGTCTCTCTCTACTTTTGCAAACCTTAAGCTTGCTTTTTCTTTGCAATTTTTTTTGGCAATCTTGAGAAACAGTAGATATTCAAGATTATCTTTATTTACAGTAGATGAAAAATTATTTTATTAGGGTACTAACCTCTCTAATCAGTCTACTTGAGTTATGTATGAAGAGAGTTTTCAAGTGTGCGATGGAAGATGATGAAAGAAGATCCTGGAGTGTCAAACGCTCAAGCTTGGGGATGCCCATGTGCACCCCCAAAAAAATATTCAAGGAGACTCAAGCATCTAAGCTTGGGGATGCCCCCGTGCATCCCCTTCTTCATCAACAATTATCAGTTCGTCTCTCGTTGCACTATATTTTTATCACTTCATGCGTTATGTGCTATTTTTGGAGCGTCTCGCTCTTATGTTTTGTTTTTAGTTTTAATTTTCTTTGTTTGATGTAGTAACAAGTTAGATCCCAGCTTACTTTCTTTTGTGTGGGAGAGAAACACGCTCCGCTTGAACTAGAACTCCTCATAGGATTTGCTTGCTTATTCTTTTAGCTGTGAGTTGTTCTTTTTCTTTTCATAGCTGCTGCTCTGTTTAGTTGTAGTGCTTTAGTTTTTCTAGAGCTTTTCTCTTGTTTTAGGTTGAACTTTCTATAGGTTGCATGTTTTATCTTGTTAGAGAGTTTTCCTGTTGCACTGAGTTTTGTGTCTTGACTAGAAGTAGGTAGTTGAAGTTGCTTTTCTCTTTGTAGTAGTAACTTGCAATAGTTTTGAGGTATTGACTAGAGTATTGTTTGAACCTTTGGTGTCAAGAGATCGAGCCTATTAGTGATAGATGTCGTATTTTTGGCAATCCGTGTGTTGTTCGAAAACCAAAAACCCCTGTTGAGAACTCTAGATACTAGATGGATCACTAACCTCTGGAGGGTTCGAATATTAGAGTACACTCACGTACCATGAGTCGAGGATGCGCAAGGATAACCAAACCCCCATACACTCCTCCTCGGGGTACCTGTCTCTTTGTGAACCTCCTGATTAGATTGGGAGTTACCGATAATAAGTGCATGAGTTCTTCGGACTAATGTGAGTATTTGAAAGTTGACACTTCCACCCACCTATACTTTTTCTAGTCTCTTCGGTACCGTGCATTGCCCTTTCTCACCTCGAGAGTTGGCGCATACTTCGTCGGTGCATCCAAACCCTTGGCATGATACGCTCTGTCATCATAAGCCTCCTTATATCTTTCCTCAAAACAGCCACCATACCTACCTACAAGGCATTTCCATAGCCTTTCCGAGATACATTGCCATGCAACATAATCCTTCTCATGACTTGATCTTCATGTCATACATGCTACTTGCTTGATCGATGAGCCGCATGCTATTGGGCCTTGCCCTAATCATTGCTACATGACGCGCTAGTATCATTGCATATCCTGTTACCCTGGCAGAGGCATACATTTGCATCATGATAGTTACATTTTCTTTATGTGAGTACCTTTGTAAAGTGTGAAAGATCTCCTATATTCTTGTAAAATATAGAGGATTGCCCCTAAAGTGAGGAAAAGATCCCAAAGAGGACAAAATCAAAAGATCCCAAAGAGGACAAATGAGAGTTAAATAGAAAGAGCCATTGAGGCCACCAAAAAATAAAAGAAAGAGAAAAAGAGAAAAATAAAAAGAGAGAAGGAGGGATACTACTATTCCTTTTGAGAGATCCACACTAGTAATTCATCTTCTATCCCTTGTACTCCATAGAGATCATCAACATGCATATAGCTATGTGGGGACCCTTCACACTATAGAACTTGGCTTGTATATTCCAGTGATGAGCCTCCTCAAACGAGCTCTAGGTCTTCTTGAGCAAGCAAGTTAGATGCACCCCCACTAGTTTCCTTGGAGAGATTTTAGCTCACATGTGCATCCGTTGTATGGCAATCCCTACTCCTCACATCATATCTATCATATGGCCTTCTCTCGCCTATGATTGTCCTCATTGATGTGAGACTTTCACACCTTTTTGTCTTCCTCCCCCACCTTCTTTCTGTTTCGCCTTTTAGGTGTCAACTTTCTTGCTCACGCTCATCCATTGCATGAGTGCTCAAAATATCGAAAGGGAGTGGATTAGTTTGACTTGTACCTGGCTAGTGGTCTGGGGACGAGTCCAGATAAGAATCCAAAGGAGACCAAGTGTGAAACTTTAGTAGATAGTTGTTCTCAACAACCTTTTTTCCCTTTCTTCCCAGTCACTTGCTTGCACGCAAACACCATTTGGAGACATTCGAGTCACGGACAGCAAGAGCTCTTGCACCCTTTGTTCTTTTGTTGCTTGTGTCGATGCTAATATAGACTCCTGCTTGTTAAGACTTGAATTGAATTGCATGCTTTGATTGCTTTACTTAAAAGTCCTTTTATGGTTGTGTGGCATGTCACCACATAAATTATGCTTGTTATCATTTACCTACTCGAGGACGAGCAGGAATTAAGCTTGGGGATGTTGATACGTCCCAAACGTATCTATAATTTCTGCTTGCTCCATGCATGTTTTGTGTGACTTTGCCATGTTTTGCTTAAACTTTCATACACTTTTGAACCTATTTGGACTAACCTATTAACTCAGTGCACCCAGTTGCCAGTTTCTGTTTTCTGCTGTTTTTGTATTTCAGGTTTTCCGGCCATTAAAAGTGCTCCAAAAATTCCGGGAAAAATATATAAAAAATCAGCGCAACAGAAGCTTCCGGAATCACCAAGAGAGGGAAGGGGGGCCACCACCAGGCATCCAGGAGGGCAGGTGGCGCGGCCCCACCCTGGGCCGTGCCAGGGACCCTCCTGACTGCCTTGTGCGTCCCCTTGATGCGCCCCTTCGCCTATATTTACCCCTCGGGGTGGAAACCCCTAATATCGATCTCTTTCTAGCGAACTCCCCTCTGTACCGCCACCGCCGCCGTTTCAAGATCGGGGCTGCCTGGAGAAGCTGCTCCGGCACCCTGCCGGGAGAAGCTACCCCCTCCGGGAGACCATCCATAGCCATGGACGCCTCCCGTATGTACCGTGAGTAGTTTCCCTTGAACCATGGGTCCGTGACCAGTAGCTATGTGATCTATCTCTCCCTTTTGTGCTTCCACTTTCGAGTCCTCGTGAGCTGCATCACATGATCGAGGCATCTATGTAATTTCTGCTGTTGCTATGCTGACTTTGTTGGGATCTAATGGATTATGAGACTATGTTCAGATTGTGATGAGTAATATATTTGGTTCTTCTCTTTTATATTTTGTTCTTGAGTAAATTCTTGCATGTTCTCCGTTGCGGTATTTTCTTTGGCCAAGTATTTTATTTGCAACTCCAAGAGAGAGCGTTATGCTCGATTGTGGGTTCAGCCCCTTGATGTCTAGCTTGAGTGACAAAAACATGAGACTAGGGGATGTGTTGTTGCCACCAAGGATAAAACAACGATGCTTGTACCTGCGGGTGCACGGATTATTTACTTTACACAAAGTTTTTTTAATGCAGTTGTCTGTTGCTTTGAGTTTACACTTTGGGTGGGATTCACAACTTAATACCAGCGAGATGTTCTGGATAGATATCTCAAGGTGGATGATTCGTACTAGATGCAGATGGATTTCGGTCTACTTACCTTGGCGTACTGCCCATTTCTTTTGAGCCCTTCCTTTCTTTGCAGCATAGTTAGCATTGCGGTGCCTTCATAATCCTTTCAATTGCCCAACTGTGATTTGTTTACCTCGCTAGCACTTTTATCGTCTTTTGGGAGAGAGACATCACTAGTGAAAATCACGGAACCCCGGTCCATCTTCACATTATTGTTCACACCCTCAATTTACTTTCAGCTTTTACTTTACTTTGCACCTTTTATCTCTTGCGTTGATCCTTTGTAAACGACAAGGCCGGAGGAATTGACAACTCCTCTGTACTCGTTGGGAGCAAAGTTATTTGTTGCTGTGTGCAGGTCCACGACAACACCCTAGTCAGGAAGAAATTTCTGGCGACGTTGCCACCTACTTGTATCTCCTGAGTCCTACTGGTTTGATAACCTTGGTATCTTCACCGAGGGAAACTTGCTGCTGCACTGCATCTCAAACCTTCCACTTGGGGTAACCAACGAGGGGCGAGAAGCCATGAAGCAAATTTCTGGCGCCGTTGCCGGGGACTCAAGTCTACAAGATAGGGGAGTTGCACACTATCTTTTACCTTTGCTTTTTAGTCTTGTTAGTTTACCTTTCAGTTTTTACTTTAGTGTCTTTTATCAAAAATCCAAAAAAATAGATTATGTCTAGTTCCTTACTTGCCAATCAATGTCTGACTTCTTTGAAACCAGATCTTATTGGCATGGAGGACTCACCGAGGATCAACAAAAGTGGTACAAGGAACACCGCTTGTCTCAAAAGGGGATACACTTATGGAAACAAATACATCAGTTGTATGAGTATGCTGAAACTTGTGCTCAATATATAATATATCTTTCTGCAGGGATGAATCTTGTTGCTTTATGAGGCATAAACACCTTGCTTTCCAATGTGAGTACAATGATGATGAAACCTTAGCTTCTGATGCTAAGAGACACTACTATTTTTATGATGCAGAGGAAATAGAAGAATTTGTTGCTTATAAGGGTGCCTATGAAATTACTTCTCTTCTTAAAAATATTGATGATGCCCCTTAAAAATCTGAGAGTCTTGCTATACTTAACTATTGTTTGGAAAATTACGATGCAAATTATTATATTACTGATCATCTTGAGAGAATCTCTCCTCCAAAGGAAGAGACTAATGTTTTGCAGGACTCTATGGAAGAAGAAATTACTGAACCTGAAAGCTCCTTGGATGAAAAAGAGGAGGCCAGTGACTAACAAGAGGAGGAAGAATGGAGCCATCCATGTCTACCTTCTAATGAGAGTAACTCTTTGACTCCTACCTTATATGAGTGTTATGATCCTATGGATTCTTTTGAAATATCCATTTTTGATAAAGTTGATGCCTTCTATGCTTATGGCCGTGATGCCACTAAGGATGATGCTTACGGAGATGAACTTGCTATAGTTCCTCATGTTAAGCATGAAATTGTTGCTATTCCACCCACACTTCATTTTCCTATTATCCTTTTGAAATCTCCAACTCATATTCCGGAGAACTATGCTTTTATTGAGGCTCAATGTGTTGGGATGCATTTATCTTATGTTCCTAAAAACCGTGTTGAAAACTATACACGTGTGCTTGTATGTCATGAACAACATGATTTATGTGATAGTTATATTCTTGATGTTGTTCATGATACCACTGAAAATTATTTTGAGAGAGGGAAGTTTGGTTGTAGAAACTTCCATATTACTAAAACACCTCTCTTCATGTTGAAAGTTTTGAAGTTGTTCTTTTTCGACCTTCCTATGCATGTCACTTTGTGCTTCTTTGATTTATTTTATTACAATATGCCTATGCATAGGAAGTGGGTTAGGCTTAAATGTGTTTCAAATTCTCTTCTTGATTCTCTCTTTTTCTAAAATTCCTATTCTCTTGTGAGAGCATCTTTTATAATCTTTAAGCCTAGCTAATGGCTTTAAAGAAGCGCTTTCGGGGGCAGCCCACAACGAATTTAGGTTTTTCTTTTTGCTTTTCTTCTGTTCTTAGTGGTCTTGATGATTTTTACTACTGTAGCAACATCATTGTATCTTTACTTTTCAAGCTTTGTGCCTTTTATAGCCTCATACGACAAGGGAAGTAAAAGTTGTGACATGCTGTCCAGAAAACAGATTCTGTCCTCGTGACTAGAAAAATCATGGAAAAATCCCAGTTCACCTTTTTGAGCTGAAATTTTTACACAGCGTGCTCTATACAATTACGAAACTTGCGTATGTTCTGAGTTTTTTGATTTGAGTTGCAGAAGTACCCCTAAAAAATTCGTTTCTATCTGCTGTTCTGTTTTGACAGATTCTGCCACGTTTTGTCTCTCTCTACTTTTGCAAACCTTAAGCTTGTTTTTTCTTTGCAAAAACTTTTTTTCAATCTTGGGAAACAGTAGCTATTCAAGATTATATTTATTTCCAGTAGAGGAAAAATTATTTTATTAGGGTACTAACCTCTCTAATCAGTCTACATTGAGTTATGTATGAAGGGAGTTTTCAAGTGTGCGATGGAAGATGATGAAAGAAGATCCTGGAGTGTCAAACACTCAAGCTTGGGGATGCCCATGTGCACCCCCAATAAATATTCAAGGAGACTCAAGCGTCTAAGCTTGGGGATGCCCCCGTGCATCCCCTTCTTCATAAAAAATTATCAGTTCGTCTCTCGTTGCACTATATTTTTAACACTTCATGCGTTATGTGCTATTTTTGGAGCGTCTCGCTCTTATGTTTAGTTTTTAGTTTTCTTTTTCTTTGTTTGATGTAGTAACAAGTTAGATCCCAGCTTACTTTCTTTTGTGTGGGAGAGATACACGCTCCGCTTGAACTAGAACTCCTCATAGGATTTGCTTTCTTATTCTTTTAGCTGTGAGTTGTTCTTTTTCTTTTCTTAGCTGCTGCTCTGTTTAGTTGTAGTGCTTTAGTTTTTCTAGAGCTTTTCTTTTGTTTTAGGTTGAACTTTCTATAGGTTGCATGTTTTATCTTGTTAGAGAGTTTGCCTGTTGCACTGAGTTTTGTGTCTTGACTAGAAGTAGGTAGTTGAAGTTGCTTTTCTCTTTGTAGTAGTAACTTGCAATAGTTTTGAGGTATTGACTAGAGTAATGTTTGAACTTTTGGTGTCAAGAGCTCGAGCCTATTAGTGATAGATGTCGTATTTTGGGCAATCCGTGTGTTTTTCGAAAACCAAAAACCCCTGTTGATAACTCTAGATACTAGATGGATCACTAACCTCTGGAGGGTTCGAATATTAGAGTACACTCACGTACCATGAGTCGAGGATGCGCAAGGATAACCAAACCCCCATACACTCCTCCTCGGGGTACCTGTCTCTTTGTGAACCTCCT
This sequence comes from Bromus sterilis, assembly GCA_950022295.1. Lineage (NCBI taxonomy): Eukaryota > Viridiplantae > Streptophyta > Magnoliopsida > Poales > Poaceae > Bromus > Bromus sterilis. The sequence goes on from OX465597.1 coordinate 337,104,476, forward strand.
GATTATATTGAGAGTTACCGATAATAAGTGCATGAGTTTGAAAGTTGACACTTCCACCCACCTATACTTTTTCTAGACTCTTCGGTACCGTGCATTGCCCTTTCTCACCTCGAGAGTTGGCGCATACTTCGCTGGTGCATCCAAACCCTTGGCATGATACGCCCTGTCATCATAAGCCTCCTTATATCTTTTTTGAAAACAGCCACCATACCTACCTACAAGGCATTTCCATAGCCTTTCCGAGATACATTGCCATGCAACATCATCCTTCTCATGACTTGATCTTCATGTCATACATGCTACTTGCTTGATCTATGAGCCGCATGCTAGTTGGGCCTTGCCCTAATCATTGCTACATGACGCGCTAGTATCATTGCATATCCTGCTACCCTGGCAGAGGCATACATTTGCATCATGATAGTTACATTTTCTTTATGTGAGTACCTTTGTAAAGTGTGAAAGATCTCCTATATTCTTGTAAAATATAGAGTATTGCCCCTAAAGTGAGGAAAAGATCCCAAAGAGGACAAAATCAAAAGATCCCAAAGAGGACAAATGAGAGTTAAATAGAAAGAGCCATTGAGGCCACCAAAAAATAAAAGAAAGAGAAAAAGAGAAAAATAAAAAGAGAGAAGGGGGAATACTACTATTCCTTTTGAGAGATCCACACTAGTACTTCATCTTCTATCCCTTGTACTCCATAGAGATCATCATCATGCATATAGCTATGTGGGGACCCTTCACACTATAGAACTTGGCTTGTATATTCCAGTGATGAGCCTCCTCAAACGAGCTCTAGGTCTTCTTGAGCAAGCAAGTTAGATGCACCCCACTAGTTCCCTTGGAGAGATTTTAGCTCACATGTGCATCCGTTGTATGGCAATCCCTACTCCTCACATCATATCTATCATATGGCCTTCTCTCGCCTATGATTGTCCTCATTGATGTGAGACTTTCACACCTTTTTGTCTTCCTCCTCCACCTTCTTTCTGTTTCGCCTTTTAGGTGTCAACTTTCTTGCTCACGCTCATCCATTGCATGAGTGCTCAAAATATCGAAAGGGAGTGGATTAGTTTGACTTGTACCTGGCTAGTGGTCTGGGGACGAGTCCAGATAAGAATCCAAAGGAGACCAAGTGTGAAACTTTAGTAGATAGTTGTTCTCAACAACCTTTTTTCTCTTTCTTCCCAGTCACTTGCTTGCACGCAAACACCATTTGGAGACATTCGAGTCACGGACAGCAAGAGCTCTTGCACCCTTTGTTCTTTTGTTGCTTGTGTCGATGCTAATATAGACTCCTGCTTGTTAAGACTTGAATTGAATTGCATGCTTTGATTGCTTTACTTAAAAGTCCTTTTATGGTTGTGTGGCATGTCACCACATAAATTATGCTTGTTATCATTTACCTACTCGAGGACGAGCAGGAATTAAGCTTGGGGATGTTGATACGTCCCAAACGTATCTATAATTTCTGCTTGCTCCATGCATGTTTTGTGTGACTTTGCCATGTTTTGCTTAAACTTTCATACACTTTTGAACCTATTTGGACTAACCTATTAACTCAGTGCACCCAGTTGCCAGTTTCTGTTTTCTGCTGTTTTTGTATTTCAGGTTTTCCGGCCATTAAAAGTGCTCCAAAAATTCTGGTAAAAATATATAAAAAATCAGCGCAACAGAAGCTTCCGGAATCACCAAGAGAGGGAAGGGGGGCCACCACCAGGCAGCCAGGAGGGCAGGTGGCGCGGCCCCACCCTGGGCCGTGCCAGGAACCCTCCTGACTGCCTTGTGGGTCCCCTCGATGCCCCCCTTCGCCTATATTTACCCCTCGGGGTGGAAACCCCTAATATCGATCTCTTTCTAGCGAACTCCCCTCTGTACCGCCGCCGCCGCCGTTTCAAGATCGGGGCTGCCTGGAGAAGCTGCTCCGGCACCCTACCGGGAGAAGCTACCCCCTCCGGGAGACCATCCATAGCCATGGACGCCACCCGTATGTACCGTGAGTAGTTTCCCTTGAACCATGGGTCCGTGACCAGTAGCTATGTGATCTATCTCTCCCTTTTGTGCTTCCACTTTCGAGTCCTCGTGAGCTGCCTCACATGATCGAGGCATCTATGTAATTTCTGCTGTTGCTATGCTGACTTTGTTGGGATCTAATGGATTATGAGACTATGTTCAGATTGTGATGAGTAATATATTTGGTTCTTCTCTTTTATATTTTGTTCTTGAGTAAATTCTTGCATGTTCTCCGTTGCGGTATTTTCTTTGGCCAAGTATTTTATTTGCAACTCCAAGAGAGAGCGTTATGCTCGATTGTGGGTTCAGCCCCTTGATGTCTAGCTTGAGTGACAAAAACATGAGACTAGGGGATGTGTTGTTGCCACCAAGGATAAAACAACGATGCTTGTACCTGCGGGTGCAAGGATTATTTACTTTACACAAAGTTTTTTTAATGCAGTTGTTTGTTGCTTTGAGTTTACACTTTGGGTGGGATTCACAACTTAATACCAGCGAGATGTTCTGGATAGATATCTCAAGGTGGATGATTCGTAGTAGATGCAGATGGATTTCGGTCTACTTACCTTGGCGTACTGCCCATTTCTTTTGAGCCCTTCCTTTCTTTGCAGCATAGTTAGCATTGCGGTGCCTTCATAATCCTTTCAATTGCCCAACTGTGATTTGTTTACCTCGCTAGCACTTTTATCGTCTTTTGGGAGAGAGACATCACTAGTGAAAATCACGGAACCCTGGTCCATCTTCACATTATTGTTCACACCCTCAATTTACTTTCAGCTTTTACTTTACTTTGCACCTTTTATCTCTTGCGTTGATCCTTTGTAATCGACAAGGCCGAAGGCCTGTATATCCTGTTTGGCATTGTTAGCAAGCAAATCTTTTTGCACATTAGAAATTTGGTCAAGCTGAGTTTGAACCATATGAAAATGCTTCACAAGACATTTAACATCATTAACTGTTCTACCTAGAACATCAAGCAAGCTTTTGATAGCAAAGGAATTATCATGCAACTGACTTTGTATCCTCTCATTAAAGTGATTTTGCTTCATAATAAAATTATCAAGCTCACCTAAACATTGATCAGGAGGCTTACCTTGAGGGATGTCACTTGCATTGAAATCTAAAAGAGAGTGTACCTCTACCATAGGAGGGTGAGTGGTAGGCTCACACAACTTCTCAATAGGGGGTAGATTCTTCACATCTTTAGTTTTAATACCCTTTTCTTTAATAGACTTCTTTGCTTCTTGCATATCTTCGGGGCTTAGTACGAGCATGCCCCTCTTTTTTTGTGGTGGAGGTGGTTCAGCGACGGACCAATCTTCGTGGTTCTTGGCAATCTTGCCCATTAATTCTTCTGCATCGTCCGGTGTTCTTTTCCTGAAAACACAACCAGCACAACTGTCCAAATATGATCTGGATTCATCAGTTAGATTAACGTAGAATATATCAATTAATTCATTCTTAGGGACTCCATGTCCCGGTCTAGCCTGGGTCAGACGGCAATATCTCCCCCAAGCTTTAGGGAGGTGCTCATCATGCAACTGTTTAAAGTTATAAATTCTTTGTAAAGCAGCATGTTGCATATGAGCAGGAAAGTACTTATCAACAAAAGAGTGAGCTTAGTCTTGAGGACTCTTAATGGAACCATATGGTAGTGCATCATACCATGCTTTAGCACCTTCCTTCAAAGAGAAAGTAAGAAGCTTAGTAACATAAAAGTTTCGTATCTTTTCATCCGTAGTAAACAGGCCACCCAACTCAGTGAGTTTGGTCAGGTGTGCAATATCATCATCATTTTCTCTGCCATAAAAGGGATCAGCTTCAACTGTGGATATAAGTGAAAGGTCAACAGAGAAATCATAATCAGGATCATTGATGCATATAGGAGACGTAGCAAAAGTAGGATCAGGAGTAAATTTATTCTTCAAGGAGTGCTTTGCTAGCAGCTTCTTTATAGCAGCAGGGTCTGAATCAGCACATTCATTAAGCTCCCTGCATAAATCATCATCAAGTATAACATAATATTCCTCAAGGAGTTTCTCATTAAGGCCAGCAAAAGCATGAGTTTTTCCAATAGGGGTTTTGGTAACAGGAATTTCAACTCCCGAGAATCGGGCAGCAGCAACAATCTGTTCTTCAATAAAAGAACCAAGTGAACCAGTAGTTTCAAAGGTAGTAGAAGCATCATCAAAAGTGTCGGACATAGTAACAGATTCAGTAGAAGCATCATGTGGTGGAGGTGAAGCAAACATACTCATAACTGAAGGTGAATCAAGTGTAGCACTAGTGTTCAGAACAGTACCTTTTCTTGTACGGGATGGAAAGATCGGGACCTTGGGGTCTTCTTTCTTACCCATAGCGGATAAATTGCAGCAGGTAAAATACTTCAGATAGACTTGTGAATAAATCTATGCTCCCCGGCAACGGCGCCAGAAAACAGGCTTGATAACCCACAACTGCAGGGGATCGAGATAGTCTTCGCGGGTAATAATAACCCAATTTATAGATTCGACTCAAGGGGAGCCAAAGAATACCCACAAGCTTTGACAATGGAGTTGTAAATTCCACCGCACCTGAGATACATTTACTTGCAACAAGATATTAATAATAACTGTGATATGGAGGTGATGGTGGCAACGGAAATAGTGGTGGTGAAACAGCGACAGTAAAACAACAAAGGCAAACAACTAGTGACCAGCATAATTAAAAATACTGTAGGACAGGGAGATGGATGGTTGGGTGCTGCATGGATAAGATACATCATGTATTTAACTTGGGGCAAGGCACACAGAAAAGCAATAATCATCTAGGCATAAATCAAACATTAGACATGTACCCCACAGGTAGTTGTACGTGCTTGCAATAAGAACTTGCACACCATCTTTTGTCCTACCATCCCGCTACGAACGGGGCCAAAAGGAACATATGGAGATTAAGGTGCTCATGTCAAAGAGCACCGGAACAAAGCATTAACAATCAATGGATACACGGAATCCTCAAACTATAGTCCATCCCCTTTGGTGTCCCAAGCTGTCACCTTTGGGATCGCTGGTTCCGGACTATAACAGGTGCATACAACTTGTAGATAAGATGAAGAACACAAATATATTCATGCACACACATAAGGTTCAGATCTGAAAACATGGCACTCGTGCCCAAAGTGACAAGCATTAAGAGAAACAAGTTGAAGCAAAGATGATAAACACCAATCTAGATGATAGGCAACATGCCCCCAAAAATCTGATAAACTATTACATGATCTAACTCATCAAATCCCTACCATTCTCTTTGCCTACAACAGGGAATTACTCACACATGAAGGGAGAAGTCATGAAGGGAGGATGGAGTGGTGATGATGATGACGATGGCGATGATCTCCCCTCACCGGAGGCCAAAACAGCCTCTAGATTAGCCCTCCCGGAGAAGAACAGAGGGTGGCGGCGGCTCCTCCACGAGAATTGGGAAAACGACTTATGTTCTGGGGTTTTCTCGCCACGGGAATAAATAGAGTCAAAGTAGGGCACCAGAGGGGGTGGACCCTCCCAGGCGGCCTCCTGGCGCGGCCAGGGGTGGGGCCGCCCCAGCAGGGCGCCTGGGCCCCCCTGGCTGCCCTCTGGCCCCACTTCTGGCACAATGGCCCTTCGGGTGCTTGGATTTTCTGTGATTTTTCCTGGAATTTTCAGAGACACCTAAAAATCCATTTTCCTGCACACAATAAAACCATACAGACAGCTCTGCTGAAAACATCGTTAGTCCGGGTTAGTTTCGTCCAAATCATGCAAGAATGAGGGCAAAACAATAGCAACAGTGTTTGGGAAAGTAGATACGTTTGAGACGTATCAAGCATCGGCCGAGCCGCCTCGTCCACGCCGCTGCTCGACGCCGGAAGCCGTCGCCCCTGCTCCGGTGAGGCCTCCTCGCGCGCGCCCCTCTCTTTCTCCTCCCTTCTCCTTCCCTCTCACCCCTCCTCTTCCGTGGACCAGAAGCCGCCGCCGGCCAAGGATCCACCATGGACGACCTTGGAGGAGCTCGGCGCGGCGCCGCTAGAAACCACGTCGCGCCGCCCGTGAGCCTGCCAGCGCCCAGATCTGCGCGCCTCCGGGCCTTCCCCGTCGCCCCGACCTGCCCCTCGCCGGCAGGCGGCCTGGCGCCGCCGTCCTGCTCGTCGGGATCAGGATGATCCCATGGCAGCCCGCTCGCCGCTTGCTGTGCTGATGTGGGCCGGTGACGCCCGCGACCCACCAACCCCGCACGGCCCGCGTGGCCTCCTCTCGCCGATGGCACACGGGAGCTATCCAGCGCCCACTTCCCCCTGGGCCGAGCCCACTAAGGTGAGCCGCCCCCTCTTTTCCCTTTTTCCTTTTTTTTCTGCTGCAATAGTTGGGCCGTCCCGGTAGCTAAGTAGCGCCCATGGGAGAATTTTATTATCTTGCGCTTGCCCCTATTTAGACCAGCACCAGTGCTTTCGGCCCGGTAGAAGTTTTAGCTATTTTCTGTATTTAATTATTTGGCAGATTTAGTTATATTTTTGTGATGTCCGTATCTTTTTAACCGTTGCTCGGATGGAGTCGCTTTATATATGAAACTTGCTTAGTTTTTCGCATAGTTTAATAAAATGTGCTCCTTTGCCATGTTTGAACTTGTCTACATGTTGTTTACCTGCTAATTACAACCCTTTCTACTGTAAACTGTTTCTTTAATAACTTTTTAACCGTAACTCCGAATAAATGTTTCTTACATGTAACTTGACTAGAATTGCATGTAGATTGTGTTTATGTTGTTCTTGCTTGATAAATAAAATAATAAAATATGTTTAGGGAAGAACAGTACCAAATGCAATAATTATCGTGGGGTCCGTAATAGTTGCCATGTATAGGTTTTACCCCCTACTTAAAGTGACTAGATTAGATAGTTTATTTATGCTTCACCTCTTGCCATGATTGTGTGATATGCCATGCTTGAGTGAGATGCCATGTTAACAACCGTTGCTCATGTTGTGTAGCTAAACAACTTTAACCATCGTAAAACGTGCAGTACCGTCGTGTGTGACGAATACTCCACTTAACCTGTTAGTAACCGCTCTCGACGATAGATGCGATGCCGTGCGTTGTCTCATGCTTCCTTCTTGATGTTGTTTGCGGGTGATTGCTTCATAGTAATAGATGCTTGCTCATCGATTGCCTTTTCCAGTGCTTACTTCTTGTGTGCTTCCGCAGGTACCTCTCGGAGACAATGCGAGCTTGCGATCGACTACACCTTCGGAACCCGACTTATCAACAGGCAATGACTATACATTACTTATGATCCATTCTATTATAACTAGCGGTTTGCATGCTAGTCTAGGATAGGTTCGATGTTTGATCCTACCACATGTTTACAACCTCTTTCAAACTGATACAGCCATGTCCCCTCCCAGCAAACCTTGTACTGCTATGTTACTATTGCTCGTTGCTTAGCCCCTGCTTAGTATGCATGCTTAGGATGCTACGAATGTTACCCCATGTTAATCCTTGGTTTGGGCTATCACATTATTATATTGTTGTGGATGATATGATTATTATAATGTTGACTATACTCGACGAAGGATGGATGGTCTAGGCTATCCCGCCCCGATGCTTTGTTCCATTCGAGTCACCTAGGACCCAAGTTCCGGGTATTGTGTCTCTTGACGAGCGTGCATAATCGCGTGTAGGATACTATGGGGTCCCCTTTTCTTACCTACCTAGCTCCAAACATTTCTATAGGTGGCCCAAGCTGATTTACCATTTGAAACCGTGTGCGTAACTTGTCTGCAGCCAGTGGATTTAAAACAACTCGGGGCAGCAGAGACATAGTTCCTTTGTTGGTCCACACTGGGAGCTAGGGAAGCCCCTGAGTTCAGGTGAGGCTAACCCCGACCTTGGCCATACGGAAGAGTCCGATCCGAGAGCGTGGGTGGCTCTTGGGTTGGGTGTCGTCTCCCCGGCGGCCACCTGGATTTGTTAGTTGTTAGTTAGAGGGACCTATTGTTTCGTATCTCTTGGAACTAAATCGTAAAATGGTTGCCTGTGATGGGTAGCAACTGAGAGAGATGGGCGTGCGTGCGGAGCCTTGTAATGGGCAGTTGGTACACCCCTGCAAGGTTAAATCTTTTCGACAAGTCGTGTCCACGGTTATGGATGACTTGATACCTACTCCTTGTTCATAGACAACAACAACTGAGATAATCTTGATAAACTTGATCAACGTGTGTGTGCCTTGACTGCTTCTTCTTCGTCGGGATGCGAAGGGGAGGACAAGGATAGGATAGGTGTTATGTTTGCGTAAGTAGCTGATAGCAAGACTTGTTGGAGGCGATTCCTCGTCGAATGCTTGGCTTCTTATCTTACTCTCTAGATCGTTAGACACTTCATAAATGCTAGTGCGGCAGCAACCTCACCACTTACCCCATCCTTATCGTAAACTACTAGTTATCCTAGAATGACGAGTGATGAAGTCCTTGCTGGGTCAGTTGACCACTACAGTTGGATGTTGAGTACTTCTGTACTCATGATACTACCCCCAAACTCTTTTCAGGGTCCTTGATCAACAACAGGTACGGTGATCGACGTTTCATGTGGAGACTCGACGACGACTAGTTAGACGGATCCCGGCGGAGGGCCTGGACCCGTGTGGTTATTGGGATCAATGATTTTCTCTTTGCCACTAGGAAAATGATTGTAGTCTGTACTCAGACATGTATCTTCCGTTGATGTATTGTATTAAGTCAACTTTATGCCGATTGTATGAGATGTTGTATCCTTGAAGCTGTAATGTTGTGATATCATGTTGGAAATCCGGGGCATATGGCATTGTCATATGTCGTGGTGGGACCTATATGTGCTTCGTCCCCGGATCTGGATGGAAACATCTAGATCTGGAACAGTACCGCATATCGGGCCTTATAACTTGGTATCAGAGCCTTACCGACCGTAGGATCCCTTTTCTGGCCGAAGTCGAGTCTAGACGAAAACTATTTTGTAGTTACTAAGTTAGTTATCGGAGAGTAGGAATATTTTTACTCCTTACCCTTGCTCTGGTCAGGACAAGTGTCGTAAGTGTTTTACTCTCGACTTATGCCCTTTCAAACTTTAGGATCTCGAGTAAGTGGAGTTTCGGAACCGTTACAATACATTGCTTGCAGCGTATTGTCTCGATTCCGATCTCAGGTTGGGAATTCCTGTAGTACCTTTAGCTTCTCTGATTCCGGATAACATCTTGGTCGTCTGTAGACTTCATTCCTTGTGCCTAGTATCCTCACGATCTGAGTGAGAATGCTTCCCTTGACCGTCGGTTTTAACTGTTGTTCTTCCTCTTGATCTTCCGATGGCTTCGTTCTCCGATGTCGCCATCATCCTGCGGAAAGTTTCTCGATGGAAGTTCGTCGACGACATGGAGCAGAGTCCCTTGTTGGTGGTGTTGAAGATTGTCGACTCTCTTTTCTCTTCCCCTCTCCCCCGGATCGTCCAGGATCTCGGGACGAGATCCCATGTTGGTGCTGTTGTATTATAACAGCCCGAAAATTCCACCCTAATTAAAAAATTGTTTGTTGCTTTATTTTTTTGATTGTTAAAATTGTTTGCTGTGGTTTCTTCACCAATTTATTATTTGGTGAATATTTCCCCCTATTTCTCGTATTAGATGCGTGACCGAACCCTTCCCACCATGGCACACGACCTTGTTGCGTCACCGGGAAAGTCACCCGATCACTGTCGATACTTTTGGCACAAGCCCAGCCATCACCATCGGTGCGGAAACCCCCATTTATATTTAAATGGGTTATTTTATCAGAAGGTGCTCGATGTTCTCTTTTGGTGTTAAACGATGTAGACGACGTTAGTTCGGTGCTTTGAGGCGGTGTTTTGAATTTCGCGCGATTCCGACTTCGTCGGGTAGGTGAACGTTCGGGTGTGCCAGACATAGTAGCCGGTGTAAGTCCTGTGGCGTATTTTAGAAAATGTCATGCGTCCCTTTAGCTGGACCCCTGGATTCCCTGCTTATCTTAGGATTGTAGCCCACCCGAAAAACCGGACCTGAAACGGGCCATTTCGTGGCCCGAAACCCCTCCCAAACACCCACCTACTATATATAGTACGCTACCACAGTCTATTTTGGAAAACCTTGCCGCCTCCCACCTCGTTTTCAGCAGCCAGCCAATCCAACCTCCAGATTCAGATCATACGCTCTGGACCGTTGGATTCAGATCGAACGACCCTTGTCACGCCACGCCATCAGCTGCTCCCGCCGTCCATGGAGCTCCTCCCATGGAGCATCGGTCGAGCCGCCTCGTCCACGCCGCCGCCCCTGCTCCGGTGAGGCCTCCTCGGTACTCGCACGCGCCCCTCTCTTTCTCCTCCCTTCTCCTTCCCTCTCGCCCGTCATCTTCCCTGGACCAGGAAGCCGCCGCCGGCCAAGGAACCACCATGGACGACCTTGGAGGAGCTCGTCGCGCCGCCGCTGGAACCCGTGAGCCCTGCCAACGCCAGGATCTGCGCGCCTCCGGGCCTTCCCCATCGCCCCGACCTGCCCCCTCGCCGGCAGACAGCCTGGCACCACCGCCCTGCTCGTCGGGATCGGGAGGATCCCCTGGCAGCCCGCTCACCGCTCGCTGTGCTGCTGTGGTCCGGTGACGCCCGCGGTTCACCAACTCTGCACGGCCCGCGTGACCTCCTCTCGCCCATGGTGCACGGGAGCTATCCAGCGCCCACTTCCCCCTGGGACGAGCCCACTAAGGTGAGCCGCCCCCTCTTTTCCCTTTTTCCTTTTTTTCTGCTGCGGTAGTTGGGCCGGCCCGGTAGCTAAGTAGCGCCCATGGGCGACTTTTATTATCTTGCGCTTGCCCCTGTTTAGACCAGCACTAGTGCTTTCGGCCTGGTAGAAGTTTTAGCTATTTTCTGTATTTAATTATTTGGCAGATTTAGTTATATTTTTGTGATGGCCGTATCTTTTTAACCGTTGCTCGGATGGAGACGCTTTATATATGAAACTTGCTTAGTTTTTCGCGTAGTTTATTGAAATGTGCTCCTTTGCCTTGTTTGAACTTGTCTATATGCTGCTTACCTGCTAATTACAACCCACTGTACATTGTTTATTTAGTAACTTTTTAACCGTAACTCCGAATAAATTTTTTCTTACATGTAACTTGACTAGAATTGCATGTAGATTGTGTTTATGTTGTTCTTTCTTGCTAAATAAAATAATAAAATATGTTTAGGGAAGAACAGTACCAAATGAAATAATTATCGTGGGGTCCGTAATAGTTGTCATGTATAGGTTTTACCCCCCACTTAAAGTGACTAGATTAGATAGTTTATTTATTCTTCACCTCCTGCCATGATTGTGTGATATGCCATGCTTGAGTGAGATGCCATGTTAACAACCTTTTCTCATGTTGTGTAGCTAAACAACTTTAACCATCGTAAAATGTGCAGTACCGTCGTGTGTGACGAATACTCCACTTAACCTGTTAGTAACCGCTCTCGACGATAGATGCGATACCGTGCGTTGTCTCGTGCTGCCTTGTTGATGTTGTTTGCGGTTGATTGCTTCGTAGTAATAGATGCTTGCTCGTCGATTGCCTTTTTCAGTGTTTACTTCTTGTGTGCTTCGGCGGGTACCTCTCGGAGATGATGCGAGCTTGTGATCGACTACACCTTCGGAACCCGACTTATCAACAGGCAAGGACTATACATTACTTATGATCCATTCTATTATAACCAGCGGTTTGCATGCTAGTCTAGGATAGGTTCGATGTTTGATCCTACCACATGTTTACAACCTCTTTCAAACCGATACAACCATGCCCCTCCCAGCAAACCTTGTACTGCTATGGTACTATTGCTCATTGCTCAGCCCCTGCTTAGTATGCATGCTTAGGATGCTACGAATGTTACCCCCTGTTACTCCATGGTTTGGGAAATCACATTATTATATTTTTGTGGATGATATGATTATTATAATGTTGACTATACTCGACGAAGGATGGAAGGTCTAGGCTATCCCGCCCCGACGCTTTGTTCCATTCGAGTCACCTAGGACCCGGGTTTCGGGTATTGTGTCTCTTGACGAGCGTGCCTAACCGCGTGTGGGATACTATGGAGTCCCCTTTTCTTACCTACCTAGCTCCAAACATTTCTAGAGGTGGCCCAAGCTGATTTACCATTTGATACCGTGTGCGTAACTGGTCTGCAGCCAGTGGATTTAAAACAACTCGAGCCAGCAGAGACAAAGTTCCTTTGTTGGTCCACACTGGTGAGCTAGGGAATCCCCTGAGTTCAGGTGAGGTTAACCCCGACCTTGGCCATACGGAAGAGTCCGATCCGAGAGCGTGGCCGGCTCTTGGGTTGGGTGTCGACTCCCCGGGGGCCACCCGGATTTGTCCGTTGTTAGTTAGAGGGACCTGTCGTATCGGATCTCTCGGAACTAAATCATAAAATGGTTGCATGTGATGGGTACCAATTAAGAGAGATGGGCGTGCGTGCGGAGCCTTGTAATGGGCAGTTGGTACACCCTTCCAGGGTTAAATCTTTTCGAGAAGCTGTGTCCACGGTCATGGACGACTTGAGACCTACTCCTTGTTCATAGAGACAACAACTGAGATAATCTTAATAAACTTGATCAACGTGTGTTTGCCTTGACTGCTTCTTCTTCGTCGGGATGCAAAGGGGAGGAGAAGGATAGGATAGGTGTTATGTTTGCGTAAGTAGCTGATAGCAAGACTTGTTGGAGGCGATTCCTCATCGAATGCTTGGCTTCTTATCTTACTCTCTAGATCGTTAGCCACTTCATAAATGCTAGTGCGACAGCAACCTCACCATTTACCCCATCCTTACCGTAAACTACTAGTTATCCTAGAATGACGAGTGATGAAGTCCTTGCTGGGTCAGTTGACCACTACAGTTGGATGCTGAGTACTTCTGTACTCATGATACTACCCCCAAACTCTTTTTAGGGTCCTTGATCGACAATAGGTATGGTGATCGACGTTTCACGTGGAGACTCGACGACGACTAGTTAGACGGATCCTGGCGGAGGGCCTGGACCCGTGTGGTTATTGTGATCGATGATTTTCTCTTTGCCACTGGAAAAATGATTGTAGTCTGTACTCAGACATGTATCTTCCTCTAATGTATTGTATTAAGGCAGTTGTATGCCGATTGTTTGAGATGTTGTATCCTTGTAGCTGCAATGTTGTGATATCTTGTTGGAAATCCGGGGCATATGGCATTGTCATATGTCGCGGTGGGACCGATATGTGCTTCATCCCCGGATCTGGATGGAAACATCTAGATCTGGAACAGTACCGCATATCGGGCCTTACCTTGTTGATCGATGAGATAGAGAAAGGTCAAACTTTAACTAATGATCATGCTGCTTTGAAGGAGAAGTTTGAAGAATTATCCTCTCGGCATGGTCTTCTTTCAGTTGATTATGATAAGCTTATATATGAATTTCTTCAGAGGAAAATGGCTCTCGAAAAACTGAAAGAGCCTCATGAAGAGTTGGAGAATGTCAATCTCTCTCTCATGGCTCAACAAGGTTCTGAAGAAAATCAAAAATCTGATTCACCTTGCTTAACTTTCCTGGAATGAAGAAAAACTGATTCTAAAGGCAAAGCGGCTATTATTATTGATGATACTAACGCCTCAGATGAGGAAAATTTTGCTATTACCGAGGAACTCCTCAGGTTGAAAGATTTATTTGAAACATGACTGTTCAAAAGTGTTCAGGGACACGGGCATCTCTGTGATGTCCTGAAAAAGGAACTCCTTCACAGGAATCCTAGGAATGAAGGTGTTGGCTTTGAAAGGAAGCTAAAAACTGATGGAAGTTACTGGGAACCTGAGAAGTACCCTAAAACTGTATGGGTTCTAGCGAAGGGTAAGCCTATAGATATTGCTAATCTTTCAGGTTACAACTGCAAAATTGACAAGGCAATTGTTGATGAATCACTTGATTCTGACTACAAGCTTCTCAAGGACCAGGAAGGAAAGGTTTCGGCCGAATACATTGGTGCCCCTCCAAAGAATGGTTTCTATAAGAGAAAAATTTGGGTGCGCAAGTCACTCGTTGAGAAATTTCCTGCTAACCATTCTATGCAGGGAAAGTCTTCGGTATCACTGAAACACTTCTATTCTCTCAAGGAGAGAAATGATTCACTGGTGCCCGAATCAAATGTTCCTCAAAGGGAATACTATCGCAATGGACGTTACACTTATCGACACCGTGATAATAATGAAAAGATTGCATATGCTCATTCATATCCTAACCATTCGCAGAGGAATTACATTTATGGTGTACTTGATGGTCCCCCTAGGCAATATAACCCTGTTCGATTTGATATTGTTTCAACTAGTGCTTCCACCCCTTCTCAGTCACCTGCTCATTTGTGGGTGGTTAAGAAGAACTAATTCTTCTGTAGGGCTATGTCTCCAGTGGATCCGAATGGTTCATGGACAGTGGTTGCACTAGTCATATGACCGGAGACAAGGAGTTGTTCACCGAAGAAAAACTATCTCAATCTTCTCAGAAGTACATTAACTTCGGTGATAACAACAAGGGTAAAGTTTTAGGTTTGGGTAAGGTTGCCATATTGAAAGATAAGCATATTGAGAAGGTTATGCTAGTTCAATCTCTTGGTTATAATCTCGTGTCTATTTCTAAGTTATGCGATATGTGCATGCTTGTTCTATTTTCTTCTTCGCGCTGTGTTGTATTTTCACAGGATGACTATACATTTGTCTTCGAGGGTTACCGAAAAGGGGATTTATATATTGTCGATTTTTCTTCGGGCCTTGTTGTATCCACATGCTTAATGGAAAAAAGCTTCATCTAGGTGGTTATGGCATCGAAGACTTGCTCATGCAGGGATGAGAAATATTCAAACTCTAGTGAAGAAGAAGCATGTCATTGGCCTTAACGAAGTAAAATTCTATAAGGATCGTCTCTGAAGTGCTTATGAAGTTGGCAAAATTACGAAGAAACATCATTCAGCGAAGACTATCATGACCACTACTCGTCCCCTTGAATTGCTTCACATGGATCTTTTCGGTCCTCAAAATTATGCAAGTCTGGGAGGAAACAAATATGTTCTTGTCATTGTTGATGATTTTTCTCGTTATACTTGGGTTTTCTTTCTGGATGACAAGAGCAAAGTTATTGAAATCTTCAAATCATTCGCCAAGAGAGCCCAAACTGAATATGAATTATCCCTGAAGCATATCCGAAGTGATAATGGAACTGAATTCAAAAAAACTCATATTGAAGTTTTTCTTGATGATCATGGCTTTACACATGAATTCTCTGCTGCTTATACACCTCAACAGAATGGTGTAGTTGAAAGGAAGAATATAACTCTTATTGAAATGGCCAGAACCATGCTTGCTGAATACAAAACTCCCATCAGGTTCTGGGCCGAAGCAATTAACACTGCATGTCATATCATCAACAAGGTTTACCTTCACAAATTTCTGAAGAAGACTTCACATGAGCTTATCACTGGTAACAAGCCAAATGTATCATATCTTAGGGTATTTTGTGCTCCTTGCTTTATTAGAGATATGAATCATAGCTCCAAATTTGCACCTAAGGCACATGAAGGTTTTCTACTAGGTTATGGCTCAAACTCTCACACTTACAGTGTGTATAACTCCCACTTTGGGAAAGTTATGGAAACTGTGAATGTGAGGTTTGATGAAACTAATGGCTCTCAAAAGGAGCATTTGCCTCATGATCTAGATGAACCTCCTCTTGATGAAGTGATCAGGTTCATGGCTATTGGAGAGATTCATCCTGTTGAAACAAACTCACGTCAAGCAAATAAAGATGATGATGATCCAATGTTCCCACACATAGCCCGGGGCGCTGGAGATCAACATCCTAAAGCTAATGATGGACAGGATGAAGAAGAACCTGTGAATGAAGAAAATGCACATCCTGAAGGAAATGCCGATCCTGAAGGAAATGCCAATTCCGAAGGAAATGCTCATCCTGAAGAAGAACCAGAGCCACAAGCAAATGAAAATGCACTGTCTCGAGTGCGAAAAATAGTTGATGTTGATTCGATCCTTGAAGAAATCAACAACCAGGCCGTCCCACAACTCGCTCTCGTACTCGTTTGGCTAACTTATGTGGAAACTTTTCGTTTGTCTCCATGCTAGAACCTTCAAAGTTTGATCAAGCCATGAGGGACCCAGATTGGTTAACTGCTATGCTCGAAGAACTTAACCAGTTTGAGCGAAACAAAGTCTGGTCCTTAGTTGAAAGGCATGATCCTGCGAAGCACAACATCATTGGTACAAAGTGGATTTTTCGCAACAAGCAAGATGAAGATGGTATAGTGGGAAGAAACAAAGCACGACTGGTAGCACAAGGGTACACCCAAATCGAAGGTATCAATTTCAGTGAAACTTATGCTCCAGTTACTCGTCTCGAATCCATTCGTGTTATGCTTGCTTTTGCAAATTTCAATGGTATCCTACTTTATCAAATGGATGTGAAAAGTGCTTTTCTTAACTGAGAAATCGAAGAAGAAGTGTATGTATTCAGCCTCCAGGTTTTGAAGACTCGAAGAATCCAGACATGGTGTATAGGTTGCAAAAAGCTCTTTATGGGTTGAAGCAAGCACCGCGTGCTTGGTATGATACCCTGAAGGACTTCCTTCTGAAGAAAGGCTTCAAACCAGGAACAACTGACCCAACTCTTTTCACTCGCTCTTATAATGGTGATTTATTTGTATGTCAAATTTATGTAGATGATATTATTTTTGGCTGCACTAACACTGAAATCAGCAAAGAATTTGCCAAAATGATGTCAAAGAAATATGAGATGTCTATGATGGGTGAATTGAAATTCTTCCTTAGATTTCAAATCCGTCAACAGAAGAATGGCGCCTTTATTTCTCAAGAAAAATATCTCAAGGATTGCCTGGAGAAATTTGGACTTACTGATTGAAAAACGATTAAGTCTCCAATGCCTACCAATGGCTTCCTAGATGCAGTTGAAAAGGGCAAAGCCTTTGATCAAAAGTAATATCGGTCTATGATTGGCTCCCTCTTATATTTATGTGCATCTACACCTGACATTATGCTTTCAGTATGTATTTGTGCTCGCTTTCAGGCAAATCCAAAGGAATCACATCATACTGCGGTGAAGCGAATTCTTCGATATCTTGCTCACACACCAACCTTGGGTTTATGGTATCCCAAGGGAGCTCAGTTTGATCTTATTGGATATTCTGATTCGGACTGGGATGGTGATCGTGTTGATTGGAAATCTACTTCAGGCACTTGTCATTTCCTCTAAAGATCACTTGTGTGTTGGGCTTCCAAGAAGAAAAACTGTGTATCAATATCTACTGCTGAAGCCGAATACACTTCTGTTGGTTCATGCTGTACTCAGATTCTTTGGCTGAAGAAGACGCTGAAGGGTTATGGTATTCATGTGAAGAAAATTCCTCTTCTATGTGATAATGAGAGTGCAATCAAAATTTCTCACAATCCTGTGCAGTACTCTTGCACGAAGCATATTGACATTATCCATCATTTTCTTCGTGATCATGTTCAGCGTGAAGATATTGTGATAATTCATGTCAGAACTGAAGATCAACTGGCTGATATTTTCACGAAACCATTGGATGAGAAAAGGTTCTGTGCGTTAAGGTGTGAGCTCAACATATTGGACTCACGCAATGTTCAGTAAGACCGAACCTTATCTCCATGTATATATTCATTTACTTCGTTTTTGAATTTGGTTTTGATGTTTTTTTTGCTTCGATTTCTATCTTTTATTTCGATTGGATTTAGTCCTCCATGCTTATCACCTTTAGCTTCGGTTTGTTTTTCTTCGAGGAGATAAGTTTCGGACCCTACCCCCTCCCTCTGATTCTTTTTCTCTCTTATTCTATCTGTCCAAAATGACTAAGCACATTTGAAATGGAAAGTATTATGCTTCGAACGTCATTGAGTTCTGAATCATATGCTTCCAACTTTATCGAAACTTTTACTCAGGACCAAGACTTATTCTTCAGTCGTTGAGATCCCGTATTTTTCGGGTCTTTGAGATTCTCTCGTGATACGCCACGAAATCCTCGCCGTAGAATCCGGAGAGACGGACCGTGGGAGCCATTCGATCTGATCTGACAACTCCTGTCAGCCCAGCCCTATATAAGACCTCCACCCCAGTGAAACCGATCCACCCGTTCACTTCCAACTCTCCGGAACCCTAATCTCTCACGAGTGCGCCGCCGAGCTCCTCCTCCGCGGCGACGACTACGCCGCTTCGCTGCCGGACAGCCGCCACCGTGGACTTCGCGCTGCCGACGATCACTTCCTCCTCTCTTCGCCGTCGTAGCCGCTCAACGTCACCGAGTTAGGGTACGTCGAGCTCTTGAATCTAGTCTTCATCTCTGTTCTTCCTCCATACGTTTGGATCCGTTCTTAGCATGTTTTTCAGCTGCTTTTATTAGGGTTTCTCGATCCGTTGCATCTTTGATCTATTGGGAATCTTGTTTAGCAAGCAAAAGCTTCCCATCCCGATTCAGGTTAGAAGTTAGGGTTTTGAGGTCCTATGTTCTGTGCTAGGGTATGCAGTTTATAGTTGGCTCAATTGATGTTGCTAATTCTAGCTCAGAACAGGTCAGAATCATCACCCATATTCAACTGTATCTCTTGTCAAAATCCTTTTGTTGGTGCTCAGTCCATACTTGTTCTTTTTCCCTCGTTTCCCTTTGCTTCTTCACAGGATGTCTGAGGATTTGGGCTTCGGAGATGAGTCCCCAGTTCTTGACCACATCAACGAAGCTGAACAGAATACTCCTAAGAAAAGAGGAGGCAGAACGAAGGAGAAGAACAATGCTCGTGGTATACCCGAATCAATTCGGAAGAAGCTTGGATATGACACTCCTTCTGAAGAAACAAAGGACCAACGAAAGATTCGCTTTGAAGGAATTCGGCGCTACTGGGCCATCAGGTGGGGGTGGTACAAGTACAAAAGTATCCCTGATTGGAAATGGGCAATGCAATTTGCCTTCAGTCCACCCTTCCAGTATACTTCGCAATTGTGCGGCAAGTATACCGAAGAAAATCGGCATCTCTAAGACCCAGTCCCACCGAAGTATCCTCACCCCAATACAATCAAGACACCCGATGACTACCCAGAAGAGCAAAAGCGGTTGAGAATCGCTGCAAAAAAGAAATGCCTCAAAGCTGAGAAAAAGGCAGCCAAGTTAGCTGCTGCCGAAGCTCGTGGAGATGGACCAAGCTCGAAGAAGAAACGCAAACGGAAGAAGAAAACTGCCTCACCCCCTCATGCCTTCACTGATGAGGAAGAGTGAGCAAGGCAGGAACATGCCCCTCTTGAAGATTCTGATGACGAATCAGATCTTGAAGTAGATGATGAGTCTGAAGAAGTTGCCCCTCTGCCCAAGAAGGAAAAGCTTTGAATTCCATTGAAGAAGAAGCCCGGAGAGAAACCTGCTGCCAAAGGACTAAAGATTCAGGATCTGACCGATAAGCCCACAGCTCGCCCCACCATTGACATGACAAACTTGGTGGTCACAAAGCCTTTGGCATCCAAGCCACCGGCAGAGAACCTCAACACTGAGAGGCGATCTAAGCGGAGGCACGACCCAACAAAGCAACAGCAAACTGCGAAGGCTGCTGCATCAGCGAAGCCTAAGCCGTCTGCCGCTCCAAACCCATCAGCGAAGCGAAAGCTCACTGAAGCAGAATTGCAATAGAAAGACCTTGAGGAGGCACTTAATCGAAGCGTTCTTGCCCGAGATTCTGCCATCAAGCAGAAGGAAGCGGCAGAGGCGGCAAGGAAACAAAGAGAACGTGGCTCTGCCAAGTTTGCTGGTGAGAAGGCTGACACGAAGCGCAAGCTCGAAGAAGACAAGAAAAATGAGGAGAAAGATGCAGCTGAATCAAAACAGATTGCAGAAACTGAAGTCAAACGCAAGGAAGCACTTGCATGTATTGCCACCAAAAGAGTTGAGAAGGCAGCTAGAGCTGCATAGAAAAAGGCTGTGGTAGATATGACTCCTTCTGCTGAAGCAATTCCGCCGAAGCAAAAGGGCATTTCAACGACTGTAGCTCATGAAGAGCAAGATCGCTATAGTGGACATCAGTTCCCTGATCCACGTGAAGGAGAACTTGGGATCACTTGGGTGTGACCGAAGCCTTTGGAATAAATGTGAAGCTGAAGATCCTGAAGCCATTGATCTCGGTGAAGTCTACATCTTAGGCTCCATCGAAGACATGATCACCACTATGATCAGTCAGCTGAAGGATTTGCACTCAAGGGACATGGCTGAAACGGCCAAGATCCATAACTATCAACCACGTGCTGAAGCCGAAACTGATGAAGACTTCAAGGTGCACGCTATGAAAATGCTTCAGAAGGTGACATATGTGAACACCACCACCAAGGACAACATCAAGACCTACAAAGGGAAGATTAAAGATGTTGTTGATGAAATGGTCAATCATGGAAAGGGATTCCAAGAAGCGCAAGGCCACGCTGGAAGCTGAACCACCTGCAGCAAAGCCCTCTGAAGCAAAAACTTCTGACCCTTCTCCCAAGAAGAAAACCACTAAGAGGCGGAAGATTACGCTTTCCTCGGCTTCTGAAATGGACACAAGTGACGAACCCATCAGTCAACCGAAGGAAAACCCCAAAGCCATTCCTACTCCACCTGCTCCCAAGCCAGAGTCCTCCAAACCCAAGGCAAAGACTTAAGCTCCACCCACCAAGACTCCCACTCCACCACCCAAAGCTTCGTCCCCCAAGCAAACACCTGTTCACCGCACTCCCACACCAACTCCACCCGCCACTGAACCCACACCTCATCCCAAAGCTCCAACTCCAAAGCAAAACCCCACTCCACCGCGTGCCCCAGTTCCACCTCCTGTTCCATCCCCCGCACCACAAAGAGCTCCTACCCCAACTGCTGCTCCAGCTCCTCCACCATCACCTCCTCCGGAAGCTCATGAAACCTCTGCCTCCAACTCAAGAATGCGCGACTCTGATGGCCCGAGAGTTGACGGGTGTAGTCTTCTCGCCCTTCGTTGGTGAGCCCCAAGTGGAAGGCGTGATGCAGCACAGCAGCAAATTTCCCTTAGTAAAGATACCAAGGTTTGTCTCCAGTAGGACTCCAGAGATGATAAGTAGGTGTCAGCGGCGCGACTGACGGGGACCTGCACACAGACACAAGTAACTTTGTTCCCAATGAAGTTCAGAGAGGTTGTCAATCTCTCCGGTCTTGTTGTTCACAAAGGATCAAACACAAGGGATAATGATAGCAACTGAAAGTAAAAGCAGAAAATTAAATGAGCGTGGAAACAATAATGAGGATATGGACCGGGATACGTGATGTTCACTAGTGATGTCTCTCTCCCAAAAGACGATAAAACTCCTATGCGAGGTAAACAAATTACAGAAGGGCAATTGACAGGATTATGAACGCACCGCAATGCTAACTATGCTACAAAAGAAAGGAAGAGGCTCAAAAGCACGGGCAGTACGCCAAAATAAGTAGACCGAAATCCAACTGCATCTACTACTAATCATCCACCTTGAGATATCTATCCAGAACATCTCGCTGGTATTAAGTTGCGAGCCCCACCCAAAGTGTAAACCCAAAGCAACAGACAACTGCATTAAAAAGCACTTTGCGTAAAGTAAACAATCCTTGCAACCGCGGTTACAAGCACTGTTTTTCCCCCTTGTGGCAACAACACATCCCCTAGACTCATGTTTCTGTCACTCAAGCGTGTCATCGGGGGGCATGAACCCACAATCGAGCATAACGTTCCCTCTTGGGGTTACTACCTACTACTTGGCCAAAGCAATAAACAACAACGGAGAACATGCAAGAATTACTTAGGAACAAAAATATAAGAGATAAAAACCAAATATATTACTCAATCACAATCTGAACATAATCTCATAATCCATCAGATCCCATCAAACTTAGCATAGCAACAGCAGAAAGATTACAAAAGTGCCTCGATCATGTAGGGCATCTCACGAGGTCTAAACCATGAAGAACAAAGAGGGGAGGAGAACATCACATAGCTACTGATCACGGACCCATGGTCCAAGGAAAACTACTCACGAGACATCCGAGAAGCATCCATGGTGGAGAGGAGACTCCCGGAGATCGGCCCTCCCTCCGGCAGGGTGCTGGGAAGAGGTCTTCTGGTGCTCCCGATCTCGGAAGCGCGGCGGCGGCGGAACAGAGGCGAGATTGCGACAAAGGTTTCTGTCCTCGAGGGTTTCACGTCAAGGGGGATATATAGGCGAAGGGGGGCAGCCAGAGGTGGACCAGGGGCCCCAGGCGCCCCCTTGGCGCGGCTAGGGGTGGGGCCGCGCCGGGTGGCCGCCTGGGCCACCCCTGGCTCCCCTCTGGCCCCACTCAGGCTCTTCGCGAAGCTTCCTGTACACTGATTTTTCCTATATTTTTCCCGCAATTTTTCTGGCACTTTTTATATGGGGCAAAACTGAAATAGAAAAACAGCAGAAAACAGGAACTGGCACTGGGGTGCACTGAGTTAATAGGTTAGTCCAAATATGATCAAAAGTGTATGAAAGTGTATCTAGATCATAGCAATATCACACAAAACATGCATGGAGCAAGCAGAAAGTATAGATACGTTTTGGACGTATCAACATCCCCAAGCTTAATTCCTGCTCGTCCTCGAGTAGGTAAATGATAACAACATAATTTCTGTGGTGACATGCTAGCAACCATATAAGAACTTTGAAAAGTAAAGCAATCAAGGTTAGAGATTTAATTCAAGTCATAACATGCAAGAGTCTATATTAGCATTGAAATAAGTAACAAAAGAACATTAGGTGCAAGAGCTCTCGCTGTCCGTGACTCGAATGTCTCCAAATGGTGTTTGCGTGCAAGAAGGGGAATAGGGAATACGAGAAAAAAAATTATTTGTTCAGAACTCAATCTACTAAAGTTTCACACTTGGTCTTTTTCTGGAATCTTATCTTGACTCGTCCCCAGACCACTAGCCAGGTACAAGTCAATTTGATCCACTCCTTTTCCAATATTTTGAGCACTCATGCAATGGATGAGCGTAAGCACGAGAGTTGACACTTAGGATGGAAAAGAGAGGAGTACGGAGGAGGAAGACAAAAAAGGATGAGAAAGGCTCACAACAATGAGGACAATCATAGGCAAGAGATGCCAAATGATAGATATGATGTGAGGAGTAGGGATTGCCATGCAACGGATGCACAGACGAGCTAAGAAGCTCTCCAAAGGAACTAGTTGGGGTGCATCTAACTTGCTCGCTCATGAAGACCTAGAGCTCGTTTGAGGAGGCTCATCCTTGGAATATGCAAGCCAAGTTCTATAGTGTGAAGGTCCCCACATAGCTATATGCATGAAGATCATCTCTATGGAGTACAAGGATATAAGGGGAGTACTAGTGTGGATCTCTCAAAAGGATAGTAGTGTTGCCCCTTTCTCTCTTTTTATTTCTTTTTCTCTTTTTTTGTATTTTTTTGTGGACTCAATGGCTCTTTCTATTTAACTCTCATTTGTCCTCTTTGGGATCTTTTATTGTGTCCACTTTGGGATCTTTTCCTCACTTAAGGGAAACACTCTATTTTACAAGAAGGTAAAGGAGATCTTTCACACTTTACAAGGTACTCAAAATCATAAAGAAGATGTAACTATCATGATGTATGCAATGTATGTCGCTGCCAGTGTAGCAGGAACATGTATGACATGAAGATCAAGTCATGAAGAGGTGGATGTTGCATGGCAATATATCTCGGAAAGGCTATGGAAATGCCTTGATAGGTAGGTATGGTGGATGTTTTGAGGAAAGATATAAGGAGGCTTATGATGAAAGAGCGTATCATGCCAAGGGTTTGGATGTACCGGCGAAGGTGGACACCAACTCTCGGAGTGAGAAGAAGGCAATGCACGGCATGGGAGAGGCTAGCAAAATATGGGAAGGTGGAAGTGTCAACTTTCAATACTTACATTAGTCTGAAGAACTCATGCACTTATTATCGGTAACTCTCAATCTAGTAAGGAGGTTAACAGAGAGACAAGTACCCCGAGGAGGAGTGTATGGGGGTTTGGTTATCCTTGCGCATCCTCGACTCATGGTACGTGAGTGTACTCTAATATTCGATCCCTCCAAAGATTAGTGATCCATCTAGTAGCTATAGTTCTCAACTAGTTTTGTGGGTTTTGAAAATACACACGGATTGCCCAAAATACGAGACCTATCACTAATAGGCTAGAGCTCTTGACACCAAAAGTTCAAACATTACTCACAACAATACCTCAAAACAATTGCAAGTTACTACTAAAATTAAATAGCAACCTCAATCACCTACTCTCAAGACAAGACACAACTCAGTGCAACAACCAACTCTCTATAACAAGATAAACATGAAAACTAAAAAGAGTTCCAGCAACAAACTAAACAAAAGCCAAGGCTCTTGCTAAAGACAAACTACGACTAAAACTAAACATGGCAGCAGCTATGAAAAGATAAAGAACACACAACAGCAAAAAGATAAGCAGGAAAAATCCTATGATGTGTTCTAGATTTTGAAAGTGGAGCGTGTTTCTCTCCCACACACAGTAAGACGGGATCTAACTTGTTATGAACAGCAAGCAAAGCTAAAGAAAACTAAAAATAAAACCTAAGAGTGAGACGCTCCAAGCATAGCACATGACGCATGAAGTGATAAAAATATAGTCAGACGAAGGACGAACTGATGATTGTTGATGGAGAAGGGGATGCACGGGGGCATCCCCAAGCTTAGACGCTTGAGTCTCCTTGAATATTTATTGGGGATGCATGGGGGCATCCCAAAGCTTGTGCGCTTGACACTCCTGGATCTTCTTTCATCATCTTCCATCGCACACTTGAAAACTCCCTTTATACATAACTCATCATAAGCTGATTAGAGAGGTTAGTACCCTTAATAAAATATTTTTTCCCACTGGATATAAAGATATTCTTGAAGAGCTACTGTTTCTCAAGAGTGCGAAAAAGGTTTTGCAAAGAAAAAGCAAGCTTAAGGTTTGCAAAAGTTAGGAGAGACAAAACGTGTCAGAATCTGTGAAAAACAGAACAGCAGGAAGTAAAGAATTTTTTAGGGATACTTCTGCAAATCAAATAAAAAAACTCAGAACATACGGAAGTTTCGTAATTTTATAGAGCAAACTGTGTAAAAATTTCAGCTAAAAAAGATGAACTGGGATTTTTCTGGAATTTTTCTAGTCACGAGGACAGAATCTGTTTTCTGGACAGCATGTCACAAGTTTTACTTCCCTTGCCGTAAGAGGCTATAACTTGGCACAAAGCTGAAAAATAAAGATACAATGATGTTGCTACAGTAGTAACAAACATCAAGACACAAAAAAAGCAAAAATAAAAACCTAAATTCGTTGCGGGCTGCCTCCCGAAAGCGCTTTCTTTTATGCCTTTAAGCTAGGCATGATGCAAAAGAAGAATCAAGTTTTATCAAGAGAAAGAGAATAACTAGCCCGTGTAACGGACTCAAAAGGTAACTTGATTTTCTTTCTAGGGAAGTGTTCCATCCCATTTTTGAATGGGAATTGGAATTTTAAATTCCCCTCTTTCATGTCAATAACCGCACCAACGGTGCGAAGAAAAGGACATCCCAAAATAATTGTACACAAAGGTTCACACTCTATATCCATAACAATAAAATCAACGGGAACATAGTTGTCATTGACAATGATAGGAACATCGTCGATCTTCCCCAAAGGTTTCCTTACGGAAGAATCAACAAGACGAACACCAAAAGAACAAGGCTCAAAGGGCTTCAATTCAAACATATCAAATATTATTTTGGGCATAACGGAGGTACTAGCTCCAACATCACATAAAGCATAGCAAGAGAAGTTATTTAATTTAATTTTGATCATAGGGTCCCAACCATAATCTAGCTTCCTAGGTATGGAGGCTTCTACTCTAAGCTTCTCCTCCCTAGCTTTGATGAGAGCATTTGTGATATGCTCTGTGAAGGCAAGATTAAGTGTGCTAGTGTGGGGGTCTCTAGACATTTTGTGTAGCAAGCTAATAACTTCTGAGAGGGTGCAACTATCAAAATCAATATCACTACTATCAAAGGTGGTAGTAGTGTCGTCTAGGCTCACTTGTTTGAAAACCTCTATGTTCATAGGACTTTCTTCATCTTTGGTTGAGGTATTAGCATCACCATTAATAGGTCCAACGGGACTAGGAGTGCATTGGGTGCGAATAGTTTGGGTGTCCTCAACAATTTGGATATTGGCAACTGTGTGGTGTGTAGGAAGGCTCTTAATTCTATCCTCTTCCTCTTTTTCTCTAACCCACCTTTCTTTAGGTTTAGCCATCATCCTAATATTTTCATTAATTTGTAATTGGATAGCATTAATAGGAGTGGCCTTATTCTCCTCAAGGGGAGAGGTTCTAATTTTAAGCATCTCAATATCAAGGGCTAAGCTTTCTACCTTCAAAGAGAGATTATCTAATTTAGCTAATTTCTCTACATTTTTGTTGAAGGATTTTTGGGTAGTGATAAAATCTCTAAGCATGATTTCCAATTCAGAAGAGGGGTTCTTGTTGCTAGGGTAGGTATTGTTGTTCCCATAGTTGGATGGAAACGGTCTAGGATTGTTAGCAAAATTACCCCTATAAGCATTGTTGTTGAAATTGTTTCTAGCAATAAAGTTCACATCTACTTGTTCTTGGGCAACCAAATAATTTAAAGGGACATCACGAGGATCAATAGAGGGTTGCTTGGTAAGTAGAGACATAATTAAGTAAACTTTTTCATTGAGGGAGGTAACTTCCTCGACAGAGTTTACCTTCCTACCTGTTGGAGCGCGTTCGGTGTGCCATTGGGAATAATTGGTCATCATCTCATCGAGAAGCTTCGTGGCAGCACCAAGTGTAGTTGACATAAAGGTTCCTCCCGCGGCCGAATCTAACAGGTTCCGCGAGGTAAAGTTCAAGCCTGCATAAAAAGTCTGGATAACCATCTAGGTAGTCAAACCATGTGTAGGGCATTTCTTAACAAGAGATTTCATTCGTTCCCAAGCTTGGGAAACATGTTCATTATCCAATTGCTTAAAATTCATAATGTTACTCCTTAACTGGATAATTTTAGCAGGTGGGTAGTACTTCCCTATAAAAGCATCTTTGCACTTATCCCAAGAATCTATGCTATTCCTAGGCAAAGATTGAAACCAGATTTTAGCGTCTCCCCTTAAAGAGAAAGGAAAGAGCTTGAGCTTAACAATATCACCTTCTACTTCTTTATACTTTTTCATATCACATAATTCAACAAAATTGTTCAAGTGTAAAGCAGCATCATCTCCAGCACCAAAGAATTGATCTCTCATAACAAGGTTTAGCAAGGCAGGTTTAATTTCATAAGAGGTAGCTGAAGTGGCAGGTGTGGCAATGGGGGTGCAGATAAAGTCTTGGTTGTTGTGACTAGTGAAGTCACACAACTTGGTGTTTTCAGTGGAACCCATAGTAGCAGCAAGTGTGGCAGATATTTTTGTGATTTTTGATAAAAGACTCAAAGATAAAAACTGAAAGGTAAACTAACAAGACTAAAAAACAAAGGTAAAGGGTAGTGTGCAACTCCCCTATCTTTGCACTCGGAGTCCCCGGCAATGGCGCCAGAAATTTGCTTGATGGCACGAGAGTTGACGGGTGTAGTCTTCTCGCCCTTCGTTGGTGAGCCCCAAGTGGAAGGCGTGATGCAGCACAGCAGCAAATTTCCCTCAGTAAAGATACCAAGGTTTGTCTCCAGTAGGACTCCAGAGATGATAAGTAGGTGTCAGCGGCGCGACTGACGCGGACCTGCACACAGACAAAAATAACTTTGTTCCCAACGAAGTTCAGAGAGGTTGTCAATCTCTCCGGTCTTGTTGTTCACAAAGTATCAAACACAAGGAATAATGATAGCAACTGAAAGTAAAAGCAGAAAAGTAAATGAGCGTGGAAACAATAATGAGGATATGGACCGGGATACGTGATGTTCACTAGTGATGTCTCTCTCCCAAAAGACGATAAAACTCCTATGCGAGGTAAAAAAATTACAGAAGGGCAATTGAAAGGATTATGAACGCACCGCAATGCTAACTATGCTACAAAAGAAAGGAAGAGGCTCAAAAGAACGGGCAGTACGCCAAAATAAGTAGACCGAAATCCAACTGCATCTACTACTAATCATCCACCTTGAGATATCTATCCAGAACATCTCGCTGGTATTAAGTTGCGAGCCCCACCCAAAGTGTAAACCCAAAGCAACAGACAACTGCATTAAAAAGCACTTTGCGTAAAGTAAACAATCCTTGCAACCGCGGTTACAAGCACCGTTGTTTTCCCCCTTGTGGCAACATCACATCCCCTAGACTCATGTTTCTGTCACTCAAGCGTGTCATCGGGGGGCATGAACCCACAATCAAGCATAACGTTCCCTCTTGGGGTTACTACCTACTACTTGGCCAAAGCAATAAACAACAACGGAGAACATGCAAGAATTACTTAGGAACAAAAATATAAGAGATAAAAACCAAATATATTACTCAATCACAATTTGAACATAATCTCATAATCCATCAGATCCCATCAAACTCAGCATAGCAACAGCAGAAAGATTACAAAACTGCCTCGATCATGTAGGGCAGCTCACGAGGTCTAAACCATGAAGAACAAAGAGGGGAGGAGAACATCACATAGCTACTGATCACGGACCCATGGTCCAAGGAAAACTACTCACGAGACATCCGGGAAGCATCCATGGTGGAGAGGAGACTCCCGGAGGTCGGCCCTCCCTCCGGCAGGGTGCTGGGAAGAGGTCTTCTGGTGCTCCCGATCTCGGAAGCGCGGCGGCGGCGGAACAGAGGAGAGATCGCGCAAAAGGGTTCTGTCCTCGAGGGTTTCATGTCACGGGGGATATATAGGCGAAGGGGGGCAGCCAGAGGTGGACCAGGGGCCCCAGGCGCCCCCCTGGCGCGGCCAGTGGTGGGGCCGCGCCGGGTGGCCGCCTGGGCCACCCCTGGCTCCCCTCTAGACCCACTCGGGCTCTTCGCGAAGCTTCCTGTACGCTGATTTTTCCTATATTTTTCCCGGAGTTTTTCCGGCACTTTTTATATGGGGGAAAACTGAAATAGAAAAACAACAGAAAACAGGAACTGGCACTGGGGTGCCCTGAGTTAATAGGTTAGTCCAAATATGATCAAAAGTGTATGAAAGTGTATCTAGATCATAGCAATATCGCACAAAACATGTATGGAGCAAGCATAAATTATAGATACGTTTTGGACGTATCAGACTCGCGTGATATTTCTTCAGCCCGAACCATTCAAGATTCTTAAGATTATGTGCCCCCAGCCTGAAGCACATGAAGACGAAGAAGAAAAAGTTCAGATTTTGGATTCTTCGCAAGAGAAAGCTTTGATTGTCGCTCAGACTGCCAGCCCATCTAATACCGCCCCAGCTGCTCCTCTGCAAAGAACTCGTCCTCCCTGCCGTCCAAGCCAAGACACTCAGCTGGACTCCATGTACCCTCGTGAAACTTTTCCCATTTTCAACGGTGCTAGTTGTTCTTCGTGCCATGGGCCAGAGTTGAATCTAGAACAACATCAGAAGCTCCATAGATTCTTTGGCGTCAGTCCATATGATTCAGACAGGACTGCATATGATCTTTGCTTCTGGACAGCAGAACAACAAATTCTTTATACCAAAGTCTACTGCCAGCAAGGTGTGCTTTTCCGCCACAGATATCTTGACAAGCGAAGTCTTTCAACCGCAACATGATTCCAGAACATCACTGAAACAATTGAAAAGCATAATTTGACTCGGTTGTTTGCCTTGAGCACTCCCTTCAATTCTGAGCTGATCAAACAATTTTATGGCACTCTATATGTTTCTGGTGATGCAAATGTGCCTAGCACTTGGATCCTTGAATGGATGATGCAAGGAGAAATCTTCAGAATGTCTTCAGTTGACTTCATGGAAATTGTAAACATTCCAAGGCATACTGGAGAATTAGAAAAGATTCACTTGGAACCAGACCTGACTGAAGAACAATTTGACACACTACTTGATAATGAAGCCACAGCAGATTACATTCCAGAAAACATTCACCGAAGCACTTGATTTTCATCTCCAAGACATGGTTTTATATCTTGTCGAAATATTTGATCCCACTAAGTACTGCTTCGGAGGAATCAAATCTCTATCCTAAAGTCAGGCATGCAATAATGAAGCTTACTCATGGTATAGTGTTTGACTTCGAGGACTATTTTCTTTGCAACATGGTACATGCCGCTGAGCTGCCTTTCACTCTGAAGCCATATGCTCCCTGGCTACAGCCTGTTTTTAATTATGGCAGGAATGAAGACTTTGTGGCAAGACATCATCCGAAGCTTTTCACTCCTCCGGTGCCTGACACTTTGGAATTGCTAAGGAAACCCAACGATATATTTTCCACATATGTTGGGGTACGCCATGAAGTTAACGAGAGAAATATGTCGAAGAACTTCCAGAAGGACTGCCATCACTTTGAAGTAAATCTTTACTCGAAGAAAATGCTCGAGAATTTTATTGAAGCAAATCAACGCCAGATGCAGTACCTTGCTGATGAGATCAACCGTGTCGGCAATATTGCCCTGAACAACAACCAGTATCTTCGTGTGCTGAAGCGTCATTCCTGGAAAGGACTCAGAAAATTCAACTCTGTGAAAGGTCTTCGCAAAGATCGCATTTACAAAGAATATGAGCATCTCCAGCGAAACATTTCCAGGGACGACACCATTGATCGCCTGAATCCGAAGCTCCCGCCCCTTCGGAAGATCGATGAAGTGTTCTTCGTGAATGAGCCCGATTCCATCCGCCCCGACACTGTCTCCGAGAATGACTCAGTCACTTCGAAGGACGACGGCGGCCTCGACATCAACCTCATCACCCAGAAGAACCTCGAAGTTCTTCCTTCGCCCGAGTTGGAAGAAGAATCGTCAGGAGATCAATCTTCTTCGGACGCGTCTACGTCAAGCTCTGCTTTGTCGGGATCCAAGGGTGCTGATGCCGCACAGTAGTTCTGTCGATCCACTTCCCAACCTTTTTTCCAATCATTGACAAAAAGTGGGAGAAGAATTGGCATTTATGAGTTAGATTTGCATCGGGGATAGGGATTTTGCATTCGCTTTTGGTTTTAAGTTACAACAAACATTCCATTCCCTTCGATTGGGTTGTAACTTAAGTTTACATTCGGTTGTGCTACTTCTGTGATACTCTTAACTTTTACTAACCCCTTGCTCGCAAGTATTGCTTCGTACTCTCTATCTTGCAGGTGGTTATTTCATTAGTCACAGGTCATTGGAAGGAATTGCTCATACTTATGGTTTTCTATTCTCACTTGCAATTGCCTCCGCTAAGATATGTGTTTTGCTCTCCAACGAAGAAATATTTCTCAAGCATTCACTTCGATCATATAAATCTTTGATGCTTGCATTCAGGGGGAGCCAAAAACTTCATATCTTAGAGTTTGTCCAATCACTTCACAAAAACTTCAATATATTTTACCGATGCATGTTTTATCAACAATAGTCCAAAAAGGTGGAGATTGTAAGAGCAAAGGTTTGCCCCCGTGTGTTTTGGATATTGTTGGACAAGACAGTAGAGGAATTAACAATGTTTTCTAGTGTAAACGTTTGGATAGGTTCCTGAAGGACAAGCTAGGTGATAAAGCTTCAAGGAAGGTTTTCAAGTTATCTAAGAATTACCCCTTGAGCGAAGCTTAATCACGGAGGATGACCCCAAAAAATGAAGGTGTCCTGAAGCCCAACTCATCGAAGGAAATGAAGAAGACGGCGCAAGACTTAGATGTTTTGTGTAGTTCTTTTTCTGTTCTTTGAGTCATAGGACAAACCGTACAATCAAGAGGGGTTTTAGTTTGTGGACGCCGAAGTTATTGAGAAAATGCTCAGATCAAATCTAAACCAAGTGAGAAGCCAGAGTGAAGAAATCTCATGTGCACTAAGTTAAGTTTCGGTAGCAAAGACTTCGTTCTTTCGCTTCCGAAGCAGAACTAAGTCCGTTAGTCAGCTTTACTTGTTCCACAAGTAAAGTAGCGCATTAATGACAAATCCGACCGTTGTGGACACGCGTCAAGCTGTCGCTTTGGGTCAAATCAGTCATTTCGCACCTCGGGGTCGCCAACTATAAATACGCCGCCCCTCCTACATTTGCGGGTGGCCTCTCTGAGAATATTCTTGAGAGATATTGAAGAGAGCACCCCAAGAACGCCACCGAAGAAAAACCCAAAAGCCAGACCACCGAATCCTAAGTCCCATTGATCTGAGCAGATTCGAAATGACTTTGGTGAAAACTTGCTAGCCTTTTTATCTTGGAGAACTGCAACTCTCCTAGACGGTTAGAGTGTCGACTTCAGAGAGCGAAGAGTAATTGTCGCCTCGAAGCTCAAGTTTGTCAAAGGTTTCGGAGATTTCCTTGATAATCTAGCCCGAGTCAAAACTGGACAAGCTCAAGGAGATTGGTGCAGTGGAGCAACGGATGGAGAGAGTTTTGCTCCAGGTGTTCAATCACTAGTCCCTCCAACCAGACATAGCGCTTTGCAGAGCGTGAACTGGTCGAACAAACATCGGTGAGTCAAGAGTTCGTTTTACTTCAAGCATTTACTTTCCGCATAGCATTTGCTTCCTGTTAAAGCTTCAACGTGTTTTGAATCGCTGAGTTTAGTTTCGGTACTAGTTTTTGCTTCCCAGTTGTCTTTTTCTGTTACTCGTTTCTGCTGAGGTTATGCTTTACTTCAGAGCTTCACTTGAAAATTTGAAGTGATCATTCACCCCCTCCCCCTCTGATCACATACTTGGACTTTCAATCTAGCTCCAACATTTCTTTCTTGTTGGACTTAATTTCCTCTACTTTTCTCAAGTCTAGAGCATTCGTCCTCTTTTCAATAGCGACAAGTCTATCTATAACAGTATCAAAACTACGATCACAAACAAAATAACTAGATAGACCATGCAAAATATCAAGAGCTCTAGCTTCATCACACCCTAAAAAGTCTCCTTCAACCATAATATCAAGAGAGTGTTTACACCACTTAAAAAGACCATGGTAAAAAATTCTAAGCACAATTTTAATAGTTATCCAAGGCATAATTCTTTTATGTGCTTCAGAAATTCTGTCCCATGCCTTCTTCATATTCTCTCCATCCCTTTGATGGAAATCTAGAACTTCCGATTCCCTCAAAGCACCAAGTCCTAACATTTTCATCTAAACAAGGAGGACCACTAAAAGCAAGATAAATAAAAAAATTGTGATTTTTGATATAGGACACAAAGATAAAAACTGAAAGGTAAACTAACAAGACTAAAAAGCAAAGGTAAAAGATAGTGTGCAACTCCGCTATCTTAGCACTTGGAGTCCCCGGCAACGGCGCCAGAAATTTTCTTGATACTCTATCCTCGTTGGTTACCCCAAGTGGAAGGTTAGGTGTAGTGTAGCGGCAAATTTCCCTCGGTGAAGATATCGAGGTTTTAAGAACGTCCCCCGTAGGACTCCGATAATGATAAGTAGGTGGTTTGGCAAGTGATGCGCAAACTGAACATAGTGCTCTTTGACAGGAGCACCTTAATCTCCATAAGTTCCTTTTGGTCCCGTTCATAGAGGGATGGTAGGACAAAAGATGTTGTGCAAGTTCTTATTGCAAGCACGCACAACTACCTACGAGATACATGCCTAATGTTTGATATTTTCCTAGATGATCCTTGCTTTTCTGTGTGCCTTGCCCGGTGTTAAAATCTATTACTTGTTCACTCTTATCCAAGCAGCGCCCAACCATCCATATCCCTAGCCTACATTGTTTTTAATCTTGTTGGTTACTACTAGTTTACTTTTGCCGCTTTAGTTTCGCTGTTATCACTACCACTATCATATCGCTGTTGCTATTAATATTTTGTTGCAAGCAAGTATATTTCAGGTGCGGTTGAATTGACAACTGAACTGTTAAAGCTTATAAATATTCTTTGGATCCCCTTGTGTCGAATCAATAAATTGGGTTATCTTACCCGCAAACACTATCTCGATCCCCTATAGTTGAGGGTCATCATCTATCGACCGACGCTCCTCCTTGCACTCATGGATACCTTCGAGATGCCACACCTATGGTGCTCAAACGAAATGTTCGAGGAATTCGAGAGGAGGATATGAGAACGTGCATCGCTAACTCTCCTTCCACTATCGTGACTGCATGTCTAGTGGTAATGAAGGGGTTCACAACATAACTTGCACTCCAAGCTTTAGCCTTCCAAGTCGGCGCAATCGAGCGGGCTTCAAGCGAGCCCAGGGAGCTTCGAGTGGGCCTCCAGTACTTGCACGCATCGGGTATGGACATGGTGGGCATCCATGGGGTATGCCCGCGTCAAGGGGTGTCACAACCCCAACTTAGGTATGTGCTAGGATTCAAGTGCTTCATTGCATCATGTAATTTTTTTAAAGGAAATTGAAATGGGGAAAGCAAAAAGCCCCAAATGAATTTAATTCAAATGTCCAGACAAAAATATTCTTCCAAAAATCCTCTGAACTTTTTGAAAAGTCCTATAATTGAGTATGATCACATATCAAGTGAAGTGGATTCAATACCATGCTCTCTGATTTTTCAAAAATTCCATAAAGGCCTTGGAAATTAACAAATACCCCTATTTGAATTTGGATTCAAATACTTTGAATTTAAAAATATATTCAAAAGTTGGTAGTGGCTAGCTATGGGCCATGTAAGTTCATATAAAAGTTTTGAGCATTTAATAAAATGCTTTGGTATTTAAACTAGAGCAAAACAAAAGTCATAAATAAATAAAACAGAAAGAATAAAACAGAATAGAAAAGGCAGAAGAGAACATGGCCAACTTATCTTTGTGCAGCCCACCTGGCCCAGCCCATCCCACCAAGGGCACATGCGTCTTCAACCCCTGGCCAGACAGGCAAGCAGGACGCGGGCGAGCATAGCATGGCCGCTAGCCAGCTGTCTGCTTCCCTCGGCCACGTCTTCGCACCTGGAGACGTCTAGAGGACGTCCCCATCCATTGACCCTCCTCCACTGTCTCTCTCTCGCCCTCTTTCGCTCGAAATTGACGCCTGCCCGAAGACCACCATGCCTCGCCGCCGAGGATAACACGCGGCCATCGAGCTCTCCGCGACAATACACGGTGTTCATCGCCACCGCCGTCGTCGACTACGCCACATTGCATAAGGAATCAAGCTGGGAAGCTCCACCAATGCTGCCCCCTTCTTCTTCTTCCCCGCCGGCCTCCATACGTTGCAAAGGAATTGCTCCGCCGTCTCAACCTCCCCGAGCGCGCCGTCTGATCCGTTGAACTCCTGGTGAGCTTGCGCACCTTCCCTAACCATCCCTCGAGCCGTAGCAAAATCCGCCATGGGAGCCAAACAAAGTCACCGCCATGGTCGACCATGCGCTCACTCCTGTGCCTCCATGTCCAAGCCTTGATTTGCAACGTGTTCCTGGGATATCCAGGAGCCCAACCCACCAACCCGCACTCCAAACAGTGCACTGAAGCGACGTCACCGTCTTCCCCGTGCTCCGGCCGTCGCCCGAGGTCGACGCCGGCGAGGCTCCGGTGCTCCTCAGACTTCCTCATGGGCACTAGGTGACGCGGGAGAGCACGAGGAGCATGCCCGTGCCTTTTGTTTTGCCAACCGCGCCCCGCACCGCCGTCCCCGTGAGGGCCGCCGTGCGGTTGGAACCGGCGACTCAACGCCGTTGTGCCGACGTGGCTCTGGCTTAATAAGCCATTAACCACGCCCTAATCACCCCCAATCCACAGCCATGTGGGCCTCGTGGCCTAATCTAATGAGAAGATTAAAAATAAACCGAGGATTAACCCCACTGCCACTGACATGCATGGCCCATCGGTCAGCTTGAGCACAAGGTGACGACGCCAGCATGATGCAGTGGTGATGCAATAAAGCTTTTCCAGTACAATATTAAATCCAAAAATTACAAAAATTAGTCCAAACTTAAAAAATGCATAGAAATTCAACCATAAATCAGATGGAAAAAAATTATATATGAAAAAGCATCAGAAAAATCCATGGAATATAAATTTGCAATTTGTTTTCATGTTCAACAATTTTACAATGGGACAACAATAGCAAATGTGCATATGGCATATTTTGAATTCAAATATGAGGTTTGAATTTGCAACCCCTTTGCAATATACCTCATTTAAATGGAATCATCAACAAACCAGTACCATGTACATCATGTTTTCACAACTTATCATGTGCTGGAGCATTGTACTTTTATCGAATGTTTCATTTCCAATTTTTTTGCTATCGGTAGAGGTGGAACTGGAACCTGAGTTCATCCCCGAAGTTGAAGACTCTCAGTACGAACCTCGTCAGCAAGGCAAGCAAACCCCATTGATCATGTCTATAAACCCATTTCCATCTCATTCTCGCTTATGCATGTTTAGGAGTTCACCATGATACGTTCTACCGCTAGTTGAACCCATTCATTTGCATGACCAATCATTTCTGCCACAGTATTAATCAAACCTCAACCTAGCAGATCTAGGAATTGTTTTTGATCATCATGTGGCCATTCATCCATGTTATGCTTATGCTATGCTTAGATTTGTGGAAGCATTGGTCCATCTTGGGTGATGAATTGATGATGGTAGTAATCATGTTCATGTTACTTTTGATGAAAAGGGTGTGGTGAACTTGACTTAAAAGGTGCACGATGAGAGGTTATGTAGGAGTACACAGTGGGTTGTCTCGTTGAACACTGCCCTAGGCCCCGAGTTCTTGTGTTGTGATCCAAGACAAAGAGTACTACCACATGTAGGGTTTATGGGAGCCCCGTTTGGCCTATTAACTCACCCAGGATCAAGTCCAGGAGTCACACTAGCTCGGGATTTCCATTTGACATACACATAGAAAGAGAATGAATGAAAGGTTGCATCATTTAGATATGTGGGTGGACCTGTGAGACCGTAAAACCATCTGCCAGGATGGCGTCTCGGTCGCCTGCATTGTCTGGGTCCGTATCGTGAATCGGCTGGACTCTCGAGCGGTTACCAACTCAGATAGTCGACTCCTGGATTAGAGAAGGTGATGTGAGGTAAGTGCCTTGGTGATTATCCTCGTCCGACATCCGCTTGAAGGATGACGATTTCTGGGCGGTAAGTGATGACACGTTGATAACCCACAACTGCAGGGGATCGAGATAGTCTTCGCGGGTAAGAATAGCCCAATTTATAGATTCGACTCAAGGGGAGCAAAAGAATATCCACAAGCTTTGACATTGGAGTTGTCAATTCCACCGCACCTGAGATGCACTTACTTGCAACAAGATATTAGTAGTAACTGCAATATGGAAGTGATGGTGGAAACGGAAATAGTGGCGATGAAACAGTAACAGTAAAACAGCAAAAGCAAACAACTAGTAACCAGCAGAATTAAAACACTGTAGGCTAGGGAGATGGATGGTTGGGCACTGCATGGATAAGATGCATCATGTATTAAACTTGGGGCAAGGCACACAGAAAAGCAATGATCATCTAGGCATAAATCAAACATCAGGCATGTATCCCACAGGTAGTTGTACGTGCTTGCAATAAGAACTTGCACAACATCTTTTGTCCTACCATCCCGCTACGAACGGGGCCAAAAGGAACTTATGGAGATTAAGGTGCTCCTGTCAAAGAGCACCAGAACAAAGCATTAACAATAAATGGATACACGAAATCCTCAAACTATAGTCCATCCCCTTTGGTGTCTCAAGCTGTCACCTTTGGGATCGCCGGTTCCGGATTATAACAGTGCATACAACTCATAGATAGGATCAAGAACACAAATATATTCATGCAAACACATAGGGTTCAGATCTGAAATCATGGCACTCGGGCCCAAAGTGACAAGCATTAAGAGCGAAAAGTTGAAGCAAAGATGATAAACAACAATCTAGATGATAGGCAACATGCCCCCAATAATCCGATAAACTATTGCATGATCTAACTCATCCAATCCCTACCATCCCCTTTGCCTACAGCAGGGAATTACTCACTCATGGAAGGAGAAGTCATGGAGGGAGGATGGAGTGGTGATGATGATGACGATGGCGATGATCTCCCCTCACCGGAGGCCAAAACAGCCTCCAGATTAGCCCTCCCGGAGAAGAACTGAGAGTGTTTGCGGCTCCGCGAAGAGAATTGGGAAAACGACTTCTGTTTGGGGGGTTTTCCATCACAGGAATAAAAAGGGCCTTGGTAGGGCACCAGAGGAGGGGGGAGGCCCCCAGGCGGCCAGAGGGAGCGGCCCCACCCCTGGCCGCGTCAGCAGGGCGCCTGGGCCCCCCTGGCTGCCCTCTTCCCCGCCTTTCTGGCTCCGGGCTCCTTTGGGTGCGTGGATTTTCTGGTATTTTTGATATGGGCAGGACGGAGGAGGCAATGATATGCGCTGGACGGAGTAGGCGAAGATGGACAGGATTCTGGACATCGGACGTCCAAGCCAATTCGGACGTCCGACATCAGCGACGAGGACGACGACCCCCGAGTACAGAACCGATGTAAAAATAGCCGGAAGTCCGACAAGATTCGGATGTCCGACACATCGGACGTCCGAAACCCATCGGACGTCCGAAGCTGCCTGCGCGCAGATTTTGACGGGCTACGACCCATGTATCCCTAATTTTACCCCCTATCTTATAAATAGAACACCCCTTATGAGTTTTAGGGTTAGCTTATGTTTAGACAAGAATTTTAGGGTTAAGAGTTGTATCTCTTGGTGAAGCTTCCCTCCGGGGTTGGCGATGTCGTTTATCCAATAAAGATTGCCGCGTAGGTTCTTGTGTTCATCAAGGATTATCGTGTTTTGGTTTGAGGCGTGGTGATCTCCATCACGTTGCTTGCTGGATCCGTTCATCTCCTTCAGGTTGCGTTCATCGCATGATTGGAAGGATTTCTATCCGGGTTGCTCCTTGTGAAAGATCGGGACAAACTCAAGAGGATATCACCCCTGGGATCGTATCATCAAATGACGCTCCATATCATGTTGCTCGCTGGATTCGTTCCTCTCCTTCAGGCTGCATTCATCGCGTGATTGGAAGGATTTATATCCGGGTTGCTCGCTGTGAAAGATCGGGACAAACTCAAGAGGATATCACCCCTGGGCTCGTATCATCAACTGACGCTCCATATCATGATATGGGCAGGACGAAGGAGGTTGAGATATACGCTGGATGGAGGAGGCGAAGATGGACAGGATTCTGGACATCGGACGTCCGACCCAATTTGTTTTGGTTTGAGGCATGGTGATCTCCATCACGTTGCTTGTTGGATTCGTTCCTCTCCTTCAGGTTGCATTCATCGCGTGATTGGAAGGATTTATATCCGGGTTGCTCGCTGTGAAAGATCGGGACAAACTCAAGAGGATTCCCCCGTTGATTCGTATCATCAGGTGTGTATCGCTCCTTATCATGTGGTATCAGATTTTTGGGTTGATCACGACGAGGTTGTGTTGATCGATCGCATCTAGATCGGTTTTGTTCGGAGGAGATGCTTGGAGGAATTTATCATTCAGATTGATTTGTTGGAGGAGATTGTGCATAGAGGCTGCAGATTGATGTTGTGTTTATGCAGATTTGTTTCCGCTATCTTGATTCACGAGGAGATTGCTAGAGGTTGAAGAAACAAAATCTCGTAATTGGATTTGGTTGTCAGGAATTCTGAAATTGATATAGGTGCAGAATCCGTGTCGGTGCTCCAAATTAGGCGTGTAAGCACAAATTGGAAAGGATATCTTGTGTGTTTTCCGGATTGTATGGCCACCGCTCCCGGTTCGCAGCGGTTTAGCCGCAAATGTAAAAACAATACTGCGGTTGGTCCATATTATGCAGATTTGGATGATATCTCAAAGATTTTGCAGATATTAGCGAAGGCTGAAACGCAAGCGGCAGCTATATCCAAAACAATCTCAGATTTTTCTGCTAGCTCTCACAAGAAGTTGCTTCCAAATTCTGTTGAAATTAATCAGACGGTTGTCCCACTACAGAAAATTGGTAAGGCCGCAACCATGGTTTCTGAAGCATCGGCGGTTGATGTTGTCAAGGATGTTTTGGATGATGTTGTACCATTGAGTGGGCTGAATGTGCAACTCAAGAGAGTACATGATGATACTTGTATGCCAGTGGATAGATGTCAGTGTTGGAATTTATTTCAGGCGCAGTGTATGATCAAAGGAAAAGCATGCAAGTTGATGATTGACGGTGGTAGCTATACCAATGGCATTAGCAAGGCGATGGTGGAAGCATTGAAGTTGTCCACATGGCGTATTCCTGAACCAAAGCATCTCGAGTGGTTGAATAGCTGCGGTATGCTGAAGATTACCCATAAGGTGCATGTGCCATTTACAGTTGGTGACTATGTTGATGAGGTAGAGTGCAATGTGTTGCCATTGGAGGTGTGTGGGCTGTTACTTGGGCCTCCATGGCAGTATGATCGCAGTGCTATACATGCGGGCCGTGCAAATACATATTCTTTTATGCATGAT
Organism: Bromus sterilis; assembly: GCA_950022295.1. NCBI lineage: Eukaryota > Viridiplantae > Streptophyta > Magnoliopsida > Poales > Poaceae > Bromus > Bromus sterilis. Next base: position 337,145,116 of record OX465597.1, read on the forward strand.
GGAAAACAGCGGACTTTGAAGCCTATGAGAGATGATCATATAAAGTCCGATGTGGTGCTGGTGGTTCGCAAGGAGAAGTTGCACAAGGCTAAACCACAACCAAGTTTAGCTAAGTTGCAACCTGAGGAGCATGATGCTAGGAGCATCAGTACTGAAACTAATTCAGCCATGCCTGTAGATGACAAGCTAGTTGTACTTGTTGGTGACAAGCCGGTTGAAGTTATGCCTCTTTGTGATGAAAGGAAGGACATTACAGCATGTGATACACCATCAGTTTGTGTTGACAAAGGTGTTCAGACTAATGACAGTGGTGCCGTTCGTGACTCGGTGCATATGGCGACGAGGTTCGATGACCGAAGTTTTGTTCGAACACCTCTGCGACGTTTTGTTGGAGTAGCCGTGCGTGTGCACAAAGGCAAGGATGGACGTGTTCGTCAGTTGTGTGGCCCTGGCATTACCACTTTGCAGGGTCGTACAAAGAAGATTAATGTTCAGCAACAAAGGGCTCCAGCAAGAGTTGAGAAGAAGAAGGTGGTCTTGCCAAAGTCCAAACTCATGTGGAGAAGAAAGGAGGCGCTCAGTGCTGCATCAAGTCAAGTGGAAAAGACGTGTGATGATGTTGATATGACGCCACCCTCTCGAGAAGAACCTCACGCGTTGGGGACAACTCTTTTTGAAGGGGGGAGGATGATATGGGCAGGACGGAGGAGGCGATGATATGCGCTGGACGGAGGAGGCGAAGATGGACAGGACTCTGGACATCGGACGTCCGAGACAATTCGGACGTCCGACATCATCGACGAGGACGGCGACCCCCGAGTACAGAACCCATGTCAAAATAGCCGGAAGTCCGAAACGATTCGGACGTCCGAAACCCATCGGACGTCCGAAACTTCCTGCGCGCAGATTTTGACGGGCTACGGCCCATGTATCCCTAGTTTTACCCCCTAGCTTATAAATAGAACACCCCTGACGAGTTTTAGGGTTAGCTTAAGTTTAGACAAGAATTTTAGGGTTAAGAGTTGCATCTCTTGGTGAAGCTTCCCTCCGGGGTTGGCGATGCTGTTTATCCAATAAAGATTGCCGCGGAGGTTCTTGTGTTCATCAAGGATTATCGTGTTTTGGTTTGAGGCGTGGTGATCTCCATCACGTTGCTTGCTGGATTCGTTCCTCTCCTTCAGGTTGCGTTCATCGCGTGATTGGAACGATTTATATCCGGGTTGCTCGCTGTGAAAGATCGGGACAAACTCAAGAGGATCTCACACCTGGGATCGTATCATCAACTGACGCTCCATATCATGTTGCTCGCTGGATTCGTTCCTCTCCTTCAAGTTGCGTTCATCGCGTGATTGGAAGGATTTATATCCGGGTTGCTCGCTGTGAAAGATCGGGACAAACTCAAGAGGATCTCACCCCTGGGATAGTATCATCAACTAACGCTCCATATCATGATACGGGCAGGACGACGGAGGTTGAGATATGCGCTGGACGGAGGAGGCGAAGATGGAAAGGATTCTGGACATCGGACGTCCGACCCAATTTGTTTTGGTTTGAGGCGTGGTGATCTCCATCACGTTGCTTGCTGGATTCGTTCCTCTCTTTCAGGTTGCGTTCATCGCGTGATTGGAAGGATTTATATCCGGGTTGCTCGTTGTGAAAGATCGGGACAAACTCAAGAGGATTCCCCCGGTGATTCGTATCATCAGTGTAAGGCCCGATATGCGGTACTGTTCCAGATCTAGATGTTTCCATCCAGATCCGGGGACGAAGCACATATCGGTCCCACTGCGACATATGACATAGCCATATGCCCCGTGGGAGAGATGGATTTGGGGCAATTTGGGGGATTTTTCAGGGGGGTGGCTGCAAGTTTTACATGGGGGAAACCCTAGAAGGCCTAGGGAAGTGTTGTGGTCTATATATAGGGCAGGGTTGGCTGTCCAGTTTACGCAAATGCCCCCGGTACCCCTCTCGTGCGTCCGGTGTTCGCGTTCGTGACCGCCGAGACTCCGTACGGACTCCAATTCTGATGAAATCTCGATCTACACGCTCAGCGCGTCGAGCCCGTCGATCGTACCTCACTGCGGTGACACTCCGACAACATGTTTCGGCGCCCCAATAAAATAATCCGTTTAATTATTAAACGGGGTTTTCGTTCCGTTGGCTGCGGTTGGTCTCATGCGGTTTTCGCGACGGTGATCGGGAGAAACCCGGTGTCGCAAAGGTCGAGTGTCAGGGTGGCAAGGGTCGGTCTCCGTCCGGTACGAGACAAGAGGGGGAAAAATAATTGTCGATCGATGAATCGGGGATGCAAACACCGCAAACAATTCAGACAATCAAACAATTCACGCCGAAAACAAAATTTTAATTTTTGCAAAATCTGGGCTTTTACAATACAACACCACCAACAAGGGATCTTGTCCCGAGATCCAGGACGATCCGGGGGAGAGGGGGGGTGAGAAAAGAGAGACGACGATCTTCAACACCACCAACAAGGGACTCTGCTCCATGTCGACGTCGAACTTTTGTCGAGATAAATTTCCGCAGAGAGACGACATTGTCGGAAAAAAGAAACCGCCAGTGTCAAGAGGGAGAACGATCGTGAAAACCAGATCAAGCGATAGTGATTTTCGACGCAAGTCGTAAAAACACCGGGCAAAAGGAGGGATGGCAATGGATGACCCAGATGATATCCAAAATCGGAGAAGCTAAAGGTACTACAGGAATTCCCACCTGAGCTCGGAATCGAGACAATACGCTGCAAGCAAGGCATTGTAACGGTTCCGAAACTCCACACACTCGAGATCCTAAAGTTTGAAAGGGGATAAGTCAAGAATAAAACACTAACGGCACTTGTCCTGACCAGAGCAAGGGTAAGGAGTAAAAAGGTCCTACTCTCCGATAACTAACTTAGTAACTACAAAATAGTTTTTTTTGTCTAGACTCGACTTCGGCCAGAAAAGGGATCCTACGGTCGGTAAGGCTCTGATACCAAGTTGTAAGGCCCGATATGCGGTACTGTTCCAGATCTAGATGTTTCCATCCAGATTCGGGGACGAAGCACATATCGGTCCCACCGCGACATATGACATAGCCATATGCCCCGGATTTCCAACATGATATCACAACATTACAGATACAAGGATACAACATCTCATACAATCGGCATACAACTGCCTCAAATACAATACAACAGCGGAAGGTACATTTCTGAGTACAGACTACAATCAAATGCCTAGTGGCAAAGAGAAAAGCATCGATCCCATAACCACACGGGTCCAGGCCCTCCGCCGGGATCCGCCTAACTAGTCATCGTCGAGTCTCCACGTGAAACGTCGATCACCATACCTGTTGTCGATAAAGAACCCTGAAAAGAGTTTGGGGGTAGTATCATGAGTACAGAGGTACTCAGCATCCAACTGTAGTGGTCATATGACCCAGCAAGGACTTCATCACTCGTCATTCTAGGACAACTAGTAGTTTACGGTAAGGAAGGGGTAAGTGGTGAGGTTGCTGCCGCACTAGCATTTATGAAGTGGCTAACGATCTAGAGAGTAAGATAAGAAGCCAAGCATTCGATGAGGAATCACCTCCAACAAGTCTTGCTATCAACTACTCACGCAATCATAACACCTATCCTATCCTTGTCCTCCTCTTCGCATCCCGACGAAGAAGAAGCAGTCAAGGCACATACACACGTTGATCAAGTTATATTAAGATTATCTCAGTTGCTGTTGTCTATGAACAAGGAGTAGGTCACAAGTCGTCCATAACCGTGGACACGGCTTCTCGAAAAGATTTAACCCTGCAAGGGTGTACCAATTGCCCATTACGAGGCTCCGCACGCACGCCCATCTCTCTCAGTTGCTACCCATGATAGGCAACCATTTTATGATTTAGTCCCAAGAGATCCGGAACGACAAGTTCCTCTAACTAACAACGCACAAATCCGGGTGGCCCCCGGTGAGTCGACATCCAACATAAAATCCGGCCGCGCTATCGAGTCGGCCTCTACCGTCTGGACGAGGTTGGGTTAGCTACCCAAACAGATGTGGGCAGCCCCCTAGATTCCAGGTGTGGACCAACAAAGGAACTAAGTCTCCGCTGGCCCGAGTTGTTTGAAAACTTGCGAGGTCGACACTCGCACACACACATTTGCAAAAGGTAAAACCAGCTTGGGCCACCACTAGAAATGTTTGAAGCTAGATAGGTAAGAATAGGGGACCCCATAAAATCCCACACGCGGTTAGGCACGCTCAGTCTTAAAACCAATACCCGGAACTCGGATCCTAGGTGACTCGAATGGAACAAAGCGTCGGGGCGGGATAGCCTAGACCTTCCATCCTTCGTCGAATATAGTCAACATTTATAATAATCATATCATCAACAACAATAATAATAATAATAATGTGATAGCCCAAACCAAGGAGTAACAGGGTAACATCGTAGCATCCTAAGCATGCATACTAAGCAGGGGCTGAGCAACGAGCAATAGTAACATAGCAGTACAAGGTTTGCTGGGAAGGGACATGGATGTATCGGTTTGAAAGAGGCTGTAAACATGTGGTAGGATCAAACATCGAACCTAACCTAGACTAGCATGCAAACCGCTGGTTGAAATAGAATGGATCATAAGTAATGTATAGTCCTTTCCTGTTGATAAGTCGGGTTCCGAAGGTGTAGTCGATCGCAAGCTCGCATCGTCTCCGAGAGGTACCCGCGGAAGCACACAAGAAGGAAACACTGGAAAGCAATCAACGGTGCACCACTATTACTACGGAGCAAACACGAGCAAGCATCAACAAGAAAGCAACACGAGACATCGCACCTACCGTCGAGAGCGGTTACTAACAATTTAAGTGGAGTACTCGTCACACACGACGATACCGCACGTTTACGGTGGTTCAAGTTGCTTAGCTACAGGTGATCAACCAACGGTTATTAACATGTCAACTCAAGCAAGCATGGCATAGCACACAAACATGGCAAAAGGTGAAGCATAAGATAAACTATCTATGCTAGTCAATTTAAGTGGGGCACAACCTAAACATGGCATAACACTAAGTGTCGCACGATGATTAAAACATTTGGTACTGTTCTGTCCTAAAACATATTTTAGGTTGGTAAACAACAGCAAACAATAGCATAAACACAAAGTAAACGAAAAACTAATCAAGTTACATATAAAGAACACCCCAAACGGAGTTACGGTTAAAAAGATACAAGCAAAACAAGTTACGGGCACAAACTACCAACATCACGAAGCACACTTTAGAGCAATGCATAAACAGGTTAATCAATGAAAACATGCTCACAAATGATATGGAATTAAAGTAGACATGACAGGGAAGGCATGTCAAAAAGAATCATGCAAAAAGACATCATAGATCAAAAGATATTAAGCAAACAACATGGCATCGCGACGTTACAGACTTAGAGAAAAACAGAGGTGGCTGTCAAAAACAGCAGCATAGCAACTTTGGAGATAAAAATCTATATGACCAGGAATGCTAATATGAAGATGAAATACATTTAATGAAAGTAGACATGATGCTTAACAATATGCAATTGGAATCACTCAATTCCGATAAACGGTCGCGACACACTCGTCGACCGAAGTTGCAACAAAATAACAGTTTCAGCAACAGCAGCACATTAACATCAGGATCAACACTTTGGAGCAAGATTTAATATAGCTAGAGTACCAAAACATGGCAACTTAAAGCATGGAATTGAAGTACACATGATGCTTAACACATAGGAGAAAGAATCAATGCAATAGGCCTCATGGATTAGTCAAATTCATCATGCGAAGTTGCAATAAAATATTAACAGCAGCACTTAACAGGAAAAAGTAGCAGTTTAACGGCCTGATGCCCACTTTAGCACACAATTAAACAATCAATATGACCTCAAATTCAAAAACTTTCTACATACGAATGTTAGAGCACGCAAAACTGAGCAACTTTCGTTTTGGGGGCACGTTCATCGGAGCTACGGATCAACGGGAAATTGCGTCGCAAAAACGTAACAGCAGCAAAATACATAAAGACTTAGCAAACAATTTGACAGGGGAAAAATACAAAGGGAAAAAAAGGAGCCTCACCCATCTTGGGCTCGGCCCAAAAGCGGCCTAGAGAGGCCGGCCTGGCGGCCTGGAACAGTGGGCCGGGGTGTGGCGGCCTGGCTGGGCCATGTGGGAGGCCGACCCACAGCACAGGTGAGCGGGCACACTCGTGCCGTCGTGCTCGTCCCGAGCCCCGCACGGGTGGCTGGCGGCGGCGGAGCTGCTGCTCCGGCGAGGGGGCGAGCTAGGCGGGCGGCGCAGGTCGGAGGGATAGCCGGGGAGTCGCGGATCGGGGCCGGCAGAGGACGGGGGGGGGGGGGGCGGATCCGGTGGAGAGGGTCTCCAGCGGCGTCCTGGCAGTTCGAGCGGCGGAGCCGAGCTCTCTGGCCAGCGCCATGGCGGGCGGCGGCCGGCTCCGGTGTCCTGTAGACCGAGAGGGGAAGGCGGTGAGGGGGTGAGCGGGAGGAGAGAAGAGGAGGCGCATGTCCAGGAGCTGCTCACCGGAGGCGCGGGTGCGGCGGCTGCCGGAGTTAGGGGCGGCCGACAGAGGAGCTTCACGACCTGGCGGTGGCGGTGCGGGCCGGCCAGGCCCAGATCGGAGCCCTGCGGGGCCCGGAGGCGCGGTTGGCTGGCTGGAGCTACGTGGGTGTGCTGGGAACCCTCCGATCTTGATCTAACGGTCCAGATCGAGGGCTGAGGCTAGGGTTTCGGGGAGAGATGGATTTGGGTCAATTTGGGGGATTTTTCAGGGGGGTGGCTGCAATTTTTACATGGGGGAAATCCTAGAAGGCCTAGGGAAGTGTGGTGGTCTATATATAGGGCAGGGTTGGCTGTCCAGTTTATGCAAATGCCCCCGGTACCCCTCTCGTGCGTCTGGTGTTCGCGTTCGTGATCGCCGAGACTCCGTACGGACTCCAATTCCGATGAAATCTCGATCTACGCGCTCAGCGCGTCGAGCCCGTCGATCGTACCTCACTGCGGTGACATTCCGACAACATTTTTCGGCGCCCTAATAAAATAATCTGTTTAATTATTAAACGGGGTTTTCGTTCCGTTGGCTGCGGTTGGTGTCGTGCGGTTTTCTCGACGGTGATCGGGAGAAACCCGGTGTCGCAAAGGTCGAGTGTCAGGGTGGCAAGGGTCGGTCTCCGTCCGGTACGACATAAGAGGGGGAAAATAATCTCCGATCGATGAATCGGGGATGCAAACACCGCAAAAAAAATCAGACAATCAAACAATTCACGCCGAAAACAAAATTTTAATTTTTGCAAAATCTGGGCTGTTACAATCAGGTGTGTCACTCTTTATCAATTTTCCTGGGAATTTGCTGAGATGTCCAAAAATCCATTTTCCTGCGCACAATAAAACCATACAGGCAGCTCTGCTGAAAACAGCGTTAGTCCGGGTTAGTTTAGCTCAAATCATGCAAGAATGAGGGCAAATCAATAGCAAGAGTGTTTGGAAAAGTAGATACGTTTGAGATATATCAACTCCCCCAAGCTTAGCATATTGCTTGTCGTCAAGCAATTCAGTTCAACAAACTGAATGCGACAAAGAAAACTTTGACAAACTCTTTTTCTTCATAAGATGTATATAAGCATGTACTAAGAAAAGAATTTAGCAAGTATCAAAATAATGCTATGAGGACAATGCACGAAGCAATCCTTCTTTCAAGTGATCAATCACAAAAAACTAAAAGTAAATAATACATTAATGAAAATCAAGACATGACTACAATGCACATGGCTTGAACATAATAGAGTGGTATCTCGCTAGCCTCCATGAGTGAAGCAAAACATAAATGCAGAAACTCCTCTGGAGTTTTAAAGGAGACTAGAACTAAAAAATTCAGAATAAGTAATACCACAATCATGCAGAAGACTGTAGGAGATATGCCCTAGAGGCAGTAATAACAGTTATTTTGTATCTCCGAGTTTGTAATGAATGTTTATGTTCCATGCTATAACTGCAATGATTCTCGAGTCTGCAATATCCACGAGGCTCGGAGGGAAACTCATGTGCACGTGTGGTATAATAAACAGTAAAATGTATTCCTAGTCATGCCTCTAAGACTGGCTCATGTATTGCATGATGATCCTGTTTTCCTGATCATGGGCATGTCTATGCCGGAAATTTTGAGGGCACAATGTTAGAAGAACATTTGTGTTGAATTGACCCGAATTGATGTTATGCTATGAGATACATTCGTCACAAGTTAATGGTTAATAACACAGAGAAAGTTGTGCGTTTGCATAATTCCTTAGACCATGAGAGTATCGAGTTCCTTCGTACTTGCTTCGTGAACTTTGGGGTTTTGTTAAACGTCATCTGTAAAAGGGTGGCTATTACGGCAGCTTGCGGGTTCACGGAAAAGTATGACAAGGAACTAGGTAGCTCGAGATTGGGATTTGCTCCACCATCGTCTGGCCAGACACAGTGTGATTTGATCACAGGGATGCCGGAACGCGGGAACGAGAAAAGAGAACAATACCAGGAACGAGGTAACTGGCATAGTGGACAAGTTGTTGATTCACGGGGATGCCAATAAGTCTCACCTCGGGTATTTGTAATATATCGCGAAGCAACAGGAATAGCACACAACAACTAAAGGTTCACTCGAATAATTCTTCGTATGGGTATAGGGATCAATATGGATGTCCTCGGTTCCGCTATTGATCATTGATTGGAAAGTGTTCCGGTCATGTCTATACTTCATCGAACCTACAGGGTCACACGCTTAAGGGTCATCTATCTGTTGAATACTAGACACGGAGTCTGAGATAAAGTCACCGGAAAGGTTTCGGAGACGGCGGAAAAGTTCCGAGAGAGAAAACCGAAAAGTTGTTTCGGGGTAAACCACTAAGCCGAAAAGGTTTCGGAGAGCACCTGGTAATTTTGGAGAGTGCCAGAATTGTTCTGGTAACTTCTGGAATTTTTCTGGAGAAAAGATTAAAATATTTTTTTCGGAAATATTTCGGAGCTGCCGGAAATGTTCCGGAGCTGCCGGAAATGCTTAGGTTGCTTTTCGCAGATGAAAATCACTAATCCGGAATTGTTTCGGAATGCGCCCAAAATCATTTTAGTGGTTGTTGGAATTATTCTAAGACCCACAAAAATATTTTCGGAATTTTCGGACGCGAAAAAGTGGTGTCATGAATAGTAAAAAGTACTACTTGAGATATTTTTGGAAAGCCTTCTAGAAGGACTTGGGAGCCAAGAAAGCCCCCTTGGGTTTCCTATAAATAGAGGTGTGAGGGCAGCCCCATATCCTTGATCCAAGCTCTCACTTGAGTTCTCAACACATGCCATGCAATTATCTGGCTTCTTCTCTCCCTCACACGAAAGAGTTTCGTAGAGCCGAAAGGCTGTCTGGGTTCCGGCAGGAACTAGTTCTGGACGGCGAAGCCCTGCTGGATAGCTGACACCGTATGTGTGCAACTTGGTAGAGAGGTCGTTGTGTCGATCTTAGTTCGAGTGTGCCTCCCGAAGGGCTGTCCGAGTTACAGATCGAGTTTCGAGGGTCCTCCCGAAGGGCTGTCCGTGACATCGTCCGAGGGACTGTCCGACCGCCTCCTGGAGCGCTGTTCATGGGGCAGACGAGGGAATACATTCTCGCGGTTGGGAGGTTGTAAATCCTAGCTGCGGGGATCTGCACCGACGATCTTCATCGACTCTACTTCCCGCTGCGCTACGAGTCGGTAACGATCAAATCAAAACCTTGTATGCGTCTCCATAGTGGTCCTGGGCGTGCTCGCTATACCGAAATTTTTTGTTTTCTGTTGCGTTCCCCTACAAAGACAATGTAGTACTTTGGGACAATGCACATTACACTCATAATAACAATTATGCTCTCCTAGTTGGTGCTTTGAAGAAAGAAGGTGGAGACTCTCGAACCGTGGAGTTTGATGGCAAGGTTGAAAACCCGTGGCTGGAAGCAAAGACTAAACATGTACCAGAGCTCTTGGTTTTGAAAACAGAGATGAAAAGTTTTTGGGAGGTGCATGATTCATCAACGAATGCTAGTAGAAAATTCAATCACCACTTATGCTAGACATGTTTCGAGGAACGGCTCCCAAGATGGGGACGATCACATCCCCTTAATCTCTCCTTTGTTTATCACTACCAAAGTTTTCTGATTTCTCATTAACAAAGAGTGAAGGAGGGTTTGTTGGTTGTGATTATGTTTTGTGAGCTGGGCGCACTCATGCCAGTCCCTCCTCGTATTAGGGGTTTGCATATTAGACATGCAATCCCGGAATAAAACATGTCTAACATAAGAAGGTCATGAATTACCTACTACTTCCTGATGAGCTAAAGCAGAGGCACAACACGGGGGTATTTTTGAATAATTTCGAGATGGTACAAGAAATTCTTCGTTAGGATGGCCGGTAAATACCACATAGGAAGGTATGGTGGACTCATATGGAAAAACTGGTTTCAAGGATTTTGCAAGCACAAGAAGAAATCCGCTTAGTGCGGGCGAAGGCTAGCAAAAGACTGGGAAGCGACCGACTAGAGTGCAATAACAGTCATAATCATGCAGAGCGACAAAGTAACATTGAATTGGGCATGAAAATGATATAACTATTCTGAAATTCAAAGATCATCAAGGCATAGAAGACTTTTTAGTCTTAAACATGTCTAAGCATGTGCCAAGTCAATCCAAGAATTCTCCAAAGGGAAATACCACTTTAGTATGCCAAACCATCAACAATGCAATGCATGTAAATCATTTCAACAACACATTATGTTCTCTAGCTATTTGAGATTAGCCACAAGGAAAGCATGAACCACTGGGAAAGCATTGTAAACATATCACTATGTCGCTACAAGCTGGTCTCTAAATCATAAGTACAAGCTTATGTACAAAAGTAGAAAAAAGAAGAGTTCATACCGGTTTTCCTTGTTGCTTCCCTTCCGTCGATCTTCGTCATTACTGCCTTGTCACTTGCACGACCGAACGTGGGAAATATATAATCAAATGCCATCACGGACTCGAGCTGAACTCTGGAACAAAGCAAACTAAAGAGAGAAAAAGAATTTTTTTTGGATTTTTCAAAGGTTTAGCGAAAGGAAAAAAGAAAAGAGAAATCTTTTTGTTGTTTTTGCAAAATAAAAGAACAAAGAAGAACGGGCAAAAACTTCGAAAAGATCAAAGCGAACAAAATAAAAACGGGTAATACAATGGAAAGGTGAGAAGGGCACATACTCCCCCAAGCTTAGGCTTTTGGCCTATGTTGGTAGCAGCTACTGCCCCCAGGAGCCTCCTGCTCCGGGGTAATGGTAAGTCCAGGAGTCGTATGAGCCCTCCCGGGCGTACACCGAAGTCCTCGTGTCCTCCCATGAGGAAGGCCCTGCGCTCCAAGCGGAAGAAGACCCCTCGCCATGCTCGATGAAGGTCTCTCCCTGGAAAGTTGGGAACTCACCATGCTCCTCATCGGGCACAACCCCCTCCATGGGGTTATGCGGCTGGTAATGAGCCATGAACTCATCGAACTAAATCTTGTTGAAGGACCATCCGTTCCTGCGAGTGTTATCAAACAAAAGTGGTGCAGCTAGACGAATCTCACGAGTAATGGTCCTTTCAAACCTCAAAATACAATCAAGGTTACAAAACTGGGAAGTCATGGTAACAAACTTATGCCTCTTCATAGACGCAAGATCAAGACTTGTGTATGGAAAGGGAACATCATCATGATGCGGGGTGCGCTCAAGAGACTCAAGGATAAGTGTGGCGTAAACTCCACCATATAAATCGCCTTTGTTACTGTTCGTAACAAGGCGCCGAGAAATTAAGGCACCCACATTATAATCATTCTTATCAGAGAGGGTGTTCGCATAAATAGCGAAATCTGGTGCAGAACCATTGCTCGTGTTGTCACGAGTTAACACCCCTCTAGCAACAAAATACGCAAAATACCTGAGGTGTGGAAACAGAATGCTGGAAATCTTCGTACGCCGAATGTCGGTCTCCTCCTGGCAGCAAAGGGAGTTGAAGAGGGTCATCAACCCGGAAGGCTGCATGGTCATCTTCGTTGTCTGAACAACGTTTGGCACACCTATTATATCACAAAACACGCGGCATAATGCTAGCCGTGTCAAACCTGCATTGGCACAAAGGCCATAAAATTCCTCCTTAATTCATGCAGCTGTAAGAAAATCATCGCACTGATACATCATTGCGCATGCTGGACTTGTGTCTTCCAACAACTCTAGGGGCACATGATCTTCATTGTAGCTCACTCTAACTGCTGAGGGTGAAGTTGCAGCTCTAGTAACTCGATCTGAGCGGTCGGGCTTCTTCTTACCAAGCCACCCCTTTGCTTTTCCTAGCAAACTCATTTCTGAAATTTTTGACAATTCACAAAAACAAGGATTTAAACAAAGTGAGTTGGGACAAACTAATCTACTCACTTACCTAAAGCATAAACTTGCATCAAAACTTGGTAAATAAATTTCTACACATGCATGCAAGCTCATATAAACAGCACCAAGAACTACTAAATACTCACAAATGAAGCCACCAATCAAAAATCTAATTGGAGGGGTGAAGGAGTTACATACCAGGGACTATTTCCCCAAAATCTCAGCTCAAATGATGGGTCGTAGAGAGAGATCAAAAATCGCCTCCAAGAACAGCAAGAACGCAAGAACAAAGTGCATAACTCATTTTTTTGGAGAGAGAGAGAGAGAGGAAGAAGAAATACCTGCAGGTGGGGCCTGTGGGCCGCAGGCGCCTTGTGGGCGCGGACAGGGGGCAGGCCGCGCCAACTGGATGCCTGGGCCATTGGTGCCCCCCTGGTCAGCCCCAGGTGCCTCTGGGTCACTCCCGACATGAAAATTTTTATTTTTATTTTTCTGGAATTTTTCTGACAACTTCACAATTGAAAATTTGTCGGAGTTCAAAAAGCTGTGAAACTTTCTGAAAACTTGGAGCAGTGATTAGAGTTGCGAAGCTTTAAAAACATATAAACTTGGTACAGCAAGAAAGATAAAGCTAAAATAAATGCAAACACAAAAACTTCTACTTTTTACTTATATAAAAACTCATTTAATAGTAAGGTTGATCAAGTCCTACCACTAAACTAGCAATACATAGAGCAAAAAAGTTTCACTTACTATGAAGCACTCATGGTACCTTCACTTCAATGGATATTGTCCCCACCATAATGGTTTTGTATTTTTGGTGCACATGTAGAGGACAATCCCACTCACCAATCTTCACGGTCTCGATATTCTCTATAGAGTTGAGGCCATGTCTTTTGTCAATCTTCTTCGGAAAATACACCGTGTGTTATTTATCGTTCACATTGAAAGTAACCTTTCCTTTATTGCAATCAATAATAGCACCTGCGGTGTTAAGAAAAGGTCTACCAAGAATAATAGACATGCTCCCATCCTCGGGCATGTCAAGCACAACAAAATCAGTAAGGATTAAACAATTAGCAACTTCCACGGGAACATCCTCACAAATACAATTGGGAATGGTTGTTGACTTGTCAGCCATCTCAAGAGAGATATCTGTGGGGATTAGTTTTTCTAAACAAAGCCTCTTGTAAAGAGAGAGAGGCATAACACTCACTCCTGCTCCAAGATCACATAAAGCAGTCTTGTCATAATTATTTTTTATGGAGCAAGGAATGGTGGGTATACGTGGATCACCAAGCTTCTCAGGAATCTTGCCACTAAAAGAGTAGTTAGCAAGCATAGTAGATATTGCTTCATTATTGGTAACAATATCTTTCATATATCTCGAATAGGGAGGTAACTTAATAGCATCAGTCAAAGGAATTTGAAGAAAAAGAGGTTTCTTCCACTCACAAAACTTATTGTAATGCTCTTCTTCTTTAGTTTTGAGAGACTTACCTGGAAAGGGCATGGGTTTCTGTACCCATGATTCTCTTTCCTTCCCATGTATTAATGCGATGAAGTCTTCTCTAGTGTATTTCTTACGTTTATCGGGTGCTTCTTCTTCTCGAACTTCGGGTGGATCGTTCTTTTCACCATCCTTTTCAGGCTCAGCACCGTCTTCAGTCTCAGCATCGGAGGTAGATATACTATTTGGATCATTGGAATTTCCAGCTTCTTTGTGCTTCTTCTTCTTCTTAGGAGAACTAACAATTTCTTCTTCCTTTATTTGAGAATCTTGCTCAATCCTCTTCGGATGCCCCTCCGGATAGAGAGGATCTTGAGTGCTAGTTCCTCCTCGGGTTTTAATCCTGAAGTCCTATATATCCTGTTTGTCATTGTTAGCAAGCAAATCTTTTTGCACATTAGAAATTTGTTCAAGCTGAGTTTGAACCATATGAAAATGCTTCACAAGACATTTAACATCATTAACTGTTCTACCTAGAACATCAAGCAAACTTTTGATAGCAATGGAATTATCATGCAACTGACTTCGTATGCTCTCATTAAAGTGATTTTGCTTCATAATAAAATTATCAAGCTCATCTAAACATTGATCAGGAGGATTACCATGAGGGATGTCACTTGCATTGAAATCTAAAAGAGAGTGTACCTCTACCATTGGAGGGTGAGTGGTAGGCTCACACAACTTCTCAATAGGGGGTAGATTCTTCACATCTTCGGTTTTAATACCTTTCTCTTTAATAGACTTCTTTGCTTCTTGCATATCTTCAGGGCTTAGAACGAGCATTCCCCTTTTTTTGGTGGCGGAGGTGGTTCAGGGATGGACCAGTCTTCGTGATTCTTGGCAATCTTTCCCATTAATTCTTCTGCATTGTCCGGTGTTCTTTTCCTGAAAACACAACCAGCACAACTGTCCAAATTGGATCTGGATTCATCAGTTAGACCAACATAGAATATATCAATTAATTCATTCTTAGGCACTCCATGTCTCGGTCTAGCCTGGATCAGACTGCAATACCTCCCCAAGCTTTAGTGAGGTGCTCATCCTGCAATTGTTTAAAGTTATAAATTCTTTGTAAAGCAGCATGTTGCATATGAGCAGGAAAGTACTTATCAACAAAAGAGTGAGCTAACTCTTGAGGACTCCTAATGGAACCACATGGTAATGCGTCATACCATGATTTAGCACCTTCCTTCAAAGAGAAAGGAAGAAGTTTAGTAACATAAAAGTTTTGTATCTTTTCATCCGTAGTAGACAGTCCACCCAACTCAGTGAGTTTGGTCAGGTGTGCAATAGCATCATCATTTTCTCTGCCATAAAAGGGGTCAGTTTCAACCATAGATATAAGTGAAAGATCAACAGAGAAATTATAATCAGGATCATTGATGCATATAGGAGACATAGCAAAAGGAGGACCAGGAGTAAATTTGTTCTTCAAGGAGTGCTTTGCTAGCAGCTTCTTTATAGCGGCAGGGTCGGAATCAGCACATTCATTAAGCTCCCTGCATAAATCATCATCAAGTATAACATAATCATCATGAAGGAGTCTCTCCTTGAGTTTACTCAAATCAGGATAATCGTAAGTTCCATCAAAAGGGTAGCAAGTATCAGGAATTTCAATTCCATATTTTTTTTGCAGCAGCGATCTGTTTCTCAAGAGTGTGACGAAGTGAACCAATATCATCAAGAGTAGTAGAAGCATCATCAAAAGTATCGGACATAGTAACAAGAGAATCATCATGTGGTGGAGGTGAAGAAAACTTACTCATAACTGAAGGTGAATCAAGTGTAGCACTAGTGTTCATAACAGTACCTTTTCTTGTACGGGATGGTAAGATCGGGACCTTAAGGTATTCCTTCTTACCCATAGCGGATAAATTGCAGCACGTAAAATACTTCAAGTAGACTTGTGAATAAAGCTATGCTCCCCGGCAACGGCGCCAGAAAACAGGCTTGATAACCCATAACTGCAGGGGATCGACATAGTCTTCGCGGGTAAGAATAACCCAATTTATAGATTCGACTCAAGGGGAGCCAAAGAATATCCACAAGCTTTGACAGTGGAGTTGTCAATTCCACCGCACCTGAGATGCACTTACTTGCAACAAGATATTAGTAGTAACTGCGATATGGAAGTGATGGTGGCAACGGAAATAGTGGCAGTGAAACAGTAATAGTAAAACAGCAAAAGCAAACAAATAGTAACCAAAAGAATTAAAACACTGTAGGCTAGGGAGATGGATGGTTGGGCGCTGCATGGATAAGATACATCATGTATTCAACTTGGGGCAAGGCACACAGAAAAGCAATGATCATCTAGGCATAAATCAAACATCAGGCATGTATCCCACAGGTAGCTGTACATGCTTGCAATAAGAACTTGCACAACATCTTTTGTCCTACCATCCCGCTACGAACGGGGCCAAAAGGAACTTATGGGGATTAAGGTGCTCCTGTCAAAGAGCACCGGAACAAAGAATTAACAATTAATGGATACACGGAATCCTCAAACTATATTCCATCCCCTTTGGTGTCCGAAGCTGTCACCTTTGGGATCGTCAGTTCCGGACTATAACAGGTGCATACAACTCATAGATTGGATCAAGAACACAAATATATTCATGCAAATAGATAGGGTTAAGATCTGAAATCATGGCACTCGGGCTCAAAGTGACAAGCATTAAGAGAAACAAGTTGAATCAAAGATGATAAACAACAATCTAGATGATAGGCAACGTGCCCCCAACAATCTGATAAACTATTACATGATCTAACTCATCCAATCCCTACCATCCCCTTTGCATACATCAGGGAATTATTCACTCATGGAAGGAGAATTCATGGAGGGAGGATGGAGTGGTGATGATGATGACGATGGCGATGATCTCCCCTCACCGGAGGCCAAAACAGCCTCCAAATTAGCCCTCCCGGAGAAGAACAGAGGGTGACGCCGGATCCACGACGAGAATTGGGAAAACGACTTCTGTTTCGGGGTTTTTCCGTCACGGGAATAAATAGGGGCCTTGGTAGGGCACTAGAGGAGGGGGAGGCCCCCAGGCGGCCAGAGGGCGCAGCCCCACCCCTGGCCGCGCCAGCAGGGCTCCTGGGGCCCCCTGGCTGCCCTCTGGCCGCCCTTCTGGCTCCGGGCTCCTTTGGGTGCGTGAATTTTCTGGTATTTTCGTAGGAATTTTCTGAGATGTCCAAAAATCCATTTTCCCGCGCACAATAAAACCATACAGGCGGCTCTGCTGAAAACAGCGTCAGTCCGGGTTAGTTTAGCTCAAATCATGCAAGAATGAGGGCAAATCAATAGCATAAGTGTTTGGAAAAGTAGATACGTTTGAGACGTATCACACGCGTGTGAAGAAGTACAACCCTGCAGGGTTATGGACTACTTGGAGACATTTACTTCATTATTAGGCAACTTGAATGGATAATCTAAAATTGCCAAGATAAGTGTGAGTGCTTTGGGTTGCTTTCTTGTGGGAAGTCAAGGTAGAATCCATGGTAGTGTATTGATGTGGTGATCAAGACTAGATGGACTCGAGTACGCTTCTTACCTCATTCTGGTAATAATAGTACAGGTTAGCCAAGTCAAAGCTGACACTTCTACACTACAAACCCCACCTATCTTTACCTTGAAACTTGAGCATGAGTAGTATAGATCTGATGTAAGTCTTGCTGAGTACGCCTTTGTACTCACATTTGCTTATTTATGTTTTTAGATAAAACCACCAACCCCGATGGTGGCTTCTTCGTGGAGCTCGACGTGGACTAAGCTAGTATAGTTCCAGACAGCAGCCTAGTTCCTTTGGAGGGTCATTGTATCTTCTTGCAGGCTTCTTAAGCCATTTGTTCATGTTGTCTTTACTAAGACATAATTTGCTTCCGTTGTTGTTTGATGTAATGTTGGATCATAGTCATGTGATCTCTGCTTGTAATACAACTACTATGTCTGCTCAGTCGAGTAGATGCAATAAAATATGAGTTTGTAGAGTTCATGTTGTGTTACCTGTTGTTTACACTTGGCATGCATGTTGCGTGTATGTTTATATCGTGCATGTCATGTGTGGGGTTCGATAGCTTGGTTGTGTTCTCGCTAGCGGTCTTTCTTACAGCCAGGTGGCTCTGAGTTGTGAGCAGCTTGGAGCATAGCGATACGATATCACGTAACTTCGTTATGTGGCACACTTCGTTGTACGATCGAGCACGCCCGAGAACCCGATTAAGTGAATCGGGCCGGAGTTGCTTATGTAAATGCTATGGTTCAATTGAAATATGGTTGAGTCTACTTGTTCATGATTACAGGATTTCACCACCCATAAGCATTTAGACTTGTGAGCGAACGATGAGGACCCATTTCAGTTGATCATCCGGGCCTGAATGGGATGCCCCTCACGTTCGAGCTTTCCGAGAGTGTCTTGTACTTGTCCTTGTCTGCTTAGACAAGTGGGTATGGCTCTCGGCTCTCCATATGATTGAATTGTGGCTAGAATTACATAAGCATATTCCTAGTCCCGACAAGGGGGCTCCCCTCGTCCTCTTTATATAGGCTTTGGGGGCGGGGATGTGCCACCTATCCTAGGTGTGCCTGCCCCTTGGTGTGCCATCTCCCTTTTTTCTTCTTAGCAAGGGAGGGTGCCACCTCCCCTAAAATGGGCCCAATCTAGTGGCCCATTAGGGGTTAGAATATATAATTAATTTCTTTTATTCCATATTAGTATTTAATTCATTTAATTAGATACTAAAATACATTATTGAAGTCTCCAAACAATTCAAGAAGTCTAGAACTTTTTCCGACACCCCTCTGGAACACTTTCGGAGTTCTCTCTTATTTCTTCTATGATCCCGATGATTCTGAATCTATCCCTAAGCGTCGTATACCCTTAATTGTGTGATACGTCCCAAATGTATCGATAATTTCTGCTTGCTCCATGCATGTTTTGTGTGATATTGCTATGATCTAGATACACTTTCATACACTTTTGATCATATTTGGACTAACCTATTAACTCAGTGCACCCCAGTGCCAGTTTCTGTTTTCCGCTGTTTTTCTATTTTAGTTTTCCCCCATATTAAAAGTGCTCAAAAAATTCGGGAAAAATCTGATAAAAAATCAGCGTGAAGGAACCTTCCAGAGTCCCGAAGGGGGACCAGGTGGGACCCACCAGGGCCCGAGGCGCCTAGCTGGCGCGGCCTAGGGCTTGGCTGCGCTAGGGGGCGCCTGGACCCCTGGTGGCCCCCATGGCTGCCCCCTTCGCCTATATATCTCCCCTGACGTGAAACTTCCGAAGACATAACCCTTTTTCGCGATCTCGCCTCTGTTCTGCCGCAGCCGCGCTTCCAAGATTGGGAGCACCAGGAGGACCCTTCCCGGCACCCTACCGAAGGGAGGATCGACCTCCGGGAGCTTCCCCTCCACCATGGACGCTTCCAGGATGTGTCGTGAGTAGTTTCCTTTCGACCATGGGTCCGTGATCAGTAGCTATGTGATGTTATCCTCCCCTCTTTGTTCTTCATGGTTTAGACCTCGTGAGCTGCCCTACACGATCGAGGAACATATGTAATCTTTCTGCTTTTTCTATGTTGAGTTTGATGGGATCTGATGGATTATGAGATTATGTTCAGATTGTGATAGAGTAATATATTTGGTTCTTATCTTTTATATTTTTTTTCCTAAGTAATTCTTGCATGTTCTCCGTTGTTGTTTATTGCTTTGGCCAAGTAGTAGTAGTAACTTTAAGAGGGAACGTTATGCTCGATTGTGGGTTCATGCCCCCTTATGACACGCTTGGGTGATAGAAACATGAGTCTAGGGTATGTGATGTTGCCACAAGGGGGAAAACAATGGTGCTTGTAACCGCGGTTGCAAGGATTGTTTACTTTACGCAAAGTACTTTTTAATGCAGCTGTCTGTTGCTTTGGGTTTACACTTTGGGTGGGGCTCGCAACTTAATACCAGCGAGATGTTCTGGATAGATATCTCAAGGTTGATGATTAGTAGTAGATGCAGTTGGATTTCGGTCTACTTATTTTGGCGTACTTCCCATGCTTTTGAGCCTCTTCCTTTCTTTGTAGCATAGTTAGCATTGCGGTGCGTTTATAATCCTGTCAATTGCCCATCTGTAAAAATTTTTACCTCGCATAGCAGTGTTATCGTATTTTGGGAGAGAGACATCACTAGTGAACATCACGGGACCCCGGTCCATATTCTCATCATTGTTTACACGCTTATTTACTTTTCAGTATTTACTTTTAGTTGCTATTATGATTATCATTATCCCTTGTGTTTTTATCCTTTGTAAACAACAATACCGGAGAGATTGAAAACCTCTCTGAACTTCGTTGGGAGCAAACGTATGTGTGTCTGTGTGCAGGTCTAGGTGAAGTAAGAAACCAAGAGTTGTGAACGGCGCCATTGTTCGCTTCACCACCTACTTATCATTATCGGAGTCCTACTGGTCGATCTCAACCTTGGTATCTTCACCAAGGGAAACTTGCCGCTACGCTGCATCTCACCTTCCACTTGGGGGTAACCAACGAAGGGCGAGAAGAAATTATCATCTCTCGCATATCAAGAAAATTTCTGGCGCCGTTGCCGGGGACTCCGAGTGCTAAGATATGGGAGTTGCCCACTACCTTTTACCTTTGCTTTTTAGTCTTATTAGTTTACTTTTCAGTTTTTATCTTAGTCTCGTTTATGAAAAACCACAAAAATAGTTGCTACCTTTTTCATTTGTCTTGATTTGCCTAGTTATGCTATCTTTACCATGGGTGTGGAACCACCCAAATATGGTAGGATGGACATTTTTCACTTGGATCGTCTTCGATCAATTTGTGCTCGCGCTAAAAACCCAACCGACTTGGTTGAGGTAAAATCATTGGATGAGCATGCTCATTATACGCGGCACCGCCTTTCTCAGAAAGGGAAACACTTATGGGACCAAATACAAACTTCTTATTGCTATGCTAAGTGTTTATGCTACATTTATGATTTTACTTGCTGCTCTAATATAGATCGTCAACACCTTCCTTTCCAATGTGTGTTTAATGAAAATGAGATCCTATCTTCTTATGCTAAAGGTGTTTATGATTACTTTGATGTTGAAAAGATTGAAGAATTTGTTTCTTTTAAGGGTGCTTATGAGATTGCTTCTTTGATTGAAAAGTATTACGATACTATTTAAAAGTCTGAAAACTTTGCAGTTCTTGCTTATTGCTTTGAGAATTATGTTTGCAATGATTATATTGAAGATTTTAAAAACAAAATGTTTTCTGCCCAAGAAGAGGCCAATGATTGCTTTGAGGAGGAATCCCATGATTCCGAGGACTCACTTGAAATATCCCTTTCTGAAGATCTTGATAATTGCTTAGTTGATGGCCATGATGACAATATGGATTATGCTTGCGAAGATGAACTTGCTATAGTTCCTTATGTTAAGCATGAAATTGTTTCTATTGCACCCACACTTGATTATTCTATTATCCTTTTGAAATCTCCAACTCATATTCCAGAGAACTATGCTCTTATTAAGGCTCAATGTGATGGGATGCATTTATCTTATGTTCCTAAAGACCATGTTGAAAACTATACACGTGTGCTTGTAGGTCATGAACAACATGATTTATATGATAGTTATATTCTTGATGTTGTTCATGATACTACTAAAAATTACTTTGAGAGAGGAAAATTTGGTTGTAGAAACTTTCATGTTACAAAAACACCTATCTTTATGATGAAAGTTTTGAAGTTCTTCTTGTTCCACGTTCCTATGCATGTCAATTTGTGATTCTTTGATTTATTTTCTTACAATATGCCTATGCATAGGAAGTGGGTTAGGCTTAAATGTGTTTCATACTTGCTTCTTGATGTTCTCTTTTGCTTCAATTCTTATTCTTGTGAGAGCATCTTCTATAATCTTCATGCCTAGCTTAAAGGCGTAAAAGAAAGCGCTTGTTGGGAGGCAACCCAAGATGTTTTTACTTCTGTTTTTAGTGGTATTGATGATTGTTACTACTTTAGCAACATCATTTTATCTTTATTTTCAAGCATTGTGCCAAGTTATAGCCTCTTATGATAAGGGAAGCGAAAGTTGTGACTTGCTGTCCAGAAAAAAGATTCTGTCTTCGTGACGGAAAAAATCGGATCAAATCACCAGTTCATCTTTTTAAGCTGAATTTTTTACACAGCGTGCTCTATACAATCGCGGAACTTTCGATGTTCGGAGTTTTTTTATTTGAGTTGCAGAAGTACCCCGAAACAATTCTCTACTACCTGCTGTTCTGTTTTTCACAGATTCTGCCACGTTTTGTCTCTCCTTACTTTTGCAAACCTTAAGCTTGCTTTTTCTTTGCAAAAACCTTTTGGCAATCTTGAGAAACAGTAGATCTTCAAGAATATCTTTATATCTAGTGGGGAAAATTTATTTTAGTAAGGGTACTAACCTCTCTAATCAGCTTATGATGAGTTATGTATGAAGGGAGTTTTCAAGTGTGCGATGGAAGATGATGAAAGAAGATCCGGGAGTGTCAAGCGCTCAAGCTTGGGGATGCCCCCATGCATCCCCAATAAATATCCAAGGAGACTCAAGCGTTTAAGCTTGGGTATGCCCCCCGTGCATCCCCTTCTCCATCAACAATCATCAGTTCGTCCTTTGTCTCACTGTATTTTTATAACTTCATGTGTTATGTGCTATGCTTGGAGCGTCTCGCTCTTAGGTTTTATTTTTAGTTTTCTTTAGCTTTGCTTGCTGTTCATAACAAGTTAGACCCTAATACGTCTCAAACGTATCTACTTTTCGAAACACTTTTGCTATTGTTTTTCCCTCATTCTTGCATGATTTGAGCTAAACTAACCCGGACTGACGCTGTTTTCAGCAGAGCTGCCTGTTTGGTTTTATTGTGAGTAGGAAAATGGATTTTTGGACATCTCAGAAAATTCCCAGAAATATACCAAAAAATCCACGCACCGGAAGGAGCCCGGAGCCAGAAGGGGGGCCAGAGGGCAGCGAGAGGGGTTTCTGCATTTATGTTTTTCTTCACTCATGGAGGCTAGCGAGATACCACTCTGATATGTTCAGGCTATGTGCATTGTGATCTTGTCTTGATTTTTGGCAGCATATTGTTTACTTTTGGTTGTTTGTGATTGATCAATTGAAAGAAGAATCGCTTCGTGCATTGTTCCCATAGCATTGTTTTGATACTTGCTAAACTTCTTTTCGTAGTACCGTCTTATATACATCTTATGAAGCAAAAGGGTTTGTCAAAGTTTTCTTTGTCGCTTCCAGTTCGTTGAACTGAATTGCTTGAGGATAAGCAATAGGCTAAGCTTGGGGGAGTTGACACGTCTCAAACGTATCTACTTTTCCAAACACGTCTCAAACGTATCTACTTTTCCAAACGTATCTACTAACTCGGACTGACGTTGTTTTCAGTAGAGCTGCCTGTTTGGTTTTATTGTGCGCAGGAAAATGTATTTTTGGACATCTCAGAAGATTCCCAGAAAAATACCAAAAAATCCACGCACCCGAAGGAGCCCGGAGCCAGAAGGGGGGCCAGAGGGCAGCCAGGGGGGCCCCAGGTGCCCTGCTGGCCGCCTGGGCGAATCCCCTCTCCCCTGGTGCCCTACTTCGACTATTATTTATTCCCGTGACGGAGAAACTCCGAAACAGAAGTCGCTTATCCAGAACCCGTCGCGGAGCCGCCGCCAACCTCTATTCTTCTTCGGGAGGGCTAATCTGGAGGCTGATTTGGCCTCCGGGGAGAGGAGATCGTCGCCATCGTCATCACCATCACCACTCCATCATCCCTCCATGACTTCTCTTCACATGTGTGAGTAATTCCCTGCTGTAGGCAAAGGGGATGGTAGGGATTGGATGAGATTGATCATGTAATAGTTCGTCAGATTTTTGGGGACATGTTGCCTATCATCTACTTTGGTGTTTATCATCTTTGCTACAACTTGTTGCTCTTAATGCTTGTCACTTTGAGCCCGAGTGCCATGTTTTCAGATCTGAACCACTTATGTTTTCATGAGTTTACTTAAGTTCGAGATCCTATCTATGAGTTGTATGCACCTATTATGGTCCGGAACCGGCGATCCCAAAGGTTACAGCTTGGGACACCAAAGGGGATGGTCCATAATTTGAGGATTCCATGTATCCATTGAGTTTATTGCTTTGTTCCGGTGCTCTTTGACAGGTGCACCTTAATCTCCATAAGTTCCTTTTGGCCCCGTTCATAGCGGGATGGTAGGACAAAAGATGTTGTGCAAGTTCTTATTGCAAGCACGCACAACTACCTATGGGATACATGCCTAATGTTTGATATTTTCCTAGATGATCATTGTTTTTCTGTGTGCCTTGCCCCGTGTTAGAATCTATTACATGTTCATTCTTATTCATGCAGTGCCCGACCATCCATCTCCCTAGCCTACAGTATTTTAGTTCTGGTGGTTACTACTAGTTTACTTTCTCTATCATCACTATTGCTATCATATCACAATTTCTATTAATACTTTGTTGCAAGCAAGCATATTTCAGGTGCGGTTGAATTGACAACTCAACTGTCAAAGCTTATAAATACTCTTTGGTTCCCCTTGTGTCGAATCAATAAATTGGGTCAACTTACCCGCGAGAACACTACAATCGATCCCCTACAGTTGAGGGTCATCAAGTACTGTTTTCTGGCGTCGTTGCCGGTGACCATAGCAATATTTACAAGTCTACTTGAAGTATCCTGCCTGCCACACTTCATCCGCTATGGGTAAGAAAGGAGACCCCAAGGTTCCGATCCTACCATCCTCTACAAGAAAAGGTACCATTCTGAGTACCAATGCTACGCTTGATTCACCTTTCGTTATAAGTAAGTTTGCTTCACCACTACCATGACATGCTACTTCTACTGAGTCTGTCACTATGTCCGATACTTTTGATGATGCTTACACTACTCTTGATGATACTAGTTTTCTTGGTCACTATATTGAAACTCAGACTGCTAAGGCTGCAGCAGAACCCGAGACTAAGACTCCTGCTACCTATATTCCTACTTGCAAAACCTTTGGTTGCCCAGACTTAGATGAACTCAAGGAGATGATCCTTGATGATGATTATATTACTCTTGATGATGATCTTTGCAGGGAACTCAGTGAGTGTGTCGACTCTGACCCTGATGCTATTAAGGAGCTGCTCGAAAAGCACTCCATGAAGAACAAGAATATTCCTGATCCTAAATTTACCACATCTCCTATATGCATCAATGATCCTGATTATGATTTCTATGTTGATATTTCACTTATATCTATAGTCGAAGTTGACCCTTTTTATGGCAGAGAAAATGATGATGCTATAGCACACCTGACCAAACTCGCTGAGTTAGGTGACCTATTTACTACGGATGAGAAGATACGAAATTTCTATGTGGCCAAGCTTTTTTCCTTTTTCTTTGAAGGGAGATGCTAAATCCTGGTACAATGCACTACCCTATGGTTCCACTGAGAGTCCTCATGACTTAGTTCAATTTTTTGTTGATAAATATTTTCCTGCTCATATGCAACATGCTTCTTTGCAAAGAATCTATAACTTTAAACATTTGCAGGATGAGCACCTCCCTAAAGCTTGGGGGAGGTATTGTGACTTAATTAAAGCTAGACCAGGACATGAAGTCCCAAAGAATGAATTACTTGATATATTTTATGCTGGCCTAACTGATGAATCCAAGTCCTATCTGGATAGTTGTGATGGTTGTGTTTTCTGGGAAAGAACACCGGCGGATGCTGAAGAATTAATGGGCAAGATTGCCAAGAACCATGAAGATTGGTCCGTCCCTGAACCACCTCCACCACCAAAGAAGAGGGGCATGCTTGTTCTGAGCCCCGAAGATATGCAAGAAGCAAAGAAGTCTATTAAGGAGAAAGGCATTAAAGCCGAAGACGTGAAGAATCTATCGCCTATTGAGAAGTTGTGTGAACCTACTACTCACCCTCCCTTGGTAGAGGTACACTCTCTATTAGATTTTACTGAAAGTGACATCCCTAAAGCTAAGCCTCCCGACCAATGCTTAGATGAGCTTGATAATTTTATTATTAAGCAAGACAATTTTAATAGGAGGATACAAAGTCAGTTACATGATAATTCTCTTGCTATCAAAAGTTTACTTGGTGTTCTTGAAAGAACGGTTAATGATGTTAAATGTCTTGTTAAGCATTTTCATATGGTTCAAACTCAGCTTGAACAAATTTCTAATGTGCAAAAAGATTTGCTTGCTAACAATGACAAACAGGACATACAAGCTTATGGCATCAAGACCAGGGGTGGAACACACACCCAGGACCCACTCTATCCTGAGGGGCATCCGAAGAGGATCGAGCAAGATTCTCAAGTGCAAGTAGAAGACGAGATTGTTAGCTCTCCAAAGAAGAAAAAGAATAAGAATAATAAACACAAGGAAGATGACAACTCCAATGATCCTATTACAAGTGAAGAACCTGTTGTTGATCCTAACAGCATATCTACCTCCGATGCTGAAACTGAAGACGGTGCTGAGCCCGAAGAAAATGATAAGGAGAAGAATGATCATCCTGAGGTGCGAGAAGAAGAAGCACCCGATAAACGCAAGAAGTATACAAGAGAGGACTTCATAGCAAGAAGACATGGGAAGGAAAGAGAAACATGGGTACAAAAACCCATGCCTTTTCCAGGTAAGTCTCTCAAATCTAGAGAAGAAGAGCATTAAAATAAATTTTGTGAATGGATGAAACCTCTTTTTCTGCAAATTGCTTTGACTGATGTTATCAAGTTACCTCCTTATTCCAAATACATGAAAGATATTGTTAATAATAAAAGAAAAGTCCCTAATGAGGCAATATCTACTATGCTTGCTGACTATTCTTTCAGTGGCAAGATTCCTGAGAAGCTTGGTGATCCAGGTATACCCACCATTCCTTTCTCTATAAAAAATAATTATGTCAAGACTTCCTTATGTGATCTCGGAGCAGGGGTGAGTGTTATGCCTTTTTCTCTTTATAAAAGGCTATGTTTAGATAAGCTAATCCCTACAGATATCTCTCTTCAGATGGCTGACAAATCAACAGCCGTCCCGATAGGTATTTGTGAGGATGTTCCAGTTGAAGTTGCTAATTGTTTAATTCTTACAGATTTTGTTGTGCTTGACATGCCCGAGGATGGGAGCATGTCCATTATTCTTGGTAGACCTTTTCTTAACACCACAGGTGCCATTATTGATTGCAATAAAGGAAAGGTCACCTTCACCGTAGACAATAAAGAACACACGGTGTATTTTCCAAAGAAGATCGACAAAAGGCATAGCATTAACTCAATAGAGAATATCGAGACCTTGAAGATCGGAGAATGGGATTGTCCTTTACACGTGCACCATAAATACAAAATCATTATGGCGAGGACAATGTCCATTAAAGTAAAGCTGCAATGATCACTTCATAAGAGGTGAGACTTTTTGTTCTATATATCGCCGGTTAGTTGGTAAGACCTGATCAACCTTGCCAGCTAGCATGTTTTATATAAGTAAAAAGTGAAGCTTGTTATGTTTTCATTTGATTTAGCTTTTATTCTCCCTGTTGTACCAAGTTTATATGTTTTTGAAGCTTCACAATTCTAACACTGCTTCGAGTTTTCAGAAAGTTTCGCAGCTTTTTGAACTCCGGAAAATTTTCAACAGTGAAGTTTTTGGGAAAATTCAGAATAAAAATTTCCATGCCGGGAGTGACCCAGAGGCACCTGAGGCTAACCAGTGGGGGGGCCACCAGTGGGGGGGCCACCAGTGGCCCAGGCGGCCAACTGGCGCGGCCAGCGCCCTGGCCGCGCCCACAGGGCGCCTGGGGCCCACAGGCCCCACCTGCAGGTATTTCCTCTTCCTCCTCCTTCCTCTCTCTCCAAGAACACAAGTTCTTCTCCAGTTCTTGCGTTCTTGCTGTTCTTGGAGGCGTTTTTCGATCTCTCTCTACAGCCCACCAATTGAGCTGAGATTTTGAGCAAATACTCCCTGGTATGCAACTCCTCCACCCCTCCAAATAGATTTTTGATTGCTGGCTTCATTTGTGAGTATTTAGTAGTTCTTTGTGTTGTTTAGATGAGCTTGCATGCATGTGTAGAAATTTATTTTCCAAGTTTTGATGCAAGTTTATGCCTTAGGTAAGTGAGTAGAGTAGTTTTCCTCAACTCACTTTGTTTAAATCCTTGTTTTTGTGAATTGTCAAAAATTTCATAAATGAGTTTCTAGGAAAAGCAAAGGGGTGGCTTGGGAAGAAGAAGCCCGAGCGTTCCGATCGAGTTACTAGAGCTGCAGCTTCACCCTCAGCTGCTAGGGTGAGCTACAATGAAGATCATGTGCCCTTGGAGTTGTTTGAAGACACAAGTCCAGCATGCGCAATGATGTATCCGTGCGATGATTTTCTTATAGCTACATGAATTAAGGAGGAATTCTATGGGCTTTGTGCCAATGCAGGTTTGACATGGCTAGCACTATGTCGTGTGGTACAATACAAGAAGCTCACCTCCTGCTTTGTTAACGGTTTTTTGTTATAACCATTCTGCTGGAACCGTCGAATTTAAACTTTATAACGATCTTATAACCATGTCTTTGGCACAGTTTTGTGATATAATAGGTGTGCCGAACGCTGGTCAAACACCAAAGATGAACACTCAGCCCTCTGAGTTGAAGACCCTTTTTAACTCCCTTTGTTGCCAAGAGGAGAGCGACATTTGGCGTACAAAGATTTCCAGCATTTTATTCCCACACATCAGGTATTTCGCGTACTTTATTGCTAGAGGGGTGTTGGCTCGTGACAACACGAGCAATGGTTCTGCACCAGGTTTCACTATTTATGCGAACGCCCTCTCTGATAAGAATGATTATAATGTGGGTGCCTTAATTGCTCGGTGCCTTGTTATGAACAATAACAAGGGCGATTTATGGTGGTGTTTACGCCACACTTATCCTTGAGTCTCTTAATCGCACCCCGCGTCCTGATGATGTTCCCTTTTCATACACAAGTCTCGATCTTGCTGCTATGAAGAGGCATAAGTTTGTTACCATGACTTCCCAGTTTGGTAACCTTGTTTATATTTTGAGGTTTGAAAAGACCATTACTCATGAGATCCTTCTACCTGCACCACTTTTGTTTGATAACACTCGCAGGAACGGATGGTCCTTCAATGATATCCAGTTTGATGAGTTCATGGCTCAGTACCAACTGCATAACCCCATGGAGGGGGTTGTTCCTGACGAGGAGGAGCATGGGGAGTTCCCACCTTTCCAGGGGGATACCTTCACCCAGCAGGGTGAGGGGTCTTCTTCTGCTTGGAGCGCAGGCCCTTCCTCATGGGAGGACCCGAGGACTTCGGTGTACGCACCGGAGGGCTCGTTCGACTCTTGGACTCACCCGTACTACCCCGGAGCAGGAGTCTCCTGGGGGCAATAGCTTCAACCAACTTAGGCCAAAAGCCTAAGCTTGGGGGAGTACGTGCCCTTCTCCCTTTTCCATTGTATTATCCATTTTGATTTTGTTTGCTGTGATATTTTCGAAGTTTTTGCCTGTTCTTCTTTGTTATTTTATTTTGCAAAAACAACAAAAAGATTTCTCTTTTATTTTTCTTTTGTAAAACCCTTAAAAAACCAAAAAGATTTCCTTTCTCTCTTTAGTTTGCTTTATTTTCAGAGTTCAACTCGAGTCCTTGATGGCATTTGATTATATTTCCCACGTTCAGTCGTGCAAGTGACAAGCCATTAATGACGAAGATCGACGAAAGGGAAGGAACAAGGAAAACCGGTATGTACTCTTCTTTTTTATACTTTTGTACATATGCCTGTACTTATGATCTAGAGACCAGCTTGTAGCGACATGGTGCTATGTTTACATTGATTTCCCAGTGTTCATGCTTTCTTTTTGGCTGATCTCAAATAGCTAGGGTGCATAATATGTTGTTGGAATGATTTACATGCATTCCATTGCTCATGGTTTGGCATATTGAAGTGGTATTTCCCTTCGGAGAATTCTTGGATTGACTTGGCACATGTTCACACATGTTTATGACTATAATGTCTATCATGCCTTGATGACCTTTTTATTTCAGAATAGTTATATCACTTTCATGCCCGATTCAATGTTGCTTTGTTGCTCTGCATGATTATGAAAATTATTGCTCTCTAGTTGGTCGCTTCCCAGTCTTTTGCTAGCCCTCACTCGCACTAAGCGGAATTCTTCTTGTGCATCCAAACTCCTTTTCAAACCAGTTATTCCACTTGAGTCCACCATACCTTCCTATATGTGGTATTTACCGACCACTCCTAACTTAGACTTTCTTGTGCCATCTCGAAATTTATTCAAAAGCTTCCCTTTTGTAACCGTGCAAGCTCATGGTGCGGTGAGGGAAAATCAGTATCTACCATGCCAAAAATATTTTGACGGAAGTTTTAACTAGTCAAATATTAAAAAAAAGTTACACCTTACCCCATACTTGATGATGGAATGAAATGGACCAAATGCTTCTAATGATAGAATTTTATCTCTGTTTTCAAAACTAAGAGCTCTGCCACATGTTTAGTCTTTGCTTCCAATCACGGGTTTTCAATCTTGCCATCAAAAAGCCACGGTTCGAGAGTCTCACCTTCTTTCTCCAAAGCACCAACTATTGAGAGCATAATTGTCATTCTTAGTGTAACATGCATTGTCCCAAAGTATTACATTGTCTTATGCATGCTTGTGGTATTGGTAGTCTGAATTTTTTAGTTCTAGTCTCCTTTAAAACTCCGGAGGAGTTTCTGCATTTATGTTTTGCTTCACTCATGGAGGCTAGCGAGATACCACTCTGATATGTTCAGGCTATGCGCATTGTGATCTTGTCTTAATTTTCGGCAGCATATTGTTTACTTTTGGTTGTTTGTGATTGATCACTTGAAAGAAGAATCGCTTCGTGCATTGTTCCCATAGCATTGTTTTGATACTTGCTAAACTTGTTTTCGTAGTACCGGCTTATATACATCTTATGAAGCAAAAGAGTTTGTCAAAGTTTTCTTTGTCGCATCTAGTTCAATGAACTGAATTGCTTGAGGACAAGCAATAGGCTAAGCTTGGGGGAGTTGATACGTCTCAAATGTATCTACTTTTCCAAACACTTTTGCTATTGTTTTTCCCTCATTCTTGCATGATTTGAGCAAAGCTAACCCGGACTGGCGTTGTTTTCAGCAGAGCTTCCTGTTTGGTTTTATTGTGCGCGGGAAAATGGATTTTTGGACATCTCAGAAAATTCCCAGAAAAATACCAAAAAATCCACGCACCCGAAGGAGCCCGGGGCCAAAGGGGGACAGAGGGCAGCCAGGGGGGCACAGGCGCCCTGCTGGCGCGGCCAGGGGTGAGGCCGCGCCAGCTGGCCGCCTGGGCGACTCCCCCTCCCCTGGTGCCCTACTTTGACTCCTATTTATTCCCGTGACGGGTAAACTCCAAAACATAAGTCGCTTTTCCAGAACCCAACGCGGAGCCACCGCCAACCTTTGTTCTTCTTCGGGAGGGCTAATCTGGAGGCTGATTTGTCCTCCGGAGAGGGGAGATCATCGCCATCTTCATCACCATCACCACTCCAACATCCCTCCATGACTTCTCTTCACATGTGTGAGTAATTCCCTACTGTAGGCAAAGGGGATGGTAGGGATTGGATGAGATTGATCATGTAATAGTTCGTCAGATTGTTGGGGGCATGTTGCCTATCATCTACTTTGATGTTTATCATCTTTGCTACAACTTGTTGCTCTTAATGCTTGTCACTTTGGGCCCGAGTGCCATGTTTTCAGATCTGAACCACTTATGTTTTCATGAGTTTACTTATGTTCGAGACCCTATCTATGAGTTGTATGCACCTATTATGGTACGGAACCGGCGATCCCAAAGGTGACAACTTGGGACACCAAATAGGATGGTCCATAATTTGAGGATTCCATGTATCCATTGAGTTTATTGCTTTGTTCCAGTGCTCTTTGACAGGAGCACCTTAATCTCCATAAGTTCCTTTTGGCCCCGTTCATAGCGGGATGGTAGGACAAAAGATGTTGTGCAAGTTCTTATTGCAAGCACGCACAACTACCTATGGGATACAGGCCTAATGTTTGATATTTGCCTAGATGATCATTGCTTTTCTGTGTGCCTTG
Organism: Bromus sterilis; assembly: GCA_950022295.1. Lineage (NCBI taxonomy): Eukaryota > Viridiplantae > Streptophyta > Magnoliopsida > Poales > Poaceae > Bromus > Bromus sterilis. The sequence continues at coordinate 337,177,233 of OX465597.1, forward strand.
CCCCGTGTTAGAATCTATTACATATTCATTCTTATTCATGCAGTGCCCGACCATCCATCTCCCAAGCCTACAGTATTTTAATTCTGCTTGTTACTACTAGTTTACTTTCGCTATCATCACTATTGCTATCATATCACAGTTGCTATTAATACTTTGTTGCAAGCAAGCATATTTCAGGTGCGGTTGAATTGACATCTCAATTGTCAAAGCTTATAAATACTCTTTGGTTCCCCTTGTGTCGAATCAATAAATTGGGTTAACTTACCCATGAGAACACTACAATCGATCCCCTACAATTGAGGGTCATCAGACCCCGTCTTACTTTGTGTGGGAGAGAAACACGCTCCACTCCAATCTAGAACACATCATAGGATTTTAAATGCCTATCTTTTTATTGTTGTGTGTTCTTTATATTTTCGTAGCTACTTCCATGTTTAGTTTTAGTATTAGTTTGTATTTAGCAAGAGCCTTGGCTTTTGTTTAGTTTGTTGCTGGAACTCTCTTTAGTTTTCATGTTTATCTTGTTAAGAGAGTTGGTTGTTGCACTAAGTTGTTTCTTGTCTTGAAAGTAGGTAATTGAGGTTGCTATTTAATTTTAGTAGTAACTTGCAATAGTTTTGAGGTATTGATGTGAGTAATGTTTGAACTTTTGGTGTCACGAGGTCTAGCCTATTAGTGATATGTGTCGTATTTTGGGCAATCCGTGTTTATTTTCAAAACCTACAAAACTAGTTGAGAACTCTAGCTACTAGATGGATCGCTAATCTTTGGAGGGATCGAATATTAGAGTACACTCACGTACCATGAATCGAGGATGCGCAAGGATAACCAAACCTCCATACACTCCTCCTCGGGTGACGAGGGGGTGACCCCACGACTCCTGCGTGTGAAGATACCTGGTGCATACAAGGACAAGAGGCCCGCTGCAAGCTTTGACAGGCCCACGAGTGGTCCGCTCCAAGCACCGACGTAGGAGTCCGCGATCAATATGGAAGTCACGACTTGGCGTTTAAGGAAAGGATAGAATTAGGCAAAAACCTCTGTAAACCTGAGACGGACTCTCCGAGACCTAGCCTAGTATATAAAGGCTAGGAGGGGGGACGTCTCAGGACATCCAATCTACGATCAACACCTCTAGTCTTGCGCGAACTCGCCTTGACTCCCACTGTAATCGCCCCCTCGCATAATACAATCGAGCAGGAAGTGCTTCTCCTGTTAGCCGACGAGTAGCGCCAACCTGTCCTCTCTACGATCTAACCAAGGGTCCCTGACCATGGGATTTGCCGAGGCTGATCCTCGTCAATTGGCGCCGACCGTGGGGACTTCACAGGTTGGAATCACGATCTCGACGGCCCCTTCATCAGCATCCATCAAGTTGACGACTCCCCCAACACTCGGCGACTCCATGGCTCGAGCAGATTCCGATCTATTCGGGTCCCTCGGCTTCGTGGCTCACCTTTCGACCCTGCGACCAGCCTTCGCCGACCTGCGCGCTGGCATCGACCTAACCTTTGGTGGATACCAGATCTACGTCAACCATTGGGGCAGTCTTCGCCTCACAGATCGCACCCGAGCACCCGCAGCAACAATCGCGACGATCGAAGACAAAGCAACCGCCCACGCAACAACTCCGCGAGTCAGCCGCGACTCCCACCCCAACATCAAGCACTGCATCACTCGCGACCACTCGAGTGGACTGCCAACATGGAAAACACACACCACAGACGTAACCAGATCAGCAACCAAGGCACCGTTCCAGGTGTTCATGGCAGACACTCGCGAGCCAACCTCAGATGAAAAAGGCCAAGATGACGACCCGAGCAGTCATAGAGACGCACGCTCGAACAGCAAAAGCAGAGATCCTGACAATACTGGACAGATTATCGTCACCCTTGGAGAACCAGGAACCATACCAGAAAATAATTCAAAAGACACGAGCACAACAACCGCAAGAACGACGAGCCGAAGAGCAGCAGGCGTCATATCTCAGAAGCGGAAAAAGAGGACCGCCCCATAGAAAAAATTTACCTGTCCAAAGAAGCAATCGCCAGAGTAAAAAACGCAGTAAAGCACGGAAAGCTACTCCCAGAGAACGCAACCCGCGACGAGCTCAGAGCATACAACAAACTGGCGAGCGACATCACCAAGAAAACAAGACAGCATCGACTAGAGCTGGAGAAGCAAGGAAAAATCGCCATCGACTCGAGAACCAACCTCAAAGCACTTCCCGAAAGCGACTCCTCCGACTACGACTCCCCCGCCCGAGGCAAATCCAGATTCGGCAACCTGAGACGCACCGATAAGAAGAAAGTTGTCCGCAAACTAGACAATAATTTCAGGCTCGAAGAGGACGATGAAGAAGAAGGGGAACTCACACCAGCAGAAGCTCTCATAACTGCCCAAGCATACATCTCTCGTGCTCAGAAGGTCAAAAAGGGAGTAGAAGATCGCAACATGACGATGGCACTCAAGGTGATGAAGGACGCCATCACTGCCTCGGCACCCAAAAAAGCAAGCACAAGACGAGCCCCTCGCGAGCAGACACCGGACATGGACCCCAGCTCACCAGACGACGACGAAAACAACAGCAACGACGACCGACGCAGGCACTCAAACAGAAACAAAGACCATGACAAGGACGAGAACGACAACCGATGCAGCAACCGATGAGACGCAAGCGATGACATCACACAGAACAAAATCAACCGAGGAAGAGGCAGACGCGCAGCCCGCGAAGAGTACTCGGACGAGCTCGCATCCGACGAAGACATCGAACCATGCGGCCCATTATGCTTCACGCGATCGATACGCGAATGCCGAAAGGCTTCAAACTAAGCTCCACAACACACAAATACGATGAACTCGAAGAACCAGAGGCATGGCTCGACGACTACCTAACAGCCGTCAAGTTGCAACGAGGAACCAATATCACGGCAATGCAATACGTACAGCTCATGCTTGAGAGCTCGGCGCGACACTGGCTGAAGAACCTCCCATGAGGATCGATCAGCTCCTGGAAGCAATTTCGCAGTGCCTTCATCGAGAACTTCAAATCCACCTATAAACGGCCAGCATCACTCGAAGAGCTGGGAGCATGTAGGCAAGGAACAAGATAATCCCTGCGAGCATACATCCAGCGATGGACCTTACTCAAAAACTCAGCTGACGACATATCAGACGAAAGCGCGATTGACGCATTCCGAAGAGGCCTGCAGCGCATTGACTTCAAAGAGCAACTCGGGCAGATGAAGGTCTGAACACTCACGCGATTACTAGAACAATCTAACAACTGGGCCGACGGAGAAGTCTCCATCCGAAACGAGTCAGAAATCCAGTCAGCACGCTCAAAGCGCGACTACGACTACTACACCGGAGACAGAGGGTACGACAAAAGAAGAAAACGCCCAAGGCGTAACTTCTTCGACGACAGAGGACCCGATATGGTCGCGGCCAGTTTCCCAGTCGATAGAGAAGCCAGACATCGAGACGACAGCAGGATGCAGCGGAGGGACAACAAGGAAGAAGCACCCCAGGTCCAGAAGAGAGACTGGAGGTCAAGGCAGCCACAAGATGACATCCTAGTGTACCGCTCAGTCAAGGAACAGCTCGATGGGTCCTGCACACTACACGGGTTCAAAAATGAGCACGGAGAGTGGAGATCAGGACACACCCTAAGAAAATGCAGACGCTTCACTGAGCTCTCAGAAGTAAAAGGCCGATCTATAGCACCAGCAGCGCAACCCCTCGCAAGCATAGCAGTCGGGACAATCGCCCACGATGCACCACCCGCACCCCCGCACTAGCAAGACAGGTGGCAGCCATCCAGGAGCGGCACTCAACACCCAACGAACAAGAAAAATACACAGAATCTCACGGGCGAATCTATATGATCCAAGATGGAATACCATCAAACAGGCAGCAAAAGCAGGTCACCAGACAAGTTTTCCTCGCAGCCTCCTCACACCCTGCCATCCCAGAATACCTGCGCGGGTCAAAAACGGACATCACCTTCTCCCGAGAAGACCACCCGCCAGCCATCCCGCGGCTAGGACATGCCGCTCTGGTACTTGAGGCAAGAATCGGAAACTATGACATGTCGCGAGTCTTCATGGACGGCGGTGATGTCACGAGAGTTTACTTCTCGCCCCTCAGTGGTTACCCAAAGGGGAAGGTTGAGATGTAGCGTAGCAGCAAACTTCCCTTAGCGAAGATGCTAAGGTTTAGGATCGACTAGTAGGACTCCAACAGATACAAGAAGGTGGTGAAGTGAACAATGGCGTCGTTTACAACCGAGGTTGCTAACTTCACCTGTACCTGCACACACAGCAAATAACTTTGCTTCCCAATGAGTACAGAGGAGTTTTCAATTCCTCCGGCCTTGTTGTTTACAAAGGATAAAACGCATGGGATAATAATGATAGTGATAGCAACGGAAAAGTAAATAAAGCAGTAAATTGATAGCGGGTGTAAACAGTATTGGAAATATGGACCGGGGTCCTATGATGTTCACTAGTGATGTCTCTCTCCCAAAAGACGATAAAATAGCCATGCGAGGTAAACAAATTACAGCTGGGCAAATGACAGGATTATGTGCGCAAACCAATGCTAATTATGCTATAAAGAAAGGAAGAGGCTCAAAAGCATGGGCGGTACACCAAGACAAGTAGACCGAAATCCATCTGCATCTACCTACTAATCATCCACCTTGAGATATCTATCCAGAACATCTCGCTGGTATTAAGTTGCGAATCCCACCCAAAGTGTAAAATCAAAGCAACAGACAACTGCATTAAAGAACTTTGCGTAAAGTAAACAATTCTTGCACCCGCAAGTACAAGCACCGTTGTTTTCCCCCTTGTGGCAACAACATATCCCCTAGACTCATGTTTCTGTCACTCAAGCTAGTCATCGGGGGGCATGAACCCACAATCATGAATAACGCTCCCTCTTGGAGTCACTACCTACTACTTGGCCAAAGCAATAAACAGCAACGGAAAACATGCAAGAATTACTCAAGAACATAAATATAAAAGAGGAGAATCAAATATATTACTCAAACATAATCTGAACATAATCTCATAATCCATCGGATCCCAGCAAACTCAGCATAGCAACAGGAGAAAATATTACATATGTGCCTCGATCATGTAGGGCAGCTCACGAGGTCTAATCCATGAAGAACAAAGAGGGGAGGAGAATATCACATAGCTACTGATCATAGACCCATGGTCTAAGGTGGACTACTCACGGTTCATCCGTGAATCATCCATGGTGGTGGAGAAGCTCCCGGAGGTGGTTCCTCCCTTCGGCAGGGTGCCGGGAAGAGGTCTTCTGGTGTTCCCGATCTTGGAAGTGCAGCGGCGGCGGAACAGAGGAGAGATCGCGAAAAAGGGTTCCCGTTTCGGGGTTTTTGCGTCACGGGGAATAAATAGGCGAAGGGGGCAGCCAGGGGGGCCACCAGGGGTCCAGGCGGCCCCCTGGCGCGGCCCCACCCTGGGGCGCGCCGGGAGGGCGCCTGGGGCCTTGGTGGATCCCCTCTGCCCCCCCCCCCCCCCTCGATGATTCTGGAAGCTTCCTATACGCTGATTTTTTTATTGGATTTTTTCCGAATTTTTGGAGCACTTTTAATATGGGGGAAACCTGAAATAGAAAAACAGCAGAAAACAGGAACTGGCACTGGGGTGCACTGAGTTAATAGGTTAGTCCAAATATGATCAAAAGTGTATGGAAGTTCATCAATATCATAGCAATATCACACAAAAGAGGCATGGAGCAAGCAGAAATTATAGATACATTTTGGACGTATCAACATCCCCAAGCTTAATTCCTGCTCGTCCTCGAGTAGGTAAATGATAAAAGCATAATTTCTATGGTGACATGCTAACAACCATATAAGAACTTTTAATTAAAGCAATCAAGGCATGTAATTCAATTCAAGTCATAAAAGGCAAGAGTCTATATTTAGTATTGAAACAAGCAACATAAGAACATAAAGGTGCAAGAGCTCTCGCTGTCCGTGACTCGAATGTCTCCAAATGGTGTTTGGGTGCAAGAAAGGGGATAGGGATATACGATAAAAAGGTATTTTTGTGTTGAGAACTCAATCTACTAAAGTTTCACACTTGGTCTTCTTTGGAATCTTATCTTGACTCATCCCCAGACCACTAGCCAGGTACAAGTCAAAATGATCCACTCCTTTTCGATATTTTGAGCACTCATGCAATGGATGAGCGTAAGCAAGAAATTTGACACTTAGGATGGCAAAGAGAGAATATGGTGGAAGAGGAAGACAAAAAGGTGTGAAAGGCTCACATCAATGAGGACAATCATAGGCGAGAGAAAGCCAAATGATAGATATGATGTGAGGAGTTGGGATTGCCATGCAACGGATGCACATATGAGCTAAGGTAAGCTCTCCAATGGAACTAGTGGAGGTGTATCCAACTTTCTTGCTCAAGAAGACCTAGAGCTCACTTGAGGAAGCTCATCATTGGAATATACAAACCAAGTTTTATAGTGTGAAGGTCCCCACATAGTTATATGCATAAATGATAATCTCTATGGAGTACAAGATATAAGAGGGTGTATGAGTGTGGATCTCTCAAAAGGAATGGTAGTGTGCCCCATTCTCTCTTTTTATTTCTTTTTCTCTTTTTATTTATTTATTTTTTTTATTTTTTTGGTGGCCTCAATGGCTCTTTCTATTTCTCTCATTTGTCCTCTTTGGGATCTTTTAATTTTGTCCACTTTGGGATCTTTTAATTCTTCCACTTTGGGATCTTTTCCTCACTTTAGGGGAAACACTCTATATATTACAAGAAGTATAGAAGATCTTTCACACTTTACAAAGTACTCAAATCATAAAGAAGATCTAACTATCATGATGTATGCAAATGTATGCCTCTGCCAGTGTAGCAGGATATGCAATGATACTAGCGCGTCATGTAGTAATGATTAGGGCAAGGCCCAACTAGCATGCGGCTCATTGATCAAGCAAGTAGCATGTATGACATGAAGATCAAGTCATGAGAAGATGGATATTGCATGGCAATGTATCTCGGGAAGGCTATGGAACTGCCTTGGTAGGTAGGTATGATGGCTATTTTGAGGAAGGATATAAGGAGGTTTATGATGACAGAGCGTATCGTGCCAAGGGTTTGGATGTACCGGCGAAGGTGGACACCAACTCTCGGAGTGAGAAGAAAGCAATGCACGTCACAGGAGAGGCTAGAAAAATATGGGAAGGTGGAAGTGTCAACTTTTGAATACTCACATTAGTCCGAAGAACTCATGCACTTATTTTCGGTAACTCTCAATCTAATAAGGAGGTTTCACAAAGAGACAAGTACCCCGAGGAGGAGTGTATGGGTGTTTGGTACGTGAGTGTACTCTAATATTCGACCCCTCAGAAGAGTAGTGATACATCTAGTAGCTAAAGTTCTCAACTGATTTTGTAAGTTTTGAAAATAAACACGGATTGCCCAAAATACGACATATATCACTAATAGGCTAAATCTCTTGACACCAAAAGTCCATACGTTATTCAAAACAATACCTAAAAACTATTGCAAGTTACTACTACAAAAGAATAGCAACCTCAATTACCTACTTCAAGTCAAGACACAAAACTCAGTGCAACAGGCAAACTCTCTAAACAAGATAAACATGAAAACTCAAGAGAGTTCCAGCAACAAACTAAACAAAATATCTTAAATAGATATGCATGAAAACTAAGAGCTAAACATGACAGTAGCTATGAAAAGGATAAATAACACACACATCAAAGATAAGCATGAAAAATCCTATGTTGTGTTCTAAAATTTGAAAGTGGAGCGTGTTTCTCTCCCACACAAAGACAGCTGGATTCTAACTTGTTATGAACAGCAATCAAAGCTAAATAAAACTAAAAATAAAACCTAAGAGAGAGACGCTCCAAGCATAGCACATAACGCATGAAGTGATAAAAATATAGTGAAATGAAAGACGAACTGATAATTGTTGATGGAGAAGGGGATGCACGGGGGCATCCCCAAGCTTAGATGCTTGAGTCTCCTTGAATATTTCTTGGGGATGCATGGGGTCATCCCCAAGCTTGAGCGCTTGACATACATAACTCATCATAATCTGATTAGCGAGGTTAGTACCCATAATAAAAATATATTTTTCTCTAATGGAAATAAAGATATTCATGAAGGGATACTGTTTCTCAAGATTTCCAAAAAAAATTGCAAAGAAAAAACAAGCTTAAGGTTCTCAAAATAAGAAAAGGCAAAACAGGCCAGAATATGTGAAAAATAGACCAGCAGGTAGTAAAGAATTTTTTTAGGGATACTTCTGCAAATCAAATCAAAAAACTCAGAACATACGAAACTTCCGTAATTGTATAGAGCACACTGTGTAAAAATTTCAGCTCAAAAAGATGAACTGGGATTTTTTTCTATGATTTTTCCCGTCACGAGGACAGAATCTGTTTTCTGGACAGCATGTCAAAACTTTCACTTCCCTTGTCATATGAGGCTATAATTGGCACAAAGCTTGAAAAGTAAAGATACAATGATGTTTGACGAGGGGGTGACCCCACGACTTCTATGGATGAACCTACCTGGTGTCCATGAAGATAGAAGTCCCATGAAGATACAGCCTCGGCCTGCTAATTGACACCGACGTAGGAGTCTACGGCTCACAAGGAAGGTGCGAAGACCTGCCGTACGGAGCAAGCTAGGGTTAGGAAAGCATACCTATAAACGTAGCTGAACCCCCCGAGACCTAGCCCAGTATATAAGGGCTAGGAGGGGCGACACCAAAGACAACCAATATCATCTGTAACCCTAGCCTTGAGCGCTCCAGCCTTGGCATCCCCTGTAATCGCATTTCCCCCATCAATAATATCAAGCAGGAGCGTGCCTCCCTGTTTGCCGACGAGCTATCGTCCAACCTGTGCCTCTCATGACTAACCCAGGGTCCTTGACCATGGGATTTTCCGGGGTTGATCCCCGTCAATTGGCGCCGTCTGTGGGAACTACACAGGTTGGGATCACGTTCTCGGCGGTCCCGTCTTCAGCAAGCTACAACTCAAGGACTCGAGATCACGGCGAACATCTCTGCCACCCCATCAAGACCTCTCGAGCTACAGTTGTGCCAGGACCGATACCACGGTAACGGCCAAGTGCAGCGTCAGCGCCGAAGGAATCGACGACCCAGAAGAACGGCGAGGGACCTCTACTGTCAGAACCCTCTGTTAGGTAATGTGCTAGGATCAATTTCACTATGCATTCATGAAAGAAATCAAAGGAAATTCAAAATCAAAATCAAAATGGGAGAAGGAACACCCCCCAGATGAATTAATTCAAAAGGCCAGATAAAAATCTTCTCCAAAAATTCAGGTTAGATTTTTGAAAATTCTTATAAATGGGTGTGATCACATATCAAGTGATGTGGGACCCATCCCATACTCAGGGATTTTTCAAATATTCAAACAGTGCCTTGGAATTAATCAAATAACCCTATTTGAGTTAAGATTCAAATTATTTGAATTTTTAAAAATGTTGAAACTTTATAAGTGGCTAGTCTATATTATTATGGGGCCACATAAAAATTTTCAGCATTTAATAAAATGCCTAGCTATTTATTTTAGCTCAGCAAAACAAATGTCAGAAAAGAAAAACAGAAAAAGAAAGCAGAAAAACCTTACCAGACGCCCAGGCGAAGCCGGCCCACCCAGCCCAGCCGACCCAAAGGGGCACAGGGGTCTTCTTCCCCGCCCCGCGCCTCCAAGCTGCTCGGTGGAATGCCACCGAGCCAGCCTTGGACGCCACGTCGCCGTCGAGCACCTTCCAGGCCTCCCCGTGCCCTCTTCTCGCACCTGGAGACGCCCTGGAGCACGCCACGTCCATTCCCCCCCTCCAGAGCTTCCTCCTCCTCCTCCCGTGCTCGATTTCGTCGCCGCCCGAAGCTTCACCGGAGCGCACCGCCGTGGACGACGTGGCCACCGTGCCCTAGAGCTCAAGCCAGCAAGTCCACCGTGTTCCTCGTCATCGACTTCGTCTTCACGCAGAAGCTGGAGCCCTAATTCCTCCCCGAGCCGACGCCATCGTCTTCAACCTCTCGTTGGACCCGCGAGCTCGCCGCCGTCGATTCGCCGCCATTGAAGCCCCCCCGAGCTTGTCGTTGCTTCCGTTCGAACCGCGGTGAGCTACTGAGCGTTTCCCCTAAGCTTCCAGCACCCCGCAACCCCTCTAGCCGTTTTCGCCATGGTTGCCGAAGCATGTCGCCGCCATGGACGACGATGAGGTCGCCCCTGTGCCCCATCATCTCGTCCAGCGCGCGTGTTTGACTCCCAGTGGCTCTAGCTTTCGAATTCCCCAACCTCGCCGTGGTTCTGTCACCACCAAGGACGTCGATGTCGTCGCTCCCGACCTCCCCGTGACCCCCTGATGCTTCCTCTCGACGCAGACGACCTCCAGGAGCACGCCGATGCCCTCCGTTTCCTCTCCCGTGGCCTCTAGCAGATTCCGGCGAGTGCGCCGCCGTGGCTAGGCCACCGGCGTTTAGCCGCCGGTGGGTTAGCCACTAACCCCCGTGCTTAGCCCCCCCAGTGAGACTGACCAGTGGGCCCAGTGGCTTAATTAAGCCACTGGATTAGATTAACCAACCGGTTAATTAAACCCAGCCACTGGCAGGTGGGACCCCCTTGTCATCCCCCCCCCCCTGACGCCAGCTTGACGTCAGCCTGACGCAATAAATCGATTAAATGAATTTCCAGAAAATCAAATTGAATTAAAGAAATTCCAGAAATTCCAGAAAATACCCCAAACTTTGGAAATTCATAGAAAATTCATATTAACTCCAAATTGGACAAATAATATATGAAAAATGATCAGGAGAAAATTATCTTTCCAAATATGCAACATTCAACTATGTTGGAGTTGATTTTAAAAATGGGACCAGTAGCATATGTCATTTGGTTTATTTGAAATTAATTCAAATTCAAATCAAATGCTTTTGCAACTTGGACCATGGAATTATGCTACAATTCAACCACACATCAGAGGCATATCATACACATTTGAAGAAGGTTCAAAATGATCAAACAATGTCACATGCAACTTGGTTAAATTTGAATTCAAATGTGGAGTTTGAATTTGCAATTCAATTTGCAATATACTCCATTTATCATGTGATTGTGCATTGTATTTACTTTGCTACTTTGCTTGTTGTTTGTCGAGTAGAGCTGGAACCGGAGCAGGAGGCTGCCCCCTTCGTTGAAGACCCAGAACCCGAACCTCGTCAGCAAGGCAAGCAAACCCCCGTTGATCATGTCGATAAAATCCCACTTCCCTCTCATGTCTCGCTTATGCATTGTTTAGGATGATCACTATGATTCGTTTCTACCGCATAGATGAACCCATTCCTTTGCATGACCTATCATTTTGTCACAGTAGTAAGCAAACCACAATCCTAGCAAATGTAGGAGTTGTTTGATATCATGTGGCCCCTGCAAATGTTTATCGCTTATTGCATGCTTAGTATGATACCATGTTGTTACTGTGATGTTAGTCGGGATGGTAGTGATAGTGTTGATGATGGTAGAAAAGTGTTGGTGAATCGACCCTAATACAAGGTGAACGATGAGAGGTTGTGTGGGAGTACACGGTGGGTTGTCTCGTTGAACACCGCCCTAAGTCCGAGGTCTTGTGTGGTGATCCAAGATGAAGAGTACAACCACACATTGGGCTCACTGACCCCTCTCAACTTATTAACTCATCCCTTTCGATGTCCAGATGTCGCAATAGTTCGGAGTTCTGGTAGGTCTGTGGCCTGGCTGCTAAGTGAGAGAACGGCTCATCCGAGACCGGCTTATGCACCACGCACACATCACTTGGGTCCACTTCGGTAAACCGGCCGGGTTCACGATAGTGGTAACCAACCCACGTAGGCGGCTTTCTCGGACTAGATCGGCTATGAGGTAACAGTTGTGGTGAGCATCCTCGCTGGCACCCCTTGAATGGTGTCGAGATCAAAGGCGGTAAATGATGATCATGTGTGTGTAGCGGTACACCCCTGCAGGGTTAACAAAACTATTCGAATAGCCGCATCCGCGGTTATGGACTGCTTGGAAAGCTTAGCTTGATTATTAGATAACTTGAACTGGATACTTCTAAAACACACCAAGATAAGTGTGAGTGCTATGGCGTGCTTTCTCGTGGGGAAGTCGAGGAAGGCACCATAGTGGTGTAATTGGTTGGAGAAAGTAGTGGGCTCGTGTACGCTTCTTACCTCAAGTCTGGTACTCGTAGTTCAGGACTAGCCAAGTCAAAGCTGGCACTTCTGCAAGTGAACCCCACCTCCCTTTTACCTTGATACATGTGCATGAGTAGTATAGCTCCTATGTAAGTCTTGCTGAGTACGACTTTGTACTCACGTTTTCTTAATCTATGTTTTAGATGAACCCACTGACCCCGAAGGTGGCTTCTTCATCGAGATGGACGACTGAAGATCAAGCTAGTCTAGTCCCAGTCAGACGACTGGTTCCCTCGTGCAGGGCTTGTGTTTAAATAAGGCTTCTTAAGCCATTTGTTAAACTTGTTTGTACTCAGACATAATTTGCTTCCGCTTGTGTTGTAATGTTGGATCACATGTTTGTGATCTCTGTGTGCACTCTATAAGAGTTATCAATAAAATTGTATACTTTGTAGAGAATTGCAATGATACCTACTGTTCATACAAGGCATGTGTGCTGCGTGTATGTTTATAACATGCATGTCGCTGTATGGGTTTTCGAGACCTTAGTTGTGATCTGGTTGGCGGTCTTTCATACACCAAGTGGCCCTTAGATGTGCGCAGCTTGGGGCATCGTGATGCGATTGTTCGAGACTCTGTCTCGTGCACACTTTGTGGTATGATCGAGCCCGCCCTAAACCCCGACTAAGTGATCGGGCTGGAGTAAGTATATGTAAGAGTTATGAGATAGTCGATAGTATGGTTGAGGCGACTCGTCTTTGAATATGGGAGTTCACCACCCATATCATTAGACTTGTGTGCGGACGATGAGGACCCATCTCAGTTGATCATCCGGCCTGGATGGGATGCCCCTCACGTACGATGCTTTCCGAGAACGTTCTGTGCTTGGCCTTGTCTGCTTAGACAAGTGGGTACGGTTCTCGGCTCTCCATATGACTATGCCTTAACTGGACTTGCATACGCTAACCCCGGGTCCCGACATCTACGAAGGAATTCCACTCGACGAAACGCGACACGCAGCGGAGAACTCGCAAATCTTTCGACAACCCACCACCGCCCGGGCACCCGCCGCACATCAAGACGATGACTACGAGATCGAAACCAGCGATCAGAAGAACCACCGCCAAGGAAGAAGGAATCGATGACCCAAAAGGCGCGCATGGGAGATCTACGGGGAGGCCCCAATAAACGAGCCACGACACACGGCCGCGCAACCGACGATCGCCAGACGACACGCCGTCACACGAGCACCTGCATTCAGTCAGGACAGCGACTCGGAGACACCGGTGGGTGAGTACTACGACCCAGATCGAAGGCCGGATGAGTTCGCCAACCTCATCAAGAACCAAGACATGAGTCGAGGAATCGACAACAACCCCCGCTCCCACGAACACCCGGAGGATCACGAGCAAATCTTCATAATCTCAAGAAGGAAGAGGCACGCCGGATCTAGCAAGCTCACGGCTAGAGAACAACTGGAAGGACCCTGTACGATCCACAGCTTCGAGGACGACTGGGGACGCGTCAGGTCAGGTCACGCTTTGAGGGACTGCCGCCTGTTCAACGAGCTAGCCGACGACCTCAAGAAGGAGAAGCAGAAAGAAGACGGGCGCAACCGACGACCCGAACAATCGCCGCCCTCAAGCCCGGAAGGACGTCACAGCCTGCCGCAAGAACAGGTGCTCATGATCCAAGAAGGAAGGGTACCGCAAGCACGAAGCTACGCCTACACTCTGCAAGCCAGAGAAGCCGAGAACATAAACATAGTCGAAGTCTACCAGCTGCATGATACGGAGACCAGCATCACGTTCTCACAGGACGACCATCCACCCGCAGTCCCAAGACCAGGGCACGCGCCCCTGGTGCTCGACACACAAATCGGAGGGTATGACATGGATAGGGTCTTCATGGACGAAGCAAGCAGCATGAACATCATCTTCGCCAGCACCCTGTAAAAGATGCTGATCCCACGATCAGTATGGAGAAAATCGAGCACCGAGTTACACGGAGTAGTCCCAGGAGAAGCAGTCGCATCCCTCGGAGTCATCGAACTCGATGTCGTCTTCGGCAACCGACGCAACTTCGCCAGGCACGTCCTCAAGTTCGAGGTACTCGACTGGAAATCGCAGTACCACGCCATATTGGGATGGCCAGCATTCGTGCAGTTCATGGCGGTCCCACACTACGCCTACCTCAAGTTCAAGATGCCAGGATCAGCAGGAGTCCTCACGATCAACGGAAGCTTCATCAAGTCAGATCAATGCGATCGTGACTTCCACCGAATCTCCGACACATTCGGAGCCGAGCAAGAACTCAGAGAAATAGCCATGGTGACGGACAAGAGTACCTTCCCATTGGTGAACCAAAGCGAATCCAAGGAGTACGGACGCGACTTCAGCATCGACAGCGACACAGTCACTCACCAAGTGCACCCGACGGACCCAGACAAAACAGTCCGCGTGTACGCCCACCTACCAGAGGAGCAGGCGACAGCTCTCGTCGCTTTCCTTCAAGACGAGTGGGAAATATTCGCCTGGTGCCCAGCCGACATGCCTGGGATACCACGCGAATTCGCGGAACACGCCCTACGCATCAAGCAAAACACGAAGCCGGTGAAGCAAGCGCCGAGACGATTCTTGGAGCCCAAGCGCAGAGCAATCGGGGAGGAAGTCAACCGGTTGCTCGACGCCCAGTTCATCCGAGAAACGAAGAAAGCCACCTGGATAGCCAACCCAGTGCTGGTGCCCAAAAAAGACACGACCGTGCTACGCATGTGTGTCGACTACGGACCAGTCAACAAGCATTGCCCGAAGGACCACTTCCCCCTGCCTAGAATCGATCAGATAATCGACTCAACAGCAGGGTGCGATTTACTTTCCTTTCTTGACGCTTACTCAGGATACAACCAGATCAGGATGAAAGAAGAAGACAAAGAGCACACATCGTTCATCACCCCCTATGGAGTATTCTGCTACAGGACCATGCCCTTCGGACTAAAAAACGCAGGCGCCACTTACCAGCGAATGATGCAGGCCTGCCTGAAGGAGCAAATTGGAAGAAATGTGCAAGTCTATGTGGACGACATCGTCATCAAGACCTACAAAGCAGCCACACTACTCGACGACCTGCGCGAAACCTTCGCAGCGCTCAACAAGTAAAGAATCAAACTCAACCCAAATAAGTGCGCATTCGGCGTACCGGCGTGGAAGCTGCTTGGCTATATGGTCTCTGCCCGAGGAATCGAGGCAAACCCTGAGAAAGTCCAAGCCATCACCCGAATGTAAGAACCAACCGACGTCAAAGGAGTACAATAGCTCACTGGAAAGCTCGCAGACCTAAGCCGCTTCATCAACAGGCTGGGAGAACGCACGCTGCCTTTCTATCAGCTGCTCAAGAAAGGAGAGCAATTCGAGTGGGCGGAGGAAGCCCGACAAGCATTCGCGGGCCTGAAGAAAACACTTCCGACCCCACCAATCCTGGCGGTACCCAAGGAACGGGAGAAGCTATACCTCTACGTGGCAGCACGTAACAGTGTAGTAAGCACAGCGCTCGTTGTCGAACGCGCAGAAGAAGGCAAGGCCCAGAGCATTCAGAGACCAATCTTGTGATGCCCCCAAAATCAATCCGTGTACAGTAATCATACACGCAGGGTACACGGCTGAGATTAGGGTGCCACAGTGAAAATATCACAGCACAACACTAAACACAAAAGGATAAACCAATATGTTACAATAAGGGGGGGGGGTCGCGCGGACCCGAATACATAAGTTATACAAGCCAAAATATCTAAGTACAGACATAGTTAGTCAAGTTTTACCTTAAGAAGGCTAGCACAAATAACATCAGAGATACAGATCGAAAAGGCAAGGCCTCCTGCCTGGGAGCCTCCGAAACTACTCCTGGTCCTGGTCAGCGGGGGTCTCGACGTAGTAGTAGCCGCCTCCGGGGTACTCCTGCTCCTGGGCCCCAACGTCGACTGCAGCGGCCAATCAGGCAAAACATAAAGGGGGAAATAAAGCAAAGGTGAGTGTCTAGCATACCCGCGAGTCTTACGTCCGCTACTAAGCATTATGCATTGTATCAAATGGAAAGGGGAGGCTGTATATAGTGGACTGCAAGATAGAAATCAGAATAATGGTAAGAAGCTAGGCCTATCGAAGACTAGCATCTTCTGACGTGTCTTGCAGCATGAGAAGAGAAACAACCAACAGTTCATATAAAGCATAAAGTAACAACGAAGAAGAAGTTGCTGCAACATTGTATAATATAAGTTGTAATGATTAATAATAATAATGCCTCCGAGTTCCCTTCCTCGACTCCCTGCGAGGAAGAAGACCCGGAACCATACAGTTTAATAGTAATAGTTTCTAGTGGTAAGATCCAGCTTCGACATAAAGCGTCCTGTTACCGTGGACACGGCTATTCGAATAGATTAAACTCCCTGCAGGCGTGCACTACCGTTCAGCCTGCACGCTCGAATCTCCAGGGTGGCGTGAATCTTGTTAGGGAACGCCCCACCAAGGCTATCCGACACGACGCAGCCCATCCTAGGCTCAACAGAGAGGCCATCTGTCGGACTATATCCTATGCGCCAAGGGGTCTAGGACCCTCACCCTTGCACACTCCTGCACGGTGCGTGGCTGGCCGGTGAAGCAAAAGCAAATCCAAAAACACATCGTCCGGATGAAGAAGACACCACTTCCCGGCGCAGGCCGCGGTACTGCTGACGTCTGAAGAGCTTCCAGACAAACTACGACACAGGGGAGCCCATAACTCCTTATCCCACGTAAAGGTAGTGCGTACAGACCAACGGGCCTCTCAAGTCATCCGCCGAACCATTAAGAATTTTAATTAACCTGTGTTACAACCGTTATCGTTGCCTCGACTTAACCAACCCGCGGTCAACGACAGC
Organism: Bromus sterilis; assembly: GCA_950022295.1. Classification (NCBI taxonomy): domain Eukaryota; kingdom Viridiplantae; phylum Streptophyta; class Magnoliopsida; order Poales; family Poaceae; genus Bromus; species Bromus sterilis. Next base: position 337,194,385 of record OX465597.1, read on the forward strand.
AGTCAGGACCACCAGTACATCGGTGCCTGCCCTGTCGTCCCACCAAGTCACTGCGGTTACCAACAAGGTGAACCGTCTCCTTACCTTGTCTCGCGTGTGCTCTTGGTAGAGCTCGACTTTCGTGGTTTGGTAACTCTCGCGAGATACGAGCAGGGGCCAAGCACGCCAGTAACGTCGGTCGTACCCTCCCTGTCGTTCCCGACGCAATACCTCTCGCGGGCACCGTTGGGTCGCCCGACTTCTTACCTTAAGGACAACCTTGCTTAGGTACCTAGAGCGGCTATACAGAGTCATCAACGAGTGGAGTACAAGGATTACTCCTTGATGGCTCACACTTGAAGGTGGCTCGGCAGAGCCGAGCTAGGGGGCCTTAGGCGGTGTCTGCATTGTACCGTACCTGGGAAGTTGTATATATTGTATTTGTGTTCACTCCCCTGAGTGATCACGGCCCGCTATCTAGTCCTAGCTAACAATGCGCAGGGCCCACTGCTGAATATAATACATAATTAAAGTAGGCAGCATAGGATAAAGGAAGGTACATCAAGGGGCGACAAAAGCAGGCTATGCAATTGAATAGGATTGCAATCGTAGCAGCAGCAGTAACAATGCCTAGTGCAAGAAAGTACGGAAAAGGTAGGCGATATCTGGGGAAGAGAATGTCTCTGCTTGCATGGTAGCTCGACGGTAGGGGCAGTGTCGTCGGCGAAGTAGTCGTACCCAGCAGTGGTGTAGTCGGCGGTAGCAGCGGGGTCTACCGGAGAATAAAGGGGGGAAGAAACAGTAAATACAAAGCAAGCAATGCAAACATAAGAATGACATGGCAAATGTATCGATGTCGGTGTTCTAACGCAGTACGATGTATCAGGCTCGGAGAGGGAACTCATCCTGGGATGATCTGCCAGCTCCGGGTAATTACCGGATAGGGTGTCCAGAGGGGGGAGGTATCATGCCGGAGGTGTCGTGGACACCCGACAAACATAAGGGGGTGTATCCGTGTTACTTGAACCATTCTGAACAACATTCGTGTTTGGAATAAATTCATCCGGCAGGTTTTTACCGGCACCGGGAATTATCGACAGACAGCCCGGAGGGGGGAATGTCGATGATCGGTGTGTTAGGGGGTGGGGTAGACATACGGATAGCATATCCGTATTCGTTATATTTTTCAGATCAATTTTGATGTATAAAGTTTTTGAATCTGACTTACGGTTTAAAAGATATTGAATTTTTAAAGTTTAAATCATTTTAAATCATTTTCTGTATTTATTTTATTTAATAAATATACATTATCCACAGGGAGGGTTTGACTAGTCAAACCTGACTAGTGGGACCCACTAGTCAGCCTCATAGTGCTAATTAAACTTTTAATTAAATTTAATTAATCACTGGGCCCACATGTCATACTAACAAGAGCTTAATTAACCAACTAAAATTAGTTTAAGGGCATGGGCCCATCTGTCATACACCTAGGGGGTCATTATCCAGTTTTATTAGCAAGTAAAAGTTCTTAAGGGGGCATGGGCCCACTGTCAGTGGCCGGTTAGCCACTAACAGTGGATTAGCGAGGCGGGGCCCACGGGTCAGTGGCACCCAGGCCACTGCCAGCCCGTCGCGACCACGCCGGCGACGAGACCGACGTGGCGGCGATGTTCGTCCGGCCGCTGTGGTGCCCCAAAAGAGGCGCGGTTTGATCCTACGTGCGCGGGGTGCCGAGGTGCACCCGTAGGGGTCATCGGCGTGAACTGGAGCGGCTCCTCGCGACGTCTACGTCGACCGTGGCGGCGGCCGGAGCAGAGCAACGCGGGGATGGAGCTACGACGAGCATCTGACGCGGGAAAAAGAGGGGAAGGACGCGGGCTGCTCATAGGGGACGAGTAGCGGAGGCAGTTTTGCCGGGGGAGCTCGGGGGTGAAGCTTCCCGTCAACAATGGCGCGGCGGACCGAGGTAGAAGAAGCGCGCGATTTGCAGGCTGCGGTGGTCCTCGGCATCGATGGCGAGCGCGGCTTGGCGAAGACTTCCACGGCGGTCACTCGAGACACGGTGGTTGGGGCTGTGGTGGTCACAGGCCGCGCCGGCAACGCCGACGTGCCCACTGGCGGGCTCGGTTCGAGCGGGGAGACGACGAGGTGCAAGCGCGAGGGGGATCTGGAGGGGGAGGCTAGGGTTTCCAAGGCGCAGGGGGGCGGGGGAGGTGAACAGCGCCCCGGGGAAGAAGACAAGGGGAGCGGGGGAGTGGGCCGGGCCCAGAGGAGTTGAGGGGGTGGGCTGAGCGGGGGTTGTGCCCTGGGCGTAGTTTAGGCATTTGTATTTATCTGCCCCAATTCTTTTATTCTTTCTGTAAGCAATTATTTAAATGGCTTAGGCATTTTTGTATAATACAATTATTGTTCCATAATTAGTAGAGCATATACCTAGAATGCCACAAAAAGTTTGAGAGTTCTTTAAACTCATTTGATATTTTATTTTATTATAAAATGAGTAATTGGCCTGGAATTTCTACTGTTATTATTTGTTTGGAATTTTCCATAGCACAATAAATACTCATGACTTCATTGGCATGGTCCAATGATTATTTGGGATTTTATAAAAGTGGTTCCAAGTTTAGGAGAAGATTTTATTGTCACCCTTTTTTAATATCCATCAAAAGGCATTTAGGGTTTGTTTGAAGTTCAATTCAAATGGCTTGGACTTGTTTTGATTCCTGATGATCTAGATCCATGATCACATTGCTTTAACAACATCACAAGGGGGAATTTGAAAATTTTATCTGACCCAGGTTAATCAAAGCAAAATTTGGAACAACAGTGATCAACATTAATGGTGATTACTGTGCACTGACAGTGAGAGTGTTACAAATATCCCCCACTACAAGGATTCTCGTCCCGAGAATTTAAGTGGTAGAGGTGAAAAGATCGGGGTATTCATCGCGGAGACGGTCTTCGAGTTCCCAAGTGGCTTCATCTTCAGAATGATTCGACCACTAAACTTTGAGGAACTTGGTTGTCTTGTTGCGGGTCTTGCGTTCAGACTGATCGAGAATGCGGCTCGGATGTTCTTGATAAGTCAAGTCCTGTTGCAGCTCAATCAGATCATGTTCCACTTCGCGAATAGGGTCTTTGAATCAGCGTCGGAGTTGCGACACGTGAAAAACATCGTGGACTTGGGAGAGGTTCGGCGGCAATTCCAATCGGTATGCCACTGGTCCACTTCTGGAAAGGATACGGAACGGGCCAATGTAGCGAGGAGCTAACTTGCCTTTGATTCCGAAGCGGTGAGTGCCCCTCATGGGAGTGACACGAAGGTAAGCTTGTTCGCCGGGTTGATAGACCATTTCCTTGTGCTTGCGGTCATAGTTGCTTTTCTGGCGGGACTGAGCAGCTTTCAAGTGTTCACGAATAACGCGAACCTGATCTTCAGCATGCTGTGTGATGTCCAGACCAATGAGAGATCGTTCTCCAGTTTCTGACCAATTCAGAGGGGTTCGACACTTACGTCCATAAAGAACTTCAAAGGGGGCCATCTGCAGACTAGCTTGATAGCTATTGTTGTAAGAGAATTAAGCAAATGGAAGAGATTCCTCCCATTTCTTACCGAATGAAATGACACAAGCTCGAAGCATATCTTCAAGCACTTGATTAACTCGTTCGACTTGTACTTGCGACTGGGGGTGATAAACGGTGCTGAAATTCAGGTGAGTGCCCATAGCTTCTTGGAAACTATCCCAGAACTTCGAGATGAAAATGCTGCCACGATTTGAACTGATCTCCAACGGAATACCGTGGAGGGAAACAATTCTGGAAACATATAAGTCTGCTAACTGACTAGCAGAGATCGTCTCCTTAACTGGCAGAAAGTGGGCAACTTTGCAGAATCTGTCGATGATGACAAAGATCGCATCATGACCCTTCTGTGATCGCGAAAAACCGGTGACGAAGTCCATTTCAATCTTGTCCCATTTCCATTCAGGAATAGAGAGTGGTTGCAGAGTTCCAGCAGGTCTTTGATGTTCGGCTTTGACGCGACGGCAGACGTCACACTCATCAACATAACGAGCAATGTCTTTCTTCATGCCAGGCCACCAGTACCGTTGACGAAGGTCCTGGTACATCTTGGTGCTACCTGGGTGGATCGACAACGGGGTATCATGAGCTTCTTTCATAAGATCTGGAGTCAAGTTTAGATTGCCCTTGCTAGGAACCACTAAACGGTTCTTGAAGTACAATGCTTGATCATCAGCAAGCCTGTAGTCTGAGGGCTTTCCTGTGGCGAGATATCGCTTCATCTTTTCGTAATCAGAGTCAGCTCTTTGGATGAATTTGATGTCTTTGTCGAGGTCTACTTCAACAACAAGGGAATTCACATGTCCCTGCGGAAAAATTTCAAGGTTCAACTTGCGGAGCTCTTCATACATAAGTTGCTGCTCTATCTGGACTTCAAGTTCAGAACAGTAGGCTTTGCGGCTTAAGGCATCGGCCACCACATTAGCCTTGCCAGGTGTGTAAGAAATTCCCATGTTGTAGTCGGCTATTGTCTCGAGCCATCTCTGCTGGCGGAGATTCAGGTCTGGTTGAGTAAATAGGTACTTCAGGCTTTGGTGGTCAGTGTAGATCTCGCAACGGTTACCAACGAGGTAATGTCTCCACAGCTTCAATGCATAAATTACAGCTGCCAATTCGAGATCATGTGTTGGATACTTATCTTCGTGAGCACGCAGTTGACGAGAACCATAAGCAATCACTTTGCGCTCTTGCATTAGGACACAGCCTAATCCTTGACGAGATGCGTCGCAATATATCATGAAGTCCTTCTGAGTATCAGGCGGAGCAAGCACTGGGGGAGAAGTGAGCTTGTCCTTTAGAGCTTGAAAACTTTCTTGACATTTATCAGTCCACTCAAACTTGACGCCTTTGTGAAGCAGATTAGTCAAAGGCTTGGCAATTTTGGAGAAATTCTCAACAAAACGGCGGCAATAGCTGGCAAGGCCGAGGAAACTTCTGACTTGCTTGACAGTCCTGGGCGGAGTCCAGTCAAGTATAGCCTGGATACGTTCTGGGTTGACGGCAACGCCATCCTTGGAAATCACGTGACCAAGGTAAGTTACTTCAGGAAGCCAGAAATCACACTTAGAGTACTTAGCATAGAGTTTGTGTTCTCGAAGCTTTTCCAGTATAAGACGAAGATGTTCAGCATGTTCTGCATCGGTCTTAGAGTAAATCAATATATCATCCAGATAAACCATGACAAACTTGTTGAGATATTCCATAAATATATAGTTCATCAATCGGGAAAATGTGGCTGGGGCATTTGTCAAACCAAAGGACATGACAGTGTACTCGTATGAACCATAGCAAGTAATGAAAGCGGTCTTCGGAATGTCCTCTTCACGGACTCGGATTTGGTGATAACCCAACCTCAAGTCGAGTTTAGAAAACACCTTGGATCCAGCAAGTTGATCATACAGATCATTGATCCGAGGAAGTGGGTACTTGTTCTGTATCGTGGCCTGGTTGATAGGTCGGTAATCTTGTACCAAGTGGTTCGTTCCATCACTCTTCTTGACAAAGAGCGAAGGTGCTCCCCAAGCAGAGGAACAAGGACGGATGAAGCCTCTGTCGAGTCATGTGTCGATCTCCTTCTTCAGTTCAAGGAGGTGGTGAGGTGGCATCTTATAGGGACGCTTGGCAATAGGGACGGTGCCAGGCTTCAAGTCGATGACGAATTCAACCTCTCTAATCGGGGGTATTCCCGGCAGTTCTTCTAGGAAGACGTCGGGAAAATCACAAACGACTGGAACTTGCTCAATTCCTTCAAGAGGCGAGACGTTCAAAGCATTCATCATATAGATATGTGTTTCAGTATCACGGGTAACCCGGGTGGTGTGGTTAACAATCTCACCGGAGGGGTGAAAAAGTTGGACAGACTTGGTACCACAATACAGTGCGGCATCGTGGACTTTCAACCAATCCATTCCCAGGATGAGGTCTATGGTGGAAGACATCAGAATGATGGGGGACACGTGGAATACAACTCCTTCGATTTCAATGGCGGTATTGGGCACCAGCATGGTGGTTCGGCATTGGCCTATCGGGGTGCGAACAACCATCGGTGTGTTCATCTTTCCAAGCGTAAAGTTATGCGATAATGCAAATGCTTCCGACATGAATGAATGCGATGCTCCTGTATCAAATAAAACAGTAGCAGGTATTGAGTTAACGAGGAGAGTACCCATCACTGTAGCGGGCTGTGCCTGAGCTTCTTCAACGTCAATGTTGTAAGCATGTCCGCGAGTGTGAGCAGAAGACCCAGTGTTATAGTTGGGGGTCCTGTTGTTGCCACGGCCAGCAGGGTGAACTACCAGTTGATTCTGTCGCTGAGGGAAGTCTCTGGAAAAGTGACCTGGCTGATGGCACTTGAAGCACAAGCCATGTTGAGGACGGAGGGGTGCAGTCTCAGTCTTCGGTTGTCTCGGCGGGGGCGGAGGCAGACGAGGTGCTACATACGATGGCCTTGGTGCAGGGGGCAGGTGGACGATACACACTGTGTGGAAGCCAAACGCGTTGCTTCTGTGCTGTGCCAGAAGATGAGCCAGCATCACGGGGGCGCTTCGGCAAACCACCGAACTTAAGCTGAGCGGTCTCAAGAGTGATAGTCTGGTTCACCATGGTGGCGAAGTCGGGGAAGACGTGCAATGCCAGTGCAAGCTGGAGATCTGCGTTGAGTCCATCACGGAACTTCTCTTGCCTACTTGCATCATTGGGGAGGTCACTTGCAGCATAGCGGGAGAGGCGGAGGAATTCCCTCTGATATGCCTCGACAGTTTTGTTGCCCTGAACGAGGTTGCGGAACTCAGCCTTCATACGGTTCATAATCGCCTGGGGGACATAACGAGCACGGAGGCAGACTTGAACTCATTCCAGGTGACGACAGTCCCTTCAACTAGCGAGCCCTTGTAAGTGTCCCACCACTAAGAAGCGGGGCCACGCAGGAAATAGGACGCGAAGTTGACGTAATCAGCAGCGCTCACATTAGCGAACTCCAACTGACGGTTGATGTCATGGAGCCAATCATCGGCATGTAGAGGTTGTTCAGGTTGGTGGAAGAGAGGGGGATTGAGACGCATGAAATCCCGCAGAGTAACCACAGGCGGTTGGTTCTGGTGCTGGTTCTGGTTCTGATTCTGGTTCTGGAGCTGATCTATGACTCCTTGCATAAACACCTGGTTCATCTGAAACTGCTGCATCATCGCGGCCATGTAGTCCGGCGGCGGAGGTGGATCGTTAGCACCATGACCACGACCACGACCACCACGACCAGCCATCCTGCTAGAATTTAACAGGGGTATTTCAGCGATGAAAATTTTAACGAGATGCCGAAAAAGAGTATGAGGTAAAGCGACAACAAAGAGGAGGCGCGGATATATAGGAGTAGTCATATAAGACATACACATCCACACATAGAAACAATCGAAAATCGGGCAGCGTAACGTCGTAGAAATTAAGGAAAAAGGACACACTAGGCGGCGCGCAGACCGCGGTAAGGATTACACGACGCGACCTAGATTCCACTATGTCAATCACGCCGCAAGAAAACGGTTGGCCACGGGAGTTAATGCCAGAGGACGCGCGGCCTGCCCAGAATGAGAATGGGATCCGCGGTCCGGGATCTGGGGTAGAACTCCTGCGACACGACTCAACCAATGGGGAAGCACCAAAACGCCGGGTGGAATCAAGAGAACATGATCCTAATGTCAGAGTTTGTAAAACTTACCAGCAAGGATAAGAGAGCAGATTCCCAGAGCATAGGTAAGGAGAAAAGGATCCTAATATCATATATATCACACATAGTGACATCGATGTGGGCCCGTAAGCCAAACATTAAGTTAGCAAAATAGTTTTTTCAAAGTCTAGACTCAACTTCGACCAGGTAGTGGTTGGGTGGCTTCCTACAGGCAGTCGGCTCTGATACCAACTTGTGACGCCCCCGAAATCAATCTGTGTACAGTAATCATACACGCAGGGTACACGGCTGAGATTAGGGTGCCACGGTGAGAATATCACAGCACAACACTAAACACAAAAGGATAAACCAATATGTTACAATAAGGAGGGGGGGTCGCGCGGACCCGAATACATAAGTTATACAAGCCAAAATATCTGAGTACAGACATAGTTAGTCAAGTTTTTCCTTAAGAAGGCTAACACAAATAACATCAGAGATACAGATCGAAAAGGCAAGGCCTCTTGCCTGGGAGCCTCCGAAACTACTCCTGGTCCTAGTCATCGGGGGTCTCGACATAGTAGTAGCCGCCTCCGGGGTACTCCTGCTCCTGGGCCCCAACGTCGACTGCAGCGGCCGATCAGGCAAAACATAAAGGGGAAATAAAGCAAAGGTGAGTATGTAGCATACCCGCGAGTCTTACGTCCGCTACTAAGCATTATGCATTGTATCAAATGGAAAGGGGAGGCTGTATATAGTGGACTGCAAGATAGAAATCAGAATAAGGGTAAGAAGCTAGGCCTATCGAAGACTAGCATCTTCTGACGTGTCTTGCAGCATGAGAAGAGAAACAGCCAACAGTTCATATAAAGCATAAAGTAACAACGAAGTAGAAGTTGCTGCAACATTGTATAATATAAGTTGTAATGATTAATAATAATAATGCCTCTGAGTTCCCTTCCTCGACTCCCTGCGAGGAAGAAGACCCGGAACCATACAGTTTAATAGTAATAGTTTCTAGTGGTAAGATCCAGCTTCAGCATAAAGCGTCCTGTTACAGTGGACACGGCTATTCGAATAGATTAAACTCCCTGCAGGGGTGCACTACTGTTCAACCTGCACGCTCGGATCTCCAGGGTGGCGTGAACCTTGTAAGGGAACGCCCCACCGAGGCTATCTGACACGACACAGCCCATCCTAGGCTCAACAGAGAGGCCATCCGCCGGACTATATCCTATGCGCCAAGGGGTCTAGGACCCTCACCCTTGCACGCTGCTGCACGGTGCGTTGCTGGCCGGTGAAGCAAAAGAAAATCCAAAAACAGACCATCCGGACGAAGAAGACACCACTTCCCGGCGCAGGCCGCGGTACTGCTGACGTCTGAAGAGCTTTCGGACAAACTACGACGCAGGGGAGCCCATAACTCCTTATCCCACGTGAAGGTAGTGCGTACAGACCAACGGGCCTCTCAAGTCATCCGCCGAACCATTAAGCATTTTAATTAACCTGCGGGACAACCGTTATCGTTGCCTCGACTTAACCGACCCGCGGTCAACGACAGTAGTCAGGACCACCAGTACATCGGTGCCTGCCCTGTCGTCCCACCAAGTCACTGCGGTTACCAACAAGGTGAACCGTCTCCTTACCTTGTCTCGCGTGTGCTCTTGGTAGAGCTCGACTTTCGTGGTTTGGTAACTCTCGCGAGATACGAGCAGGGGCCAAGCACGCCAGTAACGTCGGTCGTACCCTCCCTGTCGTTCCCGACGCAATACCTCTCGCGGGCACCGTTGGGTCGCCCGACTTCTTACCTTAAGGACAACCTTGCTTAGGTACCTAGAGCGGCTATACAGAGTCATCAACGAGTGGAGTACAAGGATTACTCCTTGATGGCTCACACTTGAAGGTGGCTCGGCAGAGCCGAGCTAGGGGGCCTTAGGCGGTGTCTGCATTGTACCGTACCTGGGAAGTTGTATATATTGTATTTGTGTTCACTCCCCTGAGTGATCACGGCCCGCTATCTAGTCCTAGCTAACAATGCGCAGGGCCCACTGCTGAATATAATACATAATTAAAGTAGGCAGCATAGGATAAAGGAAGGTACATCAAGGGGCGACAAAAGCAGGCTATGCAATTGAATAGGATTGCAATCGTAGCAGCAGCAGTAACAATGCCTAGTGCAAGAAAGTACGGAAAAGGTAGGCAATATCTGGGGAAGAGAATGTCTCTGCTTGCATGGTAGCTCGACGGTAGGGGCAGTGTCGTCGACGAAGTAGTCGTACCCAGCAGTGGTGTAGTCGGCGGTAGCAGCGGGGTCTACCGGAGAATAAAGGGGGGAAGAAACAGTAAATACAAAGCAAGCAATGCAAACATAAGAATGACATCGCAAATGTATCGATGTCGGTGTTCTAACGCAGTACGATGTATCAGGCTTGGAGAGGGAACTCATCCTGGGATGATCTGCCAGCTCCGGGTAATTACCGGATAGGGTGTCCAGAGGGGGGAGGTATCATGCCGGAGGTGTCGTGGACACCCGACAAACATAAGGGGGTGTATCCGTGTTAGTTGAACCATTCTGAACAACATTCGTGTTTGGAATAAATTCATCCGGCAGGTTTTTACCGGCACCGGGAATTATCGACAGACAGCCCGGAGGGGGGAATGTCGATGATCGGTGTGTTAGGGGGTGGGGTAGACATACGGATAGCGTATCTGTATTCGTTGTATTTTTCAGATCAATTTTGATGTATAAGGTTTTTGAATCTGACTTACGGTTTAAAAGATATTGAATTTTTAAAGTTTAAATCATTTTAAATCATTTTCTGTATTTATTTTATTTAATAAATATACATTATCCACAGGGAGGGTTTGACCAGTCAAACCTGACTAGTGGGACCCACTAGTCAGCCTCATAGTGCTAATTAAACTTTTAATTAAATTTAATTAATCACTGGGCCCACATGTCATACTAACAAGAGCTTAATTAACCAACTAAAATTAGTTTAAGGGCATGGGCCCATCTGTCATACACCTAGGGGGTCATTATCCAGTTTTATTAGCAAGTAAAAGTTCTTAAGGGGGCATGGGCCCACTCTCAGTGGCCGGTTAGCCACTAACAGTGGATTAGCGAGGCGGGGCCCACGGGTCAGTGGCACCTAGGCCACTGCCAGCCCGTCGCGACCACGCAGGCGACGAGACCGACGTGGCGGCGATGTTCGTCCGGCCGCTGTGGTTCCCCAAAAGAGGGGCGGTTTTCTCCTACGTGCGCGGGGTGCCGAGGCGCACCTGTAGGTGTCATCGGCGTGAACTGGAGCGGCTCCTCGCGATGTCTACGTCGACCGTGGCAGCGGCCGAAGCAGGGCAACGCGGGGACAGAGCTACGACGAGCATCTGACGCGGGAAAAAGAGGGGAAGGACGCGGATTGCTCACAGGGGACGAGTAGCGGAGGCAGTTTGTCCGGGGGAGCTCGGGGTGAAGCTTCCCCTCAACAATGGCGCGGCGGACCGAGGTACAAGAAGCGCGTGATTTGCAGGCTGCGGTGGTCCTCGGCGTCGATGGAGAGCGCGGCTTGGCGAAGACGTCCACGCCGGTCACTCCAGACACGGTGGTTGGGGCTGTGGTGGTCACAGGCCGCGCCGGCGACGCCGACGTGCCCACGGGCGGGCTCAGTTCGAGCGGGGAGACGACGAGGGGCGAGCGCGAGGGGGGTCTGGAGGGGGAGGCTAGGGTTTCCAAGGCGCAGGGGGGCGGGGGAGGTCTTATCCACGCCGCCGGTCGTGGATAGTCGCCATGGCACGTCGGCCGGCCGTGGGATGGCCTCCACGCAAGGTGAACAGCGCCCCGGGGAAGAAGACAAGGGGAGGGGGGAGTGGGCCTGGCCCAGAGGAGTTGAGGGGGTGGGCTGAGAGGGGGTTGTGCCCTGGGCGTAGTTTAGGCATTTGTATTTATCTGCCCCAGTTCTTTTATTCTTTCTGTTAGCAATTATTTAAATGGCTTAGGAATTTTTGTATAATACAATTATTGTTCCATAATTAGTAGAGCATATACCTAGAGTGCCACTAAAAGTTTGAGAGTTTTTTAAACTCATTTGATATTTTATTTTATTATAAAATGAGTAATTGGCCTGGAATTTCTAATGTTATTATTTGTTTGGAATTTTCCATAGCACAATAAATACTCATGACCTCATTGGCATAGTCCAATGATTATTTGGGATTTTATAAAAGTGGTTCCAAGATTTTTTGAGAAGATTTTATTGTCACCCTTTTTTAATATCCATCAAAAGGCATTTAGGGTTTGTTTGAATTTCAATTCAAATGGCTTGGACTTGTTTTGATTCCTGATGATCCAGATCCATGATCACATTGCTTTAACAACATCACAAGGGGGAATTTCAAAAATTTATCTGACCCAGGTTGATCAAAGCAAAATTTGGAACAACAGTGATCAACATTAATGGTGATTACTGTGCACTGACAGTGAGAGTGTTACAAATCTAATACCTCAGCATGCTCCTGACCAAATCCCAGCAGCAGTACCCACACTATCAGAAGCTACTACTGGCCATCGTCATGACCTCGAGAAAGGTGTCCCACTACTTCGACGAGCACCCTATCACAATCGTGAGCAGCGCACCACTCGCTGATATACTCAACAACCCTGGAGCGACTGGACGAGTCGCCGAGTGGAACATTGAGCTCAGCCCGCGGGACCTGCAGCTCAAGCACCCAACAGCCATCAAAGCCCAAGTACTCCCAGATTTCCTGGTCGAGTGGACGGAGGTTCAGACACCAGGCCCCACAGACCTATCAAGTTCATGGTCAATGTTCTTCGATGGGTCCAAGAGACAACAAGGAGCCGGGGCAGAAGTTGTGCTCATCTCCCCTAAAGGAACAAAGCTGAAAATATGTCCTCCAGATCAACTTCAGTCACGCCTCCAACAACGAAGCAGAATACGAAGCACTCCTCCATGGCATGCGCATGGCCAAAACATGTGGAGCCACTCGCCTCATAATTTACGGGGACTCCAATCTCGTCGTCCAGCAGACGATGAGAAACTGCAACGCAATAGCCAACAACATGGCGGCCTACCAAGAGCTCTACAACGCACTCGAAGGAAATTTCGACGGATGCGAGCTCCACTACATCACCAGGGATATCAACACAAAAGCTGACGAACTCGCGAACATCGGTTCGACCCGAGGACCAATACCACCCATCGTTTTTCTCGAAAGCATCAGCCGAATATCCATCAAGGTACAGGCAGCAGCACCTGAAGCAGTCGTGGACGGCGAGGACGCAACAGACCCGGCGCAGGTGGCAGCAGCAACCCCATCAGAAGGCACAAGCACCAGCACACCCGACAGCACAGCCCCGACAAAGCTCGAAGGACCCGTCTGGGCAAAACCTTTCCTCCGATTTCTAATCGAAGGTACGCTACCACAAGACGTGGCCGAAGCACGACGCATCAGCCGACGATCCAAAGCATTCATGGTGATCAACAAACAACTATACAAGCGCAACATCACCCAGATACTCCAAAGGTGCATCGACAAAGAGGACGGCAAAGCCTTACTGCTCGAAATCCACGAAGGCACCTGCGGACATCATGCGAGCAGCAGAGTACTCTTGTCCAAAGCATTCCGAGCTGGGTTCTATTGGCCCACAGCCATGAAAAACGCGGAGGAAATCGTGCGACGCTGTGTCGCCTGCCAGAAATTCGCCAACAGGCCACACGCTCCCGCCTTAGAACTCAAGACCATACCACTATCCTGGCCGTTCGCCACCTGGGGACTCGACATGGTGGACCCACTCAAGAAATCATCAAAGGGCGGAAGGACACACCTGCTCGTCGCAATCGACAAGTTCACTAAATGGATCGAAGTAGTACCCATCACCAGCTCCACAGCCCTCACGGCTGTCAACTTCATCAAATCAATCATCTTCAGGTTCGGAGTGCCACACAACATCATCACGGACAACGGCACGAACTTCACAGCCGCAGAATTCCATAACTTCTGCGAAGAACTGGGCATCAAAATCAATTATGCATCAGTCGCGCACCCGCAGCCCAACGGCCAGGTAGAAAAAGCAAACGACCTTGTGTGCGAAGGAATCAAGAAACGGCTCCTCGCACCACTCGAGCAAGCCGCTGGCAACTGGGTAGAAGAACTCCCCGCGGACCTATGGATCCTACGAACCACACCAAACACCGCGACCTAGTAAACACCCTTCTTCATGGTGTACGGGGCAGAGGCAGTCCTACCACACGACCTCTAGTTCGGAGCACCTCGGGTCACCGGTTTCGAAGAAGAAGAAGCAGAAGAAGCACTGCAAGACGACAAATATACGGCAGACGAAGCAAGAGATGCAGCCCTGGAAAAATCAGAGGGGTACCAGGACAAGCTATGCACCTACCAAAGCAGTCGCTTGCGCACTAGAACCTTCAACAAAGGTGACCTAGTCCTACGGCTGATACAAGAGAAGGTCCATAAACTTGCCCCCCAATGGGAAGGACCATTCATAGTCTCAGAAGTCATCGGAGGTGGCGCCTACAGGCTGAAGAACCCGAAGACAGACGAGGACGTGGGCAACCCATGGAACGTAGCAAACTTGCGACTGTTCTATCCATAGTCCCCATCGGTCAAGACATGACTGGCAAATCATGTAGCTCCTCGACCGCAATAAAGAAAATATTGCCCAAATACTGCCATCTCAAAGCACTCGGGGGCTTAAGAATAAAATCCCCCCGAGAGACGCTATCGCCTAAGCGATCTTAACCAAAAAGCACTCGGGGGCTTAAGAATAAAATCCCCCCGAGAGACGCTATCGCCTACGCGATCTTAACCAAAAAGCACTCGGGGGCTTAAGAGTAAAATCCCCCCGAGAGACGCTATCGCTTACGCGATCTTAACCAAAAATATCTCGGGGGCTTAAGAATAAAATCCCCCTGAGAGCCCGATGCAGAGGAAAATCCCGTCCGGATCTTTACTCCAGTCGACGCCTCGGTCTGCCCCATGGTGGGCGCCAACTGTGGAGGTGGTAAAGCTTCTCCCTTTGCAATCCTTCTCACAAAATCACACTCCCGAGTGGTATGTGCAGACGGCCTGCCAGGAGTGTTGTGCAACTTTCACGGTGCATCCAGCATATCATCTTACGTGTACTTGGGCTTCATCTGTCCCTGTGGCCTCACATTCGGTCTCATCTTCCGACTGCCTCCTGCAGCCCCTGGATCTTCTTCATTCTGGACAGCGGCCACCTGCCAACTGCCATACTGATTATCTGGCTGCTCATCCTTGCGCTTGACATTGTTCTGCTGGTTGTTGCTGCTGTTGCGGTTGTTCTCTCTTCTTCCCTTCCGACTGAGGCCTTGGTTCCCTGCGTCTGACTACGGAGCCCCTGGTGACTGGATGACACCTCCAACTCCGAGCTGGATAGGGCGCCTCGCAGAATCGGACACAGCAAACGAGTTAGCCACCTTCATGAGCTCGACGAGCGACGTGAAATCCTTGCGGATCAACTTGTGCTTCAACATTGAATCGGCCAGGCATCCATCCGTGAAGTACTGAATGGCCTGGATCACATGGACTCCTTCGCATGAATTCTTCAGCTTGATCCACCGAGATAAGTAATCTCGGAGAGGTTCATCCTTGCCTTGCACACAAAGAGCCAACTGTCGCGGGAGGTTGGGCCGCTCATATGTGCTCGTGAAGTTGTGAATGAATGCACTTGTGAAATCTTCCCAAAAATTCACACTGTCCTTGGGCAGACTATTCAACCACGTCCGAGATGAACCCTGTAGCATCAAAGGTGCGTAGCGGACTTCCACGCGCCGATTGCCCCCTGCAATGCAAACTGCGGTCAAGTAATCGGACAACCAATCTTCTGGCTTCACAGAACCATTGTACTTGGGTGTGTCTCTCGGCAGCGTGAAGCCTTTGGGAAATTTCTCGGTCCGAATGCGATGACCGAAACACGACGGGCCAGCCTCTCCTTCTTCATCTTCTTGAGCTTCCTTCTCCAGGAGCTCAATGCGATGCCTGGCGTCATTCTGACCGATTTGGCGAGGGCCAAGTCCGGCGCTGATTGCTGGTCTTGCTGCCGACTGCTGAGGTAGATCATTGCGCCTGCTGTTAATAGCTGGCTCTTCTATTCTTCCGCTTGCCGCTGGGGGTGGCCGATTGCTCCTGACCCTACTCTCATGCCGAGATGGGGTCGGTTGATGTCTGTTCTTGCGCGATGCATTCGGTCGCTGGATAGCTTCCGGAATTGGCCTCACAGTTCCTCTTGATGCCCCAGGTCCTGCAATCGGATTCTCCATTGCCACCAGTTGCTGCTCCTTTGCGGCTGCCAGCAGCTCGCGCATTCAGCACGTCTGCTGACGCCGTTCATCTCCCTCTGGCTCTTCTAACTCGATTGCTATCTTCTCGGCGGATCTCAGGTTCTTGTCAGGCGTGTTGTACGTCGGCCTTTGGACGAATGCCAACTGCACCGGCTACGCGGGCTGCGCCGGCCTCGCCGGTTGCTCGGCTCCCGATAGCTACTGATGGATTGCCCGACCTCGGCTTCTCAAATCTTCTAAGACCGCAGACTCAATCGGCCGACGCGGTCCGGCATGCGCTGCGTTGTACTCTCTTGTGATCAGCCCAAGCCTGCGTGTTTCAGCAAGCACATGCTCGGCATTCCCTGCCAAGATCAACCTAGCCTTCTCCAAGTTGGCATGAATCTGCTCGGGATCACCCGCCATGTTCACAGGGGTATACAGAATATCCGTGAGGGTGTTGTTGCCGACTCCCTCAGCGGCATCGGCTGCCTCCTTGGCCTTCCTTGCGGCACTCGCCGTGGCGCAGTTTCTTGATGAAGATGCCCTCGCCATCATGACGGTTGCGTGCCCACGGCCATCCTCTCCGCCGGGTACTGCAGTACAGCCCCTGGTCGAGAGCGGATCCGTGATAAACGAAAAGATGCGTATTTCCCTGGGATACGCCTCGGGGAAGCTGCCGATGAAGAGGCGATGGCTGCCAACTTGCAGCGACACACCGGGCGGCAGGGGTGCGCCGACCCCGTACCGCGCCGAGTAGTCCACCACGTAGTCGATTGCCCCACGCCTAAGAATCATGCCAGAGGCGTGGCTACCGCCCGATGCAGAGGAAAATCCCGTCTGGATCTTTACTCCAGTCGACGCCTTGGTCTGCCCCACGGTGGGCGCCAACTGTCGTCGATATGTAATGGCAGATGCCATGGGGATGGCTAAAGCGAGGGGAAGACGCGAGGAAGAAGATGTCGATGGTTCCGGAATCGGGTTGATCACAAACGCGGTGACGGACACCACGATGTACCCAGGTTCGGGGCTCTCCGGAGAGATAACACCCCTACTCCTGCTTGTCTCTTCTATATCAATGGAACTGGACTACAATAACTGCTTCTCTATCTACTCAGGGGAAGGAGAGAGCCGCCGTGGACAAGGCTCTCTCCTGCTTCCCTGAGGAGGAACTACTAGCAGTGAATGAACTGAGCAAGATGTGAGTAATGGTGCGAATGTTGTGAATCGTCCCCCACGCAGGAGGGGTACCCCGGGCTCTTATAGTGTGAGCCCGGGGCAAATCGGTAACTTCACTGCCGATTGGGCCCAGCTGCCATCCTCTAACCGGCTGGGCCCCACCGACTGCACCTCTCCGGGTGATCCGGACCCGACGAGCGGCGGCCCATGCTGTAGACTCGTAGGGCATGATGGTGAACAGTGGAGCTAGGAGGTGCGGTCTTGTCGTCCTGTCCGCGGAATCGGCGGAGAGGTCGACAACGAATCTCTGCCAGATCTTCAAAGTGACTTGGCTTCTCTGCCACCCCGATCTCTCGGGATTGTGCATTTATGACCTTGTACTTGGACCTCCGACTAGTCTCGGATCAACTTCTCTAGGGGTGGTAAGTTGTACCGATTGCGCCTGGGCCGACTGGTGGCTCTCGGCAGGGTCGATTGCTCTAGGCAATCGGCCGTGTCGATGCTCATCTCGGCCCAGCTGCAGGCCAATCGGTTGATCGTCTTGGTGATGAAAGGGTGGCCCGGTTGTGCCTGGGCCGACTGCTGGCATTCGGTACGGCTGATTGCCTTGGGGCAATCGGCCGTACGCCTGCCCAGCTCGGCCCAGCTGCAGCTCAATCGGTCCATCCTTGTCTTGAAAGGTTACTTTCGCTTGGGTGAGCCTACCCGGGTACCAATCCCCCGACACTATCGCCTACGCAATCTTAACCAAAAAGCACTCGGGGGCTTAAGAATAAAATCCCCCCGAGAGACGCTATCTCCACTCAAGAGATCTCAACCAAAAGCACTCGGGGGCTTAAGAATAAAACCCCCCGAGAGACGCTATCGCCACTCAAGCGATCTCAACCAAAAGAAATCGGGGGCTTAAGAATAAAATCCCCTCGAGAGACGCTATCAAGCGATCTTAAACACAAACACTCGGGGGCTCGAGCACAAAATCCCCCCGAAGACCGCTCGCGCAGCCTGAAGCTTAAAAATACCCGGCAAACCCCACCTGCTGAGAGCAGGGCTCGAAAGACATGGCCACAATCAGATGGAGCACCAAGTACTCTGAAGAAAGTTTGGAGGAAGCACAGGACACAGGCTCATTTAGTCTTCACCCGATCGCCAACGATCACCTAAAGACTCGGGGGCTACTCCCATCGGGAGCGCTGCCGCGCACCCGATAAAAGACAGAAACCAAATGACAAGGGAAACAAATTTTAGCCTACGCTCGACCCTTCGACTCAAGCGTAGCCTCGGGGGCTACTCCCATCGGGAGCGCTGTCACGCACCCAATAGAACCCACAGTGCAAAGTATTGGATGGACTCGAAGACAGCTCTCGATCGCAAAGGACTCGAACACAGCTCTCGGTTCCAAAGAAATCGAAGACAGCTCCTGATCGTCAAGGACTCGAACACCGTTTACGGTTGCATAAAAGCCCAAAAATAAATTCCATTGCAAAGGATCAAGCACAGTTTACATCATAAGGATCATTTTCAGTACAAAAAGGACTCAACTACATTTGGATAGAAGGAAGCTCCTGTTACAAGAGGGAATCACCCAAGGAATTGAGACTTCTACATGTGTGCTCATGAGGAGAAATTGACCCTAGTAAAAGAGAATCACCACAGACAAAGGAAAAGCAAGCTAGCTGAAGATGTCAATGACATAACAAAAGAGTGAAGCTCGACTTATTTGTCGATGCTCCATTAGCTTCTTCTCCTGCTCCACCAGCTTCTTCTCCAGCTGCGGCCGCTTGCCTTCTTCCCCAGACGAACAGCCTCCTCTCCGGGTTGCCAGTGAAGATGAGGCCGCCTCCAGTTCTACAATGTCGCCTGGCGCACCCGCTTGATCGATGGCTTGACATCGAGGTCCTCTTCAGAGCCAGAGGAGGAAGCAGTTGAAGACGGCTCACCACCACCACCTGAGGAGTCGCCAGAAGACGGAGCCGTAGATGACGCAGGCGTAGGACTCCTCGACCTTGTGGAGCTGTCGCTGCTTGACTCCTGCCAGTGAGGATCCATGCTATTTCCGCTCGGATTGAACGCGCGGACGGTGACAGTGCTTTCGCCGTCAAAACGACAGCTGAGCATATCGCCATCTCGCAGATTCAACCGCCGAGCAAACAAACTCCAACCAGAGCCAAGAAAAATCAAGCGGGAGTTATCAACCTCCAAATCAACATAAGAAGGAGATCGACAGCTCCCTTGAAGATGCAGAAGCAAGCCATCCAAGCCACGTTCAGAGACAATGGCAGAAAAAGAAGAAGGAAGAAGCACGCGACTGGCGCTCCGGCCTCGGACATGCAAAAGAAAATCATAGCTCCAGAAACCCTCCTCCAAGGGAGAGGAAGAAGGCACTGGCGCATCACCATGGCGACCACCACGGCATGAGCGTGGTGCACGGCCACCACGGCCACGACGAACACGGCCACGACCAACACCCCGCCTAGGAACCATGAGAAGAAGAAGGAAGGGCAAAGGAGCAAGCTGGATAGAGGTGAAACGAAGTGGAAGAGAACGCCTTATTTATAGAACACAAAGCCTCCCACAGAGAAGCCGAGACGACAGCAGCAATTAATCCAAAAGACCAAACGTCGCGAGCGTCTCAAATTCCAAGACCAAGATGCTTTCCCACGGGATGCACTGTGCATGAGACGCGTCAATTGACGCGCGTTCCCAACGCGTGTATCGGAAACCCAATCAGCGCCTGCCGCACGCCACAACGGCCATCATTATGACCGGTCACGAAGACGTGACGGGTCAATGGCGAGGCATCCCTGACAGCCATCAAGAAGAGGCATCGTCATCCTGACGAGCGGCGAAGAAAACCAACAGACATCAAGGCTCAGAGTTCCATCTTTCAGATCTTTTCCCCAAGGAATAAAAACAACTTACTCCCATCAGGAGAGTACATCATAAGAGTCCCGGGTGCTCCCTCACCTAAAGGTCAGCCATGTGCTCGAGTGACCACTCGCACTTATGAGAGTCTCGGGTGCTCCCTCAACCCGACGTAAGACAAACATGCATTCGCCAAGATCATACGGCGCTAAGAGTCTCAGGTGCTCCCTCACCTCAAGAGCCGAAACGGCATTCGAGTGACTACTCGCGAAAAAAAACCTGACTGAGCACTCGAAACAAGCTCCTCGGGTGAATGAGTGAACAGCTCGCTTGATGTTTTGTTCCAAGCGGGTGCAATGCTATAAGGCTCCGCGCCTCAAAAACACACATTCCTGGAACACGATACACTGTGCCCAGATGCCACGCAAGATTAGCGTGTAGGTAAGACCACGCTGCGAAGTTCGGCCGGGCTGGGACTTGCCGAAGAGCGATTTCACTCCCAACCTTTCCCATGCGCTGCGCATGATAGAAAAGCCGGGCGGACGCGCCTTAGGCTATGCACATTACTGGCGGAAAATGAACACCGTAAGACCTGAATCGGCCGGACTTTTGCTCGACACCAGTGTTCCAAGCTCACGTCGAGGGACGTGGGTTTGATTGGGCTACTGTGGTATTTTCCCTAGTGCATTTCACCAAGGCTCGACCCGTCGACTCCTTGGGGCCTTTCAGCTTAGCATCCCTCGAAATAGGTTTTGTCATGGCCACCAGACTGCCAGCGACCCGCGGATGAACCGTGCATACTAATAACCAACAAATGAATGTACTCGAGTCCCTGCGCGACTCTTCGAGTCCCCCAGGCACTCAGGGGCTACTAACGAGGGGGTGACCCCACGACTCCTACGGATGAACCTACCTGGTGTCCATGAAGACAGAAGGCCCATGAAGATACAACCTCGGCCTGCTAATTGACACCGACGTAGGAGTCTACGACTCACAAGGAAGGTGCGAAGACTTGCCGTACGGAGCAAGCTAGGGTTAGGAAAGCTTACCTATAAACGTAGCTAAACCCCCCGAGACCTAGCCCAGTATATAAGGGCTAGGAGGGGCGACACCAAAGACAACCAATATCATCTGTAACCCTAGCCTTGAGCGCTCCAGCCTTGGCATCCCCTGTAATCGCATCTCCCCCATCAATAATATCGAGAAGGAGCGTCCATCCCTGTTTGTCGACGAGCTATCGTCCAACCTGTGCCTCTCATGACTAACCCAGGGTCCCTGACCATGGGATTTGCCGGGGTTGATCCCTGTCAATGTTGCTACAGTAGTAACAATCATCAAGACCACTAAAAACAGAAGAAAAAACATCTTGGGTTGCCTCCCAACAAGCACTTTCTATTACGCCTTTAAGCTAGGCATAAAGATTATAGAAGACGCTCTCACAAGAATAAGAATTTTTGAAGCAAAAGAGAGCATAAAGAAGCAAATATGAAACAAATTTAAGCCTAACCCACTTCCTATGCATAGGCATCTTGTAAGAAAATAAATCAAAGAAGCACAAAGTGACATGCATAGAAAGGTGGAAAAAGAACAACTTCAAAACTTCCAACATGAAGAGAGGTGTTTTAGTAATATGGAAGTTTCTACAACCAAGCTTCCCTCTCTCGAAATAATTTTCAGTAGTATCATGTACAACATCAAGAATATAACTATCACATAAATCATGTTGTTCATGACCTACAAGCACACGTGTATAGTTTTTAACACGGTCTTTAGGATCATAAGATAAATGAAACCCATCACATTGAGCTTTGATAAGAGGAAAATTCTCCGGAGTTGGAGATTTCAAGAAGATAATAGGACAATCAAGTGCTGGTGCAATAGCAACAATTTCATGCTTAGCATAAGGAACTATAGCAAGTTCATCTTCGTAAGCATCATCCATAGTGACATCTTGGCCAAAAGTATAGAAGGCATCAACTTCATCAAAAAGGGACATTTCAAAAGAATCCATAGGATCATAACATTCATATAAGGTAAGAGTCAAAGAGTTACTCTCATTGGAAGCTAGACATGGATGGCTCCATTCTTCCTCCTTTTGTTCGTCACTCTCCTCCTCTTTTTCATCCAAGGGGCTTTCGGGTTCAGCAATTTCTTCTTCCATAGAGTCCTGCAAAACATTAGTCTATTCCTTTGGGGGAGAGATTCTCTCAAGATGATCAGTAATATAATAATTTATATCGTAAATTTCCAAACAATAGTTAAGTATCGGAAGACTCTCAGATTTGTAAGGGGTATCATCAATATTTTTAAGAAGAGAAGTAATTCATAGGCACCCTTGTAAGCAACAAAATCTTCTATTTCTTCTGCATCATAAAAATCATAGTTTCTCTTAGCATAAGAAGCTAAGGTTTCATCATCATTGTACTCACATTGGAAAGCAAGGTGTTTGTGCCTCATAAAACAACAAGATTCATCCCGGCAGAAAGATATATTATATATTGAGCACAAGTTTCTAGCATACTCATACAACTGGTGTATTTGTTTCCATAAGTGTATCCCCTTTTGAGACAAGCGGTGTTCCTTGTACCACTTTTGTTGATCCTTAGTGAATCCTCCATGCCAATAAGATCTAGTTTCAAAGAAGTTAGACATTGATTGGCAAGTAAGGAACTAGACATACTATTTTTTGGATTTTTTTTATAAAAGACACAAAGATAAAAACTGAAAGATAAACTAACAAGACTAAAAAGCAAAGGTAAAAGATAGTGTGCAACTCCCCTATCTTGAAGAGTGGAGTCCCCGGCAACGGCGCCAAAAATTGCTTTGATGTCATGAGAGTTTACTTCTCGCCCTCGTTGGTTACCCAAAGTGGAAGGTTGAGATGTAGCGTAGCAGCAAATTTCCCTTAGCGAAGATGCTAAGGTTTAGGATCGACCAGTAGGACTCCAACAGATACAAGAAGGTAGTGAAGTGAACAATGGCGCCGTTTACAACCGAGGTTGCTAACTTCACCTGGACCTGCACACACAGCAAATAACTTTGCTTCCCAACGAGTACAGAGGAGTTGTGAATTCCTCCGGCCTTGTTGTTTACAAAGGATAGAACGCACGGGATAATAATGATAGTGATAGCAACGGAAAAGTAAATAAAGCAGTAAATTGATAGAGGGTGTAAACAGTATTGGAAATATGGTCCGGGGTCCTATGATGTTCACTAGTGATGTCTCTCTCCCAAAAGACGATAAAATAGCCATGCGAGGTAAACAAATTACAGCTGGGCAATTGACAGGATTATGTGCACAAACCAATGCTAATTATGCTATAAAGAAAGGAAGAGGCTCAAAAGCATGGGCGGTATGCCAAGACAAGTAGACCGAAATCCATGTGCATCTACCTACTAATCATCCACCTTGAGATATCTATCCAGAACATCTCGCTGGTATTAAGTTGCGAATCCCACCCAAAGTGTAAACTCAAAGCAACAGACAACTGCATTAAAGAACTTTGCGTAAAGTAAGCAATCCTTGCACCCGCAAGTACAAGCACCGTTGTGTTCCCCATTGTGGCAACAGCACACCCCCTAGACTCATGTTTCTGTCACTCAAGCTAGTCATCAGGGGGCATGAACCCACAATCATGCATAACGCTCCCTCTTGGAGTCACTACCTACTACTTGGCCAAACCAATAAACAGCAACGGAATGTTGGGGTTCGCAGCAGAAAACACAAATTTTTCTAACTAGCGTTCCCATAACCCAAGATCTAGCTAGCCGTATTACCTTAACGGAAAGTAGTGCAGAAATAACATACCTCGGGGTGTAGTCCGTTGCGCAGGAAACGTTCCCGCAAACGTGGTTGATGTAGCCGATCAAGTTTCACAGCCCCCTGGCTGTGTTGAGCACCCGGATGGGTGTAGTGCCACACGTGCAGCACCTCGTAGTACTCGCACACGTACGAGACTCGATGACGACCTCCGTTCTCCGATCCAGCGAAGGTGGCGGAAGCAGACCTCCGGACGGAGCTTCGGCAGCACGACGGCCTCCGATTCTAGCAGAGAAGCCTCAATTCCACTATAGGCTCACACTAGGGAGCCCACCGTGAAAGAGACAAGGGAGGGGAGAAGACCGGAGAAAACCGATCTCAATTCGGAGTAATATTTATTTTCTCACGAATTTTTGTGTGTTAAATATGTGCACCCTGCCCATCTATATATAGGCAGAGGGGAGGGAGTCAACCCCTCTCCCTTAGCAATGTGGGACTAAAGTCCCTTTGTTAAGGGGAGGTGGCCGGCCAAGGGGGAGAGGGGGCGCACCCCTCATGGGCCCTAGGGCCCATGGCGCCTCCCCCCTCTTTTCTTTTTTCTTTTTCCCTTTTATTTCCCCTAATGGGCCTTTTTCTCCACTAAGGCCCATTGCACATATTAATTAGAAAAAAAAAATTAATTATTAATTCAATTAATTAATAACTAAAACATAATATTCCATCTCCCGGTGCTCTGGAACACCTTCCGGTTCACTCCGAACTTGTTTCGGTTCAACACGGTACTTCTCCGATATTGTTTCCTTTATTCTCTGGTTACTCCGATGGTTCCGAAAAGGTCTCCGATTTCATCGAGCCCTTAAGTGTGTTACCCTACGGTCCGAGAACACTCCAGTCATGACCGAGCAGAGGCTACGGTCAATGATCATCAGCGGGACCTGGATGCCCATAATGACCCCTGTGCATTCCGGATATCAAACACCGATTGGACCTTACGCCGTATAGCATTCCCTTTGTCAGCGATACTGGATTGTTCCGAGATTCGATCAATGACATCCTATGTCTGGTTCAACCTCGTTCCGAACTAATCCTCATTCACTCGTTCCCGTGATATTCATCCCCGTGACCTAGTCACACGCTGCAGCTTTATGGATGGAATCTCACCGAGTGGGCCCCGAGTATCTATCCATTATATGGATTGACAAATCCCTCTCTTGTAACAATACTCCTCAACATATCTCCACGGAATACCTAAGATACAACCGTTATGACCCGCATATTTCAGTTAGGTGGTGGGATGTAAGTCAAAGCATCCGGGAAGATAGTAATTATGCACGTACTCACGGTCAAAGGAACGGTCTACCACGTTCTATAATTACAACATTGAACCTTCATAAGATTTGATCATGCTGTAATGCTTACTTTGGGTAATGTTCATCACGTCACTTAACCAGTGAGGTGACCTCATAGTCAAGAGACTTAATTGTCCATGATCGCGAAACTACGACCATCATGTTTACCATGAACTAGTTATCGATGTAGAGGCTAACTAGGAACTCTGGGGTTTCTATACCACACCTGCATCATTGTTTCACTTACGCAGTTCTAGCACGGTATGAAACTGGTTATGAACTTTCTTAGATATATTGGAATAATCCTATATTATTTGCCTCTAGAGCATATATCCAACACGGAAAACATGCAAGAATTACTCAAGAACATAAATATAAAAGAGGAGAATCAAATATATTACTCAAACACAATCTGAACATAATCTCATAATCCATCGGATCCCAGCAAACTCAGCATAGCAACAGCAGAAAATATTACATATGTGCCTCGATCATGTAGGGAAGCTCACGAGGTCTAATCCATGAAGAACAAAGAGGGGAGGAGAACATCACATAGCTACTGGTCATAGACCCATGGTCCAAGGTGGACTACTCACAGTTCATCCGGGAAGCATCCATGGTGGTGGAAAGCTCCCCGAGGTGGTTCCTCCCTCCGGCAGGGTGCCGGGAAGAGGTCTTCTGGTGCTCCCGATCTTGGAAGCGCGGCGGCGGTGGAACAGAGGAGCGATCGCGAAAAAGGGTTCCCGTTTCGGGGTTTTTGCGTCACGGGGAATAAATAGGCTAAGGGGGCCACCAGGCGTCCAGGCGGCACCCTGGCGCGGCCCCACCCTGGGGCGCGCCGGGAGGGCGCCTCGGGCCTTGGTGGGTCCCCTCTGCCCCCCCCCCCCTCGGTGATTCCGGAAGCTTCATGTACGCTGATTTTTTATTGGATTTTTCCCGAATTTTTGGAGCACTTTTAATATGGGGGAAACCTAAAATAGAAAAACAGCAGAAAACATGAACTGGCAGTGGGGTGCACTGAGTTAATAGGTTAGTCCAAATATGATCAAAAGTGTATGGAAGTTCATCAATATCATAGAAATATCACACAAAAGAGGCATGGAGCAAGGAGAAATTGTAGATAAGTTTTGGACGTATCAGGCGGCAGCGGGATCAACATCATATTCACCAAAACCCTGGAAGAAATTCTCATCCAACATTCAGCAAAAAAGACTTCAGGCACAACCTTCCACGGATTCGTACCAGGCAAAGCAGTCTACCCCCTAGGGAAATTAAGCCTGGAAGTTGTCTTCGGCAATGCAAGCAACTTCCGCAAGGAGATGCTAGACTTTGAAGTGGTCGACTGGAAATCACAGTATCACGCCATCCTTGGACGACCAGCCTTCGCGCGCTTCATGGCAGTACCACACTACGCCTACATCAAGCTCAAGATGCCAGGCCCGCATGGCGTCATCACAATCAGCGGCAGCTTCATCAGATCCGACCGCTGCGGTAGAGAGTTCCACAAGATATCATAAACCTTCGGAGCACTTCTAAACCGCGGAACTGCCACACAAGAAGAGGCACTCCCCTAGAGGTCAAATCAGCAACCAGAGGACTCGCGGGTGTCACAATCTCAAGAAATCTTAGCAGCAAGTTTACTTCCTTAGGGCTATCAATCCACCGACCCAAATAAAAGGTTGTCTTCAACAGCCCGCTCGTGTAAGAACAACAGGAAAGATACTACAAATATTTTTCCAAAAAATTGCTTACGCGACTTGAAAATTGGCACTCGGGGGCTCTCTCTCAGAAGCCACCCCCCGAGGCGTTATTCGCTTACGCGACTTGAAAATTGGCGCGCGGGGAATCGCTCGCAGAAGGCACCCCCCGAGGCGTTATTTGCTTACGCGACTTGAAAATTGGCAATCGGGGGCTCGCTCGCAGAAGCCACCCCCCCCCCGAGGCGTTATTCTCTTACGCGACTTGAAAATTGGCACTTGGGGGCTCGCTCGCAGAAGCCCCCCTCCCCCCCCCCTCGAGGCGTTATTCGCTTACGCGACTTGAAAATTGGCACTCGGGGGATCGCTCGCAGAAGCCAACCCCCGAGGCGTTATTCGCTTACGCGACTTGAAAATTGGCACTCGGGGGCTCGCTCGCAGAAGCCACCCCCCGAGGCGTTATTCGCTTACGCGATTTGAAAATTGGCACTCGGGGGCTCGCTCGCAGAAGCCACCCCCCGAGGCGTTATTCGCTTACGCGACTTGAAAATTGGCACTCGGGGGCTCGTTCGCCGCAGCCACCCCCGAGGAGTTACTCGCCGAAAACTTGGAAACCGACAAGACCCGCCCGTACCACACGGAATCCATCCATAACAGATCAAGAAAAATAAACCAAAAAGGGGACCAACGGCACACGCTGTCCAGCAGAAGAAGACAACCTCCAACTCAAAAGAAGAACCTACACCAAGCAAAGCCTAATCTCCAGGCTCTGAT
Organism: Bromus sterilis; assembly: GCA_950022295.1. Classification (NCBI taxonomy): domain Eukaryota; kingdom Viridiplantae; phylum Streptophyta; class Magnoliopsida; order Poales; family Poaceae; genus Bromus; species Bromus sterilis. The sequence continues at coordinate 337,222,041 of OX465597.1, forward strand.
TTCACTTTACACAGAGCGCCCAGACGACGGTCATTCTCCTCGACCACCCACTTCACAACGCCGCTCGCAGGCTCATCCGCTACAGCGTAATGGTCACCCATAGGCTGAGCTCGACCACCAGGAGGACCTCGAGCTGCCAGCATAATGTTCCACACCAGGCCAATGACTATGGACAAAAGCAAAAGCACAGTGGACCCCCGCATGAATCTGTTGGGAATGTGCCCTAGAGGCAAATAAAATATGTTTTATGGAGCATATTCCATTAGTTCATAATATGTTTGATACTATGCATTAACTGTATTAAGCGGAAACATCAATACAGGTGTGGTATACAAACAACCAGGTCCCTAGTCAACCCTAGTATACTAGTCCATTGGGCGATTGATGATCAAGGTTTCCTGATCATGATACAATGGCGTATGTTGACAATGGAGTCGTATCATTGGATAATGATATGATGGACATACACCCACAAGAAGTGTTGCGATGTGATCAAGTCACATAGTTCGACATTGCGATAACTATAACGTAGTGACCAGATCCTTAGACCGTAATGATCATACGTAATTACTGTCTATTAGGATGCCTTGATTTGCTACCCACCGCCTGACTGAAATATGCTGGCCATAAAGGAGTACTTCAGGTATTCCGAATAGATATGTTAATGAGTATGCAAATAGATCAAAGCGGGATTTGTCCATCCGTGTGACGGATAGGTACTCTGGGCCCACTTGGTGATGTTACATCATAAAGTTTGCAAACGTGTGACTAGGTCACGGAGTTGTAATATCACGGGAACGAGTAAACTTGTTTGTTGAGAACGAGGACGAACTAGGTATAGTGGATACCGATGATGAAACCTCGGACAAGCAAAGTACCCCAAGACAAAGGGAACAGGCACAAGGTTAACGGATCCAACAACGATTGAAGTTCATTCGATGGAAGCGCAGGGGCTATCAAGGATTGTAACCAGGTCCAATTGATTAGTCATTGATCAATGAGAATTGTCTCGATCATGTCTGTTGTTTCCCGGACCGTACGGTGTTACACTTAAGGGTACTCGACGCAGTAAGGATTGATTCGGGATCACCGGAGAAATTGGAGAGAACACCGGAATTGTTCCGATGAAGGCCGGAAGTTGTTCCGGGTATTTTGAAAGGTTCAAAATATATTTAATATTTTTTAATATATGCTTTATTATTTAATTATCTGGATTAAATATTAAAATGTATTTAAATATAATTAAAAATGGAAGAAAAGGCATATGGGCCTCATAGGGCCCATTAGGGGGAGAGGGAGTCCTCCCCCATGGGCCATGGCGCCGTGAGGGGGCCCACCCCCCTAGGGCTGCGCCAAAACCCCCCTCCCTTGGGATTAGTCCCACCCCAGAAGTGGAGGGGGGTGGCACCCCTCCTTGGCCTATATAAGGAGGGGTAGGGTGCCATTTTTTCTATATAAAAAATTGATTTGAGAAAAGTTTCTCTCATCTCTCTCTCCCTCCTTTGTCCTTCCTCGAGTGGACTCCCCTTGTTTGGAGTCTACACTTTGTTGGGGATTTCTCCACTATACGCACGCCGTCGTGCTGCTAGAATCGGGATCCGAATCCATCTTCTTTTCGATGCTCTACTGGTTCGGAGCCCGGAGGGACGTCGGGTATACTGTATGTGTATAATCCCACGAGGCACTACACTTGTGGTGCTACTTCGTCGTCGTGGCCGTATCGCGAGGTCTTCATCGACAACGTTCCGACGGGGACGTAATCCCGTCATCGGTCTACAAGGATCGGGTGGCTACAGGAGTCATCGTGGATATGCGCGGCATCGGGGATTGCCGGTACGACTACACCAACCACGTTCATGAGGGAATGTTTCCCGCTTAACAGACTACATACTGGTATGTGATCTATTTCTGTCTGTTACTTGCATCTCCATAGCATAGGTCTTGGGTATGGGTCTCGTAGGTTATGAAAAATTTGTGTTTTCTGCCCCGAACCCCAAAAGTGGTATCATGAGCAAGGCTATGCGTAGATGTATTGTACGGATAGAACACATCTAGTATGCGGGCATCAATTCTCCAATTGTTACCATCTCACGTGTACTCATTTAGCGTTGCGGCAATGTTTGATGAAGCGTCCCCCGACCGACCTTACGCGTTTACGCGAGACTAGTTCCACGCTTGACATATGGCTTGTACCATATAAAGTGGTTGGGGGGTGTCTGTCTCTCTGCATTAGCGATGCGAAGATGTTTGCAACGGAGGGCCCCGACAGGGGTGTAATAGAGACAATTGTGGATTGGTGTTGTGGCTTGTTTTCGCAGGATAGAAAGCCGTTCTTTTCTCGAAACCCCCTAGCAGCCACGTAAAACTTGCAAAAGATAAAGTAGAAAGGCGTTTTCAACTTTAATTTGCATGTCGGGGGGAATCATAGCATGTATGATTTATACTATTGCATCCTGTTTTTCTAATATGTTAGATATACGACGGTAGCATAATAGGATGATCCCTCACTAATCCAACAAAGTGTCCTTCCTTAGTGAAGCACCATCTGGAAAGTTCTTCATTATGGAGGCATCACGTGTCACACGGGTGTCAAACATTTTTACGTTCACAAGAGATGGGTGGAGCAAGCCTAGCATGTCCAGAAACATGGCCTTGCATACGCGGCATATACTCACTAAGGTTATTTTGGCGAGCCTGGCATGTGCAAACATGGCCTCGGGACACAAGAGACCGAAAGGTCGAGCATGAGTCACATGGATGATGTGATTGGCATGATGGCCTACCTTGAACAACATACTGATGGTCGTGTCACACGGGGGACGTATGTTCTTCAAGGATCGTGTAATCACTTAGAATAAACTATGAGGGATGTTTGTCTGAGTGGGAGTTCCAGAATTGTTTTTGAAACATGAACTCCATATTATGAACTTAATCTTCATGTCTTAGCAAATATCATTGTAGATAACATCATACCAATGTTTAGAACTATGGCTCTTTTAGTATGATAGAACTTAAGGTAAATGAGTCTTACTTCATTGATGTGTACCAACACCATTAGAGACATACTCGTTAGTAATGACTTGCTAAACATAATACGAAGAACTGCTAGGAGATACACATGACAACTCCGTAATCAAGGAAGATGATGATGAGTATCGCACTCACCGTCACTTATGAATGACTGTCCAATACACCATAATTCATTCTATGGAATCTGAATTGTGAATGCATGTTAACCAACACGTATGACGTGCTAGGTGAACTTGAAAGCACTTGGTCACAAATCAGAGTAATGGAATATGAGTATATGGACGGGGTTTCTTTCAACTATGGTGGAAGGAACAACCTGCTGAGAAAGTCACTTGGAAAATGTATAAGATACATGGAACACCTTGTGTAAAACTTGGAGTATTGAATGACTGGTTACTTTGCGATAACTGGGGAATTGCATCCGCTTCCTCCCAGTTACAAAGACCATGTCTGGACTATGTCATGAAGGAGAATCGTTCACCTGTCATGAGGTCATGGTTAAAGTCAAGAACTTTAAGAGTAGAACCAATGCAGGAATGGTCATTGACAGAGAAGGTATATTTGATATACGAGTTATAAATGTCTTTCCCACGAAACACTAATTGCGGTTGATTAAGTATTCGATGCTTGAACTTACTGCTTGAGAGTGACTTGGAAGGGATGAGGTGACAATGTGTGCTGACGGCAATCAAGATAGTTGATGGTCGACAACACTCTCCCTCTACATCTATCAATTGATTAATATATGAATAAATTTTATGATCGTTTGAATGAGGACTTTATTAGTGTGTCTTGCATCTCGCGAAGACAATTATTCATATTAGTGAGAAACAAGTCAGTTGTTCTCCTTTTATGAATGATATCTCTTATGGTCACATTACGATTATGAATGAGTTATTCTTATATTGATGATAGTTGTTTGATCATTTATAAGAAATATTGTAATTCCAAGAAATATCCAGGCTTAATAATGACACTACAGTTTAAGTCATGGATGGTATGATGATGTCTTAAGATACTTGATCTCTTGACACATACAAACCATGCCTTTTAGGTGAGATGACTAAAACCTCGCATTCTGGTAAACGGAATGTGTACTGATTGTTGAGTATCATACATTGTGATGTATCGTATGTCAGCATGTGGTGAATTTCATTATTTTGTGAACTTCATATGTGGACTTAGATGAATATATGTATTCACTAATGAAACATGAGTCTGAAATAGTTTGATATGATCAAAAGGGATTTCAGAGTAAAGATGGATATTAAATTAACAAGAAAGACAAGTCTCTACGATTTGATCAAAGTGACAAATGTTTTGAGTTAGTCTTGGGCATAAAGACTTGTGTGAAAGTTGTTCCACAAATTGCAATGTCTTGAGACACTTCAATATGATTGACGTGCCTGAACATTGTGATCATATTCTATCGAAAAGTGTATGGTCTAAGTTATCTCTTACCAAGTTACGTTATTATTGTTTAGAGTTATTAATTTAATATACAAACACTCACTTCAGCATAGGGAACCATCTAAGTTCGTGGAAACCAACACTATATATGTCATGGTGTGTTTTCTAGGAAGCTTGATTTATGTAAGATAAATTATCTTTGTAGTGTATCCTTAGACAACTATGGATGCATCTTCCACAACTAGAACCAAAAGGAGGAAAACTTGTATTGCTATGTTTGGTGTTTGTCAAGAATTGTTCTTGATAAATGTGGTAATGGAAGAAAAGTGAAAGTTCAACCAAGGTAATTGACCTTGCCTCCAAATGTCAGAGTAGTGCAACGGAATATGTTCTGAAAGCAAAGCTCTACAATAATAGGAGAAACTAATGATAATGATCATGATCTCTTTGCTGGGAGCTTTTACTGAGAAAGGTAGGATTCAAGAATATATATTTGCCCTTGGTGCAAAATGATATTCATGATTCACTTGTCATGTTAATGGAACAAGACATTCCTACGAACTACAAAGAAGCGATGGTGGACCTAAGTACGAGATATGACTATGAGTCATGAAATCTTATGTTGAGTTACATTTAAGATTGCTTGAATCTTATCAAGTAAGGAGGTTAGTTGATATTCACAATAACTTCAGAGTTATGAGGAATAAATGTGAACATCAAAGGGACGTCAAGATTGGTTTGTCCCAAAGATTGTTTCTGACAAATTCAATGAGTTGAATACAATGTGTAGCAATGCTTGAGTCAAAGGGATATTCACTACGATTGATCCAGGATTGTTATCAATACCGTGACTTCCTCAAATCCTGTATTTGAAGAAGTGTTGTAATTGGTACAACAAGAAGGTTTTGGAAAAACATATGGATACTAGTGTCTCGTAAACTGAATTCTCATTTTGATGGATGATCAAAGGATTTTGGACTTAACCAAAATATCGAGGAAACATGCATTTGCATGAAACTGAGTGGGGGCTGAATAGTTTCCTGAAACTTAATATGTAGACGACATATTTTGAGTGGGAGCTATGGGAGTATTATCCTAGACTTATATGTAAATGACATATTTGAGTAGGAGCCATGTGGTTAGTATCCTGAACTTAATATGTGTCTGACATATCTGAGTGGGAGCCATGTGGATGTTATCCTTGTCTTATATGTGGCTGACATATTTGAGTGGGGGCAATATGAGTGTTATCCTATAACTTAATATGTGCATGACATATTTGAGTGGGAGCATGATAACATTCTCATATATGGATAACATATTATGAATGGTGCAGTTGGTGTTAGTGATTATTTGAATCTTTCATAAATGAAGATGAATAAGTATTAAGCATTGAAGATCTATTAAGATAGATATGTGTTTAATAACATTGAGTCGTAATACTTTCATGGATAAGATTCTGAAGGAGTTCAGAATGGGACAAGTCAAGAAGTGGTCCTTACATGTATATCCAAGAGAAGTGTTGAGTTAATCTCAGTACAAGGACAATGGTTAATGAAAGAAATGGATGTGTTGGATCCTCTATGCCTTTCTCATAGGTTCTTTCATATAAAAACCAGAGTTATGTACTCGACGTAATGTGACCCAAATTCTTAGTAGTAAGAACATGTTGTGATATGATTTATGAGGAAATCATTGAACAAAGAGTTAAGTTTATCCTTCAGTGTCTGAAGAGAACTGAGGATACATCTCAAATTTGTAAAGGATAGTGGACTTGACCATAAATGTTATGCAGGTTCAAGTTTTGACACTAACCTAGAAAATTGAGATATCATACTAATGAATGCCTAAGTTGAAAGAAACATGGTTAGACATCAAAGTTGCATACAATGCACTAAGGATTGAATCTACATTGATGTGGCTGCTTTAGAAGTAGCAGGAGTTATATTATGGCTTAAGAAGTTCGACTTCTGATTGAGTGAGTTTCAAGTGTGCATGACTATGGGAAAGTCCGCGTGACCCACTGGATGTCATTGCTATGACACAGCAAATGAAGTCTCACTTCACCGCCAAATATATATACCTCATCATTATAGTGGATAATGAAGGAATGTCAAATTAGGTGACATTATGATTTGCAAAAGGACATACTGTTCTGAATGGTACCCAGACCATTGATACAACCTCTTCCACGGGCAAGCATGATCAATAAGGAGTTATGATCCAGAGAAAATGCAACTAGATTATTTGTACTCTAGTGCAAGTGGGAGACTGTTGGGAATGTGCCCTAGAGGCAAATAAAATATGTTTTATGGAGCATATTCCATTATTTCATAATACGTTTGATACTATGCTATAACTGTATTAAGAGGAAACATCAATACAGGTGTGGTATACAAACAACCAGGTCCCTAGTCAACCCTAGTATACTAGTCCATTGGGCGATTGACGATCAAGGTTTCCTGATCATGAGACAATGGCGTCTGTTGACAATGGAGTCGTATCATTGGATAATGATATGATGGACATACACCCACAAGAAGTATTGCGATGTGATCAAGTCACATAGTTCGACATTGCGATAACTATAACGTAGTGACCAGATCCTTAGACCGTAATGATCATACGTAATTACTGTCTATTAGGATGCCTTGATTTGCTACCCACCGCCTGACTGAAATATGCTGGCCATAAAGGAGTACTTCAGGTATTCCGAATAGATATGTTAATGAGTATGCAAATAGATCAAAGCGGGATTTGTCCATCCGTGTGACGAATAGGTACTCTAGGCCCACTCGGTGATGTTACATCATAAAGTTTGCAAACGTGTGACTAGGTCACGGAGTTGTAATATCACGGGAACGAGTAAACTTGTTTGTTGAGAACGAGGACGAACTAGGTATAGTGGATACCGATGATCAAACCTCGGACAAGCAAAGTACCCCAGGACAAAGGGAACAGGCACAAGGTTAACGGATCCAACAACGATTGAAGTTCATTCGATGGAAGCGCAGGGGCTATCAAGGATTGTAACCAGGTCCAATTGATTAGTCATTGATCAATGAGAATTGTCTCGATCATGTCTGCTATTTCCCGGACCGTAGGGTGTTACACTTAAGGGTACTCGACGCAGTAAGGTTTGATTCGGGATCGCCGGAGAAATTGGAGAGAACACCGGAATTGTTCTGATGAAGGACGGAAGTTGTTCCGGGTATTTTGAAAGGTTCAAAATATATTTAATAATGTTTAATATATGTTTTATTATTTAACTATCTGAATTAAATATTAAAATGTATTTGAATATAATTAAAAATGGAAGAAAAGGCATATGGGCCTCATAGGGCCCATTAGGGGGAGAGGCAGTCCTCCCCCATGGGCCATGGCGCCATGAGGGGGCCCACCCCCCTAGGGCTGCGCCAAAACCCCCTCCCTTGGGATTAGTCCCACCCCGGAAGTGGAGGGGGGTGGCACCCCTCCTTGGCCTATATAAGGAGGGGTAGGGTGCCCTTTTTTCTATATAAAAAATTGATTTGAGACAAGTTTCTCTCATCTCTCTCTCCCTCCTTTCTCCTTCCTCGAGTGGACTCCCCTTGTTTGGAGTCTACACTTGGTTGGGGATTTCTCCACTATACGCACGCCTTCGTGCTACTGGAATCGGGATCCGAATCCATCTTCTTTCCGCTGCTCTACTGGTTCGGAGCCCAGAGGGACGTCGGGTATACTTTATGTGTATAATCCCGCGAGGCACTACACTTGTGGTGCTACTTCATCGTCGTGGCCGTATCGCGAGGTCTTCATCGACAATGTTCCGACGGGGTACGACTACACCAACCACGTTCATGCGGGAACGTTTCCCGCTTAACGGACTACATACTGGTATGTGATCTATTTATGTCCGTTACATGCATCTCCATAGCATAGGTCTTGGGTATGGGTCTCGTAGGTTATGAAAAATTTGTGTTTTCTGCCCCGAACCCCAACAGAATCTTTTGATTTACCACGCGATGAAGCTTCGCAGGCTGAGAGAACACCCGGCACAGCCTCTCAAGAGACGATGGAACAGGAACCAGCGGATAAAATTCAGAGAAAATCCCACCAAGCACCCTGCAACAGTACCCAAGAGCCTGCGGCACCCTTTCAACCCGCCGTCAAAAACTGGCGAACACTCGAGCACGCGATCTATTGGTGGTGCGATATCTCGCCCCCTCTTTGGTTACCCGAAGTGGAAGGTTGAGATGTAGATAGCAGCATATTTCCCTTAGCGAAGATGCTAAGGTTGAGTATCAAACCAGTAGGACTCCAACAGATACAAGAAGGTGGTAAGTGAACAATGGCGCCGTTCACAACCGAGGTTGCTAACTTCACGTGGACCTGCACACACAGCAAATAACTTTGCTCCCAACGAGTTCAGAGAGGTTGTCAATCCCTCCGGCCTTGTTGTTTACAAAGGATCAAACGCACGGGATAATAATGATAGTGATAGCAACAGAAAAGTAAATCAAGCGGTAAATGAATAGCGGGTTTAAACAGTATTGGAAATATGGACCGGGATCCTATGATGTTCACTACTGATGTCTCTCTCCCAAAAGACGAAAAATAGCCATGCGAGGTAAACAAATTACAGCTCGGCAATTGACAGGATTATGTGTGCGAACCAATGCTAACTATGCTATAAAGAAAGGAAGAGGCTCAAAAGCATGGGAGGTACGCTAAGACAAGTAGACCGAAATCCATATGCATCTACCTACTAATCATCCACCTGAGATATCTATCCAGAACATCTCACTGGTATTAAGTTGCGAATCCCACCCAAAGTGTAAACTCAAAGGGACGGACAACTGCATTAAAGAACTTTGCGTAAAGTAAACAATCCTTGCACCCGCAAGTACAAGCACCGTTGTTTTCTCCCTTGTGGCAACATCACATCCCCTAGACTCATGTTTCTGTCACTCAAGCTAGTCATCAGGGGGCATGAACCCACAATCATGCATAACGCTCCCTCTTGGAGTCACTACCTACTACTTGGCCAAACCAATAAACAGCAACGGAATGTTGGGGTTCGCAGCAGAAAACACAAATTTTTCTAACTAGCGTTCCCATAACCCAAGATCTAGCTAGCCGTATTACCTTAACGGAAAGTAGTGCAGAAATAACATACCTCGGGGTGTAGTCCGTTGCGCGGGAAACGTTCCCTCAAACGTGGTTGATGTAGCCGATCAAGTTTCACAGCCCCCTGGTTGTGTTGAGCAACCGGATGGATGTAGTGCCACACGTGCAGCACCTCGTAGTACTCGCACACGTACGAGACTCGATGACGACCTCCGTTCTCCGATCCAGCGAAGGTGGCGGAAGCAGACCTCCGGACGGAGCTTCGGCAGCACGACGGCCTCCGATTCTAGCAGAGAAGCCTCAATTCCACTATAGGCTCACACTAGGGAGCCCACCGTGAAAGAGACAAGGGAGGGGAGAAGACCGGAGAAAACCGATCTCAATTCGGAGTAATATTTATTTTCTCACGATTTTTTGTGTGTTAAATATGTGCACCCTGCCCATCTATATATAGGCAGAGGGGAGGGAGTCAACCCCTCTCCCTTAGCAATGTGGGACTAAAGTCCCTTTGCTAAGGGGAGGTGGCCGGCCAAGGGGGAGAGGGGGCGCACCCCTCATGGGCCCTAGGGCCCATGGCGCCTCCCCCCTCTTTTCTTTTTTCTTTTTCCCTTTTATTTCCCCTAATGGGCCTTTTTCTCCACTAAGGCCCATTGCACGTATTAATTAGAAATAAAATAATTTTAATTATTAATTCAATTAATTAATAACTAAAACATAATATTCCATCTCCCGGTGCTCTGGAACACCTTCCGGTTCACTCCGAACTTGTTTCGGTTCAACACGGTACTTCTCCGATATTGTTTCCTTTATTCTCTGGTTACTCCGATGGTTCCGAAAAGGTCTCCGATTTCATCGAGCCCTTAAGTGTGTTACCCTACGGTCCGAGAACACTCCAGTCATGACCGAGCAGAGGCTACGGTCAATGATCATCAGCGGGACCTGGATGCCCATAATGACCCCTGTGCATTCCGGATATCAAACACCGATTGGACCTTACGCCGTATAGCATTCCCTTTGTCAGCGATACTGGATTGTTCCGAGATTCGATCAATGACATCCTATGTCTGGTTCAACCTCGTTCCGAACTAATCCTCATTCACTCGTTCCCGTGATATTCATCCCCGTGACCTAGTCACACGCTGCAGCTTTATGGATGGAATCTCACCGAGTGGGCCCCGAGTATCTATCCATTATATGGATTGACAAATCCCGCTCTTGTAACAATACTCCTCAACATATCTCCACGGAATACCTAAGATACAACCGTTATGACCCGCATATTTCAGTCAGGTGGTGGGATGTAAGTCAAAGCATCCGGGAAGATAGTAATTATGCACGTACTCACGGTCAAAGGAACGGTCTACCACGTTCTATAATTACAACATTGAACCTTCATAAGATTTGATCATGCTGTAATGCTTACTTTGGGTAATGTTCATCACGTCACTTAACCAGTGAGGTGACCTCATAGTCAAGAGACTTAATTGTCCATGATCGCGAAACTACGACCATCATGTTTACTACTACAAAAGAATAGCAACCTCAACTACCTACTCCAAGTCAAGACACAAAACTCAGTGCAACAGGCAAACTCTCTAAACAAGATAAACATGAAAACACAAGAGAGTTCCAGCAAAAAACTAAACGAAGAGCTAAACATGACAGTAGCAATGAAAAAGATAAAGAACACATACAGCCAAGATAAGCATGAAGAATCCTATGTTGTGTTCTAGATTTTGAAAGTGGAGCGTATTTCTCTCCCACACAAAGAAAGTTGGGTTCTAACTTGTTATGAACATCAAGGAAATCTAAAGAAAACTAAAAATAAAACCTAAGAGCGAGACGCTCCAAGCATAGCACATAACGCATGAAATGATAAATATATAGTGAAACGAAAGACGAACTGATAATTGTTGATGGAGAAGGGGATGCACGGGGGCATCCCCAAGCTTAGACGCTTGAGTCTCCTTGAATATTTCTTGTGGATTCATGGGGGCACCCCCAAGCTTGAGCGCTTGACACTCCTGAATCTTCTTTCATCATCTTCCCTCGCACACTTGAAAACTCCCTTCATACATAACTCATCATAATCTGATTAGCGAGGTTAGTACCCATAACAAAATATTTTTTAGTCTACTGGAAATAAGGATATTCTTGAAGAGATACTGTTTCTCAAGATTTCCAAAAAGTTTTTGCAAAGAAAAAGCAAGCTTAAGGTTTGCAAAACGAAGAAAAGGCAAAACAGGACAGAATCTGTGAAAAACAGACCAGCAGGTAGTAAAGAATTTTTTAGGGATACTACTTCAACTCAAATAAAAAAACTCAGAACATACGAAAGTTCCATAATTGTATAGAGCACGCTGTGTAAAAATTTCAGCTCAAAAAGATGAAATGGGATTTTTCTGTGATTTTTCCAGTCACGAGGACAGAATCTGTTTTCTGGACAGCATGTCACAACTTTCACTTCCCTTGTCATATGAGGCTATAATTGGCACAAAGCTTGAAAAGTAAAGATACAGTGATGTTGCTACAGTAGTAACAATCATCAAGACCACTAAAAACAGAAGAAAAACAGAAAGGAAATCCTAAATTCGTTGTGGGCTGCCTCCCGAAAGCGCTTATTTAAAGCCATTAGCTAGGCTTAATGCAATAAGAAGGAATCAAATATCATCCTAATAATCGGAGTTGTAAATCGATTCAAATGGTTCCTCAACAAGTTCATCCTTGTTTCTTTTAGGAAAGGGGTTGACGAGGGGGTGACCCCACGACTCCTACGGATGAACCTACCTGGTGTCCATGAAGACAGAAGGCCCATGAAGATACAGCCTTGGCCTGCTAATTGACACCGACGTAGGAGTCTACGACTCACAAGGAAGGTGTGAAGACCTGCCGTGCGGAGCAAGCTAAGGTTAGGAAAGCTTACCTGTAAACGTAGCTGAACCCCCCGAGACCTAGCCCAGTATATAAGGGTTAGGAGGGGCGACACCAAAGACAACCAATATCATCTGTAACCCTAGCCTTGAGCGCTCCAGCCTTGGCATCCCCTGTAATCGCATCTCCCCCATCAATAATATCGAGCAGGAGTGTGCCTCCTTGTTTGCCGACGAGCTATCTTCCAACATGTGCCTCTCATGACTAACCCAGGGTCCCTGACCATGGGATTTGCCGGGGTTGATCCCCGTCAATTGGCGCCGTCTGTGGGAACTACACAGGTTGGGATCACGATCTCGGCGGTCTCGTCTTCAGCAAGCTACAACTCAAGGGCAAGAACCAGATCTAGCCCACTCGAAGGACTCAAGATCACGGCGAACATCTCTGCCACCCCATCAAGACCGCTCGAGCTACAGTTGTGCCAGGACCAATACCACGGTAACGGCCAAGTGCAGCGTCAGCGCCGAAGGAATCGACGACCCAGAAGAACGGCGAGGGACCTCTACGAAGGAATTCCACTCGACGAACCGCGACGCACAGCGGAGGACTCGCAAATCTTTCGACAACCCACCACCACCCGGGCACCCGCCGCACATCAAGACGATGACTACGAGATCGAAACCAGCGATCAGCAGAACCACCGCCAAGGAAGAAGGAATCGACGACCCAAAAGGCGCGCATGGGAGATCTATGGAGAGGCCCCAATAAACGAGCCACGACACGCATCCGCGCAACCGACGATCGCCCGACGACACGCCGTCACACGAGCACCTGCCGTCAGTCAGGACAGCGACTCGGAGACACCGGTGGACGAGTACTACGACCCAGATCGAAGGCCGGATGAGTTCGCCAACCTCATCAAGAACCAAGACATGAGTCGAGGAATTGACAACGACCCCCGCTCCCACGAACACCCGGAGGATCACGAGCAAATCTTCAGAATCTCAAGAAGGAAGAGGCACGCCGGATCTAGCAAGCTCACAGCTAGAGAACAGCTGGCAGGACCCTGTACGATCCACAGCTTCGAGGACGACTGGGGACGCGTCAGGTCAGGTCACGCTTTGAGGGACTGCCGCCTGTTCAACGAGCTAGCCGAAGACCTCAAGAAGGATAAGCAGAAAGAAGACGGGCGCAACCGACGACCCGAACAATCGCCGCCCTCATGCCCGGAAGGACGTCACAGCCCGCCTACACTCATACATGGTCCATAAAGGAAGGGTACCGCAAGCACGAAGCGACGCCTACACTCTGCAAGCCAGAGCAGCCGAGAACATAAACATAGTCGAAGTCTACCAGCTGCATGATACGGAGACCAGCATCACGTTCTCACAGGACGACCATCCACCCGCAGTCCCAAGACCAGGGCACGCGCCCCTGGTGCGCGACGCACAAATCGGAGGGTATGACATGGATATGGTCTTCATGGACGGAGGCAGCAGCATGAACATCATCTTCGCCAGCACCCTGCAAAAGATGCTGATCCCACGATCAGTATGGAGAAAATCGAGCACCGAGTTACACGGAGTAGTCCCAGGAGAAGCAGCCGCATCCCTCGGAGTCATCGAACTCGATGTCATCTTCGCCAACCGACGCAACTTCGCAAAGCACGTCCTCGAGTTCGAGGTACTCGACTGGCAATCGCAGTACCACGCCATATTGGGACGGCCAGCATTCGTGCAGTTCATGGTGGTCCCACACTACGCCTACCTCAAGATCAAGATGCCAGGATCAGCAGGAGTCTTCACGATCAATGGAAGCTTCATCAAGTCAGATCAATGCGATCGTGACTTCCACCGAATCTCCGACACATTCGGAGCCGAGCAAGAACTCAGAGAAATAGCCATGGTGACGGACAAGAGTACCTTCCCATTGGTGAACCGAAGCGAATCCAAGGAGTACGGGCGCGACTTCAGCATCGACAGCGACACAGTCACTCACCAAGTGCACCCGACGGACCCGGACAAAACAGTCCGCGTGTACGCCCACCTACCAGAGGAGCAGGCGACGGCTCTCGTCGCTTTCCTTCGAGACGAGTGGGAAATATTCGCCAGGTGCCCAGCCGACATGCCTGGAATACCACGCGAATTCGCGGAACACGCCCTACGCATCAAGCAAAACACGAAGCCGGTGAAGCAAGCGCGGAGACAATTCTCGGAGCCCAAGCGCAGAGCAATTGGGGAGGAAGTCAACCGGTTGCTCGACGCCCAGTTCATCGTAGAAAAAAAGAAAGCCACCTGGATAGCCAACCCAGTGCTTGTGCCCAAGAAAGACACGACCGTGCTACGCATGTGTGTCGACTACGGACCAGTCAAAAAGCATTGCCCGAAGGACCACTTCCCCCTGCCTAGAATCGATCAGATAATCGACTCGACAGCAGGGTGCAATTTACTTTCCTTTCTTGACGCTTACTCAGGATACAACCAGATCAGGATGAAGGAAGAAGACAAAGAGCACACATCGTTCATCACCCCCTATGGAGTATTTTGCTACAGGACCATGCCCTTCGGACTCAAAAACGCAGGCGCCACTTACCAGCGAATGATGCAGGCCTGCCTAAAGGAGCAAATCGGAAGAAACGTGCAAGTCTATGTGGACGACATCGTCATCAAGACCTACAAAGCATCCACACTACTCAACGACCTGTGCGAAACCTTGGCAGCGCTCAACAAGTACAGAATCAAACTCAACCCAAAGAAGTGCGCATTCGGCGTACCGCGGGGAAGCTGCTTGGCTATATGGTCTCTGACCGAGGAATCGAGGCAAACCCTGAGAAATTCCAAGCCATCACCCGAATGCAAGAACCAACCGACGTCAAAGGAGTACAACAGCTCACTGGAAAGCTCGCAGCCCTAAGCCGCTTCATCAGCAGGCTGGGAGAACGCACGCTGCCTTTCTGTCAGCTGCTCAGGAAAGGAGAGAAATTCGAGTGGACGGAGGAAGCCCGACAAGCATTCGCGGGCCTAAAGAAAACACTTTCGACCCCACCAATCCTGGCGGTACCCAAGGAACGGGAGAAGCTATACCTCTACGTGGCAGCACGTAACAGTGTAGTAAGCACAGCGCTCGTTGTCGAACGCGCAGAAGAAGGCAAGGCCCAGAGCATTTAGAGACCAATCTAATACCTCAGCATGCTCCTGACCAAATACCAGCAACAGTACCCACACTATCAGAAGCTACTACTGGCCATCGTCATGACCTCGAGTAAGGTGTCCCACTGCTTCGGCGAGCACCCTATCACAATCGTGAGCAGCGCACCACTCACTGATATACTCAACAACCCTGGAGCGACTTGACGAGTCGCCGAGTGGAACATTGAGCTCAGCCCACGGGACCTGTAGTTCAAGCACCCAACAGCCATCAAAGCCCATGTACTCCCAGATTTCCTGGTCGAGTGGACGGAGGTTCAGACACCAGGCCCCCCAGACCTATCAAGTTCATGGTCAATGTTCTTCGATGGGTCCAAGAGACAACAAGGAGCCGGGGCAGAAGTTGTGCTCATCTCCCCTAAAGGAAAAAAGCTGAAAATATGTCCTCTAGATCAACTTCAGTCACGCCTCCAACAACGAAGCAGAATACGAAGCACTCCTCCATGGCATCCGCATGGCCAAAACATGCGGAGCCACTCGCCTCATAATTTACGGGGACTCCAATCTCGTCGTCCAGCAGACGATGAGAAACTGCAACGCAATAGCCGACAACATGGCGGCCTACCAAGAGCTCTACAACGCACTCGAAGGAAATTTCGATGGATGCGAGCTCCACTACATCACCAGGGACAACAACACAGAAGCTGACGAACTCACAAACATCGGTTCGAACCGAGGACCAACACCACCCGGCGTTTTTCTCGAAAGCATCAGCCGAAGATCCATCAAGGTACAGGAAGCAGCACCTGAAGCAGTCGTGGACGGCGAGGACGCAACAGACCCGGCGCGGGTGGCAGAAGCAACCCCATCAGAAGGCACAAGCACCAGCACACCCGACAGCACAGCCCCGACAGAGCTCGAAGGACCCGTCTGGGCAAAACCGCTCCTCCGATTTCTAATCGAAGGTACGCTACTGCAAGACGTGGCCGAAGCACGACGCATCAGCCGATGATCCAAAGCATTCACGGTGATCAACAAACAACTATACAAGCGCAACATCACCCAGATACTCCAAAGGTGCATCGACGAAGAGGACGACAAAGCCTTACTGCTCGAAATCCACGAAGGCACCTGCGGACATCATGCGAGCAGCAGAGTACTCGTGTCCAAAGCATTCCGAGCTGGGTTCTATTGGCCCACAGCCATGAAAAACGCGGAGGAAATCGTGCGACGTTGTGTCGCCTGCCAGAAATTCGCCAACAGGCCACACGCTCCCGCCTCAGAACTCAAGACCATACCACTATCCTGGCTGTTTGCCACCTGGGGACTCGACATGGTGGGCCCACTCAAGAAATCATCAAAGGGCGTAAGGACACACCTGCTCGTCGCAGTCGACAAGTTCACTAAATGGATTGAAGCAGTACCCATCACCAGCTCCACAGCCCTCACGACTGTCAACTTCATCAAATCAATCATCTTCAGGTTCGGAGTGCCACACAACATCATCACGGAAAACGGCACGAACTTCACAGCCGCAGAATTCCAGAACTTCTGCGAAGAACTGGGCATCAAAACCAATTATGCATCAGTCGCGCACCCACAGTCCAACGGCCAGGTAGAAAAAGCAAACGGCCTTGTGTGCGGAGGAATCAAGAAACGTGTAAGGCCCCCGATGCGGTGCTAACTCGAGTTAGTCGCCTTCGCGTCCCGCTCAAGTTAGTAGCGCATAAAGAGCCACCGACTCACGACACTCGCACTTGTGTCGCTGCCGGATTCTCGACAACAGGTATATGAACAAAGAACTTAAACTAAGACATAAATATATAGATTCCAGGGCATACATCTCCGCTGGATTTATTACAACATCTCAGAGGTCCATGGACCCATCAGTACAAGCGGAAGACAAACACGACCGAGTACGGTCAAAATCCAAATTGCCCTAGAGAGGGCTGCACATAAATAGTCCACCCACGGATCGTCAAAGCCCAATTATAGGATCTACTGAACGAGGTCATCCTCATCGTCATCCTCCGGAGGCACCTCCACGAAGTATCGTCCAGTGCTCAAGTCAAGGTAGTAATCCACTGCAGCGGCCGGTCAGGCAAAACAGTAAAAGCACAAAAGGAAAACAGGGTGAGATTATATCATTACAGGATAACTATCTCCCTACGGTAAGACAAGATAAAAGTAAAGGTTGCAGCCGCACTAGCATATATGGTGGCTATCGTTCTATTAGAGTAGAGGTAAGATCCAAGAAATACACGTGACATCGTGTCATAGGTCCACTATCCACCTACTTACGTCAAACATAACACAACCTGGATCTTCTCTCGGCCCCCCTGGACGAAGAAAAGCAACCAAGGCACTCACACGGTAGGCAAGTTTTAATTAAGGTTCAAATTGATGTTATTCTATGAACAAGGAGTAGGTCTCAAGTCGTCCATAACCGCGGACACGGCTTTTTGAAAAGATTTAACCCTCCAACTTCCCATCATAGTCTTCGCATGTACGCCCGGTTTCCATTTGGCTAGGTAAGCGCCTGAATCTCCGGAACGTCAGAGTCCCGCTAACTAACAACGCACAATTCCGGGTGGCCCCCGGTGAGTTGACACCCAACTCAAAAGCCGGCCGCGCTCTCGAATCGGCCTCTACCGTCTGGACGAGGTCGGGTTAGTTGCCCAAACAGATGTGGACAACCCCCTAGCTTCCAGGTTTGGACCAACAAGAGAAACCATGTCTCCGCTGGCCCGGGTTGTTTCGAAAACTGCTGGGGTACCAACCAAGCACACACACGTTTGCAAAAGTAAACCAGCTTGGGACACCACTAGAACTGTTTGAAGCTAGGTAGGTAAGACAAGGGGACCCCATAGAATCCCACACACGATTAGGCACGCTCGTCAAGAAACACAATACCCGGAACTCGGGACCTAGGTGACTCAAATGGAACAAAACACCTGGCGGGAACAGCCCGGTCTCCCATCTTTCCTCAAGTATAAATTAACATCATATTAATAAGAAATATCAACCAACTTCTTTAAATGACATGATATCCCAAACCATAGCATAGGGTAAGCAGCAAGTTTTCCTACTCATACTAAGCAATGGCTGAGCAGCGGTAACTTAGCAACACAATGTTTTGCTGGGATGTGGGGATCATGGCTGTTTGGTTTTGAATGTGGCATAAGCAAGGTGGATAGGATCAAACAAACGTTCTAGGCTACAGCTAGGCAGGTAGGCAGAAAGGTATCAAGTAATGGTATAAATCTTCCTCTTGCCTGGGTAATCGGTCGTCGAAGTAGACGCGGCAGGGTCCTCGGGCTCGGTGTCAGAAATCTCCACGTAAGTCTCCTCGGCGGTCTCAGGTGCTAACGTAAGGTATCGGCAAGGAAAGCACACAAGTAAACATCGAGATCAACAATGCTCAAGCATGTATGAGATGGTCCAGTTTGATAGACATGGTGTGACCCTAGCTAGTCAATTTTAAATGAAGGTGTTGACGAGACGTCAACAACTGCATATGCAATTACTTATATTTTTATGGCTTTGGTCACAGCCTTAATTTTGGTGTAAGTAACATGGCAACATGACATGACATTAAGCAATCTCAACAATTAAACAAAAATAAGCATCGTGAAATAAATTCTATCGATTCCGGAGACGGAGAAAGTGTCGGTGAAAATGACACCAAGGGAGTATCAAAGGAAGAAAAAGCACATGGCAACTTGAAGGGGGTGCATATGGCAAGAATTTGCAAGATAGAAGAAGAAGGGGGGGTACATGGGGGTGCCAACTGGTGGGTCCCATGTATGAGAAAAGATGAGAGGGGCAGCCTTGATGGTGGTGGTGGTGCAATGACACCACATCATCAACATGGCATGATCACATGTGGGCATTTACTTCCCTCCACATGCTTGCATTTTCATGTTGCTCAAACACAAAACCAAAGTGACCATGACGGTCAGTGCATTTCTACCCCAAAAGATATATGACATGAGCACAAAGCATTTGAATTCAAATAGAATTCAAAAGAAAAAAGGAAAAGGATTAAACAAAAAAAAGAGAAAACAGAAGGAAAAAAAAGGAAAAACAGAGGCAGACCAACTTGGACCAACCTCAGGTGGCCTCGGGCCCAGGAGCCTCAGCTCCACCTCTCCTCTGCACTCTGCCCGCACTGGGCCAAGCCCACACGCGCCAAGCAGCCCACTGCAGAGAACAAAACGAGAAAAAGGAAAAAAGAAGAAGGGGGGATGTGCACCCGACGGGACTCGATCCCACACCGTTGCAAACACCACCCAGCCCTCCTACCACTGCACTACTGAACGGGGTTTGAACGAGAACCCGTAACAGGCAAGACAAGGTGCAGACGCGCTCCAGACAGAGACAAAAATTCAGACTAGCTCACTGTAGACGGCGACGACCTCCGGCGAAGCCCGCCTCAGTTACAGATCACCCGCAACGCCGCTGATGCGTGGAATCAGGAGCTAGTACATCCAGCTGCAGATTCCCGGCCAGCGCTGCACCTAGAACACACCAGGGAAGTCGCTAGCCTCTCCTGAATCCTACCGCGGCGAACTGTTCTGGCGAAACTGACGAAGACACTGACGAAGTTCTTCAGACCGTGGCGGCGCCGAGACAATCCGGCGAGGCTCACATCGCCTACGGCGCTCCGTGGCGCAACGGCTAGCTGCTACTCGAAGCTGGACCCTCCAAGGTTCCATTTTGCTCGCTTCCCCCGCCGGCAACCCAAAAGGGAGCGGCTTTCCTCGCCAGCACGGCTACGGCGGAACAGAGCCCGCACGACAGGCCGTCGAGCAGAACGACGACTACTCATGACGCTAGCGCTCACCGCACGCTCTGCTCGCGAACTGCGCAACCGCACACACACCACACTCCCCGGAGACACGCTCTTGGCGTGCACGGCTCGCCAGAGCGGCGACAGAAACACCTTCACGGCGCCAGACGTCCTACGGGTACTAGGGGAGGAACGGAGACGCGGAGGCTCACCTAGAGGGGCTCGTCGGTGACCCTGACCTTGCCGGGAGGAAAAAGATCCACGGGGTCGTCGTCGAGGAAGACAGGTCCGAGGCGCAACGCCGCGGCTCGTCGCTCCTTGGGGCTTGCAGGTCGAAACTGCAGAGGGGAAACGGTGAGGACGGGCTAGGAGAAGGCGCAGACGAGCGCAGGCTCATCGTGCGCGAAGAACGGCGACGAATTTCACCGTGAGCCTCACCTGTCATGCGGAACGGGGGAGGTCCGAGCGTTCGATGGGGTGCGGCGGCGGCGGAATTGAGAGGGGGAGCAGATCTAGGGCACCGCGGGGGAGCCCTGGGCGTGCTCTTATAGAAGGGGGTAGCTCTCCCTGGCCGGCGGGCTCCATCGCCTTGGCCGGACTCGAGCTGTGAGAGGAGGAGGGCGGGGGGACCGTGGCCAGCGTGGAAAGAAGACGACCCCGGAGCCGTTAGATGCAGATCAAAGGGTCCCAGGCGCGCTCCACTTACCCCTTCGCGGCTGGGCTTTAGCCCAAGATGCAAAGAAAGGCCAGGCGGGCTGGGCCTGCAACAGGGAGCCTGGAAAAAAAGGGAAAACCCCTACTGCTGATCCTTTTCCATTTAAAAATAAAACAGAAAGGAATAAGAGTTTTCCAGGATTAAATACAAGGGCTAAAAATGCATAAAAATATGTCAAATGATCCTTGTAATATTCCTCAATTTCCAAAAATGGTTTGAGCATTTTTGCAACAACAAAAATGTGGCCCACTTTTGGGAATTCAAAATCACTTTGAACTGCATTCCCCATTTTTGATTATGGAAAAAATGCATTGAGGTTTTTAACACCCTTGCCATTGCAAATGAAATGGCTATGCCAAGTTTGGGGTCAAGGAGAGCATGCATGCAACAATGAAAAATCTTCAAACACCCTTCTTGAACCAAATTGGATGCAGATTCAAACAAACCAACTGGGCTCTAATCCATATGCAAATTTAAATCACCACATGAAATTACAATCTTTAGCATCATGCCAAGTTACAAAGTCAACAGACAAGGTACAATCTCATGGTGATTTCTTATTATTGCAAATGGGCTATTACAGCACTCCCCCACCAACACAGGATCTCGTTAATACGTCCAAAACGTATCTATAATTTCTGCTTGCTCGATGCATGTTTTGTGTGATATTGCTATGATCTAGATACACTTTCATGCACTTTTGATCATATTTGGACTAACCTATTAACTCAGTGCACCCCAGTGCCAGTTCCTGTTTTCTGCTGTTTTTCTATTTCAGTTTTCCCCCATATAAAAAGTGCCAGAAAAATTCCGGGAAAAATACAGAAAAAATCAGCGTACAGGAAGCTTCCAGAAGAGCCCGGGAGGGGCCAGAGGGGAGCCAGGGGGGCCAGGCGGCCACCCGGCGCGTTCCCACCCCTGGCCGCGCCAGGAGGGTGCCTGGGGCCCCTGGCCCACCGTTGGCTGCCCCCTTTCGCCTATTTATCCCCCGTCATGGGAAAACTCCAGAAGAGGAACCCTATTCCACAAACTCGCCTCTGTTCCGCCGCCGCCGCGCTTCCAAGATCGGGAGCACCAGAAGACCTCTTCCCGGTACCCTTCCGGAGGGAGGATTGACCTCCGGGAGTCTCCTCTCCACCATGGATGCTCCCCGGATGTCTCGTGAGTAGTTTTCCTTGGACCATGCGTCCGTGATCATTAGCTATGTGATGTTCTCCTCCCATCTTTGATCTTCATTGTTTAGACCTCGTGAGTTGCCTTACATGATCGAGGCACCTTTGTAATATTTCTGCTATTGCTATGTTGAGTTTGATCGGATCTGATGGATTATGAGATTATGTTCAGATTGTGATAGAGTAATATATTTGGTTCTTATTTCTTGTATTTTTGTTCCTAAGTAATTCTTGCATGTTCTCCGTTACTGTTTATTGCTTTGGCCAAGTAGTAGGTAGTGACTCCAAGAGGGAGCGTTGTGCTAGATTGTGGGTTCATGCCTCCCTGATGACACGCTTGAGTGACAGAAACATGAGTCTAGGGGATGTGTTGTTGCCACAAGGGGGAAAACAACGGTCCTTGTAACCGCGGTTGCAAGGATTTTTTACTTTACGCAAAGTTCTTTTTAATGCAGTTGTCTGTTGCTTTGGGTTTACACTTTGGGTGGGGCTCTCAACTTAATACCAGCGAGATGTTCTGGATAGATATCTCCAGGTGGATGATTAGTAGTAGATGCAGATGGATTTCGGTCTACTTAGTTTGGCGTACTGCCCGTGCTTTTGAACCTCTTCCTTTCTTTTGTAGCATAGTTAGCATTGTGGTGCGTTCATAATCCTGTCAATTGCCTTTCTGTAATTTGTTTACCTCGCATAGCAATTTTATCGTCTTTTGGGAGAGAGACATCACTAGCGAACATCACGTATCCCGGTCCATATCCTTATCACTATTTCCACTGTACATTTACTTACTACTTTTATTTTCTATCATTATCCCTTGTGTTTTATCCTTTGTAAACAACAAGACCGGAGAGATTGACAACATCTCTGAACTTCGTTGGGAACAAAGTTATCTGTCTCTGTGTGCAGGTCCGCGTCAGTTGCGCCGTTGACACCTACTTATCATCTCTGGAGTCCTGCTGGAGACAAACCTTGGTATCTTCACCGAGGGAAAACTGCTGCTGCACTACATCTCAACCTTACACTTGGGGAAACCAACGAAGGGGCGAGAAGCCATCAAGCGAGTTTTCTGGCGCCGTTGCTGGGGACTCCAAGTGTTAAGATAGGGGAGTTGCACACTACCCTTTACCTTTGTTTTTTAGTCTTGTTAGTTTGTCTTTCAGTTTTTATCTTTGTGTCCTTTATCAAAAATCAAAAAAAAATATAGTATGTCTAGTTCCTTACTTGCCAATCAATGTCTAACTTCTTTGAAACTAGATCTTATTGGCATGGAGGATTCACCGAGGATCAACAAGAATATTACAAGGAATACCGCTTGTCTCAAAAAGGGATACACTTATGGAGACTCATACATCAATCGTATGATTATGCTAAAAACTTGTGCTCAATATATAATATATCTTTCTGCAGGGATGAATCTTGTTGCTTTATGAGGCACAAACACCTTGCTTTCCAATGTGAGTACAATGAGGATGAAACCTTAGCTTCTTATGCTAAGGGAAAATATGATTTTTATGATGCAGAACAAATAGAAGAATTTGTTGCTTTTAAGGGTGCCTATGAAATTACTTCTTTTCTTAGAAATATTAATGATGCCCCTTAAAAATCTGAGAGTCTTGCTATACTTAACTATTGTTTGGAAAATTACGATGCAAATTATTATATTACTGATCATCTTGAGAGAATCTCTCCCCCAAAGGAAGAGACTAATGATTTGCAGGACTCTATGGAAGAAGAAATTGCTGAACCTGAAAGCTCCTTGGATGAAAAAGAGGAGGAGAGTGACGAACAAAAGTAGGAAGGATGGAGCCATCCACGTCTACCTTCTAATGAGAGTAACTCTTTGACTCTTAACTTATATGAGTGTTATGATCCCATGGATTCTTTTGAAATACCCCTTTTTGATGAAGTTGATGTCTTCTATGCTTATTGCCGTGATGCCACTATGGATGATGCTTACGGAGATGAACTTGCTATAGTTCCTCATGTTAAGCATGAATTTTTTTCTATTGCACCCACACTTGATTCTCCTATTATCCTTTTGAAATATCCAACTCATACTTCGGAGAACTGTGCTCTTATTGAGGCTCAATGTGTTGGGATGCATTTATCTTATCATCCTAAAAACCGTGTTGAAAACAATACACGTGTGCTTGTAGGTCATGAACATGATTTATGTGATAGTTATATTCTTGATGTTGTTCATGATGATACTGAAAATTACTTTGAGAGAGGAAAGTTTGGTTGTAGAAACTTCCATGTTACAAAAACACCTCTCTTCATGTTGAAAGTTTTGAAGTTGTTCTTGTTCTACCCTCCTATGCATGTCACTTTGTGCTTCTTTGATTTATTTTCTTACAATATGCCTATGCATAGGAAGTGGGTTAGGCTTAAATGTGTTTCACATTTTCTTCTTGATGCTCTCTTTTGCTTTAAAATTCTTATTCTAGTGAGAGCATCTTCTATAATCTTTATGCCTAGCTAATGGTTTTAAAGAAGCGCTTTCGGGAGGCAGCCTGCAACGGA
Organism: Bromus sterilis; assembly: GCA_950022295.1. NCBI lineage: Eukaryota > Viridiplantae > Streptophyta > Magnoliopsida > Poales > Poaceae > Bromus > Bromus sterilis. The sequence continues at coordinate 337,246,809 of OX465597.1, forward strand.
TTTAGGTTTTTCTTTTTCTTTTTTTCTGTCTTGATGATTGTTACTTCTGTAGCAACATCATTGTATCTTTATTTTTCAACTTTGTGCCAAGTTATAGCCTCTTACGGCAAGGGAAGTAAAAGTTGTGACATGCTGTCCAGAAAAAAGATTCTGTCCTCGTGACCAGAAAAATTCCAGAAAAATCCCAGTTAATATTTTTGAGCTGAATTTTTTACACAGTATGATCTATACAATTACGAAACTTCCTTATGTTCTGAGTTTTTTTATTTGAGTTTCAGAAGTGCCCCTAAAAAATTCTTTACTATCTGCTGTTCTGTTTTTCACAGATTCTGCCACGTTTTGTCTCTCCTAACTTTTGCAAACCTTAAGCTTGCTTTTTCTTTGCAAAAACCTTTTGGCACTCTTGAGAAACAGTAGATCTTCAAGACTATCTTTATATCCAGTGGAGAAAAAAATATTTATTAAGGGTACTAACCTCTCTAATCAGCCTATGATGAGTTATGTATGAAGGGAGTTTTCAAGTGTGCGATGGAACATGATGAAAGAAGATCCAGGAGTGTCAAGCGCTCAAGCTTGGGGATGCCCCCATGCATCCCCAATAAATATTCAAGGAGACTCAAGCGTCTAAGCTTGGGGATGCCCCCGTGCATCCCCTTCTCCATCAACAATCATCGGTTCGTCCTTCGTCTCACTATATTTTTATCACTTCATGTGTTATGTGCTATGCTTGGAGCGTCTCGCTCTTAGGTTTTGTTTTTTTTGTTTTCTTTAGCTTTGCTTGCTGTTCATAACAAGTTAGATCCTTTCTTACTTTGTGTGGGAGAGGAACACGCTCCACTTTCAAAATTTAGAACACATCATAGGATTTTTCCTGCCTATCTTTTTGCTGTTGTGTGTTCTTTATCTTTCCATAGCTACTGCCATGTTTAGTTTTAGTCTTAGTTTGTCTTTAGCAAGAGCCTTGGCTTTTGTTTAGTTTGTTACTGGAACTCTTGTTAATGAGAGTTGGTTGTTGCACTGAGTTGTGTCTTGTTTTGAGAAGTAGGTGATTGAGGTTGCTATTTAATTCTAGTAGTAGCTTGCAATAGTTTTGAGGTATTGTTGTGAGTAATGTTTGAACTTTTGGTGTCAAGAGCTCTTTCCTATTAGTGATAGGTGTCGTATTTTGGGAAATCCGTGTTTATTTTCAAAACCTACAAAACTAGTTGAGAACTCTAGCTACTAGATGGATCACTACTCTTCTGAGGGGTCGAATATTAGAGTACACTCACGTACCATGAGTCGAGGATGCGCAAGGATAACCAAACCCCCATACACTCCTCCTAGGGGTACTTGTCTCTTTGTGAACCTCCTTATAAGATTGAGAGTTGCCGATAATAAGTGCATGAGTTCTTCGGACTAATGTAAGTATTGAGAGTTGACACTTCCACCTTCCCATATTTTGCTAGCCTCTCCCGTGCCGTGCATTGCCTTCTTCTCACTCCGAGAGTTGTTGTCCACCTTCGCCGGTACGTCCAAACCCTTGGCATGATACGCTCTGTCATCATAGGCCTCCTTATATCTTTCCTCAAAACAGCCACCATACCTACCTATCAAGGCATTTCCATAGCCTTTCCGAGTTATATTGCCATGCAACTTCCACCTCTTCATGACTTGATCTTCATGTCATACATGTTCCTGCTACACTGGCAGCTACATACATTGCATACATCATGTTAGTTACATCTTCTTTATGATTTTGAGTACCTTGTAAAGTGTGAAAGATCTCCTTTACCTTCTTGTAAAATAGAGTGTTTCCCTTAAGTGAGGAAAAGATCCCAAATTGGACACATTAAAAGATCCCAAAGAGGACAAATGAGAGTTAAATAGAAAGAGCCATTGAGGCCACAAAAAAATACAAAAAAAATAGAAAAAAGAGAAAAAGAAGTAAAAAGAGAGAAAGGGGCAACACTACTATCCCTTTGAGAGATCCACACTAGTACTCCCTTTATATCCTTGTACTCCATAGAGATGATCTTTATGCATATAGCTATGTGGGGACCTTCACACTTTAGAACTTGGCTTGCATATTCCAAGGATGAGCCTCCTCAAACGAGCTCTAGGTCTTCATGAGCGAGCAAGTTAGATGCACTGTCGGGACCCGGGGTTAGCGTATGCAAGTCCCGCTACGACATAGTCATATGGAGAGCCGAGAACCGTACCCACTTGTCTAAGCAGACAAGGCCAAACACAGAACGTTCTCGGAAAGCATCGTACGTGAGGGGCATCCCATCCAGGCCGAATGATCAACTGAGATGGGTCCTCATCGTCCGCACACAAGTCTAATGATATGGGTGATGAACTCTCATATTCACAGACAAGTCGCCTCAACCATACTATCAACTATCTCATAACTCTTACATAGACTTACTCCAGCCCGATCACTTAGTCGGGGTCTAGGGCGGGCTCAATCATATCACAAAGTGTGCACGAGACGGAGTCTCGAGCAATCGCATTGCGATGCCCCAAGCTGCGCACATCTAAGGGCCACTTGGTGTATGAAAGACCGCCAGCCAGATCACAACTAAGGTCTCGAAAACCCATACAAAGACATGCATGTTATAAATATACACGCAGCACACATGCCTTGTATGAACAGCAGGTATCATTGCAATTCTCTACAAAGTATACATTTTATTGATAACTCTCACAGAGTGCACACAAAGATCACAAGTATGTGAGCCAACATTACAACAACAAGCGGAAGCAAAGTATGTCTGAGTACAGACAAGTTTAACAAATGGCTTATGAAGCCTTATTTAAACACAAGCCCTCCACGAGGGAACCAGTCGTCTGACTGGGACTAGACTAGCTTGATCTTCAGTCGTCGAGCTCGATGAAGAAGCCACCTTCGGGGTCAGTGGGTTCATCTAAAACATAGATTAAGCAAACGTGAGTACAAAGTCGTACTCAGCAAGACTTACATAGGAGCTATACTACTCATGCACATGTATCAAGGTAAAGGGAGGTGGTGTTTCACTTGCAGAAGTGCCAGCTTTGACTTGGCTAGTCCTGAACTACGAGTACCAGACTTTGAGGTAAGAAGCGTACACGAGTCCACTACTTTCTCCAACCAATTACACCACTATGGTGCCTTCCTCGACTTCCCCACGAGAAAGCACGCCATAGCACTCACACTTATCTTGGTGTGTTTTAGAAGTATCCAGTTCAAGTTGTCTAATATCAAGCTAAGCTTTCCAAGCAGTCCATAACCGCGGACGCGGCTATTCGAATAGTTTTGTTAACCCTGCAGGGGTGTACCGCTACACACACATGATCATCTGTTACCGCCTTTGTACTCGACACCGTTCAAGAAGTGTCGGTGAGGATGCTCACCACAATTGTTACCTCATAGCCTATCTAGTCCAAGAAAGCCGCCTACCTTGGTTGGCTACCACTATCGTGAACCCGGCCGGTTTACCGAAGTGGACCCAAGTGATGTGTGCGTGGTGCATAAGCCGGTCTCGGGTGAGCCGTTCTCTCACTTAGCAGCCAGGCCACAAACCTACCAGAACTCCGAACTATTGCGACATCTGGACATCGAAAGGGATGAGTTAATAGGTTGAGAGGGGTCAGTGAGCCCAATGTGTGGTTGTACTTTTCATCTTGGATCACCACACAAGAACTCGGACTTAGGGCGGTGTTTAACGAGACAACCCACTGTGTACTCCTACACAGCCTCTCATCGTTCACCTTGTATTAGGGTAGATTCACCAACACCTTTCCACCAACATCATCATGATCACTACCATCCCGACTCACATAACAGTAACATCATTGTATCACTCTAAACATGCAATAAGCAGTAACAATTGCAGGGGCCACATGATATCAATCAACTCCTACATTTGCTAGGATTGTGGTTTGCCTACTACTGTGACAAATGATATGTCATGCAAAGGAATGGGTTCATCTATGCGGTAGAAACGTAGCATGGTAATCATCCTATACAATGCATAAGCGAGACATGATAGGGAAGTGGGATTTTATCGACATGATCAATGGGGGTTTGCTTGCCTTGCTGACGAGGTTCGGGTTCGGGGTCTGCAACGAAGGGGGCTGCCTCCTGTTCCGGTTCCACCTCTACTCGACAAACAACAAACAAGGTAGCAAAGTAAATACAATGCACAATCACATGGTTGAAGGTTGAAACTTGATGTATATGTTTCTGATGTGTGAGGCAATTCCATTTAAATGGAGTATATTGCAAATTGAATTGCAAATTCAAACTCCAATTTGAATTCATTTTAGCCAAGTTATAATTGACATTGTTTGATCAAGTTGAACCATTTTGAAATGTGTATGATATGCCTCTGAAGTTCAAGTATAATGTGATATGTTGATATGGTTCAAAATGCAAAAGCATTTGAAAAGAATTTGAATTAATTCCATTTAAATCAAATAGCAAATGCTACTGATCACATTTTAAATTCAACTCAAGCATGGTTGAAAGTTGGATATTTGGATAGCATATTTTCTCCTGATCATTTTTCATATATTATTTGTTAAATTTGGAGTTAATATGAATTTTCTATGAATTTCCAAAGTTTGGGCTAATTTCTGCCTTTTCTGGAATTTCTTGAATTCTTTTTAATCTGGAAATTCTTTTATTGCGTCATGCTTGCGGAAGGGTGACGTCAGGGGGGGGTCTGACGTGTGGGGCCGGGGTGTCAGTCGCTGGGTTAATTAACCCGGATGGTTTAACTTAACCAGTGGCTTAATTAAGCCACTAGGGCCCAGTGTCAGTGGCTAAGAGGCTGGTTAGTGGCTAACCTAACCATGGCCACGTCATGGGCTGCCGGCGGCTAAACGCCGGCGACCTTCCAGCACGGCGGCGTCCGCACGGGATGGCGCTCCCGTGGCTCAAATGACACGCTGCAACCACCAGAAGGCTCCCCTTGGTCGCGCGCATCTCCTCGAGCACTTCAGCGTCATCGGGGGGCACCGGAGGGACGCCGGCGACGAGCGAAGGCGGCGGCAGAGCCACGGCCTTGAAGCAGTCGTCGCTGTAGAGCCTGTCCAGACGCAGGCGTAAGTGTGTCGTGCTCCTGGGAGGTGTAGGAACACGATGGACAACACGGAGGAACGGAGAGGCACTGGAACCTCCTCGCCGTCGTCCATGGCGGCGGCGAGCTTCTGCTCGCATGGTGGAGCAGCATAGAGGAAGGAAGGGGCGGTGCTAGGTTGGGTAAAACGGTGAGAAGCTCACCCTGAGCTCAACGGTGCAGATGGCGTGCTTGGAGAGGCCCTGGTTCTGCCGGAATTCGAAGACGACTCGCGGCGGCCGGAGATGAAGGCGAAGAAGGGGGCGGCGCCTACAAAGCTTCCGGGCTCGATTACTTCTGCACGGCGACGACGACGAGCACGGCGCGCGTCCTGGACATCTCGTGGCAGCTCGATGAGGCCGGTGGCCACACGGGTGCGGCGGTGCGCTCCGGCGGTTCCTTCTGTCGACGACGAACACGGCGAGGGAGGAGAGGGAGGTGGCTCTGGAGGGAGGGGAAAGAAGCTGGGCGTCTCCCAGACGTCTCCGGGCGAGGGGGTAAGGTCCAGGGAAGCAGGGAGCTTCCAGGCACGCCCTCGCCGCTCGCCGGCGACCTGCTTGCCTGCCTGGAGGGGAAGAAGACGCATGTACCCCCTCCAGGTGGGCTGGGCCGGCTGAGGTGAGTGGGCACGCCCCTGGGCGAGAGGTAAGTCCTTCTCTTTTCCTTTTCCTTTTCTGTTTTCTTTTCTGACATTTGTTTTGGATAGCAAAAAATAAATACCTAGCCATTTTCTAAAATGCTAGAACTTTTTATATGGCCTCATAATAATGTAGACTAGCCACTTGTAAAGTTTAGCACTTTTTAAAATTCAAATAATTTGAATCTTAACTCAAATAGGGGTTTTTGATTAATTCCAAGGCACTGTTTGAATATTTGAAAAATCCATGAGCATGGGGTGGGTCCCACATCACTAGATATGTGATCACACTCATTTATAAGATTTTTCAAAAATCTAACATGAATTTTTGGAGAAGATTTTTATCTGGCCTGTTGAATTAATTCATCTGGGGGGGTTCCTTCTCCCATTTGCTTTTGAATTTGATTTCAATGACTTCTTTTGAAAAATTTTAACATGATGCAAGGTGACTTAGATCCTAGCACATTACCTAACAGAGGGTTCTGACAACTTGCCCCCACTCAAAAGAATCTCGTCCCGAGATTCAGAAGTCTGCGGGAGGAAGGTGGGGTACTCGGTACTGAGACGGTCTTCTCTTTCCCACGTAGCTTCTCTCTCAGAGTGGTGTGACCATTGCACTTTCAGAAACTTAATCTTCTGACGATGAGTGACACGCTCTGCGGAATCAAGAATACGAACGGGGTATTCTCGATAAGAAAGGTCATCTTGGAGATCAAGCGTTTCATGGTCGACTTCGCGGATGGGGTCCTTGAAGAAATGCCTGAGTTGGGACACATGGAATACATCATGTACTCGGGAAAGGTGCGGGGGTAGTTCAAGTTGGTAGGCAACTTCTCCACGTTTAGCAAGAATGCGGAAAATCCGATGTAACGTGGGGCCAACTTGCCTTTGATACCGAAACTTTGGGTTCCCTTCAGAGGAGTAACCCGAAGGTAAGCCTTCTCATCCAGATTGTAGCTCTCTTGCCTATGATGACGATCATAGTAGCTTTTCTGACGAGACTGGGCTGCTTTCAATTGATCACGAACAATGCGAACTTGCTCTTCTGCTTCCTTGATCATATCCGGTCCAAAGAATTGTCTTTCACCGGTCTCTGACCAGTTTAAAGGTGTTCGACATCGTCGTCCATAAAGGAGTTCAAAAGGAGCCATGTTCAGACTAGATTGAAAACTATTGTTATAAGCAAATTCGGCAAATGGAAGAGACTTCTCCCAATTCTTTCCGAATGAGATAACACAAGCTCTGAGCATGTCTTCAAGAATTTGGTTAACCCTTTCGACTTGACCGCTAGACTGAGGATGGAAAGCTGTACTAAAGGAGAGATGAGTTCCCATAGCATTCTGAAAGCTTCCCCAAAATCTAGAGGTGAAAAGGCTACCACGGTCAGAATTGATTTCCAAAGGAACACCGTGAAGGGATACAATTCTAGAGACGTACAAGTCCGCTAACTGGCTAGCAGTTATAGACTCGCGAATGGGCAGGAAGTGAGCAACTTTGGAAAGCCTATCTATGACAACGAAGATGGCATTGTTTCCTTTCTGGTTTTTTGGAAAGCCGGTGATGAAGTCCATACCGACTTTGTCCCATTTCCACTCTGGAATAGGCAAAGGTTGAAGTGTACCAGCAGGTCTTTGATGTTCCGCCTTAATGCGACGACAAACATCACATTCGGCAACAAATTGAGCAATGTCTCTCTTCATCCTAGTCCACCAAAATCTCTGGCGTAGATCTCGGTACATTTTTGTGCTACCGGGATGAATCGAGAGGGGTGTGTCATGGGCTTCTTTGAGGATGAGTTGCCATAGTTCCCTATTCTTAGGTACTACCAAACGATTTTCAAAGAATACCGTTCCCTTGCTATCTGTGGAGAAACATTTAGCAACTCCGCTAGAAATGTTCTCCTTGATCCGGCGAACACCTCGTGCACGCCTTTGGGCAACTATGATTTGATCCTCAAGAGTTGGTTTTGCCACCAAGGTAGAAAGATAGCCATGAGGAACAATGTCAAGATTGAGTTTGCAAAATTCCTCATGAAGAAGTGGTTGATACTGTTGTAACATGAGGTTGTTACAATACGACTTACGACTTAGTGCATCAGCCATGACATTGGCTTTGCCTGGGGTGTAAGAAATTCCTACGTCGTAATATTTTATCAACTCAATCCAGCGTCTTTGCCTGAGATTAAGATCTGGCTGGGTGAAAATGTATTTGAGGCTTTGGTGGTCGGAATAGATCTCGCAACGATTACCAAGGAGGTAATGTCGCCAAGTTGTAAGGGCATGAACTACGGCAACGAGTTCAAGGTCATGGGTAGGATAGTTCTCTTCATGTGGCCGCAACTGGTGTGAAGCATAAGCTACCACATGTCGATCTTGCAGAAGTATGCATCCTAACCCTTGCCGTGATGCGTCACAATAGATCTAGAAATCCTTTTTGGTGTCTGGAGGTGCAAGTACGGGTGCAGAAGTCAATCTTCTTTTTAGCTCTTGAAAGCTTTCCTCGCACTTGGGAGTCCATAGGAATTTCTTATCTTTCTTGAGGAGTTCAGTTAGAGGCTTTGCAACTTTAGAAAAGTTCTCGACGAAGCGACGGCAATAGCTGGCTAGGCCAAGAAAACTCCTAACTTGCTTAACCGATTCAGGTGGAGTCCAGTCAAGGACGGCCTGAACTCTCTCGGGATTCACAGCAATGCCTTTTGCAGAAATCACGTGGCCTAAATAAGTCACTTCTGGTAGCCAAAATTCACACTTGGAGAATTTAGCATACAGGCGATGCTCTCTAAGTTTCATCAATACCAGCCTTAGGTGTTCGGCATGTTCTTCTTCGTTCTTCGAGTAGATGAGAATGTCATCGAGATAAACTACAACAAATTTATCTAAGTATTCCATGAAGATCGAATTCATCATGCGTGAGAAAGTGGCGGGGGCATTGGTTAAACCAAAGGACATGACAGTGTACTAGTAAAGACCATAACGAGTAGTAAAAGCCGTTTTGGGAATGTCCTCGTTTCGGATTTTGATTTGATGATAACCTAATCTCAAATCCATCTTGGAGAAGACAGAGGATCCTGCAAGTTGATCATAAAGATCATTGATCCTGGGCAATGGATACTTGTTCTTTATCGTCGCTAAATTTAGTGGGCGATAGTCTACGCACATCCTTTCTGTTCCATCTTTCTTCGTTACGAACAGAACGGGCCAACCCCATGGAGATGAGCTAGGGCGGATGAAGCCTTTTTCCAACAAAGCTTCCAGTTGGGTTTTAAGCTCAGCTAACTCACGTGGGGCCATTTTGTAAGGGCGTCTAGAAATTGGCGCGGTTCCTGGCAAAAGATCCACTATAAACTCTACACATCTGTCGGGTGGCATGCCCGGCAGCTCTTCAGGAAAGACATCCGGGAAGTCACGAACCACCGGAATATCTTCAAGTTCGGGAAGGGGAAATACATTCAAAGAATGCACTTGGGTTCTTGTTCTGGGTGAGGTATAGTTGACTGTCTTGCCTGAAGGGTGGGTGAGTTTCACTGATTTGCCTTTGCAATCAAGGTAGGCATTCTGTCTTGATAGCCAATCCATGCCAAGGATGACATCAATGTCTGAAGACTTGAGGGCTATGAGGGAAGCAAGGAATACTAAACCCTCAATTGCCATTTGATTACCATGGCTTACTCTATTAGTTTGCCATCTTGACCCTGGAGTTTGAATAATCATGGGGGTGGATAATTCAACAAAAGATAACTCATGACGAAGTGCATAACTTTCCGACATGAATGAATGAGATGCTCCTGTGTCGAAAAGAACAGAAGTAGGAACATAATTGACTGGGAGCGTACCAAGAATGACGTCAGTGGTGTCGTCAGTCTCTTCGGCGGCAATCTGGTTCACACACCCACGAGTGGCGGGAGGAGCGGGTTTGGCGGTCTCGACCTTCTAGGGTGGCTTGCCACGACCATTGTTGTTACCTCCGGCACGGGGTGGAGCATTCTGATTCTGGAGCTGGTTCTGGGGACACTCACGAGAGTAATGGCCTTCCTGACCACACTTGTAACAGGCTCCAAAGACAGTGCGTGGAGCTGGGTGGAACTGAGTTGGTGGACGAGGCGCCACATAGGATGGCCTCGGTGGGTTATTCTGGCGGAACATACTGTTGGGGATCCAGATCTTGCGCTTCTGGGAGCCGAAAGTGGATGAACCATCGTCCCTAGGGTGTTTGCGGAAGTCATTGGGGGTGTTCATGTCCTCTGCCTTGATGGCCTTGTTGACAAGGACCTGGAAGGTGGCAAAGTCATGTAGGTTGAGCTCACGACGGAGTCCAGAATTGAGTCCACGACGGAATCTCTCTTGCTTCTTGGCGTCGGTGGAGACCTCTTCAGTAGCATAGCGAGCCAGTCGGTTGAACTCATGACTAAACTCGTCAACAGTCCTTCTACCTTGGGTGAGGTTGCATAACTCCTCACGCTTGCGGTCCATAAGACCCTTGGGAATGTGGTGCTCGCGGAAGGAAGTGCAGAATTCATCCCAAGATGCGGGTGGTCCAACGGGACGCATGTTCAGGAAGTTCTCCCACCAAGAGCTAGCTGCACCTTCGAGGTGATAGGTGGCATAGCTGACCCTGTCGTCTGCAACATGGCCTGCCTGGAGCTTCCTCTCGATGTTGCGAAGCCAGTCATCGGCGTCAAGGGGCTCGGTGGAGTAACTGAAAACCAGGGGATGAAGCCGGATGAAGTCGTTCAGAGACACCAAATCGTTGCGCTGCTGAGTGGTGTTGCGGGCAATGACTTCCAGCAAATGGTGAGAGTCTCGGAGGTTCCTCTCAACCTCCATCAGAACCTGAGCCATCGTGGGTGGGGGTGGAAGGTTGCCTTCCTCTTGTTCATTCCCACGACCTTGGGCACGACCAAGCTGGCCACGGGTTCCTTGAGACATCCTGAAGATGAAAACCAAAGTCAAACAGAGTTGATTGGAAGAATCTAATCAAGGTATTGAAGTACTGGAAGGATTACAGAGCAAAGGTAGTAATCATCTTGACAACATGGTGATAAAAGCATACAAGCCATATATTCACAAGCTATCATACAAACCATACATCGCTTTAGTACAAGCACCAAGCTAATACAAACATGATGAAGATGATACATCCTTCAGAGGCACTCTGACTTCCTATACATTATTTATCTAAGCCTCTGGAACTTAGAACACCTTGCGTACAATATACTAAGATACTACTACATCCTCACTAAAGTAAGACCACAGGCGGTCTCACTCATCTCCATCTCCATAGCAGTCCTCGTAAAAGTTACCCGCGTATCCCGGTAGCTGAAGGTGACCATCGGAAAACACAGAGGCCTATGGACCCTGATATCCATTTGGGCAAGGATGGGGCCTAGGTCCAGCGTAGGGTGGAAGTAGAGGACCACGGGATGGAAAAATGCCTCCAATCTCGGGCCAAGCAAGTTGAGAAGGCATCTGCGTCCTCACAGAGTAGATAGCATCATACTCGACTGATCCAACACTCACGAAGGGTGCCAAGAGTGTCAGTGCTCGATACAGACGAACACAGGTGGCGTGAATCTCAAAACGGAGAGCGTGTGCATCACGATCTCGGTCACAAGCAAACCTAGCAGTCATCTGAAGTACTGGATCCTCTGCAGAGTGATCTGAGTAGAGTCCGATGTAATATCCCTCTTCTCCCGGAAGTGCAGCAGGGATATAGCGGAACGAGGTCTCTCTCAGCATAGTGTGCTCCTCTCTCAGTAGGGTAATACATGAGTATGCAGCATCCTGCACATCCATGTTCTCAGTCATGCCAATGCCATGTCCAAAGTGGATAGGCTGAGTGACTCCATTGTGGTGCGGGTAGATCCTGACAATGCAGTGGAACTGGGTCTGGTTGAAGTCAAGGAACTGCTCCTCAACTGTGTACTCAGGATACCATCGATATCCCACATAGGACATCATCTCGATCAACGTGGCGGGATGGCCACGCACACCGAGGCACCTGGTCAAACGAACAATCTGCCGAGGTGGAAGATCTGCCATCTGAAACAGAAAGGAGTTTGCAAATGCATCAGATTATGAGATAAACCTGGAATGACTCGGAAAACATCACGGCTGTAATTGCAAGAAAAAGACAATTTCTTACAACATGGAAACAGCACTTACATACGATGTAAGAAATCAGGAAGCATAACCACTCTAACAAATCGAACACAACCTTCCTACGGCTACAAAGAAGCAAACAACGAGATGTTCTAATCAGACAGAGGAGTGCCTAGTCCTATCTTCCCGTAGAACAAGATGAGGGTGACTCAGAACGAAGGGGGTAAGGAGAAAAAAAAAGCCTTACGTTGTTCCCTTATATACCCAAAGTAACTATATAACTATAGCAAGCTAGACTCGACTTCGGCCAAGGATACTAGTCCTACAGTCAGTCCTGCTCTGATACCAAGTCTGTCGGGACCCGGGGTTAGCGTATGCAAGTCCCGCTACGACATAGTCATATGGAGAGCCGAGAACCGTACCCACTTGTCTAAGCAGACAAGGCCAAGCACAGAACGTTCTCGGAAAGCATCATACGTGAGGGGCATCCCATCCAGGCCGGATGATCAACTGAGATGGGTCCTCATCGTCCGCACACAAGTCTAATGATATGGGTGATGAACTCCCATATTCACAGACAAGTCGCCTCAACCATACTATCGACTATCTCATAACTCTTACATAGACTTACTCCAGCCCGATCACTTAGTCGGGGTCTAGGGCGGGCTCAATCATACCACAAAGTGTGCACGAGACGGAGTCTCGAGCAATCGCATCGCGATGCCCCAAGCTGCGCACATGTCACAACCCCAAGTTAGGTATGTGCTAGGTTAAGCATAGGCCTTTGCATCATGATAAAAATTTAAAAAGAAATCAAAATGGGAGAGAGAACACCCCCCAAATGAATTTAAATCAAATGGCCAGGTAAAATCTTTTTCAAAAAATCATTTGAGTATTTGGAAAATTCCTATAAATGATGTTGATCATTTTAAAAGTGGTTTGGGTTCTTTACCATGCCCATGGAATATTCAAAAATTCAAAATGTGCTTTGGAAATTAAATAAACCCCTATTTCATTTAAAATTCAATTGTTTTGAATTTTAAAAAGTGCCAAATTTTATAAGTGGCTAGCTCTATATATATTGAGGCCACATAAAAATTTGTAGCATTTTAGAAAATGTCTAGCTATTTTTTTTGCTAAGACAAAACAATTACAGAAAAGAAAAGGAAACAGAAATTAGAAAAGGGGCCTACCTGGGATTCAGCCCAACTTGTTCCCCAGCCGGCCCAGGCCCACCTACCTCCCGTGTCGTCTTCTTCAAGCAGCTCGCTGTCGAGCTGAGGGTGTGGTCGACGCCACCTCGACGTCCAGGGACTTCCAGGCCGCCCCGTGCCCTTTCTTTGTGTCCTGGAGGATCGCCTCGCAGCCGTGACCCCTTTCCCCCTCTCCAGCGCCATCTTTTCTCCCTCCCTCGCTCGATTTCACCATGGACAGAGAGATCGCCGGAGCACACCGCCATGGCAGACGCGGCCACCGTGCCCTCGAGACCGAACCAGCGTGTCCCCCGTGCTCCTCATCGACGACTTCGTCACCCTGCAGAAGTTGGCGAGCCAATTCGGCCCCGAGACAACGCAAGCCTCCTCAACTCGCCGCCGGCAGCCGAAGATCGTCGACGTCGATTCGCCGCTGTTGAGGTCTCCCCGAGCCCACTGGCTGCATCATCGTGCTCGTGGTGAGCTTTTGATCCTTTCCCCTAAACCCACGGCGCCCCGTTCATCCCCTAGCCACCTCTGCCATGTCGCCGAAAAACAGAGCCGCCACGCTGCTCGTCGGCGAGCACCCGTAAAGCAAGCGAGCTTCCAAGCCTGTCCGTCGTCTCCGACTTGTTCCTACGCGTCTAATGCACTAGAGCTTGGCCCTTTTGGTGCCCTGTGACGACGATTGCATGTTCGCCGGGCTCCTGTTGCCGCCGGTGAGGTCGCCATCGTCGCCCTGGTCACCCCGAGGCCGCCCGCGTGCCCCAGATGACGCGCGAGAGCACGGGCTGCGTTCCCGTGGTCTCAGCGCATCGAATGATGCACGGGAGCAGCGAATCCGAGCAACGCCGCCGCGTTTTTGGTCGCCGGCGACCTCCCGCCGGTGAGCCCACGTGTCCGGCGGGGTTAACCCTAATTAACCCAGCCCTGGGCCACTGACATGTGGGCCCAGGATGTTAATTAACCCTGGGTTAATTTTAAACAGAGGTTAATTAAGCCCTGTGTCACTGACATCCCTGGCACACCAGTCAGCCCCCCCTGATGTCACAATGACATCATGCTGACGCAGTAAAGGTTTTAAATCGATTTAATTATTTCAGAAAATTCCAGAAAATAGATTAAACTTTGAAATTCAATAACTTTTTAATCCTAACTCCAAATTGGACAAATAATATGTCTAAAATTATCAGAAAAATACAAGGATTATGAATATGCACTTTGTTTTCATGTTTGACCATTTTAAAATGGGTGAACAGTAGCAAACATGCATATGGATCCTTTTCAAATTCAAATTTGGAGTGATTTTGCAATTGACTTTGCAACACACTTAATTTGAATGGTTTCACCCCCACATCAGAAACATTATCTCAACTATACCACATCACTTCATGATCAACCTTTTCAAATGAACTTTCATGCATTCAAATGCATTTGAAATTCATCAATAAATCAAATGGAGTTTTAATTTGCATTTCAAATGCAATATACTCCTACTAAATGGAATGCTCAACACATCAGTACCTTGAACATCACCATTACAATCTTATTCATGTGATTGTGCATTGTACATTATGTTGATCCTATGTTTGTCATGTTGCTGATAGAAGTGGAGCCGGAACCTGAGATCACCCCCTTCGTTGAAGACCCCGAACCCGAACCTCGTCAACAAGGCAAGCAAACCCCCATTGATCATGTCGATAAAATCCCACTTCCCTCTCATGTCTCGCTTATGCATTGTATAGGATGATTACCATGCTACGTTTCTACCGCATAGATGAACCCATTCCTTTGCATGACCTATCATTTGTCACAGTAGTAGGCAAACCACAATCCTAGCAACTGTAGGAGTTGATTGATATCATGTGGCCCCTGCAATTGTTACTGCTTATTGCATGCTTAGAGTGATACCATGATGATACTTTTATGTGAGTCGGGATGGTAGTGATCATGTTGATGATGGTGGAAAAGTGTTGGTGAATCTACCCTAATACAAGGTGAACGATGAGAGGCTGCGTAGGAGTACACGGTGGGTTGTCTCGTTGAACACCGCCCTAAGTCCGAGTTCTTGTGTGGTGATCCAAGATGAAGAGTACAACCACGCATTGGGCTCACTGACCCCTCTCAGCTTACTAACTCATCCCCTTCGATGTCCAGATGTCGCAGTAGTTCGGATTTCTGTAGGTATTGTGGCCTGGTAGCCAAGTGAGAGAACGGCTCATCCGAGACCGGCTTTCGTACCACGCACACATCGTCTGGGTCCACTTCGGTAAACCGGCCGGGTTCACGATAGTGGAAGACAACCCAGATAGGCGGCTTTCATGGACTAGATCGGCTATGAGGTAACAGTTGTGGTGGCATCCTCGCTATCATCTCTTGAACGGTGACACGCAAAAGTCGGTAACTGATGACACGTGTGTGTAGCGGTACACCCCTGCAGGGTTAACAAAACTATTCGAATAGCCGCGTCCGCGGTTAAGGAATACTTGGAAAGCTTAGCTTGATTATTAGACAACTTGAACTGGATACTTCTAAAACACACGAAGATAAGCGTGAGTGCTATGGTGTGCTTCTCGTGGGGAAGTCGAGGAAGTAACCATAGTGGTGTAATTGGTTGAAGAGATGTAGTGGACTCGTGTACGCTTCTTACCTCAATGTCTGGTACTCGTAGTTCAGGACTAGCCAAGTCAAAGCTGGCACTTCTGCAAGTGAAACCCCACCTCCCTTTACCTTGATACATGTGCATGAGTAGTATAGCTCGTATGTAAGTCTTGCTGAGTACGACTTTGTACTCACGTTTGCTTAATCTATGTTTTAGATGAACCCACCAACCCCGATGGTGGCTTCTACCCGAAGCTCGAAGAATGAAGACTCATACCAAGACCAAGCTAGTGTAGTCCCAGTCAGACGACCGGTTCCCTCGTGGAGGGCTTGTTTTTAGATAAGGCTTCTCTAAGCCATTTGTTAAACTTGTCTGTACTCTGACCTACTTTGCTTCCGCATGTTTGATGTAATGTTGGATCACAGACTTGTGATCTCTGTGTGCACTCTGTAAGAGTTATTAATAAAGATGTATACATTGTAGAGAATTGCAATGATACCTGCTGTTCATACTAGACATGTGTGCTGCGTGTATGTTTATAACATGCATGTCTTTGTATGGGTTTTCGAGACCTTAGTTGTGATCTGGCTGGCGGTCTTTTATACACCAAGTGGCCCTTAGATGTGCGCAGCTTGGGGCATCGCGATGCAATTGCTCGAGACTCCGTCTCGTGCACACTTTGATGTATGATCGAGCCCGCCCTAGACCCCGACTAAGTGATCGGGCTGGAGTAAGTCTATGTAAGGGTTATAATACAATCGATAGTATGGTTGAGGCGACTTGTCTATGAGTATGGGAGCTCACCACCCATATCATTTAGACTTGTGTGCGGACGATGAGGACCCATTTCAGTTGATCATCCGGCCTGGATGGGATGCCCCTCACGTTCGATGCTTTCCGAGAACGTTCTGTGCTTGGCCTTGTCTGCTTAGACAAGTGGGTACGGTTCTCGGCTCTCCATATGATTGTGTTGTAGCGAGGCTTGCATACGCTAACCCCGGGTCCCGACAGCACATCTAAGGGCCACTTGGTGTATGAAAGACCGCCAGCCAGATCACAACTAAGGTCTCGAAAACCCATACAAATACATGCATGTTATAAATATACACGCAGCACACATGCCTTGTATGAACAGCAGGTATCATTGCAATTCTCTACAAAGTATACATTTTATTGATAACTCTCACAGAGTGCACACAAAGATCACAAATATGTGAGCCAACATTACAACAACAAGCGGAAGCAAAGTATGTCTGAGTACAGACAAGTTTAACAAATGGCTTAAGAAGCCTTATTTAAACACAAGCCCTCCACGAGGGAACCAGTCGTCTGACTGGGACTAGACTAGCTTGATCTTCAGTCGTCGAGCTCGATGAAGAAGCCACCTTCGGGGTCAGTGGGTTCATCTAAAACATAGATTAAGCAAAGGTGAGTACAAAGTCGTACTCAGCAAGACTAACATAGGAGCTATACTACTCATGCACATGTATCAAGGTAAAGGGAGGTGGGGTTTCACTTGCAGAAGTGCCAGCTTTGACTTGGCTAGTCCTGAACTACGAGTACCAGACTTTGAGTTAAGAAGCGTACACGAGTCCACTACTTTCTCCAACCAATTACACCACTATGGTGCCTTCCTCGACTTCCCCACGAGAAAGCACGCCATAGCACTCACACTTATCTTGGTGTGTTTTAGAAGTATCCAGTTCAAGTTATCTAATAATCAAGCTAAGCTTTCCAAGCAGTCCATAATCGCGGACGCGGCTATTCAAATAGTTTTGTTAACCCTGCAGGGGTGTACCGCTACACACACATGATCATCTGTTACCTCCTTTGTACTCGACACCGTTCAAGAAGTGTCGGCGAGGGTGCTCACCACAATTGTTACCTCATAGCCTATCTAGTCCAAGAAAGCCGCCTACCTGGGTTGGCTACCACTATCGTGAACCCGGACGGTTTACCGAAGTGGACCCCAAGTGATGTGTGCGTGGTGCATAAGCCGGTCTCGGGTGAGCCGTTATCTCACTTAGCAGCCAGGCCACAAACCTACCAGAACTCCGAACTATTGCGACATCTGGACATCGAAAGGGATGAGTTAATAGGTTGAGAGGGGTCAGTGAGCCCAATGTGTGGTTGTACTCTTCATCTTGGATCACCACACAAGAACTCGGACTTAGGGCGGTGTTCAACGAGACAACACACTGTGTACTCCTACACAGCCTCTCATCGTTCACCTTGTATTAGGGTAGATTCACCAACACCTTTCCACCAACATCATCACGATCACTACCATCCCGACTCACATAACAGTAACATCATTGTATCACTCTAAACATGCAATAAGCAGTAACAATTGCAGGGGCCACATGATATCAATCAACTCCTACATTTGCTAGGATTGTGGTTTGCCTACTACTGTGACAAATGATAGGTCATGCAAAGGAATGGGTTCATCTATGCGGTAGAAACGTAGCATGGTAATCATCCTATAAAATGCATAAGCGAGACATGAGAGGGAAGTGGGATTTTATCGACATGATCAATGGGGGTTTGCTTGCCTTGCTGACGAGGTTCGGGTTCGGGGTCTTCAACGAAGGGGGCTGCCTCCTGTTCCGGTTCCACCTCTACTCGACAAACAACAAACAAGGTAGCAAAGTAAATACAATGCACAATCACATGGTTGAAGGTTGAAACTTGATGTATATGTTTCTGATGTGTGAGGCAATTCCATTTAAATGGAGTATATTGCAAATTGAATTGCAAATTCAAACTCCAATTTGAATTCATTTTATCCAAGTTATAATTGACATTGTTTGATCAAGTTGAACCATTTTGAAATGTGTATGATATGCCTCTGAAGTTCAAGTATAATGTGATATGTTGATATGGTTCAAAATGCAAAAGCATTTGAAAAGAATTTGAATTAATTCCATTTAAATCAAATAGCAAATGCTACTGATCACATTTTAAATTCAACTCAAACAAGGTTGAAAGTTGGATATTTGGATAGTTTATTTTCTCCTGATCATTTTCATATATTATTTGTTAAATTTGGAGTTAATATGAATTTTCTATGAATTTCCAAAGTTTGGGCTAATTTCTGCCTTTTCTGGAATTTCTTGAATTCTTTTTAATCTGGAAATTCTTTTATTGCGTCATGCTTGCGCAAGGGTGACGTCAGGGGGGGTCTGACGTGTGGGGCCGGGGTGTCAGTCACTGGGTTAATTAACCCGGCTGGTTTAACTTAACCAGTGGCTTAATTAAGCCACTGGGGCCCAGTGTCAGTGGCTAAGAGGCTGGTTAGTGGCTAACCTAACCATGGCCACGTCATGGGCTGCCGGCGGCTAAACGCCGGCGACCTTCCAGCACAGCAGCGTCCGCACGGGATGGCGCTCCCGTGGCTCAAATGACGCGCTGCAACCACCAGAAGGCTCCCCTTCGTCGCGCGCATCTCCTCGAGCACTTCAGCGTCATCGGGGGGCACCGGAGGGACGCCGGCGACGAGCGAAGGCGACGGCAGAGCCACGGCCTTGAAGCAGTCGTCGCTGTAGAGCCCGTCCAGACGCAGGCGTAAGTGTGTCGTTGTGACATCCTGGCTTAATAGGAATGATAGACTACTCATATCAACAAGGTGCACCTTCTTTTCCGAGAGCCCAGATCCAAAGAACTCCAAAGTTAAGCGTGCTTGGCTTGGAGCGATTTGAGGATGGGTGACCGACAGGGAAGTTGTTCCCGGGTGCGCACGAGTGAGGACAAAGTGCGCAGGAAATACTAGTGTTGGTCTATGGGGACAGTCTAGATCCCGCCAGGCGTACGCCGGGAACCGGTGGGTGTGGCCGGGGCGTTACAAATGGTATCAGAGCCGACCCTCGCGGTTACACGGGTGTGTGTGGGTCAGTTGCGCGAACATGTGGGACATGTGTCGGCACTGGACACACAGACGTGTGCCAAGGGGGAACGTTCCTGTGGGCCGATGAGGACATCGGTTCCTTTGAGTGGGGGTGTATGTGACATCCTGGCTTAATAGGAATGATAGACTACTCATATCAACAAGGTGCACCTTCTTTTCCGGGAGCCCAGATCTAAAGAACTCCAAAGTTAAGCGTGCTTGGCTTGGAGCGATTTGAGGATGGGTGACCGACCGGGAAGTTGTTCTCGGGTGCGCACGAGTGAGGACAAAGTGCGCAGGAAAGACTAGTGTTGGTCTGTGGGGACAGTCTAGATCCCGCCAGGCATACGCCGGGAACCGGTGGGTGTGGCCGGGGAGTTACAGTCGTGCTCCTGGGAGGTCTAGGAACACGATGGACAACACGGGCGGAACGGAGAGGCACTGGAACCTCCTCGCCGTCGTCCATGGCGGCGGCGAGCTTCTGCTCTCATGGTGGAGCAGCATAGAGGAAGGAAGGGGCGGTGCTAGGTTGGGGAAAACAGTGAGAAGCTCACCCTGAGCTCAACGGTGCAGACGGCGTGCTTGGGGAGGCCCTGGTTCTGCTGGAATTCGAAGACGACTCGTGGCGGCCGGAGACGAAGGCGATGAAGGGGGCGGCGGCTACAAAGCTTCCGGGCTCGATTACTCCTGCACGGCGACAAAGACGAGCATGGCGCGTGTCCTGGACATCTCGTGGCAGCTCGATGAGGCCGCTGGCCACGCGGGTGCGGCGGTGCGCTCCGGCGGTTCCTTCTGTCGACGACGAACACGGCGAGGGAGGAGAGGGAGGTGGCTCTGGAGGGAGGGGAAAGAAGCTGGGCGTCTCCCAGACGTCTCCGGGCGAGGGGATAAGGTCCAAGGAAGCAGGGAGCTACCTGGCGCGCCCTCGCCGCTCGCCGGCGACCTGCTTGCCTGCCTGGAGGGGAAGAAGACGCATGTACACCCTCCAGGTGGGCTGGGCCGGCTGAGGTGAGTGGGCTTCGCCCCTGGGCGAGAGGTAAGTCCTTCTCTTTTCCTTTTCCTTTTCTGTTTTTTTCTGACATTTGTTTTGGCCAGCAAAAAAAAAATACCTAGCCATTTCCTCAAATGCTAGAACTTTTTATATGGCCTCATAATAATGTAGACTAGCCACTTGTAAAGTTTGGCACTTTTTAAAATTCAAATAATTTGAATCTTAACTCAAATAGGGGTTTTTGATTAATTCCAAGGCACTGTTTGAATATTTGAAAAATTCATGAGCATGGGGTGGGTCCCACATCACTTGATATGTGATCACACTCATTTATAAGATTTTTCAAAAATCTAACATGAATTTTTGGAGAAGATTTTTATCTGGCATTTTGAATTAATTCATCTGGGGGGCTTCCTTCTCCCATTTTCTTTTGAATTTGATTTCAATGACTTCTTTTGAAATTTTTAACATGATGCAAGGTGACTTTGATCCTAGCACATTACCTAACAGAGGGTTCTGACATGCACCCCAGACTAGTTCCATTGGAGAGCTTCCTAGCTCGTATGTGCATCCGTTGCTTGGCAATCCCTACTCCTCACATCATATCTATCATTTGGCATCTCTTGCCTATGATTGTCCTCATTGATGTGAGCCTTTCTCTTCCTCTTTGTCTTCCTCCTCCACCATATTATCTCTTTGCCATCCTAAGTGTTAACTCTCGTGCTTACGCTCATCCATTGCATGAGTGCTCAAAATATCGAAAAGGAGTGGATCAAATTGACTTGTACCTGGCTAGTGGTCTGGGGACGAGTCAAGATAAGATTCCAAAGAAGACCAAGTGTGAAACTTTAGTAGACTGAGTTTTCAACACAAAAATACTTTTTCTCGTATTCCCTATCCCCTTTCTTGCACGCAAACACCATTTGGAGACATTCGAGTCACGGACAACGAGAGCTCTTGCACCTAATGTTCTTTTGTTACTTGTTTCAATGCTAATATAGACTCTTGCATGTTATGACTTGATTTGAATTTCTAACCTTGCTTGCTTTACTTTTCGAAGTTCTTATATGGTTGCTAGCATGTCACCACAGAAATTATGTTGTTATCATTTACCTACTCGAGGACGAGCAGGAATTAAGCTTGGGGATGTTGATACGTCCAAAACGTATCTATAATTTCTGCTTGCTCCATGCATGTTTTGTGTGATATTGCTATGATCTAGATACACTTTCATACACTTTTGATCATATTTGGACTAACCTATTAACTCATTGCACCCCAGTGCCAGTTCTTGTTTTCTGTTGTTTTTCTATTTCAGTTTTCCCCCATATAAAAAGTGCCAGAAAAATTCTGGGAAAAATACAGAAAAAATCAGCGTACATGAAGCTTCTAGAAGAGCCCGGGAGGGGCCAGAGGGGAGCCAGGGGGGCCAGGCGGCCACCCGGCGCGGCCCCACCCCTGGCCGCGCTAGGGGAGCGCCTGGGGGCCCTGGCCCACCTCTGGCTGCCCCCTTTCGCCTATTTATCCCCCGTCACGGGAAAACTCCAGAAGAGGAACCCTATTCTGCGAACTTGCCTCTGTTCCGCCGCCGCCGCGCTTCCAAGATCGGGAGCACTAGAAGACCTCTTCCCGGTACCCTGCCGGAGGGAGGATTGACCTCCGGGAGTCTCCTCTCCACCATGGATGCTGCCCGGATGTCTCGTGAGTAGTTTTCCTTGGACCATGGGTCCGTGATCAGTAGCTATGTGATGTTCTCCTCCCCTCTTTGATCTTCATTGTTTAGACCTCGTGAGCTGCCCTACATGACCGAGGCACCTTTGTAATATTTCTGCTATTGATATGTTGAGTTTGATCGGATCGGATGGATTATGAGATTATGTTCAGATTGTGATAGAGTAATATATTTGGTTCTTATCTCTTGTATTTTTGTTCCTAAGTAATTCTTGCATGTTCTCCGTTACTGTTTATTGCTTTGGCCAAGTAGTAGGTAGTGACTCCAAGAGGGAGCGTTGTGCTAGATTGTGGGTTCATGCCTCCCTGATGACACGCTTGAGTGATAGAAACATGAGTCTAGGGGATGTGCCGTTGACACAAGGGGGAAAACAACGGTGCTTGTAACCGCGGTTGCAAGGATTGTTTACTTTACGCAAAGTTCTTTTTAATGCAGTTGTCTGTTGCTTTGGGTTTACACTTTGGGTGGGGCTCGCAACTTAATACCAGCGAGATGTTCTGGATAGATATCTCAAGGTGGATGATTAGTAGTAGATGCAGATGGATTTCGGTCTACTTACTTTGGCGTACTGCCCGTGGTTTTGAACCTCTTCCTTTCTTTTGTAGCATAGTTAGCATTGCGGTGCGTTCATAATCCTATCAATTGACTTTCTGTAATTTGTTTACCTCGCATAGCAATTTTATCGTCTTTTGGGAGAGAGACATCACTAGCGAACATCACGTATCCCGGTCCATATCCTTATCACTGTTTCCACTCTACATTTACTTTACTACTTTTATTTGCTATCATTATCCCTTGCGTTTTATCCTTTGTAAACAACAAGACCGGAGAGATTGACAACCTCTTTGAACTTCGTTGGGAACAAAGTTATCTGTGTCTGTGTGCAGGTCCGCGTCAGTTGCGCCGCTGAAACCTACTTATCATCTCTGGAGTCCTGCTGGAGACAAACCTTGGTATCTTCACCGAGGGAAAACTGATGTTGCACTACATCTCAACCTTACACTTGGGGAAACCAACGAAGGGGCGAGAAGCCATCACTCGTCCCGAGATCTAATCCTGAAACAACTCAGGATACTCAGAACGGAGATGATCTTCACGCTCCCACGTTGCTTCCTTCTCCGAATTATGTGCCCATTGAACTTTCATGAACTTGACGGTCTTGTTGCGATTCTTATGCTCGGACGTCTCAAGAACACGGACTGGACGCTCTGAGTAGGAAAGGTCTGCACTCAGTTGTATCTCGCCCAAGTCAATAGCCTGCTCTGGCTGCTTGAAGCACTGCTTTAGCTGGGACACATGGAACATGTCATGCACCATGGACAGACTCTCTGGAAGCTCGAGCCGAAAGGCAAGAGGTCCTCTAGTCTCAAGGATGCGGAAAGGTCCGACAAATGTTGGAGCGAGCTTTCCTTTGATGCCAAAGCGGTGAGTTACCCTCAATGGAGACACTCTCAGGTACGCCCAATCACCAACCTGAAACGCTACACCACGGTGCCTTTTGTCATAATAGGCCTTCTTCCTAGACTGTGTTGCCTTTAGGTTCTCTCGGACAATCTTCACTCTGTCCTCTGCCTCCTGGATCACATCTGGACCAAACAGCTGCCTCTCACCTGTCTCGGACCAGTTCAAAGGTGTCCTGCACTTGCGGCCATACAAGACTTCAAATGGCGCTGCCTGCAAACTTGCCTGATAGCTGTTGTTGTAAGAGAACTCAGCATACGGCAAGCATTCCTCCCACTTCGTGCCAAACGAGATGACACATGACCGAAGCATGTCCTCGAGGATTTGGTTCATGCGCTCGACTTGCCCACTTGTCTGAGGGTGATAAGCGGTACTAAACAACACTGTCGTACCAATCGACTTTTGGAAGGCCTGCCAGAACTTAGAGGTGAAAAGGCTGCCTCTATCGGAACTGATCTTCTTGGGAATGCCATGAAAAGACACAACTCTTGCGGTGTACAAATCCGCCAACTGAGCTGCTGAAATGGAGTCCTTCACTGGAAAGAAATGGGCAACTTTGGAAAGATTGTCAATGACAACGAAGATGGCATTGTTCTTCTTCTGCGACAAAGGGAAGCCTGTGATTAAATCCATCTCTATATGATCCCATTTCCACTCCGGAATCTCAAGTGGCTGAAGCAACCCTGCAGGCTTCTGGTGTTGTGCCTTCACTCTCCTGCACACATCACACTGAGACACGTAACGGGCAACATCTCGCTTCATACGAGTCCACCAAAAGCTTTGCTTGAGATCTTGATACATCTTTGTACTGCCAGGGTGAATCGATAGCTTGGAATCATGGGCTTCCTTCATGATGACCTCTCTGAGATCTCCCTCCTTGGGAACAACAACTCGCTCTTCAAACAACACGATGCCGTCATTATGCACTGAAAAGCAACCGTACTTTGAAACTGAGGCGGCAATACCCTGCTTGATCTTTTGTATCATTGAGCTGCCAGACTGAGCTTGACGAATCTTCTCATGGATAGTGGGCTCTACCACAAGGTTGGCAAGGTAGCCTGCCAGAACTAGCTCGAGATTGAGCCTTCGAAAGGACTCACACAAGTCAGGGTGGATCTTCTGCACCTGGATATTATTGCAATCGCCCTTGCGGCTCAGCGCATCAGCTATGACATTCGCCTTCCCAGACGTGTACTGAATATCAACTGTGTACTCAGTAATGGTTTCAAGCCATCTTCTTTGCCTCAAGTTCAGGTTTGGCAGAACAAGTACTTCAGACTCTTGTGGTCCATGAACACATCCACCTTCCTTCCTAAGAGGAGGTGTCGTCAAGTGACCAAGGCGTGCACAACTGCTGCAAGCTCCAAGTCGTGCGTGGGGTAATTCCTCTCACTCGTCTTCAACTGCCGTGAGGTATAAGCCACAATATTCCTGCCTTGCATCAAAACTCCGCCTAGACCTTGCAAGGGGGCCTCACAAAACACTTGAAAAGGCTGTGACTCATCTGGCGGCGTGAGAATTGGAGCTGTGGTCAGCTTCTCTTTCAACTCCTTGAAGGCTGACTGGCAAGCTGGTGACCAAGTGTACCGCTTGTCCTTGCACAACAATTCAGTCATTGGCTTCGCTATTTTGGAGAAATTCTGCACAAACTTCCTGCAATAACTAGCGAGGTCGAGAAAACTCCTTAGCTGCTTCACATTCTTCGGCGGAGCCCACTCTTGAATAGTGCGGACTCGCTCTGGGTCAACCGCAATTCCCTCAGCGAAGATGACATGGCCCAGAAAATTGACCTTATCCGGCCAAAACTCACACTTGGAGAACTTAGCATAGTACCGGTGCTCTCTCAACTTCTGCAGCACCAAGCGCAAATGTTCCTCATGTTCAGCCTCTGACTTGGAATAGAAAAGAATGTCGTCGAGGTAGAGGATCACGAACACATCAAGCCATTCTTGGAACAAATAGTTCATAGCTCTCATGAAAGTGGGAGGGGCATTTGAGAACCCAAAAGTCATGACTGTGAACTCATACATCCCATAACATGTGCTAAACGCGGTCTTGGGAATGTCCTCTTCACGAACACGGATTTGGTGATACTCCATCCTCAAGTCAAGCTTGGAAAACACCTTAGACCCATTCAACTGTTCGAACAGATCACTGATGCGGGGCAAAGGGTACTTGTTCTTGATGGTCTTCTTGTTGATACCGCGATAGTCCTGGACCAAGCGCCTAGTCCCATCCTTCTTCTGGACAAACAAAGCTGGTGCACCCCAAGGGGAAGTGCTCGCGCGGATAAAACCGCCTGCTTCCAACTCTGTCAACTGCTTCTTGAGCTCAATCAACTCCTTCGAACAAATCTTGTACGGATGCCGAGAAATCGGCTGGGTACCAGGCTCTAGCTCAATAACGAACTCAATAGCTCGAACTGGGGGAATTCCTGGCAACTCCTCCGAAAAGACGTCTGGGAACTCACAGACAACTCTGACCTCTTCGAGCAAAGGCGCAACTCCTGCGTTCAAAGCGTACAACTGTGCTGGTCCTGTCATAGAGCCACAAGTGTACAAGACTTCTGCACCTGAATCATGTGTCAACTTCACAGATTTGGTTGGACAATCAATATTGGCCTTGTGTTGCACAAGCCAATCCATGCCCAAAATGACATCAATGTCGGAACGTGGAAGCAAAATCAAGGAAGCGGAGAAAAGGAGACCATGAATATCGATTCTTACAAACGGGGCACGGACAGAAGAAGCCATCTTGGAACCAGGAGAAACAATAGACAACGAACTGGGCAAATCCTCCAAGGTGAGCACCTGCTCATCAGCGAACCTCTGGGAGACGAAAGAATGGGAAGCTCCTGAATCGAACAGAACTGTCGCGGGAACTGAACATACAAGCAACCTACCAAGAACGATCTCTGAAGACTGCTGAGCATCTGTGAGCATCACGTTGTTCACCCGAAGTGCACGTGGCTGTGCCTTCACCATCGCAATGCTCGGAGTCGAGCGAGGTGGAGGCGGTGGAAGCCGAGCAAAGCGCGGATCGGTGCAGTTGGGAGACGTGTGCCCTGGCTCTCTGCACTTGTAGCAGATCACGCCCGGCCTGGGCTGCTGCTGCGGCTTGGGTGACCTCGCGTGTGGTGGTGTAGAGCGAGGCCCCTGCTGAACTGGGACGGGAGGGCGGGTAAAAGTGCGGGCAACTGCCCCCCTCTGTTGGAACTGCTGCCTCTGCAGTAGTGCCTCTGTAACCCAAGTCTTTTCCTTCTTGTGGACCGTCACTGCGGAACTGTGCTCTCTCTGGCGCTTCCTGTCTGCATCCCACTCTGCTCTGGCCGACTCCTGGCGGATAGCCTGATCCACGAACTGTGAGAACAGCGTGGGGCTACACTGAGTGAGTGCGTACTTGATCTCTGTGCTGAGACCACCACGGAACCTGGCTATCTTCTTAGCCTCTGTGCTGACCTCATCTGGAGCGTACCTGGCGAGCCTGACGAAGGCCAGGTTGTACTCCTGAACTGACATGTCACCCTGTCTCAGAGCCAAGAACTCCTCACGCTTCCTGTCCATCAGTCCACTCGGAATATGCGTTGCTCTGAAGTCTGCGATGAAATCTGCCCACGTGATGATAGCATCGCCCTTGTTGGCCTTGTAGGTATCGTACCAGCTGGCTGCTGCACCCTGAAGCTGGAAGGAGGCGAAGGTGACGTAGTCGACTGGTCTGACGGTGTTTGCATAGAAGTGCTTCTTGATCTCTGCGATCCAGTCATCCGCCTCCAGCGGGTCTCGTGCCTCGGAGAACCTGGGGGGGTTGATAGCGAGGAACTGCTGCAGTGTGGTGTACTGTGGTCGATCATTCCTCTGGGCAGTCTGGTTCTGCAGCATCTGTAAGATCGCAGCTGTGCCCTGAGCCACTGAGGCCAGAGCCTCCCAGAGGATAGGGTTCTCTGGCGACGGCATGTTCGCTCTTGGCATCCTGTATACAGGAACACTTATGAGAACATGGTTGAAACATTGAAGTAACCAGAAGATAAAGCAATATTGACAACAAAACTTTCTCACGAGGTATGAGAAAGCTGAAGGCTGAATTTCCACCAAGGTTAACCCGGAAAGTCGAAAGCTAGGTGCTACTGGAATTCCCAAACCGAGATCATCCGAATCCAAGATAATAATCTTCTAGCGAGCACACAACAATATATACGAGTGGTTGAAGACCTGAACGTTGAGACATCTGCCCTGAGCGGCCCGCCGAAGCAGTCTCCTATAGGGGGAGGAACCACATCCGAAGGATGCCAACCATCCCTGTATAGGAGTTTCACCTGAGGTACGCCGTAAGCGAGGTGGAGCTGTCAACCCCAAGTGGCGGCTCAGTGTTCTCAACGTATGCCAACCCTTCTCGTCGCTAGCAAAAAAATTATAGAGGAATCGGAGCCTCATGTAAACGAGAACCTAGCTTTTTTTGA
This sequence comes from Bromus sterilis, assembly GCA_950022295.1. NCBI lineage: Eukaryota > Viridiplantae > Streptophyta > Magnoliopsida > Poales > Poaceae > Bromus > Bromus sterilis. The sequence continues at coordinate 337,274,949 of OX465597.1, forward strand.
AAGGGGATAAGTTGCAGAGAGAAAACAACGTTTCACTTCCTCACGGAAAAAGGGGTGGGAGGGTGGGTTAAGAAAAAAAAGAAAGAGTTCCTACTCTCCGATTTTCCTTTGTAACTACAAAATAGTTTCTAGACTCAACTTCGGCCAGTAAGGGGTCCTACAGTCAGTCCTGCTCTGATACCAAGTTGTAAGGCCCCCGATGCGGTGCTAACTCGAGTTAGTCGCCTTCGCGTCCCGCTCAAGTTAGTAGCGCATAAAGAGCCACCGACTCACGGCACTCGCACTTGTGTCGCTGCCAGATTCTCGACAACAGGTATATGAACAAAGAACTTAAACTAAGACATAAATATACAGAGTCCAGGGCATACATCGCTGCTGGATTTATTACAACATCTCAGATGTCCATGGACCCATCAGTACATCATGCGACAAGCGGAAGACAAACACGACCGAGTACGGTCAAAATCCAAATTGCCCTAGAGAGGGCTGCACATAAATAGTCCACCCACGGATCGTCGAAGCCCAACTATAGGATCTACTGAACGAGGTCGTCCTCATCATCATCCTCCGGAGGCACCTCCACGAAGTATCGTCCAGTGCTCGGGTCAAGGTAGTAATCCACTGCAGCGGCCGATCAGGCAAAACAGTAAAAGCACAAAAGGAAAATAGGGGTCAGATTATATCATTACAGGATAACTAACTCCCTACGGTAAGACAAGATAAAAGTAAAGGTTGCAGCCGCACTAGCATATATGGTGGCTATCGTTCTATTAGAGTAGAGGTAAGATCCAAGAAATACACGTGACATCGTGTCATAGGTCCACTATCCACCTACTTACGTCAAACATAACACAACCTGGATCTTCTCTCGGCCCCCTGGACGAAGAAAAGCAACCAAGGCACTCACACAGTAGGCAAGTTTTAATTAAGGTTCAAATTGATGTTATTCTATGAACAAGGAGTAGGTCTCAAGTCGTCCATAACCGCGGACACGGATTTTCGAAAAGATTTAACCCTCCAACTGCCCATCATAGTCTTCGCATGTATGCCCGGTTTCCATTTGGCTAGGTAAGCGCCTGAATCTCCGGAACGTCAGAGTCCCGCTAACTAACAACGCACAATTCCGGGTGGCCCCCGGTGAGTCGACACCCAACTCAAAAGCCGGCCGCGCTCTCGAATCGGCCTCTACCGTCTGGACGAGGTTGGGTTAGTTGCCCAAACAGATGTGGACAACCCCCTAGCTTCCAGGTTTGGACCAACAAGAGAAACCATGTCTCCGCTGGCCCGGGTTGTTTCAAAAACTGCTGGGGTACCAACCAAGCACACACACGTTTGCAAAAGTAAACCAGCTTGGGCCACCACTAGAACTGTTTGAAGCTAGGTAGGTAAGACAAGGGGACCCCATAGAATCCCACACACGATTAGGCACGATCGTCAAGAAACACAATACCCGGAACTCGGGACCTAGGTGACTCAAATGGAACAAAACACCTGACGGGGACAGCCCGGTCTCCCATCTTTCGTCAAGTATAAATTAACATCATATTAATAAGAAATATCAACCAACTTCTTTAAATGACATGATATCCCAAACCATAGCATAGGGTAAGCAGCAAGTTTTCCTACTCATACTAAGCAATGGCTGAGCAGCGGTAACTTAGCAACACAATGTTTTGCTGGGATGTGGGGATCATGGCTGTTTGGTTTTGAATGTGGCATAAGCAAGGTGGATAGGATCAAACAAACGTTCTAGGCTACAGCTAGGCAGGTAGGCAGAAAGGTATCAAGTAATGGTATAAATCTTCCTCTTGCCTGGGTAATCGGTCGTCGAAGTAGACGCGGCAGGGTCCTCGGGCTCGGTGTCGGAAATCTCCACGTCAGTCTCCTCGGCGGTCTCAGGTGCTAACGTAAGGTATCGGCAAGGAAAGCACACAAGTAAACATCGAGATCAACAATGCTCAAGCATGTATGAGATGGTCAAGTTTGATAGACATGGTGTGACCCTAGCTAGTCAAATTTAAATGAAGGTGTTGACGACACGTCAACAACTGCATATGCAATTACTTATATTTTTATGGCTTTGGTCACAGCCTTAATTTTGGTGTAAGTAACATGGCAACATGACATGACATTAAGCAATCTCAACAATTAAACAAAAATTAGCATCGTGAAATAAATTCTATCGATTCCGGAGACGGAGAAAGTGTCGGTAAAAATGACACCAAGGGAGTATCAAAGGAAGAAAAAGCACATGGCAACTTGAAGGAGGTGCATATGGCAAGAATTTTCAAGATAGAAGAAGAAGGGGGGTACATGGGGGTGCCAACTGGTGGGTCCCATGTATGAGCAAAGATGAGAGGGGCAGCCTTGATGGTGGTGGTGGTGCAATGACACCACATCATCAACATGGCATGATCACATGTGGGCATTTACTTCCCTCCACATGCTTGCATTTTCATGTTGCTCAAACACAAAACCAAAGTGACCATGACGCTCAGTGCATTTCTACCCCAAAATATATATGACATGAGCACAAAGCATTTGAATTCAAACAGAATTCAAAAGCAAAAAGGAAAAGGATTAAACAAAAAAAAGAGAAAACAGAAGGGGAAAAAAGGAAAAACAGAGGGAGGCCAACTTGGACCAACCTCGGGTGGCCTCGGGCCCAGGAGCCTCAGCTCCACCTCTCCTCTGCGCTCTGCCCGCACTGGGCCAAGCCCACACGCGCCAAGCAGCCCACTGCAGAGAACAAAACGCGAAAAAGGAAAAGAAAGAAGAAGGGGTGTTGTGCACCCGAAGGGACTCGATCCCACGCCGTTGCAAACACCACCCAGCCCTCCTACCACTGCACTACTGAACGGGGTTTGAACGAGAACCCGTAACAGGCAAGACAAGGTGCAGACGCGCTCCAGACAGAGACAAAAATTCAGACTAGCTCACTGTCGACGGCGACGAACTCCGGCGAAGCCCGCCTTGGTTACATATCACCCGCGACGCCGCTGATGCGTGGAATCAGGAGCTGGTACATCCAGCTGCAGATTCCCGGCCAGCGCTGCACCTAGAACACACCAGGGAAGTCGCTAGCCTCGCCTGAATCCTACCGCGGCGAACTGTTCTGACGAAACTGACGAAGACACTGACGAAGTTCTTCAGACCGTGGCGGCGCCGAGACAATCCGGCGAGGCTCACATCGCCTACGGTGCTCCGTGGCGCAACGGCCAGCGGCTACTCGAAGCTGGACCCTCCAAGGTTCCATTTTGCTCGCTTCCCCCGCCGGCAACCCAAAAGGGAGCGGCTTTCCTCGCCGGCACGGCTACGGCGGAACAGAGCCCGCACGACAGGTCGTCGAGCGGAACGACGACTACTCATGACGCTAGCGCTCACCGCACGCTCTGCTCGCGAACAGCGCAACCGCACACACACCACACTCCCCGGAGACACGCGCTTGGCGTGCACGGCTCGCCGGAGTGGCGACAGAAACACCTTCACGGCGCCAGACGTCCTACGGGTACTAGGGGAGGAACGGAGGCGCGGAGGCTCACCTAGAGGGGCTCGTCGGTGACCCTGACCTTGCCGGGAGGAAAAAGATCCACGGGGTCGTCGTCGAGGAAGACAGGTCCGAGGCGCAACGCCGCGGCTCGTCGCTCCTTGGGGCTTGCAGGCCGAAACTGCAGGGGGGAAACGGTGAGGACGGGCTAGGAGAAGGCGCAGACGAGCGCAGGCTCACCATGCGCGAAGAACGGCGACGAATTTCACCGTGAGCCTCACCTGTCACGCGGAACAGGGGAGGTCCGAGCGTTCGATGGGGGGCGGCGGCGGCGGAATTGAGAGGGGGAGCGAAGCTAGGGCACCGCGGGGTAGCCCTGGGCGTGCTCTTATAGAAGGGGGCATCTCTCCCTGGCCGGCGGGCTCCATCGCCTTGGCCGGACTCGAGCTGTGAGAAGAGGAGGGCGGGGGGACCGTGGCCAGCATGGAAAGAAGACGACCCCGGAGCCGTCAGATGCAGATCAAACGGTCCCTGGCGCGCTCCACTTACCCCTTCGCGGTTGTGCTTTAGCCCAAGATGCAAAGAAATGCCAGGAGGGCTGGGCCTGCAACAGGGAGACGGGAAAAAAAGGGAAAACCCCTACTACTGATCCTTTTCCATTTAAAAATAAAACAGAAAGGAATAAGAGTTTTCCAGGATTAAATACAAGGGCTAAAAATGCATAAAAATATGTAAAATGATCCTTGTAATATTCCTCAATTTCCAAAAATAGTTTGAGCATTTTGCAACAACAAAAGTGTGGCCCACTTTTGGGAATTCAAAATCACTTTGAATTGCATTCCCCATTTTTGATTATGGCAAAAATGCATTGAGGTTTTTAAAACCCTTGCCATTGCAAATGAAATGGCTATGCCAAGTTTGGGGTCAAGGAGAGCATGCATGCAACAATGAAAAATCTTCAAACACCTTTCTTGAACCAAATTGGATGCAGATTCAAACAAACCAACTGGGATCTAATCCCAATGCAAATTTAAATCACCACATGAAATTACAATCTTTAGCATCATGCCAAGTTACAAAGTCAACAGACAAGGTACAATCTCATGGTGATTTTTATTATTGCAAATGGGTTGTTACAAAACGGCTCCTCGCACCACTCGAGCAAGCCGCCGGCAACTGGGTAGAAGAACTCCCCGCGGTCCTATGGAGACTACGAACCACACCAAACACCGCGACCCAGTACACACCCTTCTTCATGGTGTACGGGGCAGAGGCAGTCCTACCACACGACCTCAAGTTTGGAGCACCTCGGGTCACCGGGTTCGAAGAAGAAGAAGCAGAAGAAGCACTGCAAGACGACAAAGATACGGCAGACGAAGCAAGAGATGCAGCCCTGGCAAAATCAGAGGGGTACCAGGACAAGCTACGCACCTACCAAAGCAGTCGCTTGCGCACTAGAACCTTCAACAAAGGTGACCTAGTCCTACGGCTGATACAAGAGAAGGTCCATAAACTTGCCCCCCAATGGGAAGGACCATTCATAGTCTCAGAAGTCATCGGAGGTGGCGCCTACAAGCTGAAGAACCCGAAGACAGACGAGGACATGGGCAACCCATGGAACGTAGCAAACTTGCGACTGTTCTATCCATAGTCCCCATCTGTCAAGACATGACTGGCAACTCATGTAGCTCCTCGACCGCAATAAAGAAAATATTTCCCAAATACTGCCATCTCAAAGCACTCGGGGGCTTAAGAATAAAATCCCCCTGAGAGACGCTATCGCCTACGCGATCTTAACCAAAAAGCACTCGGGGGCTTAAGAATAAAATCCCCCCGAGAGACGCTATCGCCTACGCGATCTTAACCAAAAAGCACTCGGGGGCTTAAGAGTAAAATCCCCCCGAGAGACGCTATCGCTTACGCGATCTTAACCAAACAGCTCTCGGGGGCTTAAGAATAAAATCCCCCCAGAGACGCTATCGCCTACGCGATCTTAACCAAAAAGCACTCGGGGGCTTAAGAATAAAATCCCCCCGAGAGGCGCTATCTCCACTCAAGCGATCTCAACCAAAAGCCCTCGGGGTCTTAAGAATAAAATCCCCCCGAGAGACGCTATCGCCACTCAAGCGATCTCAACCAAAAGCACTCGGGGGCTTAAGAATAAAATCCCCCCGAGAGACGCTATCGCCACTCAAGCGATCTCAACCAAAAGCAATCGGGGGCTTAAGAATAAAATCCCCTCAAGAGACGCTATCAAGCGATCTTAAACACAAACACTCGGGGGCTCGAGCACAAAATCCCCCCGAAGACCGCTCGCGCAGCCTGAAGCTTAAAAATACCCGGCCAGCCCCACCTGCTGAGAGCAGGGCTCAAAAGACATGGCCACAATCAGATGGAGCACCAAGTACTCTGAAGAAACTTTGGAGGAAGCACAGGACACAGGCTCATTTAGTCTTCACCCGATCGCCAATGATCACCTAAAGACTCGGGGGCTACTCCCATCGGGAGCGCTGCCGCGCACCCGATAAAAGACAGAAACCAAACGACAAGGGAAACAAATTTAAGCCTACGCTCGACCCTTCGACTCAAGCGTAGCCTCGGGGGCTACTCCCATCGGGAGCGTTGTTGCGCACCCGATAGAACCCACAGTGCAACGTATTGGATGGACTCGAAGACAGCTCTCGATCGCAAAGGACTCGAACACAGCTCTCGGTTCCAAAGAAATCGAAGATAGCTCCTGATCGTCAAGGACTCGAACACAGTTTACGGTTGCATAAAAGCCCAAAAATAAATTCCATTGCAAAGGATCAAGCACAGTTTACATCATAAGGATCATTTTCAGTACAAAAAGGACTCAACTACATTTGGATAGAAGGCAGCTCCTGTTACAAGAGGGAATCACCCAAGGAATTGAGACTTCTACATGTGTGCTCATGAGGAGCAATCGACCCTAGTAAAAGAGCATCACCACAGACAAAGGAAAAGCAAGCTAGCTGAAGATGTCAATGACATAACAAAAGAGTGAAGCTCGACTTATTTGTCGATGCTCCACTAGCTTCTTCTCCTGCTCCACCAGCTTCTTCTCCAGCTGCGGCCGCATGCCTTCTTCTCCAGACGAACAGCCTCCTCTCCGGGTTGCCAGCGAAGATGAGGCCGCCTCCAGTTCTACAAGGTCGCCTGGCGCACCCGCTTGATCGATGGCTTGACATCGAGGTCCTCTTCAGAGCCAGAGGAGAAAGCAGTTGAAGACGGCTCACCACCACCACCTGAGGAGTCGCCAGAAGACGGAGCCGTAGATGACGCAGGCGTAGGACTCCTCGACGTTGTGGAGTTGTCGCTGCTCGACTCCTGCCAGTGAGGATCCATGCTATTTCCGCTCGGATCGAACGCACGGACAGTGACAGTGCTTTCGCCGTCAAAACGACAGCTGAGCGTATCGCCATCTAGCAGATTCAACCGCCGAGCAAACAAACTCCAACCAGATCCAAGAAAAATCAAGCGGGAGTTATCAAACTCCAAATCAACATAAGAAGGAGATCGACAACTCCCTTGAAGATGCAGAAGCAAGCCATCCAAGCCACGTTCAGAGACAATGGCGGAAAAATAAGAAGGAAGAAGCACGCGACTGGCGCTCCGGCCTGGGACATGCAAAAGAAAATCATAGCGCCAGAAACCCTCCTCCAAGGGAGAGGAAGAAGGCACTGGCGCATCAGCACGGCGACCACCACGGCATGAGCGTGGTGCACGGCCACCACGGCCACGACCAACACCCCGCCTAGGAACCATGAGAAGAAGAAGAGAAGAAGGAAGGTCAAAGGAGCAAGCTGGATAGAGGTGAAACGAAGTGGAAAAGAACGCCTTATTTATAGAACACAAAGCCTCCCACGGAGAAGCCGAGACGACAGCAGCAATTAATCCAAAGACCAAACGTCGCGGGCGTCTCAAATTCCAAGACCAATATGCTTTCCCACGGGACACACTGTGCATGAGACGCGTCAATTCACGCGCGTATCGGAAACCCAACCAGCGCCTGCCGCACGCCACAGTGGACATCATTATGACCGGTCACGAAGACGTGACGGGTCAATGGCGAGGCATCCCTGACAGCCATAAAGAAGAGGCATCGTCATCCTGACGAGCGGCGAAGAAAACTAACGGACATCAAGGCTCAGAGATTCCATCTTTCAGATCTTTTCCCCAAGTAAGAAAAATATCTTACTCCCATCGGGAGAGTACATCATAAGAGTCCCGGGTGCTCCCTCACCTAAAGGTCAGCCATGTGCTCGAGTGACCACTCGCACTTATGAGAGTCCCAGGTGCTCCCTCAACCCGACGTAAGACAAATATGCATTCGCCAAGATCATACGGTGCTAAGAGTCTCAGGTGCTCCCTCACCTCAAGAGCCGAAACGGCATTCGAGTGATTACTCGCGAAAAAAACCTGACTGAGCACTCGAAACAAGCTCCTCGGGTGAATGAGTGAACAGCTCGCTTGATGTTTTGTTCCAAGCGGGTGCAATGCTATAAGGCTCTGCGCCTCAAAAACACACATTCCTGGAACACGATACATTGTGCCCAGATGCCACGCAAGATTAGCGTGTAGGTAAGAACCCGCTGCGAAGTTTGGCCGGGCTGGGACTTGCCGAAGAGCGATTTCACTCCCAACCTTTCCCATGCGCTGCGCATGATAGAAAAGTCAGGCGGACGCGCCTTAGGCTATGCACATTACTGGCGGCAAATGAACACCGTAAGACCTGAAGCGGCCGGACTTTTGCTCGACACCAGTGTTCCAAGCTCACGTCGAGGGACGTGGGTTTGATTGGGCTACTGTGGTATTTGCCCTAGTGCAATTCACCAAGGCTCGACCCGTCGACTCCTTGGGCCCTTTCAACTTAGCATCCCTCGAAACAGGTTTTGTCATGGCCACCAGACTGCCAGCGACCCGCGGATGAACCGCGCATACCAATAACCGACAAATGAATGTACTCGAGTCCCTGCGCGACTCTTCGAGTCCCCCAGGCACTCGGGGGCTACTGACGAGGGGGTGACCCCACGACTCCTACGGATGAACCTACCTGGTGTCCATGAAGACAGAAGGCCCATGAAGATACAGCCTCGGCCTGCTAATTGACACCGACGTAGGAGTCTACGACTCACAAGGAAGGTGCGAAGACCTGTCGTACGGAGCAAGCTAGGGTTAGGAAAGCTTACCTGTAAACGTAGCTGAACCCCCCGAGACCTAGCCCAGTATATAAGGGCTAGGAGGGGCAACACCAAAGACAACCAATATCATCTGTAACCCTAGCCTTGAGCGCTCCAGCCTTGGCATCCCCTGTAATCGCATCTCCCCCATCAATAATATCGAGCAGGAGCGTGCCTCCCTGTTTGCCGACGAGCTATCGTCCAACCTGTGCCTCTCATGACTAATCCAGCGTCCCTGACCATGGGATTTGCCGGGGTTGATCCCCGTCAGGGGTATATACCTTTTGCCTTCCCGCGTAGGCGTATTTGTCCCTTACCTATATCAATGAAGCCTTTTACGGCCCGGAGGAAATCCCTCCCAAGCACTATGTTTCCTTGGTTTGGCTTCATGACGAAGAAATCAACCATTGCAATACCTTTAAGGAATGTCACTGGTATATCTTTTATCCTTCCCTGGATCTCAGAAATATCTCCATTAGCATGTTCATTATAGGATGACAATTTGTCCATGTTAAATTTTAAAGAATCATAAACAACTTTTGGCATAGTAGAAACCATGGATCCAATGTCACAGAAAGCAAGGAAGTCCTGGTTAGAGATGCTAATTCTCACAAAGGGTTCCCAGTCACCATCTATCTCATAAACATCTTTCTTATTTGGCTGGGGTTTCTTTACTTTTCTCAAGTCTAGAGCATCCAATCTCTTTTCAATAGTAGCAAGTATATCTATAACAGTATCAAAACTATGATCATAAACAAAGTAACTAGATAGACCATGTATAATTTCAAGAGCTCTAGCTTCATCACAAGCTAAGAAATCTCCTTCGGCTATAATATCAAGAGAGTGTTTGCACCATCTAAAAAGACCATGGTAAAAATTTCTAAGCACAATTTTTATAGGTATCCAAGGCATAATTCTCCTATGTGCATCAGAAATTCTGTCCCATGCCTTCTTCATATTTTCTCCATCCCTTTGATGGAAATCTAAGACCTCCGAATCCCTCAAGGCACCAAATCCTAACATGCTTGACTAAACAGAAAGGATAACTAAAAGCAAGATAACTATTTTTTTAATTTTGATAAAGGACACTAAAGCAAAAACTGAAAGGTAAACTAACAAGACTAAAAAGAAAAGATAAAAGATAGTGTGCAACTCCCCTATCTTGAAGAGTGGAGTTCCCGGCAACGGCGCCAGAAATTGCTTTTGATGGTGCGATATCTCGCCCCCTCATTGGTTACCCAAAGTGGAAGGTTGAGACGTAATAAGGATATGGACCGGGATACGTGATGTTCACTAGTGATGTCTCTCTCCCAAAAGACGATAAAATAGCCATGCGAGGTAAACAAATTACAGCTGGGCAATTGACAGGATTATGTGCGCAAACCAATGCTAACTATGCTATAAAGAAAGGAAAAGGCTCAAAAGCATGGGCGGTACGCCAAGACAAGTAGACCGAAATCCATCTGCATCTACCTACTAATCATCCACCTTGAGATATCTATCCAGAACATCTCGCTGGTATTAAGTTGTGAATCCCACCAAAAGTGTAAACTCAAAGCAACGGAAAACTGCATTAAAGAACTTTGCGTAAAGTAAACACTCCTTGCACCTGCAAGTACAAGCACCGTTGTTTTCTCCCTTGTGGCAACAGCACATCCCCTAGACTCATGTTTCTGTCACTCAAGCTAGTCATCAGGCGGCATGAACCCACAATCATGCATAACGATCCCTCTTGGAGTCACTACCTACTACTTGGCCAAAGCAATAAACAGCAACGGAGAACATACAAGAATTACTCAAGAACATAAATATAAAAGAGGAGAATCAAATATATTACTCAAACAAAATCTGAACATAATCTCATAATCCATCGGATCCCAGCAAACTCAGCATAGCAACAGCAGAAATATTACATATGCGCCTCGATCATGTAGGGCAGCTCACGAGGTCTAATCCATGAAGAACAAAGAGGGGAGGAGAACATCACATAGCTACTGATCATAGACCCATGGTCCAAGGTGGACTACTCACGGTTCATCCGGGAAGTATCCATGATGGTGGAGAAGCTCCCGGAGGTGGTTCCTCCCTCCGGCAGGGTGCCGGGAAGAGGTCTCCTGGTGCTCCCGATCTTGGAAGCACGGCGGCGGCGGAACAGAGGAGAGATCGTGAAAAAGGGTTCCCTTCACGGGGGTTTCACGTCACGGAGAATATATGAGCGAAGGGGGGCAGCTAGGGGGGCGCCAGGGGTCCTGGCGGCCCCCTGGCCGGCCCCACCCTAGGGCGCCTGGGGCCCTGGTGGGTCCCCTCTGGCCCCCCCTCGGTGATTCCCGAAGCTTCTGCAGTGCTGATTTTTATTGTATTTTTCCCGAATTTTTGGAGCACTTTTAATATGGGGGAAACCTGAAATAGAAAAACATCAGAAAACAGGAACTGGAACTGGGGTGCACTGAGTTAATAGGTTAGTCCAAATATGATCAAAAGTGTATGGAAGTTCATCAATATCATAGCAATATCACACAAAAGAAGCATGGAGCAAGCAGAAATTATAGATACGTTTGGGACGTATTACCTATCCATCCAAAAGGGATTGTTCATCTGCACGAGTGGGTCATCCAGCCTCAACAACTCCAACTGCACGGCCTCCTCCTCCTCGCGAGATCGCCCAGCCAGCACTTCGCAAAAAAAGAGAAATAATCAGAGGCAAGCACAAGGAAAATACCCCGCACAGTCGAGCAGCCGAAGGAAGACGAACTCACCCTTCAGAAGATCAGACAACTTCACCACCCAAGCAGCCAGGCCATCCACAACAGCTTCAGCACGTTCACGTTTGGAGCGCTGGACAGCGACAACACCCTTGAGACGCACAATCTCATGCTCGGCATCTTTCAGCCTCAAACAAACAGACTCATAGGCACCCTCGCGAGCATCTTCCTTCAGCAAATTCCAAGCCCGGGAAACGCCCGGTGGCCTACCGCAAAGGAGAATAAGTCAAAAGAAAAAAAAGGGAGCAACGCAAAACGGACAAAGCAGTTTTCACCACATAAAAGATTCACCATCCCGCAGGAGGTTGATTACAACTTAAAGTCCCAAGACAGGGCATCAAAAACCATTTCACCCTACTCCTCCCCCTGAGAATTATGGTTATCAGCCTCAACAACCAGCTGCAGCTGGCGGGCAAGACGAGTGGCTCGAGCACTCTTCTCGTCTGTATAATTAGGCAGGCTATCCACCATGGAATCCTCAATGGAGACACCATGCCCCAGAAGAACAACAATAGACGTGGCAAGCCCACTCACCACGTTCTCACGAACCAAGCCCTCCAGCTGATCACCGTCCGGACCGAAGGCAGCAACCTGCGAGTCAAGACCCTCTGGCCTCTTCTCCTCATCCGAAAGAATATGCTCATGAAGAAGCTTCAAGAGAGTCGAAGCCCGAGCACAGACATCCCTCACGGCTACAGCAGCACCCGAGACAACATCCAAAGCATCACAAAGAGTGCCCGATCCTGCAGCAGCCACCTCCACCGCCCCAATACCCGCGGAGTCTGCAAAAAGCAAAAGATTCGGTACTCAAAAATTCAAGAGAAGAGCAAATCCCAAAAAACAGAAGAAAGGAAAAAAATCCACGTACCAGCCAAAGAGCCCGCCAAGTCCTGCAGGCGTTCGCACTCAACTTTCTCCACCCGGAGGAATTTCTCCTCCACTCGCTGCAACCGCTCGATCTCGCCACGCTGCGCCTGTAGGTCCCTCTCCTTGGACTCCAAAACGGCCCGAAGTTCAGAGAGTTCTTTTTTCGCAGCCTCTGCCCGTTTTTCAGCACCCTTCTTGCGACCTGCGGAAAGGACATCAGTCAGATAACCAACTAGCAGCCGAAACAAAGACCAAAAATCAGAATCTCACGTCTCATGGTGGTCAAGCTCCCCTAGACCGAGTCATGAGCACGTCGCCACCGATCAGCATCAGTCAGCACACGCTCGCATATCCGGAACAAAGGCTGAATTCAAGTAAAAATGCACAAGTCAAAGCCAAGGAAAGGAGAAAATCAAGTCCAAAGACTGCAACCAAACACAAATGATTGCTTGCAGCCTCGGGGGCTACTCCCATCGAGAGCACTACCGTGCCCCCAATGTCAACCAAAAGATTAACAAAAGAGAAAGACAAAAGCCAACGACTGGAACCAATCACAAATGATTGATTGCAGCCTCGGGGGCTACTCCCATCGGGAGCGCTGTCGCGCTCCAATGAAGTTCAGAAGGGCAAGGAATTCCATACCTACTCCGCCATACGATCAAAAAACTTTGCCTTATCCTCAGCAGAAAGATCCCGCCCAGAGTCCTCAGCAGCCGACGGTTTCCCACCCGCAGACTCGCCAGCATCAGCACCCCAAGTGCCCCCATCACCCGCGGGCACAGGACCAACATCAGCCGCACCAGGCTCATCAAGTATTTCCACATCCTCAGGTTGCGGCGGATTGTTCAACAAAGGAGTATGACCCTGCAGATCAGAACAACATCAGCAATCAAACAGGAACAATTCAAAATCACAAAAGAACCTCAAGACAAGTACCTGGGGAAGAGGCAAATCAGCAGTGTAAGGACGAATGAGGCTCTCCTCACCAATACTCGTACACTTCGTGACTTGCTCGACCCGAGTCAAAAGGTCACCATCAGAAAACTCCTCGGGCGAACACCTGGTCGAGTCATCGGGCCCAGTGTATTGCCACATGGGATGCGCCCGATGCTGAAGCGGCTGAACGCGTCTCCTCACAAACACAGAGATAAGTTGGCCGCCAGTCAAATCATCCTTCAAAGCAGAAATCTTTTGCACCAATGGCTCAACAAGAGACACCTCGCGAGCAAACAAAAGATTTGCCCACGAAGACCGCTTAACAACTCGCGCAGCAGGATCAAAAGGTGCAAGACCAAATTGCTGCCCCTCAACGTGCCGATCCTTCAGATAAAACTAACTTTTCCGCAATGTATAGACGGAATCCAGTTTTTCCAGATCAAAGTAGGTAGCCTTATCTTTAATGTAAATACCCACGCCACCAATGGCATATTCAGAGTTCGTCCTCTTCACATTGAAAAGAGGCTTCCAGAGCCCCCAATGGGGATAGATTCCCAAAAAACCCTCACAAAGCGTAATAAAGCAGGCAATGTGCAGTATCCCATTGATAACCCACAACTGCAGGGGATCGAGATAGTCTTCGCGGGTAAGAATAACCCAATTTATAGATTCGACTCAAGGGGAGCCAAAGAATATCCACAAGCTTTGACAGTGGAGTTGTCAATTCCACCGCACCTGAGATACACTTACTTGCAACAAGATATTAATAGTAACTGTGATATCGAATTGATGATAGCAACGGTAATAGTAAAACAGCGAAAGTAAACAACTAGTGACCAGAAGAATTAAAAACACTGTAGGCTAGGGAGATGGATGGTTGGGCGCTGCATGGATACACATCATGTATTTAACTTGGGGAAAGGCACACAGAAAAGCAATGATCATCTAGGCATAAATCAAACATCAGGCATGTACCCCAAAGGTAGTTGTACGTGCTTGCAATAAGAACTTGCACAACATCTTTTGTCCTACCATCCCGCTACGAACGGGGCCAAATGGAACTTATGGAGATTAAGGTGCTCCTGTCAAAGAGCACCGAAACAAAGCATTAACAATCAATGGATACATGGAATCCTCAAATTATAGCCCATCCCCTTTGGTGTCCAAAGTTGTCACCATTGGGATCACTGGTTTCGGACTATAACAGGTGCATACAACTCATAGATAAGATCAAGAACACAAATATATTCATGCAAACACATAGAGTTTAGATCTGAAATCATGGCACTCGGGCCCAAAGTGACAAGCATTAAGAGCAACAAGTTGAAGCAAAGATGATAAACACCAATCTAGATGATAGGCAACATGCCCCCAACAATCTGATAAACTATTACATGATCTAACTCATCCAATCCCTACCATCCCCTTTGCCAACAGCAAGGAATTACTCACACATGGATGGAGAAGTCATGGAGGGAGGATGGAGTGGCGATGACGATGACGATGGCGATGATCTTCCCTCTCCGGAGGCCAAAACAGCCTCCAGATTAGCCCTTCCGGAGAAGAACAGAGGGTGGCAGCGGCTCCGCGACGAGAATTGGGAAAACGACTTCTATTTCGGGGTTTCTCCGTCACGGGAATAAATAGGAGTCCTGGTAGGGCACCAGAGGAGGGGGGAGGCCCCCATGCGGCCAGAGGGCGCGACCCCACCCCTGGAAGCGCCAGGGGGGCGCCTGGGGCCCCCTGGGCTCCCCTCTGTTCCCACTTCTGACATCTGGCTCCTTTGGGTGCGTGGATTTTCTGGTATTATTCTGGGAATTTTCTGGGACGTCCAAAAATCCATTTTCCTGCGCACAATAAAACCATACAGGCAGCTCTGCTGAAAACAGCGTTAGTCCGGGTTAGTTTCATCCAAATCATGCAAGAATGAGGGCAAAACAATAGCAAAAGTGTTTAGAAAAGTAGATACGTTTGAGACGTATCAACTCCCCCAAGCTTAGCATATTGCTTGTCCTCAAGCAATTCAGTACAACGAACTGAACGCGACAAAGAAAACTTTGACAAACTCTTTTGCTTCAATAGATGTATATAAGCATGTACTACGAAAAGAATTTAGCAAGTATCAAAACAATGCTATGAGGACAATGCACGAAGCAATCCTTCTTTCAAGTGATCAATCACAAACAACTAAAAGCAAATAATATGCTACTGAAAATCAAGACAGGATTACAATGCACAAAGTTTGAACATACTAGAGTGGTATTTCACTAGCCTCCATGAGTGAAGCAAAACATAAATGCAGAAACTCCTCCGGATTTTTAAAGGAAACTAGAACTAGAAATTTCAGAATAAATAATACCACAATCATGCAAAAGACAATGAAGTACTTTGGGACAATGCACATTACACTCAGAATGACAATTATGCTCTCCTAGTTGGTGCTTTGAAGAAAGAAGGTGGAGACTCTCGAACCGTGGAGTTTGATGGAAAGTTTGAAAACCCGTGGGTGGAAGCAAAGACTAAACATGTACTAGAGCTCTTGGTTTTGAAAACTGAGGTAAAAAAGTGTTTTGGGAGGTGCATGCTTCGTCAACGAATGCTAGTAGACAACTCAATCGCCTCTTACGCTAGACATGTTTCGAGGAACGGCTCCCAAGATGGAGACGATCGCATCCCCTTAATCTCCTTTGTTTATCACTGCCAAAGTTTTCTGATTTCTCATAGACAAAGCGTGAAGGAGGGTTTGTTGGTTGTGATTATCTTTTGTGAGCTGGGCGCACTCATGCCAGTCCCTCCTCGTATTAGGGTTTTGCAGATTAGACATGCAATCCCGGAATAAAACATGTCTAACATAAGACGGTCATGAATTACCTACTACTTCCTCATGAGCTAAAACAGAGGCACAACACAGGAGTGCTTTTGAATAATTTCGAGATGGTACAAGAAAGTCTTCGTTAGGATGGCCGGTAAATGCCACATAGGAAGGTATGGTGGAATCATATGGAAAACTGGTTTCAAGGATTTTGGATGCACAAGCAGAAATCCGCTTAGTGTGAGCGAAGGCTAGCAAAAGACTGGGAAGCGACCAACTAGAGAGCAATAACAGTCATAATCATGCATAGCGACAAACTAACATTGAATCAGGAATGAAAATGATATAACTATTCTGAAACTCAAAGATCATCAAGGCATAGTAGACTTTTCAGTCATAAACATGTGTAAGCATGTGCCAAGTCAATCCAAGAATTCTCCAAAGGGAAATACCACTTCAGTATGCCAAACCATGAACAATGCAATGCATGTAAATCATTTCAACAACACATTATGTACTCTAGCTATTTGAGATTAGCCACAAGGAAAGCATGAACATTGGGCAAGCATTGTAAACATAGCACCATGTCGCTACAAGCTTGTAACAGCCCAGATTTCACAAAAATTAAAAATTTTGTTTTCGGTGTGAATTGTCTGATTGCCTGATTTGTTTGCGATGTTTGCATCCCCGATTTATCGATCGGCGATTATTTTCCCCCTCTTATCTCGTATCGGACGGAGACCGACCTTGCCACCCTGACACTCGACCTTTGCGACACCGGGTTTCACCCGATCACCGTCGCGAAAACCGCACGAGACCAGCCGCAGCCAACGGAACGAAAAACCCCGTTTAATAATTAAACGGGATATTTTTATAGCGCGCCGGAAAATGTTGTCGGAATGTCACCGCAGTGAGGTACGATCGAAGAGCTCGACGCGCTGAGCGCGTGGTTCGAGATTTCATCGGAATCGGAGTCCGTATGCAACTTCGGCGGTCACGAACGTATTCACCGGACACGCGAGAGGGGTACCGAGGGCGTTTGCGTCATCTGACCAGCCAACCAGCCCTATATAAAGACCACCAGCCTCCCACACCCAATTAGGGTTTCCCCCATGTAAATTTGCAGCCACCCCCCTCCACTTTGCCCCAAATTTGCCTCCAAACCCCCAGATCTCGAAACCCTAATCTCGGCCCCCGATCTGGACCATCAGATCCAGATCTGAGGGCTCAGATCACGCCCCCAGCTCCACCAACCGCAGCCTCCAGGCGCCCGGGCCCCGCAGGGCCGCCGCCGGGCCCGCCAGGCCCATCCGGGCAGCCGCCACCCGTGGAGCTCCTCTCCACGCCCGAGCCTCCGCCGCCACGCCGGCGACGCCTCGCCTCCGGCCAACTCCGCGCCTCTCCTCCTTCCCCATCTCCTCTCCTCCCTCTCCTTCCTCCGCTTCTCACGCTCCCGCTCCCCTGCAGGTCCACGCCGCGCCGCGTCCGCCATGGATGGCGAGCTCGAAGAGCTCGGAGCGCCGCCCCTGGAGCCGCCCCGGGAACTCGCCGCCTCGCCTTCCCAGCCCGGCCTCCAGCGCCCCGTCCGCCGCCTGCTCCCCCGCCGCCTGCCGCCGGTGGCCGGCGCGCCACCGGGGAGTTGCCGCCGCCGTGCCCGCTCGGAGGAGCCCGAGCTCCCCGCCGTGCCCGTTCGCCCGATCCAGCCAGGCTAGGCCGGCCTCCAACCGCACGTGGGCCCGCGGCCCACCAGCGCGCCGCCAGCCCAGCCGCCCCCATGGCCCAGTCGCGCCAGATCCACCCAGCAGCCAGTTGGGCCGGCCCGTTTGGGGTGAGGTCCTTTTTTTCTTTTTTTTGTTGTTTATTTTTTTTCCCTGTCTAACCCCTCCGAATTTTTGCTAAGTGTTGGAATATTGTGCTGCTGATGCTGTTTTGCACTGCGATTTCCCGTTAAACCGTAGCTCGGATCGCGTTGCGCCCAAAAGACGAATTGCTTAGAATTGTGTGTACTTAAATCCGTCTTTTGTGAGTTAATTGTTTTGAGGTTGTTTAGATATAGTTTTTGCTATTCAAACAGGGCATCTGGCCGTTAATTGCATTTATTTCCTGTTATTGGGCTGCTGTTATTATTTTGTTGCAACTTTGCATGATGATTGTAACAAATCCATGAGGTCTTTTGCATTGATTCCTTTTGTGTTGCGTTAAGAAATGTTTGTACTTCAGTATCATGCATTCACATGCCATATTTGCCTGCTGCATCATGTTTATATTTTGCTCCAAAGTAGCTATCATGATGTTGTTGTGCTGCTATTGCTGAAACTGTTATTTTATTGCAACTTCGGATGACGATTGCTTCGCAACCATTCATCGGAATTGAGTGATTCCAATTGCATATTGTTAAGAATGATGTCTACTTTCATCTCATGTATTGCTATGTCATGTTGCTGCACTTTTGCATATAGATTTACCCCTGTTTATACAGCATGTGTGCATAAATTGTTTTGCTTGTATCTTTTTAATCGTAACTCCGTTTGGGGTGTTCTTTATATGTAACTTGATTAGTTTTTCGTGTTCTTTGTGTTTATGCTGTTGTTTGCTGTTGTTAACCAACCTAAAATATGGTTTAGGACAGAACATTACCAAATCTTTTAATCATCGTGCGGCACTTAGTGTTATGCCATGTTTAGGATTGTGCCTCACTTAAATTGTCTAGCATAGATAGTTTACTTTGTGCTTCACCTCTTGCCATGTTTGTGTGTTATGCATGCTTGCTTGAGTTGCCATGTTAATAACCGTTGTTTGGTCACCTGTAGCTAAACAACTTGAACCACCGTAAACGTGCGGTATCGTCGTGTGTGACGAGTACTCCACTTAAATTGTTAGTAACCGCTCTCGACGGTAGATGCGATGTCTCGTGTTACTTCTTGTTGATGCTTGCTCGTGTTTGCTCCGTAGTAATAGTGGTGCACCGTTGATTGCTTTCCAGTGTTTATCGTCTTGTGTGCTCCCGCGGGTACCTCTCGGAGACGATGCGAGCTTGCGATCGACTACACCTTCGGAACCCGACTTATCAACAGGCAAGGACTTGCATTACTTATGATCCATTCTATTTCAACCAGCGGTTTGCATGCTAGAATAGGTTAGGTGATGTTTGATCCTACCACATGTTTACAGCCTCTTTTAAACCAATACAACCATGTCCCCTCCCAGCAAACCTTGTACTGCTATGTTACTTTTGCTCGTTGCTCAGCCCCTGCTTAGTATGCATGCTTAGGATGCTACGATGTTACCCTGTTACTCTTTGGGTTGGGATATCACATTATTATTATATTATTGTTGATGATATGATTTTTATAAATGTTGACTATATTTGACGAAGGATGGAAGGTCTAGGCTATCCCGCCCCGACGCTTTGTTCCATTCGAGTCACCTAGGATCCGAGTTCCGGGTATTGGTTTTAAGACTGAGCGTGCCTAACCGCGTGTGGGATTTTATGGGGTCCCCTCTTCTTACCTATCTAGCTTCAAACATTTCTAGTGGTGGCCCAAGCTGATTTACCATTTGAAAACGTGTGTGTGTCTGTCGGGTAGCTCCTGGCAGATATCTTTTTAAATAACCCGGACCAGTGAGGACATAGTTCCCTTGCTGGCCCATCATGACCGGCTGAGGACCCGGTTATCCCAATGTGTGATGAACCGGCAATCCAAACCTGGAGTCATACGGTAGAGACCAGATCGAGAGCGCGGCCGGCTCCTGAGCTGGGTGTCGTCTCACCGGGGGCCACCCGGATTTGTTCGTTGTTAGCTAGAGGGACCTGTCGTTTCGGATCTCTTGGAACTAAATCATAAAATGGTTGCCTATGATGGGTAGCAACTGAGAGTGATGGACGTGCGTGCGGAGCCTCGTAATGGGCAGTTGGTACACCCCTGCAGGGTTAAATCTTTTCGAGAAGCCGTGTCCACGGTTATGGACGACTTGAGACCTACTCCTTGTTCATAGACAACAACAACTGAGATAATCCTAATATAACTTGATCAACGTGTGCGTGTGCCTTGACTGCTTCTTCTTCGTCGGGATGCGAAGAGGAGGACAAGGATAGGATAGGTGTTATGTTTGCGTAAGTAGTTGATAGCAAGACTTGTTGGAGGCGTTTCCTCATCGAATGCTTGGCTTCTTATCTTACTCTCTAGATCGTTAGCCACATCATAAATGCTAGTGCGGCAGCAACCTCACCACTTACCCTTTCCTTACCGTAAACTACTAGTTGTCCTAGAATGACGAGTGATGAAGTCCTTGCTGGGTCAGATGACCACTACAGTTGGATGCTGAGTACCTCTGTACTCATGATACTACCCCCAAACTCTTTTCAGGGTTCTGATCGACAACAGGTACGGTGATCGACGTTTCACGTGGAGACTCGACGACGACTAGTTAGGCGGATCCCGGCGGACGACCTGGACCCGTGTGGTTATGGGATCGTTGTTTTTCTCTTTGCCAGTAGGCATTTGATTGTAGTCTGTACTCAGACATGTATCTTCCGCTGTTGTATTATATTTGAGGCAGTTGTATGCCGATTGTATGAGATGTTGTATCCTTGTATCTGTAATGCTATGATATCATGTTGAAATCCGGGATATATGACTTCGTCATATGTCGCGGTGGGACCGATATGTGCTTCGTCCTCGGGTTCGGGCGGAAACGTCCGAATCTGAAACAGTACCGCATATCGGGCCTTACAAAGCTGGTCTCTAAATCATAAGTACAAGCATATGTACAAAAGTAGAAACAAAAAGAGTTCATACCGGTTTTCCTTGTTGCATCCCTTTCGTCGATCTTCGTCGTTACTGCCTTGTCACTTGGACGATTGAACGTAGGAAATATATAATCAAGCGCAAATGCCATCACGGACTCGAGCCGAACTCTGCAACAAAGCAAACTAAAGAGAGAAAAGAAAATATTTTTGCATTTTTCAAAGATTTAGCGAAAGAAAAGAGAAATATTTTTGTTGTTTTTGCAAAATAGAAGAACAAAGAAGAATGGGAAAAACTTCGAAAAGATCAAAGCAAACAAAATAAAACGGATAATACAATGGAAAGGTGAGAAGGGCACGTACTCCCCCAAGCTTAGGCTTTTGGCCTAAGTTGGTAGCAGCTACTGCCCCCAGGAGCCTCCTCCTCCGGGGTAAGGGTAAGTCCAGGAGTCGTATGAGCCCTCCGGTGCATACACCGAAGTCCTCGGATCCTCCCATGAGGAAGGCCCTGCGCTCCAAGCGGAAGAAGATCCCTCGCCATGCTCGGTGAAGGTCTCCACCTGGAAAGGTGTGAACTCACCATGCTCCTCCTCATCGGGCACAACCCCCTCCATGGGGTTATGCAGCTGGTAGTTAGCCATGAACTCATCGAACTGAATTTCGTTGAAGGACCATCCGTTCCTGTGAGTGTTATCAAACAAAAGTGGTGCAGGTAGACGAATCTCACGAGTAATAGTCCTTTCAAACCTCAAAATATAATCAAGGTTACCAAACTGAGAAGTCATGGTAACAAACTTATGTCTCTTCATAGCCGCAAGATCGAGACTCGCATATTAAAAGGGGACATCATCAGGATGCGGGGTGCGCTCAAGAGACTCAAGGATAAGTGTGGCGTAAATGCCACCATCTAAATCGCCCTTGTTACTGTTCGTAACAAGACGCCGAGCAATCAAGGCACCCACATTATACGCATTCTTACCAGAGAGGGCGTTCGCATAAATAGCAAAATATGGTGCAGAACCATTGCTCGTGTTGTCACGAGCTAACACCCCTCTAGCAACAAAATACGCAAAATACCTGAGGTGTGGAAACAAAATGCTGGAAATCTTCGTGTGTCGAATGTCGGTCTCCTCCTGGCAGCAAAGGGAGTTGAAGAGGGTCCTCAACCCGGAAGGTTGCATGGTCATCTTAGCTATCTGACCAACGTTGGGCACACCTATTATATCACAAAATTGTGCCAAAGACATGGTTATGAGATCATTATAAAGTTTGAACTCGACGGTTCCAGCATCATGGTTATAACAAAAATTGTTGACAAAGGAGGAGGTAAGTTTTTTCTATTGTATCACACGGCATAAAGCTAGCCGTGTCAAACCTGCGTTGGCACAAAGGCCATAAAATTCCTCCTTAATTCCTGCAGCTGTAATAAAATCATCGCACGGATACATCATTTTGCATGCTGGATTTGTTTCTTCCAACAACTCGAGGGGCACATGATCTTCATTGTAGCTCACCCTAACTGCTAAGGGTGAAGCTGCAGCTCTAGTGACTCGATCGAAGCGCTCGGGCTTCTTCTTCCCAAGCCACCCCTTTGCTTTTCCAAAGAAACTCATTTCTGAAAATTTTGACAATTCACAAAAACAAGGATTTAAACAAAGTGAGTTGAGGCAAACTACTCTACTCACTTACCTAAGGCATAAGCTTGCATCAAAACTTGGAAAATAAAATTCTACACATGCATGCAAGCTCATATGAACAGCACCAAGAGCTACTAAATACTCACAAATGAGGCCACCAATCAAAAATCTAATTGGAGGGGTCAAGGAGTTACATACCACGGAGTATTTTCCCAAAATCTCAGCTCAAATGATGGGTCGTAGAGAGAGATCGAAATTCTGGACGGAGAGCAGCAAGAACACAAGAACAAAGTGCAGAACTCGTGTTTTTGGAGAGAGAGGAAGGAGGAAGAAGACTTACCTGGCTGGCTGCCCTGTGGGCCCCAGGCGCCCTGTGGGCGCGGCCAGGGGCCAGGCCGCGCCAGCTGGCCGCCTGGGCCACTGGTGTCCCCCCCTGGTCAGCCCCAGGTACCTCTGGATCACTCCCGGCATGGAAATTTTTAATATAATTTTTCTGGAATGTTTCTGACAACTTCACTGTTGAATTTTTTTCGAAATTCAAAAAGCTGCGAAACTTTCTGAAAACTTGAAGCAGTGATTAGAGTTGTGAAGCTTCAAAAACATATAAACTTGGTACAGCAAGGAGAATAAAAGCTAAAAGAAATGCAAACATAACAAGCTCCACTTTTTACCTATATAAAACATGCTTACTAGCAAGGTTGATCAAGTCTTACCAACAAACCGGTGATATATAGAGCAAAAAGTCTCACGCCTTATGAAGTGATCATTGCACCTTTACTTTAATGGACATTGTCCCCACCATGATGGTTTTGTATTTGTGGTGCACATGTAGAGTACAATCCCATTCTCCAATCTTCACGGTCTCGATATTCTCTATAGAGTTGAGGCCATGCCTCTTGTCAATTTTCTTCGGAAAATACACCGTGTGTTCCTTGTCATTGACATTGAAAGTAACCTTTCCTTTATTGCAATCAATAATAGCACCTGCGGTGTTAAGGAAAGGTCTACCAAGAATAATAGACATGCTCCCATCCTCGGGCATGTCAAGCACAACAAAATCAGTAAGGATTAAACAATTAGCAACTTCAACTGGAACATCCTCACAAATACCTATGGGAACGGCTGTTGACTTGTCAGCCATCTGAAGAGAGATATCTGTAGGGATTAGTTTTTCTAAACATAATCTCTTGTAAAGAGAAAAAGGCATAACACTCACTCCTGCTCCAAGATCACATAAAGCAGTCCTGACAGAATTATTCTTTATGGAACAAGGAATGGTGGGTATACCTGGATCACCAAGCTTCTCAGGAATCTTGCCACTAAAAGAGTAGTTAGCAAGCATAGTAGATATTGCTTCATTAGGAACTTTTCTTTTATTAGTAACAATATCTTTCATATATCTAGAATAAGGAGGTAACTTAATAGCATCAGTCAAAGGAATTTGAAGAAAAAGAGGTTTCATCCACTCACAAAACTTATTGTAATGCTCTTCTTCTTTAGTTTTGAGAGACTTACCTGGAAAGGGCATGGGTTTTTGAACCCATGGTTCTCGTTCCTTCCCATGTCTTCTTGCGATAAAATCTTCTCTAGTGTATTTCTTGCGTTTGTAGGGTGCTTCTTCTTCTCGAACTTCGGATGGATCATTCTTTTCATCATCCTTTTCAGGCTCAGCACCGTCTTCAGTCTCATCATCAGAAGTAGATATACTATTTGGATCATTGGAATTGTCAGCTTCTTTGTGCTTCTTCTTCTTCGGAGAGCTAACAATTTCTTCTTCCTGTATTTGAGAATCTTTCTCGATCCTCTTAGGATGCCCCTCCGGATAGAGAGGATCTTGAGTGCTAGTTCCCCCTCGGGGTTTTAATCCCGAAGGCCTGTATATCCTGTTTGGCATTATTAGCAAGAAAATCTTTTTGCACATTAGAAATTTGATCAAGATGAGTTTGAACCATATGAAAATGCTTCACAAGACATTTAACATCATTAACTGTTCTACCTAGAACATCAAGCAAACTTTTGATAGCAAGGGAATTATCATGCAACTGACTTTGTACCCTCTCATTAAGGTGATTTTGCTTCATAATGAAATTATCAAGCTCATATAAGCATTGATCGGGAGGCTTACCATGAGGAATGTCACTTGCATTGAAATCTAAAAGAGAGTGTACCTCTACCATAGGAGGGTGAGTGGTAGGCTCACACAACTTCTCGATGGGGGGTAGATTCTTCACGTCTTTAGTTTTAATACCCTTCTCTTTAATAGACTTCTTAGATTCCTGCATATCTTCGGGGCTTAGGACAAGCATGCCCCTTTTCTTTGGTGGTGGAGGTGGTTCAGGGATGGACCAATCTTCGTGGTTCTTGGCAATCTTGCCCATTAATTCTTCTGCATCGTCCGGTGTTCTTTTCCTGAAAACACAACCAGCACAACTGTCCAGGTAGGATCTAGATTCGTCAGTTAGAACAGCATAAAATATATCAATTAATTCATTCTTAGGGACTCCATGTCCTGGTCTAGCCTGGATCAGACTACAATACCTCCCCCAAGCTTTAGGGAGGTTCTCATCCTGCAACTGTTTAAAGTTATAAATTCTTCGTAAAGCAGCATGTTGCATATGAGCAGGAAAGTACTTTTAAACAAAAGATTGAGCTAAGTCTTGAGGACTCCTAATAGAACCACATGGTAGTGAATCGTACCATGCTTTAGCACCTTCCTTTAAAGAAAAAGGAAAAAGCTTAGTAACATAGAAGTTTCGTATATTTTCATCTGTAGTAAACAAGCCGCCTAACTCAGTGAGTTTGGTCAAGTGTGCAATAGCATCATCATTTTCTCTGCCATAAAAGGGGTCAGATTCAACCATAGATATAAGTGAAAGATCAACAGAGAAATTATAATCAGGATCATTGATGCATATAGGAGACGTAGCAAATTTAGGATCAGGAACGGTCTTGTTCTTCAGGGAATGTTTTTCGAGAAGCTTCTTAATAGCATCAGGGTCAGAGTCGTCAAACTCTGTCAGCTCCCTGCATAAATCATCATCAAGTATAATATAATCATCATCAAGGAGTCTCTCCTTGAGTTTACTCAAATCGGGATAAGTGTAAGTTCCATCAAAAGGATAGCAAGTGTCAGGAATTTCAATTCCAGATTTTTTTTGCAGGAGCAATCTGTTTCTCAAGAGCGTGACTAAGTGAACCAATATCATCAAGAGTAGTAGAAGCATCATCAAAAGTATCGGACATAGTAACAGATTCAGTAGAGGCATCATGTGGTGGAGGTGAAGCAAACTTACTCATAACTGAAGGTGAATCAAGTGTAGCACTAGTGTTCAGAACAGTACCTTTTCTCGTACGGGATGGTAAGATCGGGACCTTGGGGTCTTCTTTCTTACCCATAGCGGATAAATTGCAGCAGGTAAAATACTTCAAGTAGACTTGTGAATAAAGCTATGCTCCCCGGCAACGGCGCCGGAAAACAGGCTTGATAACCCACAACTGCAGGGGATCGAGATAGTCTTCGCGGGTAAGAATAACCCAATTTATAGATTCGACTCAAGGGGAGCCAAAGAATATCCACAAGCTTGGACAGTGGAGTTGTCAATTCCACCGCACCTGAGATACACTTACTTGCAACAAGATATTAATAGTAACTGTGATATGGAAGTGATGATAGCAACGGTAATAGTAAAACAGCGAAAGTAAACAACTAGTGACCAACAGAATTAAAAACACTGTAGGCTAGGGAGATGGATGATTGGGCGCTGCATGGATAAGACACATCATGTATTTAACTTGGGGCAAGGCACACATAAAAGCAATGATCATCTAGGCATATCAAACATCAGGCATGTACCCCAAAGGTAGTTGTACATGCTTGCAATAAGGACTTGCACAACATCTTTTGTCCTACCATCCCGCTACAAACGGGGCCAAAAGGAACTTATGGAGATTAAGGTGCTCCTGTCAAAGAGCACCGGAACAAAGCATTAACAATCAATGGATACATGGAATCCTCAAATTATAGTCCATCCCATTTGGTGTCCCAAGCTGTCAGCATTGGGATCGCCGGTTCCGGACTATAACAGGTGCATACAACTCATAGATAAGATCAAGAACACAAATATATTCATGCAAACACATAGAGTTCAGATCTAAATTCATGGCACTCGGGCCCAAAGTGACAAGCATTAAGAGCAACAAGTTGAAGCAAAGATGATAAACACCAATCTAGATGATAGGCAACATGCCCCCAACAATCTGATAAACTATTACATGATCTAACTCATCCAATCCCTACCATCCCCTTTGCCTACAGCAGGGAATTACTCACACATGGATGGAGAAGTCATGGAGGGAGGATGGAGTGGCGATGACGATGACGATGGCGATGATCTCCCCTCTCCGGAGGCCAAAACAGCCTCCAGATTAGCCCTCCCGGAGAAGAACAGAGGGTGGCGGCGGCTCCGCGACGAGAATTGGGAAAACGACTTCTATTTCGGGGTTTCTCCGTCACAGGAATAAATAGGAGTCTTAGTAGGGCACCAGAGGAGGGGGGAGGCCCCTAGGCGGCCAGAGGGGCGCCTAGGGCCCCCTGGGCTCCCCTCTGGTCCCACTTCTGACATCTCGCTCCTTCGGCTGCGTGGATTTTCTGGTATTTTTCTGGGAATTTTCTGGGACATCCAAAAATCCATTTTCCTGCGCACAATAAAACCATACAAACAGCTCTACTGAAAACCGCATTATTCCGGGTTAGTTTCATCCAAATCATGCAAGAATGAGGGAAAAACAATAGCAAAAGTGTTTCGAAAAGTAGATACGTTTGAGACGTATCACCCATTAGTGGTCAAGTCATGCAGTTGCAATCCATAGGCAAAAAGCAACCCCCGGAGGAAAGGATGAACAGGAAGCGCAAACCCACGAGGGAAGAAGCTCTTAAAGCATACCCGTTCATCTGGACGAGGCGCGGGAACCTCCTCATCCCCGGGAATCCGTGCGGCACCATCTACCACCATACCGTCCGCTACCAAGTCCTCTAGATCTGCGGCTCCGAAAGCAGACCGCTCCCACCTACCAGTCATCCTCGCCGAATCCTGTGTTGCACTTCGAGGGCGCTTGGACATGGATCTCACCACAAAACCGCGCAAAGAGAAGAGGCAGGAGGCAAAGAACGAAGAAGGAAGAGGAAGGACAAGAAGGGGAAGGCAATGGTGGGTGAAAACCTAAAAACACCAGACCCCCCCCTGGTATTTAACCAACAACAGGGGCACGCATAATCACCGTTAATCTTGGAACTCAGCAAACGTGGCACGATCCCACGATAGCCGAGAAGCATGGAAAACTCAACTGGCGCATTAACCATACCGCCCACTACGCGCGAAAAACGAGGGCCATCATCGCACAGTGCGAAATTCTCGGGCAGCAGGGCGTCAAGTCATTTCCATTCACACGCCACGGCAACCCAACCTGTCAGGCGGGCCAGCAACGTCACATCTCATCAATGCGTACTAAGTACGCATCCCCGGTCACCATCCCGCTCCTCACAAGTTTTTTCATATTTTTCTAAAAATCTTTTACTCCCATCGGGAGTATCTTTATTAGAGTTTCGGGCGCCCCCTCACCCAGAAGGCAAAGACGTGCTCGAGTGGCCACTCTCACCAACAAGTAATCACGACATCAATAGAGTTTCGGGTGCTCCCTCACCCAGAAGACAAAGCATGTGCTCGAGTGATCACTCGCACTAGCAGAAATAAACGTACCTTCAGAGTTCGGGTGCTCCCTCACCCTGAAGACAGTAAAGCATTCGAGTGACTACTTGCAAAGACTCCACAAAGTATTCGACACTATAATCTACTCGCGCACTCGACGACTTTCCGAGTGAGCGCTTCCTTATTTTCCTCGTCTGAGCTCGCAAAATTTCTGCGAGTGATCACTAATAGCTCACTTGATTGTTTATTCCAAGTGGGTGCATCTCTATTTAAGCTCCGCGCCTCTACAAAAAAATGATGCCTAGGCTGCGACTTGTTGTACTCAGATGCCAGGCAAGCTTAGCGTGTAGGTAAGACCCCGCTACGCAGACGGCCGGGCCGGGACTTGCCACAGTGTGACTTCATTCCCGACATTTTCCATGCGCTCGCATGATTGAGAGATGAGCCAATAACGGACGTGTTAAGGCTATTTACTGGGGCCGGCAACATTGATCCTATAAGACCTACAGCGGCATGAACTTTGCTAGACACCGGTCGTTCCCAAGTTCGTGTCGAGGGACACGGGCTTGATTGGGCTACTGAGGTATTTGCCACTAGCGCAATTCACCGAGGCTCGACCAGTCGACTACCTCAGGCCCTTTCAGCTTAGCATCCCTCGAAATTAAACATTTGTCATGGCTAAAGCTGCCAGCGACTCGCAGCTGCGCTGCGCAAAGCGAACAAGGATGAATTCGAGTCCCTGCGCGACTCTTCGAGTCCCCCAGGCACTCGGGGGCTACTGACGAGGGGGTGACCCCACGACTCCTGCGTGTGAAGATACCTGGTGCATACAAGGACAAGAGGCTCGCTGGAAGCTCTGACAGGCCCACGACTTGTTCGCTCCAAGCACCGACGTAGGAGTTCGCGATCAATATGGAAGTCACGACTTGGCGTTTAAGGCAAGGATAGAATTAGGCAAACACCTCTGTAAACCTGAGACGGACTCTCCGAGACCTAGCCTAGTATATAAAGGCTGGGAGGGGGACGTCTCAGTACATCCAATCTACGATCAACACCTCTAGTCTTGCGCGAACTCGCCTTGACTCCCACTGTAATCGCCCCCTCACATAATACAATCGAGCAGGAAGTGCTTCTCCTGTTAGCCGACGAGTATCGCCAACCTGTCCTCTCTACGATCTAACCCAGGGTGCCTGACCATGGGATTTGCCGAGGCTGATCCTCGTCATCGGGGTACTTGTCTCTTTGTGAACCTCCTTATTAGATTGAGAGTTACCGATAATAACTGCATGAGTTCTTCAGACTAATGTAAGTATTGAAAGTCGACACTTCCACCTCCTCATATTTGCTAGCCTCTCCTGTGTCGTGCATTGCCTTCTTCTCACTCTAAGAGTTGGCGTCCACCTTCGCCGGTACATCCAAACCCATGGCATGATACGCTCTGTCATCATAAACCTCCTTATATGCTTCCTCAAAACAGCCACCATACCTACCTATCAAGGCATTTACATAGCCTTTCCGAGATATATTGCCATGCAACTTACACCTCTTCATGACTTGATCTTCATGTCATACATGTTCCTCCTACACTAGCAGCGGCATACATTGCATACATCATGATAGCTTCATCTTCTTTATGATTTGAGTACCTTGTAAAGTGTGAAAGATCTTCTATACCCTCTTGTAAATTAGAGTGTTGCCCTTAAGTGAGGAAAAGATCCCAAAGAGGACAAATGAGAGTTAAATAGAAAGAGCCATTGAGGCCACCAAAAAATACAAAAAATAGAAAAAAGAGAAAAAGAAAAATAAAAAGAGAGAAAGGGGCAACACTACTAGCCTTTTGAAAGATCCACACTGGTACTCCCTCTTATCCTTGTACTCCATAGAGATGATCATACATGCATATAGCTATGTGGGGACCTTCACACCATAGAACTTGGCTTGCATATTCCAAGGATGAGCCTCCTCAAAAGAGCTCTAGGTCTTCATGAGCGAGCAAGTTAGATGCACCCCCACTAGTTCCATTGGAGAGTTTTTTAGCTCATATGTGCATCCGTTGCATGGCAATCCCTACTCCTCACATCATATCTATCATTTGGCCTTCTCGCCTATGATTGTCCTCATTGATGTGAGCATTTCTCACCTTTTTGTCTTCCTCCTCCACCATATTTCTCTCTTTGCCATCCTAAGTGTCAACTTTCGTGCTTACGCTCATCCATTGCATGAGTGCTCAAAATATTGAAAAGGAGTGGATCAAATTGACTTGTACCTGGCTAGTGGTATGGGGACGAGTCAAGATAAGATTCCAAAGAAGACCAAGTGTGAAACTTTAGTAGATTGAGTTCTCAACACAAAAATACTTTTTTCTCGTATTCCTTATCCCTCTTCTTGCACACAAACACCATTTGGAGACATTCGAGTCACGGACAGCGAGAACTCTTGCACCTAATGTTCTTTTGTTACTTGTTTCAATGCTAATATAGACTCTTGCATGTTATGACTTGAATTGAATCACATACCTTGATTGCTTTACTTTTCAAAGTTCTTATATGGTTGCTAGCATGTCACCACAGAAATTATGCTTGTTATCATTTACCTATTCGAGGACGAGCAAGAATTAAGCTTGGGGATGTTGATACGTCCCAAACGTATCGATAATTTATGCTTGCTCCATGCATGTTTTGTGTGATATTGCTATGATCTAGATACACTTTCATACACTTTTGATCATATTTGGACTAACCTATTAACTCAATGCACCCCAGTGCCAGTTTCT
Source organism: Bromus sterilis (assembly GCA_950022295.1). Lineage (NCBI taxonomy): Eukaryota > Viridiplantae > Streptophyta > Magnoliopsida > Poales > Poaceae > Bromus > Bromus sterilis. Next base: position 337,305,876 of record OX465597.1, read on the forward strand.
ATTTTCTGTTGTTTTTCTATTTCAGTTTTCCCCCATATTAAAAGTGCTCAAAAAATTCAGGAAAAATCAGATTAAAAATCAGCGTGAAGGAACGTTCCGGAGTCCCGAAGGGGGACCAGGTGGGACCCACCAGGGCCCCATGCGCCTAGCTGGCGCGGCCTAGGGCTTGGCTGCGCCAGGGGGGCGCCTGGACCCCTGGTGGACCCCTGGCTGCCCCCCTTCGCCTATATATCTCCCGTGACGTGAAACTTCCGAAGACAGAACCATTTTTCGCGATCTCGCCTCTGTTCCGCCGCCGCCGTGTTTCCATGATCGGGAGCACCAGCAGGACCCTTCCCGGCACCCTTCCGGAGGGAGGATCGACCTCCGGGAGCTTCCCCTCCACCATGGACGCTTCCCGGATGTGTCGTGAGTAGTTTCCTTTGGACCATGGGTCCGTGATCAGTAGCTATGTGATGTTCTCCTCCCCTCTTTGTTCTTCATGGTTTAGACCTCGTGAGCTGCCCTACATGATCGAGGCACATATGTAATCTTTCTGCTTTTGCTATGCTGAGTTTGATGGGATCTGATGGATTATGAGATTATGTTCAGATTGTGATAGAGTAATATATTTGGTTCTTATCTTTTATATTTTTGTTCCTAAGTAATTCTTGCATGTTCTCCGTTGCTGTTTATTGCTTTGGCAAAGTAGTAGGTAGTAACTCCAAGAGGGAACGTTATGCTCGATTGTGGGTTCATGCCCCCTGATGACACGCTTGAGTGACAGAAACATGAGTCTAGGGGATGTGTTGTTGCCACAAGGGAAAAACAACGGTGCTTGTAACCGCGGTTGCAAGGATTGTTTACTTTACGCAAAGTGTTTTTTTAATGCAGCTGTCTGTTGCTTTGGGTTTACACTTTGGGTGGGGTTCGCAACTTAATACCAGTGAGATGTTCTGAATAGATATCTCAAGGTGGATGATTAGTAGTAGATGCAGTTGGATTTCGGTCTACTTATTTTGGCGTACTGCTCATGCTTTTGAGCCTCTTCCTTTCTTTGTAGCATAGTTAGCATTGTGGTGCGTTTATAATCCTGTCAATTGCCCATCTGTAATTTGTTTACCTCGCATAGCAGTTTTATCGTCTTTTGGGAGAGAGACATCACTAGTGAACATCACGGGACCCCGATCCATATTCTCATCATTGTTTACACGCTTATTTACTTTTCAGTATTTACTTTCAGTTGCTATTATCATTATCCCTTGTGTTTTTGATACTTTGTAAACAACAAGACCGGAGAGATTGGCAACCTCTCTGAACTTCGTTGGGAGCAAAGTTATTTGTGTCTGTGTGCAGGTCCAGGTGAAGTAAGAAACCGAGAGTTGTGAACGGCTCCATTGTTCGCTTCACCACCTACTTATCATTATCGGAGTCCTACTGGTCGATCTCAACCTTGGTGCCGCTACGCTGCATCTCACCTTCCACTCGGGGTAACCAACGAAGGGCGAGAAGCAATTATCACCTCTCGCGTATCAGCGTGACACCCTACAGTTCAGGAATGTTCTAGACATGATCGAGACCCTTCTTCGATCAATGACCAACAACGGGATCTGGAAACCCGTGATGGCCCCTATGCTTTCCACAAATTAACCTTATCGCTTGAACCTTAAACGTCGAGTCATATTCCCTTTGCCTCTTTGATACTTGACTTGTTTGAGATCTGTTCGGTATCATTATACCTAGTTCAATCTCATTACTGACAAGGGCTACTTAACTCGTTCCCATGACATTCCATCCTCGTGATCTTGTCACACGCTGCAGCTTCAGATGCAATCTCATCGAGTGGGCCTAGAGTATCTTTCCGTCATGTGGAAGGACGAATCTTGATCTTGATACATACGCCTCAACATATCCCTTCGAAATACCTGTGAGACACCTTTATGATCACCCTGTTGCGGTGTGACGGTTGATGCAGTCAAGGTAGCCTCCAGTGATAGTGATTAGATATGAGCTTACGGTTTAAGGAGCAGGTTACTACGTTTCATAATTAGCACAACGATGAAGTTTGTGACTTGATCGCATTGCAATACTTATATTGGGTATGTCTCAATCACATCATTCACATAATGATATGACCCCACCTGTCAATAGACATAAATGTCTCGTGATCAGAAAACCTTGACCATCCAAACTAGTTGAACAAAGGCTACTAGGGATTTTCTTTGTTTACATGCCATATGTGTATTAATGTTTCCGCTTAATACAGTTATAGCATGGTATTAAACTTATTATGAACTAGTGAAATATGATAATAACAATTTATTATTTGCCTTTAAGGCATATGTCCAACAGATAAACTCTGAATCGCATAGTATATCCCCAGTAGTATGATCTTGATTGCACAATAAAGTTTTTGATTTAGCGCTAGTGTAGTGTATCACGTGCCCCAACAATTACAAAATACACCTCACTATCATTGAATCGTTTTAGGATTACTCTAAGGTTCAGTTCCATTTAAGCACCATTCATGCTACCACCACATTTACGTTGAACTGCTTGCACCATCGACAATTGTTTATCCATCGCATCCTTCGGTCTCCTCTTTTTGCTGATTTATAGGTTGCACAATGAGATAAGACCCATCATAATGGATGGTATGATAATTTAGTACGCCCTTTGATTGATAATAAATATCGCTCATCTAATAGAAAGTGTATACTAAAATGAACGACATTTATTATGAATAAGAGAGAGTATCATACATATTATACTAGTGTATGATGCATTTTTTTATATGTAAGTATTTTGGATGATCTAATTTATTGTTTTGCATGGCTCATATTAATTCACACTCATTTAACATGATACAATATTATGATATGATACGAGTAGGGCAATTTGAGAGTATATCTGATGACATTAAATACTCCCTCTGAAACTATCATAAGATGTTTTAGATTACTAAAAAAATGTTCTAAAACGTCTTATATTAGTTTACAGATTTAGTTGATGTTTAGATATAGCAGCCCGAGTGTTATATCTTAATATTGTACTATGTAAATCAATCCTAATTTAATGTCTTTAATGAGAGGAAAGTTTTGTAATGCTTTAGATTTAATGTTAAAATCTTATCTTGATTATCTAGATTAAGATGTACTTCTTAACATTTTTCGTATTGAATAGGATGCCACACGATAATTCAATTTATGAAACCTCGCTAAATACAATTTTCGTTGTCTCTTTCCTCATTAAATAAACACTATAACGTCCCAATAATATGCATAATTAATATTGTAATAACTTATATAATACTCTGATCTCTTGCAATAAATAGTATCATAAGTTAGTATAATGCATATGATAATAGTGTATGATACTATTTCTTTAATGCATAGTACCCTCTCTGGTCTACAATAAATATCGTTCATATAGTGCAAAGTTTGTATCAGTTTAATATAAAATGAACGACACTCACTATGGATGTTTTATGTACTAATATCGTAGATGGTCTTATTTATTGTAATGCATGTTACATATTATGATATTGTATTATGTTATGATAATTAGTTCTTTTTAATTTAATTTTATGTCACTTCACTAGAATTATCCAGTTGAAATGCATTAATAATAACGTTCGGAGTTACTACCATCTTCGCGTCATGACGTTTGATCTTTATTTTAGATGATCTCATTTATTGTAATGCATATCATATATTATGATACTCATTATTTATTTAGTTTTATGCCACTTCATTAAAATTATCTAGTTGAAATGCGTAATACTCGTACTTAACCATAATACTGTGCAAAAGGTAGTACTCCGTATAACAGAACTCCGATATTTCGCATGCACGTCCACTCAAAACGGAAAAAAAGATTACACGCATGAACGAACGAAAAATGGTGGCCGTCTCACGGGCTCCACAGCGGCCTCCACCGAAACCCTACGAAACAACTTTATCCTCAAAAGCCCTCACCGGATACTCCCCGTAAAATACGGCGCACGTTACATGTTCCTAACCGCAAAGGCTGACATGTGGGGCACGAGCCCGTCTATTCCCATGTGTCATAGAGCCAAACCAGCCGCACGGCACGTCCAATCGTTTCCCTCAGAAATGCAACTTCCCGGTAAACGACAGGACGAGATCAAATCAGCCGATAGCGACGGCACCGCCAACCCGACCCGCTATCCATCCATCCACCCAGCCACGTCACTCCGCCCACTGACCGCGCCGCCCCACCGGAACCGGCCCCACACGTCAGGCGACGCGCCGGATTCCCCAGGCCACGCCGTCCAATCCAACGGCGAGAGGCCCAACAACCCGACGCCTATGAATTCGAGCCGCAGGATGCGCGTTGGCGCGCCCAGGCCGTCGGATCCTACTCCGCCGCGGGGATCCGGCCGTGGAATATGAATTTGATTTCGAAAGCCAGGGGTGGGAGCAGAAACAAAGGACGAGGGAGGAACGGGGAGGAGAGAGAGAGAGAGAAAGGGAGCAGCAGGCAGCAGGAGGGAAAAAATCCTCTAATCCCCCCAACCCCAACCCCCTCTCCGAATCCGCCATTCGCCGCCGCCCCCCGCCGGAGCGCGCGCGGCAATCCCGGCTCCCCCACCTCGGCGCCTCCGCCCCCCGCCCCTGATCTGAGGCCGGCGGGCGTGATCTCGCGGCCGCCGCGGATTGGGCGGGCGTTTCCAGCAGCGGCCGGGCCCGTTTTGATCTGCTAGCTCCTAGGCGTTGAGCGGATGGCGGGGAAGGAGCAGGCCGGCGCCGGCGGGAGAGGGAGCGGGAGCGGACCCCCGCCGCGAGTGCCAGTGCCCGCGGTTTCCACGCAGCCGCCGATTAAGAAGCTGGTCAGGCAGCTCGACTTCACCTCCGCAGGGTTGGGCGGGAACCCGGCCATGGCGGCCGCCGCCGCCGCCGTTAACCGGGCGCTGCAGCCGAGGCCGCTGCCGCTCTACCCGCAGCCGCACCAGCTCAGGCCCGCGTTGCCCATGGGGGTGCCGCATCAGCTACAGCCGCGGGCGCTGCCCGTGATGCGGCCGCATCAGATGGTGCATGTGCCTCTGCCGAGGTCGGCGCTGCAGATGGCGATGCCCGTGCCCTTGCCACAGGCGCGCCCGGCCCTGCCGCAGCCAGTACAGCGGCCGCCGGTCGCCGTTCCCTTGTGAGCACCTCCATTTTTGAGATTTACGTCTTGCGATAAGTTTTGAAAATTTTGCTCCGAGGTTTTGCACTTCCTTGGCTCTGTTATGCCGAAAGTATGGATGGAAACGACAGGCTATTGGTTTTGATGAATTCGTTTGTTCTCTCTCGATTCACATCGTTGGGTGTCCTGTTCTTTTAAACATGCAACCCAAGTTTGAAAACTTAGTTGCCAAATTTTACTTTGCACTTGTGTTTCCTTGTAACAAAGATACCTTCTTGTATTAGATGGATGCCTTTTCAAATTCTCTAGTTAATTGTAGCATACGTACATCCTAATGGCTGCCGATAGTCTGAATTGATACTATAATTTTCAATTTTTCATTTTTATTTTTATTTTTCATCATGCTGTTCTTATGTTTGAGTTCCCGTGTTTCTAGGAAGCCAGAGTCACCAAAACCACGTGGACGGCTGTATGATGGGAAAGATGGCACACCTACGAAGAAGAAGTGCTGCAATTGTCGGCACTCCAAATGTTTGAAGTTGTAAGTCAGACTTGTTGTGTTTAGCTTGAGAACAGGTCAATATTACAATGTGATTCTTGCCAATCAAGACACTACTTTTTTTTTCCAATTCCTTCACGTACTTCTCTAGAAGTCACCAAATATGTGATATTCCCTCCAAAATGACTCTTTTATGGATAGAGTTGGACCCAGTAAAATTTATCTGATTCTGTAGATATACAAGGAAATACACACAAGGCCATTTGCCTTGCCTGCTGAGTGTTTTTATTTTATTGTTTGCCCATAGAAATCTTACCAGAAGTAATTTATGGATCCGGGAACTTAAAGAAAAAATTGGATGCTAATGGCATATTGGTTGCCAAGCTTGACAAATAACATCAGTGACGAGACACAATATTTGATCTTGTGGTGCGGGTAAGGTTTTGTATCAGTAAACTTGTAGCTAGTGAAACAATGCTGTTACTTAAAAGGAGCTGACACAACAACTTCGTGGCTAGTCAATATAATTATGAAGCATTATACATCTTGAGTTGGATCACTTATGCTTCATGTGTGGCTGTCATTTTAAGTTTCGTTATGGCTCCAGAAGGAGCTTGAGCTTTGTCAAAATGAGTATTTTTGTAAAGTTTTATTTTGCTATGAGTATTTTAAGATGCAACCGATTTGTTTGGTGTTATTTCGCTATGTTCGAAGCATATACATGTACTTTAGATGGATAGGACAACAAAGAGCAATTGAAAGATTATCCTACAGTACTAACATTCATACGTTCTGTAAAACCCTATTTTTTTTTGCTTGTACCTACATTTTCTAGAAAAATACATGAAAATCATTTGCTTTGATGGTTCACTATGTCTGTTTCCATTTTTATGTATTTCATTTCAGTTTGAAATATTTGATCCTATCAATCTGAATTTTATGGTTTTCTATGCTTAGGTACTGTGAATGTTTTGCATCTGGTATTTATTGCGATGGATGCAACTGCACCAATTGTTTTAATAATGTTGAGAATGAGGTGGCTAGGCGTGAAGCTATAGAGGCTACACTGGAGCGCAATCCAGATGCGTTCAGACCTAAGATTGGAAGTAGTCCACACACAAATCGGAATAATATGGTATGTTTTGATGTCCATGTCTTATTTGAATAGTTAGTTGTACTTGATAAAATGTTGTCCACGCTTCTAGATATTAATGGCTCATTCTACTTTTTATTTTTTGCTCATCTAAACTGATACAACACCCTAGTTGATGGCAAATATTGAATGGAGAAGTCTTTCGAAGTTACACAAGTTCTCTGAAGAACTATTTTTGTATTGTATATAAATATAAGAAATTTACAGCTTAGAGGCCTTGAACCTTCTCTCCTACACTCTATATACCTTGTTCATGTCTCAGAATGCTGCATTATCTCATATTATAAGCCTTCCCCAGTTTCAGTCAAAAACATTACTTGTAAAATTAATAAAACATATATCCATGTACTTCCCTGTTTGGCTGTTGGGATATTGTAAAATATTCAAAAGTTGACAACTGTGAGTTCTAATTCTCAAATAGCATTGAATCATCTTCGGGACTGATTACAATGGAAACAGCCGCCAGTTGAGCTCTAATTTCTTGTCTTAAGGATTAAATGATTAATTGGCCACTAGTACATACTCCTATGTTATTTGGCTATGTTTTTACCAGACCTGTGCACCATGACACTAATGATAGCCATTTTGTCAAACATTTGATCTGAAAAAGCGAAGATCCAGTATCTCCAACTAAAAATATTTGTCACGTTACCGTTCTTTCACCACTGAGAAAGAACCACCAGTTTCCTTCCACCTAAAATTTGCATTATTGCTTATCTGAAACAAGGATTATGTATTCCAGAGAAGTCAGAGACTAGAGTGGGTATTTTTCTTAGTTTGCAGGAAGCTATAACCTTAATCAATAAACGTTAAAGAGGCTTAGTCTATCATTAAATATTTGCTGTCCCCAAAGGGGACGTCTACATTATTGTATTTCTCATCTAGGCCATGTATCTGATTGGTGCTTCTGTGATATGTGTAATTAATACTAGTCCCTTTGCCAGGAGGTAGCTGGCGATCTCCCTTTAGTAGGGAAGCATAATAAAGGGTGCCACTGCAAGAAGTCAGGATGCCTCAAGAAATACTGCGAGTGCTTCCAAGCTAATATACTATGCTCTGAAAATTGCAAGTGTATGGATTGCAAGAATTTCGAAGGTAGTGAAGAAAGAAAACATATTTATGTGGATCCCAAAAATGTCATTCATATGCAACAAGCAGCAAATGCAGCGGTAAATGGTGCTATTGGAACAACTGGATTATCGTCGCCTTCCACATCTAGGAAGAGAAAGTACATAGATTCTTCGCTTGACCTTTCGACCAAGGACCATCTACACAGGAATGGTCAACTATCTCAGGTAATTCTACTATTTATGCGTGTGCTACACAGTGTTTGTTATCTCTCTTAACTGTCATAGTGTGTTTTCAACTATTGACTTAAGAGGTAAGGTGAAGTGATCCATTCCGTCACTAGGAAATTCCATATTATGCTGTGCTTACCATGAAGTGAGTTGATAATTCGTGCATGTGCACTTGTGACCTACTAATTGGCTTACATTGTCACTAGATGGTCAGAAAAAGTTTATTTTTGTTATCGGCATCCCAACCAGAGTGACGCACATTACCTTTATTATTGGCTTCCCATGCTTTGCTACTAAAGTAAATCAACCTCACTCTAGTGTGTCTGAATTGACTACCTCACCGATCTTATGCCCTGAGATATCCGAAATGGGTAACTATGGAAGTATAATAATTTCAGTAGCCAACCGCCTGTGCTTTCTATGGATAAAAGAAATCATGTCACCTCAGCACGTCAAACATCATTCTCTGCCTGCTCCAGGCCATGGCTGTGCCACCAGTCGTGCTTGGCCAACAGCTCCGCAGCCATGCCTTGTCAAGCCCTCCACTTCCATTACAGAATTTCAGGAGGTGATTAATTTATTTATTAGGGAAACTTCGGTCATTTTTTTCCGATAATGAATTTTAGGGGTGGCTGAGGTGGGAGGGATTTGAATGCACCACCTCTATCATGAAATCAGGCTTTAATAACGGTGAAGAAAGATTAGCAGAAGGTGCAAATTGGATGATATCATCACCTTTCTCATCTAGAACAGATTTCGGAATAAAACCTGACTAACCAAAGAGACACTCAAATGCTACTTATAGCAAGCGTTATTATGGGATTTTGAGAAGGTTGCTGTATATACTTTATGCTTTAATCAGGTTATTTATCAGAAGAATGCATTGGCATCCGATGGTTCACTTCCAATAGGCCAGTCTGCGCATCCTCATATGATGGGGCCTTTTAAAGTCACCTACAGGTAACTGTCAACTCTTATGAATTCCACCCTCAGAAATTTGTGTTTTCCTTGATTAGGACAACATATCTCTTTATCGAGAAAATGACAACACATCTGTTATTGATTGGTTTGTTATCCTTATAGGCCTCTTTTAGCGGATATTATTCAGCCAGGGGATGTAAAGGAGCTATGTAAACTTTTGGTGACAGTATCGGGAAAGACTGCTAAGGCATATACTGGTATTGCTCCTGGAATCATATTTAGTTTCCCCCTTTTCGAGTTTGTTTCAGGAAATATTCCTGATGATCCTGCACTGTGCGTGACATACATTTGTGATAGATATCCAATCAACTCCAACACATCAGAGCATCTTCATTTTCAATTTTACATGCTGCACACATACATTTCTGTTGGGCCCTGGATTTGGATGCTCCTGGTGTTACGTAACCTCTTGGAACATCATATGTATTAATGTATATGGAGCTGTCATGAACTGATTCTTTGCATTTCATCTCCAGTATATGTATTATAGTTTGCTATTTCTGCATAGTGTGGTCAGGATCACTGTTTTGTTTCCGGTGAAATCATACAGTACATGGGGTCCATTGTGAGTGATGGTCGCTGTAATGACACTTTGCATTTCTCCCAAATCTTTGCAGTTGTTCTATGATTGTCTTCAGTTTGCTACTTTTCTATTTTGTAATTTAAGCTAACCAAATTCATGTGTAGCATAAATTTGATGATGAATGCTGTCTCATTGGAAAACATTGAAAATTAGGTCGGAAAATCCAGGAAGAGAAGGTGACAGAGAAGGAAGATGGAATGCGAGGTTCCCTAGCATTGACAAACCATGATAGAGAAGACATAAATAAAGATCAAAATCATCGAAAAACATCAATTGATGACCGTTCAAATGGCGGAATTGATATGGGAAAAGCATCTCTAGATGATTCCAGACATGATTGTACTGATGATCATAAATCCAGTAGACCGATGTCTCCTGGGACACTAGCATTGATGTGTGATGAACAAGATACTATGTTTGCAACTTCTCAAAGTGCTGTTGCTCAGCCAGCAATTGCTGTCGAGCAGAACCGGTCTGAACTGTATGCAGAGCAGGAAAGGTGTTTGTTGACAGAGTTCCGAGATTGCCTCCGGAAGCTTGTGCAATTCGGTAGAATGAAAGGTACATCAGATATCCTAGTGTTACGCTTTGCCAAACTTGGATAGGTTTGATTCTGATCATTTTCAACCTGCAGAGGAGAAGTACTCCATGGCAATCAGATCTGAAGCAAATGGACATCCTGCGCAGGTAAATGGTGGTCCACGGATACCGTATTCAAAAGTAGATGTACCTGTTGTAAGAACATTTCCTCAAAGTTCCAGCAAACACCTTGTTGCTGGGAACTCTTCGAGTGGGCATTTAGACAAAAGACAAGCCTGAGAACACATAGTTGCCTCAGGGGTGTATTTGGTGTACAAGAATCATGTTTGTGCGCCCTCTAACAGGCTGACCGGCGACATGTATCAGTCTTGATGATTTAATTTAGGTTAAAGAAATTCCTATTTATTCTCCTTGGTCAGAATAAGAGTGTAATCTGGGATAGTTAGCTTAGTGATAGAGTTGCCTTTACTACTACTCCAATTTTAGTCCCTTTTTTAGTGTTTTAACGGTGAAGGTTTTCTCTCCAATCGTCATACTAATAAGCTTGGATGAAACTGTGCGTTGGAACACCGAATGTTTCCTTTCCTCATTAGAAAGACACTGGAAGGGTTGGGTGAGCTTTGCAGGCCCGTTGATGTTGTTGGAGTTTCATAATTTTTCGTTATTTGATTTGGAGCCAGTGGAAGATGATGAATTGTTTTTTTTATATAATGTGATATTTTGGTGGGACTTTTCTGCAGTGATTTTGTGTTTTTTGCTAATCAATTCATATTTTTGTGTGAATTTTTGTGTTGGTCGTCGCATGTATTATAATGGTGCTACAACATCAAATATTGTTGCTTCTTTTTCCTATGTGATGAGAGGATTCACGGGATTGATGTGTTTTGTCAGGTTGGTTATTATTAATTTATTTGATAATCGTAACCAGATTCAAAATTAAACACCTCAATTGAATAAGAGAGCTCTTTGAGAAGTCGTTGATCTGATCGAAATCGTGAATCAAGTTCAACTGAACACCTCAATCAAATGAAAGAGCTACAAAATTAGGAAGCATACTTATTTAAAAAATTAAGCGAAAGAGTTACTTCAAAAAATGTTAACCTATTTAAATTCATAAACCAAATCAAAAAATTGAACACCTCAATCGAATGGTAGAACTCTAAACCAAGGCCGTCTGCCTTTATCATGTCGTATGAAAAATATCGTCGATTTGATTACTTTTTTACGAGGGGCTCAAGTTTTGCCACCGGGAGAATGCTTGATTTCGCTGTGACCTGTACAGGGGATACGTATTACATCTACAACGGACAACAGTAACGTGGATGCCTCACATGAGCACACAGCTAAATGTTTCTGATAGGCCCAAAGAAATAGGCAGGATGTACTGCGTCTTTGTGGCGAAGTTACTGCCCCAGGATTCGAGATACTGAGCCTTTGATGCTCTCCAGAAACTTTTCCCTGCAAAGAATCAATATCATGTTGGTAAATCCATAAAGTACATTTCTCAAAAAATGAAATCCAAAAGGTACATTAGTATCTTGAGCTATAGTAATGGTGCATATAACCACAGTTGCACGTATGCGAAACTGTTCGTTCAAAAGTGGCGTCCCGTGCTTTCAAAATTTCATTGATGCAGATGTGTCACAAGACAAAATGAAACTGTTATGCTAGTTGTGGAAATATATCATAAAACTTTCTCTGAAAATGTCAAAGAAGAGCAACATGGTGAACTGGCTGTCAGTTTCTTGTCATCAATGATTCAAATAGATGATATTTTCAGACTGAGCTCCGATTATGTTTGCCATTTTTCATACACTAATCTTTTCAAATAGGTTAATATATGTTCCGAAAACTTTGGGAGGTGTGGCAATAAAGAGTTGAGATTTACCTGTCTGGCTTGAAGAGGAGGTTCCCGTAGATAAACCACTGAAAATGTTGGCATGAAGCTATAGTGAGGCTACGAATATGTGGACTTGTGGTAATGCAAAGATAACGACTTTATCTAAAAAAGAAAATGACACTGTTGAGAATCTTAGGTAAAACTCACCCATGCAACTGCTATTCCGATTAGTTCGAACAAACTAGGGAGAACAGGGAGCTTGTCAATGACCTGAAGTTGAGACAATATATTATCAGATTGTTTTTGTGTTATCTCGTGCAAAAAATAAAATCATCCATCAGGGACTATAAGTTGCATAGTTGAAGATTGGTCGTCTGGGATTTACCTCAATAAGCATCATGGAAGCCCAGAGTGCGGCAATTCCTGCAAAGCCGATACCCGCTAGAGCAAAGATGTCTTCAGTACTGTTGAACTGTTTCAGTTCCCAGTTGTGTTAGTTTCCTTCAGTTTATAAGAAAGAAACCTTGATGGAAGTACAATTTCAGAATAACTATTTGATTTGTTTATCTCCCCCTCGACACAAGAAATAACAAAAGTAATTCATAGAAACACTGATGACGGTCTTTCTTGTAGTAACAAAACCTGAGGAAGACAATGTTCTAACAAAAATAGTTGCGGTCCACTTCAAGCCCAAGCCTTAGGGATGGTTCTTTTCGGCTGCATTTTCTTCAGAAACAGCTCCTACAGAGTTGCCCCGAAAAACTTTTGTGGAAAAGAACCTCCAAAGTAACTGTAATCCAATTCCTTTCGGCTCATATCCCCGTACCTTATTTTCTGAGTAGTCTGACCTTCGATGAAAGACTAGTTTTTATGTGTTATTTCCCAATTTTTTGCCGTAGGTACACGGAACCAATTTTCAAAATACCGCCAGATATTGTCATGTTTAGTCCCACACATGGCACTAATGGTCTACGAGTAGCTTATTTTAGCATTAAAACAAAATTGTTTTTTTTTGCAGGGAATGAAAACAAAAACATTAAATTTTACATGAGATAAAAACTTGAGAAACTGCCTTCGAGTAACTTCGCTGTTAAATTAAGACAGTCAAAGTTTCGTGTTTTTTGGTTTCGATTTAATTTCACATTTTAGCCGGTCCATAATCTAAAAAGAATTGCCCTTAAAATAGTGGAGTTTGAATGGGCAAGAGTGCTATATTGCCAGCATTTCCTCATAGGTAACCCTATTCAAGAATTCGGCCAATTAACCAATTAACTTGCCGATTAATCACTGCTCGTAGGGTCACCGATTAGTCGATAAATTGATAAATCAGCCAATTAATTGATTAAATAAGAAAACAGGCTTTCACCCCTCTTTATAAATAAAGGAACGTAACAGAAGACACGGCTGATCGATACAGGATGGTGAGGTAGCCCTCTTACAAAGCTGATCCTAAGATACTCGACGCACGTAGGTGTCAGACTAGGCTATGTGGGAAGGTGTTTTCTGTATGCTGCTCAAGCTACTACAACTTGTATTACATAGGGGGTATATATAGGAGTACAAGGTCTGTTTGGACCTCACAGATTTCTACAGCCAGCTTTCTAGAGTTTTCTATGAACATCTTACTACAACTAGCTTTCTAGAGCTTTCTACAGCTAACCAGAGTTTGCTACTGCTATCTAGCCTAAGATTTACATATAGTACTACTAGTACATTCTACCAGTTTTACCTACAGTACTACTAGTACATTCTAGAACCTACTGACTTAATTCCTAAGCAAGGATTACTCTCACAATTCTCCCCCTAATCCTTGCTCTTCAAGCTTGGCTTGATCTGGACCATCCCAATTCGCGAACGCAGATCCTGAAACTTCACTCGCCCCAACGATTTTGTCAAAATGTCAGCGAGCTGATCTAATGTTTGGATGAAGTTGATGCTGATGCTTCCATCTTCCACGCATCCTCTGATGAAGTGGTACCGAAGATCGATATGTTTGCTGCGTTCGTGGAAGACTGGATTTTTGGCTAATGCTATGGCAGACTTGCTATCCACCTTTAGCTCAACTGTCTCAGCTTTTCTTCCTTGAAGTTCCCTAAGCAGTCGAGCCAGCAAAATTCCTTGGGTTGCTGCGGTTGTGGCTGCCACATACTCTGCCTCGCAGGAAGACATAGCAACGACTCTTTGCTTGAGAGATTGCCAACTTACCAAGCAGTTGCCGAGGAAGAATAGTGAGCCACTCGTGCTCTTCCTGGTGTCAATGTCTCCAGCGAGGTCACTATCGCTATAGCCAATCAGTCCTGCCTCCTTTGTCTTTCGCCTGTAGTGAAGACCATAGTGGGTCGTGCCAGCAACGTAGCGAAGAATTCTCTTCACAGCCATCATGTGCTCCTTCGTGGGTCGTTCCATGAATCGACTGACAAACCCAACAGCGAAGGCCAGGTCTGGCCTGGTGTGGACGAGGTAGCGAAGGCTGCCAACTATCCGTCGGTACTCCGTAGGGTCCACCTTTTCTTCTGTACTCTCACGGCTCAGCTTGAGCCGCTCCTCCATTGGAGTGTGTGCAGAATTGCAACCTTCCATTCCTCCCAGCTGAAGGATGCGTGAGGCATAGTGTGCCTGACATAGGCTGATGCCATCACCGTGCTGCTGGACTTCAATTCCGAGATAGAATGACAACAATCCAAGGTCACTCATCTGGAATTTCGTCTTCATCTCGTCCTTGAAACTCTCTATTGCTCCCTTGGATGAACCTGTGATGATCAGATCATCCACATATACTCCAACGAGCAATGTTGTATCACCGTTGGTGCGTCGGTAGAATGCATGCTCGTGCTCGCTCTGTTTGAAGCCCATTTCTTTGAGTGTGCAATCAAGCTTCGCGTTCCATGCCCGTGGTGCCTGTCGCAGGCCATAGAGGGCCTTGCGTAGCCGCAGAACCTTTCCTTCTTCTCCTTGGACGACAAAACCGGGTGGCTGCTTCACATAGACTTCCTCCTTTAGTTCTCCATTGAGAAAGGCTGATTTCACGTCCATGTGGTGGACAGGCCACCCCTCCTGGGCAGCCAGAGCAAGCAGCAGCCGGATTGAATCCATGCGAGCCACGGGAGCAAAGACTTCATCAAAGTCAATGCCGGCTTGTTGGACAAAGCCGCGGGCGACCAACCTCGCTTTATGTTTGATTACTTTGCCAACTTCATTTCTCTTCAACTTATAGACCCATTTGAGGCCTATTGGTCGATGCCCGTGTGGCAGATCCACGAGCTCCCATGTCCTGTTTCGCTCTATCGCCTCGATTTCCTCGCGCATGGCTGCCTGCCAAGCCTTGTCACGCTCGGCTTCTTCAAATGAGCACGGCTCCCCCGTGCTGGTCAAGTGAAGCTCGGAGTCGAGGTTGCGCGGTGCGAGCCCGGGCACTGGTTCTTCTCCTCCAATCAGATTCTCGACCATGCGATAGCGAACTGGTGTGTCGCCATGTGCAGCATCGAGTCGATCATCATCATCTTCTGGTGGCGTGACAAATTCTGGAGTTGCTGGCGCTGCAGCACTTGCTGGAGCAAATGGAGGTGATGGCGGTGCGCTGGTTGAGGTGCCTTGATCTGCATGTCTCGATGATGCAGGTTCGTCTTCTCCTGAACTGGGCACCTGGCTGGGCTTCCTGATGATGTACTCTATGTCAAAATGGCTGCCAGAGTATTTGCTGCCTTCTGCTGCCCAATCCCAGCCATGTTCTTCATCAAAGATAACATCACGGGCGATGCGGACACGCCTTGTTGTTGGGTCCAGCAGCCTGTAAGCCTTTACTCCTTCCTCGTAGCCAATGAAGACAGCGGGAGAGCTGCGGTCATCAAGCTTCCGTAGATTCCCCTGTTCCTTGACATACGCCAAACACCCAAAGGTGCGAAGGTAGTGGACAGCCGGCTTACGTCCATGCCATGCCTCATAAGGCGTCTTTCCGGTGAGAGATTTGGTGGGAGCTCGGTTCAGCAAGAAAACAGCAGTGCTCACCGCCTCCCCCCAAAATTCTGCTGGCATACTCCTCTGTTTCAACAAAGCACGCGCCATTGCCACCACCGTCTGATTCCGCCGCTCGACGACACCATTCTGCTGCGAGGCGTACGGAGCGGAGAAGTGGCGCTGGATTCCTTCATCAGCACAGTAGGCGGCAAACTCTGTCGAGGTGAACTCGCCGCCGTTATCGGTACGGAACACACGCAGTTTGCGTCCGCTTTGAGCTTCTGCTGCTGCCTGGACTCTTTTGATGGCTTCCGGTGCGTTGTTCTTGGCTGCCAGGAGCATCACCCACATGTAACGGGTGGCGTCATCCACCAACAACAAAAATAGCGCCGGCCTCCGGGGGTTGCCGGCGAGATAGGACCGCAGAGGTCCCCGTGGACGAGCTCAAGTAGCTCTAGTGCGCGGTACCTTGCTTGCCGAGGGAATGCGCTGCGACGATGCTTGGTGATGACGCACGTGTCGCAAAACTGCTCCACATGCTCCAACCGTGGCAGCCCACGTGCCATGCCGAGGCGCCCCATTTTCTCCAAAGCATCAAAATTGAGATGCCCAAATCGCTCATGCCAGCGCCAAGCAACATCATCACGATGTGCAGAGAGACATATTGGTCGGGCAACCTCAAGATAGATGACGTAGAGACGATTCCGGCCGCGCCTAACCCGAACAAGGAGTTGACCTTGCTGGTCCCATATGCGAAGCACACCTCTCCTGATCAGCACACTTGCGTCACTCTCGTCAAGCTGACCAATGCTGATAATCGAGTTCTTCAGGCGTGGAATGTAGTAGACGCCGCTGAGAGCCTTGTGTTCTCCGTTTCTGCCAGCGAAGATGATGGTGCCGACGCCCTTGATTTCGACAACTGAGCCATCGCCGAATCTGACGGTGCCGGTGACTGTTCGGTCAATTTCAGCAAAGGCATCACCACGGCCCGTCATGTGATTTGTGGCGCCGGTGTCAAGGTACCAGCCCTCGAGTCGCTCGTCGTCGCTGCTCGTCCCGAGGTAGGCTTTTGCCTTCGGTTCGTCGATGTGAAGTGGGGCTTGCTCTGGAGGTGTAGACATGTCCTTCAGCACTATGGCTGGGGCTGGAGCGACGCTTTGCTGCACCACCATGGCTGCAGCTGGAGCGTCGCTTTGTTGCACCTTCATGACATGGCCAGGAGCTTCACTTTGCTGCACCGTCAAGGCCAGGGCAGGAGTAGTTTCGCTGACCTGTGCCATGAGGAGAGCAGGCTCCTCATCATCTTCCTCTGCTTGGGCCAAGTATGCCCTGTTTCCATTTCTCTTGGGCTTCCAGCAGTCTTTGGCCCAATGCCCACGGCGGCCACAATTGCGGCATCTGTCATCGCGATGGCAGTCCCTAGCTGCTGCACGATCGTTGCCGCCTTCTCCACTCTTCTTACGCGGTGGCCGACGTCGTTGTTGTGCCTTGCCCCGCGCAGGCCTGGAGGAGCTGCCTCCTTGGCGCTCCTTCATCTTTTGTTGCCACTGCTCCTCGGTGAGTAGAAGCTTGCCCTGCTCACGCAGCGGCTCCGGTGACTCAAGACGGTCCTCTGCTGCCTTCAGCCGACCAGTAACCTCCTCCAACGACATATCAGTAGTGTCAAGGAGGGTCTCGATTGCAAGGGCTATCTGCGACAGCCTAGGTGGGACAACTCGCAAGAACTTCTCGACGAATTGAGTTTCATCGATAGGTGCTCCGAGCGTGGCGAGGCTTGTGACGAGGTTGGTGAGGCGCAACGCGAAATCATCAACGGACTCCCCGTCGCGGAACGAGATCATCTCAAATTCCTTCTTCAGCTGCTGCACCTTGCCCTTCCGTACGCGGTCTGAACCAATGCGCATGGCTCGAATCGCCTCCCACGCCTCCTTCGCTGTCCGCTTGACAGCCAAACCAGCAATCATTTCTGGTGGCACCGCTTGCAAGATGGCCTCCAGCGCCATTCGATCTTCATGGAAGTCATCAGCGCCGAGCTCGATAGCATCCCAAATGCCCCGAGCCTGCAGCTTCACCTTCATGAGGAGGCTCCATTCGGTGTAGTTCGTCCGCGTCAGCATGGGGTAATTGCCGCCGCCGACTTCCTTCACGACGCGCTCGACGACAACCTCGCGCCTTCCAGCGTCACGGTGGCGCGGTCGTCTTGGTGGTGGTGAAGGGGAATGGCGTCGCGACTGCACAGACACACTGCCCGCAACACCCTGCTCAAGTGGAGCTGACATCTCTCAGGATCCTCTCCTCTCCTTGCCAACCAGGCTCTGGTACCAAATGTCAGACTAGGCTATGTGGGAAGGTGTTTTCTGTATGCTGCTCAAGCTACTACAACTTGTATTACATAGGGGGTATATATAGGAGTACAAGGTCTGTTTGGACCTCACAGATTTCTACAGCCAGCTTTCTAGAGTTTTCTATGAACATCTTACTACAACTAGCTTTCTAGAGCTTTCTACAGCTAACCAGAGTTTGCTACTGCTATCTAGCCTAAGATTTACATATAGTACTACTAGTACATTCTACCAGTTTTACCTACAGTACTACTAGTACATTCTAGAACCTACTGACTTAATTCCTAAGCAAGGATTACTCTCACAGTAGGCACCTATGCGGCCAACAAGAAGCAACACGAGAACTAAACACACACACACCTAACACCCTAGCACACCTAAGCTCCACGACAACGCACTCAAGAGGGAGACGACACAAAGCGTCGCTGCTGCCGAGTCCAGCCGGGTAGAGGTCTTCACCTAGGACCTTGAAACGGAGAGCAGATCCACGACGACGTCTTCAAGAAGAGAGCATCACCACGGGTGTCGCCGCCGTCGATGCCAAGGCACGGAGCTTTCGCTCGACAACTCGCCCGTGCCAGCGATGCTGCCAGAGGGTTACGCGGAGGCTAGCCCCAGATCCGGACCAGGACACCGCCGCGGAGGAGGCATGTCCGGGCTACCCACCGCTCCACCACCCGTTGCCCGCACAACCCGGGGAAGAGCCACCACCACCACAATGGTGCCTGCCAAAAAGCAACCATGTGGACCACCTTCCGGGGTTGCCGCCCCGGCATCCATGCTGCTAGATAGCGCATATCGGTCCCGTCACAACACCCTCGACCCCGGTGGGAAGAGCGACGACCAGCCATTACCTCTACGCCCGGCTCCCGAGTCTGGGTAGGCGCTTCCATTGTCGGAAGCACCTACGCTTGTATCCCCAGCCACTTCTAGTGTACTAAGGGGGAGGAAACTCCTGGGCTGCCGATGGCCCCCGAGAGCCAACCCAAGCCACCCGATCGAGCCGGCTCTTGCGATGTCAAGTCCGAGGCCACCGGTGCCGATCCGCGATTCGACCAACCGCTACCACGGCCACCACCTGCGGTCACCGTGCCACGAGATGGGAACCATCGCGCGCTGGCACCTCCCGGGCCAAGCCTACCTGGAGCGCAAGCTCCGATCTGCCCCAGACTGGCCCGACCGAGCACGAACCCTAGATCTGACCCAACCCCAGAGTGCGTGCAGCAGCATCCGCTCAGCCCTGTGCACCGCGGGGACACATCCAAGAGAGGGCAAGCCGCCATCACCGCCCTGCGGCACCTGTGCAAACCATCAACCCGAGCCACCGCAGCTCCTGCCGGAGCCGCTCTAAGCCCGCGTCGCCCCACAAGGCAAGATGACAGGGCCGCCGCCAACTAAGAACAGGGCCAACATCCGTCGTTGTGCCGTCTAGCACGCACCACTGTCACAGGGAAAATCGCCGCATCGCTGACCGCAGCCCGCGGCCCCTGCCGAAGCTGAACGTCGGCCAAAGCCAGATCTGGCCGGAGGCCGGCAGAACCGCCACCACCCGGAGGAGCCGCCGCTGAGGAGGGCCGCCAGGGCCAGCCCCACCAACGACGAGCCAAAGACCACCCGCCGCCGTGCCCATGTCTGTCGGGCCCCCGCCGCGCCGGACCTGGACAGAACTTCCGCCACCAGGACCCGCACACTCCGCCGCCTGCCGTGGCCGCAGCGCCGCCGCGCCCCAAGCCAGCGCCACACCGCCGCCCGGCCTCCAATGGCCCGCGCCCGTCAGATCCGCGCGGGGGAGAAGGGGAGCCCCGCCGCCGCCCGCGCTAGGCGAGCTTTGCCCGCCAGCACGCCGGGGCGGCAACGAGGAGAGAGACACGCGAGGAGGGGGAGGGCTGGCTGGAGCTAGGGCTCCCCCCCCGGCGGCACCCGCGTGAGCGTCACGGGAGGGGGAAGGGGAAATGGGCGAGTTGATCAAGACTAGATTAGACCTGGGTGAACTGAAGATAGGAGAGAGATATAGTAAAAGTAGGTAAAAAAATCATGGTAGCTTTCAGCTCAATTAATTATTTAATTAAATGGCTGATTAGCTTGATACACATCTTCGTCAAGCTGGTGGTAAAGGTGTTGGCATTGAGACTGGCCCCTAGGTTGGGGGCCCTTGTTGACTCGAAACAATGCGCCTTCATTCAGAAGTGTGGCATTCATGATAATTTCATGTTGGTTCGGCAGCAGGCGCGCCTGCTGCAGAGACTAAAAGAACCTAGAGTCATGCTTAATCTAGATACTACGAAGGCATTCAATTCGGTTTCTTGGGCGCTATTGTTTGAGGTGCTCTAGAAGGCTGGTTTTGGCCCCAGATTTATGGAGCTGGTGGCTATCCTACTTTCCTCGGCGAATACTCTGGTGATGCTCAATGGCGAGCCGTGCCCCCGATTTGGCACCGGAGGGGCTTGAGACAGGGAGATCCCCTATCGCCGATGTTGTTCGTGCTATTTATCAACAGGTTGTTGGCCAGGACCCTGGAGTGTGGGATTCTGAGGCGCATTGCATCTTCGGATTTGTTGACGTTCGTTTCCCTTTACACGGACGATGTGATCATCTTTTGCCACTTGGATGAGCCGGAATTGCGCACGGTGCGCGCACTACTGGCACTCATTGGGGAAGCATCGGACTACGCACCAATTTTGCCAAATGTTCGGTCTCCCTGATCGCTTGCTCTGACGACGAAGCCCAATAGGTGGCACCATTCCCTATCAGATACATCGCGATTCTTCTATCGCTATGTCGGTTGTCCGCGATGGCGCTTCAGCCCCTGGTGGACTATTGCTCACCAGTTACCTACCTGGAAGATCTCCATGATGACGAAGGCCGGGCACCTCGCGCTCGTCAAATCGGTGCTCATGGCGATCCCCCTGCAGCATATCATTGTTCTAGGGCTTAACAAGACAACCTTCAAGCAGATTCAGAAGATTGTCAGTGGTTTCCTCTGGGCTGGCAGAGCGAAGGCAAATGGCGGGCACTGCCACGTCAACTGGGAGAGGGTGAGAAGACCTTTGTGCTACGACGGCATGGGGGTCCCGTACCTCGCTCGTACGGCGATCAGCCTTGGTTACGCTGGATTTGGAGAATGCGCACTGAACCGCGGCGACCTTGGTGCGGCCTCGACATGGACTTTTCCAGGACCGAGCGACGACTCTCTTTTGGGTGGACAGATGGTTGGATGGTAAGACCATCGATGAGACAACACCGTATGTATTCGCGCTCATTCCAAAGCGCATTCGAAAGTGTCGTACGGCCAGGGAGACGCTGATGGAGCACAAATGGATCGCCGACATCCAGGGCACGCTTAGTGCGTTGTCCCTTTGGCAGTATGTGAAGTTATGGAGACGTCTGCGCGACTTCGAGCTTTCGGGGGTGCATGACAACCTCCTTTGGAGGTGGATGGCGGACGCGCAATACTCATCCAGATCTTGCTATGAGTTACTATTCCAGGGCTCGATCATTTCGCGTTCCTGGTAGCTGAACTGGTCTAGGTACCCCCACGAGTTAAGTTCTTCGAGTGGTTGGCCTGCCAAGACTGTTGTTGGACGGCTGACAGGCTTGCAAGACGAGGGCTGGCCCACCCTCCACGTTGCCCCCTGTACGACCAGGCGATTGAGACCATGACACACCTACTGGTTGGTTTCCGCTTCTCCAGGCGATCCAGCACGAGCTGCTCTCTGGGATTTGATCCACGACCACTCCACCGGCTGACGAGGACGACTTTGTGGATTGGTGGCTCCGGGCACCCGGTTCGGCCCCCAGGCTCTGCGCAAGGGAACTTCCTCGTTGATCATGCTGACGGCGTGGTCGATCTGGAAGTAGCGCAATGTGGTGGTCTTCGACAATGTGTCACCTAGCATAGGTAGTCTTCTCGCTACGATTCGATCTAAGGCTCGATCATGGGCTGCCACCGGGGCGATTAGTCTGAGTGCCTTGATCCCCGCGGCTCCGTAGGTCTAGTGGGTTTAGTCGTAAGGGTGGGCGCTAGTTTTGGCGCATGTGTATATGCTTGTACAGTACTCTCCTTTTTCTATCAATGCATCGAAACACAAGGCTTTTTGCGTTTTTTTGCGAAAAAATGGCCGATTAACCGCTGATTCGTGAATTAATCCCCTACTCTCCAGTCAACCAAGCAGCTACCAATCAATGGTCTCCTCAAAAGTAAAACTTCGCTGATACGCAGGGTATGTTTGGTTGGTGCCTAAAGGTGCTATCTGCCAAAATTTTGGCAGCTATGGTATTTTGTTTCTTGCTTGGTTGCTAGACATTTTTTAGTAGAAAAATGCGAGCCAAAATTTTGGTTGCATATGAAAAATGGCCCACCTACCTTACATTCCCTTCACAATTCTTCCCAATGTTTTGGCCAACAAGGGGCTAAGGAATCTCTAACCAATATTTTTTCTAGCCAATGATTGGCAAAATTTCTTAAGGCATGAGATGGCATCAACCAAATATATCCTAACTCATATTTGACTTTTGGGAATTTGATCAAAACCTGTTTTCGGGTGGGGGTGTCATATTGGGTGCTTTGGCACAATGAGGTCTACAAATGCACCAAGCCTCTAATTTAACTTTGAGGAAGTCTTGAAAATCTTAAACAAAACTACATTCATACTTATATTACATGTTACTAATTTCTAGATCCAAATTCGATACAAGCAAGAATTTTTGTAAAAAAAAAGAGAAATCCATCCAAATTTGGGTGTTTGTACTATTCACAACATCATTTGTCATTGTTGTTTATGAAGTTGTTAGTCGGATTTGCATTTGAAATTTACGGCATTTTCGTCCTATTCCATAAATTAATTCTTCACAACTCACTCCAAGGATGCTATGTGGTGAGCAACCTTAATACTCCCTCCGTTCACAAATATAAGACATTTTAGATATATTAATATGGACTACATAAGACTGAAATGCGTGGACATACATACTAAAGTGCGTCTATATACATCGATACAGACAAAAGCTAGAACTTCCTATAGTTGTGAACAAAAGAAGTACAAAATTACAACTATTATTTTACTCTATTTCTCAAAAGGGCATAAATCACTGTTGGGAAATCAAATTTTCCCAGGGAACGTACTGGCAAATTGCAACATAACAGAGACAAATGGGAGGGGACTCACCGAACTCTTGACATATTTTACGATGCTCCCTGTGGAGGCTTCTGAACTGTTCTGCGCAGCCTTGGCAACGACAGCCCGACTTCTCATCCTGCCTGCGCGGGACACATTGCAGAGCACACGGTGAACCACGACGGCGTGGTGAATCTTGCATCCTGATAATGGCGATTGCTTCGACGAGGTAAATAAATTACTACCTGAAACCATGGGGCTTGGCAGCTTCGGGAGGTTCCTGAGGACGCTCTTGTCGCCGGCGCCACACGGCGCGAGGGCTGCGGGCTGGGCAACAGAGAGTGCGCATGCCATCATGGCTGAGATCCCCTTCCTGGGGATTGTTACGATGGAACTGGAGTATGATGCGTGGAGAAAACTACTGTTTGGCCGTCGTCTGCGGGGAGGCGGCGGCGGATGTGAGCGCGAGCTTCCTAGTCCACTAACACTCCATCAGATGGCGGTTTTGCAGATTGCCCCCTCCAGTTCTGTGTTCTTTTGATGGGTTGGTCAGCAGTGCTGCTGTACTGTTTTGGAACTTGTACTACTCCTTTTTCCCGTTCAAACAGAAGAAAATTGTACTGCTCAAAGTCTTTGTGCAAACTTGTTGTACTACCTCCCTATTACCTATTAAATTAGGCCAGTGATACGCGCCGGCGCTGCTTTTGCGCCGGTCAGACGCGGACCGTCTGATCTTCGTGATTTAACGGTCTAGATTCGTGCGTGCCTCTTCGTTTTTGACTGCAACATTTGCGGTATCTTTGCAATATTTGCGGTACTTTCGTAACTTTTTGGGTACACGGTTGCAACATTTTTATTTTTGGTGTTTTTTTGCAGAAAAAAATAGTGGTAATAAATTTTAAATCGCTGGTGGTAGCATTTTTTACTATCGATTGCAATTTTTTTAGTACATGGATGCAACAAAAAATTATTGTGTGCATTTTTTTCTTTCAATTTTTTTCACTGTTGCAACAAAAAATCAGATAAAAAAATTACGTATCATATTTACCATCAATTCGTTGCAGCAAATTTAATTTACGCTTGTAGCTTTTTTTATAATGGTTGCAACAAAATCCGGGACCCATCATCACCGATCACACTTCATATTTTCTGTTATAGCAAAAATCATTAGTAACATTTTCATATCATGCTACCAAATGAATGCGCTTAGCACTAAAATACTATTAAATGCATTCGTTTAGCAAAAAATAACGTAGATCAATATAATAATATTAATATAATAGTAGTACAGATAGTAACATTTTATACAATTGCAACATTTATCATGTGTCAGATGCAACAAAAGCGGGAAATGGAGACAAGTGGGCCTGGACCGACCGGCGCATAGGCTTTGGCTGGTCGGCCGGCCACCATCATTGACGCGGCTACACAGTGCCTTAAGCAAAGTACTCTTTCCTAAAATAGTAAAAACTAATCCACCTTTTCTAAAACGGAAAAATCAGTTAGACCCACGTTTTCCTTGTCCCTGGGTGACTCGCATCCTCTTTCAAGTTCGTACCGCTGTCTTTCCTACCTGCCCCTTCCAGATTTCCTGGCCAAAAAGCAGGAAACGCCATGAGAGGAAGGTTCATTTTCTTCATCCTGCTACAGTGAAACTACATCCAGATCTAGAGAATTTCTTAGGCCAACTTCAACGCGCCGACGCAAACGGACGCGCGATTTGTCCGGATTTAGTCCGTTTGCGTCGGCCCTTAGACACTTGTCCGCGACTTTCTTGACGCGTCGGCCAACGCGGAGACGCATTTTGTCCGCGCCAACAAAAGCGACATTTTCTACTCATGCCAGCGGCAATGCCAGCGCGCCATGCCAGGGCGCGCAATGCAAGGGCGCGCGCTGGCAACAAAAAATACACAGTTCGCGCCATGAATACAAAGCTGGGTACACATGACAGCGCCAGAACCAAAAAAAGCCCACGCCAATCCCTTTGGCTTCCCAATCAATCATCTGAAGCAAGCATCTCATTTTGCATCTTCTCGAACCATGCCCGCTTCCTTAGAGATACGGTTGTCAAGTCCACCTTCATAATCTGCATTTGCTTCGTCATCACGGCAAGCTTCACTTGCTTCTCTTCGATCTCAAGTTTCTTCTTTTGAATCTCGAGATATGTCTTCATTTTCTCTTCTTTCTCTAGGCGCTTCTTCTCTTCTCTCGCCACCTTGCTTGTGGCTAAACCTTTCAAGGTTTCTTGAAAAGCAAGTATTGCCGCCTCACGTTTGTCTTCGATTTTAGAGTTTTTTTGCCCTCTTGGCCTCTTCTCGGCGTCACCATGATCAACCACGGCGGACGTGCCTCCATTCTTCTTTTGGGAAGCATATTTCTCCCTAAACTTTGGCAACTTGCTAATGATGTTCCAACAATGGGTGAGGGTGAATGACTTGTTTCCATGTTGAACTTTGAACAATTCCAAAGCTTGGAAAGCCTACACACAGTAAGCACAGACAATTAATGCGACGCGCGCTATGGGAACAATTTTAATGCGCTGGTCGCGCCCAGCACGCGCGCTGGGCGCTGTAGTGCAGCAATTTAATGCGTTGAGCGCGTCCAGCGCGCGCGCTATACATGTAATAAAGGCAGTAGGTGATCATACCATGTCGCCGATGCCGAGGCCACTCACGGGGCGATTTTCGATGGTCTCGAGGGTGGCGCAAAACTTGTTGCACTCCAGTTGAATCAACCCCCATCTTTTCTTGATTGATTCCTCCATCCGGTTGTTTTCCATTTCATATGGAGGAAACATCTTGCGCTCGTGGAAGTATGCATAGATGCAGTGCCAAAAGACTGAGCCTTTTTGCTCCGCGCCGGTCTTGGGGTCTTGGCCAACATCCCTCCAAGCATGACAAATGAGCTCATCTTATTTGATCGTGAACGCCTTGGTGCGGATGGTTTGCCCCCTCTTTTTTTGCGCTCTTGCTTGTTGGGTGAGCTCGTCCATGAATGACAATGATGCCTCACCAATGTCAAGACCATCATCGGTGCGCCATTCTTCTTCGGCGCCGGGGCCATGCATGACACCGTCGTCGTCCACAAAGCAGTCCGCGTCCGCCATGTTCTCATCTTGCTGGAAGGCGTGGCCGTCCTGGCTTTGCGTCTCGTCCAGATCAACGCCGTGCCCCTCAAAGATGAGATGGTCCATGAGCATGGAGGCGTATGCGGTGATTGCCTCTCCCCCGGGAGCTTCCGCGAGCTCTTCGGGCATTGGCATTTCGTCGAACAGTTTGCGGGGAGGTGGCAAACTGTCGATGGAGAACTCCCTCGGGTGCTTTCTCCCCGCCATGGAGCCACTGCCCTCGTCCCCAACGGGCTCAGCATTGAGGTCGACGTCGATGGCACACATTGGAGGGGCCATCGACGCCAGCGGCTGCATCATCACCTCCGGCGACGTGTCATGCGGCGTGGTCGCGGATGTACGCGGGCACTGTGATGATCCCGTGCCGCTCTTGACAGCAGCAGACGAGCCCGCGACCATGGCAGCAGTGGTCACGACCACGATTGCGGGGTCGCGCACGTATCCCGCCATGTATAGAGCACGCGCCGCCGCTTTTTGCGCGATGGCCTCGTTCTCGCGCGCTTCCTCCTTGGCTTGCGTGGCCATGGCTTTCGCAGCAGCCTCGGCTTTGGCGGCGGCCGCGGCTTTGCGGCGGTCGGCTCTTTTGGCCGATTGCAAGGCCCGGTCCCGTGCCGCCTCTGCCTCCGTCAACTCCTTCGGTTTCTTCTGGCGCTTCGGGCCGACTGGCGCGGTGGCTGTGGTGATGCTTGGCTCGGCCGGGGCGGAGCCGGCGGCGTAGCTGCTGAGATTTGGCTCGCTTTCCATGAAAGGGCGCGGGAAGCTTTGGAGAGAATGGAGGGAAATGTGGCGCTCTGTGTGACCGACGAGTAGGCCACGAGAGGACAAGGGCGGGCGCTCGCGCCCGTCCGCGCGTGTCCACGCCGATGCAAACCAGCCCCATTTTTGGGCCGGGAATGGGTCAGAACGGACGCGAAAACGAACGGGGCGTCCGTTTGCGCCGGCGCGTTGGGCCGAGTTTTCTGTCCGCGCCGACCCAAACGGACTAAATTGGACAGAAAACGGGCAAATGTGTTGGCGCGTTGGGGTTTCCCTTACCAGGTTTCTGCTGCCCCAATCTGATCTCTCCCCCTCCCCTTACTCCACCCTCTTTTCTTCCAGCAAGAATAAATTTAGAGCAAATTATCAGTTTAAACAAGTGAAAAATGCATAGGAACTATGCGTGAGTAGATGTAAACAAAATGAAAAAATCCCAGCAGTTCCCTGCTGATATGTATCACTATTTTTTAATGTAAAAAACCCAGAAAATCCACAAAAATCTGGTTGATTGGATGAACACAATTATATTCTTCACTATTACATCTTCTGAAGAAATTTGTTTCCCACCCTACACTGCTTTAAGATTGGAAAATCTTGCACGAAAAATATAGACTGGCTTCCATCCAGTCTTTGGTAATTGCTTCTCGTAAAAATTAGACCCTATGTACTTGGAACTGCTTATTACTCTTCATTGTTGCTTCACAGATTTGTGCTTCTTTTCCTTGAAAAAGAGACAAAAAGTGATATTGTGAGTGTAAAAAATATAAACTACATGGAAAGAGAAGCATGTCATAAAAATACATCATTGTTCTTGTTTTTGTGAATCCAAACTAAGAGAACTACGTTTAGCCAATAAATATGTTGTGTTTGCTGACAACCTGTGGATACAAACGAAATTACATCAAAGTAACATGGGCATGGCTTGTTTCATCCTAAATTCAGCATTTGTTGGGGTGTTGTACACAATTTGTTACAAGTTTTTGTTTGGGGCAAAGTAACTGAATTGATGCTTTTTAATACATTTGGAACTCAGCAGGGGTGCAAAACAAAAAGAAGAATTGACAAGAAAGTGATGGATCATGGTGATAAGTCAGCTGTTTTGACCATAATTGGCCTGCTATGGATGATAGATTTGCAGAAGATGTAAGAAATGTAATTGAAGATACTGATATTGGGGTTGTTGGTCTCAACATAAACCAAACATGGGATGTAAAAGTATGTGTAAAAACGATACAAAAATTCAGTACTTGGTTCCTGCTTTTGGCTTTCGCTATTTCTGGCGGATTGTCATCATCAACGTGGGTTCCTTCGATGGTGATGGGTTCAGTTTGTTGAATGTTGGATGCGACTTTTTTCAGGTGGGGCTGCGCGAAAAAACTAACAACAAATGTTAATAGAGATCGCGAAAAAGGGTTCTGTCCTCGAGGGTTTCGGAAGACGGGGTAAATATAGGCCGAAGGGTGGCCAGGGGGTGGCCCCGCGTGTCCAGGTGGCCACCCGACGCGGCCACCAGGGCGCCTGGACCCCTGATGGCCCCCTTTAGCCCTACTTCGGGGCTCTGGAAGGTTCCGTCTCGCTGACTTTATATATTTTTCTCGAATTTTTTTGGATACTTTAAGCAATGGGAAAACCTGAAATACAAAAATAGCAGAAAACAGAAACTGGCACTATGGTGCACTGAGTTAATAGGTTAGTCCAAATATGATCAAAAGTGTATGAAAGTGCATAAAAAGCATAGCAATGTCACCCAAAATATACATGGAGCAAGCATAAATTATAGATACGTTTGGGACATATCAGCTATCCCGCGCCAGCAATACCTCAGATTCTGAGGTGTTTGGGCTTTCGGGCATGGCTGCTCCTTTTCTGCCCTTGCCATTTGTGCTCTCTCAACAAAATCCTGATGCGGCTGCGCAAATGGCGGCAATAAGGGCAAAGAAAGATGGTAGATGTAACACCCCGGGTGTCATGTTAAAGTGATCACCTTTTGTTAATAACAAATCACAATGCTTAACTTTGCCTTGATAATCTTTAAATCAAATGATATTAAGAGTCCCTTGGTTGGAATTAAAGACAAATGTGGGAATAAAACTTAACCCAAAAATATTGTAACCAATTTTATTAAATGCATAAAAATCAGTAGGTCATATTAAAATAACAATGGGAATTTATTACAAGGATTAAATAATGTAAACAACTCAAAACAATAGCAAAACAGTAGCACTTGACCCCTTTTAAATAAAACAAAAGGGCAAATGAATTTATTTGGTGCCCAAACTTTTTGTAGCAGCATATTAAATTATAATATAAATATTGGAGCAATTATCATATTTTACATAAATCAAATAGTGGCTAAACAAAACAGAGACATAAAAAATGGAAAAATGCTAAGTGTCGCCCTGGGCAATACCCCCCACTAGGCCCAGCCCAACCAGCGCCCCCATCCCCTTCCTCCTGTTCACGGGGGGGGGGGGGGCAATCGTGGCAAGCATCGCCCGGCCATGGCCAGGCCATGTCGCCGTGGCGGCCATCCCCCGGCTCGCCCTGGGGTATAAGGTCGCCCCTCCCCGTGGACGAACCCTAGCCGTCGCCATTTGGTCCCCCTCCCTCTCTCATGTTCATCACCGGTCTCGCTCGTGCGCTGCCCTTCCGTCCTGCCGTGGCCACCGGCGTCTCCGGTGGGCTGGAGCTCGTCCTAGAGGCGCGCCACCTTCGCCTCCTTCCTCCTCGTGCGCCAGGGAGGGCTAGGACGCCCCACGCCGCTCCAATCGGCGACATCCTTCGACAGGGCCGCGACGGCCGCTGCTCGTTCCCCTCCACCGCGAGCACTCCGGCAACCGCCCTGACGCCTCCCTGCCCCCCCTACTCGACCTCCCTGTGAGTGTCGCCTCTCCCCCTCGTCTACTGCTCCTCTGCTGCCCGGACCCGGCCGCCGCCGTTGCTCCTCCCCGTTGACACCATGGTCGGCCGCGCCTCTGTTATGTGCCCTCGCCGCGCGGGGCTCTGGCTGCCCCTTGGCCGCGCCAGCTTGTCCGGCCGCCCCTTGGCCGTGCGCTGCGCCGTGCCTCGACCTGCAGCCGTCCAGTGCACGCTCACCGCGCCCTATGCTCGCGCGCCGGCGTGCTCTATTTTGGAGCCGTGGGCAACCCAACCCCCCTAACAACTGACAGAGCCCCCTCCCAATTAGATTAGTCCCTAACCCCCATGTTAAGTTAGCAACTAATTACCCCCTGGCCTATGACGTGTGGACCCCCCTAGCTTAATAGGTGGTTAAATCAAATAAATACAATTGTTAGATAAAATGACTCTATGACCAGTGGGCCCAAGGCCATCTAATTAATCTAAACAAAACTGTTAGATGTAACTGTGCCCATGACACCTAGGCCCCACCCATTGTCTAGTTAAATAAATGATTTATTAATAGTTAGGTGTATGACATGTGGGCCACTGCTGTTTTTGAATAATAAAAATGATTTAATTGAGCCCAATCAATGACAGTGGGCCCTCACCTGTCAGTTGACTGGTCAACTGGTATTGTTTTGGATAAGTTTGAATAAATGATTAAAATAATAAAAGAAATCCAGAAAATGCTTTTAAATTGATTTAAACTTAAGAAAATAATATCTTTTAGTCTGTAACTCCGATGGAAAAACTTTAGACATGAAAATTGATCAGAAAAATATAGCGAATACGGATACGCTTCCCATACCCCCACCACACCCCTCTAACATACCGCACACGGGACATTCCCCCTCCGATTGCACTGTCTGGTAATCATCCGGAGTCGGTAAAACTTTCCAGATGAAAATGATCGGTATACAAAAGTTATTCAGAATGGATCTGTGAGCACGGATACACTATTCACATGTTTGTCAGATGTCTCTAACACTGTAGACATGGAACCTTCCCCCTTCGGATCATCTGTTCGGTAATCAACCGGTACCGATGAGTCAACCCCGGATAAATTCCTGCTCCGAGCAAATCACCGAACACTGCATTAGAGCCCCGTTGCTTTGTATCTGCTATGTCATACCTTTGTATTGCTATTATTTTTGTGTATTTACTGTTTCTCCCCCCTTATTCTCCGGTAGACCCCGTTGTTGCCGCCAACGACACCGTTGCCGAGTTCGACTACATCGTCGACGACCGTACCTCTACCGTCAAGATTCCAGGCAAGCAGAGCCATTCTCTTCCCCAGATATCGCCTATCTTTCCGTACATTTCTTGCACTAGGCATTGTTATTGCTGCTGCTACGTTGCTTACCTATTCAATTGCATAGCCTGTCATTGTCCCCCCTTGATGGAAACAATATATAAATAACTGCACAGGTACGGTACAATGCAGACACCGCCTAAGGCCCCTACCTCGGCCCTGCCGAGCCACATCAAGTGGAGTTACCGAGGAGTAATCCTCGTACTCCACTCGTTGCTAACTATGTATAGCCGCTCTAGGTACCTGAACAACAGTTGTCCTTAAAGGTAAGAGTCGGGCGACCCAATGGTGCCCGCGAGCGGTATTGCGTCGGCAACGACAGGGAGGGTACGACCGAAGTTACTGACGTGCTTGGCCCTTGCTCGTATCTCGCGAGAGTTACCAAACCACGTAAAGTCGAGCTCTACCAAGAGCACACGCGAGACAAGGTAAGGAGACGGTTCATCTTATTGGTAACCGCGTACTTTGACGGGACGACAGGGCAGGCCCCAGTGTTACTGGTGGTCCTTGTTGTTGTTCGTTGTCCATTGTGTTGTTAGTCAGCAGTGATAATGGTTGTCTGCGAGATAATAATAAAATGCTAAATGGATCGAAGGATGACTTGAGATGCCCGTTGGTCTGTACGCACTACCTTCACATGGGATAAGGAGTTATGGGCTCCCTTGCGTCGTAGTTTGTCCGAAAGCTCTTCATGTTGGGGTTCGCAGCAGAAAACACAAAATTTTCTAACTAGCGTTCCCATAACCCAAGATCTAGCTAGCCGTATTACCGTAACGGAAAGGATTGCGGAAATAACATACCTCGGGGTGTAGTCCGTTGCACGGGAAACGTTCCCGCAAACGTGGTTGATGTAGCCGATCAAGTTTCACAACCCCCTGGCTGTGTTGAGCACCCGGATGGGTGTACTGCCACACGTGTAGCACCTCGTAGTACTCGAACACGTACGAGACTCGATGACGACCTCCGTTCTCAGATCCAGCGAAGGTGGCGGAAGGAGACCTCCGGACGGAGCTTCGGTAGCACGATGACCTCCGATTCTAGCAGAGAAGCCTCAATTCCACTATAGGCTCACACTAGGGAGCCCACCGTGAAAGAGACAAGGGAGGGGAGAAGACCGGAGAAAACCGATCTCAATTCGGAATAATATTTATTTTCTCACGAATTTGGCTTAATTAAATATGTGCACCCTGCCCATCTATATATAGGCAGAGGGGAGGGAGTTAACCCCTCTCCCTTAGCAATGTGGGACTAAAGTCCCTTTGCTAAGGGGGTTGGCCGGCCAAAGGGGGGGGAGGAGGCGCACCCCTCATGGGCCCTAGGGCCCATGGCGCCTCCCCCCTCTTTCCTTTTTCTTTTTTCCCTTTTATTTCCCCTAATGGGCCTTTTTCTCCACTAAGGCCCGTTGCACATATTAATTAGAAATAAAATGATTTTAATTATTAGTTCAATTAATTAATAACTAAAACATAATATTCCATCTCTCGGTGCTCCAGAACACCTTCCGGTTCACTCCAAATTTGTTTGGTTCAACACGGTACTTCTCCGATGTTGTTTCCTTTATTCTCTGGTTACTCCGATGGTTCCGAAAAGGTCTCCGATTTCATCGAGCCCTTAAGTGTGTTACCCTACGGTCCGAGAACACTCCAGTCATGACCGAGATGAGGCTACGGTCAATGATCATCAGCGGGACCTGGATGCCCATAATGACCCCTGTGCATTCCGGATATCAAACACCGATTGAACCTTACGCCGTATAGCATTCCCTTTGTCAGCGATACTGGATTGTTCCGAGATTCGATCAATGACATCCTATGTCTGGTTCAACCTCGTTCTGAACTAATCCTCATTCACTCGTTCCCGTGATATTCATCCCCGTGACCTAGTCACATGCTGCAGCTTTATGGATGGAATCTCACCGAGTGGGCCCCGAGTATCTATCCATTATATGGATTGACAAATCCCGCTCTTGTAACAATACTCCTCAACATATCTACACGGAATACCCAAGATACAACCGTTATGACCCGCATATTTCAGTCAGGTGGTGGGATGTAGGTCAAAGCATCCGGGAAGATAGCAATTATGCACGTACTCACGGTCAAAGGAACGGTCTACCACGTTCTGTAATTACAACACTGAACCTTCACAAGATTTGATCATGCTGTAATGCTTACTTTGGGTAATGTTCATCACGTCACTTAACCAGTGAGGTGACCTCATAGTCAAGAGACTTAATTGTCCATGATCGCGAAACCACGACCATCATGTTGACCATGAACTAGTTATCGATGTAGAGGCTAACTAGGAACTCTGGGGTTTCTATACCACACCTGTATCATTGTTTCACTGACACCGTTCTAGCACGGTATGAAACTGGTTATGAACTTGCTTAGATATATTGGAATAATCATATATTATTTGCCTCTAGAGCATATATCCAACAGTCTCCCACTTGCACTAGAGTGCTAATAATCTAGCCGCATTTTTCCGATCATAATCATCTTATCACATAAGTGTTCATTGATCATGCATGCTCATGGAAGAGGGTTCGTCAACGAACTGCACCAATTCATGTTCGTATGTTTCCTTTGCAACTGGTATAGGTCAAAAACTCTTTTGACATACCACTCATTATCATATAATGGTTGGATATAAGTTTCGCGGAAGAGTGAGACTATTATTTCACAGTATCCTCCAATGATCTCTTGGTTCAGTCTTTAGAAGACTCATCCTTAGTCATATATACTAGGAAATACACTCAACCAGAAGTCCAATACTTCTAACGCTCTTTTATCCATACGTCTACTTTCTTAAGTAGTATTATGTTTGTAGTACCGTGAATTTTGCTCACATTTCTTTCATGTCTTTGGTGATGTCTCTAATTCCATATAGACCCATAATATGGCTTGCAATTGTAATCTTGTATTGCATTCAAGTCTATTATCCCTTTCTATATTTTAGAGAATAGTCCTTAGTATTCCTCATATGCTGAATGCATGGTCTTTATTCAGATTCTGTGTTTTACTCCTAAAGCACATCGGAATCTGTTATTCTTCCAAGAACTTTTGAGTCATTCTGTTGTTGGATTCACAATGCATGTTATATGGTAGAATCATATGTCAAGAACATATAAGATCACATGTCCAGTACATGGTGCATCTCTATTCTTCCATCAAGACATAGCTTGTGATATTTGGATTTCGTCCATTATATAATTTCTAGCCACAAGAACCCGTTTCTTGTCTTAGAAGATTATTCCAACCTTTACTTCATTTCATTACCCGTATCTTAATCTACTCATATAGATTTCAACGTGTAATGTGTTGGTATTTCACATAAAAGAAGATTCTTGCAATTTTGTATTTTATTTGTCTTATGCTCTATATATATCATAATGCACATATGTATATAAGACGATTCTCTATATACACAATCAATGCATATCCATATATATACATATGATATCATTCTTCACACATATCAATGCATATATGTTTGAGACAATGATCATGCTCCCACTCAAATATATCCATCATATACTCATATATTTGTGGTTCATCTTTCATCAAGTCATTTTATTGTTCACTATGTCTCACATAATGACAAAGCTTCCAAAGCTCCCACTCAGAAAATGCCCTCTGCATTCCAAGTTTCCGGGAAGTCTTCAAAGCTCCCACTCAGTTTCATGAAACCGCAGGCCCACTCAATATTTTGGTCATCACAAAATCACTTGATCAAATCAAGATTGAGGGTTCCTGTCTTGAGGTACTATAGTCCATCCTTTTAATGAAATAACCTTCGTCATGCCCATTGCAATTCTCTTTCAAATCCCAAATTTGACTGAGATGCAATTTCAGGCTATGGTCCATCGTAGCGTAAATGAAATATTTTATTGATTAAAGCATTCCTACGTTTCCATAGTCAATCACCATTGAACTTTGGTCATAACCAAATAATGCCTTATGCCCATTACATTATTCTCAATAACTCTCCAGTTTGTCGAGAATATGAAATAACCGATTTATTTCACGGGACGTGAGCCATCCTATATGTAACTCAATATTATTTCATTTCTCCTCGTGTTCTAGGCTACCATCATTCCTTTGTGTCTCAAGCAATGTTATTCTTTATTGTTTTATTAAGAAGACTCATGATTATTGTTCTGTACAGAACGTATTCATGACAACCTTCTAAATTCAACAATGGCTTCAATTCATATACCAAGATCAATCATCTATGGCATATCCTTCCTTATACAGTGTCATTATAGCGGAACATGGTTCCGTTGCAATACTCTGATATTCTGAAGGAAAGGTCCAATACCTCGGTCAAAGTTTCCATTATCTCCCATTGGATCCGTGTCGAGAGACTTCTTCTCGCATTATGTAACAGCCCAGTTTTCACAAAAAATAAAAAATTTGTTTTCGGTGTGAATTGTCTGATTGTCTGATTTGTTTGCGGTGTTTGCATCCCTGATTTATCGATCGGCGATTATCCCCCCCCCCTCTTATCTCGTATCGTACGGAGACCGACCCTTGCCACCCTGACACTCGACCTTTGCGACACCGGGTTTCACCCGATCACGTCGTGAAAACTGCACGAGACCAGCCGCAGCCAACGGAACGAAAAACACCATTTATTTAATAAACGGATTATTTTATGGGGCGCCAAAAAATGTTGTCGGAATGTCACCGCAGTAAGGTACGATCGACGGGCTCGACGCGCTGAGTGCGTGGTTCAAGATTTCGTCGGAATCGGAATCCGTACGGAGTCTCGGCGGTCACGA
Organism: Bromus sterilis; assembly: GCA_950022295.1. NCBI lineage: Eukaryota > Viridiplantae > Streptophyta > Magnoliopsida > Poales > Poaceae > Bromus > Bromus sterilis. The sequence continues at coordinate 337,342,189 of OX465597.1, forward strand.
ACGCGATCACCGGACACACGAGAGGGGTATCGGGGGCATTTGCGTAAACAGGCCAGCCAACCTGCCTATATAATGACCCCCACCTCCCAAACCAGCCAATTAGGATTTACCCTAATGGAAAAATTGCAGCCACCCCCCTCAAAAAATCCCCAAATCTGCCCAAATCCCTCTCCCAAACCGAAACCCTAGCCCCCAAGAGCTCCCAGCCGTCAGATCTTCAGATCTGGGGCTGAGAAGCCTCCACGTAGCCTCCAGCAGCTAGCCAGACCACGTCCGGGCCCCGCGGGCCCGAGATCCGCCGCCGCGGCCTGCCGAGCCCGTCTGGACGCCGCCCTCGTCGCCCGTGGAGGCCGAGCGCCGCCGCTCCTCCTGCCGCCGGCAGCCGCGCTCCGGTGAGCCTTCCACCGCCGGCTCCATCTCCTCCTTCGCCTCACCTTTTCCCCCTCTCCTCCTCTACTGCAGGTACCGCGCCGGAGCGTCGCTAGGCCGGCCGCCGCCCGCGCCATGGCCACGGGCCTCCCCGAGCTCGCCCGCGTGCACTTCGCCATCGCCCACGGGATGCCGCCACGGGACGGCCGCCGCGTGGATCCGCGCCACCGGCCTCCCTCCGCTGCCCCAGCGCCCCTCCAGGGCCTCCTCGTCCACCCGCTCGACGCCGACGAGTGCAGCCGCCGCCGCTGCCGCGATCTCTGTCATGGAGACGAGGCCGGCTCGGCCTCCCGCCCGCTCGCCCCTGTGGGCCGCCTCCAAAGGCCGGCCTGCCAGATCCAGGCGCAGCCCACCAAGCACCCCGGCCCACTAAGGTCCAGCGCCCCTGCCTTTTCTTTTCTTTTCTTTTCGCAGTGGAGCTGGGCTCGGCCCAGTTGAGTTAGATTGGGCCCGTTAGACCTTTTTTCTTTTCTTTTCTGGACAAATAAAATGGCAGATTGTATAGTAATTTTGCGAGTGTTATATCTTTGCAACCGTAGCTCGGATCGCAGCGCGTAAAACGTGAAACTTGCTTAGTTTTGTGTGTACTTTAATAAAATGTGCCTCTTTGCCATGTTTGACTTTGTTTACATGTTGTTTCACTGCTAATTACACTGCTTGCCACCGCAAATTGTTTATTTAATAACTTTTTAACCGTTGCTCGGATTAAAATGTTTCTTATATGTAACTTGATTAGTTTTTCGTGTACTTTGTGTTTATGCTATTGTTTGTTGTTGTTAACCAACCTAAAATATGGTATAGAACAGAACAGTACCAATTGTTTTAATCATCGTGCGGCACTTAGTGTATGCCATGTTTAGGTTGTGCCTCACTTAAATTGACTAGCATAGATAGTTTACTTTGTGCTTCACCTCTTGTCATGCTTCTGTGCTTGCCATGTTAACAACTTTTTTGATCACCTGTAGCTAAACAACTTGAACCACCGTAAATGTGCGGTATCGTCGTGTGTGACGAGTACTCCACTTAACCTGTTAGTAGCCGCTCTCGACGGTAGGTGCGATGTCTCGTGTTGCCTTCTTGTTTGTGCTTGCTCGTGTTTGCTTCGTAGTAATATATGCTTGCTTGTTGATTGCTTTCTAGTGTTTACTTCTTGTGTGCTCCCGCGGGTACCTCTCGGAGACGATGCGAGCTTGCGACCGACTACACCACTCGAACCCGACTTATCAACAGGCAAGGACTATACATTACTTATGATCCATTCTATCTCAACCAGAGGTTTGCATGCTAGTCTAGGTTAGGTTCGATGTTTGATCCTACCACATGTTTACAGCCTTTTCAAACCGATACAGCCATGTCCCTTCCCAGCAAACCTTGTACTGCTATGTTACTATTGCTCGTTGCTCAGCCCCTGCTTAGTATGCATGCTTAGGATGCTACGATGTTACCCTGTTACTCCTTGGCTTGGGATATCACATTATTATATTGCTGTTGATGATATGATTATTATAAATGTTGACTTTATTCGACGAAGGATGGAAGGTCTAGGCTATCCCGCCCCGACGCTTTGTTCCATTCGAGTCACCTAGGACCCGAGTTCCGGGTATTGGTTTTAAGACTGAGCGTGCCTAACCGCGTGTGGGATGCTATGGGGTCCCCTTTTCTTACCTACCTAGCTTCAAACATTTCTAGAGGTGGCCCAAGCTGATTTACCATTTGAAACCGTGTGCGTAACTGGTCTGCAGCCAGTGGTTTTAAAACAACTCGGGCCAGCAGAGACATAGTTCCTTTGTTGGTCCACACTGGTGAGCTAGGGAAGTCCCCTGTTATATAGGTGAGGCTAACCCTGACCTTAGCTATACGGAAGAGTCCGATCCGAGAGCGTGGCCGGCTTTTGGATTGGGTGTCGACTCCCCGGGGGCCACCCGGATTTGTTCGTTGTTAGTTAGAGGGACCTGTCGTTTCGGATCTCTTTGAACTAAATCATAAAATGGTTGCCTGTTATGGGTAGCAACTGAGAGAGATGGGCGTGCGTGCGGAGCCTTGTAATGGGCAGTCGGTACACCCCTGCAGGGTTAAATCTTTTTGAGAAGCCGTGTCCACGGTTATGGACGACTTGAGACCTACTCCTTGTTCATAGACAACAACAGCTAAGATAATCTTAATATAACTTGATCAACGTGTGTGTGCCTTGACTGCTTCTTCTTCGTCAGGATGTGAAGAGGAGGACAAGGATAGGTGTTATGTTTGCGTAGTAGTTGATAGCAAGACTTGTTGGAGGCGATTCCTCATCGAATGCTTGGCTTCTTATCTTACTCTCTAGATCGTTAGCCACTTTATAAATGCTAGTGCGGCAGCAACCTCACCACTTACCCCTTCCTTACCGTAAACTACTAGTTGTCCTAGAATGACGAGTGATGAAGTCCTTGCTAGGTCAGATGACCACTAGAGTTGGATGTTGAGTACCTCTGTACTCATGATACTACCCCCAAACTCTTTTCAGGGTTCTTGATCGACAACAGGTATGGTGATCGACGTTTCACGTGGAGACTCGACGATGACTAGTTAGGCGGATCCCGGCGGAGGGCCTGGACCCGTGTGGTTATGGGGATCGATGATTTTCTCTTTGCCACTAGGCATTTGATTGTAGTCTGTACTCAGACATGTATCTTCCGCTGATGTATTGTATTTAAGGAAGTTGTATGCCGATTGTATGAGATGTTGTATCCTTGTATCTGTAATGTTGTGATATCATGTTGGAAATCCGGGGCATATGACTTCGTCATATGTCGCGGTGGGACCGATATGTGCTTCGTCCCCGGATCTGGATGGAAACATCTAGATCTGGAACAGTACCGCATATCGGGCCTTACACATTACCAATCAAGCAACACACATTTTGCTATTCGGGGAGAATATGTAATTTCAATTGCTTGTAGTTTTATTACAAAGAAATTCTTTCTTTTAAGAAACCTTATAACACCATCAGTTATGGAGCTATCATGTCTCGTTAGATTCAGGATGGTTTCCTATTCATGAAGTGGGTGTTTTAACTTAATGAATTAAACAACCTTATTCGACAATAACTATAGTGCTAGGGGAAAGAACGTTTAGACCATACTATGGTTTAGTATGACTACGAATGGTTTAAGTAGTCTAGCACTTTCAACTTCCATCGTAGTTTGTGGTACAACTTCCACAAGTCTCCCATTATGTCAATATCAATACTTATCACTTCGGATCGTAGCGTAGTGATATGTATCCTTGTATTCTCACTTCTCACTGTGATTCCTGAATCTCAGTTTCATGATCTCAATTGAATACAACTTTCAATTAATCATATGAAGTCTTTAATGATAACTCATGTGCCCATTTAGTACATCATTTATGTATAATGATTGGCACAAGTTCTACTTGCTAGAACCTTGTCATGGTTATATTTATTGCAGAGGTTCATAGATCGTGTATCTAATCCATCTCATGCAATCAAGTTATGATTTTCATTCGATAATGAACTCACAAGTTAATAGATCATACATTTAATGAATTCATCAGTTATGAAGTCACCTCATGCAATCAAATCTTTGGCTTGTTATAATCAAGACAACTTTATCATTAAACATTGAATATTTCTTGACAATAATAGTAGTATTATAAATGCTTTCTATCATATCATAAATCAAGACGTAATCAAAGTATAAGCACACTTTTATTCATAAAGATGGAACAACTGACTTGTCTCATTACATGAATAACTTTGTCTCGCGAGATGCAAGACACACAACTAAGTGTTCATACTATAATGATTACATAAGATTTATCTAATACTCTAAGTATCTCCTATGATAGATGTTTCGGCGGAATCCATGCTGGCCATCAACTGACTTGATATCCATCCATCCTCGATTTCACCTCTTCCCGTCCATGCAACGGCAGGTCTTGTTTTCATAAAACAGAATAAGTATCAGATACTCATTTACTGCAAATGTTGTATAAGGGAGTAAACATTTATAAAGTATATCAAGTATATACCTTCTCCATCCACGACTTCTGCATCCTCGATAGGAGCAATGTCTGCGGCCAAGAGATCAGTCATGAAGTTCTGGAGACTCATATTAGCTCCTCTTCCGACATAGCTATGAACATAATCACCATAACTCGGAGGGAGTGAGTGCAATAACGTGTTTACTGCAAACTCTTCTGTGGTGCTTTCGTTCATTGTCCAATATTCATAGTCCTCCACCAGGGTCAGGTACATCTCATGCATCCTGTCCAAGTGATCAACAAGGCTTGTGCGTTCTTCCATCTTTGTAGATAGAAACTTGCTTTCTAACTCAAATCTGGCAAATCTGAACTCACGTACGAACATTGTCTTTAGCGTGTCCATCATGTCATATGAGCCAGTGTCCTGAAACTGTATGCCCAAAACCTCTGACATGCTGAAGATCATGACATTCCTGACTACGGAGCATTTCTGTCGGCGAGCATAATGATCAAGCATCCCTTGATCGCCAACATGATCGTCCGGATGTTCTTCCACATGCACTTCTATTGTAAACAAGATGTTTGCTCTCTTGAGCGACGTCCTAAGGCGTGAGTACCAGTTAGCAAAGTTTGACCCATTTTCTCTAAGTCTTTCACCTTCCATGAAGAAAGATAGTTCACGTTGCTCTAGTGCATTCATTTTCTACAAACATAATTGCAAGGAACACAATTAAGACTAGTTCACAGCAATGAGTTCATATAATCATATTATAAATGAGCTCGCACTAAAACAATTCATCCCTAGGAAGTTTTAGTGATTACATGATCCAGATTCACTGCCCGACCTCAAATATCACACGGCCGACGGGTCAGTTTCAAAGGTAGACAACAACTTGTGCGATCACATTATCTTATATGTACTGTGACTCATGCTCGATCTTTCGATCTCTAGTATTCCGAGGCCATATCTGCATATGCTAGGCTCACCAAATTAACCTCCATGTTATATGCTGCTCAGCAAAGGCCATATCTACATATGCCAGGCTTGCCGAACCCAACCTCATGCGAACTCCATTGAATATGTAGGACAACTCCGGTATGTACGGAGCATCAAGCCATATGGGAGAACCTTCCAGGCGGTGCACACTTCGGTAGAATACTTGTGTTTGGCTTTGTTAAGGGATCATCTTATCACATGCTACCGTCGTGTATCCTATACTAGCAAGTTTTAAGATGTCTGAGCTATGGCAACACTAAGTCTACAGTGTCTCCATTTTAGTTTGTTTTATGATGACGATTACTACTTACTAGTAACACATAGCAAAGCTATCGCTACATCACAAACAAACGAATGATAGCCCCCACTTAGCAATACAAGGTTTAGACGGTCTAGTTGTATATTGCAAGTTTTACGTGGCTGCTAGGGATTTCATAGTTAATCAGGTTTTAACCTACGAGTCAACTACAACGTCAACCATACGATTGTCTCTATTACACCCCGCACGGGGCCCTCCGTTGCAAATGCCACATCCGCTAAAGAAGAGAGACAGACACCCCCCAGCCACTTTATACGGTACAAGCCGCATGTCAAGCGTGGAAACAGTCTCGCGTAAGCGTACGCGTAAGGTCGGTCGAGGGCCGCTTCATCAAACAATTCCGCAGATGTGAACAATTACACGTGGGAGGGTAACAATCATACAATCAACGCCCACATCCCCGATGTGGTCTATCCGTACAGTAATACTAAGCATAGACCTAGCTCATGATACCATTGTTGGAGTTCGCAACAGAAAACACAAATTTTTCTAACTAGCGTTCCCATAACCCAAGATCTAGCTAGCCGTATTACCGTAACGGAAAGGATTGCGGAAATAACATACCTCGGGGTGTAGTCCGTTGCGCGGGAAATGTTCCTGCAAACGTGGTTGATGTAGCCGATCAAGTTTCACAGCCCCCTGGCTGTGTTGAGTACCCGGATGGGTGTAGTGCCCCACGTGTAGCACCTCGTAGTACTCGCACACGTACGAGACTCGATGACGACCTCCGTTCTCCGATCCAGCGAAGGTGGAGGAAACAGACATCCGGACGGAGCTTCGGTAGCACGACGGCCTCCGATTCTAGCAGAGAAGCCTCAATTGCACTATAGGCTCACACTAGGGAGCCCACCGTGAAAGAGACAAGGGAGGGGACAAGACCGGAGAAAACCGAACTCAATTCGGAGTAATATTTATTTTCTCACGAATTTGGCTTAATTAAATATGTGCACCCTGCCCATCTATATATAGGAAGAGGGGAGGGAGTCAACCCCTCTCCCTTAGCAATGTGGGACTAAAGTCCCTTTGCTAAGGGGGTTGGCCGGCCAAGGGGGGGGGGAGGGGGCGCACCCCTCATGGGCCCTAGGGCCGCCTCCCCCCTCTTTCCTTTTTCTTTTTTTCCCTTTTATTTCCCCTAATGGGCCTTTTTCTCCACTAAGGCCCATTGCACATATTAATTAGAAATAAAATGATTTTAATTATTAATTCAATTAATTAATAACTAAAACATAATATTCCATCTCCTGGTGCTCCGGAACACCTTCCGGTTCACTCCGAATTTGTTTGGTTCAACACGGTACTTCTCCGATGTTGTTTCCTTTATTCTCTGGTTACTCCGATGGTTCCGAAAAGGTCTCCGATTTCATCGAGCCCTTAAGTGTGTTACCCTACGGTACGATAACACTCCAGTCATGACCGAGATGAGGCTACGTTCAATGATCATCAGCGGGACCTGGATGCCCTGTGCATTCTGGATATCAAACACCGATTGGACCTTACGCCGTATAGCATTCCCTTTGTCAGCGATACTGGATTGTTCCGAGATTCGATCAATGACATCCTATGTCTGGTTCAACCTCGTTCTGAACTAATCCTCATTCACTCGTTCCCGTGATATTCATCCCCGTGACCTAGTCACATGCTGCAGCTTTATGGATGGAATCTCACCGAGTGGGCCCCGAGTATCTATCCATTATATGGATTGACAAATCCCGCTCTTGTAACAATACTCCTCAACATATCTCCACGGAATACCCAAGATACAACCGTTATGACCCGCATATTTCAGTCAGGTGGTGGGATGTAGGTCAAAGCATCCGGGAAGATAGCAATTATGCACGTACTCACGGTCAAAGGAACGGTCTACCACGTTCTGTAATTACAACACTGAACCTTCACAAGATTTGATCATGTTGTAATGCTTACTTTGGGTAATGTTCATCACGTCACTTAACCAATGAGGTGACCTCATAGTCAAGAGACTTAATTGTCCATGATCGCGAAACCACGACCATCATGTTGACCATGAACTAGTTATCGATGTAGAGGCTAACTAGGAACTGTGGGGGTTTCTATACCACACCTGTATCATTGTTTCACTGACACTGTTCTAGCACGGTATGAAACTGGTTATGAACTTTCTTAGATATATTGGAATAATCATATATTATTTTCCTCTAGAGCATATATCCAACACTTCAGACGTCAGCAGTACCGCGGTCTGCGCCGGGAAGTGGTGTCTTCTTCGCTCGAGCGGTGTATTTGGATTTGCTTTTGCTTCACCGGACAACCACGCACCGTGTAGGAGCGTGAAGGGTGATGGTCCTAGACCCCTGATCGCATAGGATATAGTCCGGCGGATGACCTCTCTGTTGAGCTGATACGTCCCAAACGTATCTATAATTTCTGCTTGCTCCATGCATAATTTGTGTGACTTTGCCATGTTTTACTTGAACTTTCATACACTTTTTATCATATTTGGACTAACCTATTAACTCAGTGCACCCAGTTGCCAGTTCCTGTTTTCTGCTGTTTTTATATTTCAGGTTTTCCGGCCATTAAAAGTGCCAAATAAATCCCAAAATTTTTATATAAAAAATCAGCCTCGCGGAAGCTTTCCGAAAAACCAAGGATGGAAGGGAGTGGACCACCAGGCCCCCAGGAGGGTCGCTGGCACGGCCCCACCCTAGGGCGCGCCGGGCACCCTCGTGGCTGCCCTGTGGCCCCCCTCGGTGCCCCCTTAGGCCTATATTTAGTCCCCGCGGAGAAAACCCTTAATATCGATCTGCTATTCTTGTTCTCCTCTCTGTACCGCCGCCACGGCCGTTTCAAGATCGGGGCTGCCAGGAGAAGCTGCCCCGGCACCCTGCCGGAAGGAGGAATCCCCTCCGGGAGACCATCCATCACCATGGACTCCTCTCGGATGTCTTGTGAGTAGTTTCCCTTGGACCATGGGTCCATGACCAGTAGCTATGTGATGTTCTCCTCCCCTGTTTGTGCTTCCACTTTCGAGACCTCGTGAGTGATACGTCCCAAACGTATCTATAATTTCTGCTTGCTCCATGCATGTTTTGTGTGATATTGCTATGCTTTTGATACACTTTCATATCTTTTTATAACATATTTTGGAACTAACCTATTAATGGTTGCAAGAGTGCACAAGTTCTTGTTTTTGTACTTTATGTGTAGTAATTACTTGGATAAAGGAAAAATCACAAAAAGGAGCCTTGTAGGAGTTGGACTCTAACTTTCCCGAAATCTGTCCCCACCAGAGAGGTTTTAAAGATCGCCTCGGAAACGCTAGAAGAAGACCTCAAATGGAAAAACTTAAAACTACAAAGTTGTAGGGAACTTTTTTCCGGTGGATTTAGACATAAAATTCGGCCAATCGGAGTTTGGATGCTTCCAGAAACCTCAAAATACAGAAGATGTAATCTGGATGACGGGAATCCGAGAGTCTATATAAAGAGAGGAAACCTAGGTCAAAGGGCACCACAAAAATTCCTCCCCCTTGGCAGCCGTCTTGAGGGGGAGATCAATATCCACAGCAGCACCATCTCCAAGGAAGAAGAAGGGGCCAAGGGCCGCTGCCCCCAAGGGCCGTGGCCACCGCCGTGGCCGTGACCGTGGCCGTCGCCGTCGCCGGCCGCCGCCATCTCCTTCATCTTCTCCGGGCTGCACCTCTCCATCAACAACTCTCTCTCTCTCACCATGTCCATGTGTGAGTAGTTCCCCTCGGGGCTAAGGCTTATATCTTGATCTATGTGGTTTCTCTCTCTCCCATGATGTGACCTTTGTTGTGATCATAGGCTATGTTAATCTAGGATGATCCCATGATATTTCCCCTTCCTCTATGTATTGGATTGATGTACTCAATTGATCTTATCTAGTATAATCTCCGAGACCAAGGTGACAGTGGTCTATTGGACATGGGTTAGAAGAATATTATCATGAGTGATTTCCTCTTTTGTGTGTGGATTGAAGATTGAGAGTCTCTTGGTGCTTGTCTTTGACTATCCTTTAGATATGTTGTGGTGATTGTGGTACTCTCTTTGGATGGCCGCGGTGACATTGGGAAATCCATAGATTGAGAACTACGAACTTAGAGGTGTGCTTTTGTAGCCCTACACAATTCTCGTCCTCTCTTGACCACAAAGGAATGACCTCCGAGTACGTCTCCATTGCATGTTTTATGGGAAATATCATGTGATTAGACTATGTTAATGTTGTTGGAAGTTGCCACTAGTGAAAGTATGAAGCCTAGGCCTTGTTTCCATCATTGTTACACCGTTTGCACTCACTTTTGTTACTTGTTTCTTTGCTGCACTTTTTATTACAGATTTATATTACTTCGTTTTATCACACCTATCACCCATATTTTACCATCTCTTCGCCGAACTAGTGCACCTATACAACTCTTAGTTGTATTAGGTGTGTTGGGGACACAAGAGACTTCTTGTATCTTAATTGCAGGGTTGCTTGAGAGAGACCATCTTCAACCTCTACTTCCCTGAGTTCGATAAACCTTAGGTCATCCACTTGAGGGAAATTGCTGCTGTCCTACAAACCTCTGCGCTTGGAGGCCCAACATAGTCTACAAGAATAGAAGCATGCGTAGACATCAGTGAGCTGCCTCACATGATCGAGGCACCTTTGTAATTTTCTATGTTGCTATGCTGAGTTTGCTGGGATCCGATGGATTATGAGACTATGTTCAGATTGTGATGAGTAATATATTTGGTTCTCTTTTATATTTATGTTCTTTAGTTAATTCTTGCATGTTCTCCGTTGCCGTATTTTGCTTTGGCTAAGTGATTTGTTGCAACTCCAAGTGGGAGCGTTATTCTTGATTGTGGGTTCAGCCCCTTGATTTCTAGCTTGAGTGACAGAAACATGAGACTAGGGGATGTGCTCTTGCCACCAGGGATAAAACAACGGTGCTTGTACTTGCGGGTGCAAGGATTGTTTACTTTACGCATAGTTCTTTTAATGCAGTTGTCCGTTGCTTTGAGTCTACACTTTGGGTGGGATTCGCAACTTAATACCAGCGAGATGTTCTGGATAGATATCTCAAGGTGGATGATTCGTAGTATATGCAGATGGATTTCGGTCTACTTACCTTGGCGTACTGCCCATTGCTTTTGAGCCTCTTCCTTTCTTTTGTAGCGTAGTTAGCATTGCGGTGCGTTTATAATCCTGTCAATTGCCCAGCTGTGATTTGTTTACCTCGCTAGCACTTTTATCGTCTTTTGGGAGAGACATCACTAGTGAACGTCATGGGACCCCGGTCCATATTTCCACCCTTGTTTACACCCTCAATTTACTTTCAGTTCTTACTTTCACTTACCACTATTATTATCTCTTGCGTTGATACTTTGTAAACAGCATGGCCGGAGGAATTGACAACTCCTCTGTACTTGTTGGGAGAAAAGTTACTTGTTGTGTGTGCAAGTCCAGGTGAAGTTAGCAACCTCGGTTGTGAATGGCGCCATTGTTCACTTTACCACCTTCTTGTATCTTTTGGAGTCCTACTGGTTCGATACTCAACCTTAGCATTTTCGCTAGGGGAAATTTGCTGCTACGCTACATCTCACCTTCCACTTGGGGTAACCAACGAGAAGTGAGAGAAATATTATCCTCACTGTATCAAGCTAATTTCAGGCACCGTTTCCGGGGACTCCAGTCTACAAGATAGGGGAGTTGCACACTATCTTTTATCTTTGGTTTTTAGTCTTGTTAGTTTACCTTTTAGTTTTTTACTTTTGTGTCTTTATGAAAAACCAAAAAAATAGTTGCTACCTTTTCCCTTTGTCTTGCTTTGCCTAGTGATGCTATCCTCACCATGGGTGCTGAACCACCCAAATATGGTAGGATGGACTTGTTTCACATGTTTCACTTGGATCGTTTTCGATCAATTTGTACTCGCGCTAAGAACCCAACCGACTTGGTTGAGGGAAAATCATTGGATGAGCATGCTCATTATACGCGGCACCGCCTATCTTAGAAAGGGAAACACTTGTAGGATCAAATACATGTTTCTTATTTCCATGCTAAACTTTTGTGCTACAATTATGATTTTACTTGTTGTTCTAATATAGATCATAAACACCTCCCTTTCCAATGTGAGTTCAATGAAAATGAGATCTTATCTTCTTATGCTAAAGGTGTTTATGATTACTTTGATGTTGAAAATATTGAAGAGTTTGTTGCTTTTAAAGGTGCTTATGAGATTGCTTCTTTGATTGAAAGGTATTACGATACTATTCACCAGTCCGAAAACTTTGCAGTTCTTGCTTATTGCTTCGAGAATTATACTTCCAATTCTTATATTGATGATTTTAAAAATAAAATGTTTTCTGCCCTAGAAGATGCCAATGGTTGCTATGATGAGGAATCCCATGATTCTGAGGACTCACTTGAAATATCCCTTTCTGAAGATCTTGATACTTGCTTTGTTGATGGCCATGATGCCAATATGGATGATGCTGACAAAGATGAACTCTCTATAGTTCCTTATGTTAAGTATGAAATTGTTGCTATTGCACCCACACTTGATTGTCCTATTATCCTTTTGAAATCTCCAACTCATATTCCGGAGAATTGTGCTCTTATCAAGGCTCAATGTGATGGGTTGCATTTATCTTATGTTCCTAAAGATCGTGTTGAAAACAATACACGTATGCTTGTAGGTAATGAACAACATGATTTATGTGATAGTTATATCTTGATGTTGTTCATGATACTACTGAAAATTATTTTTAGAGAGGGAAGTTTGGTTGTAGAAACTTCCATATTACTAAAACTCCTCTCTTTACGTTGAAAGTTTTGAAGTTGTTCTTGTTCCATCTTTCTATGCATGTCACTTTGTGCTTCTTTGATTTATTTTCTTACAAGATGCCTATGCATAGGAAATGGGTTAGGCTTAAATGTGTTTCATATTTGCTTCTTAATGCTCTCTTTTGCTTCAAAAATCTTATTCTTGTGAGAGCATCTTTTAAAATCTTTATGCCTAGCTTCAAGGCGTAAAAGAAAGCTCTTGTTGGGAAGCAACCCAAGATGTTTTATTTTCTTCTGTTTTTAGTGGTCTTGATGATTGTTACTACTGTATCAACATCATTGTATCTTTATTTTTCAAGCTTTGTGCCAAGTATAGCCTTATATGACAAGGGAAGTGAAAGTTGTGACATGCTGTCCAGGAAACAGATTATGTCCTCGTGACGGGAAAAATCATAGTAAATCACCAGTTCATCTTTTTGAGCTGAATTTTTTACACAGAGTGCTCTATACAATCACGGAACTTTCGTATGTTCTGATTTTTTTGATTTGAGTTGCATAAGTACCCCAAAAAAAATTCTTTATTACATGCTGTCCTGTTTTTCACAGATTCTGCCACGTTTTGTCTCTCTTAACTTTTGCAAACCTTAAGCTTGTTTTTTCTTTGCAAAAACTTTTTGGAAATCTTGAGAAACAGTATCTCTACAAGAATATCTTTATTTGCAGTAGAGGAAAATTATTTTAATAGGGTACTAACCTCTCCAATCAGTTTACAATGAGTTGTGTATGAAGGGAGTTTTCAAGTGTGCGATGGAAGATGATGAAAGAAGATCCTGGAGTGTCAAACGCTCAAGCTTGGGGATGCCCATGTGCACCCCAGTAAATATTAAAGGAGACTCAAGCTTCTAAGCTTGGGGATGCCCCCGTGCATCCCCTTCTTCATAAAAAATTATCAGTTTGTCCCTCGTTGCACTATATTTTTATCACTTCATGCGTTATGTGCTATGCTTGGAGCGTCTCGCTCTTTACTTTTCTTAGGTTTGTTTTTGCTTTGTTTGCTGTAGTAAAAAGTTAGACCCCAGATTACTTTTGTGTGGGAGAGAAACACGCTCCACTTGAACTAGAACTCCTCATAGGATTTGCATGCTTATTTCCTTAGCTGTGAGTTGTTCTTTTTCTTTTCTTAGTTGCTGCCCTGTTTAGTTGTAGTGCTTTAGTTTTATTCTAGAGACTTTCTTTTGTCTCAGTTGAACTTTCTATAGGTTGCATGTTTTATCTTGTTTAGAGAGTTTTCCTGTTGCACTGAGTTTTGTGTCTTGACTACAAAGTAGGTAGTTCAAGTTGCTATTCTCTTTGCAGTGGTAACTTGCAATAGTTTTGAGGTATTGACTAGAGTAATGTTTGAACTTATGGTGTCAAGGGCTTTAGCCTATTAGTGATAGATGTCGTATTTTGGGAAATCCGTGTGATTTTCGAAAACCAAAACCCTTTGTTGAAAACTCTAGCTACTAGATGGATCACTAACCTCTGAGGGTTCGAATATTAGAGTACACTCACGTACCATGAGTCGAGGATGCGCAAGGATAACAAAAAAACCATACACTCCTCCTCGGGGTACTTGTCTCTTTGTTAACCTTCTGATTAGATTGAGAGTTACCGATAATAAGTGCATGAGTTCTTCAGACTAATGTGAGTATTCGAAAGTTGACACTTCCACCTCCCATATTTGCTAACCTCTCATGTGCCGTGCATTGCCTTCTTCTCACTCTGAGAGTTGGCATCCACCTTCGCCGGTACATCCAAACCCTTGGCATGATATGCTCTGTCATCATAAACCTCCTTATATCCTTCCTCAAAACAGCCACCGTACCTACCTATCAAGGCATTTCCATAGCCTTTCCAATATACATTGTCATGCAACATCCACCTCTTCATGACTTGATCTTCATGTCATACATGTTTCTGCTACACTGGCAGCGGCATACATTTCATACATCATGATAGTTACATCTTCTTTAGGTGAGTACCTTGTAAAGTGTGAAAGATCTCCTATATTCTTGTAAAATATAGAGTTTTGCCCCTAAAGTGAGGAAAGGATCCCAAAGAGGACAAAATCAAAAGATCCCAAAGAAGACAACTGAGAGAAATAGAAATAACCATTGAGGCCACCAAAAAAATACAAAAAAAAGAAAAAAAGAGAGAAGGGGCCACACTACTATTCCTTTTGAGAGATCCACACTAGTACTTCATCCTCTATCCCTTGTACTCCATAGAGATCATCATACATGCATATAGCTATGTGGGGACCCTTACGCTATAGAACTTGGCTTGTATATTCCAATGATGAGCCTCCTCAAACGAGCTCTAGGTCTTCTTGAGCAAGCAAGTTGGATGCACCCCCACTAGTTCCCTTGGAGAGCTTTTAGCTCACATGTGCATCCATTGCATGGAAATCCCTACTCCTCACATCATATCTATCATATGGCTTTCTCTCGCCTATGGTTGTCCTCATTGATGTGAGCCTTTCACACCTTTTTGTCTTCCTCCTCCACCTTCTTTCTGTTTCGCCTTTTAGGTGTCAAGTTTCTTGCCCACGCTCATCCATTGCATGAGTGCTCAAAATATCGAAAGGGAGTGGATCAGTTTGACTTGTACCTGGCTAGTGGTCTGGGGACGAGTCAAGATAAGAATCCAGTGGAGACTTAGTGTGAAACTTTAGTGGATAGTAGTTCTCAACAACTATTTTTTATCTCATATTCCCATATCCCCCTGCTTGCACGCAAACACCATCTGGAGATATTCAAGTCACGGACAGCGAGAGCTCTTGTACCCTTTGTTCTTTTATTGCTCGTGTCAATGCTAATATAGACTCTTGCTTGTTAAGACTTGAATTGAATTGCATGCTTTGATTGCTTTACTTAAAAAGTCCTTATATGGTTGTGTGGCATGTCACCACAGAAATTATGCTTGTTATCATTTCCCTACTCGAGGATGAGAAGGAATTAAGCTTGGGGATATTGATACGTCCCAAACGTATCTATAATTTCTGCTTGCTCCATTCACGATTTGTGTGACTTTGTCATGTTTTACTTGAAATTTCATACACTTATTATCATATTTGGACTAACCTATTAACTCAGTGCACCCAGTTGCCAGTTCCTGTTTTCTGCTGTTTTTATATTTCAGGTTTTCCGGCCATTAAAAGTGCCAAATAAATCCCGGAAAAATTATATAAAAAATCAGCGTCGCAGAAGCTTCCCGAAGAACCAAGGATGGAAGGGACTGGACCCACTAGGGCCCCAGGAGGGTCCCTGGCGCGGCCCCACCCTAGGGCGTGCCGGGCACCCTCGTGGCTACCCTATGGCCCCCCTCGGTGCCCCCTTCGGCCTATATTTAGTCCCCGCGAAGAAAACCCCTAATATCGATCTGCTATTCATGTTCTCCTATCTGTACCGCCGCCGCCGCCGTTTCAAGATCGGGGCTGCCAGGAGAAGCTGCCCCGAAACCATGCCGGAAGGAGGAATCCCCTCCGGGAGACATCCATCACCATGGACGCCTCCCGGATGTCTTGTGAGTAGTTTCCCTTGGACCATGGGTCCATGACCAGTAGCTATGTGATGTTCTCCTCCCCTCTTTGTTCTTCATGGATTAGACCTCGTGAGCTGCCCTACATGATCGAGGCACTTATGTAATCTTTCTGCTGTTGCTATGCTGAGTTTGCTGGGATCCGATGGATTATGAGATTATGTTCAGATTGTGATTGAGTTATATATTTGATTCTCTTCTTTTATATTTATGTTCTTGAGTAATTCTTGCGTGTTCTCCGTTGTTGTTTATTGCTTTGGCCAAGTAGTAGGTAGTGACTCCAAGAGGGAGCGTTATGCATGATTGTGGGTTCATGCCCCCCGATGACTAGCTTGAGTGACAGAAACATGAGTCTAGGGGATGTGTTGTTTCCACAAGGGGGAAAACAACGGTGCTTGTACTTGCGGGTGCAAGGATTGTTTACTTTACGCAAAGTTCTTTAATGCAGTTGTCTGTTGCTTTGAGTTTACACTTTGGGTGGGATTCACAGCTTAATACCAGCAAGATGTTCTGGATAGATATCTCAAGGTGGATGATTAGTAGGTAGATGCAGATGGATTTCAGTCTAATTGTCTTGGCGTACCGCCCATGCTTTTGAGCCTCTTCCTTTCTGTTTAGCATAATTAGCATTGGTTTGCGCACATAATCCTGTCAATTGCCCAGCTGTAATTTTTTACCTCGCATGGCTATTTTATCGTCTTTTGGGAGAGAGACATCACTAGTGAACATGATAGTACCCCGGTCCATATTTCCAATACTGTTTACACCTTCAATTTACTTTCAGTATTTACTTTTCTGTTGCTATCACTATCATTATTATCCCGTGCGTTTTATCCTTTGTAAACAACAAGGACGGAGGAATTGACAACTCCTCTATACTCCTTGGGAGCAAAGCTATCTGTTGTGTGTGCAGGTCCAGGTGAAGTTAGCAACCTATGTTGTAAACGGCGCCATTGTTCACTTCACCACATACTTATCGATCTTGGAGTTTTACGGGAGACGATCTTTTCAACCTTGGTATCTTCACCAAGGGAAATTTGCCGCTACGCTACATCTCACCTTCCACTTGGGGTAACCAACGAGGGGCGAGTATTATCTCGTGTATCAAGCAAATTTCTGGCGCCGTTCCAGGGGACTCCACTCTTCAAGATAGGGGAGTTGCACACTATCTATTATCTTTTCTTTTTAGTCTTGTTAGTTTACCTTTCAGTTTTTTCTTTGTGTCCTTTATCAAAAATCCAAAAAAATAGTATGTATAGTTCCTTACTTGCCAATCAATGTCTGACTTCTTTGAAACCAGATCTTATTGGCATGGAGGATTCACCGAGGATCAACAAAAGTGGTACAAGGAACACCGCTTGTCTCAAAAGTGAATACACTTATGGAAACAAATACACCAGTTGTATGAGTATGCTAGAAACTTGTGCTCAATATATAATATATCTTTCTGCAGGGATGAATCTTGTTGCTTTATGAGGCACAAACACCTTTCTTTCCAATGTGAGTACAATGATGATGAAACCTTAGCTTCTTATGCTAAGGGAAATTATGATTTTTATGATGCAGAGCCAATAGAAGAATTTGTTGCTTATAAGGGTGCCTATGAAATTACTTCTCTTCTTAGAAATATTAATGATGCCCCTTACAAATCTGAGAGTCTTGCTATTCTTAACTATTGTTTGGAAAATTATGATGCAACTTATTATATTACTGACCATCTTGAGAGAATCTCTCCCCCAAAGGAAGAGACTAATGTTTTGCAGGACTCTATGAAAGAAGAAATTAATGAAACCGAAAGCTCCTTGGATGAAAAAGAGGAGGAGAGTGACGAACAAAAGGAGGAAGAATGGATCCATCCATGTCTATCTTATAATGAGAGTAACTCTTAGGATCTTACCTTATATGAGTGTTATGATCCTATGGATTCTTTTGAAATATCTCTTTTTGATGAAGTTGATGCGTTCTGTGCTTATGGCCATGATGCCACTATGGATGATGCTTACAGAAATGAACTTTCTATAGTTCCTCATGTTAAGCATGAAATTGTTGCTATTGCACCCACACTTGATTTTCCTATTATCCATTTGAAATCTCCAAATATTCCGGAGAGTTTTGTCCTTATTAAACATCAATTTGACGGGTTGCATTTATCTTATAATCCTAAAGACCGTGTTGAAAACTATACACATGTTCTTGTAGGTCATGAACAACATGATTTATGTGATAGTTATATTCTTGATGTTGTTCATGATACTACTGAAAATTATTTTGACAAGAGGGAAGTTTGGTTGTAGAAACTTCCATATTACTAAAACACCTCTCTTCATGTTGAAAGTTTTGAAGTTGTTCTTTTTCGACCTTCCTATGCATGTCACTTTGTGCTTCTTTGATTTATTTTCTTACAAGATGCCTATGCATAGGAAGTGGGTTAGGCTTAAATGTGTTTCATATTTGCTTCTTGATGCTCTCTTTTGCTTCAAAATTCTTATTCTTGTGAGAGCATCTTCTATAATCTTTAAGCCTAGCTAATGGCTTTAAAGAAGCGCTTTCGGGAGGCAGCCCGCAACAAATTTAGGATTTCCTTTTTGTTTTTCTTCTGTTTTTAGTGGTCTTGATGATTGTTACTACTGTAGAAACATCATTGTATCTTTACTTTTCAAGCTTTGTGCCTTTTATAGCCTCATACGACAAGGGAAGTGAAAGTTGTGACATGCTGTCCAGAAAACAGATTCTGTCCTCGTGACTAGAAAAATCAGAGAAAAATCCCAGTTCATGTTTTTGAGCTGAATTTTCTACACTGCGTGCTTTATACATTTACGAAACTTTCGTATGTTCTGAGTTTTTTTATTTGAGTTGCAGAAGTATCTCTAAAAAAATTATTTTCTACCTGCTGGTCTGTTTTTCACAAATTCTGTCCTGTTTTGCCTTTTCTTCGTTTTGCAAACATTAAGCTTGCTTTTTCTTTGCAAAAACTTTTTGGCAATCTTGAGAAACATTAGCTCTTCAATATTATTCTTATTTCCAATAGAGAAAAATTATTTTATTATGGGTACTAACCTCGCTAATCAGATTATGATGAGTTATGTATGAAGGGAGTTTTCAAGTGTGCGAGGGAAGATGATGAAAGAAGATTAAGAAGTTTCAAGCGTTAAAGCTTGGGGATGCCCCCATGCACCCCCAAGAAATATTCAAGGAGAATCAAGCGTCTAAGCTTGGGGATGCCCCCGTGCATCCCATTCTCCATCAACAATTATCAGTTCGTCTCTCGTTTCACTATATTTTTATCACTTCATGCGTTATTTGCTATTCTTGGAGCGTCTCGCTCTTAGGTTTTATTTTTAGTTTTCTTTAGCTTTGCTTGCTGTTCATAACAAGTTAAAACCCAGATTTTTTGTGTGGGAGAGAAACACGCTCCACTTCCAAAATTTAGAACACAACATAGGATTTTTCATGCTTATCTTTGTTGTGTGTGTTTTTTATCTTTTCGTAGCTACTGTCATGTTTTGCTCTTAGCTTTCATGCTTATCTTTTTAAGAGCTTTTGTTTAATTTATTGCTGATACGTCCCAAACGTATCTATAATTTCTGCTTGCTCCATGCATGTTTTGTGTGATATTGCTATGCTTTTGATACACTTTCATATCTTTTTATAACATATTTTGGAACTAACCTATTAGTGGTTGCAAGAGTGCACAAGTTCTTGTTTTTCTACTTTATGTGTAGGAATTACTTGGATAAAGGAAAAATCACAAAAAGGAGCCTTGTAGGAGTTGGACTCTAACTTTCCCGAAATCTGTCCCCACCAGACAGGTTTTAAAGATCGCCTCGGAAACGCTAGAAGACGGCCTCAAACGGAAAAACTTAAAACTACAAAGTTGTAGGGAATTTTTTCCGGTGGATTTAGACATAAAATTCGGTCCAATCGGAGTTCGGATGCTTCCAGAAACCCCGAAATACAGAAGACGTAATCTGGATGACGGGAATCCGAGAGTCTATATAAAGAGAGGAAACCTAGGTCAAAGGGCACCACGAAAATTCCTCCCTCTTGGCAGCCGTCTTGAGGGGAAGATCAATATCCACAGCAGCACCATCTCCAAGGAAGAAGAAGGGGCCAAGGGCCGCTGTCCCCAAGGGCCGTGGCCACCGCCGCCGCCATCTCCTTCATCTTCTCCGGGCTGCACCTCTCCATCAACAAGTGTCTCTCTCTCACCATGTCCATGTGTGAGTAGTTACCCTCAGGGCTAAGGCTTATATCTTGATCTATGTGGTTTCTCTCTCTCTCCCATGATGTGATCTTTGTTGTGATCATAGGCTATGTTAATCTAGGATGATCCCATGATATTTCCCCTTCCTCTATGTATTGGATTGATGTACTCAATTGATCTTATCTAGTATAATCTCGGAGACCAAGGTGACAGCGGTCTATTGGACATGGGTTAGAAGAATATTATCATGAGTGATTTCCTATTTTGTGTGTGGATTGAAGATTGAGAGTCTTTTGGTGCTTGTCTTTTACTATCCTTTAGATATGTTGTGGTGATTGTGGTACTCTCTTTGGATGGCCGCGGTGACATTGGGAAATCCATAGATTGAGAACTACGAACTCTGAGGTGTGCTTTTGTAGCCCTACACAATTCTCGTCCTCTCTTGACCACAAAGGAATAACCTCCGAGTACGTCTCCATTGCATGTTTTATGGGAAATATCATGTGATTAGACTATGTTATGTTGTTGGGAGTTGCCACTAGTGAAAGTATGAAGCCTAGGCCTTGTCTCCGTCATTGTTACACCATTTGCACTCACTTTTGTTACTTGTTTATTTGCTGCACTTTTTATTACAGATTTATATTACTTCGTTTTATCACACCTATCACCCATATTTTACCATCTCTTCGCCGAACTAGTGCACCTATACAACTCCTAGTTGTATTAGGTGTGTTGGGGACACAAGAGACTTCTTGTATCTTAATTGCAGGGTTGCTTGAGAGAGACCATCTTCAACCTCTACTTCCCTGAGTTCGATAAACCTTAGGTCATCCACTTGAGGGAAATTGCTGCTGTCCTACAAACCTCTGCGCTTGGAGGCCCAACATAGTCTACAAGAATAGAAGCGTGCGTAGACATCAAGATATTTCTGGCGCCGTTGCCGGGGAGGTGAGTGCTTGAAGTTATATCTTTAGATCTTGCAATTAACTCTTTTTGTTTCTTGTTTTTATTTTCACTAGTTAGGCTTTATGGAAAACAACAAAAAAATTATGAGAGAGCTTTATGAGCTCTATCTTGAGTTAGGACATGAAGTGTTTGAGGAGGAGATCAAAAAGCCTATGGAGCTTTATTATTTGCACAACACTCATGATAGTAGTAATGTTATTTTCATGTCTTCTTTGAATACTTTTGATGCTAATGATATGCAAAGCTATAAGCTTGGGGATGCTACGTTTGATGAAGATGATCATTTTAGCCACCCAAGTTTTGATGAGGAAATTTATTTTGATGATACTTTGCCTCCTATCTATGATGATTATTGTTATGACACGTATGCTATAAAGAATAAATTTTTACAAGTGCACCATGGTAAGAATGATTCATTTGATATCTATTTTGTTGAGTTTGCTCCCACTATTACTAATGAGAAGGATTTTGCTTATGTGGAGAGTAACAAATTTTCTATGCTTGTGGATCATGATAAGAAAGTTTTATGTGATACTTATATTGTTGAGTTTATTCATGATCCCACCGAAAATTATTATGAGAGGGGAACATATGCTCATAGATATTTCAATAATATCAAGTTCCCTCTCTTTATGTCGAAGGTTTTGAAGTTGCACTTATTTTGCCTTCCTATGCTTATTGCTTTGTGCTTCAATGAATTATTCTATTGCAATATTCCTATGCATAGTAAGCATGTTAGGCTTAAATGTTTTTGGTATTTGCTTCTTCATGCTCTCTTTTGTTCTTCAACTCTTATTCCTACGAGAGCATCATTAAAATCTTAAGCCTATCTTTATGGCTATAAAGAAAAAGCTCTAGGGAGACAACCCTTGTTATCTTTACTTTGAGTTTTTACTTTCTGTTTTTAGTGGTCTTGATGATTGTTACTACTGTAGCAACATCATTGTATCTTTATTTTCAAGCTTTGTGCCAAGTTATAGCCTCATATGACAAGGGAAGTGAAAGTTGTGACATGCTGTCCAGAAAACAGATTCTGTCCTCGTGACGGGAAAAATCATAGAAAAATCCCAGTTCATCTTTTTGAGCTGAATTTTTTACACAGCGTGCTCTATACAATCACAGAACTTTAGTATGTTCTGAGTTTTTTTATTCGAGTTGCATATGTACCCCTAAAAATTCTTTACTACCTGTTGTTCTGTTTTTTCACAGATTCTGCCACGTTTTTTCTCTCCTAACTTTTGCAAACCTTAAGCTTGCTTTTTATTTGCAAAAACTTTTTGGAAATCTTGAGAAACAGTAGCTCTTCAAGAATATCTTTATATCCAGTGGGTAAAAATTATTTATTAAGGGTACTAACCTCTCTAATCATCTTATGATGAGTTGTGTATGAAGGGAGTTTTCAAATGTGCAATGGAAGATGATGAAAGAAGATCCAGGAGTGTCAAGCGCTCAAGCTTGGGGATGCCCCCATGCATCCCCAATAAATATTCAAGGATACTCAAGCGTCTAAGCTTGGGGATGCCCCCGTGCATCCCCTTCTCCATCAACAATCATCAGTTCGTCCTTCGTCTCACTATATTTTTATCACTTCATGCGTTATGTGCTATGCTTGGAGCGTCTCGCTCTTAGGTTTTATTTTTAGTTTTATTTAGCTTTGCTTGCTGTTCATAACAAGTTAGATCCTGTCTTACTTTGTGTGGGAGAGAAACACGCTCCACTTTTAAAATCTAGAACACATCATAGGATTCTTCATGCCTATCTTTTTGTTGTTGTGTGTTCTTTATCTTTTCGTAGCTACTGCCATGTTTAGTTTTAGTTTTAGTTTTTATTTAGCAAGAGCCTTGGATTTTGTTTAGTTTGTTGCTGGAACTCTCTTTATTTTTCATGTTTATCTTGTTAAGAGAGTTGGTTGTTGCACTGAGTTGCGTCTTGTCTTGAGAGTAGGTAATTGAGGTTGCTATTTAATTTTAGTAGTAACTTGCAATAGTTTTGAGGTATTGATGTGAGTAATGTTTGAACTTTTGGTGTCAAGAGATCTAGCCTATTAGTGATAGGTGTCGTATTTTGGGCAATCCGTGTGTATTTTCAAAACCTACAAAAACTAGTTGAGAACTCTAACTACTAGATGGATCACTAATCTTTGGAGGGATCGAATATTAGAGTACACTCACGTACCATGAGTCGGGGATGCGCAAGGATAACCAAACCCCCATACACTCCTCCTCGGGGTACTTGTATCTTTGTGAACCTCCTTAAAAGATTGAGAGTTACCGATAATAAGTGCATGAGTTCTTCGGACTAATGTAAGTATTGAAAGTTGACACTTCCACCTTCCCATATTTTGCTAGCCTCTCCCGTGCCGTGCATTGCCTTCTTCTCACTCCGAGAGTTGGTGTCCACCTTCGCCGGTACATCCAAACCCTTGGCATGATACGCTCTGTCATCATAAGCCTCCTTATATCTTTCCTCAAAACAACCGCCATACCTACATATCAAGGCATTTCCATAGCCTTTCCGAGATATATTGCCATGCAACATCCATCTTCTCATGACTTGATCTTCATGTCATACATGTTCCTGCTACACTGGCAGAAGCATACATTGCATACATCATGATAGCTACATCTTCTTTATGATTTGAGTACTTTTGTAAGTGTGAAAGATCTTCTATACTTCTTGTAATATATAGAGTGTTTCCCCTAAAGTAAGAAAAAGATCCCAAAGAGGACAAAATCAAAAGATCCCAAAGAGGACAAATGAGAGAAATAGAAAGAGCCATTGAGGCCACCAAAAAATACAAAAAATTTGAAAAAGGAGAAAAAGAAATAAAAAGAGAGAAAGGGGCAACACTACTATCCTTTTGAAAGATCCACACTCGTACTCCCTCTTATATCTTGTACTCCATAGAGATTATCATTCATGCATATAGCTATGTGGGGACCTTCACACTATAGAACTTGGCTTGTATATTCCAATGATGAGCCTCCTCAAATGAGCTCTAGGTCTTCTTGAGCAAGCAAGTTGGATGCACCTCCACTAGTTCCATTGGAGAGCTTTTCTTAGCTCTTATGTGCATCCGTTGCATGGCAATCCCTACTCCTCACATCATATCTATCATATGGCCTTCTCTCACCTATGATTGTCCTCATTAATGTGAGCCTTTCACATTTTTTGTCTTCCTCCCCCATCATTCTTCTCTCTTTGCCATCCTAAGTGTCAACTTTCTTGCTTACGCTCATCCATTGCATGAGTGCTCAAAAAGTCAAAAAGGAGTGGATCATTTTGACTTGTACCTGACTAGTGGTCTGGGGATGAGTCAAGATAAGATTCCAAAGAAGACCAAGTGTGAAACTTTAGTAGATTGAGTTATCAACAAATATACCTTTTTAACTCGTATTCCCTATCCCCTTTCTTGCACGCAAACATCACTTGGAGACATTCGAGTCACGGATAGCGAGAGCTCTTGCACCCTTTGTTATTTTATTGCTTGTGTCAATGCTAATATAGACTCTTGTTTGTTAAGACTTGAATTGAATTGCATGCCTTGATTGATTTGCTTAAGAGTTCTTATATGGTTGGTAGCATGTCACCACAGAAATTATGCTTGTTATCATTTACCTACTCGAGGACGAGAAGGAATTAAGCTTGGGGATGTTGATACGTCCCAAACGTATCTATAGTTTCTGCTTGCTCCATTCATGTTTTGTGTGATATTGCTATGCTTTTGATACACTTTCATATTTTTTTATAACATATTTTGGAACTAACCTATTAATGGTTGCAAGAGTGCACAAGTTCTTGTTTTTCTACTTTATGTGTAGGAATTACTTGGATAAAGGAAAAATCACAAAAAGGAGCCTTGTAGGAGTTGGACTCTAACTTTCCCGAAATCTATCCCCACCAGACAGGTTTTAAAGATCGGCTCAGAAACGCTAGAATAATGCCTCAAACGGAAAAACTTAAAACTACAAAGTTTAGGGAATTTTTTCCGGTGGATTTAGACATAAAATTCGGACCAATCGGAGTTCGGATGCTTTCAGAAACCCCGAAATACAGAAGACGTAATCTGGATGACGGGAATCCGAGAGTCTATATAAAGAGAGGAAACCTAGGTCAAAGGGCACCACGAAAATTCCTCCCCCTTGGCAGCCGTCTTGAGGGGGAGATCAATCTCCACAGCAGCACCATCTCCAAGGAAGAATAAGGGGCCAAGGGCCGCTGCCCCCAAGGGCCGTGGTCGTGGCCGTCGCCGCCGCCGTGGCCGCCGCCGCCGTCATCTCCTTCATCTTCTCCGGGCTGCACCTCTCCATCAACAACTCTCTCTCCCTCACCATGTGTCGGGACCCGGGGTTAGCGTATGCAAGTCCCGCTACGACATAGTCATATGGAGAGCCGAGAACCGTACCCACTTGTCTAAGCAGACAAGGCCAAGCACATAACGTTCTCGGAAAGCATCGTACGTGAGGGGCATCCCATCCAGGCCGGATAATCATCTGAGATGAGTCCTCATCGTCCGCACACAAGTCTAATGATATGGGTGATGAACTCCCATATTGCAGACAAGTCGTCTCAACCATACTATCGACTATCTCATAACTCTTACATAGACTTACTCCAGCCCGATCACTTAGTCGGGGTCTAGGGCGGGCTCGATCATACATCAAAATGTGCACGAGACAGAGTCTCGAACAATCGCATCGCGATGCCCCAAGCTGCGCACATCTAAGGTCCACTTGGTGTATAAAATACCGCCAGCCAGATCACAACTAAGGTCTCGAAAACCCATACTAAGACATGCATGTTATAATCATACACGCATCAGACATGTCCAGTATGAACAGCAGGTATCATTGCAATTCTCTACAAAGTATACAACTTTATTGATAACTCTTACAGAGTGCACACAGAGATCACAAGTCTGTTATCCAACAGTACAACAAGCATGCGGAAGCAAAGTAGGTCTGAGTACAGACAAGTTTAACAAATGGCTTAGAGAAGCCTTATCTATAAACAAGCCCTTCCATGAGGGTACAGTCGTCTGACTGGGACTACACTAGCTTGGTCTTCAGTCGTCGATCTCGATGAAGAATCCACCTTCGGGGTCAGTGGGCTCATCTAAAACATAGAATAAGCAAACGTGAGTACAAAGTCATACTCAGCAAGACTTACGTAGGAGCTATACTACTCATGCACATGTATCAAGGTAAAAGGGAGGTGGAGTTCAATTGCAGAAGTGCCAGCTTTGACTTGGCTAGACCTGAACTACGAGTACCAGACTTGAGGTAAGAAGCGTACACGAGTCCACTACATCTCCAACCAATTACACCACTATGGTGCCTTCCTCGACTTCCCCACGAGAAAGCACGCCATAGCACTCACGCTTATCTTGGTAAGTTTTATAAGTATCCAGTTCAAGTTGTCTAATAATCAAGCTAAGCTTTCCAAGCAGTCCTTAACCGCGGACGCGGCTATTCGAATAGTTTTGGTAACCCTGCAGGGGTGTACCGCTACACACATGTGTCATCAGTTACCGCCTTTTGTGTTTCACCGTTCAAGAGGTGACAGCGAGGATGCCACCACAACACTTCGCCCACAGCTCCGTTCTAGTCCAGAGAGTCGCCTATCTGAGGGGGATCCGTATGGAAGTCCGGTCGAGGTTCCAGTACAGCCTCAAACGATGTGTGCAGGGTCCCAAGACGGTCTTGAAAAGCCGTTCATCCACTTCGCAGACCGTGCCACAGCCCTACCAGAACTCCGAACTACTGCGACTTCTGGGGTTCGAACGGGGTGAGGTACTAGGATGAGAGGGGTCAGTGAGCCCAATATGTGGTTGTACTCTTCTTCTTGGATCACCACACAAGAACTCGGACTTAAGGCGGTGTTCAACGAGACAACCCACTGTGTACTCCTACACAGCCTCTCATCGTTCACCTTGTATTAGGGTAGATTCACCAACACATTTCTACCATCACCAACATGATCACTACTATCCCGACTCACAGAAGAGTAACCTCATTGTAACTCTAAGCATGCAATAAGCAGTAACAGTTGCAGGGGCCACATGATATCAACCAACTCCTACATCTGCTAGGATTGTGGTTTGCTTACTACTGTGACAAGATGATAGGTCATGCAAAGGATATGGGTTCAACTATGCGGTAGAAACGTTATCATGGTAATCATCCTATACAATGCATAAGCGAGACATGAGAGGGAAGTGGGATTTTATCGACCATATCAATGGGGGTTGCTTGCCTTGCTGACGAGGTTCAGTCAAGGGGTCTTCAACGAAGGGGGTGACCTCCGATTCCGGTTGCACGTCTATCGATCAAACAAAGAAATCAAGGTATAAATATATTTGAAATGCTCAAGCACATGATTAATGTTGTAGTGGTGATGTTCAATGTCACAATGTGTTGGCAATTCCATTTAAAAGGAGTATATTGCAATGAATTGCAAATTCAAACTCCAATTGATTTATCGATGAATTTCAAATGCATTTGAATCCATGAATAAACATTTGCAAAGGTTGAGCATGAGGTGATGTTGTAAAGGTGAGGTAAAGTTTCTGATGTGTGGATGAAACCATTTAAAAGAAGTGTGTTGCGAAATCATTTGCAAATTCACTCCAAATTTGAATTCTAACTAAAGCCATATGGATGTTTTCCACTGTTCACCCAATTTAAATTGTTCAAACATACAAACAAAGTCCATATTCATAATCCTTGGATTTTTCTGATAATTTTAGACATATTATTTGTCCAATTTGGAATTAAAATGAATTTTCTATGAATTTCCAAAGTTTAATTCATTTTCTGGAATTTCTCTGATTTCTTTTTAATCTGGAAATTGTTTATTGCGTCAGCACTGAGTCAGCATGACATCACGGGGTTGACCCAGTCAAATTGACATGGGGGCCCTACCTGTCATTGACTCAGGGGCTAATCCCCTCTCTGTTTAAATAAACAGAGAGGATTAGGGGGCCTGGGGCCCACTGTCAGTGGGGTTAGGGCTAGGTTTAGTGGGTGGGTTAAGGTCTAATGACCTGGGCGGCCGGCGGCTCGACGTCGGTGCCACTGGGCACGGCGGTGTCCTCGCCGGAGTTGCCTACAGGCCACGGGAAGGCTCGGGGAGGCTACCAAAATGAAGCCCGCACACGTCCGCATCGCGCTGCACTCACGGGGAGGCCTAGGGGTGGCCTCGCCGGCGTCGACGTTTGGCGGAGGCAGAAGAGCAGGGACGACGAACTCGGTGAATCGAGCGACAACCTTGAGCCTGCGCTGGTGCTACGTGTTCAGGAGGTCACCAGAAGCACCGTGGGCCTACGGTTTTGGGCTGAGACGCACGAGGTCGAGCTCAAGGTCATCCATGGCGGCGACCTTGCTCGGCTTCCATGGCAATCGGTGACAGAGGGCAAGAGGGGCCGGGCTAGGTTAAGGGAACCACTCACCCAGACGAAGTGAGTGCAGTGGCGCAGTCGATGGAGGCGGGGAGGGCTTGACGACGAAGAATTCGACGATGAGTTCTTGCGGGTCCGGTGGCGTCTCGGTGAAGAATCCGGCGACTAGAAGGCGATTCAGCTCTTGATCCGTTGCAGGCTGGGGAAGACAAAGGCGGGGATCCCACTGGACAAACTCGTGCGGCGGATGGCTGCCGTTGGCCACGTGTTCTCCTCGTCGGCGCTTCGGCGTGGTCTCGGGTGACGGCGAAAACGAACGGAGCAGTGGGGGAAAGAGGTTGCGAGGAGAGGGAAAGGAAGCACGACGTCTAGGCGGTCTCCACGGCGAGAGGATAAGCCTCGAGGTCGCCTGGAAGGCCCTCGGCGTCGAGGTGGCGTCCACTGCGCGCCCTGGCTCCACACGGAGCTACTTGAGGAAGACGACAGAGTGAGCTGGCGGGCTGGGCTGGCTGGGGGGATGAGTTGGGCCGAATGCCAGGTAAGCCCCTTTTTCCTTTTCTGTTTCTTTTTCTTTTCTGCAATTTTGTTTAGCTTAGCAAATAAAATAGCTAGGCATTTTTATAAATGCTGAAACTTTTTATGTGGCTTCACAATATACTAGGCTAGCCACTTGTAAAGTTTGAACATTTTTAAAATTCAATTTATTTGAACTTTAAATCAAATAGGGGTTTTTGATCAATTCCAAGGTCCTGTTTGAATATTTGAAAAATCCATGAGCATGGGGTGGGTCCCACATCACTTGATATGTGATCCCACTCATTTATAAGACTTTTCAAAAATCAAACATGAATTTTTGGAGAAGATTTATTTCTGGCCTTTTGAATTAATTCACCTGGGGGGTGTTCTCTCTCCCATTTCAATTTCTGTTGAAATTTTTATCATGATGCAAAGTGACTTGCTATTCCTAGCACATACCTAACTTGGGGTTGTGACACCATGTCCATGTGTGAATAGTTCCCCTCGGGGCTAAGGCTTATATCTTGATCTATGTGGTTTCTCTCTCTCCCATGATGTGATCTTTGTTGTGATCATAGGCTATGTTAATCTAGGATGATCCCATGATATTTCCCCTTCCTCTATGTATTGGATTGATGTACTCAATTGATCTTATCTAGTATAATCTCCGAGACCAAGGTGACAGCGGTCTATTGGACATGGGTTAGAAGAATATTATCATGAGTGATTTCCTCTTTTGTGTGTGGATTGAAGATTGAGAGTCTTTTGGTGATTGTCTTTGACTATCCTTTAGATATGTTGTGGTGATTGTGGTACTCTCTTTGGATGGCCGCGGTGACATTGGGAAATCCATAGATTGAGAACTACGAACTCTGAGGTGTGTTTTTGTAGCCCTACACAATTCTCGTCCTCTCTTGACCACAAAGGAATGACCTCCGAGTACGTCTCCATTGCATGTTTTACGGGAAATATCATGTGATTAAACTATGTTAATGTTGTTGGGAGCTACCACTAGTGAAAGTATGAAGCCTAGGCCTTGTCTCCATCATTGTTACACCGTTTGCACTCACTTTTGTTACTTGTTTATTTGCTGCACTTTTTATTACAGATTTATATTACTTCGTTTCATCACACCTATCACCCATATTTTACCATCTCTTCGCCGAACTAGTGCACCTATACAACTCCTAGTTGTATTAGGTGTGTTGGGGACACAAGAGACTTCTTGTATCTTAATTGCATGGTTGCTTGAGAGAGACCATCTTCAACCTCTACTTCCCTGAGTTCGATAAACCTTAGGTCATCCACTTAAGGGAAATTGTTGTTGTCCTACAAACCTCTGCGCTTGGAGGCCCAACATAGTCTACAAGAATAGAAGCGTGCGTAGACATCAGTTGCTGGAACTATCTTGAGTTTTCATGTTTATCTTGTTTAGAGAGTTTGCCTGTTGCACTGAGTTTTGTGTCTTGACTTGAAGTAGGTAATTGAGGTTGCTATTCTTTTGTAGTAGTAACTTGCAATAGTTTTGAGGTGTTGTTTTGAGTAATGTTTGGACTTTTGGTGTCAAGAGCTTTAGCCTATTAGTGATAGATGTCGTATTTTGGGCAATCTGTGTTTATTTTCAAAACCTACAAAATTAGTTGAGAACTCTAGCTACTAGATGGATCACTACTCTTCTGAGGGCTCGAATATTAGAGTACACTCACGTACCATGAGTAGAGGATGCGCAAGGATAACCAAACCCCCATACACTCCTCCTCGGGGTACTTGTCTCTTTGTGAAACCTCCTTATTAGATTGAGAGTTACCGATAATAAGTGCATAAGTTCTTCGGACTAATGTGAGTATTCGAAAGTTGACACTTCCACCTTCCCATATTTTTCTAGCCTCTCATGTGCCGTGCATTGCTTTCTTCTCACTCCGAGAGTTGGCGTCCACCTTCGCCGGTACATCCAAACCCTTGGCATGATACGCTCTGTCATCATAAACCTCCTTATATCCTTCCTCAAAACAGCCACCATACCTAGCTACCAAGGCATTTCCATAGCCTTTCCGAGATATATTTACATGCAACATCCATCTTCTCATGACTTGATCTTCATGTCATACATGCTACTTGCTTGATCGATGAGCCGCATGCTAGTTGGGCCTTTCCCTAATCATTGCTACATCACGCGCTAGTATCATTGCATATGCTGCTACACTGGCAGAGGCATACATTTGCATACATCATGATAGTTACATTTTCTTTATGATTTGAGTACTTTGTAAAGTGTGAAAGATCTTCTATACTTTTTGTAATATATAGAGTGTTGCCCCTAAAGTGAGGAAAAGATCCCAAAGTGGACAATTTAAAAGATCTCAAAGAGGACAAAATCAAAAGATCCCAAAGAGGACAAATGAGAGAAATAGAAAGAGCCATTGAGGCCACCAAAAAATACAAAAAAGAGAAAAAGAGAAAAAAGAAAATAAAAAGAGAGAAGGGGGCACACTACTATTCCTTTTGAGAGATCCACACTCGTACTCCCTCTTATATCTTGTACTCCGTAGAGATTATCATTCATGCATATAGCTATGTGGGGACCTTCACACTATAGAACTTTGTCGGGACCCGGGGTTAGCGTATGCAAGTCCAGTTAAGGCATAGTCATATGGAGAGCCGAGAACCGTACCCACTTGTCTAAGCAGACAAGGCCAAGCACAGAACGTTCTCGGAAAGCATCATACGTGAGGGGCATCCCATCCAGGCCGGATGATCAACTGAGATGGTTCCTCATCGTCCGCACACAAGTCTAATGATATGGGTGGTGAACTCCCATATTCAAAGACAAGTCGCCTCAACCATACTATCGACTATCTCATAACTCTTACATAGACTTACTCCATCCCGATCACTTAGTCGGGGTCTAGGGCGGGCTCGATCATACCACAAAGTGTGCACGAGACGGAGTCTCGAACAATCGCATCGCGATGCCCCAAGCTGCGCACATCTAAGGGCCACTTGGTGTATGAAAGACCGCCAGCCAGAACACAACTAAGGTCTCGAAAACCCATACAAAGACATGCATGTTATAAACATACACGCAACACACATGCCTTGTATGAACAGCAGGTACCATTGCAATTCTCTACAAAGTGTACAATTTTATTGATAACTCTTATAGAGTGCAAACAGAGATCACAAACATGTGATCCAACATTACAACACAAACGGAAGCAAATTATGTCTGAGTACAGACAAGTTTAACAAATGGCTTAAGAAACCTTATTTAAACACAAGCCCTCCACGAGGGAACCAATCGTCTGACTGGGACTAGACTAGTTGGTCTTCAGTCGTCCAGCTCGATGAAGAAGCCACCTTCCGGGTCAGTGGCATCATCTAAAACATAGAGTAAGCAAAAGTGAGTACAAAGTCGTACTCAGCAAGACTTACGTAGGAGCTATACTACTCATGCACATGTATCAAGGTAAAGGGAGGTGGGGTTCACTTGCAGAAGTGCCAGCTTTGACTTGGCTAATCCTGAACTACGAGTACCAGACTTTGAGGTAAGAAGCGTACACGAGTCCACTACTTTCTCCAACCAATTACACCACTATGGTGCCTTCCTCGACTTCCCCACGAGGAAGCACGCCATAGCACTCACACTTATCTTGGTGTGTTTTAGAAGTATCCGGTTCAAGTTATCTAATAATCAAGCTAAGCTTTCCAAGCAGTCCATAACCGCGGACGCGGCTATTCGAATAGTTTTGGTAACCCTGCAGGGGTGTACCGCTACACACACATGATCATCATTTACCGCCTTTGATCTCGACACCATTCAAGGGGTGCCAGCGAGGATGCTCACCACAACTGTTACCTCATAGCCGATCTAGTCCGAGAAAGCCGCCTACTTGGGTAGGCTACCACTATCCCGGCCGGTTTACCGAAGTGGACCCAAGTGATGTGTGCGTGGTGCATAAGCCGGTCTCGGATGAGCCGTTCTCTCACTTAGCATCCAGGCCACAAGCCTACCAGAACTCTGAACTATTGCGACATCTGGACATCGAAAGGGATGAGTTAGTAAGCTGAGAGGGGTCAGTGAGCCCAATGTGGGGTTGTACTCTTCATCTTGGATCACCATACAAGAACTCGTACTAGGGCGGTGTTCAACGAGACAACCCACCGTGTACTCCTACACAGCCTCTCATCGTTCACCTTGTATTAGGGTCGATTCACCAACACTTTTCTACCAACATCAACATGATCATTACCATCCCGACTCACATCACAGTAATGATATGGTACCATACTAAGCATGCAATAAGCAGTAACATTGCAGGGGCCACATGATATCAAAAAACTCCTACATTTGCTAGGATTGCGGTTTGCTTACTACTGTGACAAAATGATAGGTCATGCAAAGGAATGGGTTCATCTATGTGGTAGAAACGAATCATGGTGATCATCCTAAACAATGCATAAGCGAGACATGAGAGGGAAGTGGGATTTTATCGACATGATCAATGGGGGTTTGCTTGCCTTGCTGATGAGGTTCGGGTTCTGGGTCTTCAACGAAGGGGGCAGCCTCCTGCTCCGGTTCCACCTCTACTCGACAAACAACAAGCAAAGTAGCAAAGTAAATACGATGCACAAACACATGATGGAAGTTTGAATCTTGATGTACATGCTTTGATGTGTGAAGCAATTCCATTTAAATGGAGTATATTGCAAATTGAATTGCAAATTCAAGCTCCACATTTGAATTCAAATTAACCAAGTTGCATGTGACATTGTTTGATCATTTTGAACCTTTTGGAAAAGTGTATGATATGCCTCTGAAGTGTGGTTGAAATGTAGCATAATTCCATGGTCCAAGTTGCAAAAGCATTTGATTTGAATTTGAATTAATTTCAAATAAACCAAATGACATATGCTACTGGTCCCATTTTAAAATCAACTCAAACAAAGTTGAAAGTTGGATATTTGGATAGCTTATTTTCTCCTGATCATTTTTCATATATTATTTGTCCAATTTGGAGTTGATATGAATTTTCTATGAATTTCCAAAGTTTGGGGTATTTTCTGGAATTTCTGGAATTTCTTTAATTCAAATAATCTCTGGAAATTCATTAAAATGATTTATTGCGTCAGTGCTGGCGTCAGGGGGGGGGCTGACATGTGGGGTCGACCTGTCAGTGGCTGGTTTAATTAATCCGCTGGGTTAAAAATAACCAGTGGCTTAATTAAGCCACTGGGCCCACTGGTCAGTGACCCAGGGGGTCATTAGGCGGGTGATTAGGGCTAACCACGCCGGCCACGTCAGCTCACCGGCGGCTCAACGCCGGCGACCTTCCAGCACGGCGGCGACACAC
Organism: Bromus sterilis; assembly: GCA_950022295.1. Taxonomy (NCBI): domain Eukaryota; kingdom Viridiplantae; phylum Streptophyta; class Magnoliopsida; order Poales; family Poaceae; genus Bromus; species Bromus sterilis. The sequence goes on from OX465597.1 coordinate 337,376,707, forward strand.
GGGAGGGTGATTCCGGGCACCATTCGAAGCGCTGCGACCACTGAGACGTAGCTCTTGACGTCGCGCGTCGAATGGGCCAAGGTACGGTTGCTGGGAGGCACCGTAGCCACGTCGGCGACGAGCTCTAGCGGCGGCGGAGCCACTGGCCAGACGCAGTCGTCGACTCAGTGCACGGGGAGACGCAACGGTGGGCTCGTTAGACGCGCAAGAACACCAGGAAGACGGTGTGCGCACTAGACGAGACGATAGGGCACAGGGGCGACCTCGTCGTCGTCCATGGCGGCTCGGTACTCCGGCGAACATGGCGGAAAGAGAAAGAGGAGGGGAGCGGTGCCGTAGCTTGAGGGGAAACGCTCACCCAGACGCAAGGAGTGCAGCTGTGTAGTCGATGGAGGTGGGGAAGCTCTGGAGCTGCCGGATTTCGAGGTGGATCCGCGGCGGACGGAGACGAAGACGATGAAGTTAGCGAGCTCGTAGGGGCGCCTGGCTTCGATTCCTTCTGCACGGTGGGGTTGTAGACGACGGCGGAGCGGATGGACTTGACGATGCGTCCTCTCGTCGACGGTGGCCGTGTGAAGACGGCGGTGTGCTCCACGGTTGCTCACGGGCGGCGATGGAATCGAGCACGGGAGGAGGAGGAGGAAGCTATGGAGGGGGGGAATGGATCGGGACGGGAGAGGGACGTCTCCAGGCGTGAGAAGGGGGCACAGGGAGGCCTGGAAGGCACTCGGCGGCGACGTGGCGTCCACGGCTGGCTCGGTGGCATTCCACCGAGCAGCTTGGAGGCGCGGGGCGGGGAAGAAAACCCCGCTGCCCCTTTGGGCCGGGTGGGCTGGATGGGCCGGCTTCGCCTGGGCGTCTGGTAAGTTTTTCTGATTCCTTTTCTGTTTTTCTTTTCTGACATTTGTTCTGTTTAGCTAAATAAAATAGCTAAACATTTTATTTAATGCTGAAAATTTTTATATGGCCTCATAATAAAATAGACTAACCACTTATAAAGTTTCAACATTTTTAAAATTCAAATGATTTGAATTTTAAATCAAATAGGGGTATTTCTTTAAATCCCAGGCACTGTTTGCATATTTGAAAAATCTATGAGCATGGGGTGGGTCCCACATCACTTGATCTGTGATCACAATCATTTATAAGACTTTTCAAAAATCTAACATGAATTTTTGGAGAAGATTTTTATCTGGCCTTTTGAATTAATTCATCTGGGGGGTGTTCCTTCTCCCTTTTTGATTTTGATTTTGAAATTCCTTTGATTTCTTTCATGAATGCAAAGTGAAATTGATCCTAGCACATTACCTAACAGAGGGTTCTAACAAACTTGGCTTGTATATTACAATGATGAGCCTCCTCAAATTAGCTCTAGGTCTTCTTGAGCAAGCAAGTTGGATGAAACCCCACTAGTTCCATTGGAGAGCTTACCTTAGCTCATATGTGCATCCATTGCATGGCAATACCTACTCCTCACATCATATCTATCATTTGGCTTTCTCTCGCCTATGATTTTCCTCATTGATGTGAGCCTTTCACACCTTTTTGTCTTCCTCCTCCACCTTATTCTCTCTTTGCCATCCTATGTGTCAATTTTATTGCTTACGCTCATCCATTGCATGAGTGCTCAAAATGTTGAAAAGTAGTGGATCATTTTGACTTGTACCTTGCTAGTGGTCTGGGGATGAGTCAAGATAAGATTCCAAATAATACCAAGTGTGAAACTTTAGTAGATTGAGTTCTCAACATAAAAATACTTTTTCTCATATATCCCTATCTCCTTTCTTGCAAGCAAACACCATTTGGAGACATTCGAGTCACGGACAGCGAGAGCTCTTGCACCTTTGTGTTCTTATGTTGCTTATTTCAATGCTAAATATAGACTCTTGCCTGTTATGACTTGAATTGAATTACATGCCTTGATTGCTTTACTTAAAAAGTTCTTATATGGTTGTTAGCATGTCACCACAGAAATTACGCTTGTTATCATTTACCTACTCGACGACGAGAAGGAATTAAGCTTGGGCATGTTGATACGTCCAAAACGTATCTATAATTTCTGCTTGCTCCATGCCTCTTTTGTGTGATATTGCTATGTTATTGATGAACTTCAATACACTTTTGATCATATTTGGACTAACCTATTAACTCAGTGCACCCCAGTGCCAGTTCCTGTTTTCTGCTGTTTTTCTATTTCAGGTTTCCCCCTTATTAAAATTACCAGAAAATTCCGGGAAAAATATAGGAAAATCAGCGTACCGGAAGCTTCGCGAAGAGCCCGAGAGGGGCCAGAGGGGAGCCAGGGGGCCCAGGCGGCCAGAGGGCGCGGCCCCACCCCTGGCCACGCCAGGGGGGGCGCTTGGAGCCCCTGGCCCACCTCTGGCTGCCCCCTTTCGCCTATTTATTCCCCGTGACGAGAAACCCTCGGGGACGGAACCCTTTTTCGCGATCTCTCCTCTGTTCCCCCGCACCGCGCTTCCAAGATCGGGAGCACCAGAAGACCTATTCCCGGCACCCTGCCGGAGGGAGGAATCAGCTCCGGGATCTTCTCCACCACCATGGATGCTTCCCGGATGAACCGTGAGTAGTCCAACTTGGACCATGGGTCTATGATCAGTAGCTATGTGATGTTCTCCTCCCCTCTTTGTTCTTCATGGATTAGACCTCGTGAGCTGCCCTACATGATCGAGGCACTTATGTAATCTTTCTGCTGTTGCTATGCTGAGTTTGCTGGGATCCGATGGATTATGAGATTATGTTCAGATTGTGATTGAGTTATATATTTGATTCTCTTATTTGATATTTATGTTCTTGAGTAATTCTTGCATGTTCTCTGTTGCTGTTTATTGCTTTGGCCAAGTAGTAGGTAGTGACTCCAAGATGGAGCGTTATGCATGATTGTGGGTTCATGCCCCCCGATGACTAGCTTGAGTGACAGAAACATGAGTCTAGGGGATGTGTTGTTGCCACAAGGGGGAAAACAACGGTGCTTGTACTTGCGGGTGCAAGGATTGTTTACTTTACGCAAAGTTCTTTAATGCAGTTGTCTGTTGCTTTGAGTTTACACTTTGGGTGGGTTTCGCAACTTAATACCAGCGAGATGTTCTGGATAGATATCTCAAGGTGGATGATTAGTAGGTAGATGCAGATGGTTTCGGTCTACTTGTCTTGGCGTACCGCCCATGCTTTTGAGCCTCTTCCTTTCTTTTTAGCATAATTAGCATTGGTTTGCGCACATAATCCTGTCAATTGCCCAGCTGTAAATTTTTTACCTCGCATGGCTATTTATCGTCTTTCGGGAGAGAGACATCACTAGTGAACATCATAGTACCCCGATCCATATTTCAAATACTATTTAAACCTTCAATTTACTTTCAGTATTTACTTTTCCGTAGCTATCACTATCATTATTATCCTGTGTGTTTTATCCTTTGTAAACAACAAGGCCGGAGGAATTGACAACTCCTCTGTACTCGTTGGGAGCAAAGCTATCTGTTGTGTGTGCAGGTCCAGGTGAAGTTAGCAACCTAGGTTGTAAACGACGCCATTGTTCACTTCACCACCTACTTGTCGATCTTGGAGTCGTACGGGAGACGATCTTTTCAACCTTGGAATCTTCACCAAGGGAAATTTTCCGCTACGCTACATCTCACCTTCCACTTGGGGTAACCAACGAGGGGCGAGTATTATCTCGTGTATCAACTACTCACGGTTCATCCGGGAAGCATCCATGGTGGTGGAGAAGCTCCCGGAGGTGGTTCCTCCCTCCGGCAGGGTGCCTGGAAGAGGGCTCCCGGTGCTCCCGATCTTGGAAGCGCAGCGGCGGCGGAACAGAGGAGAGATCGCGAAAAAGGGTTCTGTCCCCGAGGGTTTCTCTTCACAGGGAATAAATAGGCGAAGGGGGGCAGCAGAAGGTGGATCAGGGCCCCCAGGCGCCCCCCTGGCGCGGCCTAGGGGGTGGCCGCGCCAGGTGGCCGCCTGGGCCACCCCTGGCTCCCCTCTGGCCCCACTCGGGCTCTTCGCGAAGCTTCCTGTACGCTGATTTTTCCTATGTTTTTCCCGGAATTTTTCTGGCACTTTAAATAATTGGAAAACCAGAAATACAAAAACAATAGAAAACAAGAACTGGCACTGGGGTGCTGAGTTAATACGTTAGTCAAAATATGATCAAAAGTGTATGGAAGTGCATCAATATCATAGCAATATCACACAAAAGATGCATGGAGCAAGCAGAAATTATAGTTACGTTTTGGACATATCAACATCCCCAAGCTTAATTCCTACTCGTCCTCGAGTAGGTAAATGATAACAAACATAATTTCTGTGGTGAAATGCTACCAACCATATAAGAACTTTAAAGCAATCAAGGCATGTAATCCAATTCAAGTCATAATAGGCAAGAGTCTATATTAGCATTGAAACAAGCAACATAAGAACATAAAGGTGCAAGAGCTCTCACTGTCCGTGACTCGAATGTCTCCAAATGGTGTTTGCGTGCAAGAAAGGGGATAGGGATATACGAGAGAGTAAAACATAGTTTTTATTGTTGAGAACTTAATCTACTAAAGTTTCACACTTGGTCTTCTTTGGAATCTTATCTTGACTCATCCCCAGACCACTAGCCAGGTACAAGTCAAAATGCTCCACTCCTTTTCGATATTTTGAGAACTCATGCAATGGATGAGCGTAAGCAAGAAAATTGACACTTAGGATGGCAAAGAGAGAAAAATGATGGAGGAGGAAGACAAAAAGGTGTGAAAGGCTCACATCAATAAGGACAATCATAGACGAGAGAAAGCCAAATGATAGATATGATGTGAGGAGTAGGGATTGCCATGCAAAGGATGCACATATGAGCTAAGGTAAGCTCTCCAATGGAACTAGTGGGATTGCATCCAACTTGCTTGATCAAGAAGACCTAGAGCTCATTTGAGGAGGCTCATCATTGGAATATACAAGCCAAGTTCTATAGTGTGAAGGTCCCCACATAGCTATATGCATGAATGATAATCTCTATGGAGTACAAGATATAAGATGGAGTACGAGTGTTGATCTCTAAAAAGGAATAGTAGTGTGCCCCCTTCTCTCTTTTTATTTCTTTTTCTCTTTTTTCTATTTTTTGTATTTTTTTGGTGGCCTCAATGGCTCTTTCTATTTCTCTCATTTGTCCTATTTGGGATCTTTTCATTTTGTCCTCTTTGGGATCTTTTGTTTTTGTCCTCTTTAGGATCTTTTCCTCACTTTATGGGCAACCCTCTATATATTACAAGAAGTATAGAAGATCTTTCACACTTTACAAAAGTACTCAAATCATAAAGAAGATGTAACTATCATGAAGTATGCAAATGTATGCCTCTGCCAGTGTAGCGGGATATGAAATGATACTAGCGCATCATGTAGCAATGATTAGGGCAAGGCCCAACTAGCATGCGGCTCATCGATCAAGCAAAAGCATGTATGACATGAAGATCTAGTCATGAGAAGGTGGATGTTGCATGGCAATGTATCTCAGAAAGGATATGGAAATGTCTTGATAGGTAGGTATGGTGGCTGTTTTGAGGAAAGATATAATGAGGCTTATGATGACAGAGCGTATCGTGCCAAGGATTTGGATGTACCGGCGAAGGTGGACGCCGACTCTCAGAGTGAGAAGGGGGCAATGCACGACACAGGAGAGGCTAGCAAATATGGGAACGTGGAAGTGTCAACTTTCGAATACTCACATTAGTCTGAAGAACTCATGCACTTATTATCGGTAACTCTCAATCTAATAAGGAGGTTATCAAAGAGACAAGTACCCCGAGGAGGAGTGTATGGGGGTTTGGTTATCCTTGCGCATCCTCGACTCATGGTACGTGAGTGTACTCTAATATTCGATCCCTCCACAGATTAGTGGTCCATCTAGTAGCTAAAGTTCTCAACTAATTTTGTAAGTTTTGAAAATAAACACAGATTTCCCAAAATACGACATCTATCACTAATAGTCTAAAGCTCTTGACACCAAAAGTTCAAACATTACTCAAGGCAACACCTCAAAACTATTGCAAGTTACTACTACAATTGAATAGCAACCTCAATTACCTACTTCAAGTCAAGACACAAAACTCAATGCAACAGGAAAACTCTCTAAACAAGATAAACATGAAAACTCAAGAGAGTTCTAGCAACAAACTAAACAAAATCTCTTTAAAATGATAAGCATGAAAACTAAGAGCTTAAACATGACAGCAGCTATGAAAAAGATAAAGAACACACACGGCAAAGATAAGCATGAAAATCCTATGTTGTGTTCTAGGGTGAAGTGGAGCGTGTTTCTCTCCCACACAAAGAAATCTGGGTTCTAACTTGTTATGAACAGCAAGAAAAGCTAAAGAAAACTAAAAAGGAAATAAAGAGCAAGACACTCCAAGCATAGCTCATAACGCATGAAGTGATAAAAATATAGTGGAACGAAAGACGAACTGATAATTGTTGATGGAGAAGGGGATGCATGGGGGCATCCCCAAGCTTAGACGCTTGAGTCTCCTCGAATATTTCTTGGGGTGCACGGGGGCATACCCAAGCTTGAGCGTTTGACACTCTTGAATCTTCTTTTATCATCTTCCCTCGCACACTTGAAAACTCCCTTCATACATAACTCATCATAATCTGATTAGCGAGGTTAGTACCCATAATAAAATAATTTTTCTCTACTGGAAATAAGGATATTATTGAAGAGCTACTGTTTCTCAAGATTTCCAAAAGGTTTTTGCAAAGAAAAAGCAAGCTTAAGGTTTGCAAAACAAAGAAAAGGAAAAACATGACAGAATCTGTGAAAAACAGACCAGCAGGTAGTAAAGAATTTTTAGGGACACTTCTGCAACTCAAATAAAAAAACTGAGAACATAAGAAAGTTTTGTGATTGTATAGATCACGCTGTGTAAAAAATTCAGCTCAAAAAGGTGAACTGGGATTTTTCTATGATTTTTCCCGTCACGAGGACAGAATCTATTTTCTGGACAGCATGTCACAACTTTCACTTCCCTTGTCATATGAGGCTATATATGGCACAAAGCTTGAAAAGTAAAGATACAATGATGTTGCTACAGTAGTAACAATCATCAAGACCACTAAATACAGAAGAAAAACAAAAATGAAAAGCTAAATTCGTTGCGGGCTTGTAAGGCCCCCGATGCGGTGCTAACTCAAGTTAGTCGCTTTCGCGTCCCGCTCAAGTTAGTAGCTCATAAAAGGCCACCGACTCACGACACTCGCACTCGTGTCGCTGCCGGATTCTCGACAACAGATATAAGAACAATGAACTTTATACTAAGACATAAATATGTAGAATCCAGACCCAACAGTACATCATGCAACAAGCGGAAGACAATCACGACCAAGTACGGTCAAAATCCAAATGGCCCTAGAGAGGGCAAAACATAAGCAAGTCCACCCACGGATCGTCGGAACCCAACTATAGGATCTACTGAGCGAAGTCATCCTCATCGTCATCCTCCGGGGGCACCTCCACGAAGTAACGTCCGGTGCTCGGGTCGAGGTAGTAGTCAACTACAACGGCCGATCAGGCAAAACAGTAAAAGCACAAAAGGAAACCAGGGGTGAGATTATATCATTACAGGATAACTAACTTCCTACGGTAAGGCAAGGTAAAATTAAAGGTTGCAACCGCACTAGCATATATGGTGGCTATCGTTCTATTGGAGTAGAGGTAAGATCCAAGAATGCACGTGACATCGTGTCATAAGTCTGCTATCCACCTACTTACGGCAAGCATAACACAACCTTGATCTTCTCTCGGTCCCCCTGAACGAAGAAAAGCATCCAAGGCACTCACACGGTAGGCAAGTTTTAATTATGATCCAATTTGATGTTATTCTATGAACAAGGAGTATGTCTCAAGTCGTCCATAACCGCGGACACGGCTTTTCGAAAAGATTTAACCCTGCAGGGGTGTACCAACTGCCCATCATAGGCCTCGCATGTACGCCCGGTTTCCACTTGGCTAGGTAAGCGCCTGAAACTCCGGAACGTTAGAGTCCCTCTAACTAACAACGCACAATTCGGGGTGCCCCCGGTGAGTCGACACCCAACTCAAAAGCCGGCCGCGCTCTCGAATCGGTCCCTACCGTCTGTCGTAGGTTTGTATAGCCGGTTAATCTCACATGGGAAACCGGGTCCTCAGCTGAACAAGGTGGGCCAGCAAGGGAACTATGTCCTCACTGGTCCGGGTTGGTTGGAAAACAGTTGGGGTACCACCAACACACACACGTTGCAAATATAAATCAGCTCGGGCCACCACTAGAATTGTATGAAGCTAGGTAGGTAAGACAAGGGGGCCCCATAGAACCCCACACACGATTAGGCACGCTCGTCAAGAAACACAATACCCGGAACTCGGGACCTAGGTGACTCAAATGGAACAAAACACCTGGCGGGAATTCCCCGGTCTCCCATCCTTCGTCAAATATAATTAACATCATAATAATAAATATCAACCAACTTCTTTAATAACATGATATCCCAACCATAGTATAGGGTAAAGCAGCAAGTTTCTAAACATACTAAGCAATGGCTGAGCAGCGGTAACTTAGCAATACAATGTTTTGCTGGGATGTGGGGATCATGGCTGTTTGGTTTTGATTGTGGCATAAGCAAAATGGATATGATCAAACAATCGTTCTAGACTACAGCTAGGCAGGTAGCCAGAAAGGTATCAAGTAATGGTATAAATCTTCCCCTTGCCTGGGTAATCGGTCGACGGAGCAGAAGTAGCAGAGTCCTCGGGCTCGGTGTTGGAAACCTCGACGTAAGTCTCCTCGGCAGTCTCAGGTGCTTACGTAAGGTACCGGCAATAAAAGCACACAAGTAAACATCGGGATCAACAATGCTCAAGCATGGATGAGATGATCAAGTTTAATAGGCATGGTGTGACCCTAGCTAGTCAAATTTAAATGGAGGTGTTGACGACATGTCAACAACTTCATATGCAATTACTTATATTTTTACGGCTTTGGTCATAGCCTTAACATTGGTGTAAGTAGCATGGCAACATGGCATGGCATGAAACAAAAACAACAATTTAACAATAATAAACATCGTGAAATAATTGGCGATTACGGAGACGGAGAAAAGTGTCGGTGAATTTGACACCGGGAAGGTACGACAGAAGAAAAGGATTCAGCCACTTTGCATATGACAATATGCTAGGGGCTGATCTGAGATTGCAAAGAGTTCAAGATGACATGGAGCAAAGCTTGAATGATCAGATGAACAAGGTTTCAACATGCACTGAAGTTGAAAGAAAGCAAAGAAAAGAAAGGCAAGGTTTGATATGGTTAAGTGCTCACACCATGTCCATTGAGTTGCACAAAACATCAAATGGACATCACCATTTGAATTCTTGCATTTTTCTACCCCAAAACCATATATGGCATGTCACCCTTTGAATTTGCAAAACACTTTGCAAATTCAAAAGAAACGAGGGGCTTCTTTGCAAAATTACCACCACTTCAAAAATATAGGGGGCAAAATGAAAAATGGACATCACCACTGTGATCAGTGGGCAAAACTACCCCAAATTCATATAAGGCATGAATTAGTTGGGGCAGAAAAGTTCAAAAGCCCAAATCAGATTTGAATATGAATTCAAACCAATTTTGGGATTAAAACAGAAGAGAAAAAGGAAAAAGAAAAAGAAAAAGAGAGAGCTATGCCATGTGGGCTGCTCTCGGGCGCAAGGCCCACCTCCTCCTCTCTCTCCGCACGGCCCAACACTGCGAACCCATCAGTGGCAGAAACCACATGGGCCAAGTCCAAACATCTGCTGGGGAAAAACAAAAGGAAAAAGGGGGCTTGCTCCGGCTGGGATTCGAACCCATGCCGTGCCCTTCTCCACTAGCCCCCTGACCACTGCGCTATGAGCGATTTCTGAACAGAGACACGGCAGCAGCAAGGTGAGTTAACCCTAAGTGGTTAACTGAATTTGGAACAGCCCTGACAGATATCGGCGGCAGAGAACCACGGCGAGGCTCTCGTCGTCGTTGAGGCATCTCCGGCCTATCCAACTAGTGCAACATGGAGAGGGCACCACCACGAACACGTGGATTCCCTCGGAGCTGATCGAGGCCCAACAGGAAAGATGCTAGGATCCTCTGAAGTCGACGACGCACCTCTGCCCTTCCTGACAGAAGTTTTCAGGCGGCGGCGACGGCAAGGTTCCGGCGATCCTAGCTTCACACACAGGGCTCCTCCGGAGACACCGCAAATTGCTACGCCCTCCTGGAACCCCCAACTTCGACCCTATACCTCGAGATCACACCAGAGCACACGAGAACAGACCCCAGCCTCGCCGGAAACACCCCGCGAATGCGGATCTGAACCCGAGTTCAGAGCACCTACACGAAGGCACCCAAAGGCTAGTCCTTTGAGGCTACAAACGCGACTTGGACGTGCCCAGAGCACGTCCGCACACACCTCGACAACGCACTGGTCACGGTGACCACCGGCTTGGCGGGGACCCGTGACACGGCGGCCGGAAAACGATGGGCTACGGAGACCCACTAGCTCGCGACTACGAGGGGTACATGGGAGCATCGGGTGCTCACCTAGAGGTGCTCGGGGATGACCTCGATGCCTTGAAGGAGACATCGGTGAAGCAGGTCATCGGCGAAGCAGAATGGCGGCGCTGCGGATGGCCTCGTCGCAGGATCGAAGCGGGGCTCCTGTAGCCAACCAACCGACGGGAAAGGGGTCAGGAAAACGCGCAAAAGGAGGATCGCGAAGGCACGGCCGGCGGCGAGGTTCAACGGCGGAGAATTTCTCCCGGTCACCTGCGGTCACGGCGGAGAAGAACGACGAAATTGAGTGCGGCGGCGGTGAACCAAGGGGAAAACTGGGGATGAGGAACCCTAGGTTCCCCGAAGCGTCTCCGGCTGCCTCTTATAGGGGGCCTAGCTCTCCCTGGCCGGAGGGCTCCACCGGCTCTGGCCGGACTCGCGCGTGAGAGAGGAGCGGGAGGGGAACTCTGTCCACGCTGTAAAGAAGAAGAAGGAGGGCCCTTGGATGAAGATCAAACGGCTCAGGCACCTCCAACTTACCCCTTCGGAGATGGGCTAGAGCCCGAGTGGAGGCAGGCCAGCTGGGCAGGGCCTGGCTGGTCTGTCTCCGCAGAAAAAAAAAGCAGTGAAGGCTTTTTTCCATTTTCCAAAAAAAGAAGAAACCCAAGAATTTTCCAGGGCAAAACAGGAAAAATAAAAACATATAAAAATATGTTTTGGAAACCTTGGAATATTCTCCATTTTCTAAAATTGGTTTGACCAATTTTTTAGCAACTAAAAAGTGGGTGCATTTTGAAAATTCAAACCACATTGAACTGTGGCCCACATTTTTATAGTTTGCAAAAATGGGGCAAGGCTTTTGAAAAGCTTGGGAAGGGCAAAGAATTGGCTAAGCCAAGTTTGGGGTTTAGGGGAGCACAATTCTAAAAGGAACAATTCCCCCAACATGCTTCTTGAACCATCTTTGGAGCAATTGAAATAAATCAAATGGGCTCCAATCCCACTGCAAATTTAAATCACCACATGAAAAGATAAACACTAGCATCATGCCAAGTTACAAGGTCATCAGACAAAGTACAATTTCATGTTGATTTCTATTTATTGCTAATGGGCTGTTACAGCACTCCCCCACCAACACAGGATCTCGTCCCGAGATCTAAGCCTGAAACAACTCTGGATACTCGGAACGGAGATGATCTTCACGCGCCCATGTTGCTTCCTTCTCCGAATTATGTGCCCACTGGACCTTCATGAACTTGACGGTCTTGTTGCGAGTCTTGCGATCGGACGTCTCAAGAACACGGACTGGACGCTCTCAGTAGGAAAGGTCCGCACTTAGCTGTATCTCGCCCAAGTCAACGGCCTGCTCTGGCTGCTTGAAGCACTGCTTTAGCTGGGACACATGGAACACGTCATGGAACATGGACAGACTCTATGTAAGCTCGAGCCGAAAGGCAAGAGGTCCTCTATTCTCAAGGACGCGGAAAGGTCCGACAAATCTTGGAGCGAGCTTTCCTTTTATGCCAAAGCGGTGAGTTCCCCTCAATGGAGACACTCTCAGGTACGCCCAATCACCAACCTGAAATGCTACACCACGATGCCTTTGTCATAATAGGCCTTCTGCCTAGACTGTCCCGCCTTTAGGTGCTCTCGGACAATCTTCACTCTGTCCTCTGCCTTCTGGATCACATCTGGACCGAACAATTGCCTCTCACCTGTCTCGGACCAGTTCAAAGGTGTCCTGCACTTCCGGCCATACAAGACTTCAAACGGTGCTGCCTGCAGACTTCCCTGATAGCTGTTGTTGTAAGAGAACTCAGCATACGGCAAGCACTCTTCCCACTTCATGCCAAAGGATATGACACATGCTCGAAGCATGTCCTCTAGGATTTGGTTCATGCCCTCGACTTGCCCACTTGTCTGAGGGTGATAAGAGGTACTGAACAACACTGTCGTACCAATCGCCTTTTGAAAGGCCTGCCAGAACTTAGAGGTGAAAAGGATGCCTCTATCGGAACTGATCTTCTTGGGAATGCCATGCAAAGATACAACTCTTGCGGTGTACAAATCCGCCAACTGAGCTACTGAAATGGAGTCCTTCACTGGAAAGAAGTGGGAAACTTTGGAAAGATTGTCAATGACAACTGTAAGGCCCGATATGCGGTACTGTTCCAGATCTAGATGTTTCCATCCAGATCCGGGGACGAAGCACATATCGGTCCCACCGCGACATATGACGAAGTCATATGCCCCGGATTTCCAACATGATATCACAACATTACAGATACAAGGATACAACATCTCATACAATCGGCATATAGCTGCCTTAATACAATACAACAGCGGAAGATACATGTCTAAGTACAGACTACAATTAAATGCCTAGTGGCAAAAGAAAATCATCGATTCCCATAACCACACGGGTCCAGGCCCTCCGCCGGGATCCGTCTAACTAGTCGTCGTCGAGTCTCCACGTGAAACGTCGATCACCATACCTGTTATCAATCAAGAACCCTGAAAAGAGTTTGGGGGTAGTATCATGAGTACAGAAGTACTCAGCATCCAACTGTAGTGGTCATCTGACCCAGCAAGGACTTCATCACTCGTCATTCTAGGACAACTAGTAGTTTACGGTAAGGATGGGGTAAGTGGTGAAGTTGCTGTCGCACTAGCATTTATGAAGTGGCTAACGATCTAGAGAGTAAGGTAAGAAGCCAAGCATTCGATGAGTAATCGCCTCCAACAAGTCTTGCTATCAACTACTTACGCAAACATAACACCTATCCTATCCTTGTCCTCCTCTTCGCATTCCGACGAAGAAGAAGCAGTCAAGGCACGCACACATGATCAAGTTATATTAATATTATCTCAGTTGTTGTTGTCTATGAACAAGGAGTAGGTCTCAAGTCGTCCATAACCGTGGACACGGCTTCTCGAAAAGATTTAACCCTGCAGGGGTGTACCAACTGCCATTTATGAGGCTCCGCACGCACGCCCATCTCTCTCAGTTGCTACCCATGATAGGCAACCATTTTATGATTTAGTCCCAAGAGATCCGGAACGACAGATCCCTCTAAGTAACAACGCACAAATCCGGGTGGCCCCCGGTGAGTCGACATCTAACTCAGAAGCCGGCTGCGCTATCGAGTCGGCCTCTACCGTCTGGACGAGGTCGGGTTAGCTACCCAAACAGATGTGGGCAGCCCCCTAGCTTCCAGGTGTGGACCAACAAAGAAACCATGTCTCCGCTGGCCCGAGTTGTTTGAAAATTTGCGAGGTCGACACCCGCACACACACGTTTTGCAAAAGGTAAAACCATCTTGGGCCACCACTAGAAATGTTTGAAGCTAGATAGGTAAGAAGAGGGGACCCCATAAAATCCCACACGCGGTTAGGCACGCTCAGTCTTAAAACCAATACCCGGAACTCGGATTCTAGGTGACTCGAATGGAACAAAGCGTCGGGGCGGGATAGCCTAGACCTTCCATCCTTCGTCGAATATAGTCAACATTATAATAATCATATCATCAACAACAATAATAATAATGTTATATCCCAATCCAAGGAGTAACAGGGTAACATCGTAGCATCCTAAGCATGCATACTAAGCAGGGGCTGAGCAACGAGCAATAGTAACATAGCGGTACATGGTTTGCTGGGAGGGGACATGGTTGTATTGGTTTGAAAGAGGTTGTAAGCATGTGGTAGGATCAAACATCGAACCTATCCTAGACTAGCATGCAAACCGCTGGTTGAAATAGAATGGATCATAAGTAATGTATAGTCCTTGCATGTTGATAAGTCGGGTTCCGAAGGTGTAGTTGATCGCAATCTCGCAACATCTCCGAGAGGTACCTGCGGAAGCACACAAGAGGGTAAACACTGGAAAGCAATCAACGAGCAAGCATATATTACTACGAAGCAATCACGAGCAAGCATCAACAAGAAGACAACACGAGACAACGCACCTACCGTCCAGAGCGATTACTAACAGGTTAAGTGGAGTACTCGTCACACACGACGATACCACACGTTTTACGATGGTTAAAGTTTTTTAGCTACACAACATGAGCAAAGGTTATTAACATGGCATCTAACTCAAGCATGGCATAGCACACAAACATGGCAAGAGGTGAAGCAGAAGATAAACTATCTACGCTTGTCATTTTAAGTGAGGCAACACCCTAAACATGGCGTACTCTAAGTGCCCCACGACAATTTTAAGTATTTGGTACTGTTCTGCCCTAAACCATATTTTAGGTTGGTTAACAGCATCAAACAAAAGCATAAACACAAAGTACACGAAAAACTAATCAAGTTACATATAAAGAACACCCCAAACGGAGTTACGGTTAAAAAGATACAAGCAAAACAAGTTTGGAACACAATCTGCCAAACATCAGGTAGCACACTTTAGAGCATTGCATAAACGTTGCCGTCTCTCTGCGGAAATTTATCTCGACAGAAGTTCGACGTCGACATGGAGCACAGTCCCTTGTTGGTGGTGTTGAAGAATCGTCGACTCTCTTCTTTCCCCCTTCCCCTCTCCCCCGGGTCGTCCTGGATCTCGGGACGAGATCCCTTGTTGGTGGTGTTGTATTGTAACAGCCCAGATTTCACAAAAATTAAAAATTTTGTTTTCGGTGTGAATTGTTTGATTGTCTGATTTGTTTGCGGTGTTTGGATCCCCGATTTATCGATCGGCGATTTTTTTTCCCTCTTATCTCGTATCGGACGGAGACCGACCCTTGCCACCCTGACACTCGACCTTTGCGACACCGGGTTTCACCCGATCACCGTCGCGACCTCTGGCACAGGACCAGCCATAACCAACGGTGCGGAAAACCCCCCATTTATATTTAAATGGGTTATTTTATCGGGAGGTGTTCGACGTTCTCTTTTGGAGTTAAACATTGCAGACGACGCCAGTTCGGTGCTTTGATGCGGTGTTTTGCTTTTCACGCGATTCCGACTTCGTCTGGTAGGTGAACGCTCGGATGTGCCAGGCATAGTAGCCGGTATAAGTCCGAGGGGCGTATTTACAAAATGCCGCTCGTGCCTTTAGCTGGACCCCCGGATTCTCCGCTTATCTTCGGATTCTAGCCCACCCGAAAAACCGGACCCGGAATGGGCCATTTGTGGCCCAAACCACCTCCCAAATAGCCCTTCCTATAAATAACAGGTGCTACCCTGCCTAAAATGGACAAAACCCTAGTTTTACACCCCTGCCCGCTCCCCCGCCGCCACATGGCATTCACCCACCGGCCAGCCGCCACCTGAGCCGTCGGAGTTCTCCGAACCCTCGGATCTGGAACGGACGCACCAGTGTGTGCCACGTCACCAGATCGGGTCCTGCGTCCGCGAGCTCCTCCCATGGAGGTTCTCCTCCACGCCAGAACCACCTCGCCTCCGGCCGGCTAGCCGAGCCGCCGAGCCCCCTGCAGGCCAGCCGCTCCTCCCTGCGTGCCTCCTCCTATCCTCTCATCCTCCCTCACCTCCTTCCTCCTTTCCCCTCGCAGATCGGCGCCGCCTTGCACGCCATGTCCGAGCCACGCTCCGACTCGCGCCACCGCCTCGCCTACGACCGGATCCGGCGACCTCCATCCAGATCCGCTCCTACCCGGCACCCCCGCACCTTCCCCGGACTCCTCCCCGCTTGCATCTTCCTATCGTCGCCGGAGAAGCCGTCGGCGCTGGACGCCCTCGCCGCCGCCATCCCCTGTTCGGGAACGAACGGGGTCGGGACGAGCACGCCCGCTCGCCCGCTTGCTCGATGTGGGCCAGCAGCGCGACCAAGGCCCAGCAAGGCGCGCCTCCACCGGCCCAGCTCCAGTGCCCCCCCCTTTTATTTGTTTTTTTTTCCTGCTGAGCACTGTTGGGCCGGGCCGTTAGTCTATCTCGCTATTTTCTTGTATTTAATAAATTGGCAGATTTATTTATTATTTTGCGACGCGAATATCTTTTCACCGGTAGCTCTGATGGAGACGCTTTCTACATGAAAGTTGCTCCATTTTGCGCGTAGATAATTAAAATGTTGTTTGTTGCCATGTTTGACTTTGTTTACATGTTGTTTACCTGCTATTTACACTGCCTGCCACTGTAAACTGTAATTGCAATAACTTTTTAACCGTTGCTCTGTTTAAAATGTTCTTTATATGTAACTTGACTAGAATTGCATGTAGATTGTGTTTTTGCTGCTCTTGCTTGCTAATAAAAAAATATAGCTTAGGGAAAAACAGTACCAAATTCCATTTTTATCGTGGGGTCCGCAATAGTTTGCCATGTCTAGGATTTCACCCCACTTAAATTGACTAGCTTAGGTAGTTTATTTATGCTTCACCTCTTGCCATGTTTGTGTGATATGCCATGCTTGAGTGATATGCAATATTAACAACTTTGTTGATCACCTGTAGCTAAACAACTTGAATCATCGTAAACGTGCGGTATCGTCGTGTGTGACGAGTACTCCACTTAACCTGTTAGTAACCGCTCTCGACGGTAGGTGCGATGTCTCGTGTTGCCTTCTTGTTGATGCTTGCTCGTGTTTTCTTCGTAGTAATAGATGCTTGCTCATTGATTTCTTTCCAGTGTTTATCGTCTTGTGTGCTTCCGCGGGTACCTTCAGAGACGATGCGAGCTTGTGATCAACTACACATTCGGAACCCGACTTATCAACAGGTAAGGACTATACATTACTTATGATCCATTCTATTTCAACCAGTGGTTTGCATGCTAGTCTAGGATAGGTTCGATGTTTGATCCTACCACATGTTTATAGCCTCTTTCAAACCGATACAGCCATGTCCCCTCCCAGCAAACCATGTACTGCTATGTTACTATTGCTCGTTGCTCAGCCCCTGCTTAGTATGCATGCTTAGGATGCTACGATGTTACCCTGTTACTCCTTGGTTTGGGATATCACATTATTATTACTATTATTGTTGTTGATGATATGATTATTATAATGTTGACTATATTCGACGAAGGATGGAAGGTCTAGGCTATACCGCCCCGACGCTTTGTTCCATTTGAGTCACCTAGGATCCGAGTTCCGGGTATTGGTTTTAATGCTGAGCGTGCCTAACCACGTGCGGGATTTTATGGGGTCCCCTTTTCTTACCTACCTAGCTTCAAACATTTCTAGTGGTGGCCCAAGCTGATTTACCATTTGAAACCGTGTGTGTGCTGGTCGGCCGCCAGTAGTTTTCAAACAACCCGGGCCATCGGAGATATGGTTTCTCTTATTGGTCCACCCCAGGGAGCTAGGGGGTTGTCCACATCTGTTTGGGCAACTAACCCGACCTCATCCAGACGGTAGAGGCCGATTCGAGAGAGCGGCCGGCTTTTGAGTTGGGTGTCGACTCACCGGGGGCCACCCGGATTTGTTCGTTGTTAGATAGAGGGACCTGTCGTTTCGGATCTCTTGGAACTAAATCATAAAATGGTTGCCTGTGACGGGTAGCAACTGAGAGAGATGGGCGTGCGTGCGGAGCCTTGTAATGGGCAGTTGGTACACCCCTGCAGGGTTAAATCTTTTCGAGAAGCCTTGTCCACGGTTATGGACGACTTGAGACCTACTCCTTGTTCATAGACAACAATAACTGAGATAATCTTAATATAACTTGATCAACGTGTGTGTGTGCCTTGACTTCTTCTTCTTCGTCGGGATGCGAAGAGGAGGACAAGGATAGGATAGGTGTTATGTTTGCGTAAGTAGTCGATAGCAAGACTTGTTGGAGGCGATTCCTCATCGAATGATTGGCTTCTTACCTTACTCTCTAGATCGTTAGCCACTTCATAAATGCTAGTGCGGCAGCAACCTCACCACTTACCCCATCCTTACCGTAAACTACTAGTTGTCCTAGAATGATGAGTGATGAAGTCCTTGCTGGGTCAGATGACCACTACAGTTGGATACTGAGTACCTCTATACTCATTATACTACCCCCAAACTCTTTTCAGGGTTCTTGATCGACAACAGGTATGGTGATCGACGTTTCACGTGGAGACTCGACGACGACTAGTTAGGCGGATCCCGGCGGAGGGCCTGGACCCGTGTGGTTATGGGGATCGATGTTTTTCTCTTTGCCATTAGGCATTTGCTTGTAGTCTGTACCCAGACATGTATCTTCCGCTTTTGTATTGTATTTGAGGCAGTTGTATGCCGATTGTATGAGATGTTGTATCCTTGTATCTGTAATGTTGTGATATCATGTTGGAAATCCGGGGCATATGGCTATGTCATATGTCGTGGTGGGACCGATATGTGCTTCGTCCCCGGATCTAGATGGAAACCTCTAGATCTGGAACAATACCGCATATCGGGCCTTACAGGGTTGATAGCAAGGAACTGCTGCAAAGTCGTGTATTGTGGCCGATCACTCCTCTGGGCAGTCTGGTTCTGTAGCATCTGTAAGATCGCAGCTGTGCCCTGAGCCACTGCGGTCACAGCCTCCCCAAGGAGAGGGTTCTCTGGCAGCGGCATGTTCGCTCTTGGCATCCTGTATATAGGAATAATTATGAGAACATGGTAGAAACATTGATGAAACCAGAAGATAAAACAATATTGACAACAAAACTTCCTCACGAGGTATGAGGAAGCAGATACGTCCAAAACGTATCTATAATTTATGCTTGCTCCATGCATGTTTTGTGTGATATTGCTATGATCTAGATACACTTTCATACACTTTTAATCATATTTGTACTAACCTATTAACTCAGTGCACCCCAGTGCCAGTTCCTGTTTTCTGCTGTTTTTCTATTTCAGTTTTCCCCCATATAAAAAGTGCCAGAAAAATTTGGGAAAATTCAGATAAAAAATCAGCGTGACGGAAGCTTCGAGAAGAGCCCGGGAGGGGCCAGAGGGGATCCAGGGGGGCCCAGGCGGCCACCCGGCGCGGCCCCACCCCTGGCCGCGCCAGGGGGGCGCCTGGGGCACCTGGTCCACCTCTGGTTGCCCCCCTTCGCCTATTTAATCTCCGTCACGGGAAAACTCCAGAAGAAGAACCCTATTCCGCGAACTCGCCTCTGTTCCGCCGCCGCCGCGCTTCCAAGATCGGGAGCACCAGAAGACCTCTTCTCGGCACCCTGCAGGAGGGAGGATTGACCTCCGGGAGTCTCCTATCCACCATGGATGCTCCCCGGATGTCTCGTGAGTAGTTTTCCTTGGACCATGGGTCCGTGATCAATAGCTATGTGATGTTCTCCTCCCCTCTTTGATCTTCATTGTTTAGACCTCGTGAGCTGCCCTACATGATCGAGGCACCTTTGTAATATTTCTGCTGTTGCTATGCTGAGTTTGATGGGATCTGATGGATTATGAGATTATGTTCGGATTGTGATAGAGTAATATATTTGGTTTTTATCTCTTATATTTTTGTTCCTAAGTAATTCTTGCATGTTCTCCGTTGTTGTTTATTGCTTTGGCCAAGTAGTAGGTAGTGACTCCAAGAGGGAGCGTTGTGCTAGATTGCGGGTTCATGCCCCCTGATGACATGCTTGAGTGACAGAAACATGAGTCTAGGGGATGTGATGTTGCCACAAGGGGGAAAACAACGGTGCTTCTAACCGCGGTTACAAGGATTGTTTACTTTACGCAAAGTTATTTTAAATGCAGTTGTCTGTTGCTTTGGGTTTACACTTTGGGTGGGGCTCGCAACTTAATACCAGCGAGATGTTCTGGATAGATATCTCAAGGTGGATGATTAGTAGTAGATGCAGATGGATTTCGGTCTGCTTATTTTGGCGTACTGCCCGTGCTTTTGATCCTCTTCCTTTATTTTGTAGCATAGTTAGCATTGCGGTGCGTTCATAATCCTGTCAATTGCCCTTCTGTAATTTGTTTACCTTGCATAGCAGTTTTATCTTCTTTTGGGAGAGAGACATCACTAGTGAACATCACGTATCCCGGACCATATCCTCATTACTGTTTCCAAGCTATATTTACTTTTCTGCATTTACTTTCAAGTTGCTATCATTATCCCTTGCGTTTTATCATTTGTGAACAACAAGACCGGAGAGATTGACAACCTCTCTAAACTTCGTTGGGAACAAAGTTATCTGTGTCTGTGTGCAGGTCCGCGTCAGTTGCGCTGCTGACACCTACTTATCATCGATGGAGTCCTACTGGAGACAAACCTTAGTATCTTCACCGAGGGAAAACTGCTGCTGCACTGCATCTCAAACCTTCACTTGGGGTAACCAACGAAGGGCGAGAAGCCACCAAGCAAAGTATTTCTGGCGCCGTTGCCGGGGACTCCGAGTGCTAAGATAGGGGGAGTTGCACACTACCCTTTACCTTTGTTTTTTAGTCTTGTTAGTTTATCTTTCAGCTTTTATCTTTGTGTCTTATATCAAAAAAATAGTATGTCTAGTTCCTTACTTGCCAATCAATGTCTAACTTCTTTGAAACTAGATCTTATTGGCATGGAGGATTCACCGAGGATCAACAAGAATATTACAAGGAATACCGCTTGTCTCAAAAAGGGATACACTTATGGAGACTCATACATCAATCGTATGAGTATGCTAAAAACTTGTGCTCAATATATAATATATCTTTCTGCAGGGATGAATCTTGTTGCTTTATGAGGCACAAACACCTTGATTTCCAATGTGAGTACAATGAGGATGAAACCTTAGCTTCTTATGCTAAGGGAAATTATGATTTTTTATGATACAGAACAAATAGAAGGGTGCCTATGAAATTACTTCTTTTCTTGAAAATATTGATGACGCCCCTTACAAATCTGAGAGTCTTGCTATACTTAACTATTGTTTGGAAAATTATGATGCAAATTATTATATTACTGATCATCTTGAGAGAATCTCTCCTCCAAAGTAAGAGACTAATGTTTTGCAGGACTCTATGGAAGAAGAAATTACTGAACCTGAAAGGTCCTTGGATGAAAAAGAGGAGGAGAGTGACGAACAAGAGGAGGAAGAATGGAGCCATCCGTGTCTACCTTCTAATGAGAGTAACTCTTTGACTCTTACCTTATATGAGTGTTATGATCCTATGGATTCTTTTGAAATATCCCTTTTTGATGAAGTTGATGCCTTCTATGCTTATGGCCGTGATGCCACTATGGATGATGCTTACGGAGATGAACTTGCTATAGTTCCTCATGTTAAGCATGAAATTTTTGCTATCGTACCCACACTTGAGTGTCCTATTATCCTTTTAAAATCTCCAACTCCGGAGAATTTTCCTCTTATCAAAGCTCAATGTGATGGGTTGCATTTATCTTATCATCCTAAAAACCGTGTTGAAAATAATACACGTGTGCTTATAGGTCATGAACAACATGATTTATGTGATAGTTATATTCTTGATGTTGTTCATGATACTACTGAAAATTATTTTGAGAGAGGAAAGTTTGGTTGTAGAAACTTTCATGTTACAAAAACACCTCTCTCTTTGTTGAAACATTTGAAGTTCTTCCTGTTCCACCTCCCCATGCTTGTTGCTTTGTGCTTATTCGATTTATTTCTTTACAAGTTTCCAAAGCATAGGAAGTGGGTTAGGCTTAAATGTGTTTCATATTTGCTTCTTGATGCTCTCTATTGCTTCAAAGTTCTTATTCTTATGTGAGCATCTTTTATAACTTTAAGCCTAGCTAATGGCTTTCAAGAAGCGCTTTCGGGAGGCAGCCCGCAACGAATTTAGGTTTTTCTGCTTTTGTTGAGTCTTGATGATTGTTACTACTGTAGCAACATCATTGTATCTTTATTTTCCAGCTTTGTGCCAAGTTATAGCCTCTTACGGCAAGGGAAGTAAAAGTTCTGACATGCTGTCCAGAAAATAGATTCTGTCCTCGTGACCAGAAAAATTCCATAAAAATCCCAGTTCATCTTTTTGAGCTAAAATTTTTACACAGTATTCTCTATACAATTAAGAAACTTCCGTATGTTCTGAGTTTTTTGATTTGAGTTGCATAAGTGCCCCTAAAAAATTCTTTACTATCTGCTGTTCTGTTTTTCACAGATTCTGCCACGTTTTGTCTCTCCTAACTTTTGCAAACCTTAAGCTTGCTTTTTCTTTGCAAAAACTTTTTGGCACTCTTGAGAAACAGTAGATCTTCAATAATATATTTATATCCAGTGGGAAAAATTATTTATTAAGGGTACTAACCACTCTAATCAGCTTATGATGAGTTATGTATGAAGGGAGTTTTCAAGTGTGCGATGGAAGATGATGAAAGAAAATCCAGGAGTGTCAAGCGCTCAAGCTTGGGGATGCCCCCATGCATCCCCAATAAATATTCAAGGATACTCAAGCGTTTAATCTTGGGGATGCCCCGTGCATCCCCTTCTCCATCAACAAATCATCAGTTCGTCCTTCGTCTCACTATATTTTTATCACTTCATGCGTTATGTGCTATGCTTGGAGCGTCTCGCTCTTAGGTTTTGTTTTTAGTTTTCTTTAGCTTTGCTTTCTGTTCATAACAAGTTAGATCCCATCTTACTTCGTGTGGGAGAGAAACACGCTCCACTTTCAAAATTTAGAACACATCATAGGATTTTTCCTGCTTATATTTTTGCTGTTGTGTGTTCTTTATCTTTTTATAGCTACTGCCATGTTTAGTTTTAGTGTTAGTTTGTCTTTAGCAAGAGCCTTGGCTTTTGTTTAGTTTGTTGCTGGAACTCTTTTTAGTTTTCATGTTTATCTTGTTAAAGAGAGTTGGTTGTTGCACTGAGTTGTGTCTTGTCTTGAGAGTAGGTAATTGAGGTTGCTATTTAATTTTAGTAGTAGCTTGCAATAGTTTTGAGGTATTGTTGTGAGTAATGTTTGGACTTTTGGTGTCAAGATCTCTTGCCTATTAGTGATAGGTGTCGTATTTTGGGCAATCCATGTTTATTTTCAAAACCTACAAAACTAGTTGAGAACTCTAGCTACTAGATGGATCACTACTCTTCTGAGGGGTCGAATATCAGAGAACACTCACGTACCATGAGTCGAGGATGCGCAAGGATAACCAAACCCCCATACACTCCTCCTCGGGGTACTTGTCTCTTTGTGAACCTCCTTATTAGATTGAGAGTTACCGATAATAAGTGCATGAGTTCTTCGGACTAATGTAAGTATTGAGAGTTGACACTTCCACCTTCCCATATTTTGCTAGCCTTTCCCGTGCCGTGCATTGCCTTCTTCTCACTCCGAGAGTTGGTGTGTCCACCTTCGCCGGTACATCCAAACCCTTGGCATGATACGCTCTGTCATCATAAGCCTCCCTTTATCTTTCCTCAAAACAGCCACCATACCTACCTATCAAGGCATTTCCATAGCCTTTCCGAGTTATATTGCCATGCAACTTCCACCTCTTCATGACTTGATCTTCATGTCATACATGTTCCTGCTACACTGGCAGCGACATACCTTGCATACATCATGATAGTTACATCTTCTTTATGATTTTGAGTACCTTGTAAAGTGTGAAAGATCTCCTTTACCTTCTTGTAAAATAGAGTGTTGCCCTTAAGTGAGGAAAAGATCCCAAAGTGGACACATTAAAAGATCCCAAAGAGGACAAATGAGAGTTAAATAGAAAGAGCCATTGAGGACACAAAAAAATAGAAAAAAATAGAAAAAAGAGAAAAAGAAATAAAAAGAGAGAAAGGGGCAACACTACTATCCTTTTGAGAGATCCACACTAGTACTCCCTTTATATCCTTGTACTCCATAGAGATGATCATTATGCATATAGCTATGTGGGGACCTTCACACTATAGAACTTGGCTTGCATATTCCAAGGATGAGCCTCCTCAAACGAGCTCTAGGTCTTCATGAGCAACCAAGTTAGATGCACCCCCACTAGTTCCATTGGAGAGATTCTTAGCTCGTATGTGCATCTGTTGCATGGCAATCCCTACTCCTCACATCATATCTATCATTTGGCATCTCTTGCCTATGATTGTCCTCATTGATGTGAGCCTTTCTCGTCCTTTTTGTCTTCCTCCTCCACCATATTTCTCTCTTTGCCATCCTAAGTGTCAACTCTCGTGCTTACGCTCATCCACTGCATGAGTGCTCAAAATATCGAAAAGGAGTGGATCAAATTGACTTGTACCTGGCTAGTGGTCTGGGGACGAGTCAAGATAAGATTCCAAAGAGGACCAAGTGTGAAACTTTAGTAGATTGAGTTCTCAACATTTTTTTTTCTCGTATTCCCTATCCCCTTTCTTGCACGCAAACACCATTTGGAGACATTCGAGTCACGGACAGCGAGAGCTCTTGCACCTTTTGTTCTTTTGTTACTTGTTTCAATGCTAATATAGACTCTTGCATGTTATGACTTGAATTGAATCTCTAACCTTGATTGCTTTACTTTTCAAAGTTCTTATATGGTTTCTAGCATGTCACCACAGAAATTATGCTTGTTATCATTTACCTACTCGAGGACGAGCAGGAATTAAGCTAGGGGATGTTGATACGTCCAAAACATATCTATAATTTCTGCTTGCTCCATGCATGTTTTGTGTGATATTGCTATGATCTAGATACACTTTCATACACTTTTGATCATATTTGGACTAACCTATTAACTCAGTGCACCCCAGTGCCAGTTCCTGTTTTCTGCTGTTTTTCTATTTCAGTTTTCCCCCATATAAAAAGTGCCAGAAAAATTTGGGAAAATTCAGATAAAAAATCAGCGTGACGGAAGCTTCGAGAAGAGCCCAGGAGGGGCCAGAGGGGAGCCAGGGGGCCCAGACGGCCACCCAGCGCGGCCCCACCCCTGGCCGCGCCAGGGGGGCGCCTGGGGCCCCTGGTCCACCTCTGGCTGCCCCCCTTTGCCTATTTAATCTCCGTCACGGGAAAACTCCAGAAGAAGAACCCTATTCCGCGAACTCGCCTCTGTTCCACTGCCGCCGCGCTTCCAAGATCGCGAGCACCAGAAGACCTCTTCCCGGCACCCTGCCGGAGGGAGGATTGACCTCCGGGAGTCTCCTCTCCACCATGGATGCTCCCCGGATGTCTCGTGAGTAGTTTTCCTTGGACCATGGGTCCGTGATCAGTACCTATGTGATGTTCTCCTCCCCTCTTTGATCTTCATTGTTTAGACCTCGTGAGCTGCCTACATGATCGAGGCACCTTTGTAATATTTCTGCTGTTGCTATGCTGAGTTTGATGGGATCTGATGGATTATGAGATTATGTTCGGATTGTGATAGAGTAATATATTTGGTTTTTATCTCTTATATTTTTGTTCCTAAGTAATTCTTGCATGTTCTCCGTTGATGTTTATTGCTTTGGCCAAGTAGTAGGTAGTGACTCCAAGAGGGAGCGTTGTGCTAGATTGTGGGTTCATGCCCCCCGATGACACGCTTGAGTGACAGAAACATGAGTCTAGGGGATGTGCTGTTGCCACAAGGGGGGAAACAACGGTGCTTGTAACCGCGGTTACAAGGATTGTTTACTTTACGCAAAGTTCTTTTTAATGCAGTTGTCTGTTGCTTTGGGTTTACACTTTGGGTGGGGCTCGCAACTTAATACCAGCGAGATGTTCTGGATAGATATCTCAAGGTGGATGATTAGTAGTAGATGCAGATGGTTTTCGGTCTGCTTATTTTGGCGTACTGCCCGTGCTTTTGAGCCTCTTCCTTTCTTTTGTAGCATAGTTAGCATTGCGGTGCGTTCATAATCCTGTCAATTGCCCTTCTGTAATTTGTTTACCTTGCATAGCAGTTTTATCTTCTTTTGGGAGAGAGACATCACTAGTGAACATCACGTATCCCGGTCCATATCCTCATTACTGTTTCCAAGCTATATTTACTTTCTGCATTTACTTTCAAGTTGCTATCATTATCCCTTGCGTTTTATCATTTGTGAACAACAAGACCGGAGAGATTGACAACCTCTCTGAACTTCGTTGGGAATAAAGTTATCTGTGTTTGTGTGCAGGTCCGCGTCAGTTGCGCCGCTGACACCTACTTATCATCTCTGGATTCCTACTGGAGACAAACCTTGGTATCTTCACCGAGGGAAAACTGCTGCTGCACTGCATCTCAAACCTTCACTTGGGGTAACCAACGAAGGGCGAGAAGCCACCAAGCAGAAGCCAAAGGCTGAAAATCCACCAATGTTAACCCGGAAAGTCGAAAGCTATGTGTTACTTGAATCCCCAAACCGAGATCATCCGAATCCAAGATAATAAACTGCTAGCGAGCACACAACAATATATACGAGTGGTTGAAGACCTGAACGTTGAGACATCTGCCTGGAGCGGCCCGCCGAAGCGGTCTCCTATAGGGGGAGGAACCACATCCGAAGGATGCCAACCATCCCTGTATAGGAGTTTCACCTGAGGTATGCCGTAAGCGAGGTGGAGCTGTCAACCCCAAGTGGCGGCTCAGTGTTCTCAACGTACGCCAACCCTTCTCGTCGCTAGCAAAAAATTATAGAGGTATTGTAGCCTCATGTAAACGAGAACCTAGATTGTTTTTGAAAGGGGATAAGTTGCAGAGAGAAAACAACGTTTCACTTCCTCACGAAAAAAGGGGTGGGAGGGTGGGGGTAAGAATAAAAAGATAGAGTTCCTACTCTCCGATTTTTCCTTAATAACTACAAAATAGTTTCTAGACTCAACTTCGGACAGTAAGGGGTCCTACAGTCAGTCCTGCTCTGATACCAAGTTGTAAGGCCCCCGATGCGATGCTAACTCAAGTTAGTCGCTTTCGCGTCCCGCTCAAGTTAGTAGCGCATAAAAGGCCACCGACTCACGACACTCGCACTCGTGTCGCTGTCGGATTCTCGACAACAGATATAAGAACAATGAACTTTATACTAAGACATAAATATGTAGAATCCAGGGCATACATCACCGCTGGTATTTATTACATCATCTCAGAGGTCCATAGACCCAACAGTACATCATGCAACAAGCGGAAGGCAATCACGACCGAGTACGGTCAAAATACAAATGGCCCTAGAGAGAGCTACACATAAGCAAGTCCACCCACGGATCGTCGGAACCCAACTATAGGATCTACTGAGCAAATTCATCCTCATCGTCGTCCTCCGGGGGCACCTCCACGAAGTAACGTCCGGTGCTCGGGTCGAGGTAGTAGTCAACTACAACGGCCGATCAGGCAAAACAGTAAAAGCACAAAAGGAAACCAGGGGTGAGATTATATCATTACAGGATAACTAACTTCCTACGGTAAGACAAGGTAAAAGTAAAGGTTGCAGCCGCACTAGCATATATGGTGGCTATCGTTCTATTGGAGTAGAGGTAAGATCCAAGAATGCACGTGATATTGTGTCATAAGTCTGCTATCCACCTACTTACGGCAAGCATAACACAACCTTGATCTTCTCTCGGTCCCCCTGGACGAAGAAAAGCAGCCAAGGCACTCACACGGTAGGCAAGTTTTAATTATGATCCAAGTTGATGTTATTCTATGAACAAGGAGTAGGTCTCAAGTCGTCCATAACCGCGGACACGGCTTTTCGAAAAGATTTAACCCTGCAGGGGTGTACCAACTGCCCATCATAGGCCTCGCATTTACGCACGGTTTCCACTTGGCTAGGTAAGCGCATGAAACTCCGGAACGTCAGAGTCCCTCTAACTAACAACGCACAATTCCGGGTGGCCCCCGGTGAGTCGACACCCAACTCAAAAGCCGGCCGCGCTCTCGAATCGGTCTCTACCGTCTGTCGCAGGTTTGGATAGCCGGTTAATCTCACATGGGAAACCGGGTCCTCAGCTGAACAAGGTGGGCAAGCAAGGGAACTATGTCCTCACTAGTCCGGGTTGGTTGGAAAACAGTTGGGGTACCACCAACACACACATGTTGCAAATATAAATCAGCTCGGGCCACCACTAGAATTGTGTGAAGCTAGGTAGGTAAGACAAGGGGGCCCCATAGAACCCCACACATGATTAGGCACGCTCGTCAAGAAACACAATACCCGGAACTCGGGACCTAGGTGACTCAAATGGAACAAAACACCTGGCGGGAACAGCCCGGTCTCCCATCCTTCGTCAAATATAATTAACATCATAATAATAAATATCAACCAACTTCTTTAATAACACGATATCACAACCATAGTATAGGGTAAATCAGCAAGTTTTCTAAACATACTAAGCAATGGCTGAGCAGCGGTAACTTAGCAATACAATGTTTTGCTGGGATGTGGGGATCATGGCTGTTTGGTTTTGATTGTGGCATAAGCAAAGTGGATAGGATCAAACAATTATTCTAGACTACAGCTAGGCAGGTAGGCAGAAAGGTATCAAGTAATGGTATAAATCTTCCCCTTGCCTGGGTAATCGGTCGACGGAGCAGAAGTAGCAGGGTCCTCGGGTTCGGTGTTTGAAACCTCCACGTAAGTCTCCTCAGCAGTCTCAGGTGCCAACGTAAGGTACCGGCAAGAAAAGCACACAATTAAACATCGGGATCAACAATGCTCAAGCATGGATGAGATGATCAAGTTTAATAGGCATGGTGTGACCCTAGATAGTCAAATTTAAATGGACGTGTTGACGACACGTCAACAACATCATATGCAATTACTTATATTTTTATGGCTTTGGTCATAGCCTTAACTTTGGTGTAAGTAGCATGGCAACATGGCATGGCATGAAAAAAAAACAACCATTTAACCATAATAAACAGCGTGAAATAATTGGCGATTTCAGAGACGGAGAAAAGTGTCGGTGAATTTGACACCGGGAAGGTACAACAAAAGAAAAGGATTCAGCCACTTTGCATATGACAATATGCTAGGGGCTGATCTGAGATTACAAAGAGTTGAAAATGACATGGAGCAAAGCTTGAATGATCAGATGAACAAGGTTTCAACATGCACTAAAGTTGAAAGAAAGCAAAGAAAAGAAAGGCAAGGTTTGATATGGTTAAGTGATCACACCATGTCCATTGAGTTGCACAAAACATCAAATGGACATCACCATTTGAATTCTTGCATTTTTCTACCCCAAAACCATATATGGCATGTCACCCTTTGAATTTGCAAAACATTTTGCAAATTCAAAAGAAATGAGGGGCTTCTTTGCAAAATTACCACCACTTCAAAAATAGAGGGGGCAAAATGAAAAATGGACATCACCATTGTGATCAGTGGGAAAAACTACCCCAAATTCATATAAGGCATGACTTAGTTGGGGCAGAAAAGTTCAAAAGCCCAAATCAGATTTGAATATGAATTCAAATCAATTTTGGGATTAAAACAGAAGAGAAAAAGTAAAAAGAAAAAGAAAAAGAGAGAGCTATGCCACGTGGGATGCTCTCGGGCACGAGGCCCAACTCCTCCTCTCTCTCCGCACTGCCCAGCACTGCGAGCCCATCAGTGGCAGAAACCACATGGGCCAAGTCCAAACATCTGCTGTGGGAAAACAAAAGGAAAAAGGGGGCTTGCTCCGGCTGGGGTTCGAACCCATGCCGTGCCCTTCTCCACTAGCCCCCCTGACAACTGCGCTACGAGCGATTTCTGAACAAAGACACAGCAGCAGCAAGGTGAGTTAACCCCACGTGGTTAATTGAACTTGGAACACCCCTGACAGACACCGGCGGCAGAGAACCACGGCGAGGCTCTCATCGTCGTTGAGGCATCTCCGGCCTATCCAACTAGTGCAACATGGAGAGGGCACCACCACGAACACGTGGATTCCCTCGGAGCTGATCGAGGCCCAACAGGAAAGATGCTAGGCTCCTCTGAAGTCGACGGCGCACCTCTGCACTTCCTGACAGAAGTTTTCAGGCGGCGACGACAGCAAGGTTGCGGTGATGCTAGATTCACACACAGGGATCCTCCGGCGAGGATTGCTACGCCCTCCTGGAACCCCCAGCTTCGACCCTATACCTCGAGCTCACACCGGAGCACACGGGAACGGACCCCAGCCTCGCCTGAAACACCCCGCGGATGCGGATCTGAACCCGAGTTCAGAGCACCTACACGAAAGCACCCAAAGGCTAGTCCTTTGAGGCTACAAACGCGACTTGGACGTGCCCAGAGCACGTCCGCACACACCTTGACGACGCACTGGTCACGGTGACCACCGGCTTGGCGGGGACTCGTGACACGGTGGCCGGAA
Organism: Bromus sterilis; assembly: GCA_950022295.1. Taxonomy (NCBI): domain Eukaryota; kingdom Viridiplantae; phylum Streptophyta; class Magnoliopsida; order Poales; family Poaceae; genus Bromus; species Bromus sterilis. The sequence continues at coordinate 337,407,322 of OX465597.1, forward strand.
AACGATGGGCTACGGCGACCCACTAGCTCGCGACTACGAGGGGAACAGGGGAGCATCGGGTGCTCACCTAGAGGTGCTCGAGGACGACCTCGATGCCTTGAAGGAGACGTCGGCGAAGCAGGTCGTCGGCGAAGCAGAACGGCAGCGCTGCGGGTGGCCTCATCACAGGATCGAAGCGGGGCTCCTGCAGCCAACCTGCCGACGGGAAAGGGGTCAGGAAAACGCGCAGAAGGACGATCGCGAAGGCACGGCCGGCGGCGAGGTTCAACGGTGGAGAATTTCTCCCCGTCACCTGCGGTCACGGCGGAGCAGAACGGCGAAATTGAGCGCGGCGGCGGCGAACCGAGGGGAAAACTGGGGAGGATGAACCCTAGGTTCCCCGGAGCATCTCCGGCTACCTCTTATAGGGGGCCTAGCTCTCCCTCGACGGAGGGCTCCACCGGCTTTGGCCGGACTCGCGCGTGAGAGAGGAGCGGGAGGGGACCTCTGTCCACGCTGGAAAGAAGAAGAAGGAGGGCCCTTGGATGAAGATCAAACTGCTCAGGCGCCTCCAACTTACCCCTTCGGAGCTGGGCTAGAGCCCGAGTGGAGGCAGGCCAGCTGGGCTGGGCCTGGCTGGTTTGTCTCCGCAGAAAAAAAACAGTGAAGGCTTTTTTCCATTTTCCAAAAACAGAAGAAACCAAAGAATTTTCCAAGGAAAACTAGGAAAAATAAAAACATATAAAAATATGTTTTGGAAACCTTGGAATATTCTCCATTTTCTAAAATTGGTTTGACCAATTTTTGAGCAACTAAAAAGTGGGTGCATTTTGAAAATTCAAACCACATTGAACTGTGGCCCACACTTTTATAGTTTGCAAAAATGGGGCAAGGCTTTTGAAAAGCTTGGGAAGGGCAAAGAATTGGCTAAGCCAAGTTTGGGGTTCAGGGGAGCACAATTGTCCCAACATGCTTCTTGAACCATCTTTGGAGCAATTGAAAACAAATCAAATGGGCTCCAATCCCAATGCAAATTTAAATCACCACATGAAAAGATAAACACTAGCATCATGCCAAGTTACAAGGTCATCAGACAAAGTACATTTTCATGTTGATTTCTATTTATTGCTCATGGGATGTTCCAACACTCCCCCACATCCCGAGATCTAAGCCTGAAACAACTCTGGATACTCGGAACGGAGATGATCTTCACGCTCCCATGTTGCTTCCTTCTCCAAATGATGTGCCCACTGGACCTTCATGAACTTGATGATCTTGTTGCGAGTCTTGCGCTCGGACGTCTCAAGAACACAGACTGGACGCTCTGAGTAGGAAAGGTCCGCACTCAGCTGTATCTCGCCCAAGTCAACGGCCTGCTCTGGCTGCTTGAAGAACTGCTTTAGCTGGGACACATGGAACACGTCATGCACCATGGACAGACTCTCTGTAAGCTCGAGTTGAAAGGCAAGAGGTCCTCTAGTCTCAAGGATGCGGAAAGGTCCGACAAATCTTGGAGCGAGCTTTCCTTTTATGCCAAAGCGGTGAGTTCCCCTCAATGGATACACTCTCAGGTACGCCCAATCACCAACCTGAAACACTACACCACGGTGCCTTTTGTCATAATAGGCCTTCTGCCTAGACAGTGCTGCCTTTAGGTGCTCTCGGACAATCTTCACTCTGTCCTCTGCCTCCTGGATCACATCTGGACCGAACACCTGCCTCTCACCTGTCTCGGACCAGTTCAAAGGTGTCCTGCACTTCCGGCCATACAAGAGTTCAAACGGTGTTGCCTGCAGGCTTGCCTGATAGTTGTTGTTGTAAAAGAACTCAGCATACGGCAGGCACTCTTCCCACTTCATGCTAAAGGATATGACACATGCTCGAAGCATGTCCTCTAGGATTTGGTTCACGCGCTCGACTTGCCAACTTGTATGAGGGTGATAAGCGGTACTGAACAACACTGTCGTACCAATCGCCTTTTGAAAGGCCTGCCAGAACTTAGAGGTGAAAAGGCTGCCTCTATCGGAACTGATCTTCTTGGGAATGCCATGCAAAGATACAACTCTTGCGGTGTACAAATCCACCAACTGAGCTGCTGAAACGGAGTCCTTCACTGGAAAGAATTGGGAAACTTTGGAAAGATTGTCAATGACAACAAAGATGGCATTGTTCTTCTTCCGCGGCCAGGGGAAGCCTGTGATGAAATCCATCTCTATGTGATCCCATTTCCACTCCGGAATCTCAAGTGGCTGAAGAAACCCTGCAGGCTTCTGGTGTTGTGCCTTCACTCTCCTGCACACATCACACTGAGACACGTAACGGGCAACATCCCGCTTCATACGAGTCCACCAAAAGCTTTGCTTGAGATCCTGATACATCTTTGTACTGCCAGGGTGAATAGACAGCTTGGAATCATGGGCTTCCTTCATGATGACCTCTCTGAGATCTCCCTCCTTGGGAACAACAACTCGCTCTTCGAACAACACGGTGCCGTCATTATGCACTGAAAAGCAACCATACTTTGGAACTGAGGCGGCAATACCCTGCTTGATATTTTGTATCATTGAGCTGCCAGACTGAACTTCACGGATCCTCTCATGGATAGTGGGCTCTACCACAAGGTTGGCAAGGTAGCCTGCTGTAACTAGCTCGAGATTGAGCCTTTGAAAGGACTCACACAAATCAGGGTGGATCTTCTGCACCTGGATATTATTGCAATCGCCCTTGCGGCTCAGCGCATCAGCTATGACATTCGCCTTCCCAGGCGTGTACTGAACATCAATTCGAATATATCATACATTATTTTGGTCATAACGGAGGTACTAGCTCCAACATCACATAAAGCATAGCAGGAGAAATTATTCAACTTAGTTTTAATCATAGGATCCCAACCATCTTCTAGCTTTATAGGTATGGAGGCTTCTACCCTAAGCTTCTCCTCCCTAGCTTTAATGAGAGCATTAGTGATGTGCTCCGTGAAGGCAAGATTAAGTGTGCTAGTGTGGGGGTCTCTAGACATCTTGTGAAGGAAACGAATAACTTTAGAAAAGGTGCAATTATCAAAATCAAGGTCACTACTATCAAGTAAAGTGGTAGTGGAGTCCTTTAGGCTCACTTGTTTGGTAGCTTCTATTGTCATAGGAATTTCTTATTCTACGGTTGAGGTCATAGCATCACCATTAATAGGTCCTATGGGACTAGGGGTGCATTGGGTGCTAAGAGTTTGGATATCCTCAACAACTTGGATAGTAGCAACGGTATGGTGTGTAGGAAGGCTCTTAATTCTATCTTCTTCTTCCTTTTCTCTAGCCCATCTCTCTTTAAGTTTAGCCATCATCCTAATGTTTTCATTAATTTGCACTTGAATAGCGTTCATAGGAGTGACCTTCCTCTCCTCAAGAGGAGAAATTCTAATTCTAAGAAATTCTACTTCATGGGCTAAATTGTCTACCTTCGACGAGAGATTATCTAATTTGTCTATTTTTTCCTCTACACTCTTGTTGAAGGCTTTTTGGGTAGTGATGAAGTCTTTAAGCATACTCTCTAGTTCAGAAGTGGAGTTCTTGGTGCTAGGATAAGTGTTGTTGTTCCCATAGTTTTTGGAGGGGAACGGACTAGGATTGCTACCAAAATTACTCCTATAAGCATTGTTATTGAAGTTGTTTCTAGAGATAAAGTTCACATCTACTTGATCTTGAGCAATCAAAGAATTTAAAGGAACATCATGAGGATCAATAGGACATTGCTTGGTAAGTAGAGACATAATCAAGTCAACTTTTTCATTTAGGGAGGAGATCTCCTCGACAGAGTTTACCTTCCTACCTGTTGGAGCTCTTTCGGTGTGCCATTGGGAATAGTTGGTCATCATCTCATCGAGTAGTTTTGTGGCAGCACCAAGCGTTGTTGACATAAAGGTTCCTCCCACGGCCGAATCTAGCAAGTTCCGCGAGGTAAAGTTCAAGCCTGCATAAAAAGTTTGGATAACCATCCAAGTAGTCAAACCATGCGTAGGGCAATTCTTAACAAGAGATTTCATGCGTTCCCAAGATTGGGAAACGTGTTCATTATCCAATTGCTTAAAATTCATAATATAACTCTTCAATTGGATAATCTTAGCTGGGGGGTAGTACTTCCCAATAAAAGCATCATTGTACTTATCCCAAGAATCTATGCTATTCCTAGGCAAGGATTGAAACCAGATTTTAGCTCCTCCTCTCAAGGAGAAAGGAAAAAGCTTAAGCTTAACAATATCACCATATACTTCTTTGTACTTTTGCATATCACAGAGCTCAACAAAATTATTTAAGTGCAAAGAAGCATCATCTCCAGCACCGGAGAATTGATCTTTCATAACAAGGTTCAGCAAAGAAGGTTTAATCTCATAAAAAGGTGCTGAAGTGGCAGGTGGAGCAATAGGAGTGCAGATAAAGTCACTCTTGTTATGACTAGTGAAGTCACACAACTTGGTGTTCTTGGAGGAACCCATAACAGCAGCAAGCAAGGTAACTAATTTTTTGATTTTTGATAAAGAACACTAAAGCAAAAACTGAAAGGTAAACTAACAAGACTAAAAAGCAAAGATAAAAGATAGTGTGCAACTCCCCTATCTTGAAGAGCGGAGTCCCCGGCAACGGCGCCAAAAATTAGCTTTGATGGCTTCTCTCCCCTCTTTGGTTACCCAAAGTGGAAGGTTGATATGTAGACAGCAGCAAATTTCCCTCGGTGAAGATACCAAGGTTTGTCTCCAGTAGGACTCCGGCAACGACAGGAAGGTGACAACGGCGCCAGAAATTAGGCGGCTGACGTGGACCTGCACACACACAACATATAACTTCGCTCCCAACGAGTTCAGAGAGGTTGTCGATCCCTCCGGCCTTGTTGTTTAAAAAGGATCAAACGCACGGGATAATAACGATAGTGATAGCAACAGAAAAGTAAATAAAGCAGAAAATAAATAGTGGGTGTAAACAGTATTGGAAATATGGACCGAGGTTCCATGATGTTCACTAGTGATGTCTCTCTCCCAAAAGACGATAAAATAGCCATGCGAGGTAAACAAATTACAGTTGTGCAATTCACAGGATTATGTGCAAAAACCAATGCTAACTATGCTATAAAGAAAGGAAGAGGCTCAAAAGCATGGGCGGTACGCCAAGACAAGTAGACCGAAATCCATCTGCATCTACCTACTAATCATCCACCTTGAGATATCTATCCAGAACATCTCGCTGGTATTAAGTTGTGAATCCCACCCAAAGTGTAAACTCAAAGCAACAGACAACTACATTAAAGAACTTTGCGTAAAGTAAACAATCCTTGCACCCGCAAGTACAAGCACCGTTGTTTTCTCCCTTGTGGCAACAACACATCCCCTAGACTCATGTTTTTGTCACTCAAGCTAGTCATCAGGGGGCATGAACCCACAATCATGCATAACGCTCCCTCTTGGAGTCACTACCTACTACTTGGCCAAAGCAATAAACAGCAATGGAGAACATGCAAGAATTACTCAAGAACATAAATATAAAAGAGGAGAATCAAATATATTACTCAATCACAATCTGAACATAGTCTCATAATCCATCGGATCCCAGCAAACTCAGCATAGCAACAGCAGAAAGATTACATATGTGCCTCGATCATGTAGGGCAGCTCACGAGGTCTAAACCATGAAGAACAAAGAGGGGAGGAGAACATCACATAGCTGCTGATCATAGACCCATGGTCCAAGGTGGACTACTCACGGTTCATCCGAGAAGCATCCATGGTGGTGGAGAAGCTCCCGGAGGTGGTTCCTCCCTCCGGCAGGGTGCCGGGAAAAGGGCTCCTGGTGCTCCCGATCTTGGAAGCGCGGCGGTGGCGGAACAGAGGAGAGATCGCGAAAAAGGGTTCTGTCCCCGAGGGTTTCTCATCACGGGGAATAAATAGGCGAAGGGGGCAGCCAGAGGTGGACCAGGGGCCCCAGGCGCCCCCCTGGCGCGACCTAGGGGGTGGCCGCGCCAGGTGGCCGCCTGGGCCACCCCTGGCTCCCCTCTGGCCCCACTCGGGCTCTTCGCGAAGCTTCCTGTACGCTGATTTTTCCTATATTTTTTCCGGAATTTTTCTGGCACTTTAAATAATGGGAAAACCTGAAATACAAAAACAGCAGAAAACAGGAACTGGCACTGGAGTGCATTGAGTTAATAGGTTAGTCCAAATATGATCAAAAGTGTATGGAAGTGCATCAATATCATAGCAATATCACACAAAGGATGCATGGAGCAAGCATAAATTATAGATACGTTTTGGACGTATCAGTTCTCCGTCGTCGTATTTTGCTTTGGCCAAGTGATTTGTTGCAACTCCAAGAGGGAGCGTTGATACGTCCCAAACGTATCTATAATTTCTGCTTGCTCCATGCTTGTTTTGTGTGACTTTGCCATGTTTTGATTGAACTTTCATACACTTTTTATCATATTTGGACTAACCTATTAACTCAGTGCACCCAGTTGCCAGTTCATGTTTTCTGCTGTTTTTGTATTTCAGGTTTTTCGGCCATTAAAAGTGCCAAATAAATTCCGAAAAAATCCAATAAAAAATCAGCGACCCGGAAGCTTCCCGACTAATCAAGAGAGGAAGGGGGTGGACCCACCAGGGTCCCAGGAGGGTCCCTGGCGCGGCCCACCCTAGGTCGCGCCAGGAGGCCTCCTGGCTGCCCTGTGGCCCCTCTCGGTGCCCCCTTCGCCTATATTTACCCCCCGTGACGTAAACCCCTAAGATTGATCTGCTATTCCCGTTCTCCTCTCTGTTCCACCGCCGCCGCCGTTTCAAGATCAGGGCTGCCAGGAGAAGCTGCCTCGGCACCCTGCCGGAAGGAGGAATCCCCTCCGGGAGACCATCCATCGCCATGGATGCCTCCCGGATGTGTCGTGAGTAGTCCCCCTTGGACCATGGGTCCGTGACCAGTAGCTATGTGATGTACCTCTCCCCTCTTTGTGCTTCCACTTTCAAGACCTCGTGAGCTGCCTCACATGATCGAGGCACTTTTGTAGTTTTCTATGTTGCTATGCTGAGTTTGCTGGGATCTGATGGATTATGAGACTATGTTCAGATTGTGATGAGTAATATATTTGGTTCTCTTTTATATTTGTGTTCTTTAGTAAATTCTTGCATGTTCTCCATTGTCGTATTTTACTTTGGCCAAGTGATTTGGTGCAACTCCAAGAGGGAGCGTTATGCTTGATTGTGGGTTCAGCCCCTTGATGTCTAGCTTGAGTGACAGAAACATGAGACTAGGGGATGTGTTGTTGCCACCAGGGATAAAACAACGGTGCTTGTACTTGCAGGTGCAAGGATTGTTTACTTTACGCAAAGTTCTTTTAATGCAGTTGTCTGTTGCTTTGATTTTACACTTTGGGTGGGATTCACAACTTAATACCAGCGAGATGTCCTGGATAGATATCTCAAGGTGGATGATTTGTAGTAGATGCGGATGGATTTCTGTCTACTTACCTTGGCGTACTGCCCATTGCTTTTGAGCCTCTTCCTTTCTTTTGTAGCATAGTTAGCATTGTGGTGCGTTTATAATCCTGTCAATTGCCCAGCTGTGTTTTGTTTACCTCGCTAGCACTTTTATCGTCTTTTGGGAGAGAGACATCACTAGTGAACATCACGGGACCCCGGTCCATATTCATACCATTGTTTACACTTTCAATTTACTTTCAGTTCTTACTTTCAGTTGCCACTATTATTATCTCTTGCGTTGATCCTTTGTAAACAGCAAGGTCGGAGGAATTGACAACTCCTCTGTACTCGTTGGGAGCAAAGTTATTTGTTTCTGTGTGCAGGTCCAGACAACTCCCTAGCCAGAAGCCAATTTCTAGCGTCGTTGTCACCTTCTTGTATTTCTGCGAGTCCTACTGGAGACAAACCTTGGTATCTTCACCGAGGGAAATTTGTTGCTACGCTACATCTCACCTTCCACTTGGGGTAACCAACGAGGAGTGAGAGAACTATCCTCACCGTATCAAGCGTTATGCTTGATTGTGGGTTCAGCCCCTTGATGTCTAGCTTGAGTGACAGAAACATGAGACTAGGGAATGTGCTGTTGCCACCAGGGATAAAACAACGGTGCTTGTACTTGTAGTGCAAGGATTGTTTACTTTACGCATAGTTCTTTTAATGCAGTTGTCCGTTGCTTTGAGTTTACACTTTGGGTGGGATTCACAACTTAATACCAACGAGATGTTCTGGATAGATATCTCAAGGTGATGACTCGTAGTAGATGCAGATGGATTTCTGTCTACTTACCTTGGCGTACTGCCCATTGCTTTTGAGCCTCTTCCTTTCTTTTGTAGCATAGGTAGCATTGCGGTGCATTTATAACCCTGTCAATTGCCCAACTGTGATTTGTTTACCTCGCTAGCACTTTTATCGTCTTTTGGGAGAGAGACATCACTAGTGAACGTCATGGGACCCGGTCCATATTTCCACCATTGTTTACACCCTCAATTTACTTTCAGTTTTTACTTTCAGTTGCCACTATTATTATCTCTTGCGTTGATCCTTTGTAAACAGCAAGGTCGGAGGAATTGACAACTCCTCTGTACTTGTTGGGAGCAAAGTTACTTGTTGTGTGTGCAGGTCCAGGTGAAGTTAGCAACCTCGATTGTGAACGGCGCCATTGTTCACTTTACCACCTTCTTGTATCTCTTGGAGGCCTACTGGTTCGATACTCAACCTTAGCATCTTCGCTAGGGGAAATTTGCTGCTACGCTACATCTCACCTCCACTTGGGGTAACCAACGAGAAGTGAGAGAACTATCATCCTCACCGTATCATGAGCCTAGGATGGGCTGCGGCGTGTCGGATAGCTTTGGTGGAGCGTTCCCTAACAAGGTGCCTGCCACCCTAGAGATCCGAGCGTGCAGGCTAAACAGTAGTGCACCCCGGCAGGGAGTTTAATCTATTCGAATAGCCGTGTCCACGGTAACATGATGGTTTATGCTGAAGCTGGATCTTACCAGTACAAACTACTACTATTAAACTGTATGGTTCCGGGTCTTCTTCCTCGCAGGGAAGTCGAGGAAGGGAACTCGGAGGCATTATTATTGTTAATTATTACAACTTACTATTATACAATGCTGCAACAACTTCTGTTGCATTGTTACTTTATGTTTTATATAAACCGTTGGTTGTTCTCTTCTTGTGCTGCAAGACTCGTCGGAAGATGCTAGTCTTCGATAGGCCTAGCTTCTTATCCTTATTTTGATTTCTACCTTGCATTCCACTATATACAACATCCCCTTTCCATTTGATACAAATGCATAAATGCTTAGTACCGGACGTAAGACTCGCGGGTATGCTAGATACTCACCCTTGCTTTATTTCCCCCCTTTTTGTTTTGCCTGATCAGCCGCTGCAGTCGACGTTGGAGCCTTGGAGTCCTGGAGCAGGAGATCCCCGATGCCGACCACCGCAATGTGAAGATCCCCGATGCCTTCTACGACGTCGAGTTCCCCGTTGACCAGGAGTAGTTTGGAGGTTCCCAGGCAGGAGGCCTCACCTTTTCGATATGTTGTTATTTATGCTAGCCTTCTTAAGACAACCTTGTATTCTTGTGTCTATACTCAGATACTATTGCTTCCGCTAACTTTGTGCTCTCGGGCTGTTGTTTTCGAGCCCTCGTGGCCCCTGGCTTGTATTAAACAACTTGTATTATTTTATTTGTAGAGTTGTGTTGTGATATCTTACCTTGAGTCCCTGATCTCGACCGTGTACCTTGATTGTATGATTACTGTACACGGCTTAATTTTTGGGGCGTCATAGCAGACTAAACATAATGAAGTGGCAGTCGTTCATGTTCACCTTCGTGTTGAACAAGATGTGTACGCTCATATCTAGCGGGGTTAGGAATTGAACAAAGGCTTCAAGGAGCTTGAACACTATGGCAAGCAACTATTTGAGTCGTGTGGCAGGGAGGTGAGCACCACCCAAGTGTACAACCACCTCAGGAAGTGAAGAACTAGATAAATCTAAATGCCCAAGCTAGGAGACCTTAACAACGCGTCACGGGATCATAACACATCCATCATCGTTCTGGAGTTAGAGCACTACAACGGCCATATCGTGGTTAACCCACGTCCCCTTTTGTTTAAGCCCGTCGACCTGGCTAGGCAAGCACTATTACTAGTGTCGCCACTAAAGTTGGTGACCGTGTGCATGATCCTTGATGGCGATGGTGATGACGATGACACTAATGTGATGAAGTATATTTTGTGTACCTAGGGCTTGAAAACTTGATGGTATGTATATTTTGTTGAGGTGGTATTTACTAACCCCTCATGCTGATGGCGAACTTGCGATGGTAGGATGACACCTCTTTTGTATGCGGCGGTAGGGTCACACCCACTTCTGTATGTGGTGGTAGGATAACACCCATAGTAGTGCTAGGTTGAACTTGCTACGACATATGATCATGCATGCTTACGTTTGTTGTTTTACTGCATTGTTTGCTGCTTGTGTGCTCCAGTGCTTATTTCTTGAATCGTTCCTTTTGTGCAATGCCAGGACAATTGATATTTGGTGTTCCACGATAGAGTTCCAGGGGTTCATAGTTCATGAAAACCATGTAATGACAAGTGTCGAACTTCAAAAACAACCGCCAGCGAGTATTTAAGATCCGCTAGGAAGTATAAGATGCCTACTCCAAGTTTGTGCTGAAGCAAGCATGCAACAATGTTCAAGTTGACAAGATGGATCATCAGGTGAAGAACTTCATCATCATCGTTCAGTTCGTTGCCATTGTAGTGTTGTGGTGTTGGTGTGATGTGTTTAAGAGGTAGTAGGTAAGCTTACTATGTAGGGATACAAGGTTAGCACACTTCACAGTATGTGAGCAACCAAACACCGTGTAATTGCATGTGATGAGCCAATGCGTGTAATCAAACAACATGCCAAAAGCGATCTCCTATGCAGTCAACCAAACAAAATGCAGATTATGATTTTTAGTCTGTGCCTGCCCAATCAAAGTCGAAAGAGATATGAAGTAATGCACGCATAATGGAAGATGACAACCAAACACATTCTTGTAGATCATACATTCATACATACGTGTGCTATATAGAATCCCTCTACTGTATTTTTTCGTTCGCAAAAAGAAAGAGAAGTACACAAAACGGGATCAATGGCCCGGTAGAACGGAAGAACATGAAATGACTCTTACACAGGACGGCAACGACTTTCTTGGGGTTGGAGCACGATTCACTCCACCTGAATCCACGGGATAATCACGGATTCCTGTTGCAGTCGGCAGTAACGGACAGAGGAATTAAACGACCGAACAATCACCAGATCGACGACGACGACGCCGACGCAGCCGTAGACTCGAAGCCAAACTTTCTCCGAAACACTGCACCGGGAATCGCCTCGAAAGGGACGCCGCAAGAACCCGAGCGTACGCCTTTGCCCGTGACGAGCACAAGCGCAAGCTGGCGCGCGCGCCGTCCAACCGCTCGTCGCCTCTGACCGGAGGAGCGCCCACCCCCCCGCAGAGAGGTCACGAGACCGCCTGCCGCGTCTTGTCCCGTTGCTCTCTCTCCATACGTTCTCCTGCCCCGCGAACGACCTCTTTCGCGCGCGTCTGCACACGCCACCGGCAGGCGGCCACCCACCATTCCTCAGCACTCATCGTCGTCGTCATCCTCTGCCTGCGCTCTCCTGTGGCTCCCGTGTCCGTCGTTCTTGGCGTGGGAGATGGACGCGGGGAGCGCCGGCGAGGCGGGGCGGCAGGAGGGGACGGCTCCCTCCGGCGCGGCGCCGTTCGACAGGTCGCTTTCGCGCCATGGCGCGACACCCCAGAGCTTCGACGGCGCGCTCAGAGTTAGCCAGCCGGGTTTCTTGGTCCCATTTCCCTATCATGTCGGCTCTGATTGAAGCTCACGGTGTCTTCCTTTTGCAGGAGCTCAAGGACCTGCAGTCCCAGCTGCACCAGGCGGCGGACTGCTGCGAGAAGGCGTTCCTCGCCACCGAGAAGAAGAAACTGTAAGCGCAGACCTCCACTCCAACACATTTGCTTTCTTTCTTTCCCTCTCGTCGAATCGATGGACGGCGACGTCAACGCGTAAATTAATTTCTTGCGCGCGGTGAAGGATCCTAGACAGCACAAAGAACTACATCTGCGACGCGGTTGTGGCGGTGATCGATCATCTGGGGACCGTTTCATCCAAGCTTGAGCAGCAGCTGGAGGAGAAGACCGAGATCACGCAGACGGAGCAGAAGATCAGCTTCCTCAAGCAGGTTGGTTGGCCATTCTCTATCTGCATTCTGCAGCTGTAAATTCTGCAGTATGGACCAAGCGAAACCCCTGCCATGCTCACTGAACTTTGTATGATCTCTTGATGCCACCAGAGGCTGTTGACATGCGAACAGTACGCCATTTCTCTCCAATTATTGGCTCTACGGGGGGACACCCGCACCGTTCAATATCATCGCCGCTACCTCTCGCAAGGTACAGTGTTCAAACTTTGTTCTGACTTGTATATAGTGAACATGCAGAATGCTTCAGCCCTGCCATGATTCTTTACTAACTCAAGGTTACTAATCTTCGCTACAGCTACTGTAAGAAACGACGAGGCAAATATTGCTACCTCAAGGTTTCTTCACTGCTCGTTACTTCAGATTATTTGTGCCTATTGTCTGCAATTTGCATCACTGTAGTACAATGTATATGACGTTAACAGCAATTTTCACACAGCAGGGGGGACAAAGAACATTTCAAACTCATCAGCGCAGCGGCGCCAGGAGCTAATCGCACTCTGAAGCCATATGATGTTGAATCAACCATCGGTAATTTTCTTGTGAGATGAAAAATACTATTAGGAATGATTGCGTATTTGGCACCGTAAAGCTGTTCTGGTTCCATGCTATTTGTGGAGAGGGAGGTTAAATCAAAATTCCCCTGTTGATGCACCAATTCTTACTCTGTTCATATCACCAAAATTGATTTACCGTATGGCTAATGACATGATAATCTTAGCAGGGAGGCAGCATTCGTTGGCAGGTGGAGACGTTGGAAACCCCGCATCCATAACGAGGTCATTTTCCTTCAGAGAGGAGGTATTCCTATATTTATATCACACTATATCACTTCAAAAGAAATATGTGATCTAGACACTATTTACACCAGGACATCAACACGACATTGCTAACTGTGTAAGCTATTCAGTGATGCACGATGCATGACAAAATTTCCTCTGAATTTTATGCAGGACGTTCACGTTGCTGCAGGCCATCACAAAAAGAAGAAGAAGAAAGGCAGCCATGGCAAGAACATTATGTCCTTTCTCAAAAGAAGTGCGCGACATGCCTAGCAGTCCAATGGGTGCAGCTAGAATGTGGCTATCGCTAGAGTTTTTGCCAGCCATGCGAATGTCCATTGTTCTGTGACAGGAATGTAAAATGTATGTTTGAGATCATTGTTGTAGTCTGCTGTCACAGATCTCATCGTTTTTTTAACCTATGCATAGCTTTGATCTTACATAATTTTACTGTTTATCGGTATTTTTTATATGCATGCTTTGATATTGATCGTGTGCATCCTAGATGCGTTATAATGTGAAACAGGTGGTGATAACCATTATGATGTCAGACTTTTTTTAATAGTATCGATATTGCTGCTATTAATAGTCTTAAGGCTGCTCCCAATGCTTCACCTTGGATAGATGCTAAGCATGCCAACAAGACAAAAAAACATACGTGACAACGTAATTAATAGAAGAAAAAGAAGTTTGGCGAACCAAAAAGGGGAATATATGCAAAACATTAAAAATGAAAAGAACTAGCCTATAAATAAAAGACTTTAGTTGCTAAACAATTAAATGTGACAACCTTAGCAACAACAAACTAATCACTCGATGCATTGGGGTCTATAGTTGCTTAATACATTAAATGTTTTTAGCACCTCACTTAGCACCTTTGCATTGGAGGAAGCCTAACAGATAGACATTGTGTATGGCACCAACATGTCATTCTTCAAATTTGTGTTGGATAGCTGCAAATCGACCATGTCATAATGATTTTTGGTTACTCCAAGAAAAATAGTCATGTATGACGATGGTATTTTTAGCAATGACAGGGAGAAAAATATTGTATTTTATTTTATAGCTAAAAGATATTACTTTCGTTTCATAATAATTATCGTTAAAATCAGGGGCGGAGACAAGGGGGGGGGGCTAGCAGGGGCTAGACCCCTGCCAATCCCTCGCCCCCTAACGATTTCTAGCAGATAGTTGTATAGGCATACTACTGTACATTGTTAATTGGCCGGAGTTAATTATGATTATTAGCCCATATATATTAAGAGGAGTATTGATTGTTAAGAGGGGGTTAATTACTAACTGGCCTGCCACATCGAACTAGTAGCCCAATAGCCCATATATGACATCGTACAACTGGCCTGGTTGTAGCTTGCTTTTTGTTTGCGCATCCATCAATCCTGCGTTGATCTATCGAACGTCAAAACTGCCTGTTCTGCGTTAGGGTTTAGACCAAGGCAAAGAGTGTTCTGCTGCGTTGTTCGCCCCTCCTCGCCGGATGCCGATTGTCTTTGCCCTGAGCAGATGCCGATTGTCCATGCATGTGTTGCCGTTGGCTGTCGGCGCTTCTGATCTGTCGCTCCTCACCACGTCTGTGCGACATCACTGACCGTCGACATCAGTTGTCGACTTGCCGTGAGGATTTATATAGATAATTATATGTTTGATTATAATTTTACCAAGACAACCAAAGATCAAGCAATGAAAGGTAACAATCTGTCTCTGTACTAGTAGCTATATACATTATTATGAATTTACATACTTAGCAGGATAGATTAGTGTTGTGCCGTGGAATAATAAATTAATCTAATAATTATGGATTTTTATCTATACATTAGTTAAAGATAAAGTGAAAGCCACAAAAACCAGGAGGGTAAATTATTTTTTCAAGCCAGTTACATCAACTTCAAACTCCAATTTTATGATTTATCCTCAACAACTAGGGGGTAATTTTTTTTTCAAGCAAGTTGTATCTCGCCCCCCTCATATTTAAATCCTGGCTCCGCCCCTGGTTAAAATGGTTGTATTTTGTACTGAAATATATCTATATATTTCAATTTCAGCGATAATTATTATGAAACAGAAACAGATGAAGTACCTCTTACTAAAATTGTCCTCAATTGTACTTTTTTTAGAATACATTACAACGCTAAAACTCATATACACGGGGCATACACTCACTCCCTATGTACGTACGCACGCAAACTCTACCTCTGTGAGCATCTTCGTAATACCGAGTCGACACATCATCTTGAGATTGACGAAGTCATCACAGGCGCGTCGTAGTCGACGGAAACGTCCTGACATATATCCAAAAAAATGCAAGCACCAATGTCTAAGTCTAGAACTTGAACTCTAGTGGGCTGAGGATACCACGATCGTCCTAATCAACTCAACCACAAGTTGTTTCGCATTGTCCTCCTCCATTATACTATGAAATATTCTCTTAGTCACATATTTATAGTCTAATTTTAATTATCTCGTAATTTTAGAGAAACTAGATGATACCCCGTACGTTGTTGCAGAAATCGTTTGCTATATATTTCAATGAGATTTGATTATATGCAATTTAAATATTTAGATTAATAAGATATGAATCAAAATTTTAAAATACATATATCTTATTATATTCGATTATGTATAGTTATAAATTATTTATTAAACATAAGTAGAGTAATAGAACGAAAAATATTTTTTCATGCGTGTGGTGATGGATCTTATCTCATGCATGGTTGCATATTTAGGTAGAGCTTATCCTATCCATAATTATCTGATAATTTGGCATGTTAACATGTTGAGGTGAGTTAGTGGTGATCACTCTCTTGTTGCAGGAATCATTTGCCATATATTTCAATGAGATTTGATTATGTATAATTTAAATATTTAGATTAATAAGATATGAATCAAAGTTTTAAAATACAGAAAACTTATTGTATTTGATTATGTATATAATAATTTATTTATTGAACATAAGTAGAGTAATAATGAAAAATATTTTTGCATGCATGTAAGTGGTGATGGGTCTTATCTCATACATGGTTGCATATTATGGTGGATCTTATCTTATTTATAATTATGCAATGATATGGTATATTTGCATATTGAGATAATTAAGTTAGTGGGGATCACTCTCGTACATAGGATGCGTCACGGCTTAATATCGGTCGGCATATGGAAAACCGTTTGTTAGGGAGACGAAAAGCAATTCGGTCTTGGGCCAGGTTAACTGAAATGACCGGAATGGAAAATTCTCCTAGCCCAACACACTTTCCGAAGATCCGGCAATGAAAGCCCATGTCGTCCATTTGCTACTCACCTTCAATAATTAAAGAGGCTCCCGTCCTCTCCAGAACTCGAGTACACGCGGCCACTCCCCAACCCGAGACTCCCCAAGCCCCAACCCTAGCCGCCAGGAGCTGAGGAACAAGGAGGCAGTGAGCGGGATGCGGCGATCGGCGATGGCGCTCCGCTCGACGGCGGGCCGGTGCTTCGGCCACCACTCACCGGTTAGTTGGTCACCACCATGAGTCTCTCCCTACCTTCTGTGCTCCGGCCATGTCGCCCAGGCCCCTCCTCGGCCAGTGTCCACGGTCCCCTCCTCCAACCCCAGTACCCTAGGCATCTGGGGGTTGGAGTCGGGCCTCCCCTTCCATGTCGCTTCTCCGCCTCATTAGATTTACGTACTCCGTCTAAATTTCCGGTTCCTTTCGGAAAAAAAGGAATAATTGAAAATCTCAGAAACCGAACCGAGGAAGCCCGAATTCCACCCCTACTGCTTGTCCGTGTCCGATTCCCCACTTCGTTTCGATCATCTAGTGGTGATATGTGGGCACTTTGCCTTTATTGATGGGGGACTGAGACCTAGTTAGGTCTCAATCGAGTGACGTCACTGTAGGTGGGTTAGGCATGTTAAGTGCCTTTGTTTTTCTAGGTTGTTTTCACGTCTGTTACGGGGCTTGTTTTTTGACCTGCGCATGCAAAAACCAAATTGGATAATTAGAAAAAAAATGTTGTACATGTAAGGCATTTTATTATTTGTTCACAAGTAGAGGAAAATACAACTATAGCCATGTAGAACGTGTGTGTCAAGATGTTAAAACAAACAGAAATATAGACACGTCACCATAGTACAGACATATAATTGCGGTCGGGTGTGCGGACATGCAGTTGCGGTCGAGTGTATAGACATGCAGTTGCGGTCGGGTGTGCGGACATGCAGTTGCGGTCAGGTGTGTAGACATGTAATTGCAGTCGGGTGTGCGGACATGCAATTGCGGTCGGGTGTGCAGACATGTAATTGCGGTCGGGTGTGCGGACATGCAGTTGCGGTCGGTTCTATGGATATGCAGTTGCACCCGGGTCTATGAACATGCAGTTGCATCCGGGTCTATAGACATGCAGTTGCGGTCGGTTCTATGGATATGCATATGCGGTCGGGTTCTGTGGACATGCGGTTGCACCCGGTTCTATAGACATGCAGTTTCACCCGGGTTTATGGACATGCAGTTGCGGCCGTTTCTATGGACATGTAGTTGCATCCCGATTTTATGGACATACAGTTGCACCCGGGTCTATAAACATGCAGTTGCGGTGGGTTCTATGGACATGCAGTTGCACCCGGGTCTATAGACATGCAGTTGCGGTCGAGTCTATGGACATGTAATTGCACCCGGTTTTATGGACATGCGGTTGCGGTCGGTTCTACGAACATACAGTAGCACCCGGTTCTATTAACATGTAGACATGCAGTTGCGTACAAGTCTATGTACATGCAATTGCACCCGGATCAAATAAAGCCCATCAAAAACGACCGAACCGGTACAGGCCCAATAAAAAAACGAAAAAATGTGAGGCAAAGAACCTCCCGCGAATCTAAAAGCAAAGATAAAATCAATGGTGGATCGGTCGACTAAGACCTAGCTAATTCTCAGTCGACTGAGAATTAGCCGGACCGTTATTGATGTGTGCTGGCTGACTATTTTGCTTAGCGTTAGTAGCTGTGTGCCTGTGTCATTATTGTGGTGCTTTATTTTCGTGCATGTCTGTGTAACTACTAAGAAAATGTTCTATTAGCAGAGTGGTTCCATTGTTCTTGGTGGTAACTGGATCTGTGCATATCCTACTGTTTAGATGGCAGCCACAACAATACGTCATACTCGTATTAACTTATGTTCTGTTGTATAGTAATATATACTGCCCCAGTTACCTAGTTCTGAAACCCGTCTTGTTCTGTTACATTATCATTTTCTCATGGAAACATAGATCTGCCAATATAAATCTTGACATTCTTACAGTTTAGCTTTATATATTAAGTCGTAAAGCAACTTATCTCGCCCATTAAACTTATTTGTTTTTCAGTTGACGAACATTATTCAATCAACATTCAGTGCAAATGTTGGTTCAAGATGGGGAAGTCTTGCAAGAACTTTCAGGTAATAACCTCACCCCTATCTACACAATCTGGAGACTTTTGCAGCATCCATCTAACGTATCCATCTTCTTTTTTCCACAGTGCAAAACCCCTTGGAAATGAGGTTATTGGGATTGATTTGGGGACAACAAATTCCTGTGTTTCTGTTATGGAGGGGAAGGTGACTGGCGTTGTGTATTCTTTCGGCAACACTTTCTTTTCAGCACAATTATAAATTTGTTTAATAAACGAGTAATATTCTGCAGAATGCAAAAGTGATAGAGAATTCAGAAGGCACTAGGACAACGCCATCAGTTGTTGCCTTTAGTCAGAAGGGCGAGCGGCTTGTTGGAACTCCGGCCAAACGTCAAGCAATTACCAATCCACAGAACACCTTCTTTGGTACAAAGCGTATGATTGGGCGGCGCTTTGATGACCCGCAGACGCAGAAAGAGATGAAAATGGTACCATACAAAATTGTGAAGGCTCCAAATGGTGACGCTTGGGTTGAAACTACAGATGGCAAGCAGTACTCACCGAGCCAGATTGGTGCATTTGTATTGACTAAGATGAAGGAGACCGCTGAATCTTACCTTGGCAAATCTATTTCCAAGGCCGTGATCACAGTTCCAGCTTACTTCAATGACGCCCAGCGGCAGGCAACAAAGGATGCTGGTCGAATTGCTGGACTTGATGTCCAAAGGATCATCAACGAACCAACTGCTGCCGCCCTGTCTTATGGAACAAACAACAAGGAGGGTTTGATAGCTGTATTTGACCTTGGAGGTGGTACTTTTGATGTCTCCATCCTTGAGATCTCCAATGGAGTTTTTGAGGTCTGTGTCTGTAACTTCGCACTCCTACCTTTTAGTAAGTTTCAATAGCTAGGCTTTTTTCCTGATGTGTCGATTATGTTGCTGTCAGGTGAAAGCAACAAATGGCGATACTTTTCTGGGTGGAGAAGACTTCGATAATACTCTATTGGAGTACCTAGTCAGTGAATATAAGAGAAGTGATGCTATTGACCTTTCAAAGGACAGACTAGCTCTGCAAAGGTTGCGTGAAGCAGCTGAGAAGGCAAAAATTGAACTCTCATCAACTTCACAGACTGAGATTAACCTTCCATTTATCACAGCTGATGCCACTGGAGCAAAACATTTGAATATTACATTGACAAGATCAAAGTTCGAAAGTTTGGTGAATGGTCTCATCTCAAGGACTAGAGACCCATGCAAGAATTGTTTGAAGGATGCTGGTATTACCACAAAGGAAGTTGATGAGGTTCTTCTTGTTGGTGGCATGACAAGGGTTCCCAAAGTGCAGGAAGTGGTTTCAGAGATCTTCGGCAAGGCCCCTAGCAAAGGAGTCAACCCAGATGAAGCTGTGGCCATGGGTGCTGCTCTTCAGGGTGGCATTCTCCGTGGAGATGTCAAAGAGCTTCTTCTCCTTGATGTGACCCCTCTTTCACTTGGTATTGAGACTCTTGGCGGTATTTTCACCAGGCTGATAACCAGGAACACTACAATCCCCACAAAGAAAAGCCAGGTAACCGAATATGGCTTTATTGTGATACTTTGCTGTCTTTAATGTTTGTTCTGGTGAATTATGATCCAACAATTTTATCGTTGGGATTGCATAGCTCTGTTAAGTACTTTATCTTCCTTGGATGTTGTTATGATGTCTTCTTGTGAAGAGTCTGGTATTGCGCATTGCATGGTGTTGTACCTACTTGTTCATTATAGTGATACTTTCTGTTTTAGAATAGAATCTTGAAATGTGTCAATGCCTCTCAGTGCTTCAATACCTTTTGGGTTTTACCTGTTCATGTCCAATTCTTCTCTGGTGCTCCTTCAATAGTTATGGCCTGCCTAATTCTGGCTTTGTTCTTTGCAGGTGTTCTCAACTGCTGCTGACAACCAGACACAAGTGGGTATCCGTGTCCTACAAGGTGAGCGTGAGATGGCGACAGACAACAAACTTCTTGGCGAGTTTGATCTTGTAGGTATCCCACCAGCGCCAAGAGGACTGCCACAGATTGAGGTCACGTTTGATATCGATGCCAATGGTATTGTGACGGTCTCTGCAAAGGATAAGGCCACTGCAAAGGAGCAGCAGATCACCATCCGATCATCTGGTGGGCTTTCTGATTCTGAGATTGAGAAGATGGTACGGGAGGCTGAGTTGCACTCACAGAAGGACCAGGAGCGTAAAGCCCTCATTGACATCAGAAACACTGCAGACACTACCATTTACAGCATTGAGAAGAGCTTGGGAGAGTACAGGGAGAAGATCCCCGCAGAGGTTGCCACCGAGATTGAGACAGCGGTTGCTGATCTCCGCGCGGAGATGGCCTCTGATGACATTGAGAAGATAAAGAGCAAGATGGAAGCGGCCAACAAGGCCGTCTCAAAGATTGGGGAGCACATGTCCGGTGGTGGTGCGTCTGGAGGTGGCGCGGCTGGCGGTTCGCAGGAGGGAGGAGGGTCACAGGGCGGAGGTGACCAGGCTCCAGAAGCCGAGTACGAGGAGGTGAAGAAGTGAAGCTGCATCGTCTCTAAATACAGTTAGCTAGTTTTGAGGAACACTAAGATCTTGTTCGCTGTAATAAAATTTTGTTCTACTGAGGCATGTGAAACATGATAAATACTTTTAGCGCGCATGGTACTGCAGTATTGTATGACTTGGTTGAACTAGGTTCTTCGCTTTGAGCTACGTCAATGCAAACCGGATTTGCGATCTTGGAGTTCTCTGCTTGGAGTGACGCTTTCCTATCTTTCTGCTGATGTTCATCAGTTGTTTCACATGTGACGCCGACGTGCTGCTGCTGTTGCTACCTTCTGGAATAAGGAAAATCTCAGGAAACCAAGATGTCTCATGGACTGCTGAATCCCTGAAAGGTTCTCACGACTACTCCCTCCATTAATATAAAATGTTTTAAATATTTTAATATAGTCTACAAGCGAACTGAAATGAATGAATGAACACACTTATATACATCCGATTAAAAATACACTAAAATTAATTTAGAAAACCTCTAAAACATTCTATATTAATGAATAAATGGGGTAGTCAACTGCTGAGATGCAACTATAGGTGCATAGAAATAAAACAATACTACTCAGATTCATCTTGCTATGAGCCAATTCAATTTTTTAAGCCCCTGTTGGCGTATCCGCCTCCTAAGATCATCCGTGGCCTTGCCCATTTCTCAGTAGCGTTTGATATATTTGTGAGTTGTGACACACCCTTCTGTTGTCTAGGACCCTCTTGCACGCCCGTTTTTGTTAGAACGTGCCTCATAATGGACCCATCCTGTCTACTCCTTTGTTGGATCCCACTCGATTTATTTGCTGTTTGGGTGTTGTCGCATCGGGACGTTGTTGGATAGACATATTCTAAGAGGGTGGGGGCATGCGATTGCTGCCTAATCCCTTATAAGATCGTCTTGTGGGCGATGTTAGCTTACAAAACGATCTTATATTATGGGAAGGAGGGAGTATCCGGCTAAGGGCACTACCAGTGTGTAGAATCAGTCCATCCTCTAAGTTGGGTCCCATATATGAGCCTCTAACCTTAGCGTCAAAAAGCTGCAGTGTGTCTATATGCATGTTGCCTCTAACATGAAGCCCTTCTTTCAATTAAAACAATACCTTTTTCGTGCTTAGCTAATAGGCACCACACACAACACCATCTGATGGGTAGGCATGGGCCATTATTTTAGAGGTTGGAGGCAACCTCTAACCTTAGCCTCGATGCTAGCGTTTCTGGCTTAGAGGAAGCAACACATAGTGTATGGAGGCATTTGTTACACGCTTGGAGGCAAGCTCAAAGACGGGAATATCACACACTATGGATGCTCTAAGGAATGTGTAAGAGCAAGTATTACCCCTTAGTAGTTTTGGAGATTGTTGAGCAAACCAGTAGAGGAACTAACATTGTTTGTGAGTATAAACAAATGGTTAGGTTCCTGGAGAACAGATAAGATTGGTAGATCTTAGAAGATTAACTCAAGGAGTGGAAGACTATCCTTGGAGCCGAAACAATTAAAGGAAATATGATCCCTAGAAATACTATTGATGAAGAAGGTGCCTAGAGGAGAAACTCTCACCGAAGAGAATGAAGAAGTTGGATCAAGAATTAATCTTTTTCATAGGTCATTTTACTTCTTTGAGTCATAGGAAAAATCGTATTATGAAAAGGGGTTTCATTAGTCGACATTTAGGTCAAAGTGAAAGTGCTCAATCCGAAAATCCCAGTGAGGATTTCAGAGGAGAAATTTCATCGCGTTGAGTTATTACTCAAAGAAAAAGCCGCAGTGCTTTCTGTCTGTGAGGTAGAACTCAAACAGTGACTCGACATTTCTTGTTCCTCAAGAAATGTTGCGACCTATTCAAATATTCCGACCGTTATAATACGTGTCAAGCTATCACCTCAGGTTACTTTGATCTTTTTCTCCATTTGGATTTCCACCTATAAATAGCCTGCACCCACCTGCCAGTTGCGAATGGCTGCTCCGCGATTATTCTCTATAAGAGTTCTGTGAGAAACCCAAGAACGATTCCGAGCCAAAATCATTTGAGAGAGATTCCAGTTTTCCTAAGTCTAATCGATTTGATAAAATTCAGTAGGAATTAGCACTAGTACCGAGCAAAGCTATGCAAACGGTGTTTTACCCCCTTCACATACGATTTTCCGAACCGCGTGCTCGCGTGGGTGGGCAATGAGGGTTTCAGAGATCGCCTGAAGCATCTACCATGAGTTAAGACAACACAAGCTCGAGGAGTTTGCTGTTGTGGAGAATAGGACGGAGAGAGGTTTCCTCCTGCGTTCAATCAGAAGTCCCTCCAACCAGACATGACACTTTGCAGAGTCTAAAATAATTTACCAAACATCGTTGCATCTCATGCGCGTTCTACTTTCCCGCATTACTTTTTGTTGTAGAGTAGATTACATGTTTGTCATGTTTATCTTCTGTCGGAGTAGATTCATCATGTTTACTTCATATTTGTTTTATTTTGTTTTTATTTGTTTCTCTTCTACCCCGCTGTTAAGTTATTTCCGCTGTTAAGTTATTTCCGCTGTCGTGTTTAGTCTCGAGCAAATTTACCTAGAAAATTTGGAAAGTCCATTTAGCCCCTTTCTATTATGTTCTTGTTCGTTCAGAATGGCGACTGGTCGGCCATGCTTCTGTATTGGGTGTCATTGAGTCTAGGTTGACGTTAGCTAACTTGGTATTGGTGCATTACACCTGCGACCCTTACACTGACTGATCACTCTGTACAGTTCCCTTCTTACCCGACTATTGAACGCTAGCAATATCACATGCATTAGACAGGGAGAGCAGAGACTCAAATACTACTCTGTCGTTTACCCCGTTTACCAAGGTGGACACTGACGTTATACAAGTAATTCCATTGAAGATCAATACCTCAAGTCTCGATAACAAAGAAAAACAAGATACGTGAAAAGGTATAAAATAAACCCCCGAAAATTCCCAAAAAATATGAGCTTTGTGTGATTTGATGACGTGTCATGCAAACACCCAATGGCCGACGTCTGCCAACCATATTAGGATCCGACGTCACCAGAATTTACCCGAACTCACATATATGGTCATGAATTTTTCATCCCTCTGAGAAGATGTATCTCAAGGCCCTCAATTTCTAACAAACTTATTTGAAGAACTTTTGAGTTCATCAAGGCAAGTCAGTTGATTGATGGCAATGTGCACTCAGTCCTATAAAACACCTTCAACCATAGTTCACACAAAACAAGTCGAAAAGATTGCTAGAAAAGACCTTGAAGAGTTTGGAGGCTACTGACGATGCTATGCCCTGGGCGTGTCAACAAAAGATAGAAGAGGCTCACCAAAGTTGGGGCGGCCCAAGCCCTCAATTCAGATTCCACCATTGATGCAAGGTACATCGCCATTTTGGGGCGCAAGACAAGGACTGGTACGTATCTAGCTAGGTCTTATTTTACTCTGTATATCGAAAGTGATAGCCGACACAACTTTTCCTAAACCTCTGTAAGGCCCGATATGCGGTACTGTCCCAGATCTAGATGTTTCCATCCAGATCCGGGGACGAAGCACATATCGGTCCCACCGCGACATATGAGATAGCCATATGCCCCGGATTTCCAACATGATATCACAACATTACAGATACAAGGATACAACATCTCATACAATCGGCATACAACTGCCTTAAATACAATACATCAGCGGAAGATACATGTCTGAGTACAGACTACAATCAAATGCCTAGTGGCAAAGAGAAAAACATCGATCCCCATAACCACACGGGTCCAGGCCCTCCGCCGGGATCCGCCTAACTAGTCGTCGTCGAGTCTCCACGTGAAACGTCGATCACCATACCTGTTGTCGATCAAGAACCCTGAAAAGAGTTTGGGGGTAGTATCATGAGTACAAAAGTACTCAGCATCCAACTGTAGTGGTCAACTGACCCAGCAAGGACTTCATCACTCGTCATTCTAGGACAACTAGTAGTTTACGGTAAGGATGGGGTAAGTGGTGAGGTTGCTGTCGCACTAACATTTATGAAGTGGCTAACGATCTAGAGAGTAAGGTAAGAAGCCAAGCATTCGATGAGGAATCGCCTCCAACAAGTCTTGCTATCAACTACTTACGCAAACATAACACCTATCCTATCCTTGTCCTCCTCTTCGCATCCCGACGAAGAAGAATCAGTCAAGGCACACACACGTTGATCAAGTTATATTAAAATTATCTCAGTTGTTGTTGTTGTCTATGAACAGGACGTAGGTCTCAAGTCGTCCATAACCGTGGACACGGCTTCTCGAAAAGATTTAACCCTGCAGGGGTGTACCAACTGCCCATTACAAGGTTCCGCACGCACGCCCATCTCTCTCAGTTGCCACCCATCACATGCAACCATTTTATGATTTAGTTCCAAGAGATCCGAAACGACAGGTCCCTCTAGCTAACAACGAACAAATCCGGGTGGCCCCCGGGGAGTCGACACCCAATCCAAAAGCTGGCCACGCTCTCGGATCGGACTCTTCCGTATGGCCAAGGTCGGGTTTAGTCTCACCTACATAACAGGGGACTTCCCTAGATCACCAGTGTGGACCAACAGAGAAACCATGTCTCCGCTGGCCCGGTTTGTTTAAAACTGCGAGGGGATCCACCAAGCACACACACGGGGTTTCAAATGGTAAATCAGCTCGGGCCACCACTAGAAATGTTTGAAGCTAGATAGGTAAGAAAAGGGGACCCCATAAAATCCCACACGCGGTTAGGCACGCTCAGTCTTAAAACCAATACCCGGAACTCGGATCCTAGGTGACTCGAATGGAACAAAGCGTCGGGGCGGGATAGCCTAGGCCTTCCATCCTTCATCGAATATAGTCAACATTATAATAATCATATAATCAACAACAATATAATAATGTGATATCCCAAACCAAGGAGTAACAGGGGGGTAACATCGTAGCATCCTAAGCATGCATACTAAGCAGGGGCTGAGCAACGAGCAATAGTAACATAGCAGTACATGGTTTGCTGGGAAGGGACATGGTTGTATCGGTTTGAAAGAGGCTGTAAACATGTGGTAGGATCAAACATCAAACCTATCCTAGACTAGCATGCAAACCGCTGGTTGAAATAGAATGGATCATAAGTAATGTATAGTCCTTGCCTGTTGATAAGTTGGGTTCCGAAGGTGTAGTTGATCGCAAGCTCGCATCGTCTCCGAGAGGTACCCGCGGAAGCACATAAGACGGTAAACACTGGAAAGCAATCAACGAGCAAACATCTATTACTACGAGGCAAACACGAGCAAGCATCAACAAGAAGCAACACGAGACATCGCACCTACCGTCGAGAGCGATTACTAACAATTTAAGTGGAGTACTCGTCACACACGACGATACCACACATTTAAAATTGGTTCAAGTTGTTTAGCTACACAAGGTGAGAAAAAGATTGTTAACATGGCATATCACTCAAGCATGGCATAGCACACGAACATGGCAAGAGGTGAAGCATAAGGTAAACTATCTAAGCTAGTCAATTTAAGTGAGGCACGGCCTAAACATGGTATATCACTAAGTGCTCCACGACAATTAAAATATTTGGTACTGTTCTGCCCTAAACCATATTTTAGGTTGGTTAACAACATCAAACAATAGAATAAACACAAAGTACACGAAAAACTAATCAAGGTACATATAAAGAACACTCCAAACGGAGTTACGGTTAAAAAGATACAAGCAAAACAAGTTTGGAACACAATCTGCCAACATCAGGAAGCACAGTTTAGAGCAATGCATAAACAGGATAATGAATGAAAACATGCTCACAAATGATATGCAACTAAAGTAGACATGGCAGGAAAGGCATGACAAAAGGAATCATGCAAAAAGACATCATGAACAACTAATTATAGCCCAAGCAAAATGCAATAAAACATTACTGGTCTAGGACTTGTCAGAAACTGTTATTTTTATGCTGTATAAATAGGGGTAAATCTATATGCAAAAGTGCAGCAACATGACATAGCAATATATGAGCATGAACTAGACATGATGGTGATCAGGTACAAACAAGAATCAAGGTCATAGGCATCATAGATCAAAAGATATTAAGCATGCAACATGGCATCAGAACGTTACGGACTTAGAGAAAAACAGAGGTGGCTGTCAAAAACAGTGGCATAACAACTTTGGAGCTCAATAACTATATGACCAGCAAGTATATCATGATGATGCAATACATATAATGGAAGTAGACATGATGATTAATAATATGCAAAAAGAATCAATGCAATAGGCCTCATGGATGTGTCACAATCATCAATCAAAGTTGCAACAAAATAACATCAGCAGCACTTGACAGAATTTAACAGTAGTTAACAGTCTGATGCCCACTTCAACACAGATTAAAAATATCAAGATGACCTCAAATCAAAATGCTCACAAAAGATGGATTGAAGTACACACAATTCTAAGCAAATTTTCTTTTGGGCGCACGTTCATCCGAGCTACGGTTTGATCGAAAATCTACTCGCAAAAACAGATCAGCAGCAATATTACACAGGACTTAGAAAAATAAATAAAAGAGCAGAGAAGGAAAAAAAAGAGTGGATGCCGGCTCACCATGGGCCTGGCCCATGAGGCCGACGGATGGCGGCTTGGACTGGGCCTCGGGTGGGCCGTTGGGGCGCTGGCAGGCCGCGCGGGGTGGGCAGGTCGGCCCAGGGGGCGACGGTTGGAGACAGCCGGCTCGGGATCCCTCCGATCCCGACGAGCGGCGGCGGCTCTCCGCCGGTGCGGCGCGCAGGCGGGCAGGGAAGGCCGCGGGGCGCCGGATCTCGTCGGATCCGGTCGCCGGCGGTCCACGGGGCGACGAGGGGCGCGGTCCAGGTCGAAGCAGAGGCGCGGAGGCTCGGGCTCCATGGCCGGCCGGCCTCGGCCTCCCATGGAGGCGCGGCTGGCTTCCTCCGGCGGCCTGCGACGAGGGGGAAAGGGAGGAGAGAGGGAGGAGAAAGAGATGGAGGAGAGGGAGCGCGGGGAGAGGAGAGGTGGCCAGCGGCCCGGCTGGCCGGCGTGCTGGCCGGAGGCGCGCGGCGGCTTCCCACGGCGTGGAGCTCGGGCGCGGGAGGAGAAAGAAGAGGAGTTTGGGGGCTGACGTGGCAAGTCCTCGGCCCTCCGATCTCGCGATCAAACGGCTGCAAACGGATTTGGGCTAGGATTTCGGGGAGAGGGATTTTTGGACGAAAATTGGAGCAGATATGGGGGTGTGGCTGCAATTTTGTGGCTAGGGAAACCCTAGAAAGAGGTGGGAGTGTGGTGGTCTTTATATAGCCCAGGTGGCTGGCAGTTTGCAAAAACATCCCCGATTTTTCTCTCGCGCGCGCGGTGTTTACGTTTCTGACCGCCGAGGGTCCGCAAGACCTCCGATTCGGGTAAAACTTCGAACTGCGCAATCAGCGCGTCGAGCCGGAGGCGTTCACCTCGCACTGGAACCGTTCTGAGAAAACTTTCCGGCGCGCTATAGAAATATCCCATTTACTTATTAAACGGGGTTTTTTCGTTCCGTTGGCTGCGGCTGGTCTTGTGCGGTTTTTGCGACGGTGATCGGGTGAAACCCGGTGTCGCAAAGGTCGAGTGTCAGGGTGGCAAGGGTCCGTCTCCGTCCGGTACGAGATAAGAGGGGGGAAAATAATCGCCGATCGATAAACCGGGGATGCAAACACCGCAAATAAATCAGACAATCAAACAATTCACACCGAAAACAATTTTTTTAATTTTTGTGAAATCTGGGCTGTTACAACCTCTTAACCGACTCGGATTATGTAACCATGTCGTGCGCCTACCTATATAATGTCCGCAGGGTCTCATGGTAGATACCTGGCAATCTCACAGCCAAGAGTATGAGGCAAGTACCCCTACACGATCTTACGATCAAACCCATGTAAACACAAACCCTAGTTCTTGTACGAGACTGGATTTATCAATACCAAACAAGCAAGAACTATGGTATTACCTTGATTTGAGGGCCTCCTCGGTAAATCTTTTCATGTGCACCATCCAAATCTCTGACACATGCGCTATCCTCAGATTACCTTGACAACAGTGGAGGAAGAATAAGGAGAGACATGGAGAAGCAAACTGAATCTGGTAGAGGGTGAAGAAAACAAGTTGACTCTCCTTTGTAGATCCAAAAATTAAGTCGTAGTTCTACTTGATATCGACTCTCACTGATCTGGTCGTTGACGAGTTCCGGAAGGCTCCATCGGTGATCTCCATTGCATGCTTGACGTCGATAGATTGCTGGATCGGATAGAAATCAGTCGTGCATGCCCTATTTCATCCTGTGCGGCTAGGGAGGGCGTGATGCGAAGCTTCGTTGTTGGGTGACATTGTGTGACATGTCGGTATTGCGATTTTCATGGTGAAAACAATGACGGAGAATGTCATGACAGCTGAGGTCTAAGGCCTAGTAATGGTGGATCGAATCTTCAAGGCGATGAAGAATTTGCTTGGTAATTCAGGATTCGTAGCAGCGGCATCGGCAAGTGGAGGCGGTAGCACAGGAGAAGTATGAAGTCTTATCGCTCAGGGTGAAAATTCAAGGTCTAGCCTTAACTGGTTGTGCCTGGCAATGACCTTGTTGAAGGTAGTGTTATGAGAGCACGGATATCTTCAGGGTGAAAACTAAAGATCTATGATCGGGTGACGGCGGTGCTTTTGCACTATTTCCTTCTAGGAGGCGTCGCTTTTGAAGAATTTGAATTTCGGGTGTTGCCTTGGTGGTGGATGTGTTGTAGCTACGAGGAATGAATCACTGTAGCGGGATCTTTGTGTTCTCTGTTCTTAGGTAGTGTGCATCCGTAATGTCCTTAGAACATTGTGTTATTGTAGAGGCTAGGTGTAATTGATATTTTCACGATATTGATCTTTTGGAATGACTCCATCCAGGGATTTGAGGAATCAAATTTGAAGGGTTGGTCGGATTTGCTCTAAGGTCTGTCATACAAACAACTTCCACGGAATTAACCTTAGAAACAAAATTAACAATGCTGGAACACTTGCAAGAATATTTTCACTTTGCTGAATGCTTGAAATTCTAAATAGAAGACACAAAAGACGATTGTGCTTGCGCCCAAGCCATTCAATACAAAAGAACATTCACAAATTGCATACAAAACATTACTGGAGAAATAAGTTGCCAATTTATTACTCAGTTGCAAATAACTCAGCAGTTCCTTCTGCCCAAAGTTTCCAACTCATACTTGTCTTACTGAGTTAGTAGAGAATGACCTCTGGCCATAGACCATAGTTAAATATACAGACCTCTGATGCAAAAAAGTGTAACTTAACATCATTACAGACCTCGCTGCAGAACCACAGAAGCCCATCAGGTACTCAGCTTAGCTCTCAGAACAGCGTATGCGTGCATCCATGCACCATGTGCCAAAGACCTCAGTTGTGACACTTGCAAATTTGCGACTTCTGGTTTCCAGGCCTAGAAATGATTTAACAACAAAAGACATCCTCTGTTTAGGATAAGTACAGGTGTGGTCTAGTAACACAGAGCAGAAGAACTGAGTCAGAGTGTAATAAAGTGAGGCTGTATATTTCACTGACCACTTAAGGTCTTCGGCGATGCATAAATTTTGGTAACAAGCGACCAGATTATGTAACAGTATCTATGATGAGTTAGTGGGTTCACTAAGCAAGGTAAATTATTCAGCTACCGTAGTGGGGCACGCTAATAGCATCACTAGAATTTAACTTGTAGAAGCCTGAAGTAAACAACAGCATGGGATCTTACATTAGCAGATACACAAGGTGTGTGCTAGCATCACTAGAATTTAACTTGTAGAAGCCTGAAATAAACAACAGCATGGGATCTTACATTAGCAGATAGACAAGGTGTGTGCACAATGACATGAAGCAACTTGGTACAGAAGCCACAAGGCGCATAACTAGAAATAACAGGGTGCTTGAAAACTGCGACAAAATAGTGTAGCACGGAGAAAATACGAAGAAGCAGAGCAATCATTCAATAAAATGTGTAGTAGCTTTATTTAAAGTCAAAACTGAGAAACACCACCCCTAGTATTCTGAATGTCAAGGCTCACAGTTGGTCAACTATATCTAGTTGCCATGCAGCTGAAACTTGAAAGACATAGCATCCCCAGAAAGTAAAACAGTTTTTGGGCTTTAATTTGATGCAAACAACGAAATTTTTATGAAAATTTCTTTTTGTGCCTTGGTTCCAGAGTTTTGGTCTTTGGGCCCAATAAACCGGGACGGAGGGAGTATATCATAATCGAAGAACTCGGAAAGACCATGTCGTACAGGACCGACATGAACTGCTCCATCTTCCGGCCCAGGTCTTCCGCCTCCGTCACCGGGTCGACGTTGGTGGGCGGTGCCGGGCTACGGCTCGCCATGGCGAAAGGCGGTGGTTTTGTCACTAGTTTGAAATTTTTGCGCGGAGTGAGTGAGGGGGCGACACGAGTGTGGCGGCGGAATGGTTGTTTTGGTTTTGTAGGGTGGTGGGTTGCGGCTTGCGGGCGGGCCAAAATGTTGAAGTGGACATGCTTTCTCATGGACCCAGCAGTCCGCGACTGGTTTATTCTTTTTATTTAGCCTATATAATTGCCATCTATGCCTAACGAAAAATATCATTAAAATCGTTTGAAATTGCCACCCTGCAGCCCGAACGTTTGGTGGCTATATAGCATGTATACTTTCTTCGTTCATAAATACTTCCTCCGTAGATTAGTTAGCTAAACATCTTATATTAGTTTACAAAGGAAGTATAAAATATTTTGATATTTCAAGATGAATTACCTATATACTAAAATAAGTGAAACTAAGGTCGTGAATAAACTATTGAAGACAAACCCCCCTAGTCGTTCTACGGTTCCCGTTTTCCTCCGCAACGCTCCCGTGAGAGTCCATCTATCCATCCGGTTCATCCATTTCTCATGTTGAATCTCTTCCCCCTCATCGGGCTTCATTACGTTACCTCACCGACATTGGAATTCGATTTATGCATATCGTGCTAGGCATATCCTATTTGGTGAGGATTTGGGGATTTGGTATTCGATTTGGGGATATC
Organism: Bromus sterilis; assembly: GCA_950022295.1. Classification (NCBI taxonomy): domain Eukaryota; kingdom Viridiplantae; phylum Streptophyta; class Magnoliopsida; order Poales; family Poaceae; genus Bromus; species Bromus sterilis. The sequence goes on from OX465597.1 coordinate 337,439,405, forward strand.
CGATTAGGGATTTGAGTACTCCAAGCGGGATTTGGGGACATTTAATTTGGGCATACCTATTATCATCCACCATATTCTCCTCCTCATCGTCAAGAATGATGGTGGCGATAGTGTAGGAGGCGGTGTCAAACATAAGCATCCACCATATCTGATTAGCATCTAACATCCCCTCCTCCTTATCGTCGCCCCAAACGATGGGGTGGTAGTGTAGGATGCAGTGTGGTACATAAGCATCCACCATCTCCGATTAGCATGCACCCCTCTCTCACTTGTTGTTCATATATGCAGATCGACCATGCTTCTTCAGAGAACCCCTCCAACGGGGGTAAGGTTCTGACCGACAAAAAGGGCAAGGCGATGGTCAAGGAAAACAACACTCCCAAGAACTTGGGCTGCACCAAGCCCAAATCAGTATCACACATATACCCTCCACTCTACCCACTAAGAGAACCCAAGAACCACACGTGAATCTTATTGTATCACCTTCTCCTCCTAGTGGTTGAATCCGCCACCACCCGTGGGGAGAAAGGAAGAGAATCCCGTTATTGTGCGATGAACAATGGCATCACCGGATCAGTGAAGCTGGAGTACCGATGGTGGATCGACCCCACCCCCCTTCACCAAACTTGTCGACAAATTCTCCGCACTCGACTACATGCGCCTCTCCACCGTCTTTGTCATCTCGTCACCATCGGCTACCTATCTGGTACGCCCTCCCAACTCCTAACCTTTTCTCCGTACATCCATCCTCTTTAGTTTGGCTCCCAGAGGCTCAATTCTGCATTTCTCAGACGCGCTCGCAGGGATATGAACAGTGACGCATGACCTATTAATGTTGACCAGGGGGCTCATTGAGTTCCTAGGTGGATTCATGTACGCCCATCAGAACTCTGTCAGATGCCTCATGGGGTTCTTCCCCAATGAATATGCGGTTGCCCGCTATAAGTACAATCTATAGTAGTAGGAGAAGCTATTAGGGTCGGGATGAAGGAGGGAGCAGAAGCTTTATATATCCTTCCTCCTTGTGTGTCCATTGGCAGCCAACATGACCCCGTGTGCATGGGCTTAAGGCCTCGTGTGAACGTGGTAAACCACCTGACCCTGTGTGCACGTGGTGTCCAATGAGTTTACATGGACCCTGTGTGCACGAACGCTTAGCACCTCATGTGTAGAAGGTAGGATTATAGTAGGCATAAAAAAGAAAAGTCTTGGGCATTCTTGCTTGGACCAGTACAAAAAATAGCAGTTTTTCCGTCTGCCAAAGCTGACGGCAAAGGTGTGAAACCCAGACGACAAAGCCTTTACCATCAGCTTCCTGACGGTGAAGAGTTTGTGAACGACTTAGTCGGCAATGGGTTGCTTTGTCGTCCACTTTAAATCGACCGACGAGAAATGCTTTGCCGTCAGAGAATCTAGCTAGGCTGACGGCAAAGTTAAGATTACACATGTTAATTATTAAGTGGGCCCTCTTACATCTTTGTCGTCTGCTACAAAAAAAAATCACGACAACGTTATTTTCTAAAAAAACAGGCTGCATGTTTGCCTTGTGGCTGTACAGCCCTGCCGTGGTGTTCCATGGCATGAGGAGACCGCTGGAGTTCGACCATGCAATCGTAGTTGAGCTTGAGAGGGTGGTGCCACGTCAGCGATCCATGGGAAGCACTGCCAAGCCAATAGAAAACAACCATTTAAATTTGTGTTTCTTTACCTTGTATATTTTGATAAAAAAGCATGTAAATAATTAGAATTTTTCCATACCTTTTAGGAATCACCATGCTAAATTTCATGTTATTCTCATACTGTTTGCATTTTCAAACAAATACATACAAATACAATTGTTTGGCTATAGAAAAAGATACTTTGTCCTCTGCTTTTTTTCACAGACTGCAAATAGTTGCTTTGACATCTGCTTTTATAAAAGCAGACCGCAAAGCATACGGGGAAAAAGCAGACGAAAAAGAACCGCTTTGCCATCAGTGAAAAAAAAATCATACGCCAAAGTACTCTTTGCCGCTAGCCTGTCTTTGCGGTCCGCAGCAGACGGTAAATTTCCTCTTTGCCGTCAGCCTTGACAAAATGCAGACGACAAAGAAAAAACGGACGGTAAATCTTCAGTATCGTGTAGTGGATAGGATGGTGGGGCTTGTGGCATAGGAAAAAAGTGTGTTTCCAACACTTTCATCCAAGCACCTCGACCCCTCTTGATAGTGCAGTGGTCGTACGACTCAAAGAAACCAAAACCAAAATTAATATTCAAGAAATCGGCAACTATTCGATCATCTAGGGAGCAAGGATTGGTCGTACATTGACCAATTGATCAAAATTAATCGATCGACCACTAATCAGTCATTTTTTATAAATCTCATATTTCCAGTGTTGAAACTAGATTTAGGCTAAATAAAAATGTGATTGAAAAGGCTCTGTCAGGGGAATGACCCCCGGGTAGGGTCACCCAGGGGAAACAATTCATCAAGGCAAAGATCACCGACCTGATGGTCACCGATCTAATCAAGGCCGAGCTAATCAAGAGTAAGTAATAAGTGGGCCGAGCTGTTCAAGTTGAGGGCCGACTGCCCCAGAGATGGCACAATCGGCCTCACCAGGAAGCATTCGGCCGAAGTAAACAAAGTGACATCCGAGCAGAATTACAGGTCGGACATCTGGTACAGGAGCATTCAATGCGTAATCCTTGAAGATCGGGACTGTCAGAGGCATGTGGTCTCCTCCAACGCCGATCACGCGGACAGGCCGACAGGCCTAGGTCTCTAGCTCCACTGTTCACCACCGAGGTCTACATGATAGCGGTATGGTGAGCCGCAAGTCTACACCGGGTCATACGGGAGAACACGATGTGAGGTCCCTAGCTTGTCTAAGGCTGACAGCTGGGCCCTCCCCTTTGTACATTTACCTTTGTACCCCGGGCTCGGCCTATAAGAGCCCCGGGTACCCCTCCTGCGTGAGGGACGACGGAGCACTTATTGCAATCTCATCCACCATAGAGAGAGCCTGGAGAGAGTTGTGCTTAGAGCCCTCTTCTCCTTCCTCTCAAACAGCTCCAGGAGCATTCATTGTAGCCAAAGTTATTGCATATAGATAGCTCGGCAGGACTAGGGGTGTTATCTCTATGGAGAGCCTCGAACCTGGGTACATTGTGGTGTCTCACCGTGTGTTCCCATTCTCGATTCCGGTACCAGCGACACTAATCTCGGTTTGTCCCCCTCTTTAGCCATCCCCATGGCATCTGCCGTTACATATTGACGACAGTTGGCGCCCACCGTGGGGCAGGCCGAGGCGTCGACTGGAGTTATGGTCCGGACGGGACCATCATCTGCATCGCGCGTGCGCTTTGCTTCCGGCCTGGTGATGAGGAGCGGAGCGTGGGACTACGTCATCAACAATGCCTCGCGGTTTGGGGCAGGAATGCCTCTGCCGCACGACGTCATCATTCCTTTCGGCGGACATCACGTCTTCGTCGCGGCACTTCCTGATGTTTTTTTCCAGGGAGGTACAGGTGTTTTCTAGGCTCACGGATCCGTTACCAGGAGGGCCGGATGACGTGGGAGCGGAGGGCACGACTGCGCACATCTGTGCGGAGGTTATGATGGGAGGGAGTGTCTAGTCACCACAGCTCTACTTCAGCAACCCGAGCCGCGAGGGCAGCAACCACAGCACCAGCAGGCCCAAGCAACCCACCGGACGTGCTCAACACTCCTGTAGGTCTTCATGCCAATCTAGCTGTGGCTCATGCCGAGCTGGAGAAGGTGCGCCAGGCTCTGAAGGAGCAGTCAGATCGGATCGACGCTGAAAAGCACCGGATGGAGGCATCCGTTCGGGAGTACAATGCGGCGCACGGTATCCGGAAACGTGTTATCCCACCCCAGTGATTGAGGAGCTCCGAGCGGCAGACCGGGAGGTCAGAAGAGAGCTGGGAGGGGCCCAGCAGCCAGTAGCATCCATCATTGCCATTCCACAGATTTCATGTAGTTCTCCTGTGAAGAACATGAGAGCTGCCGAGCAGATCGCCACCGAGTTGGAGCACTTGGAAGGAGAAGAGCTGCGGGAGAGGACGCGCCGAATGCGCAACCTCATAACCACAGCAAACCAGCAGCAGAAGGCGGCCACCGAGCATCAAGGGCCACTGGCTTCAAAATCAGTTCGGGCAACCGCGGGTGCAAATCAGCCGAATGCGCCACCTCGGCAACAGAGGCAGGGATCTTCGCCGCATGACAGTTTGCACCGCAACCGGAGGAATCAAGGGGCTGCAGGAGGCAGTCGGAGGGATGAGCCAACAGTCAACAACAGGCGCAATGAACAACCGGCGGTGTCAGTCCGGCCAGCAATAAGTCAGCGTTTAGGTCCCAGAGAAATCACGGATAATGATGCAAGACACCGAATCGAGCAGTTGCAGCAGGATAAGCAACAGGAAGACGATGTGCCGGCGGGTCCAGCATGCTTTGGTCCGCGCATTCGGCAAGAGCAGTTCCGCAAAGGATTCACACTGCCCAGGGACACCCCCAAGTACAATGGATCAGTCAAGCCAGAAGATTGGCTGGTCGATTATATGACCGTAGTCGGCATCGCAGGAGGTGGCCGACGCGTAGCTGTACGCTATGCACCGCTCATGCTTCAAGGTTCAGCTCGGTCCTGGTTGAACAGTTTTCCCAACAATAGTATCAATTGCTGGAAGGATTTTGAGGATGCGTTTGTTCGTAATTTCACGGGTACTTATGAGCGCCTAGGTCTGCCTCGGCACCTGGCACTCTGTGTACAAGGAAAGGACGAGCCCCTTCGCGATTACCTTCAGTGGTGGATCAAGCTCAGAAACACTGCTGAGGGAGTTCATGAAATCCAAGCCATCCAGTACTTTACTGACGGCTGCTTGGACGGGGCTTTGTTGAAGCACAAGCTCCTACGCAAGGTGATAACATCTTTGGCCGATCTGATGAGAATAGGCAATTCATTCGCCGCATCTGATTCTGCAATGCGACCGATCACGTTGAGTCCCAGTGGTTTCATCCAAGGGCAACCATCCGGCTAGCAGCAGCAGTCGGCAGAAGAAAATGGGCCGAACGGTCCCAATCGGCGCGAGAGGCGCGAGATCCAGCGGAACAACAACTTTGGCAACAACAACAACACCCCCAACAACAACAACACAAGCTTTAACAAGAGGAAGGACGAGCCGCCGGATGCCCAATATGGCAGTCGGCAGGTAGCAGTAGTGCAACATCAAGAGGAACAAGGGGCTGCGGGAGGCAGCCGGAAGCAGAAACCTGCAGAAAGGCCGCAAGGTTAGATCAGGCCCCCATACACCTTTGAGGACATGATGAATCAGCCTTGCAAAATGCATAGTGGAGTTGGCAAGCCCGCATCTCACACCACTCGGCAGTGCATCTGGGTTGATCGGTTGGCAAAGGGAGGAGCAGGAAACCTTCCCCCACCCCAGGTCCACCACCAGCAAATGCTCGGCTGCAGTTCCCACGACAGGATGCAGCGTACATGATCTTCACCAGCGAATCGGATGACAAGGGCAGTCGGAGAGCCCGTGAACAGCCAGTCAATGCCACCATGCCAGCAATTTCTCAGAGGATGAACTGGTCGGACAATGTCATAGCATGGGGCCCAGAAGACCACTCGAGCGTAATGCCCAACCCGAGAAGTTATGCGCTCGTGGTGGATGCAATCGTGGCAGCACCTTTGTATTCATGCAAGTTCACCAGGACACTCATTGATGGAGGCAGTGCCATCAACATTCTATACAGAGACACAATGATCAAGCTCGGTATTAGTGAGAGTGAGTTGGAACCCAGCAGGACCGTTTTTCATGGGATAGTGCCCGGCCTTTCATGTACCCCATTAGGCCGCATTCGGTTGGAGGTAGTGTTCGGGTCGGAGGAGAATTTCCGCCGAGAGCCGATCTAGTTCGAGGTGGCCGATCTGAGAAGCTCATACCATGTCTTGCTCGGATAGCCTACAATAGCCAAGTTCATGTTCAACATCATGCAGCCCTACCTGAAGATGAAGCTCCCAGGGCCGAATGGTCCAATCACTGTGTGCGGTGACTACAAGAAGTCACTGGAATGTTCGTCCGCTGGCTCCAGGATGGCCGATTCTCTGGTCATTGATGCAGAGCGGCGTCAGCTCGACAAGGTCGTAGCAATGGCTCAGGATCAGATGAAGGACCCCATGCCGAGCACGAAGGCCAAGAGATCGGATGATGAGACCATATTTCAAGCAGCCAAGGATAACAAGAGGATTACCCTGGACCCCTCCGACCCGAGAAAGTGCGTCATTGTTGGGGCCGGGCTTAGCAGCAAATAGGAAGGCGAGCTCGTCGAGTTCCTCTGTGAGAACCGTGACATCTTTGCATGGTCCCCACATGACATGCCTGGTATACCGAGGGAACTTGCCGAGCACAAGCTTCATATCCGACCTGGATCCAAGCCGATCAAGCAGCCACTTCGGCGTTTTTCAGAAGAGAAGAGAGGAGCAATCGACGACGAGATAGCCAAATTGCTCACAGCAGGATTTATCAAAGAAGTGTTCTACCCAGACTGGTTAGCAAATCCAGTTCTGGTTTCGAAGAAGAATGGAACTTGGCGCATGTGTATATATTACACTTGCCTGAATAAGGCCTGCCCCAAGGATCCTTTTGCGTTGCCCCGTATCGATCAAGTGATTGATTCTACAGCTAGCTGTCAGCTCTTATGCTTTTTGGATGCCACAACAAGCTACCACCAAATTAAGCTTGATGTAAATGATCAAATTAAAACAACTTTTATCACCTCATTCAGGGCTTATTGCTACATCACCATGCCCTTTGGCCTGAAAAATGGCGGCACAACTGATGGCTTCTCGCCCTTCGTTGGTTACCCCAAGTGGAAGGTGGAGATGTAGCGCAGCAGCAAGTTTCCCTCGGTGAAGATACCAAGGTTTGTCTCCTGTAGGACTCCAGAGATGATAAGTAGGTGTCAGCGGCGCAACTGACATGGACCTGCACACAGACACAGATAACTTTGTTCCCAACGAAGTTTAGAGAGGTTGTCAATCTCTCCGGTCTTGTTGTTCACAAAGGGTAAAACACAAGGGATAATGATAGAAATTGGAAAGTAAATGCAGAAAAGTAAATATAGCGTGGAAACAGTAATAAGGATATGGACCGGGATACGTGATGTTCACTAGTGATGTCTCTCTCCCAAAAGACGATAAAACTGCTATGCGAGGTAAAAAAATTACAGAAGGGCAATTGACAGGATTATGAACGCACCGCAATGCTAACTATGCTACAAAAGAAAGGAAGAGGTTCAAAAGCACGGGCAGTATGCCAAAATAAGTAGACCGTAATCCAACTGCATCTACTACTAATCATCCACCTTGAGATATCTATCCAGAACATCTCGCTGGTATTAAGTTGCGAGCCCCACCCAAAGTGTAAACCCAAAGCAACAGACAACTGCATTAAAAAGAACTTTGCGTAAAGTAAACAATCCTTGCAACCGCGGTTACAAGCACCGTTGTTTTCCCCCTTGTGGCAACAACACATCCCCTAGACTCATGTTTCTGTCACTCAAGCGTGTCATCAGGGGGCATGAACCCACAATCGAGCACAACGTTCCCTCTTGGAGTCACTACCTACTACTTGGCCAAAGCAATAAATAGCAACGGAGAACATGCAAGAATTACTTAGGAACAAAAATATAAGAGATAAAAACCAAATATACTACTCTATCACAATCTGAACATAATCTCATAATCCATCAGATCCCATCAAACTCAGCATAGCAACAACAGAAATATTACAAAAGTGCCTCGATCATGTAGGGCAGCTCACGAGGTCTAAACCATGAAGATCAAAGAGGGGAGGAGAACATCACATAGCTACTGATCACGGACCCATGGTCCAAGGAAAACTACTGACGAGACATCCGGGGAGCATCCATGGTGGAGAGGAGACTCCCGGAGGTTAATCCTCCCTCCGGCAGGGTGCCGGGAAGAGGTCTTCTGGTGCTTCCGATCTCGGAAGCGCGGCAGCGGCGGAACAGAGGCGAGTTTGAGAAATAGGGTTCTGTCTTCGGAGTTTCCCCGTGACGGAGAATAAATAGGCGAAGGGGGGCAGCCAGAGGTGGACCAGGGGCCACAGGCGCCCCCTGGCGCGTCCAGGGGTGTGGCCGTGCCGGGTGGCCGCCTGGGCCCCCTTGGCTCCCCTCTGGCCCCTCTCGGGCTCTTCGCGAAGCTTCCTTCACGCTGATTTTTTATCAGAATTTTCCCGAATTTTTCTGGCACTTTTTATATGGGGGAAAACTGAAATAGAAAAACAGCAGAAAACAGGAACTGGCACTGGGGTGCACTGAGTTAATAGGTTAGTCCAAATATGATCAAAAATGTATGAAAGTGTATCTAGATCATAGCAATATCACACAAAACATGCATGGAGCAAGCAGAAATTATAGATACGTTTTGGAAGTATCAGCAACTTATCAGCGTACTATGCAGCGATGCGTCCGGCCTCAGTTAGGTCGGAACATTCATGTATATGTAGATGACCTTGTGGTCAAGTCGGTGCTAGGCTCAACCCTGTTGGATGATCTCAAGGAAACATTCGCAAATTTGCGAGCGTACCAGATCAAGCTCAACCCAGTGAAATGTGTGTTCGGCGTGCCGGCCGGCAAGTTGCTCGGATTTTTGGTCTCCGAGAGAGGAATAGAGTGCAACCCTGAGAATATTGCAGCAATCGAGAGGATGGGCAAACCCAAAAATCTCAGAGATGTGCAGAAGTTCATCGGATGCTTGGCGTCGCTCAGCCGATTTCTCAGTCGGCTGGGAGAGAAGGCAATTCCGCTATATCAGCTGATGAAGAAAACAAACAGGTTCATTTGGACCCCACAAGCGGACAAAGCATTCAAGCAGCTCAAGCGCATGATGTCTACCGCCCCAGTGCTGGCAGCTCCGAAAGAAAAAGAGCCAATGATATTATATTGCAGCAACTACTCGGGTGGTCAGTATTGTTGAGCGTCCTGAAAAGGACAAGGCACAACCGGTCCAGAGGCCAGTATATTATGTCAGTGAAGTGCTCTCAACCTCCAAGCAAAACTACCCCCATTATCAGAAGATGTGCTACGGTGTGTACATGGCGGCGAGAAAGTTGAAGCCTTATTTCCAGGCGCATCCGATCACAGTTGTTAGTTCGACACCATTGGCAGAAATCATTGGCAATCGGGACGCATCTGGTCGGGTGGCAAAGTGGGCCATTGAAATTTCAACACATGGGATCAAGTATGAGCCTCGGACGACAGTCAAGTCTCAAGTTCTTGCAGATTTTTTGGTTGATTGGGCAGAAACTCAATATATACCCCCCTGTCCGGACTCTCAGTTCTGGAAAATGCACTTCGATGGCTCCAGGATGATGAATGGACTAGGGGATGGGGTTGTTCTTACTTCTCCAAAAGGTGAAAAGCTCGAGATGTGCTGGAGATTCACTTTGCAGCATCAAACAATGTGGATGAATATGAATCTTTTGTACATGGTGTCTGATTGGCCAAGGAGATCGACATTCGGTGGATTTTGTGTTATGGCAATTCCGATCTGGTGGTGCAGCAATGCACTGGCACTTGGGATGCAAAAGATGAAAATATGGCAAGATACATATTCCTCGTGCAGCAGTTGTCTGGTTTCTTTGAAGGATGTGAATTCCACCATGTTCCTCGAGCTGAAAATGAAGCAGCAGATGCACTGTCCAAGCCGGGGTCTACCAGAAAGTAAATTCCACCAGGAGTCTCTCTAGAAAACATCCACAAGCCATCCATCAAGCCTTCCCCGGAATCAGGGTCAATCTTTATTCCGGCCGACTTGAAGACGGCAGAGCTCGAGGCAAAGAAGTTGGTCAAGAAGCAAAAGCTAGAGGAGCAGTCGGCCGCACCATGGGCTGCCGATTGCGAACCAGGGGCTGCTGTCGTCAGCTCGGGGACTGAGGGGATCATGCAAGACGCAACCGACCCTTCCTCCTCCGAGCTGCCAGTGGAAGAAGTCGAACAGCCAGAACCAGAAGTAGTTGCTGTAATGGTAATCGTTGCTGCACCATCATGGGCCGAACCGTTCAGAAACTTCTTGGTGGATGACACACTCCCACAAGATGAAGTAGAATCTCGGCAAATCCAGCGCCGATCTGGAGCATACACTATCATCAACAACGAGCTGGTGCACCGCAGTGCAACAGGAGTCCTTCAGCGGTGTGTGGAAGAGGACAAGGGGCTGGAACTGCTCCGAGACATCCACCAAGGCGAGTGTGGTCATCATGCATCAGCAATAGCAATAGTTGCCAAGGCTTTCCGCCATGGTTTCTATTGGCCGACTGCGAAAGCAGCGGCAGAAAAATTAGTAAAGCATTGCAATGGGTGTCAGAGATTCAAAGCGAAGAGCCACTTACTAGCCTCAACACTCAAAACCATTCCTATCACATGGCCGTTTGCGGTTTGGGGTCTGGACATGGTAGGACCTTCCAAAACAGCAAGAGGTGGCATGACACACTTACTGGTAGCAGTGGACAAGTTCACCAAGTGGATCGAGGCAAGGCCGATCAAGAAGCTAGATGGGCCGACTGCGGTCAGGTTTGTGGAGGACATTATGGTCAGATACGGAGTACCGCACAACATCATCACTGACAATGGAACAAACTTTGCAAAAGGGGCGCTAGCTCGGTTTGCCTCCCAGCAGGGCATCCGTCTAGACGTAGCATATGTAGCTCACCCCCAGTCAAATGGTCAAGCAGAGCGGGAAAATGGTCTCATTCTGTCCGGCATCAAGCCAAGATTGATGGAGCCACTAGAGAGAGCACCTGGCGCATGGCTCGACGAGCTACCAGCAGTGCTTTGGAGTTTGCGTACCACACCGAACCTTTCAACTGGATTCACTCCCTTCTTCCTAGTATATGGCGCTGAAGCAATGCGCCCCTGTGACATTGAATTCGATTCACCTCGTCACGCCATGTACACGGAGGCAGAAGCCAAGGAAGCTCGCGAGGACGGTGTTGATCTAAGAGAAGAAGCATGTCTCCTGGCCTTGTCCATGTCGGCAATATACCAGCAGAAGCTGCGTCACTACCACAACAAGAAGATCCGTCCCCTAGCTTTTCGTGAGGGTGACTTGGTGTTGCGCCGAATCCATAAATCGGATGGCCAGCAGAAGTTATCCTCTCCTTGGGAAGGTCCATTCATCGTCAGTCGAGGGCTAAAAAACAATGCATATTACCTCATTGATCTCAGGAAGCCGACCCAATATGTGGACACTTCTGGGAAAGAAACGGAGCGTCCTTGGAACGCCGAGCCGTTATATCCGTTTTACAGTTGAGAGGTATTGTTGTATCCCTTCCCTTTGTGGAAATATTATCAATGAGAATAGCCGTGCGTCCATGGGGCTGCAGTCGGCAGGAGTTATAAAATTATTTGTGTATATGTTTTCCAATCCTAAGGTCGGCAAAAGCAGACCCGGGGACTGTCAACAACAATAATAATAATGTGATATCCCAAAACCAAGGAGTAACAGGGTAACATCGTAGCATCCTAAGCATGCATACTAAGCAGGGGCTGAGCAACGAGCAATAGTAACATAGCAGTACATGGTTTGCTGGGAGGGGATATGGCTGTATCGGTTTGAAAGAGGCTGTAAACATGTGGTAGGATCAAACATCGAACCTATCCTATTCTAGCATGCAAACCGCTGGTTGAAATAGAATGGATCATAAGTAATCTATAGTCCTTGCCTGTTGATAAGTCGGGTTCCGAAGGTGTAGTTGATCGTAAGCTCGCATCGTCTCCGAGAGGTACCCGCGGAAGCACACAAGACGGTAAACACTGGAAAGCAATCAACGAGCAAGCACTCTATTACTATGAAGCAATCACGAGCAAGCATCAACAGGAAGGCAACACGAGGCAATGCACTACGACATCACATCTATCGTCGAGAGCGGTTACTAACAGGTTAAGTGGAGTACTCGTCACACATGACGATACCGCACATTTAGAAAGGTTCAAGTTGTTTAGCTACACAAGGTGAGAAAAGGTTGTTAACATGACATTTCATTCAAGCATGGCATAGCACACAAACATGACAAGAGGTGAAGCATAAGGTAAACTATCTATGTTAGTCAATTTAAGTGAGGCACAACCTAAACATGGCATAACACTAAGTACCCCACGACAATTAAAAGATTTGGTACTGTTCTGCCCTAAACCATATTTTAGATTGGTTAACAACAGAAAACAATAGCACAAACACAAAGTACATGAAAAACTAATCAAGTTACATGTAAAGAACACTCCAAACGGATTTACGGTTAAAAAGAGAAGCACAATCAGTTTGGAACATAATCTGCCAACATCAGGAAGCACACTTTAAAGTAATGCATAAACATGATAATGAATGCAAACATGCTCACAAATGATTTGCAACTAAAGTAGACATGGCAGGGAAGGCATGGCAAAAGAAATCATGCAAAAAGGCATCATGGTTCACTATTTATAAGCAACACAAAAAGCTATAAAACATTACTAGTCTAGGACTTAGTGAAAATCAGGAAAACAGGGCATAAACTGTTATTTTCATGCTGTAAAAATAGGAGAAAAACTATATGCAAAAGTGCACCAACATGACATAGCAATATATGAGCATGGAGTAGACATGATGGTGATCAGGTACAAACAAGAATCATGGTCATAGGCATAACGGATCAAAAGATATTAAGCAAACAACATGGCATCGGAAAGTTACAGACTTAGATAAAAACAGAGGTGGCTATCAAAAACAGCAGGATAGCAACTTTGGAGCTAAACATAACTATAATCAGGAATGTAAACATGACAATGCAATACATATAATGAAAGTAGACATGATGCTTAACAATATGCAACAAGAATCAATGCAATAGACCTCATGGATGTGTCACAATCATCAATCAAACTTGCAATAAAATAACAGCAACATGAATTTCCAGAGATTAACAATAGTTAACAGTCCGATGCCCACTTCAACAATGATTAACAACATCAAGATGGACTCGAATCAAAATGCTCACAAAAGATGGATTGAAGTACACATAATTCTAAACAATTTTCCTTTTGGGCGCAACACGATCCGAGCTACAGTTTGATCGCAAATCTACTCGCAAAAATGAATCGACAACACAATAATTCCAGACTTAGAAAAATTACAAAGGGTTCAATCTGAGGAAAAAAATACAAAAAAAATACAAATAAAAAAAAGGGGCGGATCGGGCTGCTCACCCTGGGCCTTGAGGCCCATCTGGCCAGCTGGAGACTGCGGGCCAATAGGGGGCTGGTCTGGGCCTTTGCGCCGGTTGGCCTTGAAGGCGCGGCGGCCCATAGCGGCTGGCTGGCCCGTGCCGCACCCGAGCCGAGCAGCCGCGCCGGCTGGCCGCGCCGGCGTCGAGCGGCGGGCTCCGGCGGCTCGGAGGAGGGGGCGCGGGGTGCGGGGCGTCGAGGAGGAGCCAGATCGGGCCGCCCCTTGCCGGATCCGGGCGGCGGCTGCAGGCGGCGACTGTCTTCCAGGGGGCGCGGCTCGAGCTCCTTCTGGCCGCCCATGGCGCGCCGACGGTGAGGTGGGCCTGGACAGGGAGAGGAGTAGGCGGGTGAGGCAGAGGGGAGAGGGAGAGGAGAGGGAAGCCGGAGAGAGGTGACCCGGGCGGCGCGCAGCTGGTCGCCAGCGGCGGCCGACCGGAGTTGGAGGCGGCGGCGGCCTCTATGAGCTGGAGAGAGAGGAGAGAGCAGCACGGGTTGGTGGGGAGCTCCCTGGGCCGTCGGATCGCGAGATTTGACGGTGCAGAATGGATTTGGCAGAAAAATGGACGAAATTGGGGCTAAATTGCGAAAATGGGGGCTATTGGGAAAATTTGGAGCCAGATCTGAGGGGGTGGCTGCAATTTTTGGCTAGGGAAACCCTACAAAGGGGTGGGGGGACTGGTGGTCTTTATATAGCCTAGGTGGCTGGCAGTTTGTAAAAACATCCCCGGTTTTTCTCTCTCGCGCGCGGTGTTTACGTTTCTGACCGCCGGGGGTCCGCAGGACCTCCGATTCGGCTAAAACATCGAACAAGGTGATCAGCGCGTTGAGCCGGCGGCGTTCATCTCGCGCTGGAACCATTCCGAGAACACTTTCCGACGCGCTATAAAAATAACCCGTTTAATTACTAGACGAGGTTTTTCGTTCCGTTGGCTGCGGCTTGTCTTGTGCGAGTTTCGCGACGATGATCGGGTGAAACCCGGTGTCGCAAAGGTCGAGTGTCAGGGCGGCAAGGGTTGGTCTCCGTTTGGTACGAGATAAGATGGGGAAAAATAATCGCCGATTGATAAATCGGGGATGCAAACACCGCAAACAAATCAGGCAATCAAACAATTCACACCGAAAATAAATTTTTAATTTTTGTGAAATCTGGGCTGTTACAATACAACACCACCAACAAGGGATCTCATCCTAAGATCCTGGACGATCCGAGGATAGGAGGGGAGATAAAAGAGAGACGACGATCTTCAACACCACCAACAAGGGACTCTGCTCCATGTCGACGTCGAACTTCTGTCGAGATACATTTCTGTAGAGAGACGGCAACGTCGGAAAACGAAACCATCGGGAGATCAAGAGGAAGAACGAGAGTTGAAAGAGACGATCAAGGGAAGCATTCTCACTGTAATCGTGAGGATACTGGGCAAGAGAACGGGAGTCAATAAACGACCAAGATGTTACCAGAGTCGGATAGACTAAAGATACTACATGATTTCCCAACCTGAGATCGGAATCGAGACAATACGCTGCAAGCAAGGCAGTGTAACGATTTCTAAACTCCACACACTCGAGACCCTAAGGTTTGAAAGGGGATAAGGCGAGAATTAAAACACTTACGTCACTTGTCCTGACTAGAGCAAGGGTAAGGAGTAAAAAGATTCCTACTCTCCGATAACTAACTTAGTAACTACAAAATAGTTTTGGTCTAGACTCGACTTCGGCCAGAAAAGGATCCTACGGTCGGTAAGGCTCTGATACCAAGTTGTAAGGCCCGATATGCGCTATTGTTCCAAATCTAGATGTTTCCATCCAGATCCGGGGACGAAGCACATATCGGTCCCACCGCGACATATGACAAGCCATATGCCCCGGATTTCCAACATGATATCACAACATTACAGCTACAAGGATAAAACATCTCATACAATCGGCATACAACTGCCTTAATACAATACAGTAGCGGAAGATACATGTCTGAGTACAGACTACAATCAAATGCCTAGTGGCAAAGAGAAAATCATCGATCCCCAAAACCACACGGGTCCAGGCCCGCCGCCGGGATCCGCCTAACTAGTAGTCGTTGAGTCTCCACGTGAAACGTCGATCACCGTACCTGTTGTCGATCAGAACCCTGAAAAGAGTTTGGGGGTAGTATCATGAGTACATAAGTACTCATCATCCAACTGTAGTGCTCAACTGATCCAACAAGGACTTCATCACTCGTCGTTCTAGGACAATTAGTAGTTTACGGTAAGGATGGGGTAAGTGGCGAGGTTGCTGCCGCACTAGCATTTATGAAGTGGCTAACGATCTAGAGAGTAAGATAAGAAGACAAGCATTCGATGAGGAATCGCCTCCAACAAGTCTTGCTATCAACTACTTACGCAAACATAACACCTATCCTATCCTTGTCCTCCTCTTCGCATCCCGACAAAGAAGAAGCAATCGAGGCACACACACGTTGATCAAGTTATATTAAGATGATCTCAGTTGTTGTTGTCTATGAACAAGGAGTAGGTCTCAAGTCATCCATAACCGTGGACACGGCTTCTCGAAAAGATTTAACCCTGCAGGGGTGTACCAACTTCCCATTACAAGGCTCCGCACGCACGGCCATCTCTCTCAGTTGCTACCCATCACAGGCAACCATTTTATGATTTAGTTCCAAGAGATCCGAAATAACAGGTCCCTCTAGCTAACAACGAACAAATCCGGGTGGCCCCCGGTGAGTCAACATCCAGCTCAGGAGCCGGCCGCGCTCCCGATCTGGTCTCTACCGTCTGTCGCAGGTTTGGATTGCTGGTAATTCTCACATGAGGCTGGGTCCTCAGCCGGACAGGTTGGACCAACAAAGAAACTATGTACCCGCTGGCCTAGGTTGTTTTAAAAAGGATGTGTGCCAGGAGCTACCCGACAGACATATATGCATGGTTTTCAAATGGTAAAGCAGCTTGGGCCACCACTAGAAATGTTTGAAGCTAGGTAGGTAAGAAAAGGGGACCTCATAGTATCCCACACGCGGTTAGGCACGCTTAGTATTAGAACCAATACCCGGAACTCGGATCCTAGGTGACTCGAATGGAACAAAGCATCGGGACGGGATAGCCTAGACCTTCCATCCTTCATCGAATATAGTCAACATTATAATAATCATATCATCAACAACAATAATAATGTGATAGCCCAAAACCAAGGAGTAACAGGGTAACATCGTATCATCCTAAGCATGCATACTAAGCAGGGGCTGAGCAACGAGCAATAGTAACATAGCAGTACATGGTTTGCTGGGAGGGGATATGGCTGTATCGGTTTGAAAGAGGCTGTAACATGTGGTAGGATCAAACATCGAACCTATCCTAGACTAGCATGCAAACCGCTGGTTGAAATAGAATGGATCATAAGTAATGTATAGTCCTTTCCTGTTGATAAGTCAGGTTCCGAAGGTGTAGTTGATGGCAAGCTCGCATCGTCTCTGAGAGGTACCCGCGGAAGCACACAAGACGGTAAACACTGGAAAGAAATCAACGAGCAAACACTCTATTACTACGAAGCAATCACGAGAAAGCATCAACAAGAAGGCAACACGATACAACGCACTACGACATCACATCTATTGTCGAGAGCGGTTACTAACAGGTTAAGTGGAGTACTCGTCACACACGACGATACCGCACATTTAGAAAGGTTCAAGTTGTTTAGCTACACAAGGTGAGCAAAGGTTGTTAACATGGCATTTCACTCAAGCATGGCATAGCACACAAACATGACAAGAGGTGAAGCATAAGGTAAACTATCTATGCTAGTCAATTTAAGTGAGGCACAACCTAAACATGGCATAACACTAAGTACCCCACGACAATTAAAAGATTTGGTACTGTTCTGCTCTAAACCATAGTTTAGATTGGTTAACAGGAGAAAACAATAGCATAAACACAAAGTACATGAAAAACTAATCAAGTTACATGTAAAGAACACTCCAAACGGAGTTACGGTTAAAAAGATATAAGCAAAACTAGTTTGGAACATAATCTGCCAACATCAGGAAGCACACTTTAGAGCAATGCATAAACAGGATAATGAATGCAAACATGCTCAAAAATGATATGCAACTAAAGTAGACATGGCAGGGAAGGCATGGCAAAAGGAATCATGCAAAAAGGCATCATGGTTCACTAGTTATAAGCAACACAAAAAGCTATAAAACATTACTAGTCTAGGACTTAGTGAAAATCAGGAAAACACGTCATAAACTGTTATTTTCATGCTGTAAAAACATGAGCAAAACTATATGCAAAATTGCAGCAACATGACATAGCAATATATGAGCATGGATTAGACATGATGGTGATCAGGTACAAACAAGAATCATGGTCATAGGCATAACGAATCAAAAGATATTAAGCAAACAACATGGCATCGGAAAGTTACAGACTTAGATAAAAACAGAGGTGGCTGTCAAAAACAGCAGGATAGCAACTTCGGAGCTAAACATAACTATGATCAGGAATGTAAACATGACAATGCAATACATATAATGAAAGTAGACATGATGCTTAACAATATGCAACCAGAATCAATGCAATAGACCTCATGGATGTGTCACAATCATCAATCAAACTTGCAATAAAATAACTGCAGCATCAATTTTCAGAGATTAACAACAATTAACAGTCCGATGCCCACTTCAACAGTGA
Organism: Bromus sterilis; assembly: GCA_950022295.1. Lineage (NCBI taxonomy): Eukaryota > Viridiplantae > Streptophyta > Magnoliopsida > Poales > Poaceae > Bromus > Bromus sterilis. Next base: position 337,457,385 of record OX465597.1, read on the forward strand.
TTAACAACATCAAGATGGACTCGAATCAAAATGCTCACAAAAGATGGATTGAAGTACACACAATTCTAAACAATTTTCCTTTTGGGCGCAACACGATTCGAGCTACGGTTTGATCACAAATCTACTCGCAAAATTGAATCGGCAGCACAATAATTCCAGACTTAGAAAAATTACAGAGGGTTCAATCTAAGAAAAAAAAACAAATAAAAAAGGGGGCGGATCGAGCTGCTCACCCTCGGCCTTGAGGCCCATCTAGCCAGCTGGAGACTGCGGGCCAAGAGGGGCCTGGACTGGGCCTTGGTGCCGGTGGGCCTTAAAGGCGCGGCGGCCCACAACGGCTGGCTGGCCCGTGCCTCACCCGAGCCGAGCAGAGGCGGTGGCAGGCCGCGCCGACTTGGAGCGGCGGGCTCCGGCGGCTCGGAGGAGGGGGCGCGGGGTGCGGGGCGTCGAGGAGGAGCCGGATCGGGCCGCCCCTCGCCGGATCCGAGCGGTGGCTGCAGGCGGCGGCCGTCTTCCAGGGGGCGCGGCTCGAGCTGCTTCTGGCCGCCCATGGCGCACCGACGGCGAGGAGGGCCTGGACAGGGAGAGGAGGAGGCGGGTGAGGCAGAGGGGAGAGGAAGAGGAGAGGGAGGCCGGAGAGGAGGTGACCCGGGCGCCGCGCAGCTAGTTGCCGGCGGCGGCCGGCCGGAGTTGGAGGCGGCGGCGGCCTCCACGGGCTCGAGAGAGAGAGAGAGGAGAGAGGAGAGAGGAGCACGGGTTGGTGGGGAGCTCCCTGGGCCGTCGGATCGCGAGATCTGACGGTGCAGAATGGATCTGGCAGAAAAATGGACGAAATTGGGGCTAAATAGCGAAAATGGGGGCTATTGGGCAAATTTGGAGCCAGATCTGAGGGGGTGGCTGCAATTTTTGGCTAGGGAAACCCTAGAAAGGGGGTGGGGGGAGTGGTGGTTTTTATATAGACCAGGTGGCTGGCAGTTTGCAAAAACATCCCCGGTCTTTCTCTCGCGCGCGCGGTGTTTACGTTTCTGACCGCCGGGGGTCCGCAGGACCTCCGATTTGGGTAAAACATCGAACTGCGCGATCAGCGCGTCGAGCCGGCGGCGTTCACCTCGCACTGGAATCGTTCCGAGAACACTTTCCGATGCGCTATAAAAATAACCCGTTTAATTATTAGACGGGGTTTTTCGTTCCGTTGGCTGCGGCTAGTCTTGTGCGGGTTTCGCAACGGTGATCGGGTGAAACCCGGTGTTAAAAGGTCGAGTGTCAGGGCGGCAAGGGTCGGTCTCCGTCCGGTACGAGATAAGAGGGGGGAAAATAATCGCCGATTGATAAATCGGGGATGCAAACACCGAGACAAATCAGGCAATCAAACAATTCACACCGAAAACAAAATTTTTAATTTTTGTGAAATCTGGGCTGTTACATCCAGCAGGATCGGAGGAGCAACAACGGTGGTCATTGCATGAATGGCCGACTGCACGCCAGCAGTCGGACGAGCGGTAGAGGTCGGCAGGGCAGCAGTTGGTTGCGCCTATTTTGCGGCAGCATCAGCTCTCTGTTTCTTGGCCCGCTCGGCCTTGGTGGTGTCGGCGGCGACTCTCTTACGAGAAGGCGCAGGAATGTCGGAGGTAGCGGAGGCCGCGGGGGTCGCGCTCGGAGGGACATCAGAGGTGGCAGGGGGAGAAATCGGAGCCACCCTAGGCGCCACGGGAGCGACAGATCGGGCAGCCCTGCAAAACAAAGAGCAAAGTGGGAAAAGTAGTTGAGCAGGATGGAAAGGAGCAAACAGTGCAAAGAAACATACCCAGAAGCTCGGAGTAACTGGGCAGCAAACTTGGCCATGGAGAAGCCAGGGCAAGCAATGTTCAGAGGAGTGAGAGAGAGCGCATGGCCACTCGGCTTGGGGGCAGTCGGACCGGAAGCAGGGCGGCGCGCGCCGTATTTGCCTTTCTTTTTGGCGGCCTTGGAAGTACTTGCGGCGTCGTCGGCTCGGGGGCGCTTCCCTTCGGCCATTGTCTGCTCGGCCGGCTCAAATTCAACGCCGAAATCAACTAGGGAATCAACATCACTGCTCCATTCGGCCATGAAGCGTTTGATGGAGGAATCAGACTCACCCGGCCTTTTGAGCCCGAGCCCGAAAGAAGCAGTCCGAGCTTCAGTCTTGGAATCTGTTTCCTCTTCAAGCTCCAAGTCCTTGGCGTCCTCCTCAGCGCGGTCGGGATGGTAGCCCGAGGCAGACTGTCCGTCCTGCATAGCCCTAGAGCCAATGAACTCCTAGGGAGGAAGGTCCGATCAGAATCACCAAGAGAGGAATAAGAGCTAAGATAAAGATAAGATCAAGAGCACACCATGGGACAGGGCCGATGTCGGTTGTACGCCATCTTTCCGAACTCAAAGGGCGCAACAACCTTGAGGTCGGCGATCTTGTTGATTCGGCGGAGGAATTCAACTTCATTTATGCGGAACGTGGAGATCCGAGTGGGGTCCAGGAGGCTGCTCATATCGCAGATGCGATGGCAGCGCCGCTGTAGCGGAAGCACTCGGCGGAAGAGCCATGTCGCCACCAGGTTGGCAGGTTGCAATCCTTCATCCATCAGGGTTTGGATCTGGGCCATCTGGCGATCCAGGTCGGCGTCCCCGTCCCCTGGCTTTTCGGACCAGTGATACTTCGCAGTCGGAGGCGGCAGAGAGAATTCGAGAAGATTAAGCAAGTCCTTGTCCTTCGGTGAAGAAACATAAAAGAACCCTATCTGCCAGTTCTTGATGGACTGTGGTGGATGGGGATGAGGGTAGAGTCTGATCTTGCGGATATATATGGTGGCGCCACCGCATTAAGCCATCACTTTCACTTCCTCTGTCTTCTTGGCCTTGGGGTCAATAGCAAACACCCTAGTGCCCACTCAAAAACTGCGGAAATAGAAGATCCGGCTCCAGAGTCCAATGGTGGGCCAAACTCCGAGGTAGCCCTCGCACAACGTCACAAAGGCCGAGAGCAGCATGATTGCATTCGCCCGGAGGTGGTGCGGTTGCAAGCGGTAAAAGTCGAGGAATTCGCGGAAGATGTGGCTCACCGGGAGCCCGAAGCCGCGCTGAAAATGCGTGAGGAAGACAACGCGCTCGCCGGCCCGGGGCACGGGCGCAAGCTCGAGGTCGGGAACGCGAAAGTCGAGGTCTGCCGGGATCATGCGAGACCGGTGGAGGAGAGCGATGTGCATTTCGGTCACAATGGACCCCTTCCACGAGCCCCGCTGAGAAGCGGTGGCGCCGACGTCGTCCCCCATGGAGGCGTCGGACTCCGTGGTGGGCGAGGAGAAGCAAGACGAGGACGAAGACGGCGGTGAAGATGGCGGCGGCGGCGGAAATCTGGATCCGCGTCCACCAATCGTGGCGGAGGAGGAGCAGTGGCGGCGGCGGCGGAGTGCGGCCGCGAGGTCCTCGGCGCAACATCTCCAAGCTCCGGGGGCAGTGGCAACAACACGGAGAGGTGCGCGGTGCGCGGCGGCGGAGGCAGAGGAGGAGAGCGCGAGGAAGACGATGGAGTGGGGGTGCGTGGCGCATCTCTCACCCTGCGGGGTATTTAAAGACTTGGCGAGGAGGTAGTGGGATCCGGTGTGCCGATTAGGCAGGCGGTATGGCCGCATGTATCCACAGAGCGGCATCAATTCAGAGCACAGAAGATCCGACGGATGGGACGGGACGTGCGCGCGTGGGTCGAGGCAACGGTTATGGCATGTCAAATCATGGCACGACGTCCCGTATTCTCCGGCGAATTCGAAGCGGCAAGTTTGGTCAACATTCCAGTCAAAATAACCGTTGGGCAGATCGGTTGGGAAGATAAGAGCAATCGGCAGATAGCGAGCAATCGATCAGAGGATCAAGAGCAATCGGCAGATAGCAAACAATCGGCCCATTAAAAGCAATCGGTCAGAAATAAAGATTCAAAATTCCAGAAGTATAGAAGGAACCTGTGCAGGCCTCGCCATGTCTAAGTTCGGCGGGACCTCCGCACTTTAGGGTCTACTGTCGGGGGAATGACCCCCGGGTAGGGTCACCCAGGAGAAACAATTCATCAAGGCAAAGATCACCGACCTAATGGTCACCGATCTAATCAAGGCCGAGGTAATCAAGAGTAAGCAAGAAGTGGGCCGAGCTGTTCAAGTTGAGGGCCGACTGCCCCAGAGATGGCACAATCGGCCTCACCAGGAAGCATTCGGCCGAAGTAAACAAAGTGACGTCCGAGCAGAATTACTGGTCGTACATCTGGTACAAGAGCATTCAATGCGCAATCCCTGAAGATCGGGACTGTCAGAGGCGTGCGGTCTCCTCCAGCGCCGATCACGCGGACAGGCCGACATGCCTAGGTCTCTAGCTCCACTGTTCACCACCGAGGTCTACAGGATAGCGGTATGGTGAGCCGCAAGTCTACACCGGGTCATCCGGGAGAACACGATGTGAGGTCCCTAGCTTGTCTGAGGCTGACAGTTGGGCCCTCCTATCACAACCCCAAGTTAGGTATGTGCTAGGATTATCAAGTCACTTTGCATCATGTTAATTTTTTCAAAAGAAATTGAAATGGGAGAGAGAACACCCCCCAGATGAATTTAATTCAAATGGCCAGATAAAAAGTTTCTCCAAAAATTCCTTTTGCATTTTTGAAAAGTCTTATAAATGAGTGTGATCACATATAAAGTGATTTGGATTCAAACCCATGCTCATAGATTTTTCAAATATTCAAACAGGAGCATGGATTTAAATTTAAACCCCTATTTGAATTAAAGTTCAAATTATTTGAATTTTAAAAATGTCCAAACTTTATAAGTGGCTAGCTATTTATTTTGTAAGGCCACATAAAAATTTGTGGCATTTAAAAAAAATGCCTAGCTAATTAAATTAGCAGGGCCAACACATTACAGAAATAATAAAAAGAAAAGAGAAAACAGAAGGGAAGGCTTACCTCACGCCCAGGGGAGAAGGCCCACTCCACTAGCCTCGGCCCAGCCCAGCCCCTCGCTTGTCGTCTACCTCCCCGCAGCTCCAAGCTGCTCGGTGGAGGCAGAGCGTGGCCACGGCGCCACCTCGACGCCCTGAGGCTTCTAGGCCTCCCGGGGCCTCATCTACACGCCACGGAGACGCCCAGAGAGGCCCCTGCCACTTCCCTCCTCTCGCAGCTCACCTCTCCCTCGCTCCCTCGCCGTTTTTCGCAGCCAACCGAGAGCGCCGCCGCTCACCGTCATGTATCCGCGCGGCCAACAACGACAAACCGCCGCACCGTCGTGTCCCTCAAGCTCGCCGTCGTCGTCTTTGTCTCCTACTCGAAGGAATCGAGCCAAGAAGCTCCCTGGACGTCGCCCCCTTCCTCAGGCTCGCCGCCGGCCGCCGCGCTCCATTGCCCGATTCGCCGCCGTGGTAGCTCCTCTGTCTCCCTAGACCTCTCCGTTGCGCCCAGGGTGAGCATCCGCGTCGTCTCCCCCTCCTCGTTCTCCTCCTCGTGCCCCGTCGCCGTTCATCACCATGTCCGAGCCCCGGCCGCCGCGCAAGTTGACGCCGGCGTGGCCGTGGAGCTCCCCCGTGACCCCCTCGTGCTCTACGGGATGCGGGTGTGCACGGGGCACCTCCCAGTGGCCTCCCCGTGCCAAGAAGTGGCCGGAAACGAACTCCGGCGAGCCCCTCCTCCGTGCCTAGTGGCACCGGCAGCTAACCGCCGGCCGCCATGGTTATTAGGACCTAAACACCGCGCTAATGACCCCCTTTAGCCACTGACAGTGGGCCCCAGGCCAGTTAATTAAACTCTGTTTAATTAACAGAGAGGGATTAACCCCCTCTCTCACTGACCAATGGGACCCAGCCGTCAGAGGCCCCCTGACGTCAGCCCTGCGTCATGCTGACGCAATAAATTGCTAAATGTTTTAAAAGAATCAGAAAAATCTAGAAATGAATTAAACTTTAGAAATTCATAACTAATTCATTTTAACTCCAAATTGGACAAATAATATGTCTAAAATTATCAGAAAAATACAAGGATTCTGAATATGCAACTTGTTTCTATGTTTGACCATTTTAAAATGGGTGAACAGTAGCAAACATGCATATGGCATTCTTTTGAATTCAAATTTGGAGTGAATTTGCAAATGACTTTGCAACACACTTTTTTAGATGGATTCGTCCACACATCAGAGGCTTTACCTCACCTTTACAACATCACTTCATGCTCATACTTTTCAAATAAACATTCATGCATTCAAATGCATTTGAAGTTCATCGATAAATCAAATGGAGTTTGAATTTGCAATTAAATTGCAATATACTCCTTTTAAATGGAATGCTCAACACATCAGTACCATGAACATCACCATTACAACCTTATTCATGTGATTGTGCATTGTACCTTATGTTGATCCTATGATTGTCATGTTGCTGATAGAAGTGGAGCCGGAACCCGAGATCACCCCCTTCGTTGAAGACCCCGTGACTGAACCTCGTCAGCAAGGCAAGCAACCCCCCATTGATCATGTCTATAAAATCCCAATTCCCCCTCAGTCTCGCTTATGCATGTTTAGGAGATCACCTTGTATCGATTCGACCGTGTAGTTGAACCCATATCCGATGCATGACGTATCATCTTGTCACAGTAGTAAGCGAACCACAATCCTAGCTGACATAGGAGTTGATTGATGTCATGTGGCCCCTGCAACTGTTACTGTTTATTGCATGCTTAGTGGTACAATGAGGTTACTTTTGATGTGAGTCGGGATGATAGTGAACATGGTGTTGATGAAAGTGAAACGGTGTTGGTGAATCTACCCTAATACAAGGTGAACGATGAGAGGCTGTGTAGGAGTACACAGTGGGTTGTCTCGTTGAACACCGCCTTAAGCCCGAGTTCTTGTGTGGTGATCCAAGACGAAGAGTACTACCACATGTTGGGCACATGGACCCCCGCTCAACCTACTAACTCACCCCTTCTCAGTTCAATGAGTCGCATTAGTTCGGAGTTCTGGTAGGTCTGTGGCACGGTCTGCGAAGTGGAAGAACGGCTATTCAGATCGGCTTGGGACCCTGCACACATCTTCTGGGACCACATCGGTAAACCGGCCGGGTTCACGATGTGGATTCCAGCCCAGATAGGCGTCTCCATTGAATTTGAGTTGGCTGTAAGGTAAAAGTTGTGGAAATTATCCTCGCCGACACCCGCTTGAAGGGTGGTGAGATCCCGACGGTAATTGATGGTTTCATGTGTGTAGCAGTACACCCCTGCAGGGTTAATAAACTATTTGAATAGCCGCGTCCGCGGTAAGGGACTACTTGGAGAGCTGTGCTCGATTATTAGACAACTTGAACTGGTTACTTCTTGTCAGAACCCCAACTAGGGTAAGTGCTAGGTTTTTTTTGTGCCCTTTGCATCATGCAAAAATTCAAATGAAATTCAAAAATGGGGAAAAGAAAAGCCCTGATAAATTAATTCAAATGGCCAGATAAAAATCTTTTTCCAAAAATCATTTGAACTTTTGGAAAATTCCTATAAATGATGGTGATCAATTTAAAAGTGGTTTGGGTTCATTCCCATACTCAAGGAATTTTCTAAAATTCAAAATGGGCCTTGGAAATTAAATTAAACTCTAATTTGAATTTGAATTCAAATTGTTTGAATTTCAAAAGTCACCAAAACTTGTGAGTGGCTAGTGGCATGAACCCTAAGCCCACATAAATTTTTTGGGGATTTTTAAAAATGCTCTAGTATTTTTGTTTATTGGAGCAAACAAAAGACAGAAAAATAAAAAGAAGAAACGAGGAAACCCTGGCTTCCAGCCCAATTGAACCCCCCCGGCCCACCTGGCCTCGGCCCAGCCCACCTCTCTTGTCGTCTTCTTTCCCCTCCCCCGAAGCTGCTCGCTGGAGGCAGCAGAGCGCTCGGCCGACGCCACCTCGACGCCGAGACGCTTCCAGGCGACCCCGAGCCTTGGACACGCGCCACGCAACGCCCCTGGACGCCCCCATTCCTTTCCCCCTCCTCTGGCTTCCTCTTTGTCTCTCTTCCTCGCGATTCCAGCGCCGCCCGAGCGCCGACGCAGAGCACGCCGTTGTGCCGCCGTAGCCAACGTCGACGAGGCGCCAAGACGTCGTGTCCCTCACGTCCGCCGCCATCGACTTTGCCACCTCACCAACAATCACGAGCTGGAGAGCCCCAACGCCATCGAATCGGAACACGACGTCCCGCCAGCCGCCGAGGAGTTCGTCGACGATTGCGCCGCCGTCCAGCCGTCTCCGACCTCGCCGTTCCCTCCGCTGAAACCGGGGTGAGCAGCCGCCTTGAACCCCTCTCTCCGCGCTCCTCCTCGTGGCCTCTGTCGCCTTTTCCACATGGCCAGGCTACGGCCGCCGCCGCACCTCGATGCCGGCGAGGCTACGACGCCCCCCTTGCCTCCCCGTGGGCACCAGAAGACACGGACGAGCACGAGGAGCGTGCTAGTGGTCTCCCCGTGCTCTCCCATGGCCGGAGACGCCGACACCAGTGAGCGCCGCCGCATGGGATGGTCACCGGCGGCTAACCGCCGGCGGGCCCGATTAGATTAGGACTAACCCCCTGTTAATTGACCCCTAGGTCAATGACAGGTGGGCCCCAGGCCCCCCTAACCCCTCTCTGTTAGTTAAACAGAGGGGATTAAACCCCTCTCCCACTAACAAGCCGACCCCACATGTCAGCCCCCCTGTGACATCAGCACCGCGTCATGCTGACGCATTAAACAGAAAAACAGATTTAAAAGAATTCCAGAAAAATCCAGAAATTGCTTAAAACTTCAATAAATCATAGAAAATTCATATTAACTCCAAATTGGATAAATAATATATGAAAAATTATCATAAAAATGCAAGGATTATGGATATGCAATTTTTTTTCATGTTTGACCATTTTAAAATGGGTGGACAGTAGCAAACATGCATATGGCTTAATTTGAATTTGAATTTGGAGTTTAAATTTGCAATTCAATTGCAATACACTTCAATTAAATTGAATTTACCACAAACCAGTACCCTATACTTCATGTCACAACCTTAACATGTGCTTGTGCATTCTACTTTCGATGTTGCCCCCCTTTGTTGATGATTGCCTCCGATGACAGACGTTCCGAGACGGTGATCACCCCCGAAGAAGAAGACCACCGTTAAGACATGTGTACCGTCAGCAAGGCAAGCAAACCCCATTGATCATGTCTACAAAATCCCATTTCCCTCTCAGTCTCGCTTATGCATGTTTAGGAGATCACCTTGTATCGATTCTACCGCATAGTTGAACCCATATCCGATGCATGACCTATCATCTTGTCACAGTAGTAAGCAAACCACAATCCTAGCTGATATAGGAGTTGATTGATATCATGTGGCCCCTACAACTGTTACTGCTTATTGCATGCTTAGTGGTACAATGAGGTTGCTTTTGATGTGAGTCGGGATGATGGTGAACATGGTGTTGATGAAAGTGAAACTGTGTCGGTGAATCCACCCTAATACAAGGTGAACGATGAGAGGCTGTGTAGGAGTACACAGTGGGTTGTCTCGTTGAACACCGCCTTCAGCACCGAGTTCTCGTATGGTAATCCAAGACAAAGAGTACAACCACACATTGGGCTCACTGACCCCTCTCGGCCTAGTACCTTGATCCGTGTTGACGTCCAGGAGTCACATTAGTCCGGGCCTTCCATTTGACATATGCATAGAAAAAGAGTGAGTGGAAATGATGCATCATCTTAGATATGTGGGTGGATCTGTGAGACAGTGAAACCATCTGTCAGAGGTGGCGTCTCGGTTGCCTACATTGTCTGGGTCCGTTTCGTTGATCCGGCCGGACTCTCGAGCGGTGACAAACTCAGATAGTCGATTCCTGGAATAGACCGGTTGCGAGTGAAGTGTCGTGGTGAACATCCTCGCTGTCACCTCTTGAACGGTGGCGAGACCTGGCGGTAACTAATGGTCATGTGTGTGTAGCTTACACCCTTGCAAGGTTAACAAAACTATTTGAATAGCCGCGTCCGCGGTCATGGACTACTTGGAACCTGTACCTGTATTGACTGGAGACTTGGATAGTGGACTCGTGTACGCTTCTTACCTCAAGTCTGGTACTCGTAGCACAGGACTAGCCAAGTCAAAGCTGACACTTCTGCATGATGAAACCCCACCTCCCTTTACCTTGATACTTGAGCATGAGTAGTGTAGTTCTGATGTAAGTCTTGCTGAGTACGACTTTGTACTCACGCTTGCTTATTCTATGTTTTAGATGAGAACCCGGACCCCGATGGAGTCACTGACCTGAAGCTCGACGTTGACCTTGGTAGTATAGTTCCAGACAGCAGTCTGGTCCCTCGTGGAAGGGCATGTTTGTTGTACAAGGCTTCTCTAAGCCATTTGTTAAACTTGTCTGTACTCATTCCTAATTTGCTTCCGTTGTATGATGTAATGTTGATCACAGACATGTGATCTTTGTATGCTCTATGTGTAAGTCAATAAAGAAGTACTTTGTAGAGTTATGTGATGATACCTGCTGTTCATACTAGGCATGTGTGCTGCGTGTATGTTTATAACATGCATGTCTTAGTATGGGTTTTCGAGACCTTAGTTGTGATCTGGCTGGCGGTCTTTTATAAACCAAGTGGCCCTTAGATGTGCGCAGCTTGGGGCATCGCGATGCGATTGCTCGTGACTCTGTCACGTTCACACTTTGTTGTATGATCGAGCCCGCCCTAGACCCCGACTAAATGATCGGGCTGGTGTAAGTCTATGTAAGAGTTAGGATTCAGTCGATAACATGGTTGAGGAGACTTGTCTATGAGTATGGGGTTCACCACCCATAAGCATTTAGACTTGTGAGCGGACGATGAGGACCCATCTCAGTTGATCATCCGGCCTGGATGGGATGTCCCTCACGTTCGATGCTTTCCGAGAGTGTTCTGTGCTTGGCCTTGTCTGCTTAGACAAGTGGTACGGCTCTCGGCTCTCCATGTGATTGCATCATGACTGGAATTACATACGCCTATTCCGGGTCCCGACAGACTTGGTATCAGAGCAGGACTGTCTGTAGGATTATTCAACCTTGGTCGCAGTCGAGTCTAGCATTCTATAGTTATATAGTTACTTGGGTATAAAGGGAACAACGTAAGGCTTCCTTTTCTCCTTACCCTCATCGATCTGAGTTCTGGGTCACCCTTACCTTTTCTACGGGATGATAGGACTAGGCTCATCTATGTCTGACTAGAACATCTCGTTGTTTGCCTCCTTGTAGTCGTAGGACAGTTGTGGTTGTCCAGAGTCTTCGTGTTGTTGAGTTCCTTGAGGAAGTTATGTCCAATCTCCTCGAGGTTGTCTTGTTTTCCATCCCGGTGTAGCCGTTATGCTGCCGGATTTGTTCCGTGATTCTTGAGTCATTGCCTTCGCATTATACTCTTTTACGTCTTCATCATGTCCTTCTTGTCTTTGATTCCATCATACAACCTATTCTGATTGTTGATTTTTATCACACAGGATGTCCGGTGGAACTCGTAGTGCTGTTAATCGAGACCGTGTTCGGAATCGAAATGATGATGAACCTCTACCACCGCCTTCTGCGGCGGAAATCATGATGGAAGCCGAGCGAATTAGACGTGATCAAACACGCCTTCTGGAGCTCATCGAGAAGAATACCGCCCATCATCGCAATGTGGTTGTGAGCATTCAGGACTTCATCCTCCTCAAGCCACCGGTATTCCGATGTTTTTCTGAGCCCCTTGAAGCTGATGATTGGCTCCGTTCCATCGAGCGTAAGCTTGATACTGCACATGTTTCTCCCGATGACCGAGTTATTTTCGCGGTATACTTCCTGGAAGGTGCTGCTCTTCAATGGTGGGAGATCTATGTTGCTATGCAGCCAGAGGGTCACCTAGTGACTTGGCAGGAGTTCTGTGTTGCCTTTCGAGGGTACCACATTCTGGATGAGTTAATGGAGCGCAAGAAGGAAGAGTTCTGCAACCTGACTCAAGGAGATATGTCCATGCATGAGTATGTGAGAGAGTTCAACCGTCTTGCTCGATATGACCAAGATGAGATCACCACCGATGCCAGAAAGCAGGCAAGGTTCCGCAAGGGACTTAGCCCCATCCTTCGCCATGATCTCAACCTCATCGAATTTTCCACCTTTGAGGATTTAGTCAACAGATCCTTCAGAGCTGAGCATGGCAATGAAATTTTTGAGGAGTCTCGCAAGCATGCTCTTGAGCATGCCCCTTCTTCAAGTTCAGCCCCTCAGAAACGCCGAATTTGGATTCCAACCAGTGTCATACCTCAAAACCTTCTCCAGAGGCCACCACCAAATATATGCCATCCACCTCAACACATTGTTCCTCCCCGGAATGATGATGTGCAATCAAGTAATCCTGCTCCCAGCATTTCAGACAGGGCGTGTTTCACGTGTGGTCTGACAGGCCATCACTTCCGACAATGCCCTACAGTGTTTGTGGCACCCCGTCGACCTAGTCATAAGCCTTCAAAGAAATCCACCACCAAAACCATCCCACCAAAGTTTTCAGCCACAAGTAGTGGATATGTGTACCAAATCTCAGTCGAGGAAACCACTGCTACTTCTGACGTCATCCTTGGCACACTCCCCGTCAATCATGTTCCCGCCTCCGTTCTTTTCGATCCAGGAGCTTCTCATTCATTCATGTCGGAGAGTTATGCACTTCGTCATGAGTTTCCTTTTGAAGAAATGTTTTCTCCAATGATAATTCAAACTCCTGGTTCAAAGTGGCAAACTAATAGATTAAGCCATGGCAATCAAATTGCAATTGAGGGTTTAGTATTCCTTGCTTCACTTATAGCCCTCAACTCTTCAGACATTGATATCATCCTAGGAATGGATTGGTTATCAAGTCAACACGTTTTTCTTGATTGTAAAGCCAAGTCAGTTAAACTTACCCATCCTTCAGGCCAGACCATTGACTACACATCACCCAGCTCTAGAATCCAGATGCATACTTTGAATGTGCTTCCCCTTCCAGACCTTGAAGATATTCCGGTGGTTCGTGACTTCCCGGATGTCTTTCCTAAAGAACTGCCAGGAATGCCTCCTGACAGATGTGTAGAATTCATTGTAGAACCCTCTGTTAGGTAATGTGCTAGGGTTGACAAGTCACTTGCATCATGTTAAAATTTCAAAAGAAATCTTTGAAATCAAAATCAAAAGCAAATTGGGAGAAGGAACCCCCCCAGATGAATTAATTCAAAAGGCCAGATAAAAATCTTCTCCAAAAATTCATGTTAGATTTTTGAAAAGTCTTATAAATGAGTGTGATCACATATCAAGTGATGTGGGAACCACTCCATGCTCATGAATTTTTCAAATATTCAAACAGTGCCTTGGAATTAATCAAAAACCCCTATTTGAGTTAAGATTCAAATTATTTGAATTTTAAAAATGTTCAAACTTTATAAGTGGCTAGTCTATATTATTATGAGGCCATATAAAAAGTTTCAACATTTTATAAAATGGTTTGATATTTTATCATGGCCAAAACAAATTTACAGAAAATAAAAAGAAATAGAAAAGAAGAACAGAAGCTTACCTGGGCAAAGAAGCCTGACTAGTCCCCCCTGGCCTTTTTGGCCCAGCCCAGCCCGCACTCCCTTGTCGTCTTCCCCAGGCCAGCACGCAGGGAGCTGCGTGGCGACCATGCCGTGGCCGCCGACGAGCCCCTGGCCACCTCCTGCTTCTCCCGCGCCACCTCTTCACACCTGGAGATGCCCAGAAGCCCTCCCGTTCCATTCCCCCTCTCCACGAACACCCTCCCCGTCTCCCTCGCCCGATTCCACCGACACCCGTCAAGAACGCCGGAGCGCGCCGCCGCACCTGCGTGGCCAGTGAGCCTGCCGAGCGCCACCGCCGTGTCCATCCTCCTCCCCGCCGTCGTCTACGTCTCCCAGTGCAGCGAATCGAACCCGGAGCCCTCCTAGTCGCCGGAATCAAGCTCGAGCCGTCGCGGGACCCGAAGGACGCCATCGTCGATTTCGTCGCCGTCGAGCCACCTCGGCCTTCGCTGCCACCTCCGTCGAGTTCCTGGTGAGCAGGCGGTTCAAACCCCTCTCTCCCCACCCCTTTTTGATGTCTCCTTGATGATCCGCCATGGAAGCCGGAGCTTCTCGCCGCCGGGATGTTCCTCACCGTGCAACCATGAAGCTTTCGAGTTCGGGGCCATGTCCCTCGTCTTCGCCATGCTCCTCTGCGTCGTTTGCGTGCATCACCGGCTCCAGTAGAGCACCGCCGCGATCTTTTCCTCGAGACCGAGCCACGGCCGCCGCTAGGTCTTGACGACGGCAACGTTCCGGTGCCCCCCGGTGACCCTGTGATGCTCGAGGTGAAGCGCGCGACCACGAGGAGTCGTTTGGTGGTCGCGGCACTTCTTTTGGACGCCGGAGTCGCCGTCCCCGTGGACGCCGCTGCGTCTGGTGGCCAACGGTGGCTAGCCGCCAGCAAGTCCGACGTGGCCACGTCATTAGGAGTTAACCACCCCCCCTAATGACCCCCCACAGCCTATGACATGTGGGCCCAGCCCCCTGGCTAATCCCTGGGTTAAGTTTAAACCGTTTTAAATCGTTTTAATTAACACAGTGAAACTTACAGGTGGGACCCCCCTTGTCAGTGGCCCCCTGACGCCAGCATGAGGTCATGCTGACGCAGTAAATGAATTTCCAGAATAAAATGAATTAAAGAAATTCCAGAAAATCCAGAAAATAGCCCAAACTTTTGAAATTCATAGAAAATTCATATTAACTCCAAATTGGACAAATAATATATGAAAAATGATCAGGATAAAATAAGCTATCCAAAAATACAACTTTAAACTACGTTGAATTTAAATTGGGACCAGTAGCATTTGTCATTTGATTTAATTGGAATTTATTATAATTAAATTCAAATGCTTTTGCACTTTGAACCATGGCAACATGCTACATTTCAACCACACATCAGAGGCATATCATACACATTTCAAAATGCTTCAAATTGATCAAACAATGTCACATGTAACTTGGCTAAGTTTGAATTCAAATTGGAGTTTGAATTTGCAATTCAATTTGCAATATACTCCATTTAAATGGAATTGCTTCACACATCAAAGCATATACATTAAGTTTCAACCTTCCATCATGTGATTGTGCATTGTATTTACTTTGCTACCTTGTTTGTTGTTTGTCGAGTAGAGGTGGAACTGGAACAGGAGGCTGCCCCCTTCGCTGAAGACCCCGAACCCGAACCTCGTCAGCAAGGCAAGCAAACCCCCATTGATCATGTCGATAAAATCCCACTTCCCTCTCATGTCTCGCTTATGCATTGTTTAGGATGATTACCATGATGCGTTTCTACCGCATAGATGAACCCATTCCTTTGCATGACCTATCAATTTGTCACAGTAGTAAGCAAACCACAATCCTAGCAAATGTAGGAGTTGATTGATATCATGTGGCCCCTGCAATTGTTACTGCTTATTGCATTCTTAGAGTGATACCATGATGATACGTTTATGTGAGTCGGGATGGTAGTGATCATGATGATGATGGTAGAAAAGTGTTGGTGAATCTACCCTAATACAAGGTGAACGATGAGAGGCTGTGTAGGAGTACACGGTGGGTTGTCTCGTTGAACACCGCCCTAAGTCCGAGTTCTTGTGTGGTGATCCAAGAGAAAGAGTACAACCACACATTGGGCTCACTGACCTCTCTCCGCTTACTAACTCATCCCTTTCGATGTCCAGATGTCGCAATAGTTCGGAGTTCTGGTAGGTCTGTGGACTGGCTGCTAAGTGAGAGAACGGCTCACCCGAGACCGTCTTATGCACCACACACACATCACTTGGTTCCACTTCGGTAAACCGGCCGGGTTCACGATAGTGGTAGCCAACCCAGGTAGGCAGCTTTCTCGGACTAGATAGGATATGAGGTAACAGTTGTGGTGAGCATCCTCGCCGACACTTCTTGAACGGTGTCGAGTACAAAGGCGGTAACTGATGATCATGTGTGTGTAGCGGTACACCCCTGCAGGGTTAACAAAACTATTCGAATAGCCGCGTCCGCGGTTATGGACTGCTTGGAAAGCTTAGCTTGATTATTAGACAACTGGAACTGGATACTTCTAAAACACACCAAGATAAGTGTGAGTGCTATGGCGTGCTTTCTCGTGGGGAAGTCGAGGAAGGCACCATAGTGGTGTAATTGGTTGGAGAAAGTAGTGGAATCGTGTACGCTTCTTACCTCAAGTCTGGTATTCATAGTTCAGGACTAGCCAAGTCAAAGCTGGCACTTCTGCAAGTGAAACCCCACCTCCCTTTACCTTGATACATATGCATGAGTAGTATAGCTCCTATGTAAGTCTTGCTGAGTACGAATTTGTACTCACGTTTGCTTAATCTATGTTTTAGATGAACCCACTGACCCCGAAGGTGGCTTCTTCATCGAGCTGGACGACTGAAGATCAAGCTAGTCTAGTCCCAGTCAGACGACTGGTTCCCTCGTGGAGGGCATGTGTTTAAATAAGGCTTCTTAAGCCATTTGTTAAACTTGTCTGTACTCAGACATACTTTGCTTCCGCTTGTTGTTGTAATGTTGGATCACATGTTTGTGATCTCTGTGTGCACTCTATAAGAGTTATCAATAAAAATGTATACTTTGTAGAGAATTGCAATGATACCTGCTGTTCATACAAGGCATGTGTGCTGCGTGTATGTTTATAACATGCATGTCTTTGTATGGGTTTTCGAGACCTTAGTTGTGATCTGGCTGGCGGTCTTTCATACACCAAGTGGCCCTTAGATGTGCGCAGCTTGGGGCATCGCGATGCGATTGTCCGGGACTCTGTCTCGTGCACACTTTTGTCGGGACCCGGGGTTAGCGTATGCAAGTACAGCTAAGACATAGTCATATGGAGAGCCAAGAACCGTACCCACTTGTCTAAGCAGACAAGGCCAAGCACATAACGTTCTCGGAAAGCATCATACGTGAGGGGCATCCCATCCAGGCCGGATGATCAACTGAGATGGGTCCTCATCGTCCGCACACAAGTCTAATGATATGGGTGGTGAACTCCCATATTCAAAGACAAGTCGCCTCAACCATACTATCAACTATCTCAAAACTCTTACATAGACTTACTCCAGCCTGATCACTTAGTCGGGGTCTAGGGCGGGCTCGATCATACCACAAAGTGTGCACGAGACGGAGTCTCGAACAATCGCATCGCGATGCCCCAAGCTGCGCACATCTAAGGGCCACTTGGTGTATGAAAGACCGCCAGCCAGAACACAACTAAGGTCTCGAAAACCCATACAAAGACATGCATGTTATAAACATACACGCATCACACATGCCTTGTATGAACAGCAGGTACCATTGAAATTCTCTACAAAGTGTACAATTTTATTGATAACTCTTATAGAGTGCAAACAGAGATCACAAACATGTGATCCAACATTACAACACACACGGAAGCAAATTATGTCTGAGTACAGACAAGTTTAACCAATGGCTTAAGAAGCCTTATTTAAACACAAGCCCTCCACGAGGGAACCAGTCGTCTGACTGGGACTAGACTAGTTGGTCTTCAGTCGTCCAGCTCGATGAAGAAGCCACCTTCGGGGTCAGTGGCATCATCTAAAACATAGATTAAGCAAACGTGAGTACAAAGTCGTACTCAGCAAGACTTACGTAGGAGCTATACTACTCATGCATATGTATCAAGGTAAAGGGAGGTGGGGTTCACTTGCAGATGTGCCAGCTTTGACTTGGCTAATCTTGAACTACGAGTACCAGACATTAAGGTAAGAAGCGTACACGAGTCCACTACTTTCTCCAACCAATACACCACTATGGTGCCTTCCTCGACTTCCCCACGAGGAAGCACGCCATAGCACTCACACTTATCTTGGTGTGTTTTAGAAGTATCCGGTTCAAGTTATCTAATAATCAAGCTAAGCTTTCCAAGCAGTCCATAGCTGTTGACGCGTCTATTCGAATAGTTTTGTTAACCTTGCAAGGGTGTACCGCTACACACACATGATCATCATTTACCGCCTTTGATCTCGACACCATTCAAGGGGTGCCAGCGAGGATGCTCACCACAACTGTTACCTCATAGCCGATCTAGTCCGAGAAAGCCACCTACTTGGGTTGGTTACCACAATCGTGAACCCGGCCGGTTTACCGAAGTGGACCCAAGTGATGTGTGCGTGGTGCATAAGCCGGTCTCGGATGAGCCGTTCTCTCACTTAGCATCCAGACCACAGACCTACCAGAACTCCGAACTATTGCGACATCTGGACATCGAAAGGGATGAGTTAGTAAGTTGAGAGGGGTCAGTGAGCCCAATGTGTGGTTGTACTCTTCATCTTGGATCACCACACAGGAACTCGTACTAGGGCGGTGTTCAACGAGACAACCCACCGTGTACTCCTACACAGCCTCTCATCGTTCACCTTGTATTAGGGTCGATTCACCAACACTTTTCTACCATCATCAACATGATCATTCCCATCCCGACTCACATCACAGTAACAACATGGTATCATACTAAGCATGCAATAAGCAGTAACATTGCAGGGACCACATGATATCAATCAACTCCTACATTTTCTAGGATTGTGGTTTTCTTACTACTGTGACAAAATGATAGGTCATGCAAAGGAATGGGTTCAGCTATGCGGTAGAAACGAAGCATGGTGATCATCCTAAACAATGCATAAGCGAGAAATGAGAGGGAAGTGGGATTTTATCGACATGATCAATGGGGGTTTGCTTGCCTTGCTGACGAGGTTCGGGTTCGGGGTCTTCAACGTAGGGGGTGACCTCGGGTTCCGGCTCCACGTCTATCAGCAACATGACAATCATAGGATCAACAGAATGTACAATGCACAATCACATGAATAAGATTGAAAGGGTGATGTTCATGGTACTGATGTGTTGAGCATTCCATTTAAATGGAGTATATTGCAAATTGAATTGCAAATTCAAACTCCACATTTAAATTCAACATTTACCAAGTTACATGTGACATGGTTTGATCATTTTGAATCATTTTCAAATGTGTATGATATGTCTCTGAAGTGTGGTTGAATTGTAGCTCAATTCCATGGTCCAAGTAGCAAGATCATTTGATTTGAATTTGAATTAAATTCAAATAAACCAAATGACATATGCTACTGGTCCCAATTTAAATTCAACTCAAACATAGTTGAAAGTTGCATATTTGGAAAGATAATTTTCTCCTGATCATTTTTCATATATTATTTGTCCAATTTGGAGTTAATATGAATTTTCTATGAATTTCCAAAGTTTGGGGTATTTTCTGGAATTTCTGGAATTCTTTTAATTCAAATAATCTCTGGAAATTCATTTAAAATGATTTATTGCGCAAGTGCTGACGTCAGGGGGGGGGGGGGCTGACAAGGGGGTCCCACCTGTCAGTGGCTGGGTTCACTTAACCGGTGGGTTAAGTTAATCCAGTGGCTTAATTAAGCCACTGGGCCCACTGGTCAGTGACCCAGGGGGTCATTAGCCGAGTAATTAACAGGGGGGCTTTGGGCTGACACGCCGGCGGCTAAACGCCGGCGACTGGAGTCACGTCGGCGCTGCTCGTTCTTCCTCTCCTGGCCTCCAAACTCTGCGCCGAGACCACCGTTCGAAAGCCCGTGAAGAGCCGCGTCGGAAACACCACTTGTACGTCGCCGGGGAGGTCGCGTTCGTCGACTGCTTCGACCTTGGCGGCGACAGAACCACGGCGAGGTCGCAGTCGTTGTTGTGGTGCACGGTTGGAGTCGATTCAGGGCTTGTTCGAACGCTAGCACGTGCAGGAGTCAAACGCGTGCACTGGGGGTTCACGACGAGCACTGGAGCGAGGAGGACGACGACCATGGCGGCGAGGTGCTCGGGTTCCCATGGCGGATCCGGCTAGAGGAAGCAATCGAGGGGGGAGAAAGAGGGGTTTCGCTTGCGAGCTCACCCTGAATCTATCTGGAGTGGTGGCTTGCTAGGGGAGGCGCTGGAGTTGCCGGAATTCAAAGTCGATCCACGGCGGCCGGCGATGAAGACGACGAAGCTAGCGAGCTCGTGGAGGCGTCCGGCTCCGATTCCTTTCACAGTTCGATGAAGACGACGACGACGAACTCCCTGGACACCTTGGCTTGGCTCCTCGATGTCGATGGCCGCGAGTCCGCACGGCTGCGCTCCGGCTAGGCTACGGGTGGGCCGCTGTTCTTCGTGGCGAGGACGAACTGGAGGGCGAGGAAGGAGGGGAAAGTGACCTGGGCTTCTCCAGAACACGCGGGCGGCGAGAAGGAGGCAGGGGGGGGTCACTGTGGAGCTACCACCGCGACGGCCACGACATGCCGGGCACGCAGCTGTGTGCTCGTGCCCGGGGAAGACGACAGGGGAGTTTCCCTGGTGGGCTGGGCCGGCTGGAAAGGTGGGCCTCGCCCCTGGCGAGAGGTAAGCCTTTTTCTTATTCTCTTCTGTTTAATCTTTCCTTTCTTTTCTGTAAATTTGTTTTGACTTTGGTAAAAATACCAAATCATTTTATTAAATGCTGAAAACTTTTATGTGGCCTCATAATAATATAGACTAGCCACTCATAAACTTTCAACATTTTTAAAATTCAAATAATTTGAATCTTAAATCAAATAGGGGTATTTCTTTAATTCCAAGGCACTGTTTGAATATTTGAAAAATCTATGAGCATGGGATGGGTCCCACATCACTTGATATGTGATCACACTCATTTATAAGACTTTTCAAAAATCTAACATGAATTTTTGGAGAAGATTTTTATCTGGCCTTTTGAATTAATTCATCTGGGGGGGTTTCCTTCTCCCATTTTGATTTTGAAAATGATTTCAAAGATTTCTTTTGAAATTTTGACATGATGCAAGGTTACTTTGATCCTAGCACATTACCTAACAGAGGGTTCTGACAACTTTGTAGTATGATCGAGCCCGCCCTAGACCCCGACTAAGTGATCGGGCTGGAGTAAGTCTATGTAAGAGTTATGAGATAGTCGATAGTATGGTTGAGGCGACTTGTCTTTGAATATGGGAGTTCATCACCTATATCATTAGAGTTGTGTGCGGACGATGAGGACCCATCTCAGTTGATCATCCGGCCTGGATGGGATGCCCCTCACGTACGATGCTTTTCGAGAACGTTCTGTGCTTGGCCTTGTCTGCTTAGACAAGTGGGTACGGTTCTCGGCTCTCCATATGACTATGTCTTAGCTGGACTTGCATACGCTAACCCCGGGTCCCGACAGACTTGGTATCAGAGCAGGACTGACTGTAGGACTAGTAGCCTTGGCCGAAGTCGATTCTAGCCTTCTATAGTTATATAGTTACACTGGGTATATATGGGAACAACGTAAGGCTTCTTTTTTCTCCTTACCCTCATCGTTCTGAGTTTTGAGTCACCCTCATCTTATTCTACGGGAAGATAGGACTAGGCTCACCTCTGTCTGATTAGAACATCTCGTTGTTTTCTTCCTTGTAACCGTAGGAAGGCTGTGATCGGTTGGTTAGAGTGGTTATGCTCCCTGAATTATTACATCGTATGTAAGTGCTGTTTCCATGTTGTAAGAAATTGTATTTTTCTTGCAATTACAACCGTTATGCTGTCCGAGTCATTCCAGGTTTATCTCATAATCTGATGCATTTGCAAACTCCTTCTTTCTGTTTCAGATGGAAGATCTTCCCCCTCGGCAGATTGTTCGTCTGACCCGGTGCCTCGGTGTGCGTGGCCATCCCGCCACGTTGATCGAGATGATGTCCTATGTGGGATATCGATGGTATCCTGAGTACACCGTCGAGGAGCAGTTCGACGACTTCAATCAGACCCAGTTCCACTGCATTGTCCGGATCTACCCGCACCACGTTGGAGTCCCTCAGCCTATCCATTTTGGACATGGCATTGGCATGACCGAGAACATGGCTGTGCAGGATGCTGCATACTCATGTATTACACTGCTGAGAGAGGAGCACACTATGCTGAGAGAGACCTCGTTCCGCTATATCCCTGCTGCACTTCCAGGAGAAGAGGGATATTACACCAGACTCTAATCAGATCACTCTGCAGAAGATCCAGCACTTCAGATGACTGCTAGATTTGCTAGTGATCGAGATCGTGATGCACGCGCTCTTCGTTTTGAGCTTCACGCCACCCGTGTTCTTCTGTATCGAGCACTGACACTATTGGCACCCTTCGTGAGTGTTGGATCAGGTGAGTATGATGCTATCTACCCTGTGAGGACTCAGATGCCTTCTCGAGTTGCTTGGCCCGAGATTGGAGGCATGTTTCCACCCCGTGGTCCTGTGCTTCCACCCTACGCTGGACCTAGGCCCCATCCTTGCCCAAATGGATATCAGGGTCCACAGGCCTCCGTGTTTTCCGATGGTCACCTTCAGCTACCGGGATACGCGGGTAACTTTTACGAGGACTACTATGGAGATGGAGATGAGTGAGACCGCTTGTGGTCTTACTTAGTGAGGATGTAGTAGTATCTTAGTATATTGTACGCAAGGTGTCTAAGTTCCAGAGGCTTAGATAAATAATGTATTGGAAGTCAGAGTGCCTCTGAAGGATGTATCATCTTCATCACGTTTGTATTAGCTTGGTGCTTGTACTAAAATGATGTATGGTTTGTATGAAAGCTTGTGAATATATGGCTTGTATGCTTTTATCACCATGTTGTCAAGATGATTACTTCCTTTGCTCTGTAATCCTTCCAGTACTTCAATACCTTGTTTAGACTCTTCAAATCAACTCTGTTTGACTTTGGGTTTTCACCTTCAGGATGTCTCAAGGAACCCGTGGCGAGCTTGGTCGTAACCAGGGTCGTGGAAATGACCAGGAGGAAGGCAACCTTCCACCCCCACCCACGATGGCTCAGGTTCTGATGGAGGTTGAGAGGAACCGCCTAGACTCTCACCATCTACTGGAAGTCATTGCTCGCAACACCACTCAGCAGCGCAACGAGTTGGTGTCCCTGAACGACTTCATCCGGCTTCATCCCCCGGTTTTCAGTTACTCCACCGAGCCCCTTGACGCCGATGACTGGCTTCGCAGCATCGAGAGGAAGCTCCAAGCAGGACATGTTGCAGATGGTGACAAGGTCAGCTATGCCACCTATCACCTTGAAGGTGCAGCTAGCTCTTGGTGGGAGAACTTCCTGAAAATGCGTCCCGTTGGACCACCCGCATCTTGGGATGAATTCTGCACTTCCTTCTGCGAGCACCACATTCCCAAGGGTCTTATGGACCGCAAGCGTGAGGAGTTCTGCAACCTCACCCAAGGCAGAAGGACTGTTGACGAGTTTAGTCGTGAGTTCAACCGACTGGCTCGCTGTGCTACTGAAGAAGTCTCCACCGACGCAAAGAATCAAGAGAGGTTCCTACGCGGACTCAATTCCGGACTCCGTCGTGAGCTCAACCTACATGACTTTGCCACCTTTCAGGTCCTTGTCAACAAGGCCATCAAGGCAGAGGGCATGAACACCCCCAATGACTTTCGCAAACACCCTAGATACGATGGTTCATCCAGTTCCGGCTTCCAGAAGCGCAAGATCTGGATCCCCAATAGTATGTTCCGCCAGAACAACCCACCGAGGACATCCTATGTGGCGCCTCGTCCACCAACTCAGTTCCACCCAGCTCCACCAAACAACCCAGCTCCACGCACTGTCTTTGGAGCCTGTTACAAGTGTGGTCAGGCAGGCCACTACTCTCGTGAGTGTCCCCAGAACCAGATCCAAAATCAGAATGCTCCACCCCGTGCCGGAGGCAACAACAATGGTCGTGGCAAGCCACCCCAGAAGGTCTACACCGCCAAACCCGCTCCTCCCGCCACTCGTGGACGTGTGAACCAGATTGCCGCCGAAGAGACTGACGACACTACTGACGTCATTCTGGGTACGCTCCCAGTCAATTATGTTCCTACTTCCGTTCTTTTCGACCCAGGAGCATCTCATTCATTCATGTCGGAAAGTTATGCACTTCGTCATGAGTTATCCTTTGTTGAATTGTCCACCCCAATGATTATTCAAACTCCAGGGTCAAGATGGCAAACTAATAGAGTAAGCCATGGTAATCAGATTGCAATTGAGGGTTTAGTATTCCTTGCTTCACTCATAGCCCTCAAGTCTTTGGATATTGATGTCATCCTTGGCATGGATTGGCTATCAAGACATAATGCCTACCTGGATTGCAGAGGCAAATCCGTGAAACTAACCAAACTAACCCACCCTCCAGGCAAGACCGTCATCTATACCTCACCCAGAACAAGAACCCAAGTGCATTCTTTGAATGTACTTCCCCTTCCTGAACTTGAAGATGTTCCGGTGGTTCGTGACTTCCTGGATTTCTTTTCTGAAGAGCTGCCGGGCATGCCACCCGACAGATGTGTAGAGTTTATAGTGGATCTTGTACCAGGAACCGCACCAATTTCTAGACGCCCATACAAAATGGCCCCACGTGAGTTAGCTGAGCTTAAAACCCAACTGGAAGCTTTGTTGGAAAAAGGCTTCATCCGCCCTAGCTCATCGCCATGGGGTTGCCCCGTTCTGTTCGTAACGAAGAAAGATGGAACAGAAAGGATGTGCGTAGACTATCGCCCGCTAAATTTAGCAACGATAAAGAACAAGTACCCATTGCCCAGGATCAATGATCTTTATGATCAACTTGCATGATCCTCTGTATTCTCACAGATGGATTTGAGATTGGGTTATCATCAAATCAAGATCCGAAATGAGGACATTCCCAAAACGGCTTTTACTACTCGTTATGGTCTTTACGAGTACACCGTCATGTCCTTTGGTTTAACCAATGCCCCCGCCACTTTCTCACGCATGATGAATTCGATCTTCATGGAGTACTTAGATAAATTTGTTGTGGTTTATCTCGATGACATTCTCCTCTACTCGAAGAACGAAGAAGAACATGCTGAACACCTAAGGCTGGTATTGATGAAACTTAGAGAGCATCGCCTGTATGCTAAATTCTCCAAGTATGAATTTTGGCTACCAGAAGTGACCTACTTAGGCCACGTGATTTCTGCAAAAGGCATTGCTGTGAATCCCGAGAGAGTTCAGGCCGTCCTTGACTGGACTCCACCTGAATCGGTTAAGCAAGTTAGGAGTTTTCTTGGCCTAGCCAGCTATTGCCGTCGCTTCGTCGAGAACTTTTCTAAAGTTGCAAAGCCTCTAACTGAAATCCTCAATAAAGATATGAAATTCCTATGGACTCCCAAGTGCGAGGAAAGCTTTCAAGAGCTAAAAAGAAGGTTGACTTCTGCACCCGTACTTGCACCTCCAGATACCAAAAAGGATTTCGAGATCTATTGTGACGCATCACGGCAAGGGTTAGGATGCATACTTCTGCAAGATCGACATGTGGTAGCTTATGCTTCACGCCAGTTGCGGCCACATGAAGAGAACTATCCTACCCATGACCTTGAACTCGCTGCCGTAGTTCATGCCCTAACAACTTGGGGACATTACCTCCTTGGTAATCGTTGTGAGATCTATTCCGACCACCAAAGCCTCAAATACATTTTCACCCAGCCAGATCTTAATCTCAGGCAAAGACGCTGGATTGAGTTGATAAAAGATTATGACTTAGGAATTTCTTACACCCCAGGCAAAGCCAATGTCATGGATGATGCACTAAGTCGTAAGTCGTATTGTAACAACCTCATGTTACAACAGTATCAACCACTTCTTCATGAGGAATTTTGCAAGCTCAATCTTGAGATTGTTCCTCATGGCTATCTTTCTACCTTGGTGGCGAAACCAACTCTTGAGGATCAAATCATAGTTGCCCAAAGGCGTGCACGAGGTGTTCGTCGGATCAAGGAGAACATTGCTAGCGGAGTTGCTAAATGTTTCTCCACAAATAGTAAAGGAACGGTATTCTTTGGAAATCGTTTGGTAGTACCTAAGAATAGGGAACTAAGACAACTCATCCTCAAAGAAGCCCATGACACACCCCTCTCGATTCATCCCGGTAGCACAAAAATGTACCGAGATCTACGCTAGAGATTTTGGTGGACTAGGATGAAGAGAGACATTGCGCAATTTGTTGCCGAATGTGATGTTTGTCGTCGCATTAAGGCAGAACATCGAAGACCTGCTGGTACACTTCAACCTTTGCCTATTCCAGAGTGGAAATGGGACAAAGTCGGTATGGACTTCATCACCGGCTTTCCAAAAACCCAGAAAGGAAACAATGCCATCTTCGTTGTCATAGATAGGCTTTCCAAAGTTGCTCACTTCCTTCCAGTTCGCGAGTCTATAACTGCTAGCCAGTTATCCGACTTGTACGTCTCTAGAATTGTATCCCTTCACGGTGTTCCTTTGGAAATCAATTCTGATCGCGGTAGCCTTTTCACCTCTAGATTCTGGGGAAGCTTTCAGAATGCTATGGGAACTCATCTCTCCTTTAGTACAACTTTCCATCCTCAGTCTAGCGGTCAAGTCGAAAGGGTTAACCAAATTCTTGAAGACATGCTCAGAGCTTGTGTTATCTCATTCGGAAATAATTGGGAGAAGTCTCTTCCATTCGCCGAATTTTCTTATAACAATAGTTTTCAATCTAGTCTAAACATGGCTCCTTTTGAACTCCTTTATGGACGACGATGTCGAACACCTTTAAACTGGTCAGAAACCGGTGAAAGACAATTCTTTGGACCGGACATGATCAAGGAAGCAGAAGAGCAAGTTCGCATTGTTCGTGATCAATTGAAAGCAACCCAGTCTCGTCAGAAAAGCTACTATGATCGTCATCATAGGCAAGAGAGCTACAATCTGGATGAGAAGGCTTATCTTTGGGTTACTCCTCTGAAGGGAACCCAACGTTTCGGTATCAAAGGCAAGTTGGCCCCACGTTACATCGGACCTTTCCGCATTCTTGCCAAACATGGAGAAGTTGCCTACCAACTTGAACTACCCCCGCACCTTTCCCGAGTACATGATGTATTCCATGTGTCCCAACTCAGGCGTTGCTTCAAGGACCCCATCCGCGAAGTCGACCATGAAACGCTTGATCTCCAAGATGACCTTTCTTATCGAGAATACCCCGTTCGTATTCTTGATTCCGCAGAGCGTGTCACTCGTCGTCAGAAGATTAAGTTTCTGAAAGTGCAATGGTCACACCACTCTAAGAGAGAAGCTACGTGGGAAAGAGAAGACCGTCTCAGTGCCGAGTACCCCACCTTCCTCTCGTAGACTTCTGAATCTCGGGACGAGATTCTGTTGAGTGGGGGCGAGTTGTCAGAAACCTCTATTAGGTAATGTGCTAGGGTTGAAAAGTCACTTGCATCATGTTAAAATTTCAAAAGAAATCTTTGAAATCAAAATCAAAAGCAAATTGGGAGAAGGAACCCCCCCAGATGAATTAATTCAAAAGGCCAGATAAAAATCTTCTCCAAAAATTCATGTTAGATTTTTGAAAAGTCTTATAAATGAGTGTGATCACATATCAAGTGATGTGGGAACCACCCCATGCTCATGGATTTTTCAAATATACAAACAGTGCCTTGGAATTAATCAAAAACCCCTATTTGAGTTAAGATTCAAATTATTTGAATTTTAAAAATGTTCAAACTTTATAAGTGGCTAGTCTATATTATTATGAGGCAATATAAAAAGTTTCAACATTTTATAAAATGGTTTGATATTTTATCATGGCCAAAACAAATTAACAGAAACGAAAAAGAAATAGAAAAGAAGAACAGAAGCTTACCTGGGTAAAGAAGCTCGACTAGTCCCCACTGGCCTTTTTGGCCCAGCCCAGCCCGCACTCCCTTGTCGTCTTCCCCAGGCCAGCACGCAGGGAGCTGCGTGGCGACCATGCCATGGCCGCCGACGAGCCCCTGGCCACCTCCTGCTTCTCCCGCGCCACCTCTTCACGCCTGGAGACGCCCAGAAGCCCTCCCGTTCCATTCCCCCTCTCCACGAACACCCTCCCCGTCTCCCTCGCCCGATTCCACCGACACCCGTGAAGAACGCCGGAGCGCGCCGCCGCACCTGCGTGGCCAGTGAGCCTGCCGAGCGCCACCGCCATGTCCATCCTCCTCCCCGCCGTCGTCTACGTCTCCCAGTGTAGCGAATTGAACCCGGAGCCCTCCTAGTCGCCGGAATCAAGATCGAGCCGTCGCGGAACCCGAAGGACGCCATCGTCGATTTCGTCGCCATCGAGCCACCTCAGCCTTCGCCGCCACCTCCGTCGAGTTCCTGGTGAGCAGGCAGTTCAAACCCCTCTCTCCCCACCCCTTTTTGATGTCTCCTTGATGATCTGCCATGGAAGCCGGAGCTTATCGCCGCCGGGATGTTCCTCGCCGTGCAACCATGAAGCTTTCGAGTTCGGGGCCATGTCCCTCGTCTTCGTCATGCTCCTCTGCGTCGTTTGCGTGCATCACCGGCTCCAGTAGAGCACCGCCGCGAGCTTTGCCTTGAGCCCGAGCCACGACCGCTGCTAGGTCTTGACGCCGGCGACGTTCCGGTGCCCCCCGGTGACCCTGTGATGCTCGAGGTGAAGCGCGCGACCACGAGGAGTCGTCTGGTGGTCGCAGCACTTCTTTTGGACGCCGGAGTCGCTGTCCCCGTGGACGCGGCCGCGTCTGGTGGCCACCGGCGGCTAGCCGCCGGAAAGTCCGACGTGGCCACGTCATTAGGAGTTAACCACCCCCCCTAATGACCCCCCACAGCCTATGACATGTGGGCCTAGCCCCCTGGCTAATCCCTGGGTTAAGTTTAAACCGTTTTAAATCGTTTTAATTAACACAGTGACACTTACAGGTGGGACCCCCTTGTCAGTGGCCCCCTGACGCCAGCATGAGGTCATGCTGACGCAGTAAATGAATTTCCAGAATAAAATGAATTAAAGAAATTCCAGAAAATCCAGAAAATAGCCCAAACTTTGGAAATTCATAGAAAATTCATATTAACTCCAAATTGGACAAATAATATATGAAAAATGATTAGGAGAAAATAAGCTATCCAAAAATCCAACTTTAAACTATGTTTGAGTTGAATTTAAATTGGGACCAGTAGCATTTGTCATTTGATTTAATTGGAATTTATTCAAATTAAATTCAAATGCTTTTGCATTTTGAACATGGCAACATGCTACATTTCAACCACACATCAGAGGCATATCATACACATTTCAAAATGTTTCAAATTGATCAAACAATGTCACATGTAACTTGGCTAAGTTTGAATTCAAATTGGAGTTTGAATTTGCAATTCAATTTGCAATATACTCCATTTAAATGGAATTGCTTCACACATCAAAGCATATACATCAAGTTTAAACTTTCCCTCATGTGATTGTGCATTGTATTTACTTTGCTACCTTGTTTGTTGTTTGTCGAGTAGAGGTGGAACCGGAACAGGAGGCTGCCCCCTTCGTTGAAGACCCCGAACCCGAACCTCGTCAGCAAGGCAAGC
This sequence comes from Bromus sterilis, assembly GCA_950022295.1. NCBI lineage: Eukaryota > Viridiplantae > Streptophyta > Magnoliopsida > Poales > Poaceae > Bromus > Bromus sterilis. The sequence goes on from OX465597.1 coordinate 337,486,876, forward strand.
AAACCCCCATTGATCATGTCGATAAAATCCCACTTCCCTCTCATGTCTCGCTTATGCATTGTTTAGGATGATTTCCATGATGCGTTTCTACCGCATAGATGAACCCATTCCTTTGCATGACCTATCATTTTGTCACAGTAGTAAGCAAACCACAATCCTAGCAAATGTAGGAGTTGATTGATATCATGTGGCCCCTGCAATTGTTACTGCTTATTGCATTCTTAGAGTGATACCATGATGATACTTTTATGTGAGTCGGGATGGTAGTGATCATGATGATGATGGTAGAAAAGTGTTGGTGAATCTACCCTAATACAAGGTGAACGATGAGAGGCTGTGTAGGAGTACACGGTGGGTTGTCTCGTTGAACATCGCCCTAAGTCCGAGTTCTTGTGTGGTGATCCAAGATGAAGAGTACAACCACACATTGGGCTCACTGACCCCTCTCAGCTTACTAACTCATCCCATTCGGTGTCCAGATGTCGCAATAGTTCGGAGTTCTGGTAGGTCTGTGGCCTGGCTGCTAAGTGAGAGAACGGCTCACCCGAGACCGGCTTATGCACCACGCACACATCACTTGGGTCCACTTCGGTAAACCGGCCGGGTTCACGATAGTGGTAGCCAACCCAGGTAGGCGGCTTTCTCGGACTAGATAGGCTATGAGGTAACAGTTGTGGTGAGCATCCTCGCCGACACTTCTTGAACGGTGTCGAGTACAAAGGCGGTAACTGATGATCATGTGTGTGTAGCGGTACACCCCTGCAGGGTTAACAAAACTATTTGAATAGCCGCGTCCGCGGTTATGGACTGCTTGGAAAGCTTAGCTTGATTATTAGACAACTTGAACTGGATACTTCTAAAACACACCAAGATAAGTGTGAGTGCTATGGCGTGCTTTCTCGTGCGGAAGTCGAGGAAGGCAACATAGTGGTGTAATTGGTTGGAGAAAGTAGTGGAATCGTGTACGCTTCTTACCTCAAGTCTGGTATTCGTAGTTCAGGACTAGCCAAGTCAAAGCTGGCACTTCTGCAAGTGAAACCCCACCTCCCTTTACCTTGATACATATGCATGAGTAGTATAGCTCCTATGTAAGTCTTGCTGAGTACGACTTTGTACTCACGTTTGCTTAATCTATGTTTTAGATGAACCCACTGACCCCGAAGGTGGCTTCTTCATCGAGCTGGACGACTGAAGATCAAGCTATTCTAGTCCCAGTCAGACGACTGGTTCCCTCGTGGAGGACATGTGTTTAAATAAGGCTTCTTAAGCCATTTGTTAAACTTGTCTGTACTCAGACATACTTTGCTTCCGCTTGTTGTTGTAATGTTGGATCACATGTTTGTGATCTCTGTGTGCACTCTATAAGAGTTATCAATAAAAATGTATACTTTGTAGAGAATTGCAATGATACCTGCTGTTCATACAAGGCATGTGTGCTGCGTGTATGTTTATAACATGCATGTCTTTGTATGGGTTTTCGAGACCTTAGTTGTGATCTGGCTGGCGGTCTTTCATACACCAAGTGGCCCTTAGATGTGCGCAGCTTGGGGCATCGCGATGCGATTGTCCGAGACTCTGTCTCGTGCACACTTTGTGGTATGATCGAGCCCGGCCTAGACCCCGACTAAGTGATCGTTCTGGAGTAAGTCTATGTAAGAGTTATGAGATAGTCGATAGTATGGTTGAGGCGACTTGTCTTTGAATATGGGAGTTCATCACCTATATCATTAGACTTGTGTGCGGACGATGAGGACCCATCTCAGTTGATCATCCGGCCTGGATGGGATGCCCCTCACGTACGATGCTTTCCGAGAACGTTCTGTGCTTGGCCTTGTCTGCTTAGACAAGTGGGTACGGTACTCGGCTCTCCATATGACTATGTCTTAGCTGGACTTGGATACGCTAACCCCGGGTCCCGACAAGTACCCTGTTCGTATTCTTGATTCAGCAGAGCGTGTCACTCGTCGTTAGAAGATCAAGTTTCTGAAAGTACAATGGTCACACCACTCCGAGAAGGAAGCAACATGGGAAAGAGAAGACCGCCTCCGTGCCGAGTACCCCACCTTCCTCCCGACGACTTCTGAATCTCGGGACGAGATTTTTTTGAGTGGGGGCGAGTTGTCAGAACCCCAACTAGGGTAAGTGCTAGGGTTTGTTTGTGCCCTTTGCATCATGCAAAAATTCAAATGATATTCAAAAATGGGGAAAAGAAAAGCCCTGAGAAATTAATTCAAATGGCCAGATAAAAATCTTTTTCCAAAAATCATTTGAACTTTTGGAAAATTCCTATAAATGATGGTGATCAATTTAAAAGTGGGTTGGGTTCATTCCCATACTCAAGGAATTTTCTAAAATTCAAAATGGGCCTTGGAAATTAAATTAAACTCCAATTTGAATTTGAATTCAAATTGTTTGAATTTCAAAAGTCACCAAAACTTTTGAGTGGCTAGTGGCATGAACCCTAAGCCCACATAAAAGTTTTGGGGATTTTAAAAAATGCTCTAGTGTTTTTGTTTATTGGAGCAAACAAAAGACAGAAAAATAAAAAGAAGAAACGAGGAAACCCTGGCTTCTAGCCCAACTGAACCCCCCCGGCCTACCTGGCCTCGGCCCAGCCCACCTCTCTTGTCGTCTTCTTCCCCCTCCCCCGAAGCTGCTCGCTGGAGGCAGCAGAGCGCTCGGCCGACGCCACCTCGACGCTGAGACGCTTCCAGGCGACCCGAGCCTTGTACACACGCCACGCAACGCCCCTGGACGCCCCCATTCCTTTCCCCCTCCTCTGGCTTCCTCTTTGTCTCTCTTCCTCGCGATTCCAGCGCCGCCCGAGCGCCGACGCAGAGCACGCCGTCGTGCCGCCGTAGCCAACATCGACGAGGCGCCAAGCCATCGTGTTCCTCATGTCTGCCGCCATCGACTTCGCCACCTCACCAACAATCACGAGCTGGAGAGCCCCAACGCCATCGAATCGGACCACGCCGTCCCGCCGGCCGCCGAGGAGTTCGTCGACGATTGCGCGCCGTCCAGCCGTCTCCGACCTCGCCGTTCCCTCCGCTGGAACCGGGGTGAGAAGCCGCCTTGAACCCCTCTCTCCGCGCTCCTCCTCGTGGCCTCTGTCGCCTTTTCCACATGGCCAGGCTACGACCGCCGCCGCACCTCGACGCCGGCGAGGCTACGACGCCCCCCTTGCCTCCCCGTGGGCACCAGAAGACACGGACGAGCACGAGGAGCGTGCTAGTGGTCTCCCCGTGCTCTCCCATGGCCGGAGACGCCGACACCAGTGAGCGCCGCCGCATGGGATGGTCACCGGCGGCTAACCGCCGGCGGGCCCGATTAGATTAGGACTAACCCCCTGTTAATTGACCCCTAGGTCAATGACAGGTGGGCCCCAGGCCCCCCTAACCTCTCTCTGTTAGTTAAACAAAGGGGATTAAACCCCTCTCCCACTGACAAGCCGACCCCACATGTCATCCCCCCCTGTGACATCAGCACTGCGTCATGCTGACGCATTAAACAGAAAAACATATTAAAAGAATTCCAAAAAAATCCAAAATTTGCTTAAAACTTCAATAAATCATAGAAAATTCATCTTAACTCCAAATTGGATAAATAATATATGAAAAATTATCAGAAAAATGCAAGGATTATGGATATGTAATTTGTTTTCATGTTTGACCATTTTAAAATGGGTGGACAGTAGCAAACATGCATATGGCTTAATTTGAATTTGAATTTGGAGTTTAAATTTGCAATTCAATTGCAATACACTTCAATTAAATTGAATTTACCATAAACCAGTACCCTATACTTCATGTCACAACCTTAACATGTGCTTGTGCATTCTACTTTCGATGTTGCCCCCCTTTGTTGTTGATTGCCTCCGATGACAGACGTTCCGAGACGGTGATCACCCCCGAAGAAGATGACCACCGTTAAAACTCGTGTATCGTCAGCAAGGCAAGCAAACCCCATTGATCATGTCTATAAAATCCCATTTCCCTCTCAGTATCGCTTATGCATGTTTAGGAGATCACCTTGTATCGATTCTACCGCATAGTTGAACCCATATCCGATGCATGACCTATCATCTTGTCACAGTAGTAAGCAAACCACAATCCTAGCTGATATAGGAGTTGATTGATATCATGTGGCCCCTACAACTGTTACTGCTTATTGCAAGCTTAGTGGTACAATGAGGTTGCTTTTGATGTGAGTCGGGATGATGGTGTACATGGTGTTGATGAAAGTGAAACTGTGTCGGTGAATCCACCCTAATACAAGGTGAACGATGAGAGGCTGTGTAGGAGTACACAGTGGGTTGTCTCGTTGAACACCGCCTTAAGCACCGAGTTCTCGTATGGTAATCCAAGACAAAGAGTACAACCACACATTGGGCTCACTGACCCCTCTCGGCCTAGTACCTTGATCCGTGTTGACGTCCAGGAGTCACATTAGTCCGGGCCTTCCATTTGACATATGCATAGAAAAAGAGTGAGTGGAAATGTTGCATCATCCTAGATATGTGGGTGGATCTGTGAGACAGTGAAACCATCTGTCAGAGGTGGCATCTCGGTTGCCTACATTGTCTGGGTCCGTTTCGTTGATCCGGCCGGACTCTCGAGCGGTGACAAACTCAGATAGTCGACTCCTGGAATAGACTGGTTGTGAGCGAAGTGTCGTGGTGAACATCCTCGCTGTCACCTCTTGAACGGTGGCGAGACCTGGCGGTAACTGATGGTCATGTCTGTGTAGCTTACACCCTTTCAAGGTTAACAAAACTATTCGAATAGCCGCGTTCGCGGTCATGGACTACTTGGAACCTGTACCTGATTATTAAACAACTTGAATGGATACTCAAAAACTCGCAAGATAAGCGTGAGTGCTATGGTGTGCTTCCTCATGGGAAAGTCGAGGAAGTAACCACAGTGGTGTATTCACTGGATACTTGGATAGTGGACTCGTGTACGCTTCTTACCTCAAGTCTGGTACTCGTAGCACAGGACTAGCCAAGTCAAAGCTGGCACTTCTGCATGATGAAACCCCACCTCCCTTTACCTTGATACTTGAGCATGAGTAGTGTAGTTCTGATGTAATTCTTGCTGAGTACGACTTTGTACTCACGTTTTCTTATTCTATGTTTTAGATGAGAACCCGGACCCGGATGGAGTCACCGACCTGAAGCTCGACGTTGACCTTGGTAGTATAGTTCCAGACAGCAGTCTGGTCCCTCGTGGAAGGGCATGTTTGTTGTACAAGGCTTCTCTAAGCCATTTGTTAAACTTGTCTGTACTCAGACCTAATTTGCTTCCGTTGTATGATGTAATGTTGATCACAGACATGTGATCTTTGTATGCTCTATGTGTAAGTCAATAAAGAAGTACTTTGTAGAGTTATGTGATGATACCTGCTGTTCATACTAGGAATGTGTGCTGCGTGTATGTTTATAACATGCATGTCTTAGTATGGGTTTTTGATACCTTAGTTGTGATCTGGCTGGCGGTCTTTGATACACCAAGTGGCCCTTATATCTGCGCAGCTTGGGGCATCGCGATGCGATTGCTCGTGACTCTGTCACGTGCACACTTTGTTGTATGATCGAGCCCACCCTAGACCCCGACTAAGTGATCGGGCTGGAGTAAGTCTATGTAAGATTTAGGATTCAATCGATAACATGGTTGAGGCGACTTGTCTATGAGTATGGGGTTCACCACCCATAAGCATTTAGACTTGTGAGCGGACGATGAGGACCCATCTCAGTTGATCATCCGGCCTGGATGGGATGTCCCTCACGTTCGATGCTTTCCGAGAGTGTTCTGTGTTTGGCCTTGTCTGCTTAGACAAGTGGGTACGGCTCTCGGCTCTCCATGTGATTGCATCGTGACTGGAATTACATACGCCTATTCCTGGTCCCGACACTTCTAAAACTCGCAAGATAAGCGTGAGTGCTATGGTGTGCTCCTCGTGGGGAAGTCGAGGAAGTAACCATAGTGGTGTATTGGTTGGAAATGTAGTGGACTCGTGTACGCTTCTTACCTCAAGTCTGGTACTCGTAGTTCAGGACTAGCCAAGTCAAAGCTGGCACTTCTGCTTTTGAACCCCACCTCCCTTTTACCTTGATACATGTGCATGAGTAGTATAGTTCCTACGTAAGTCTTGCTGAGTACGACTTTGTACTCACATTTTCTTATTCTATATTTTAGATGAACCCACCTACGTGATGGTGGCTTCTACCCGAAGCTCGAAGAATGAAGACTCAGACCAAGACCAAGCTAGTGTAGTCCCAGTCAGACGACTGGTTCCCTCGTGGAGGACTTGTGTTTAAATAAGGCTTCTTAAGCCATTTGTTAAACTTGTCTGTACTCAGACCTACTTTGCTTCCGCTTGACTGTTGTAATGTTGGATCACATGCTTGTGATCTCTGTGTGCACTCTGTAAGAGTTATCAATAAAGTTGTATACTTTGTAGAGAATTGCGATGATACCTACTATTCATACAAGGCATGTGTGCTGCGTGTATGTTTATAACATGCATGTCTTTGTATGGGTTTTCGAGACCTTAGTTGTGATTTGGCTGGCGGTCTTTTATACACCAAGTGGCCCTTAGATGTGCGCAGCTTGTGGCATCACGATGTGATTGCTCGAGACTCTGTCTCGTGCACACTTTGATGTATGATCGAGCCCGCCCTAGACCCTGACTAAGTGATCGGGCTGGAGTTGTCTATGTAAGAGTTATGAGATAGTCGATAATATGGTTGAGGCGACTTGTCTGTGAATATGGGAGTTCATCACCCATATCATTTAGACTTGTGTGCGGACGATGAGGACCCATCTCAGTTGATCATCCGGCCTGGATGGGATGCCCCTCACATTCGATGCTTTCCGAGAACGTTCTGTGCTTGGCCTTGTCTGCTTAGACAAGTGGGTACGGTTCTCGGCTCTCCATATGACTATGTCGTAGCAGGACTTGCATACGCTAACCCCGGGTCCCGACACCTCCCCTTTGTACATTTACCTTTGTACCCCGGGCTCGGCCTATAAGAGCCCCGGGTACCCCTCCTGCGTGAGGGACAACGGAGCACTTATTGAAATCTCACCCACCGTAGAGAGAGCCTGAAGAGAGTTGTGCTTAGAGCCCTCTTCTCCTTCCTCTCAAACAGCTCCAGGAGCATTCATTGTAGCCAGAGTTATTGCATATAGCTAGCTCGGCAGGACTAGGAGTGTTATCTCTACGGAGAGCCCCGAACCTGGGTACATCGTGGTGTGTCACTGTGTGTTCCCATTATCAATTACGGTACCAGCGACACAAACCTCGGTTTGTCCCCCTCTTTAGCCATCCCCATGGCATCTGTCGTTACATATCAACGCAGGCTCAAATGAATAAGTTCTCAATACAACAAACATTGTTATCGTCTAAGTGAAAAACTTTGACGTTTGGGACATCTCCATTCATGTTCATCTCAATGCTTGAGGTATTGATACTTGCTACTTTGGGTACTGTTCGTCAATTACGCCTCTATGACCTTATATGAAAAAAATGATTTACATGAAAAAATCACCTCATCGTGGAGATTTATTTTTATTTTTTATTCATTTAAATCCTAGTTCGGAAGTAAAAATATAGTCAACACTGTTAGGCCCGACTACGATGGCAATATTTCCCCTGATCACAAACGCCTAGACGCTCATGTCTGATACAGTGAGCCAATTATTAAGCCTACAATATGGTATCTCATGAAAAATCGTTCAATAGAAAAGTTCTTTCCCTCGTCAAGGCAAACAACTTTGAGTTTGGATTATTTGATGTGAGGTCATATGTAGCCTGTGAATCCCAAAAACTGAACTATTGTATTTCGACCATGGCCGGTTAATTGGTTGCTAGACCGATCAATCATTGATTAATCGACTGACCAAATAATTAGGCTAAATTGTAATAATCTACAAAGCTAGATGCTGTGCAACGATTAATTAGCTGCTTAATTGTTGACTCTGCTAAGTTTTGTAACATTGACCAAAACTTTGAGCCATCTAAAATCCATGCCTTTAACATTTTTAAATTAAGGATCAACCATCCTTCAATTTAAATAAACATCCAAGAGGTCAATGATTTGAGATAAACTTAGTAACCATCATTAGTTCCACTAACTAAATTTTCATCACACCAAGGCATTCATTTAAGGATAAATGCACTTTCAAAAAGTATAGGGGCATTCGGTGTAAAAATGATGCTCTGTCTCGATCAAAAAGCGTTGACCACATGAAGCCGTGACAGAAGGTTATTAATGTGACCTTTCAGGCAAACCTAAGGAAAAACTAGGCAAAATTAAAAGTAAGGAAAAAATCCCACAGGTAAAAACCAAATAGGGGAAAAGAAGCAATTGCCACTTATCATACGGTGTTGCTTATCTTACCTTATAATTGTATTCACCTCATTGTACTTGTGGAACTCATGGTAACATTTGTTTAGCCCCATCTTAATATTTCACCTTGCCTGTACTTGCTAATAATCAATTAATTTTGTACCCCCCTCTAGATCCATTTCAATCCTTTCAGCCACTTGAGGGGGATGACCAATCGACATCGAATTCCCAAACCCCCAACCATCTATGTCTCCCGACGAGGATCGGCCTCGGAAAATCGCATGGTTAGGAACCCTGGATTTATATCGTAGAAATGAGATGCAGGTTGGCGATACTACTCGGCTAACAGGAGACAGGGATTTACCTAGGTTCAGGGCCCTCGATCGGTGAAACCCCTACTTCCTGTTCTTTGTATTATGATGGAGGCGATTACAATGGTGGTCGAGGCTAGATCGCTCAGGACCGGAGGTGTTGCTATGAAATTGAGATGCCTTAGACGTCCCCTCTCCCAGCCTTTATATACTAGGATGGGTCGCAAGAAGTTCATCTAGGTTTATAGAAGTAGTTGCCTAATCTAGTTTTAGTCTTGGACGCCAAGTCGCAGCTTCCATAATCGCAAAGGACTCCTACGTCGGTGCTTTGAGTGGGCCAGCCATGGGCCGGTCGAAGCTTTCAATGGGCCTTCTGTCTTGACATGCACCAGCTACCCTCATCTATAGGAGTCGCGGGGACACCCCCTCGTCAGTAGCCCCCGAGTGCTTGGGGGACTCGAAGAGTCGCGCAGACACTCAGGTCCATAATCGTCTCCAATTGTGCGTGTCGCTTTCCCGCGAGTCGTCGGTTGTTAGCCACAAAAGATAGTTTATTCAAGGGTTGCTAAGCTGAAAGGGCCTAAAATAATCGACTGGTTGAGCCTTGGTGAATTGCTCTAGTGGTAAATACCTCAGTAGCCTAATCAAGCCCGTGTCCCTTGACACAAACTTGGATACAACCGGTGTCTAGCAATGTAACACCCCAGGTGTCACGCTACAGTGATCACCTTATCTAATGCCAAGTCATTATGATTTGCAAATTTTAATCACCCTTGATCATGCCTCAGGTCAAATGCAAACTCAATTGAATTTCCAAAACAAAAGTGAATATAAAAGTTGAACCAAAAATTGTGCAAACATTTTTATTAAATGAATAAAAGTCAGTAGGTCATATTAAAATAGCATAGGTAAATTGTTGCAATGTAAAATGTTTTAAACAAATCAAAACAGTAGAAAAACCACCATATTTAATCCCATTTAAATAAAATAAAATTGCAAATGATTTTATTTTAGTCTCAAACTTTCTGTGGTATTTTTATAAAGTGTAGCACTAATTGAGGAACTATTTTGCCTTTTACAAAAATCAACTGCTTTCCAAATAAAATAAAACAGAAAGGGGAATGCACAACTGAGAAATAAACCCAGCCCAACCCCTACCCCCTTCTTCTTCCCTATTCATTGGGGGGGGGGCGTGTGTAACAGCCCAGATTTTCAAAAAAATAAAAAATTTTGTTTTCTGCATGAATTGTTTGATTGTCTGATTTTTTTGCGGTGTTTTCACCCCCGTTCATCGATCAACGATTATCCCTCCTCTTATCTCGTACTGGACGGGGACCGACCCTAGCCAGCCTAACACTCGACCTTTGCGACACCGGGTTTCACCCGATCATCGTCGCGAAAACCGCACGAGACCAGCCGCAACCAACGGAACGAAAAACCCCGTCTAATAATTAAACGGGTTATTTTTACAGCGCACCGGGAAGTGTTCTCGGAACGGTTCTAGCGCGAGGTGAACGCCGCCGGCTCGACGCGCTGATCGCACAGTTTTAATTTCTACCCGAATCGGAGGTCCTGCGAACCCCCGACGGTCAGAAACGTAGACACCGTGGACGCGAGAGAAAAACTGGGATGTTTTTGCAAACTGCCAGCCACCTGGGCTATATAAATACCACTACTCACCCTAGCTCTTATAGGGTTTCCCTATCCTAAAAATTGCAGCCACTCCCCTCAAAAAATCCTCAAATCCGCCCAAATCCCTCTCCCAAACCGAAATCCTAGCCTCCAGGCGATCCAGACCGTCAGATCTGACGATCTGCAGTCCAGATCGTGTCACGTGGCACCTCCACAGCCAACCCTAGCCACCCGGGCCGAGCCGCCGCCGTCTTCCCGCGCCCCTGCCGTGGAGGCGCCACCGAGCTTCGGCAGCCGCCGGCCGCCGCGCCCCTGGTCGCCTCCCTTCCTCCTCCCGCGCCCTCCTCTCATCCCTGACCTCCCTCTCTTCTCTCTACACCTGTCGTCGATATGTGACGTCAGATGCCATGGGGATGGCTAAAGTGAGGGGAAGACGCGAGGAAGAAGATGTTGATGGTGCCGGAATCGGGTTGGGCACAAACACGGTGAAGGACACCACGATATATCCAGGTTCGGGGCTCTCCGGAGAGATAACACCCTTACTCCTGCTTGTCTCTTCTATATCAATGAACTGGGCTACAATAACTGCTTCTCTATCTTCTCAGGGGAAGATGAGCGCCGCCGTGGGCAAGGCTCTCTCCTGCTTCCCTGAGGAGTAACTACTAGCAGTGAATGAACTGAGGAGAATGTGAGTACTAGTGCTAGAATGAGCGGATCGTCCCCCACGTAGGAGGGGTACCCCGGGCTCTTATAGCATGAGACCGGGGTAAATCGGTAACTTCACTACCGATTGGGCCCAGCCGTCATCCTCTAATCGGCTGGGTCCCACCGACTGCTCTTCTCCGGATGATCCGGACCCTACGAGCGGCGGCCCATGCTGTAGACTTGTAGGTCATGATGATGAACAGTAGCGCTAGGAGGTGCGGTCTTGTCGCCCTGTCCGCAGAATCGGCGGAGAGGTCGACACCGTATCTCTGCCAGATCTTCGATGTGACTTGGCTTCTCTGCTACCCCGATCTCCCGGGATTGCGCATTTATGACCCCGTACCTGGACCTCCGACTGGTCCCGGGGTCAACTTCTCCAGAAGTGGTAGGTTATACCGATTGCGCCTGGGCCGACTGGTGGCCCTTGGCAGGGTCGATTTCTCTAGGCAATCGGCCGTGCTAACGCCTACCTCGGCCCAGCTGCGGGACAATCGGATGATGGTCTTGATGAAAATAGGGTGGACCGGTTGCGCCTGGGCCGACTGCTGGCATTCGGTACAGTTGCCTGGCTCGGCCCAGCTGCAGCCCACTCGGTCCATCCTTGTCTTGAAAGGTTGCTTCCGCTTGGGTGAGCCTACCCGGGTACTAATCCCCCGACAGTAGCCCCTAAAGCTGTAAAGGTTCCACGGTCATTTGACCGCGGGGCCTTTGGAGTTTTCAATCTTTCTTCAATATCTTCCGAATGATGTGGCCTCGTCAAGTGCGTCATTCCGAGTTCGTCGGCCGACTCGGAGCTCACACTCGGCTGGCCAAGATTTCCTCCGAGCTGCTTTGAATCATCTATGATTTCTGCCTTCACTTTTTGAGACTGGCATCCCTCGCCGATTTCCTTCCAACGGTTACTTCCGATTTCTCCGGGATGGAATCAATGGATCGTGGCATAACTGCAGGCCTTGACCCCCACGTCGCACGCCTCGCTTCCCACGCTGGGATCTCTTGCGCCGGCTCGCCGGTTGGTCTTCCTGTGTGCTAGGCCACACCAGGCCACACGGCCGCAATCGAATCCCACTCCCCTCCCCCGCCGCCCTTATAAGCCACAGGGGAGGGCCTGTGCCCCTTCCTTCTCCCATACGTCATCTTCTTCCTCCATCTCCTTCTGCTCACGCGCGCCATTGCCGCTCCACCTGAAGCTCTCCGTCGCGCTCGTCTCTCCGCCTCCGCGCACGGGATCCGCTCCGGCCGCGCGCTCACGTTCTGCTCCGCCGCCGCCGTCTTTTCTTTCTGCTAGCTTCTCGTCCCTCTTCTCGCTCCACCCACGAGCTCCATGGCTCCCCAGCGGGACACCTCTCAGGCCAGCCGCGGGTGCTGGAAGGGGGCCAAGGTCACCGCGGACAGCATCCAAGCTCTAGTTCATGCCCGCAAGATGCCGGCAGATGTCCAGTGGCGCATCCCCGGTGCCGAGATCGTGCCCATCGCGCGTGCTGGCGAGAGGGTCGTCTTCCTCGCTCACTTTGAGCGTGGATTCGGACTCCCCGCCAGCACTTTCTTCCGCAACTTCCTCGACTTCCACCGACTGCAACCACATCACCTCGCGGCGAACTTCATCATGATCCTCTCCTGCTTCGTCACGCTGTGTGAAGGGTACCTCGGCTGCCGCCCAAGTGTTGCTCTCTGGAAGCGGTTCTTCAACCTCCGAGCTCATAATGCTCGAACGGGAGCAGTAGTGCCGTCTGCTACGGAAGGTGGAGAGCCAACCTATCCGACTGACATGACCGACTGCGGAAGTTGCCTTGTCGCAGCCGGCAAACCAAGGTACAAGAGTCCCGAGATCGTCCAGTCCTGCAAGAACTGGCAGACCACCTTCTTTTATGTCAAGTCACCCGATCAAGGCCCCGACCTCCTGAACCTGCCCGAGTTCTCCCTCGCCCGGCCGACTGAAAAACATCAATGGTCGTTGAAATATGGTGTCGGAGACCTTGACGTGGACGCTCAAGTTGCCCGAGTTGCTCAGCTGGAGCAAGAAGGGCTCCTATCAACCGATCTTGTTGCCGCTTGGCTAAAGCCCAAGTGCTACCTCTGCAGCGCCGAGTGCACCGCATGTGCGATATGTCGGGGCCCCGAGATCCCACTCGGCTTTGCACATGGTGGGTGAAGCTCAAGGACCTTTGCTCTAGGGTGAAGTCTATCACATCCAGCGCCTTGCCTGATCCCTTCCGCTTCGGCCTCGAGTACCTACACCGCCGACAGAAACCATCCGTGGTATGTCCCGATTTATCCCTTCTCCGATTGCTTTTGCCCCGTATCTGATTTTTCTGCCAATTTTCTTCTTTGCCCAGAATTTCCTTCAATCCAACGTGATGGAAGATGGCCAAGTGGCTGGGATGTACACTCCAGACCGCGAGGAAGACGACCCCGCGGACTTCGAGTACAACGGCGAGGCTCCTTCCGAATCCGATGATGACGACGCCGATGATGACAAATCCTCCGGGGAATTCTTCGACTCCGAAGGTCTTGCTTATGATGCCGACGTCGAGTTCGCCGACCCCAAGAACGCCGACACCCGAACTGCGGCTCAAGGGGGTACGCCTGACCCTTCCCTTGAGCAATTTCTGGCCGAATGGAGCGATGACGATAGTGTCTCAAAGGTCGATAATTCTGATGCAGCTCCTCGTGCCAAGCCACCGAAGGTGCCGACTAGACGCGCCTCGGCGACTAGCTCCTCTTCTGGTGCTGCCTCCAGCAAGGCCGCAAAAGCGACGCCGACTGCTTCCAAGGGCAAACAACCCCAAGCCACGGCAACTCGGGTGCCGATTGGCCAAGCGCCTTTGAATGTCGCCCCCCTGAGATGTCGGATGCCCACGGGCGCGCCGAGAACAGTCGGGTATGCCCCTGTCTTCATGCCTTGAATTTCATTGTTTTCCCTTGTACTGATTCACCTCTTTTTCTTCTTTTAGGGAGCTGATTGGCCTTGATGATATCGACGCCGACATTCCTGCCCATGTCGGCGCAGTCATCTCCCCTGCCGCGTCTGCTGCTACAACTCAAAAACGGCCTCCCGCTCCACATCGAACCTCCAAGGATGCCGAGCGGGCCGCCAAGAAAGCCCGCCTCGCGGCAGCCAAGCCCACTACTACTTCCGCCACTTCCTCCAAGACCTTCAAGAAAACAACTGACCGGGGAGCTATTGGTGACGAAGGAGCGCAATCGACCAATCCGATTGCTCCATCTCCGCCACGACGCTTCGACCCTGTCTCTTCCACCATCATTTCCACCACCTTGACCGTCCTGGCAACCACTCCGCCTATCATAACGACAAACCCGCCGATTGCGGCAACCACCTCATTGATCATGATGACCACTTCACCTATCATGACAACCACTCAGCCGATTGTGGCAACCACCTCGACCTCATCACGCCCGATTGCGCCACGGCCACGACCGAGTGCCTCCAACCCTTTGGCAACGTCAGTGCCATCGCTCTCTACCGTTATCACCTCTGTTGCCGTGATGCAAGATTCATCATCACAGCCGACTTCTTCCGCGTCGGAGATTCTGATGCGCTCGGTGGACCAATTCCGGGCCGAGTATTCTCGCACCCGTCATATTGGCATCGAGCCTGATGCTCCACATCGCCCTCAAGACCCTCTAACGACAACCTTCAGTCCGGTAAACGACTTTGCCGCTGCCCTTGCTCGGGACCTCCAACAGCTCGACCGCCATCAGGTGGTAAACTCTCGAATTTTCCTTTATGATTTTCCTTCACTCGGGAGGCTTTTCTTCCGGTGGGTGCGCGCAAGCGCACCCACTGGGTGTAGTCCCCGAGATTCGGGTCGATTGCTTGCAATCGGTTCGGATCTTTTATGCTCTTTGCTTTTTCTCCCGCCTTCCTTCAATCGGAAGACTTTTCTTCAAGTGGGTGTAGTCCCCGAGATTCGGGCCGATTGCTTGCAATCGAATCGGATCTTCTTTTATCTGCTGTATCTCTAGATTTCATCTTGCCGTTCTTCTCAGGCTGTTATGGAAGAAAAACGCGAGATCTTCGAAAAACTCCTCGACGCTTATACCGCCAGCCTCCAAACTCTCACCCAAGCTCAGCTCGAGGTTAACAATCAATCGGCCGAGATCAATAGGCTGAAAGGTAACTTCTACATCATTTCTATCTTCTCTCCGATTGACAATTGCTCTTGTACTGATATCTTCATGTCCTCTTCTAGCTTCTGTTCCCATGGTAGATGACCTTCAGAGCCGTATTGCTGAACTAACTGCAGAACTCAACCAGAAAGACCCAGCACTTGCCGCAGCCAAGGGAGAGGCGACCCGACTGCAGGGGGTGGAAACCGACCTGACTCGGACTATCCAAGGCCTCCATTCCGAGATGGCTGCCCTTGAAAAGAAACATCTGGCTGACATAGCTGCCGTGACCGCTGCTAGTGACGGGCTCCTTGCTGAACGAGATGCCGCTGTAGCTGCCCGAGAAGCCTTGCAAGCCGAGAGGGACGAAGCAATTGCTGCGCGGGACTCCATCCGTGTCGGGACCCGGGGTTAGCGTATGTAATTCAAGTCACGATGCAATCACATGGAGAGCCGAGAACCGTACCCACTTGTCTAAGCAGACAAGGCCAAGCACAGAATGTTCTCGGTACGCATCGAACGTGAGGGGCATCCCATTCAGGCCGGATGATCAACTGAGATGGGTCCTCATCGTCCGCTCACAAGTCTAAATGCTTATGGGTGGTGAATCCCATACTCATAGACAAGTCTCCTCAACCATGTTATCGATTGAATCCTAACTCTTACATATACTTACTCCAGCCTGATCACTTAGTCGGGGTCTAGGGCGGGCTCGATCATACCACAAAGTGTGCACGTGACAGAGTCACGAACAATCGCATCGCGATGCCCCAAGCTGCGCACATCTAAGGGCCACTTGGTGTATAAAAGACCGCCAGCCAGATCACAACTAAGGTCTCGAAAACCCATACTAAGACATGCATGTTATAAACATACACGCAGCACACATGCCTAGTATGAACAGCAGGTATCATCACATAACTCTACAAAGTACTCTTTATAGATATACACATAGAGCATACAAAGATCACATATCTGTGATCAACATTACATCATACAACAAAAGCAAATTAGGTCTGAGTACAGACAAGTTTAAAAAATGGCTTAGAGAAGCCTTGTAAACATACATGCCCTTCCACGAGGGAGCAGACTGCTGTCTGGGACTATACTACCAAGGTCAACGTCAAGCTTCACGAAGGTGACTCCATCGGGGTCCGGGTTCTCATCTAAAACATAGAATAAGCAAACGTGAGTACAAAGTCGTACTCAGCAAGACTTACATCAGAACTAAACTACTCATGATCAAGTATCAAGGTAAAGGAGGTGGGGTTCAATATGCAGAAGTGCCAGCTTTGACTTGGCTAATCCTGTACTACGAGTACCAGACTTGAGGTAAGAAGCGTACACGAGTCCACTACATCTCCAACCAATACACCACTATGGTCACTTCCTCGACTTCCCCACGAAGAAGCACGCCATAGCACTCACGCTTATCTTGCGAGTTTTATAAGTATCCATTCAAGTTGTCTATGATCAAGTAGAGGTTTCCAAGTAGTCCATAACCGCGGACACGGCTATTCGAATAGTTCATTAACCCTGCATTGGTGTACATCTTCACACGCGTGTCATCACTTATCGTCTCGTTCTTGTCATCCTTCAAGCGGATGTCGGACGTGGATGAAACCAAGGCACTACCCTCACATCACCTTCTCTAATCCAGGAGTCGACTACCTGAGTTTGTCACCGCTCGAGAGTCCGGCCGGTTCCACGAAACGGACTCAGATAATGTAAGGGACCGAGACGCCACCTTTGACAGATGGTTTCACTGCCTCACAGGTCCACCCACATATCTATACATAAATCAAATTGAAAGCCCGAATCTAGTGTGACTCCTGGACTGGATCGGGTACGTAAAGAGGCCAAACGGGGCTCCCATAAAACCCTACATGTGGTCATACTCTTTGTCTTGGATCACAAAACAGGAACTCGGGGCCTAGGGCAGTGTTCAACGAGACAACCCACTGTGTACTCCTACACAGCCTCTCATCGTTCACCTTTGTTTAGGGTGGATTCACCAACACGTTTACATCAGCACCACTGTGTTCATTCCATCCCGACTCACAATCATAACATCCTCATTGTATCACTAAGAAGCAAAAGCAGTAATATTTGCAGGGGCTACATGCTCATCATTCAACTCCTAAATCTGCTAGGATTGTGGTTTGCTTAATACGGTAGCAAAATGATAGGTCATGCATCGGAATGGGTTCAACTATGCGAAAGAACGTGTCTCGGTGATCTCCTAAACATGCATAAGCGAGACTGAGAAGGAAGTAGGATTTTATAGACATGATCAATGGGGTTTTGCTTGCCTTGCTGACGGTACACGGGTCTTAACGGTGGTCTTCTTCTTCGGGGTGATCACCGTCTCGGAAAAGCTGGTACCGGAAACAATCATCAACAAGGGGGAACACAAATAAAGTACAATGCTCAAGCACATGTTAAGTTGTTACATGATGTAAAGGGTACTGATTTGTGGCAATTTCAATTTAATTGAAGTATATTGCATTTGGAATGAAAATTCAAACTTCAAATGTGAATTCAAATTAAGCCGTATGCACATTTGCTACTGTTGCCCCATTTTAAAATTGGTCAAACATAAAAACAAATTGCATATTCTTAATCCTTGTATTTTTCTGATAATTTTTCATATATTATATGTTTAATTTGGAGTTAGTATGAATTTTCTATGAATTTCCAAAGTTTAAATGATTTTCTGGAATTTTCTGGATTATTTTAATTCTCTGGAAATTCTTTATTGCGTCAGAAGTGACGTGTGGATGATGTCACAGGGGATCTAGCCAGTGGGCCACCACTGTTAGTGTCACTGGGGTTAACCCCTCTCTGTTTAAACTAAATAGAGGGGTTAAGGGGGCCAGGGGGCCCACCTGTCTGTGACTGTTAGGGTTAATTAGCGGGTGGGGTTAGGGTTAACTAAATGGGGCTGGCCGGAGTGTTGTCGCCGGCGACTGGAGACTCGCCGGAGTGGTGCTGGACGGCGCTCCAGTGCCTCAAATCGAACGGGAAGACCACCAGAGGGATCCCCTTGCTCGCGTGCTTCGCCTGGGACAAGCTGGGAGTCTCGGAGACGGCTACTTCGACGTCGGCGACAAGAGCAGCGGCTGCCGGAGCTCTGGTGCGACGGCCTCGGTGCTCCAGGCCACGAGATGCGTCGAGGGGAGAGGGGAAATGAGCGCGAGCTCACCCTGAGTGTGAAGGGGTCGTCGAGGAGGGCGGAGGAGGGATGACGGAGTAGAATCGCTCGCCGGCGTCCACTGTGCCCGGCGGTGGCTCGATGAAGAGGACGTCTCCGCTGGGGCCTCCGGGCTCGATTCACTCCATGGGAAGATGAAGACGACGGCGGCCGACTTGTTGGACACTGCGGTGGCGCTTCTCGACGCCGATGGCCACGCGGGCGCACGGGGCGCACTCCGGCGAGGGCTCGGGTTCGCGCAGAAACGAGAGAGAGAGGGCGTGGGGAGAGAGCCAGAGGAGGGGGAAGACTGCGGGGGTGCACGGGGTCTCCACAGCGAGGGTTCAAGGGCGGAGGGGAGGCTGCCACGGCGAAGCAGGACGTGGCGCGGCGGCTGCATGCTCTCCAGCGAGCAGCATCGGGGGAGGGGGAGGAAGAAGACAAGAAAAAGGGCTGCTGGGCTGGGCCAGGCCAGTGGAGAGGTGGGCCTCGCCTGTGGGCGCAAGGTAAGCCTCTCCTTTCCTTTTATTTATTTTTATTTTTCTGTAAATAGGTTGGCCCCACTAAATAAATTAGCTAGGCATTTTTAATAAATGTCCAAATAATTTTATAAATCCTAGGTGACCAGTTGTTAGTCACATAAAGAATATGGACATTTTTGAAATTCAATAAATTTGAATCTCAATTCAAATAGGGGTAAAATTTAATTTCCAGAGCACCTTTTGAATATTAGAAAATTCCATGAGTATGGGAAAATACCCAAACCACTTTTAAAATGATCAGCATCATTTATAGGAGTTTTCCAAATATTCAAATGATTTTTGGAAAAAGATTTTTATCTGGCCATTTATTTAAATTCTCAGGGCTTTTCTTTTCCCAATTTTTGATTTTCTTTTTGAATTTTTGACATGATGCAAAGATGAACTCAAACCCTAGCACTTACCCTAGTTGGGGTTCTGACAACTCGCCCCCACTCAAAAGAATCTCGTCCTGAGATTCAGAAGTCGTCGGGAGGAAGTTGGGGTACTCGGCACGAAGGCGGTCTTCTCTTTCCCAGGTTGCTTCTTTCTCGGAGTGATGTGACCATTGCACTTTGAGGAACTTGATCTTCTGACGACGAGTGACACGTTCTGCTGAATCAAGAATACAAACAGGGTACTCTCGATAAGAAAGGTCATCTTGGAGATCAAGCGTTTCATGGTCGATTTCGCGGATGGGGTCCTTGAAGCAACACCTGAGTTGTGACACATGGAATACATCATGTACTCGGGAAAGGTGAGGGGGTAGTTCAAGTTGGTAGGCAACTTCTCCACGTTTAGCAAGAATGCGGAAAGGTCCGATGTAACATGGGGCCAACTTGCCTTTGATACCGAATCTTTGGGTTCCCTTCAGAGGAGTAACCCGAAGGTAAGCCTTCTCATGAAGATTGTAGCTCTCCTCTCTATGATGACGATCATAGTAGCTCTTTTGACGAGACTGAGCGGCTTTCAAACGATCAAGAACAATGCGAACTTGCTCTTCTGCTTCCTTGATCATATCCGGTCCAAAGAGTTGTCTTTCACCGGTTTCTGACCAGTTTAGGGGTGTTCGACATCGTCGTCCATAGAGGAATTCAAAAGGAGCCATGTTCAGACTAGATTGATAGCTATTGTTATAAGAAAATTCGGCGAAGGGAAGAGATTTCTCCCAATTCTTTCCGAAAGAGATAACACAAGCTCTGAGCATGTCTTCCAAGATTTGATTAACCCTTTCAACTTGACCGCTAGATTGAGGGTGGAAAGCTGTACTAAAGGAGAGATGAGTTCCCATAGCATTTTGAAAACTTTCCCAAAATCTAGAGGTGAAAAGGCTACCACGATCAGAATTGATCACCAAAGGAACACCGTGAAGAGACACTATTCTAGAGACATACAAGTCCGCCAACTGACTAGCAGTTATAGACTCGCGAACTGGAAGGAAGGGAGCAACTTTTGAAAGTCGATCAATGACAACGAAGATGGCATCATTTCCTTTATGGGTTTTTGGAAAGCCGGTGATGAAGTCCATACCGACCTTGTCCCATTTCCACTTGGGAATAGACAATGGTTGAAGACTGCCAGCAGGTCTTTGGTATTCTGCCTTAATGCGACGACAAACATCACATTCGGCAACAAATTGTGCAATGTCTCTCTTCATCCGGGTCCACCAAAATCTATTGCATAGATCTCGGTACATTTTTGTGCTACCGGGATGAATTGAGAGGGGAGTGTCATGAGCTTCCTTAAGGATCAACTGCTTTAGGTCTTCATTCTCAGGAACTACTAAACGATTTTCAAAGAATATCGTTCCTTGATCATTTGCAGAGAAACATTTAGCAACTCCGCTAACAATGTTCTGCTTGATCTCTTGAATACTACTATCTTGTTTCTGGGAGGCTATGATTTGATCCTCAAGGGTTGGTTTCGCCACCAAGTTGAAAAGAGATCCACGAGGAACTATCTCAAGATTGAGCTTGCAAAATTCCTCATGAAGAAGTGGTTGATACTGTTGTAACATGAGGTTGTTACAATACGACTTACGACTTAGTGCATCAGCCATGACATTGGCCTTGCCTGGGGTGTAAGAAATTCCTAAGTCATAATCTTTTATCAACTCTATCCAGCGTCTTTGCCTGAGATTAAGATCTGGCTGGGTGAATATGTATTTGAGGCTTTGGTGATCAGAATAGATCTCGCAACGATTACCAAGGAGGTAATGTCGCCAAGTCTTCAGGGCATGAACTACGGCAGCGAGTTCAAGATCATGGGTTGGATAGTTCTCTTCATGTGGCCGCAACTGGCGTGAAGCATAAGCTATCACATGTCGATCTTGCATAAGTATGCATCCTAACCCTTGCCGTGAAGCATCACAATAGATCTCGAAATCCCTTTTGGTGTCTGGAGGTGCAAGTACGGGTGCAGAAGTCAATCTTCTTTTTAGCTCTTGAAAGCTTTCCTCGCACTTGGGGGTCCATTGGAATTTCTTATCTTTCTTGAGGAGTTCAGTAAGAGGCTTTGCAACTTTGGAAAAGTTCTCGACGAAGCGGCGGAAATAGCTGGCTAGGCCAAGAAAACTCCTAACTTGCTTAACCGATTCAGGTGGAGTCCAGTCAAGGACGGCCTGAACTCTCTCGGGATTGACTGCAACACCTTTCGCAGAAATCACGTGGCCTAAGTAGGTCACTTCTGGTAGCCAAAATTCACACTTGGAGAACTTGGCATAAAGGCGATGCTCTCTAAGTTTCATCAATACCAACCTAAGATGTTCTGCGTGCTCTTCTTCGTTCTTCGAGTAGATGAGAATGTCATCAAGATAAACCACAACAAATTTATCTAAGTACTCCATGAAGATCGAATTCATTAAGCGCGAGAATGTGGCGGGGGCATTGGTTAAACCAAAGGACATGACGGTGTACTCGTAAAGACCATATCGAGTAGTGAAAGCCGTCTTGGGGATGTCCTCGTTTCGGATTTTGATTTGATGATAGCCTAATCTCAAATCCATCTTGGAGAAGACAGAGGATCCAGCAAGTTGATCATAAAGATCATTGATCCTGGGCAGTGGGTACTTGTTCTTTATCGTCGCTAAATTTAGCGGGCGATAGTCTACGCACATCCTTTCTGTTCCATCTTTCTTTGTTACGAACAGAACGGGGCAACCCCATGGCGATGAGCTAGGGAGGATGAAGCCTTTTGCCAACGAAGAATCAAGTTGGGTTTTTAGCTCAGCTAACTCATGTGGGGCCATTCTATATGGTCGTCTGGAAATTGGGGCTGTGCCTGGTATAAGATCCACTATGAATTCTACACATCTGTCGGGTGGCATTCCCGGCAGCTCTTCAGGAAAGACATCCGGAAAGTCACGAACCACTGGAACATCTTCAAGGTCAGGAAGGGGAAGCACATTCAAAGTATGCATCTGGATTTTAGAGCTGGGTGATGTGTAGTCAATGATCTGGCCTGAAGGATGGGTGAGTTTGACTGATTTGGCTTTACAATCAAGGAAAGCATTCTGCCTTGATAACCAATCCATTCCTAGGATGACATTAATGTCCGAAGACTTGAGGGCTATAAGAGAAGCAAGGAATACTAAACCCTCAATTGCAATTTGATTACCATGGCTTACTCTATTAGTTTGCCACTTTGAACCAGGAGTTTGAATGATCATTGGGGAAAACATTTCTTCAAAAGAAAATCCATGACGAAGTGCATAACTCTCCGACATGAATGAATGAGAAGCTCCTGGATCGAAAAGAACGGAGGCGGGAACATGATTGACTGGGAGTGTGCCAAGGATGACGTCAGAAGCATCAGTGGTTTCCTCAACTGAGATTTGGTTCACACAACCACTACTAGTGGATGAAGGCTTTGCTAGAAAGGCTTTGGTGGTTGGTTTCTTTGGAGGCTTAGGTCGAGAATGACGTGGTGCCACCAAGACCTGAGGGCATTGACGATAGTAATGGATTGGAAGACCACACTTAAAGCATACCCTGTCTGAAATGTTAGGAGTGGGATTACTTGGCTGCACACCATCATTCCGGGGTGGAATAATGTGTTGGGGTGGATGGCATATATTGGAGGTTGGTCTCTGCAGAAAGTTTTGAGGTATGGCTCTGGTTGGAATCCAAATTCGGCGTTTCTGAGGGGCTGAACTTGAAGAAGGAGCAAGCTCAAGAGCATGCTTGCGGGACTCTTCGAACACTTCATTGCCATGCTCAGCTCTGAAGGATCTGTTGACTAAATCCTCAAAGGTGGCAAATTCGATGAGGTTGAGATCATGACGAAGGATGGGGCTAAGTCCCTTACGGAACCTTGCCTGCTTTCTAACATCGGTGGTGATCTCATCTTGGGCATAATGAGCAAGACGGTTGAACTCTCTCACATACTCGTGAATGGACATGTCTCCTTGAGTCAGATTGCAGAACTCTTCCTTCTTGCGCTCCATCAACTCATCTAGAAGGTGGTACCCTCGAAAGGCATCACGGAACTCCTGCCAAGTCACTAGGTGACCATCTGGCTGCATCGCAACATAGTTCTCCCACCATTCAGCAGCAGCATCTTCCAAAAAGTATGCCGCGAATATAACTCGATCATCGGGAGCAACATGTGCAGTATCAAGCTTACGCTCGATGGAACGGAGCCAATCATCAGCTTCAAGGGGCTCGGAAGAACATCAGAATACCGGTGGCTTGAGGAGGATGAAGTCCTGAATGCTCACAACCACATTGCAATGACATGAGGTATTCTGCTCGATGAGCTCCAGAAGACGTGTTTGATCGCATTGATTCTTCTCAGCTTCCATCATGATTTCCGCCACAGAAGGCGGTGGTAGAGGTTCATCATCATTTCGATTCCGAACACGGTCTCGATTCCGACGAACAGCACTACGAGTTCCACCTGACATCCTGTGTGATAAAATCAACAATCAGAACAGGTTGAAGGATGGATTCAAGGATATCAAGACATGATGAAGGCGGAAAATATTATAATGCGAAGGCAAAGATTCACAGAAACTCGGAAAAAATCGGGCAGCATAACGGCTACACCGGGATGGAAAATGAAACAACCTCGAAGAAATTGGACAGAACTTCTTCAAGGAACTCAACAGAACGATGAGTCTGGACGACCACAACTGTCCTACGGCTACAAGGAAGCACTCAGCGAGATGTTCTAGTAAGACATAGATGAGCCTAGTCCTATCATCCCGTAGAAAAGATAAGGGTGACTCAGAACTCAGATCGATGAGGGTAAGGAGAAAAAGAAGCCTTACATTGTTCCCTTATACCCAGAGTAACTATATAACTATATAATGCTAGACTCGACTTCGACCAAGGGTTTGATAAGCCTACAGACAGTCCTGCTCTGATACCAAGTCTGTCGGGACCCGGGGTTAGCGTATGTAATTCCAGTCACGATGCAATCACATGGAGAGCTAAGAACCGTACCCACTTGTCTAAGCAGACAAGGCCAAGCACAGAACGTTCTCGGTAAGCATCGAACGTGAGGGGCATCCCATTCAAGACGGATGATCAACTGAGATGGGTCCTCATCGTCCGCTCACAAGTCTAAATGCTTATGGGTGGTGAATCCCATACTCATAGACAATTCGCCTCAACCATGTTATCGATTGAATCCTAACTCTTACATATACTTACTCCAGCCCGATCACTTAGTCGGGGTCTAGGGCGGGCTCGATCATACCACAAAGTGTGCACGTGACAGAGTCACGAACAATCGCATCGCGATGCCCCAAGCTGCGCACATCTAAGGGCCACTTGGTGTATAAAAGACCGCCAGCCAGATCACAACTAAGGTCTCGAAAACCCATACTAAGACATGCATGTTATAAACGTACATGCAGCACACATGCCTAGTATGAACAGCAGGTATCATCACATAACTCTACATAGATCACATAGAGCATACAAAGATCACATATCTGTGATCAACATTACATCATACAACGGAAGCAAATTAGGTCTGAGTACAGACAAGTTTAACAAATGGCTTAGAGAAGCCTTGTAAACATACATGCCCTTCCACGAGGGACCAGACTGCTGTCTGGGACTATACTACCAAGGTCAACGTCAAGCTTCACGAAGGTGACTCCATCGGGGTCCGGGTTCTCATCTAAAACATAGAATAAGCAAACGTGAGTACAAAGTCGTACTCAGCAAGACTTACATCAGAACTAAACTACTCATGCTCAAGTATCAAGGTAAAGGAGGTGAGGTTTGTTTGGGAAACGTAGTAGAAAACAAAAAATTTCGGCCTACGAATCAAGAACCCAAGATCATCCAAGAAGATTGCATACAAGGTTTTAGGTCATGGCTCACCAACCGATGTAGCGGAAGTAGAGTTGGTGAAGCTCGTGGACGTAGTGGAAGTAGATCTCGCAAGTTCTCCCACGAACAGTCCCTCGATCAATCCCACGAACAAGTCCCGCGATCTAGTCCCACGGACAAGTCCCATGAACAAGCTCCTCGAAGAAGGGTCGAAGGTACGACCACTCCATTAGTATCCACACATCCCGTAGCAGCAATCCAGCAGCGCTCCGCCGTCCAGAGATGAACGCCACCGAGAAAACTAGAGGGATAAAACCCTAACGGATTCCGATCTAGAACAACGTCTAAACCGGGGTCTAAAAGTGGAGCAACGGGGTTTAGAGGAGGGAGGGTGGCGCATAGGCCTTGGGGACAAGTTGTGCTGCGCCCCCACCCCTCCCCCACATTATATAGGTGGCCAAGAGGCCCTTGGGGCGCAATAAGGGGGGTGGGGAGTCCAACTTGGACTCCCAAACCTCCCAAACCTTCCCACCGGAAACCTGCCATATTGGAGAGTTGGACTTTCCACCTGGAGGGGGATTCCTTCCCCTTGGTGCGCCCCCCACCCCTTGGCCGGCCAGGGCAGCCTAGGTGGCTTGCCCCCCAAGGCTAGGGGCGCAGGGGAGTGGGTGGTACTGCCCGGAACCTTCTGGAACCTTCCATGACCTTCTAGAAGCTTCCAGGACCTTCCGGGACATACCGGGACCGTTTCGGGACATTCCGGACACTTCTGGAGCAC
Organism: Bromus sterilis; assembly: GCA_950022295.1. Lineage (NCBI taxonomy): Eukaryota > Viridiplantae > Streptophyta > Magnoliopsida > Poales > Poaceae > Bromus > Bromus sterilis. The sequence goes on from OX465597.1 coordinate 337,512,781, forward strand.
TTCCAGGACCTTCCGAGACCGCTCTCGGACGTTCCGGAGCCATCCGGATAGTTTCCAAGACCATCCAAGTTACAGTTTAAGCCACCCGATGACCGCGAAGGTTGTCGGGACGCCCAGCGATTATCCGGAAACTATTCCGGTTGATCCAGGACTTCCCCAGTACCATTCTCATATGTTCCGGAACCACCTGGGACTACTCAAGAGTGATCCGGACATAACCTTAAATACCCAGAACTTCTTCTGGTGCCCTTATGAACAATTCCATAAATCTTCGGAACTACTTCCGGTACCCGTATGAACTATTCTGCTTTGCTTCCACTAAACCTTCTACCATACTAGTATTCTAACAGACTACTGCTCGTTAAGTGTGTGACCCAATAGGTTCGGTATAATGCGGACATGACTCAGAACATCTTCCGGACATAGGTCAACAGCCTTTTGTCAATAGCCAATAATCAACAGCGGAGCCATGGACACCCATGTTGACTCCCGCACATACACGAAGAAACTTCGAGTGAACCATTATGTTTAGTCATGTACCATTCCCTTTGCTTCGCGATATATGACAAAGTTAGAGGAGAGAAGTTTGGCACCCATGTGTAACAACTTTTGAACACAAGCCACTCGTTATCCTCTTTGCTCGTTTGTCCCTTTTCTCGTTATCGTATTCCGGTATCCCCGTGACTGAATCACAATGCGTCTGGCCAGACTATAATGGATACCGTCATACCGAGTGGGCCCGAAGTGAATATCTTCTTCATCGTGAAGGAGCAAATCCCATTCTTGAACTATCACAGTCACTAGCCACACCATCTGACATACCCAGAACTTATTTTACTACTTCCCATTTACGGGAGGATTCATCTAAGAACCAAAGCATGTCTTCCTGTGTGAAGCAACTCGATACTCCCATGGTCTAAGGAATTACGTATATGATAACATTTCATGATATGACTTATAACGTAGTTACGATGTGATCTCTAAGTATATCATTCAATACTGGGGTCGGTTCAACATCATTGTTCTGCTAACAATATGTTCCCATTGCTACTGACATCCTTGTTACAAGAACAATTTCCATGATTAAGAAAACGTAATCATCAGTTAGCACATGAGCTGGTCTTAGAGGCTAAACCAGGAACTCTTGGTGTTTACATTTCCACACATGCAAATGAGTTTTCTTCTGAATCTCACAGTCAGGGTCATTGCAATTATAGCACAGAAATATAAACATTAATTATGAACGTGGAAATATATATATAATAACATTTTATTATTGCCTCTAGGGCATATTTCCAACAGTCTCCCACATGCACTAGAGTCAATAATATTGTCAGTGCTTGAGCACTTTACACCTATGGCATACCGGTGTAAGAAATGCTTCATTTGTGGTATAGACCTCATCTTCGGATCTGACGTTTCAGGCCCGTTTGTATCTTGCATATCTTCGCGTTTTCACGCTATCATAAAATTCACTAATTTTATCAGTTTAGCTTTGTATATGTTTGAATCATTTGGCAGGACCTTGGTTCCTTTAGAATAAGTCATGAAATCATTCGTCAATGTTCCATGAGCTTCAAGCATCTAGGAAACCATACCATGTTCATAAATGAATTTATGATTCAAAATACCCTCCTTGTTACTTCTTTAAGCAACAATATACTTAGCCTCTGTTATAGAATTCGCCACAGTATCGAACTTGACATAGTTCCTCCATACTGTGCCACCCTTACGTGTGAAACACATAATCCCAATTAAAATCGAAAATCGATCGGAGTAAGTATGAAGACTGAATTGGTGTAACTGTTTACATCAAAATTCAGCTGGTGTAACATGTTACAACGAGCTCTTCATTATCTCCATTTTCCGAGAAACATATCTTATCTATCATAAGTTTAACTTTTCACTGTTTGTCCAATGATCAACATGTTGATCACTTTGGTATCTTGCTCACAACCTTTTGGAGCACTGGATATATCTGGTCGTTTTACATATTATGGTGTACATGATTAATCCAAACACACATGTGAGTGGAATTCAATTCATGTGTTTTGCTTATCTGTGTTCATGAACACTGATTTCCGCAAACAACTTTTCACCGTGACCTCGGCAAGAACATCCTTCTTGGCGTTTTCATACTAAACTACTTTAGTATCATGTCAACATGCAGTGTTGGCTTTAGCATGATCAGGCACTTACTATCTTCATAGATCACTATGCTCAATACTAATGCTATATTAGCCCAAGTACTTCAGCTGAAAACTATTTTCAATAAAGTCCTTATTTGTGTCAAGAAATTTATATCATTTCTAATCAACAATATGTCATATACATAAGGTTTTAGAAATATTATTCAGCTCCCACTTACTTTCTTGAATATTCAAGCATCTTCGTTATTCCTGATGAAAACAAACTCTTTTGGCAATTTCATCACAACGAAAATTCCAACTCCATTATGCTAGCTTCAGTCCATCACTGGATATCCAAGGCTTGCATCTATTTTAGCATCCTTTGAATCGACAAAACATTCCGGTCGTATCACATATACGTCCTTTGTTATATTTTCGTGTAGGAACTTTGTTTTGACGTTCATTCTACCATATCCTATAAATGAGATATGTAGTAATTGCTAATATAACCCGAACTGACTAAAGCATTTCTACGGTCGACACTATTTCGCCGTAGTCAACCTTTGAACTTGCTAGAAAACAATTTTCCAACGAGTTGAGCTTTATGGATAAAACAATTTCATCCGAATCAATTATAGATCCATATATATATTCTTCAGACTTTTAGTCTTTCCGAGGGTCTACCAAGTTCAAAACTTGACTTACTTCCATGGATACTATCTCGGATTATTTGGCATTTAGCCAAATCCTGGAGTCAGGGCCCATCAACGCTTCTTTGTATATCACAGGTTTATCATTGTCGAACAACAATATCTCGTTTTACATATCATGAATGTTTGTACGATTTTTGTCTAACCTGTGTGGTTCAGCTGCGCACTTCTCTGAAGATTCAACAATCTTTGACAATTTGCACTGTCCTCCCACTCACTCTTTTGTAATAAACTATTTTTCTTCAAAATACATTGTTCTTAACAGCAAACAGTTTTGCTTTTGTGTAGTGATAGAGGAATACCAAAACTTTTGGCATAACCTTAACAAAGTAGCACTTATCTGATTTGGGGTTTTGAGTATGTCAAACATATGCCTCATATACCCAAATTTTAAGAAAAGACAACATGGTTTTAACAGTCCAGACCACATCTAATATGGTGTCATTTCAACAGATTTGATGGTGCTCTTTTCAGTGTAAAAGCTGTAGTCACTAACGCATAACTTTAATAAGTATAATGGCAAATTGATAAACGTCATATTTGATCTTACCGTGTCATACATGGATTGATTACATCTCTCGAACACTTTACTCATAGTGGTGTTCCGGGAGACGCAAGTTATGACACTTCTTCACAACTCATCAGACGTTCGCTAAACTTGTAACTCAAATATTACTTTCTACAATCTAATTTGCAGAAGCTTTATTTTCTTGTTACAATGAATTTCTATTTCACTCTAAAATTCCTTGAACATTTAAAAGATTTCAGACGTATGTCTCTATTGAACAGATATCCACATATCTACTTCAACTCATGAGTGAAGATAGGGAATCCACTGCACACAACTACACTTATTGGACTACACACATCATCATGTATGATTACCAATGGTTTAGTTACCCGTTCATGTATGGCCTATTAACGGTGTTTTAGTCACATTAATTCGAGACAAAGATCGCAAGCGTCAAGTGATTCATAATCATATGACTCGAAAGTCCATCACTTATGGAAATTCTTCATGCATGTTATGTCACTTGTGATAAACGGCAGTGCCACATCTATGTGGTATTTCTGTTAGTCTTGCACGGTTAGCGTCAGTGTTATGAATGTTTAGTATTATTATCAAGATTCATAACATACACCCTATTCATAATGGAAGTATGGCCTTTACGTTATTCATAGCTTTGAACAACTCTCTTGCAACAAACATGATTCAAAATGATGTTTTGCAACAAGGCTAAAGTGTAGTAACAATTTACTCAACTCTAAAATGAATTATGAAGATAATCATAGAGTCAACACACGGTATAGTAAACCTTTTACCGTGTTCCCGAGCGTGTCAAAACTCATCATTAGCTAGTCATAAAGGCCATAGTATTTCTTGCATCGAGTTGCAACAATATGCAATCGATGTGATATTCCGGTGATCAACAGTTTAATCACAGTATACAGAATCCACAATTAACTGCTTAATCATGATTCCCAAGAATTACATCTCTTGACCAGCAATGAATTCATCTATAACTCCGTATGACTTTCATTTCTGAGCTGGTTATTCCAGTCTTCTTTCGTTTTGCCTTTATACGTATCATAGTTCTATTTCCAATGTCACTCCTACTCACAGAAGATCACACATGATCAAGGGTGGCGCAGGCCATGGACTTTCCGGCGTGTAAGTCTTACTAACACCCTATGGAACTTCCTTTCCCTTAATCCTCATCATCATATGATCATTGTTCTTCTGGATCCCACACATCAGTTTTTTCTAGAGCACAATGAAAATTTTCACTAATGCTTACAATCATACATTGTACTAGATATCTTATATCCAACATTAATTGTCTTACTACTGAAAACTTATTTTTCAGTTCCATGAATATAACATAACTATCCCAAACTTTTCGAACTTCGGGTTTCATGATGGTGAAGACAATGCACTTAGCTGTCGTGGAATTCTAGCATTTTGGATTATGGACATAAGTCACATCATCCATAGCATCAGCGGGAGAGCATCAAAAATTTGCGATAGGACAAGCTCCTTCTCGACACTATTGAGGATAGTCCTCACAATACGGTACCAATCGTAAAGTTTTTACCAGATAAAACAGTTAATCAAAATCAATTGGGAAGGTGGTAACGCGAGCCATTATTCTACAACGATAATGCAAATACTAAGACTTTTTTCATAATTAAGTTGCACTTGTGATTAATCAATTTAATTACTTAGTGCGCTCCCACTCAGATCAATATCTCTCGTAATTGATGCTGGAGTGATTCAAGATCCAACCCAATCGTCCGCCATTGATGTGACATCACTGATGACTTAGACTGGACCGGTAGGCCAACTTGCCAATCACGCCAAAGGTGATTCTTGTTCATCTTTCGATGGGCGTGTTCCGGTAGCAAACTTTTATCCAAACCGTCAAGATAACCAAGTGTAATGTGCTGTGTGTTCTTTTAACACACCCGTCTTTTATGCGTCACCGTGTGCACCCATGTGACATGACCTGCTCCGGTGTGAAACATAGTATAGACGGTGCTACAGTTGGGAGAACACTATCAACTTGATATTGTTTTGCGAGAGATCACCCTAATAAAACACGACTACCGCGCATCAAACAAGGGTGCATCAAAGGGATAAACATCACAGGCAGTTCATAAAATTATGTGATATAGTATAGCCCTTTGCTTCGTGAAGTCTTCATTGTCTTCACGTCGTCGTGGTTGAAGTCACCGTGTCCACCAACTTTGTCCTTGGCGCCGGGAACATCACCACGGCTTCCGGCATGTGCGTCGGGGTCCACCTCCGCATCGTAGATCATCACCTTGCATCTATCTATTGCTTTGCCTCGAGCTAATAAACAGTTCTGGCACGCAGGCCATAATTAAGTGACAATCATATGACTCCAGTCATCATGCCGTACCACGACACGCAGGTCGCAAATAAATATTACATCATATAGCATCTCATACAAACACATTGCAAATCTTGAAGGCTATACCACATCACATGCATACTCTGCAAAAACGAGTTAGATCGCCATCTACACGGGTTGTTGCAACTTTTATCGTGGTTGTTAAGCAGGTTTACAAGGCAAACGAGAAACCCTAGACAAAACAAAAACATGATACTTCTTTTGTTGCTAGTTTAACATACGGGGTGCGTGTAGCAACTAATGCCACAAGCCAAACTTCGTTAAACGCGTGACCCCCGTGTGGATTTGAGTTCATAAAATCCACAAGCCCGTTCATGTAAAATTTTCTATAGCAAGACTAGGATGAGATCCAAGGAATTTGATGTAGTCCATGATCAAGGCAACCAACATACTAAGAGCAACATAGAGGGATCATGGAAAAACTCAAACCTTGTAGCAAAATCACATCATGCCGTCGAGCAAAGAAAAGATCACATGATAGGGAAGCAAACAAGAAAATCAATGCCTCATATCAACATATGATCTACCTAAACATGCATCTAATCAAGGATCGCTCTGATACCACTGTTTGGGAAACGTAGTAGAAAACAAAAAATTTCGGCCTACGAATCAAGAACCCAAGATCATCCAAGAAGATTGCATACAAGGTTTTAGGTCATGGCTCACCAACCGATGTAGCGGAAGTACAGTTGGTGAAGCTCGTGGACGTAGTGGAAGTAGATCTCGCAAGTTCTCCCACGAACAGTCCCTCGATCAATCCCACGAACAAGTCCCGCGATCTAGTCCCACGGACAAGTCCCATGAACAAGCTCCTCGAAGAAGGGTCGAAGGTACGACCCCTCCATTAGTATCCACACATCCCGTAGCAGCAATCCAGCAGCGCTCCGCCGTCCAGAGATGAACGCCACCGAGAAAACTAGAGGGAGAAAACCCTAACGGATTCCGATCTAGAACAGCGTCTAAACCGGGGTCTAAAAGTGGAGCAACGGGGTTTAGAGGAGGGAGGGTGGCGCATAGGCCTTGGGGACAAGTTGTGCTGCGCCCCCCACCCCTCCCCCACATTATATAGGTGGCCAAGAGGCCCTTGGGGCGCAATAAGGGGGGTGGGGAGTCCAACTTGGACTCCCAAACCTCCCAAACCTTCCCACCGGAAACCTGCCATATTGGAGAGTTGGACTTTCCACCTGGAGGGGGATTCCTTCCCTTTGGTGCGCCCCCCACCCCTTGGCCGGCCAGGGCAGCCTAGGTGGCTTGCCCCCCAAGGCTAGGGGCGCAGGGGAGTGGGTGGTACTGCCCGGAACCTTCTGGAACCTTCCATGACCTTCTAGAAGCTTCCAGGACCTTCCGGGACATACCGAGACCGTTTCGGGACATTCCGGACACTTCTGGAGCACTTCTAGGACCTTCCAAGACCGTTCTCGGACGTTCCGGAGCCATCCGGATAGTTTCCAAGACCATCCGAGTTACAGTTTAAGCCACCCGATGACCGCGAAGGTTGTCGGGACGCCCAGCGATTATCCGGAAACTATTCCGGTTGATCCAGGACTTCCCCAGTACCATTCTCATATGTTCCGGAACCACCTGGGACTACTCCAGAGTGATCCGGACATAACCTTAAATACCCAGAACTTCTTCTGGTGCCCTTATGAACAATTCCATAAATCTCCGGAACTACTTCCGGTACCCGTATGAACTATTCTGCTTTGCTTCCACTAAACCTTCTACCATACTAGTATTCTAACAGACTACTGCTCGTTAAGTGTGTGACCCAATAGGTTCGGTATAATGCGGACATGACTCAGAACATCTTCCGGACATAGGTCAACAGCCTTTTGTCAATAGCCAATAATCAACAGCGGAGCCATGGACACCCATGTTGACTCCCGCACATACACGAAGAAACTTCGAGTGAACCATTATGTTTAGTCATGTACCATTCCCTTTGCTTCGCGATATATGACAAAGTTAGAGGAGAGAAGTTTGGCACCCATGTGTAACAACTTTTGAACACAAGCCACTCGTTATCCTCTTTGCTCGTTTGTCCCTTTTCTCGTTATCGTATTCCGGTATCCCCGTGACTGAATCACAATGCGTCTGGCCAGACTATAATGGATACCGTCATACCGAGTGGGCCCGAAGTGAATATCTTCTTCATCGTGAAGGAGCAAATCCCATTCTTGAACTATCACAGTCACTAGCCACACCATCTGACATACCCAGAACTTATTTTACTACTTCCCATTTACGGGAGGATTCATCTAAGAACCAAAGCATGTCTTCCTGTGTGAAGCAACTCGATACTCTCATGGTCTAAGGAATTACGTATATGATAAAATTTCATGATATGACTTATAACGTAGTTACGATGTGATCTCTAAGTATATCATTCAATACTGGGGTCGGTTCAACATCATTGTTCTGCTAACAATATGTTCCCATTGCTACTGACATCCTTGTTACAAGAACAATTTCCATGATTAAGAAAACGTAATCATCAGTTAGCACATGAGCTGGTCTTAGAGGCTAAACCAGGAACTCTTGGTGTTTACATTTCCACACATGCAAATGAGTTTTCTTCTGAATCTCACAGTCAGGGTCATTGCAATTATAGCACAAAAATATAAACATTAATTATGAACGTGGAAATATATATAATAACATTTTATTATTGCCTCTAGGGCATATTTCCAACAGGGTTCAATATGCAGAAGTGCCAGCTTTGACTTGGCTAATCCTATACTACGAGTACCAGACTTGAGGTAAGAAGCGTACACGAGTCCACTACATCTCCAACCAATACACCACTATGGTCACTTCCTCGACTTCCCCACGAAGAAGCACGCCATAGCACTCATGCTTATCTTGCGAGTTTTATAAGTATCCATTCAAGTTGTCTATGATCAAGTAGAGGTTTCCAAGTAGTCCATAACCGCGGACACGGCTATTCGAATAGTTCATTAACCCTGCATTGGTGTACATTTTCACACGCGTGTCATCACTTATCGTCTCGTTCTTGTCATCCTTCAAGCGGATGTCGGACGTGGATGAAACCAAGGCACTACCCTCACATCACCTTCTCTAATCCAGGAGCCGACTACCTGAGTTTGTCACCGCTCGAGAGTCCGGCCGGTTCCACGAAACGGACTCAGATAATGTAAGGGACCGAGACGCCACCTTTGACAGATGGTTTCACTGCTTCACAGGTCCACCCACATATCTATACATAAATCAAATGGAAAGCCCGAATCTAGTGTGACTCCTGTACTGGATCGGGTACGTAAAGAGGCCAAATGGGGCTCCCATAAAACCCTACATGTGGTCATACTCTTTGTCTTGGATCACAAAACAGGAACTCGGGGCCTAGGGCAGTGTTCAACGAGACAACCCACTGTGTACTCCTACACAGCCTCTCATCGTTCACCTTTGTTTAGGGTGGATTCACCAACACGTTTACATCAGCACCACTGTGTTCATTCCATCCCGACTCACAATCATAACATCCTCATTGTATCACTAAGAAGCACAAGCAGTAACAGTTGCAGGGGCTACATGCTCATCATTCAACTCCTAAATATGCTAGGATTGTGGTTTGCTTAATACGGTGGCAAAATGATAGGTCATGCATCGGAATGGGTTCAACTATGCGAAAGAACGTGTCTCGGTGATCTCCTAAACATGCATAAGCGAGACTGAGAAGGAAGTAGGATTTTATAGACATGATCAATGGGGTTTTGCTTGCCTTGCTGACGGTACACGGGTCTTAACGGTGGTCTTCTTCTTCGGGGTGATCACCGTCTCGGAAAAGCTGGTACCGGAAAAAATCATCAACAAGGGGGAACACAAATAAAGTACAATGCTCAAGCACATGTTAAGTTGTTACATGATGTAAAGGGTACTGATTTGTGGCAATTTCAATTTAATTGAAGTATATTGCATTTGGAATGCAAATTCAAACTTCAAATGTGAATTCAAATTAAGCCATATGCACATTTGCTACTGTTGCCCCATTTTAAAATGGTCAAACATAAACAGAAATTGCATATTCTTAATCCTTGTATTTTTCTGATAATTTTTCATATATTATATGTTTAAATGGAGTTAGTATGAATTTTCTATGAATTTCCAAAGTTTAAATGATTTTCTGGAACTTTCTGGATTATTTTAATTCTCTGGAAATTCTTTATTGCGTCAGTAGTGACGTGTGGATGATGTCACAGGGGATCTAGCCAGTGGTCCACCACTGTCAGTGTCACTGGGGTTAACCCCTCTCTGTTTAAACTAAATAGAGGGGTTAAGGGGGCTAGGGGGCCCACCTGTCTGTGACTGTTAGGGTTAATTAGTGGGTGGGGTTAGGGTTAACTAAACGGGGCTGGCCGGAGTGTCGTCGCCGGCCACTGGAGACTCGCCGGAGTGGTGCTGGACGGCGCTCCAGTGCCTCAAATCGAACGGGAAGACCACCAGAGGGATCCCCTTGCTCACGTGCTTCGCCTGGGACAAGCTGGGAGTCTCGGAGACGGCTACTTCGACGTCGACGACAAGAGCAGCGGCTTCCGGAGCTCTGGTGCGACGGCCTCGGTGCTCCAGGCCACGGGATGCGTCGAGGGGAGAGGGGAAATGAGCGCGAGGTCACCCTGAGTGTGAAGGGGTCGTCGAGGAGGGCGGAGGAGGGCTGACGGAGTAGAATCGCTCGCCGGCATCCACTGTGCCCGATGGTGGCTCGATGAAGAGGACGTCTCTGCTGGGGCCTCCGGGCTCGATTCACTCCACGGGAAGATGAAGACGACGGCGGCCGACTTGTTGGACACTACGGTGGCACTTCTCGACGCCGATGGCCACGCGGGCGCACGGGGCGCACTCCGGCGAGGGCTCGGGTTCGCGCAGAAACGAGAGAGAGAGAGGGCGTGGGGAGGGAGCCAGAGGAGGGGGAAGACTGCGGGGGTGCACGGGGTCTCCACGGCGAGGGTTCAAGGGCGGAGGGGAGGCTGCCACGGCGAAGCAGGACGTGGCGCGGCGTCTGCATGCTCTCCAGCGAGCAGCATCGGGGGAGGGGGAGGAAGAAGACAAGAAAAAGGGCTGCTGGGCTGGGCCAGGCCAGTGGAGAGGTGGGCCTCTCCTGTGGGCGCAAGGTAAGCCTCTCCTTTCCTTTTATTTTTTTTATTTTTCTGTAAATAGGTTGGCTCCACTAAATAAATTAGCTAGGCATTTTTAATAAATGTCCAAATAATTTTATAAATCATAGGTGACCAGTAGTTAGTCACATAAAGAATATGGACATTTTTGAAATTCAATAAATTTGAATCTCAATTCAAATAGGGGTAAACTTTAATTTCCAGAGCACCTTTTGAATATTAGAAAATTCCATGAGTATGGGAAAATACCCAAACCACTTTTAAAATGATCAGCATCATTTATAGGAGTTTTCCAAATATTCAAATGATTTTTGGAAAAAGATTTTTATCTGGCCATTTATTTAAATTCTCAGGGCTTTTCTTTTCCCAATTTTTGATTTTCTTTTTGAATTTTTGACATGATGCAAAGATGAACTCAAACCCTAGCACTTACCCTAGTTGGGGTTCTGACAATCCGAAAGGATCGTGATGAACATATCGCCAAATATGAGGAGCTGGAGAAACGCACCCATGAAGACACCACCAAAATGCGCCGCCGGGCCAAGGGCCTCTGCGACACAATGAGCGGGATGGACGCCCTTCTCAGTGGTAAGTGCTTCTTGCCCCCGAGTGCCTTTCCGACTGCACTCTTCTTTTGCGCTATTACTCACACTTTTCTTCATGATGCAGAGGCCTGGCCTGAATCTGAGGCAGCTGCCTATGCAGCCGTAGACAAATCTCGGGAGGAGACCATCGCGGCCGGAGGGTCTTGCCAGCATGATGACGACGTCTGGACTCGGCATGATTATTCGATTGGAACAGCAGCTCGCATTCCCGTCATCAAGGGGATTGCCTTGTCCTTCAAATTTGGCATTCTGATGATTGCTGAGTTGCTATGGTCGCCGGCCGAGCTCAAGACTGGACTTCCGAGGATGAAACATGCTGCCAGCTCCTCTGCCGAGATCCCCACGTCGGCTCCCCTGGATGAAGAGGATTCTGACAAGGGAGATGCTCCGAATGCTACCACCGAGCAGACTCGGATTCTTCTGAAGGCCATTCCCCGTCGAATCGACGTCTTGCTCAACTCGGCTGGTCGGACTGGCGCTGAGACTGCTCTTCAAACTGTGTTGAGCTGGTACCTGGAAGTGAAACTCTCCAAACTCCACAGCCTCAGAGAGAACGACGCCGACGTGCTCAAGAAGACCTATGCTGAAGTGAACCGGCATGCCATCGCTATGGTGAACTGGTTTTCTCCTTATGAATATACTCCATATCTCGACGAGGGAGGGAACCCGCTGGCTGCAACTTCTATCTCTGGCTTGGCCGAAGAGCTTTCCGACAGCGGCTCGTCCCATACCTCTCCAAGGTCCAAGCGTGCTAGGGCCACGTCTTCTGATGCACAGTCGGAGCCAGATGTTGCTGCCGCGCACGCCGATCCGACTGCTCCGACTGCCAGCTCTGCGCCCTCGACTGCCCCGACTTCCTGAGCCAAGCCGCCTGATGACGTCACCTACTGCAGCTTGCCGACATTAGATCGGCCTTATCTTGTTTTTCCTTTCAGACTAGTTGCTTGTAAGACATGATTTTAATTCTGCCGACACCCACTGGGTGTGACTTCGATGTAATTAACTCCTTCGGCCTTAGTCCTGCTATCTCTTATGCAATCCGATTGCTTATTTCCAGTTTTTACTTTTGCGATTGACTTTGCGTCTTTGTCGGTATCCTTTATCGGTTTGCACTTGGGGGTGTCTACCTTGTCTGTATTGCTGCCAACATGCGGTCTACAATCGGATCAAAGGTAGATTTCCAGCCAAGGTTCGATAAGCTTTTCATATTTACACGACAAGGTTTAACGCAAAGGATTCTGCGACGTTAGGAGCCGATTTCCCGCTACCGAGCTTGATGCCTTGGTTCGCGTCGCAATCGATAAGTTGATTTATCGACTATGCCCTTTGTAGAGCGTTTCGAGTTGTTTCTCGGGAACTTGTACTGCTGACTGCCCCAACCGCTGCCCTTCTCAATGCCACAAACCCTTTTGTGAGTTGCGCTTGAGTTATGTGCTAAGTTGAGTGCCAGCCCGCAGTCCCCGTGCCTCGATGGACTATTTGTCTGACCTCGTGGTCGGCCAGTCCCCGAGTGCGTTACGCATGTCTCGGGTATGACTGAGCGTTGCCGACTTGGGCTAGCTTTTCGAATGAAATAATGCAAAGGTAATCGAATGCTCTTTTTCAGAGGCATGATAGCTTTACTGATCGTTTGCCGAATGGCATACATAAATTTTTGCTGCTCAACTATAGAACGGACATAACAGCTCAGCGTTCCATGGCCACTCCGTTTCTACTCCTGACGTGTCCTTGTGCTGACTGCCTTTGGTGCAGTCGATCAAATAATATGAGTTGTTCTTGAGTGCACGGCTGATGACGAATGGTCCTTCCCAGGGTGAGGATATCTTGTGTTGCCCGTCTGACTTCTGAATTCGGCGTAGCACCATGTCGCCCTCTCGGAAGGCGAGAGGACGAATCTTTTTGCTGTCGTAGTGCCGCAACTTTTGCTGATAGACTGCCGATCTGGACAAGGCCAGCAAACAGGCTTCTTCCTTGAGGTCAACGCCGTCCTCTCGTTCTAACATGGCTTCTTCTTCGGTGTACAAGGCATGCCGAGGCGAATCAAACTCGATGTCGGATGGGATGATTGCTTCTGAACCATACACCAGGAAGAAAGGAGTGAATCCAGTCGACATGTTCGGTGTGGTCCTCAAACTGAACAGTACTGCAGGGAGCTCTTCAATCCATGCTCCGGGTGCCCTCTCAAGTGGCTCCACCAATCGGGGTCTGATACCCGAGAGGATGAGGCCATTTGCTCTTTCTACTTGACCATTTGATTGCGGGTGTGCCACAGATGCGAGATCAAGCCGAATGCCCTGCTGAGATGCATATCGAGCCAGTGCACCCTTTGCAAAATTTGTGCCGTTGTCGGTGATGATGCTGTTAGGCACACCATATCTGCACACGATGTCGGCCACAAATCGGACCGCAGTCGGACCCTCCAGCTTTTTGATCGGGCGGGCCTCAATCCACTTGGTAAACTTGTCCACTGCGACCAGGAGATGTGTCATGCCACTTCGAGCCCTCTTGAATGGACCAACCATATCCAAACCCCATACTGCAAATGGCCATGCTATTGGGATTGTCTTTAATGCCGATGCTGGATGATGACTTCTTGCCTTGAACCGCTGGCAACCCTTGCAACATTTCACCAAATTCTCAGCCGCTGCGAGCGCAGTCGGCCAGTAGAAACCATGTCGGAAAGCTTTGCTGGCGATGGCTTCTGCAGATGCATGATGACCGCATTCACCCTGATGAATGTCTCTGAGCAATTCCAAGCCTCTGTCCTCTTCTACACATCTCTGAAAGACACCCGTCACACTTTTGCGCACTAGCTCGTTGTTGATTATCGTGTATGCCCAAGATCGGCGGCTGATTTTCCTTGACTCTGCTTCGTCTTCTGGGAGAACTCCGTCTGCTAGGAAATCTCTAATCGGCTGTGTGGCGCACTGATGACTACCATTACTGCTGCATGCTGGGGTGGGACTTCTTCTTGGATCTCGGTTTCTTGGCCACTGGCCTCTTGTATCTCGGCCGCTTGTACTTCTGTCATGTCGAATTCTTCCTCTGAACAGCCGATTGCGGCGCCTGGCACGCATTCGGCAGCCCCTGGTGGTGACTGCTCGTCTGGAGTTGGAACTTCTTCACTGCAATCAGCAGTTTCTAAGATCATTGGTTCTTCTGAGGGTGTACCCCCTGGCATTTCCTCCGCTTGCTTTTCTTTAACCTTGCTCTTCTTGCAGCATTCGGAAGCCCCTGGCTTGCAATCGGCAGCCCCTGGTTTGCAATCGGCAGCCCCTGATGCTGTCGGCTCTGCTGTTGCTGACGCACCTTGGGCGCTGGACTTCTTCTTCAGGGTTGGAATCTTTTCCGGTTGAGCTTCTTTTTCCTTCTTCAACGCTTCAAGGTCGGTCTCCGAGATGAAGATGGACTCAGACTCTGGGGATGGCGTGATGGATGGTTTCTTGATGTGCTCAAGCGACACACCTGGTGGGATAGCTTGCCTTGTTGAGCCGAGCTTGGACAGCGCATCTGCTGCTTCATTGTTTGCTCTCGGCACATGGTGGAACTCGCATCCCTCAAAGTACCCACTAATCTGCTGCACCAGGAACCGATAGCTTGCCATATTCGCATCCTTTGCATCCCAGGTGCCTGTGCACTGCTGTACTACCAGGTCGGAGTCACCAAAGCACTCAATATTCCGAATGCCGATTTCCTTGGAAAGCTTGATACCATGCACAAGGGCTTCGTACTCGGCGACGTTGTTTGATGCTGCGAAGTGAATCTGGAGCACATATTGCAGTTGATCTCCTCTTGGTGAAGTGAGTACTACGCCAGCCCCTAGGCCGCTCTTCATCTTGGAGCCGTCAAAATGCATTCGCCAGAAATCCGATCCTGGGAGCTGCAGCACATACTGAGTTTCATCCCAGTCCACCAGGAAATCGGCCAATGCTTGCGACTTGATTGCAATTCTTGGCTCATACTGGATGCCATGGTTGGCGATCTCGATTGCCCACTTCTCCACTCTTCCGGTTGCATCTCTGCTTCCTATGATGTCGGCAAATGGAGCCGAGCTGACGACGGTGATCAAGTGCGCTTGAAAATATGGCTTCAATCTCTTGGTTGCCATGTATACTCCATAGCACATCTTCTGGTAGTGAGGGTAGTTCTGCTTGGATGCCGAGAGCACTTCACTGATGTAATATACAGGTCGCTGAATCTGCTGCGCCTTGTCCTTCTCGGGCCGCTACACCACCATAACTGCACTGATCACCCGATTGGTTGCCGCAATGTACAACATCATTGGCTCCTTTTCAATCGGGGCAGCCAGAATCGGCGCGGTGGAGAGCATGCGCTTGAGCTCTCGGAATGCTTCGCTTTCTTGGGGGGTCCAGGTGAACTTCTCCGTCTTCTTCATTAGCTGGTACAACGGGATTGCTTTTTCACCTAGCCGACTGAGGAATCGGCTGAGTGATGCGAGGCAACCGGTGAACTTCTGTACTTGCTTCAGGTTCTTGGGTTGTTCCATGCGCTCTATCGCGGCTATCTTCTCGGGATTGCATTCGATTCCTCTCTCGGAAACGAGAAATCCCAAGAGCTTGCCGGCTTGGACTCCAAAAACACATTTCTCCGGATTGAGCTTGATCTGATAAGTTCTCAAATTTTCAAATGTCTCTCTGAGGTCATCTAGAAGTGTGATTCCCTTTGCCGAATTCACCACCAAATCGTCCACGTAAACGTGGAGATTTCTGCCGAGTTGGGAGTGTGTGCACCTCTGAATTGTGCGCTGATAAGTGGCACCTCCATTTTTCAAACCAAAAGGCATGGTGATATAACAATAAGCCCCGAAAGGGGTTATAAATGCAGTTTTTATTTGATCCTCCACAGCAAGTTTGATCTGGTGATAGCCAGCTGTGGCATCCAGAAAAGACAAAAGCTCGCAGCCGGCCGTAGCATCAATCACTTGATCAATACGGGGCAGAGCAAACGGGTCCTTCGGGCACGCCTTGTTCAAGCAAGTGAAGTCAATACACATGCGCCAGGTCTTGTTCTTCTTCATGACGAGGACTGGATTCGCCAGCCATTCGGGGTAAAACACTTCCATAATGAAACCTGCAGCTTGCAGCTTTGCAATCTCTTCGCCGATTGCCCTTCTCTTATCTTCATAAAAACGTCTCAGGGGTTGCTTGACCGGCTTCGAGCCTGGCCGAATGTGCAGCTTGTGCTCGGCGAGTTCTCTCGGCACACCAGGCATGTCTTGTGGAGACCATGCGAAGATGTCCCGATTCTCACGGAGAAACTCGACGAGCTCGCTTTCCTATTTATCACTAAGTCCAGCTCCGACTACAACGAACTTGGGTAAGTCGGAGGGATCTAGAGCGATCTTCTTGCTGTCCTTGGCCGACTGAAAAGCCGATTCCTCATCTACTCTCATGGCTGGGCCGACCGGTAGTGGATTCTTGCTCTGTGCTTGCGCCATTGCAATCACCTTGCTGAGCTGACACTTCTCCGTCTCAACCACCTGAGAGTCAGCCAAACTGCTGCCCGCTGATGTGCACTCGAGGGATTTCCTGAAGTCCCCGGTGACGGTGATGACGCCGTTTGGTCCTGGGATCTTCATCTTGAGGTAAGTCTGCTGTGCGTTGATCATGAACTTGGCAAATGCGGGCAATCCCAACAGTGCATGATAAGGACTACTGAGGTCGGTGACTTCGAACCAAATCGGCTCCCTCCTGAAGTTTTCTTCTGTGCTAAATATGACATCCAGCCGAATGCGACCCATGGGGGTGCTGCAAGACAACCCAGGGACAATCCCGTGGAAATTCGTCCGACTGCGCTCCAGGTCCTTCTCTGTGAGCCCTAGCTTGATCAATGTGTCCCTGTACAGAATGTTAATTGTACTTCCTCCATCGACGAGCACTCGGGAGAACTTGCATGAGAACCTTGGTCCTGCGAACAGAGCATCAACCACAAGCGGATAATTTCCCGGATTCGGCAAGATGGTGGGATGATCTTCTCTGTCCTAGGATATAGGACACTCGGACCAATGCATGAACTGAGGAATCGGCGGCATAGTGGCATTGACCTCCTGAGCTCGGGCTCTCCGACTGCCCTTGTCCGTGCACTCACTGGTGAAAATCATGTAGGCGGCGTCTTGCTGCGGGAACTGGTTCTGCTGCTGATGTGGTCCTCTGTTCTGGGGTGGTGGTGGGGGTGGAGGTGGTAAAGCTTCTCCCTTCGCGATCCTTCTCACGAAATCACACTGCCGAGTGGTGTGCGTAGACGGCCTGCCAGGTGTGCTGTGAAATTTGCACGGTGCATCCAACATATCATCAAACGTGTACTTGGGCTTCATCTTCCCCTGGGGCCTCACATTTGGTCTCATCTTTCGACTGCCTCCTGCAGCCGCTGGATCTTCTTCGTTCTGGACAACAGCCACCTGCCGACTGCCATACTGAGTATGAGGCTGCTCATCCTTGCGCTTGCCATTGTTCCGCTGGTTGTTGTTGTTGTTGTTTTTGTGGTTGTTCTCTCTCCTTTCCTTCCGACTGAGGCCTTGGTTCCCTGTGTCCGACTGCGGAGCCCCTGGTGACTGGATTACACCTCCAACACCAAGCTGGATAGGGCGTATTGCAGAATCGTACATAGCAAACGCGTTGGCCACCTTCATGAGCTCGGCGAGCGATGTGAAATCCTGGCGGAGCAACTTGTGCTTCAGCATTGAATCGGCCAGGCATCCATCCGTGAAGTACCGAATGGCCTGGATCTCATGGACTCCTTCACATGAGCTCTTCAGTTTGATCCACCGAGATAAATAATCTCGAAGGGGTTCATCCTTGCCCTGCACATAAAGAGCCAGCTGCCTCGGGAGGTTCGGTCGCTCATACGTGCTCGTGAAGTTATGGATAAATGCACTTGTGAAATCTTCCCAACAGTTTACACTGTCGTTGGGCAGGCTGTTTAACCACGTACGAGCTGATCCCTGCAGCATCAGAGGTCCATAGCGGACTGCTACACGCCGATTGCCTCCTGCGATGCGAACCGCGGTCAGGTAATCGGACAACCAATCTTCTGGCTTCACAGAACCATTGTATTTGGGCGTGTCTCTCGGCAGCGTGAAGCCTTTGGGAAACTTCTCGGTCCGAATGCGATGACCGAAACACGACAGGCCAGCCTCTCCTTCTTCATCCTCTTGAGCCTCCTTCTCCAGGAGCTCAATGCGATGCCTTGCATTATTCTGACCGATCTGGCGAGGGCCAAGTCGGGCGCTGATTGCTGGTCTTGGTGCCGATTGCGGAGGCATGTCGTTGCGCCTGCTGTTAACAGCTGGCTCTTCAATTCTTCTGCTTGCTGCTAGGGGTGGCCGATTGCTTTTGAATCTACTCTCATGCTGAGATGGAGCAGGCTGCTGTCTGTTCTGGCGCGATGCATTCGTTCGCTGGCTAGCTCCCGGATTCGGCCTCACAGTTCCTCTTGACGCCCCAGGATCTGCATTTTGATTCTCCATTGCTGCGAGCCTCTGCTCCTTTGCGGCTGCCAGCAGCTCACGCATTCGGCGCGACTGCTCTCGCCGCTCATCTCCCTCCAGGTCTTCTAGCTCAAGTGCTATCTGCTCAGCTGCTCTCAGGTTTTTGTCCGGTGTGCTGTATGTCGGCCTCTGGATGAATGCCGATTGCGCCGGTTGCTCCGGTTGCACCGGCCTCCTTGGTCGCTCCGGCTGCTCAGCTCCCGACAGCTGCTGATTGACTGCTCTACCTCGGCTTCTCAAATCTTCCAGGACCGCGGGCTCAATCGGCCGGCGCGGTCCCGCATGTGCTGCGTTGTACTCTCTGGTGATGGCTCCCAGCCTGCGCTCTTCTGCCAGCACCTGCTAGGCCCTGCGAGCCAGAGAAAGCCTTGCCGTTTCCAGTTCGGTGTGCACTTGATCGGGATCACCATTCGTGTTCACGGGTGTGTACAACACATCCCGCAACGCACTGGTGCCGATTCTCTCTGCAGCCTCCGCTGCCTCCTTGGCTCTCCTAGCCACACTCGCTGCATTGCGGTTGCTCGATGAAGACGCCCCCGCCATCATGACAGCAGCGTGCACTCGGCCATCCCCTCTGCCAGGTGCTGCGCTGCAGCCCCTGGTCGAGAGCGGATCTGTAACACACGAGAAGACACGAATCTCCCTGGGATAGGCCTCGGGGAAGCTGCCGATGAAGAGGCGATGACTGCCGACCTGCAGTGACACACCGGGCGGCAGGGTTGCGCCGGCCCCATACCGCGCCGAGTAATCCACCACATAATCAATTGCCCCACGCCTAAGAATCAGGCCAGAGGCGTGGCTCCCGCCTGATGCAGAGGAAAATCCCGTCCGGATCTTTACTCCAGTCGACGCCTCAGTCTGCCCCACGGTGGGCGCCAACTGTCGTCGATATGTGACGTCAGATGCCATGGGGATTGCTAAAGTGAGGGGAAGACGCGAGGAAGAAGATGTCGATGGTGCCGGAATCGGGTTGGGCACAGACACGGTGAAGGACACCACGATATACCCAGGTTCGGGGCTCTCCGGAGAGATAACACCCCTACTCCTGCTTGTCTCTTCTATATCAATGAACTGGGCTACAATAACTGCTTCTCTATCTTCTCAAGGGAAGATGAGCGCCGCCGTGGGCAAGGCTCTCTCCTGCTTCCCTGAGGAGTATCTACTAGCAGTGAATGAACTGAGGAGAATGTGAGTACTAGTGCTAGAATGAGCGGATCGTCCCCCACGCAGGAGGGGTACCCCGGGCTCTTATAGCATGAGCCCGGGGTAAATCGGTAACTTCACTGCCGATTGGGCCCAGCCGTCATCCTCTAATCGGCTAGGTCCCACCGATTGCTCTTCTCCGCATGATCCGGACCCTACGAGCGGCGGCCCATGCTGTAGACTTGTAGGTCATGATGATGAACAGTAGCGCTAGGAGGTGCGGTCTTGTCGCCCTGTCCGCGGAATCGGCGGAGAGGTCGACACCGTATCTCTGCCAGATCTTCGATGTGACTTGGCTTCTCTGCTACCCCGATCTCCCGGGATTGCGCATTTATGACCCCGTACCTGGACCTCCGACTGGTCCCGGGGTCAACTTCTCCAGAAGTGGTAGGTTATACCGATTGCGCCTGGGCCGACTGGTGGCCCTTGGCAGGGTCGATTGCTCTAGGCAATCGCCCGTGCTAACGCCTACCTCGACCCAGCTGCGGGCCAATCGCATGATGGTCTTGATGACAATAGGGTGGACCGGTTGCGCCTGGGCCGACTGCTGGCATTCGGTACGGTTGCCTAGCTCGGCCTAGCTGCAGCCCACTCGGTCCATCCTTGTCTTGAAAGGTTGCTTCCGCTTGGGTGAGCCTACCCGTGTACTAATCCCCCGACAAAACCACAGGTCGCCGGCGACCCCGCTGCCATGGGAGCCGCCCCGTGAAACTCGCGGCCGCCCGAGCCTGCGACAGGCGTGTCTCTCCGCCTAGCTAACGGAGAACCGCTGTCCCGGCCAGATCCGGCAGCCTGGACGCCGCCGCAGCCGTCCATCCTCTTCGCCGCGACCCTCGCCGCACCACCGCTCAACGCCGGCGAGCGCAGCCGCCGCCGCTGCCGATTTCGCTCAGGAGGAGCCAGCCATCGCCGGCGTGGCCGCGTGGGTCGGCCCAGCAGCAGCCGGCCTGCCCACGCCCCACCTGCCCAGACTCCTCGGCCAAGATCCAGCTCCCTGGCCCAGCCGCCACCACTCTCCTGCAGGCCGCCAGTGGGCCTCGGCCCGATAAGGTCTTATTTTTTTCCTAGACCCCTCTGCAATTTTTGCTAAGTCCTGAGAATTTTGCTGCTGATGCTGTTTTGCGTTGTAATTCGCGAGTAAACCGTAGCTCGGATGACATTGCGCCCAAAAGGAAAATTGTTTAGAATTGTGTGTACTTCAGTTCATATTTTGTGAGAATTTTGATTTGAGTCCATCTAGATGTTGTTATTCACTGTTGAAGTGGGCATCAGACTGTTAAATGCTATTATTTTCTGTTAGTGTGTTGTTGTTGTTATTTTATTGCAAGTTTGATTGATGATTGTGTCACATCCATGAGGCCTATTGCATTGATTCTTGTTGCATACTGTTAAGCATCATGTCTACTTCAATGCTATGCATTCACATGTCATATTTTCCTGGTGCATGATGTTTGTTTCATCACCCGAAGTAGCTACCCTGCTGTTAGTGTGCTGCTGTTTATATAAAGTTGCTACTTTGCTGCCCTATATCTTTTTAACCGTGCATCCTATTGAGCATTGCAATATCTCATTTTTGATCTATGCCATGTATACTTCAATTAAATGTATTGCATTATCATGTTTACATTCCTCGTCATAGTAATGTTTAGCTCCAAAGTTGCTATGCCACTGTTTTTGACAGCCACCTCTATTTTCCTCTAAGTCTGTAACTTTCCGATGCCATGTTGCATGCTTAATATCTTTTGATCTGTGATACATATGACCTTGATTATTGTTTGTACCTGATCACCATCATGTCTACTCCATGCTCATATATTGCTATGTCATGTTGCTGCACTTTTCAATATAGCTATACCCCTGTTTATACAGCATGAAAATAACAGTTTCTACCCTGTTTTCCTGATTTTCACTAAGCCCTAGACCAGTAATGTTTAATTGCATTTTGCTTGGGCTATAATTAATGTTCATGATGCCTTTTTGCATGATTCCTTTTTCTATGCCTTCCCTTCCATGTCTACTTTAGTTGCATATTATTTGTGAGCATGTTTGCATTTATTATCCTGTTTATGCATTGCTCTAAAGTGTGCTTCCTGATGTTGGCAGATTGTGTGCATAACTTGTATTGCTTGTATCTTTTTAACCGTAACTCCGTTTGGAGTGTTCTTTATATGTAACTTGATTAGCATTTCATGTACTTTGTGTTTATGCTATTGTTTTCTGCTGTTAACCAACCTAATATATGGTTTAGGGAAGAACAGTACCAAATGCTTAAATTGTCGTGGGGTACTTAGTGATATGCCATGTTTAGGTTGTGCCTCACTTAAATTGACTAGCATAGATAGTTTCCTTTATGCTTCACCTCTAGTCATGTTTGTGTGCTATGCCATGCTTGAGTGAGATGCCATATTAATAACCTTTTCTCACCTTGTGTAGCTAAACAACTTGAACCTTTCTAAATGTGCGGTATCGTCGTGTGTGATGAGTACTCCAATTAACCTGTTAGTAACCACTCTCGACGGTAGGTGCGATGTCTCGTGTTGCCTTCTTGTTGATGCTTGCTTGTGTTTTCTTCATAGTAATAGATGCTTGCTCGTCGATTGTATTTTCCAGTGTTTCCTTCTTGTGTGTTTCCGCGGGTACCTCTCGGAGACGATCCGAGCTTGCGATCGACTACACCTTCGGTTTCGTCTTCTCACCAGGTAAGGGGGAGCATATATCATGCTTATAACTTTCAGCTCACTCGCGCCTAGGTGTAGGATAGAACGATTGGTTGATCCTACCACTTCATATTCATGCCTCTCAAATAAACCCAAACAACCATGTCCTCCACATCCCAGAAAACCTTGTTCGGCTATGTTACTATTGCTCGCTGCTCAGCCACTTCTTAGTATGCATGCTAGGATATTATCAACTGTTACCCCTTGTTACTCCTTGGATTGGGCTATCACATTATTATATTGTTGTGGATGATATGATTATTATAATGTTGACTATATTCGACGAAGGATGGAAGGTCTAGGCTATCCCGCCCCGACGCTTTGTTCCATTCGAGTCACCTAGGATCCGAGTTCCGGGTATTGGTTTTAATACTGAGCGTCCCTAACCGCGTGTGAGATTTTATGGGGGTCCCCTTTTCTTACCTACCTAGCTTCAAACATTTCCAGTGGTGTCCCAAGCTGATTTACCATTTGAAACCGTGTGTGTGTGTGTCTGTTGGGTCACTCCTGGAAGATATTCTTTAAAACAACCTGGGCCAGCCGGGACATGGTTTCCTTGTTGGTCCAACCTGTACGGCTAAGGACCCGACCTCGTGTGAGAATTTACCGGAAATCCAAACCTGCGACAGACGGTAGAGACCAGATCGAGAGCGCGGCCGACTCCTGAGCTGGATGTTGACTCACCGGGGGCCACCCGGATTTGTTCATTGTTAGCTAGAGGAACCTGTCGTTTCGGATCTCTCGGAACTAAATCATAAAATGGCTGCCTGTGATGGGTAGAAACTGAGAGAGATGGAAAGCCGTGTCCACGGTTATGGACGACTTGAGACCTACTCCTTGTTCATAGACAACAACAACTGAGATAATCTTAATAAACTTGATCAACGTGTGTGTGCCTTGACTGCTTCTTCTTCGTCGGGATGCGAAGAGGAGGACAAGGATAGGATAGGTGTTATGCTTGTGTAAGTAGTTGATATCAAGACTTGTTGGAGGCGATTCCTCATTGAATGCTTGGTTCTCATCTTACTCTAAAATAGACCGTTAGCCACTCATATATTGCTAGTGCGTTTGCAACCTCACCACTACCCCCATCTTACCCGTGAGAAGATAGTTACAAGACTTTTGATATATTCTCACCCCTTTCTTTTCTTTTCCCTTTTATGTTTTGCCTGATCGACCGCTGCAGTTGATTTCTACCTCGACTCTTTCTTTGGACGCCTTCGTGGAGACTCGACGACGACTAGTTAGGAGGATCCCGGCGGAGAGCCTGGACCCGTGTGGTTACGGGAATGGTGTGTTTTACCTTTGCCACTAGGCATTTGAATGTAGTCTGTACTCAGACATGTATCTTCCGCTGATGTAATGTATTTAAGGCAGTTGTATGACGATTGTATGAGATGTTGTATCCATGTAGCTGTAATGTTGTGATATCATGTTGGAAATCCGGGGCATATGGCATTGTCATATGTCTCGGTGGGACCGATATGTGCTTCGTCCCCGGATCTGGATGGAAACATCTAGATCTGGAACAGTACCGCATATCGGGCCTTACAGCGTGGCACGCATCTGTCGGCACCATGGCCGCCGTCGACGCCGTGGCAGCCATCCCCGCCCCCAACCCTGTGTATAAGAGCCCCCCTCCCCCTCTAGAACCATAACCCTAGCCGTGCCTCAGTTACCCCTTCCCTAGCACCATCGTCCTCCCCTGCCTCCTCCACAGCCGCCACGCGCCCGTTGCCGCGCCGCCGTCTTCCGCGTGGCCAATGTCGATGAGCCGACGCCCCGGCGTTTCTAGGCGCACCCCCGCGCTTGAATCCTTCGCCTCGTGCCTCCGATCGACACCGAGACGGCCCCACAACCCTGCCATCGAGCCATCTTCCCCAATGACGGCCGCCGGTCCTCTTCGTAAAATTCGCCAGCACGCGCCCTCCTCCGGCCTCCCCGAGCACCCCATCCGCCTCACTGTGAGCTTCTGATACGTCCCAAACGTATCTACTTTTCCAAACACTTTTTCTATTGTTTTGCCCTCATTCTTGCATGATTTGAGCTAAACTAACCCAGACTGACCCCGTTTTCAGCAGAGCTGCCTGCATGGTTTTATTGTGCGCAGGAAAATGGATTTTTAGACATCTCAGAAAATTCCCGGAAAAAATACAGAAAATCCACGCACCCGGAGGGACCCAGGACCAGAAGGTGGGCCAGAGGGGAGCCAGGGGGGCCCAGGCACCTAGCTGGCGCGGCCATCCCCCTGGCCGCGCCCACAGGGCGCCTGGGTGGGTCCCACCACCTCTGGTGACCTAGATTGGCCCCTATTTATTCTTGTGGCGAGGAAACTCCGAAAGAGAAGTTGCTTTTCCAGAACCTGTCACGGAGCCGCCGCCACCCTCTGTTCTTCCTCGGGAGGGCTAATCTGGAGGCTGATTTGGCCTCCTGAGAGGGGAGATCGTCGCCATCGTCATCACCATCACCAATCCATCATCCCTCCATGACTTCTCTTCACATGTGTGAGTAATTCCCTGCTGTAGGCAAAGGGGATGGTGATATCGCGAGAGTTTACTTCTCGCCCCTCGTTGGTTACCCAAAGTGGAAGGTTGAGATGTAGACAGCAACACGTTTCCCTTAGCGAAGATGCTAAGGTTGAGGATCGACCAGTAGGACTCCAACAGATACAGGAAGGTGGTAAAGTGAACAATGGCGCCGTTCACAACTCAAGGTTGCTTACTTCACCTGGACCTACACACACAACAAATAACTTTGCTTCCCAACGAGTACAGAGGAGTTGTCAATTCCTCCGGCCTTGTTGTTTACAAAGGATAAAACGCATGGGATAATAATGATAGTGATAGCAATGGAAAAGTAAATAAAGCAGTAAATTGATAGTTGGTGTAACAGTATTGGAAATATGGACGGGGGTCCTATGATGTTCACTAGTGATGTCTCTCTCCCAAAAGACGATAAAATAGCCATGCGAGGTAAACAAATTACAGCTGGGCAATTGACAGGATTATGTGCGCAAACCATTGCTAATTATGCTATAAAGAAAGGAAGAGGCTCAAAAGCATGGGCGGTACGCCAAGACAAGTAGACCGAAATCCATCTGCATCTACCTACTAATCATCCACCTTGAGATATTGATACGTCCCAAACGTATCTATAATTTCTGCTTGCTCCATGCATGTTTTGTGTGACTTTGCCATGTTTTGCTTGAACTTTCATACACTTTTTAACCTATTTGGACTAACCTATTAACTCAGTGCACCCAGTTGCCAGTTTCTTTTTTCTGCTGTTTTTGTATTTCAGGTTTTCCGGCCAATAAAAGTGCTCCAAAAATTCCGGGAAAAATATATAAAAAATCAGCGCAACAGAAGCTTCCGGAATCACCAAGAGAGGGAAGGGGGGCCACCACCAGGCAGCCAGGAGGGCCGGTGGCGCGGCCCAGGAACCTCCTGACTGCCTCGTGGGTCCCCTCGATGCCCCCCTTCGCCTATATTTACCCCTCGGGGTGAAAACCCCTAATATCGATCTATTTCTCGCGAACTCCCCTCTGTACCGCCGCTGCCGCCGTTTCAAGATCGGGGCTGCCTGGAGAAGCTTCCCCGGCACCCTGCCGGAAGGAGGAACCCCCTCCGGGAGACCATCCATAGCCATGGACGCCTCCCGGATGTGCCGTGAGTAGTCCCCCTTGGACCATGGGTCCGTGACAAGTAGCTATGTGATGAATCTCTCCCCCCTTTATGCTTCCACTTTCGAGTCCTCGTGAGCTGCCTCACATGATCGAGGCATCTATGTAATTTCTGCTGTTGCTATGCTGAGTTTGTTGGGATCTGATGGATTATGAGACTATGTTCAGATTGTGATGAGTAATATATTTGGTTCTTCTCTTTTATATTTTGTTCTTGAGTAAATTCTTGCATGTTCTCCGTTGCGGTATTTGCTTTGGCCAAGTATTTTATTTGCAACTCCAAGAGAGAGCGTTATGCTCGATTGTGGGTTCAGCCCCCTGATGTCTAGCTTGAGTGACAGAAACATGAGACTAGGGGATGTGCTGTTGCCACCAGGGATAAAACAACGGTGCTTGTACCTGCGGGTACAAGGATTGTTTACTTTACGCAAAGATATTTTAATGCAGTTATCTGTTGCTTTGAGTTTACACTTTGGGTGGGATTCGCAACTTAATACCAGCGAGATGTTCTGGATAGATATCTCAAGGTGGATGATTCGTAGTACTGCCCATTGCTTTTGAGCCCTTCCTTTCTTTGCAGCATAGTTAGCATTGCGGTGCCTTCATAATCCTGTCAATTTCCCAACTGTGATTTGTTTACCTCGCTAGCACTTTTATCGTCTTTTGGGAGAGAGACATCACTAGTGAAAATCACGGGACCCCGGTCCATCTTCACATTATTGTTCACACCCTCAATTTACTTTCAGCTTTTACTTTCCTTTGCACCTTTTATCTCTTGCGTTGATCCTTTGTAAACGACAAGGCCGGAGGAATTGACAACTCCTCTGTACTCGTTGGGAGCAAAGTTATTTGTTGCTGTGTGTAGGTCCACGACAACACCCTAGTCAGGAAGCAATTTCTGGCGACGTTGCCACCTACTTGTATCTCCTGAGTCCTACTGGTTCAATAACCTTGGTATCTTCACTGAGGGAAACTTGCTGCTGCACTGCATCTCAAACCTTCCACTTGGGGTAACCAACGAGGGCGAGAAGCCATCAAGAAAATTTCTGGCGCCGTTGCTGGGGACTCAAGTCTACAAGATAGAGGAGTTGCACACTATCTTTTACCTTTGCTTTTTAGTCTTGTTAGTTTACCTTTCAGTTTTTACTTTTGTGTCATTAATCAAAAATACCAAAAATACCTGCTGCTACTATGGGTTCCAATGAAAACACTAAGTTGTGTGACTTCACTAATCACAACAACAGTGACTTTATCTGCACTCCTATTGCTCCACCTGCCACTTCAGCACCTTCTTATGAGATTAAACCTACTCTGCTTAACCTTGTTATGAAAGAACAATTCTCAGGAGCAGGAGAAGATGCTACCACCTCAACCTTAGAAGAGGAAACCTCTATGAACATAGAGGCTTTCAAACAAGTGAGCTTAAATGATATCACTACTTCCTTGATAGATAGTAGTGACTTAGACTTTGACAACTACACTCCACCAGAAGTTATTGGTTTCCTACACAAGATGTCTAGAGACCCCCACACTAGCACACTCAATCTTGCCTTCACAGAGCATATCACCAATGCTCTAATCAAAGTTAGGGAGGAGAAGCTTAGACTAGAAGCCTCCATACCTAGGAAGCTAGAAGATGGTTGGGATCCTATGATAAAAATTAAATTGAATAACTTCTCTTGTTATGATCTTTGTGATGTTGGAGCAAGTACCTCTGTTATGCCCAAAAGAATGTATGATATGCTTGAATTGAAACCTTTTGATCATTGTTATTTTGGTGTTCGTCTTGTTGATTCTTCCGTAAAGAAACCGTTGGGGAAGATCGACGATGTTCTTATCATTGTCAATGACAATTATGTTCCCGTTGATTTCACTATTATGGACATTGAGTGTGAGCCCTCTTGTCCAATTATTTTGGGACGTCCTTTTCTTCGCACAGTTAGTGTTATTATTGACATGAAAGAGGGAACTATCAAATTCCAATTCCCTCTCAAGAAAGGGATGGAACATTTCCCTAGGAAAAAGATTAAGTTACCTTTTGAGTCCGTCACACGGGCTAGTTATTCTCTTGAAAATACTTGATCTTCTGCTTTAAGCCTAGCTAATGGCTCTAAAGAAGCGCTTTCGGCAGGCAGCCCGCAACGAATTTAGGTTTTTCTTTTTGCTTTTGTTCTGTTCTTAGTGGTCTTGATGATTGTTACTACTGTGGCAACATCATTGTATATTTACTTTTCAAGCTTTGTGCCAAGTTTAGCCTCAGATTGCAAGAAAGGTCAAAAGTTGGTGCTTGCTGTCCAGAAACAGATTATGTCTGCTTGACGAAAAAATTCTCAATAAATCACCAGATCATCTTTTTGATCTGAATTTTTTGACAGCATGCTCCATACAATTACCTTTCAATCATCTGTTCAAAGTTTTTTGATTTGAGTTGCAGAAGTACCTCGAAAAAAATTCTCCTTTCTCTGCTGTTCTGTTTTTCACAGCTTCTGCCCCAGTTTTTCTTTTCGCAGTTTTGCAATCCTTAAGCTTGCTTTTTCTTTGAAAACTTTTTTGGGCAGGAAAGAGAAACAGTAGCTCTTCCTGGAAATCTTTATTTGCAGTAGAGGAAAATTATTTTATTAGGGTACTAACCTCTCTAATCAGCCTACAATGAGTTATGTATGAAGGGAGTTTTCAAGTGCGCGATGGAAGGTGATGAAAGAAGATTCAGGAGTGTCAAATGCTCAAGCTTGGGGATGCCCATGTGCACCCCCAATAAATATTCAAGGAGACTCAAGCGTCTAAGCTTGGGGATGCCCCGATGCATGCCCTTCTTCATCAACAATCATCAGTTTGTCCCTCGTTGCACTATATTTTTATCACTTCATGCGTTATGTGCTTTTCTTGGAGCGTCTCGCTCTTTAATTTTCTAGGTTTTTTTTTCTTTCTTTGCTGTAGTAACAAGTTAGACCCCAACTTACTCTTTTGTGTGGGAGAGATTCACGCTCCGCTTGAACTAGAACTCCTCATAGGATTTGCATGCTTATTCTTTTAGCTGTGAGCTGTTCTTTTTCTTTTCTTAGCTGCTGTTCTGTTTAGTTGTAGTGCTTTAGTTTTTCTAGAGCTTTTCTTTTGTCTTAGGTTGAACTTTCTATAGGTTGCATGTTTTATCTTGTTAGCGAGTTTGCCTTTTGCACTGAGTTCTGTGTCTTGACTGAAAGTAGGTAGTTAAAGTTGCTATTCTCTTTGTAGTAGTAACTTGCAATAGTTTTGAGGTATTGACTAGAGTAATGTTTGAACTTATGGTGTCAAGCGCTCTTGCCTATTATTGATAGATGTCGTATTTTGGGCATCCGTGTGTTTTTCGAAAACCAAAAAACCCCTATTGAGAACTCTAGCTACTAGATGGATCACTAACCTCTGAAGGGTTCGAATATTAGAGTACACTCATGTACCATGAGTCGAGGATACGCAAGGATAACCAAACCCCCATACACTCCTCCTCGTGGTACCTGTCTCTCTATGAACCTCCTGATTAGACTGAGAGTTACCCATAATAAGTGCATGAGTTCTTCGGACTAATGTGAGTATTCGAAAGTTGACACTTCCACCCACCTATACTTTTTCTAGCCTCTTCGGTACCGTGCATTGCCCTTTCTCACCTCGAGAGTTGGCGCATATTTCGCCGGTGCATCCAAATCCTTTGCATTATACACTCTGTCATCATAAGCCTCCTTATATCTTTCCTCAAAAGAGCCACCATACCTACCTACAAGGCATTTCCATAGCCTTTTCGAGATACATTGCCATGCAACGTCCACCTTCTCATGACTTGATCTTCATGTCATACATGCTAATTGCTTGATCGATGAGCCACATGTTATTTGGGCCTTGACCTAGTCATTGCTACATGACGCACTAGTATCATTGCATATCCTGCTACCCTGGCAGAGGCATACATTTGCATCATGATAGTTAAATTTTCTTTATGTGAGTACCTTTGTAAAGTGTGAAAGATCTCCTATATTCTTGTAAAATATAGAGTATTGCCCCTAAAGTGAGGAAAATATCCCAAAGAGGAAAAAATCAAAAGATCCCAAAGAGGACAAAAGAGAGTAAAATAGAAAGATCCATTGAGGCCACCAAAAAAAAGAGAAAAAGAAAAAAAAGAGAGAAGGGGGCATACTACTATTCCTTTTGAGAGATCCACACTAGTACTTCATCTTCTATCCCTTGTACTCCATAGAGATCATCATCATGCATATAGCTATGTGGGGACCCTTCACATTATAGAACTTGGCTTGTATATTCCAATGACGAGCCTCCTCAAACGAGCTCTAGGTCTTCTTGAGCAAGCAAGTTAGATGCACCCCCACTAGTTCCCTTGGAGAGCTTTTAGCTCACATGTGCATCCGTTGTATGGCAATCCCTACTCCTCACATCATATCTATCATATGACCTTCTCTCACCTATGATTGTCCTCATTGATGTGAGGCTTTCACACCTTTTTGTCTTGCTCCTCCAACTTCTTTCTGTTTCTCCTTTTAGGTGTCAACTTTCTTGCTCACGCTCATCCATTGCATGAGTGCTCAAAATGTCGAAAGGGAGTGGATCAGTTTGACTTGTACCTGGCTAGTGGTATGGGGACGAGTCCAGATAAGAATCCAAAGGAGACCAAGTGTGAAACTTTAGTAGATAGTTGTTCTCAACAACCTTTTTTCTCTTTCTTCCCAGTCCCTTGCTTGCACACAAACACCATTTGGAGACATTCGAGTCACGGACAGCAAGAGCTCTTGCACATTTTGTTCTTTTGTTACTTCTGTCAATGCTAATATAGAATCTTGCTTGTTAAGACTTGAATTGAATTGCATGCTTTGATTGCTTTACTTAAAAGTCCTTATTTTGTTGTGTGGCATGTCACCACAAAAATTATGCTTGTTATCATTTACCTACTCGTGGACGAGCAGGAATTAAGCTTGGGGATGTTGATACCTCCCAAACGTATCTATAATTTCTGCTTGCTCCATGCATGTTTTGTGTGACTTTGCCATGTTTTTCTTGAACTTTCATACACTTTTGAACTTATTTCGACTAACCTATTAACTCAGTGCACCCAGTTGCCAGTTTCTGTTTTCTGCTGTTTTTGTATTTCAGGTTTTCCGGCCATTAAAAGTGCTCCAAAAATTCCAGGAAAAATATATAAAAAATAAGCGCAACAGAAGCTTCCGGAATCACCAAGAGAGGGAAGGGGGGCCACCACCAGGCAGCCAGGATGGAAGGTGGTGCGGCCCCACCCTGGGCCGCGCCAGGGACCCTCCTGACTTCCTCGTGGGTCCCCTCGATGCCCCCTTCGCCTATATTTACCCCTCGGGGTGGAAACCCCTAATATCGATCTCTTTCTCGCGAACTCCCCTCTGTACCGCCGCCGCCGTTTCAAGATCGGGGCTGCCTGGAGAAGCTGCCCCAGCACCCTGCCGGAAGGAGGAACCCCCTCCGGGAGACCATCCATAGCCATGGACGCCTCCCGGATGTGCCGTGAGTAGTCCCCCTTGGACCATGGGTCCGTGACCAGTAGCTATAGATTCAATCTCTCCCCCCTTTGTGCTTCCACTTGCGAGTCCTCGTGAGCTGCCTCACATGATCGAGGCATCTATGTAATTTCTGCTGTTGCTATGCTGAGTTTGTTGGGATCTGATGGATTATGAGACTATGTTCAGATTGTGATGAGTAATATATTTGGTTCTTCTATTTTATATTTTGTTCTTGAGTAAATTCTTGCATGTTCTCCGTTGCGGTATTTTCTTTGGCCAAGTATTTTATTTGCAACTCCAAGAGAGAGCGTTATGCTCGATTGTGGGTTCAGCCCCCTGATGTGTAAGTCCAAGTATGTGATCAGAGGGGGAGGGGGTGAATGATCACTCCAACTATGAAGTGAAGCATAACTTAGCAGCAGAAGAATTTCAACAGAAAGGTAAACATTGAAGCAGAACTGGATTGAAGCATAACATATCGAATCAAAAGCATCAAATCAATTGCATTGAATCAAATCACTGAAGCAATTGCTAAACTGAATGTAAGTGCGGAAAGTAAAATGAACTCTTGACTCGGCGATGTTTGTTCAACCAGTTCACACTCTGCAAAGTGCTACGTCTGGTTGGAGGGACTTGTGATTGAACACATGAGCTAACCTCTCTCCGTCCGTATCTCCACTGCACCAATCTCCTTGAGCTTGGTCAGTTCTTCACTCGTGGTTGATTATTGAGGAAATCACCAAAACCTTTGACAAACTGGACTTCGAGGCGACAATAACTCTTCGCTCTCTGAAGAACAACTCTCTAACCGTCTAGGAGAATTGCAGTTCTCCAAGATAAAAAGGTTAGCAAACTTTTTCCTAAGTCATAGTGAATCAACTCAGATCAATAGGACTTATGCTTCGGTGGATGGGTTTTTGGTTTGCTTCGGTGGGGTTGCTCTTTCTTCACTGTCAGAAAATATTCTTGGAGCAGCCACCAGCCAATGAGGGCGGGGGTGACGTATTTATAGGTGGCGATCCCAAGGTGCGAAATGAATAAAGTGACCCGATGCGACAACTTGACACCTGTCCGCAACGGTCGTTTTCCAATCAAAGCGCAACTTTACTTGAGGAACAAGTAAAGCTGACTCACGAACTTGGTTATGCTTCAGGAGCCAAAAGAACAAAGTCTTCGCTGGTGAAGCATTACCTAGTGCACATGAGATTTCTCATCTCTGGCTTCTCACAGGTTTGGATTCGATCTGAGTCTTTTCACCAAAACCTTCGGAGTCAATTTACTAAACCCCTCTTGATAGTACGGTTTTTACTACGACTCAAAGAAGTGAAAAAGAACTACACAAAACTACTAAGTCTTGCGCCATATTGGTCATCTCCTTCGATGAGACGTGTTTCAGGATTCCTTATCTTTTTAGGGGTCGACATCCGTGATGAGCTTCACTCCAGAGGATATGCTTCAGTAAATATGTAAATCTTCGTTGAAGCTTTATCACCAACCTATAACTTCAGGAACCTAACCATCTGTTTTACACTAGAAAACTTGTTAGTTCCTCTACTATTTTGTCCAACAATATCCAAAACTCATGGGGGCATAACGTTGCTCTTACAATCTCCCCCTTTTTGGACTATTGTTGACAAAACATGCATCGATAAAAATATGGAATTTTGAGTTAAGTTGAGGGCAAACTCTAAGATATGAATCTTTTGACTCCCCTTGAATGCAAGCATTGAAGATTTATATAATCTAAGTGAATGCTTGATGAAGAATATCTTTGAAGGGAAGCCTAACACATATCTTAGTGAATCAATTGCATATAAAGGATATTAGTCTTGAAGAATATGCAATCATCCAAAAACCTGTGAACTGAAAGGGAATAACCACCTGCAAGACAAAAGATACAAGAGCAACTTGCAAGCACGGGGGTTATTAACACATAACATGTAGAAGTTCACAGACAAAGTAAAACTTAAGTTACAACCCAATCGAAGCGAATGGAAAGTTTGTTGTAACTTAACACACAAAAGATCGAATCGAAACCCTAAACCCCGCAGCGAATCTAAACTCAATCGATGCTACTTTCTCCCCCTTTTTGTCAATAATTGGACAAAAGGTTGAGAGGTAGATCAAGAGTATTTATGCCTTTGCTGCAACCCGGGGACCCTGTGGAATGTCTTCACCCGAAGAAGATGCATCTCCTGAAGTGTCTCCTTCGGTGGAAGCAGGCGACTCCATTTCTTCAATGTTCAACGGCGCTTGAAGCAAATCAAGATCACTGTCGTTGAGAGGGTCGTCTTCTTGCTTCGATGTGTGGGAGTCTTCATCAGAGAGAGCATTAGGGCGAATCTGTTCAGCTGGATTAACAAATAATACTTCATCAATCTTTTCCAGCGGAGGGATCTTTGGGTTGGGGCGGTCTATCGAATCATTTCTGGAGAAGTGGCGTTGAAGATGTGGATACTCCTTGAAAATCCGTTCAACTTCAAGATTCTTGACTGAGTTGAACTTCCTTAAACCTTTCCATGAGTGACGCTTCAAGACCTTCAGGTACTGGTTGTTGTTCAAAGCAATGTTGCCAACTCGATGGATTTCATCAGAGAGATGTTGCATTTGGCGTTGATTGCCTTCAATGAAGTTTTCCAATAACTGTTGTGAGCGAATGCCAACTTCAAAGTGATAGACTTCTTTCTGGAATGACTTCGACATGTTGCGTTCATTGACATGCTGTCTGACTCTGACATATGTGGCAAATGGATCATTTGGCCTTCTTAAGATATTCAATGTATCACGTACAGGAGGACAGAACAGCTTCGGGTGATGCTTTGCAACAAATTCTTCACTGCGTCCATGGTTGCAAATGGCTTGGAGCCAAGGAGCATATGGCTTCAATTAATGTACAAGTTCAGCAGCTTGGACCATATAGCGAAGAAAACAATCCTCGAAGTCAAACTCATGGCCATGAGTAAGCTTCAGCAGAGCATGACGTGTATGGTAATGAATATTGGACTCATCATTTGCAGTGCTGAGAGGCATCAGTGAGTTAGACAAGATATAAAACCAAGTCTTCGATAAGAATATCAGATGCTTCGGGCGAATGTTTTCTGGCATGTGGTCTCTAGTGACTTCGGGATCCATTAGTGAAGCAAATTCAGCTTCAGTAGGATCAGGCATCAAATGAATCTTTTCAAGTTTTCCAGTGTGTCTTGGGATGTTCACAATATCCATGAATTCGTCAGACTGCATTCGAAAGACTTTGCCTTGAATCATCCACTCAAGTATCCAAGAGCTTGTGTCATTAGGATTCCCAGAGACATAGAGTGTGGCATAGAATTGTTTGATCAATTCAGATTTGAATGGTGTCTCCATGGCAAACAGGCTGGTAAGGTTTTGTGCTTCGATGGTCTCCATAATGTTCTGGAAGCATGTTGCAGAAGTTAGACTTCGCATATCCAAGTACTTGTGCCTGAATAGAACACCTTTCTGGAAGTATAGCTTCGTGTACAGAATCTGTTGCTCGGCTGTCCAAAAGCGAAGGTCATCAGCAGTCCGGGGTGAGTCATAAGGACTTGCGCCAAAGAAGCAAAGCTTTTGGCGATGAACTTCGAGGTCAAACTCAGGACCATGCCTTGAAGAGGAACCTTCTCCCAGGAAAATTGGAAAAGTCTCACGTGGGTAGATGGAGTCCAGTTGGGTATCTTGGGCAGGTGTGCAGTGAGGAGTTTGCCCCCGAGCAACTATGGCTCGCTCTTGAGGTTGAGTTATAGTGGCCAATTCATTGGCTTCTGCTTCTTCATCGGCTTCAGGCTCTTCTGGAACAGCTTATTCTTTGGCTTCGCCTTCTTGTTTATTCGGACTCATCTGCAGAGTGAGCCGAAGAATAATCCCTTGAAGGAATTGGTATGTCTTGAGCGGGAGGAGATGGCTCTGGCTCAAAATTGTCGTGGTGCGATGGTTGTGGAGCGGGTTGAGGAGGAGGTGGAGGTGGAGCACGGGGTGGAATGACTTTGGGAGCAGTTGGCTTTGTAGTAGGGGTTGGAAGGGTGACGATCTTGCATCGAGGGGGCGAAGCATGTCTTGGGGCCTTCTTGGCCGGATGAGAGCTCACCTCATCAGCTTCGTCAACGTCTGTGATCAGACGGCGCTTCCTTTGTTGCAGCTGGGGAAGAGGAGAAGCTAGTTGCTTGAGCATGGCTTCACGCTTCTTGGAATCAAGAGCCATGACCGAAGCATTATGCGTCTTGCAACATTCTTCAATGGCAGATTTTATCTTGCCTTGAAACACTTGAATATTATGCTTTGTCTTTTCATTGACATCAGCAATTTTCTTTGAAGCAGCTTCGGCTTCGTTCTTGAAGTCTTCATCTGATTCAGCATCTTCTTTCTTCTTAAACTTCAGAATTTTGGCAGATTTAAATATGTCCCTAGCATGCAAGTCCCTTAGCTGATTGTATAAAGTTTCAATCAAGGAAGAAAGAGTTGGTGAAATGTAAACATCTCCAACATCAACAACTTTGGGATCAACAGCTTCAGCGAGCTGGAAAAATGCCTGATTTAGGCTCAAACACTCCCATAGTTCACCTTCTCTTGCATCTGGGAAGTTGTGGTGACTATGCTCAGCTTCTACATGAGCTTCGGGGGCAGGAGCTGCGACTGGCTTCGGAGCGACATCCTTTGGAGCCATGTGTACAGCGGCTTCCTTCTGAGCAGCTCTAGCAGCCTTCTCTGCTTGCTTAGTTCGAATGATATTCAATTGAGCCTGGCGCTTAGCTTCGGCTTCACTGAGCTGATTTGCTTCGGTAGCAGCCCTAGCTTCTTGAGCTTTTACTTCAGCGAGCTTGCGCTTCGCTTCAGTTTTCTGATTTGATTCAGCAAGATCTTTCCTTTTCTTCTCTAACAATGCAGCATCTCTATCAACCTTTTCTTTTGCTTTAGCTTCTTTATCAGCCTTAGCTTGGGCTTGTGCTTCAACATGAAGTCGTTCAGCTTCAGCACGGTCTCTCTTGCGCATTTCTGCTTCATTCAGCTTCTTGGTGCCGACCTGGGCATAAGTTTGGCCAGGCTTGGCTACTAAGGATTTCAGCTTTGAAGCTTTTGCAGATTCAGGGGCTTTGGCTTCGGGCTGACCAGCATGCTTCAGATTCAGGTCATGCCTTTCCTTCGTTCTCTGTTCAGCAGGAACTAGGCGGCGAGGGGGCTTTGAAGCCAATGGAGCTTCAACCACCAAGTTGGTCATATTAATTGTTGGCTTAGGAACAGGGGGATCACTTGGATCTTGAATCCTTACGCCTCTTGAAGCAGGAGGTTTCTCTCCAGCCTTCTTCTTCAGTGGCTTCCGAAGCTTTTTTTCTCTTTGGACTAGGGGGAACAGGGGAATGCTCAGACTGATCATCTGCATCTTCAGCAGGATCTTCACCAAGAGAATCTTCAAGCTGTGCAGCAGCATCAGCTTCATCATTGTAAGGCCCGATATGCGGTACTGTTTCAGATCTAGATGTTTCCATCCAGATCCGGGGACAAAGCACATATCGGTCCCACCGCGACATATGACGAAGCCATATGCCCCGGATTTCCAACATGATATCACAACATTACAGATACAAGGATACAACATCTCATACAATCGGCATACAACTGCCTCAAATACAATACAACAATGGAAGACACATGTCTAGGTACAGACTACAATCAAATGCCTAGTGGAAAAGAGAAAAAAATCGATCCCATAACCACACGGGTCCAGGCCCTCCGCCGGGATCCGCCTAACTAGTCGTCGTCGAGTCTCCACGTGAAACGTCGATCACCATACCTGTTGTCGATCAAGAACCCTGAAAAGAGTTTGGGGGTAGTATCATGAGTACAGAGGTACTCAACATCCAACTGTAGTGGTCATCTGACCCAGCAAGGACTTCATCACTCGTCATTCTAGGACATCTAATAGTTTACGGTAAGGAAGGGGTAAGTGGTGAGGTTGCTGCCGCACTAGCATTTATGAAGTGGCTAACGATCTAGAGAGTAAAATAAGAAGCCAAGCATTCGATGAGGAATCGCCTACAACAAGTTTTGCTATCAACTACTGTCGCAATCATAACACCTATCCTATCCTTGTCCTCCTCTTCGCATCCCAACGAAGAAGAAGCAGTCAAGGCACAGACACGTTGATCAAGTTATATTAAGATCATCTCAGTTGTAGTTGTCTATGAACAAGGAGTAGGTCTCAAGTCGTCCATAACCGTGGACACGGCTTCTCGAAAAGATTTAACCCTGCAGGGGTGTACCAACTGCCCATTACAAGGCTCCGCACGCATGCCCATCACTCTCAGTTGCTACCCATCACAGGCAACCATTTTATGATTTAGTTCCAAGAGATCCGAAACGACAGGTCCCTCTAACTAACAACGAACAAATCCGGGTGGCCCCCGGGGAGTCGACACCCAATCCAAAAGCTGGCCACGCTCTCGGATCGGACTCTTCCGTCTCAACAGGGTTTGGGTTACCGAGACGCCTCACGTGAGGCCTCGGGCCCTCGCCGGTCAAAGGTGGACCAACAGGGAAACCATGTCTCCGTTGGTCCGGGTTGGTTTAAAAACTACTGGCAGCTAACCAGCACACACACGGTTTCAAATGGTAAATCAGCTTGGGCCACAACTAGAAATTCTTGAAGCTAGGTAGGTAAGAAAAGGGGACCCCATAAAATCCCACACGCGGTTAGGCACGCTCAGTCTTAAAACCAATACCCGGAACTCGGATCCTAGGTGACCCGAATGGAACAAAGCGTCGGGGCGGGATAGCCTAGACCTTCCATCCTTAGTCGAATATAGTCAACATTATAATAATCATATCATCAACAACAATATAATAATGATAATGTGATATCCCAAACCAAGGAGTAACAGGGTAACATCGTAGCATCCTAAGCATGCATACTAAGCAGGGGCTGAGCAACGAGCAATAGTAACATAGCAGTACAAGGTTTGCTGGGAGGGGACATGGCTGTATCGGTTTGAAAGAGGCTGTAAACATGTGGTAGGATCAAACATCGAACCTAACCTAGACTAGCATGCAAACCGCTGGTTGAAATAGAATGGATCACAAGTAATGTATAGTCCTTGCCTGTTGATAAGTCGGGTTCCGAAGGTGTAGTTGATTGCAAGCTTGCATTGTCTCCGAAGGTACCCGCGGAAGCACACAAGATGATAAACACATGAAAGCAATCAATGAGCAAGCACTCTATTACTACGGGGCAACACAAGATCAGACAGCACACGACACGGCAACGCGATACAAATCTATCGTCGAGAACGGTTACTAACAGTTTAAGTGGGGTATCGGTCACACACGACGAATACCGCACATTTACGGTGGTTCAAGTTGCTTAGCTACAGGTGATCAACCAACGGTTATTAACATGGAAACTCAAGCAAGCATGGCATAGCACACAAACAGGTCAAGAGGTGAAGCACAAAGTAAACTATCTATGCTAGTCAATTTAAGTGAGGCACAACCTAAACATGGCATAACACTAAGTGCTGCACGATGATTAAAACATTTGGTACTGTTCTGTCCTAAACCATATTTTAGGTTGGTTAACAACACAAAACAATAGCATAAACATAAAGTACACGAAAATCAAGTTACATATAAGGCACACTTCAAACGGAGTTACGGTTAAAAAGACATAAGCAAAACAAGTTACGGGCACAATCTGCCAACATCACGAAGCACACTTTAGAGCAAAGCATAAATAGGTTAATGAATGCAAACATGCTCACACATGATATTGAACTAAAGTAGACATGACAGGGAAGGCATGGCAAAAAGAATCATGCATATAGGAATCATAGATCAAAATATATTAAGCAAACAACATGGCATCGTGACGTTACACACTTAGAGAAAAAAACAGAGGTGGCTGTCAACAACAGCAGCATAGAAACTTTGGAGCTCAATAACTATATGACCAGCAAGCATATCATGGAAATGAAATACATGTAATGGAAGTATACATGATGCTTAACAATATGCAATTGGAATCACTCAATTCCGATAAACGGTTGCGAAGCAATCGTCACCCGAAGTTGCAACAAAATATAAACAGCAGCACACTAACAGCAGGGTAGCTACTTTGGAGCAAGATACAATAATGATGCAGCAAGCAAGTATGGCATGTGAATGCATGAAACTGAAGTAGAAACAATGCTTAACGCAACGCAAAAGGAATCACTCAATTCCGACGTACGGTTGCGAAGCAACCGTCGCCCGAAGTTTCTATCAAGCAACAGTTTCAG
The DNA here is from genome assembly GCA_950022295.1 of Bromus sterilis. Lineage (NCBI taxonomy): Eukaryota > Viridiplantae > Streptophyta > Magnoliopsida > Poales > Poaceae > Bromus > Bromus sterilis. The sequence goes on from OX465597.1 coordinate 337,553,191, forward strand.
CAAGTTTAACAGCAGCAGTTGCAATTAACGATCTGATGCCCTGTTTAGCACACAATTACACAATCAAGATGAACTCAGATGCAAATGCTCCCAAAAGATGAATTAAAGTACACGCAATTCTAAGCAACTTTCATTTTGGGCGCAACGTCATACGGGCTACGGATTACTCGCAAACGACAACACAAAATTGAATCAACAACAATTTTACACAGGACTTAGAAAAAAAAACCACAGGGTTAATTCACAGAAAAAAATAAGGGCCTCACCCATCTTGGGCTCGGCCCAAAGCGGCCTGGGAGGTGCTGGAGGTTGGCTGGGCTCGGCTGGTGGCTGGGCCTGGCCTGGCAGGCCGACCTGGAAGAGCTGGCGTGGAAGTGGGACGTGGGGCCCACGCGGGGTCAATGGGGGCGGCCGATCCCGATTCGGATCGCGGCCAGTGCGGCGGCTGCCTTTTGCCGGTGAGGGGCGGCGCTCCTGCGACCGCGGCTTGGGGCCGGCCTGCACGGCGACGAGGGTGGAGGAGGCCCGCGGCTCCACGACTGCTTGGAGGCGACGCCCGGGTGCGGGATCTCGGCGGCGCGGCGGCTTGGACTTGGCCACGCCGGCCATGGAACGTGGCGGCGGCTGCGCCCCTGCAGAGAGAGGGAGGAGGCGCGGGTGAGAGAAGGAGGGAGGAGAAAGGGGCACGGGAGGAGAGGACCATGGCGGCGCGGCTAGAGCCTTGCCGGCGGCTGGACGGAGGGAGGCGCGGCGGCGCGTGCGGGTCTCCACGGGCGGAGGTTGGTGGAGAGGCTGGAGGAGAGAGGTGGGTGGATCTGGGCCGTCGGATCGCCAGATCTGATGGTCCAGATCGCTTGGGGGCTAGGGTTCGCTAGAAAATTGGCAAAATTGTGAAATTGGGGGCATTATGAGGGGGTGGCTGCAAATTTTGTGGCTAGGGAAACCCTAGAAAGGGGTGGGAGTGTGGTGGTCTTTATATAGCCCCGGTGTCTGGCAGTTTGCAAAAACATCCCCGATTTTTCTCTTGCGCGCGCGGTGCTCACGTTTCTGACCGCCGGGGGTCCGCAGTACCTCTGATTCGGGTAAAACTTTGAACTGCGCGATCAACGCGTCGAGCCGGCGGCGTTCACCTCGCGCTGGAACCATTCCGAAAACACTTTCCGGCGCGCTATACAATATCCCATTTAATTATTAAACGGGGGTTTTTTTGTTCCGTTGGCTGCGGCTGGTCTCGTGCGGTTTTCACGACGGTGCACGGGTGAATCCCGGTGTCGCAAAGGTCGAGTGTCAGGGTGGCAAGGTTCGGTCTCCGTCCGATACGAGATAAGAGGGGGGAAAATAATCGCCGATCGATAAATCGGGGATGGAAACACCGCAAACAATTCAGACAATCAAACAATTCACGCTGAAAACAAAATTTTAATTTTTGTGAAAACTGGGTTGTTACAATCATCTGCTTCATGATCAGCTTCTTGATTACTCTCTTCTTCAGAAACAGCAGGAGGAGGTTAAGCACTTGATTTTCTAAGCCTTCTTTTCTTAGGCTTCGAAGCACCAGCTTCAGCTTGCCCTCTAGCAGCAAGTGCTTTGGCCTTCTTTTCTTCTCTGATTCTCTTCTTCTCAGCTAAAATAGCAAGTCTCTTTTGTTCTTCAGGGTAATCATCTGGTGTCTTGAGAGTATTTGGGTGGGGAACAGCTGGAGGCTTCAGGTAGTATTTTCTTCGATTTGCAGCATTATACTGAGCACAAAGAGCAGTTGTGTATCGATATGGTGGGCTGAAAGCAAACTGCATAGTCCACTTCCAGTTTGGAATGCTGTTGTATTTGTACCACCTAACAGCCCAGTAGCGTCGAATCTTTCTATCGTGGTCAATTTCTTCAGGAGGTGTGTCATAGCCCATCTTGATTCGAATGGCTTCGGGAATGCCTCGGGCATTATTGACTTCTTTCGTCTTGCCACCTTTGCCTTTCTGCTTCGGTGGCTCAGGATAGTTCTCAAGTCCTTCAACAATAGGCGATTCATTCTCAATGGCTGCCTCTTCGTCAGACATCCTGTGAACAGAAGGATAGAAAAGAGGGAATAGGAAGGGGAATGAATAAGCACAGACAAAAAGTTTCGACCAAAACCAAATTTTGACAAGAACCCAGAGCAAACTGAGATCAGATGCATATCTGTCTTGGATTGGGCTAGAACTAGTTCATGAACAAGACCTAACTCGGTCCAAATACAATATAGATTGAATCTCAAAACTGACCTGAGAAGATGGGATTACTTTGATGCTACAAACAGTTTTCCCAAAGAGCAAGGATCAACAAGGATCAGAACATCCCTATTAACAGAAAACAAAACCCTAACAAATCTTAGATACAAGCCCTAGATGAAGAACACACAGAAAATATTGGATCCAAGAGAACTTACGTACCGTAACTCGGTGACGCGAAGCGGCTACGGCGATGGAGGGCGGAGACGTGCTCTTCGTCGGCGGGCAACGTCCACGGCGGCGGCGGTCCGGCAGTTAAGAGGCGCTGTCGACGTCGGGGACGAGAGCTCTTCGGCGTGATCGAGGAGGAAGACGGGGAAATCGGGAGAGAATGAATCGTGGGGAACGTTTCGCTGGTGGATTTGCCTTATATAGGCCCGATCTGAAACGGTTCCCAGATCATCTCTAACGGCTGCCAGCGAGCGTCTCTTCTGATTCAACGTCACAGATGAAGTGGCGGTTCGCGAGCGAATCTCAACGACCCGAGAAAGACGGGGACTCAACGGCCGAAGAATAAGTCTTGACCGAGAGAAAAAACTTCGATAAAGTTGGAAGCAATTGATTCGGAACTCAATGATGTTCGAAGCAATATGCTTTCCGTTTCAAATGTGCTTAACCATTCAAGACAGAATAGATTGGGAGCGAATCAGAATGGAGGGGTAGGGTCCGAAACTTATCACTTCGAAGAAAAACAACATCGAAGCTAAAAGTGATAAGTACAGGGGACAAACGAAATGAATAAAAACAACACAGAACTGAAAGAAAATGGCGAACGAAGCTAAACACAAAAACTTGGACGAAGGAAAACTCAAGCGAAACTAAATAAACAAACACACAACTAAGGTGAATATGTACATGGGAAAGGTTTCGATCTTACTGAACATTGTGTGAGTCTAGGATGTTTAGCTCACATCTCAATGCACAGAACCTTTTCTCGTCCAATGGCTTCGTGAATATATCTGCCAATTGATCTTCAGTTCTAACATGGCTAATCTCAATGTCTTCACGCTGAACATGATCTCGAAGAAAATGATGACGAATATCGATGTGCTTCGTTCGAGAGTGTTGCACAGGATTGTGTGCAATTTTGATAGCACTCTCATTATCACAAAGCAAAGGGATTTTCTTCACATAAATACCATAATCTTTTAGCGTCTGCTTAAGCCAAAGTATCTGAGTGCAGCATGAGCCAGCAACAATGTATTCGGCTTGAACAGTAGATATTGAGACACCGTTTTGTTTCTTTGAAGCCCAACACACAAGAGATCTACCAAGAAAATGACAAGTGCCTGAGGTAGATTTCCTGTCAACTCTATCACCAACCCAGTCTGAATCAGAATATCCAATCAAATAAAACTGAGTTCCTTTGGGATACCAAAGTCCCAATGAAGGAGTATGTGCTAGATATCGAAGAATTCGCTTCACAGCAGTATGATGTGATTCCTTCGGATTGGCCTGAAAACGAGCACAAATACAAACTGATAGCATAATATCAGGTCTAGATGCACATAAGTATAAGAGTGAACCTATCATAGACCGATATTTCTTCTGATCGAAGGGTTTCCCTTTTTCATCGGCATCAAGAAAACCATTTGTTGGCATGGGAGTTCTGATGGTCTTGCATTCAGTAAGATCAAATTTCTTCAGGCAATCCTTCAAATATTTTTCTTGTGAAATAAAGGTGCCATTCTTCTGTTGGCAAATCTGAAGTCCAAGGAAAAACTTCAATTCACCCATCATGGACATCTCATATTTCTTCGACATCATCCTTGCAAATTCTTCGCTGATTTCAGTGTTAGTGTAGCCAAAAATGATATCATCTACATATATCTGACACACAAATAGATCATTGTTATATGATCGAGTGAAAAGAGTGGGGTCAGTGGTTCCAGGTTTGAAGCCTTTCTTCAGGAGGAAATCCTTCAATGTTTCATACCAAGCACGAGGTGCTTGCTTCAGTCCATACAAAGCTTTGTGAAGCCTGTACACCATATCAGGATTCTTCGAGTCTTCAAAACCTGGTGGCTGCATAACATACACTTCTTCTTCTATCTCACCATTAAGAAAATCACTTTTGACATCCATTTGATATAGCAATATATTTTTGTGGTTAGCAAAAGCAAGCATGACACGAATGGATTCGAGACGGGCTACTGGTGCATAGGTTTCACCAAAATCAATGCCTTCGATTTGGGTGTACCCTTGTGCTACCAGTCTAGCCTTATTTCTTATCACAATACCATCTTCATCTTGCTTGTTGAGAAATATCCACTTAGTGCCAATAACATTGTGCTTCGTGGGGTCAGGCCTGTCAACAAGTGACCAAACTTTGTTTCTTTCAAACTGGTGAAGTTCTTCCATCATAGCCAATAACCAATCAGGGTCCTTCATGGCTTCATCATATTTTGAAGGCTCTAGCATGGAAACAAAAGATAAACTTCCACAGAAGTTAGCCAAACGAGTACGAGATCGAGTAGTGGGACGAACTGGTTGATGAATATCATCGAGGATCGAATCAACATCAAATCTTCTTCGAACTCATGATAATGTAGTATCATTAGCTTCAGGCTCAGCTTCAGCTTCAGCTTCAGGATCTGCATCAGCTTCGGGATCTGCTTCACCTTCAGCTTCAGCATTTCCTTCAGGATTAGCATTTCCTTCACTCCCTTGTCCTTCTTCGTCCTGTTCACCATTAGCTTCGGGATGTTGATCTCCAGCGCCCCGGGCTATGTGTGGGAACATTGGACCTTCATCATCCCTAACAACTTGACGAGGATTAGCTTCAACAGGGCGAATCTCACCAATAGCCATGGACCTGATCACTTCATCAAGTGGAGGTTCATCTAGATCATGAGGCAAATGCTCCTTTTGAGAGCCATTAGTTTCATCAAACCTCAAATTTACAGTTTCCATAACTTTCCCAAAGTGAGAGTTATACACTCTGTAAGTGTGAGAGTTTGAGCCATAACCTAAAAGAAAACCTTCATGTGCCTTAGGGGAAAATTTGGAGCTATGATTCATATCTCTAATAAAACATGGAGTACCAAATACCCTAAGATACGAAACATTTGGTTTGTTACCAGTGATAAGCTCATGTGAAGTTTTCTTCAGGAACTTGTGAAGGTAAACCTTGTTGATGATATGACATGCTGTGTTGATTGCTTCGGCCCAAAACCTAATGGGAGTCTTGTATTCAGCAAGCATAGTTCTGGCCATTTCAATAAGAGTTCTATTCTTCCTTTCCACTACACCATTCTGTTGAGGTGTATAAGAAGTAGAGAACTCATGAGTAAAACCATGATCATCAAGAAAATCTTCAATATGAGTATTTTTGAACTCAGTTCCATTATCACTTCGGATATTCTTCAGAGATAATTCATATTATGTTTGAGCTCTCTTAGCGAATGACTTGAAGATTGCAAAAACTTTTCTCTTTTCATCCAAAAAGAAAACCCAAGTATAACGAGAGAAATCATCAACAATAACAAGACCATATTTGTTTCCTCCCAGGCTTGCATAATTTTGAGGACCAAAAAGATCCATATGAAGCAATTCAAGAGGACGAGTGGTAGTCATGATAGTCTTCGCTGAATGATGTTTCTTCGTGATTTTACCAGCTACGCAAGCACTGCAGAGACGATCCTTATCGAATTTTACTTCACTAAGACCAATAACATGCTTCTTCTTCACTAAGTTATGAAGATTTCTCATCCCTGCATGACCAAGTCTTCGATGCCATAACCAACCATATGAAGCTTTTTCCATTAAGCATGTGGATACAGCAGGGCCCGAAGAAAAATCAACAATGTATAGATCTCCTTTTCGGTAACCCTCGAAGACAAACGTATAGTCATCCTGTGAAAAGACAACACAACGCGAAGCAGAAAATAGTACTAGCATACCCATATCACATAACTTCGAAATAGACATAAGATTATATCCAAGTGATTGGACTAGCATAACCTTGTCAATGTGCTTATCTTTCGATATGGCAACCTTACCCAAGCCTAACACTTTACCCTTGTTGTTATCACCGAAGGTAATGTACTTCTGAGAAGATTGAGATAGTTTTTCTTCGGTGCATAACTCCTTGTCTCCGGTCATATGATTTGTACAGCCACTATCCATGACCCATTCGGATCCACCGGAGACATAGCCCTGCAGAAGAATTAGTTCTTCTTAACCACCCACAAACGAGCAGGTGACTGAGAAGATGTTGAAGCACTGGTTGAAGCAATATTAAAGCGAACAGGAGTGTATTTCTTCGGTGTACCATCAAGCACACCATAAATGTAAGTCCTCTGCAATGGTTAGGATAAGAATGAGCATATGCAATCTTAGTATGGTTATTATGAGGACGATAAGTATAACGACCAGTGCGATAGTATTGCTTCTGTGGAACATTTGATTCGGGCACCAGTGAATCATTTCTCGTTTCTAGACAGTAGAAATGATTCGGTGGTACCAAAGGCTTTCCCTGCATAGTATGGTTAGCATGCAGTTTTTCCACAAGTTCTTTCTGCATCCATATCTGCTTCTTATAGAAGCCATTCTTCGGAGGGGTACCTACATACTCAGCTGTAACTTTTCCCTGTTCATCTTTGCTGAGTTTGTAGTCTGAATCAAGTGATTCATCCACAATGGCTTTGTTCATTTTGCAATCGAAACCTGAAAGGTTAGCAATATCAATGGGTTTCTCCTTCGCTAGAACCCAAACAGTCTTAGGATACTGCTCAGGTTGCCAATAGGTACCATCAGGGTTTATCTTTCTCTCGAAACCAACACCCTCATTCCTGGGATTCCTGTGAAGGAGAGCCTTCCTCAGGATATCACACAGATACTGGTGTCCTTGCACACTTTTGAACATGCCTGTTTCAAATAAGTTTTTCAACCTGAGGAGTTCCTTGGTAACAGCAGGATTTTCCTCATCAGAGGCATTAGTATCATCAATAACAATAGGAGCTTTTCCTTTGGAAACAGTTTTGCTTCGTTCCACACAAGTTAAGCAAGGTAAATCAGTTTTATGATTTGCTTCAGAACCTTGTTGAGCCATGAGAGAGAGATTGACATTTTCCAATTCTTCATGAGCCTCTTTCAGTCTTTCGAGAGCCATTTTTCTTTGAAGAAATTCATAGGTGAGCTTCTCATAATCAACTGAAAGAAGATCATGCCGAGAGGATAATTCTTCAAACTTCTCTTTCAGAGCAGCATGCTCATTAGTCAAAGTTTGACCTTTCTCTATCTCATCGATCAACAGAGTTTCTGATTTCTTAATGGTTTTTCTTAGAGAATCAAGTTCATCTTGTTGGATTGAAGCAACTTTAGCAAGTTTAGCATAGCTTATCTTCGAATCACTATCATACGAGGAACAATCAGAAGTATCATAGTTTTATTTGGATGAAGATACCTTCGCCTGGCCATGAAGCAATATGCAGGAGTTTCATCTTCACTACTGTTGTTGGTGAAGAATGAGCTCGAAGCTTTAGTTGAAGCATTGATGGCTTCTCGCCCTTCGTTGGTTACCCCAAGTGGAAGGTGGAGATGTAGCACAGCAGCAAGTTTCCCTCGGTGAAGATACCAAGGTTTGTCTCCAGTAGGACTCCAGAGATGATAAGTAGGTGTCAGCGGCGCAACTGACGTGGACCTGCACACAGACACAGATAACTTTGTTCCCAACGAAGTTCAGAGAGTTTGTCAATCTCTCCGGTCTTGTTGTTCACAAAGGGTAAAACACAAGGGATAATGATAGCAAGTAAAAGCAGTAATGCAGAAAAGTAAATATAGCGTGGAAACAGTAATAAGGATATGGACCGGGATACGTGATGTTCACTAGTGATGTCTCTCTCCCAAAAGACGATAAAACTGCTATGCGAGGTAAACAAATTACAGAAGGGCAATTGACAGGATTATGAACGCACCGCAATGCTAACTATGCTACAAAAGAAAGGAAGAGGTTCAAAAGCACGAGCAGTACGCCAAAATAAGTAGACCGTAATCCAACTGCATCTACTACTAATCATCCACCTTGAGATATCTATCCAGAACATCTCGCTGGTATTAAGTTGCGAGCCCCACCCAAAGTGTAAACCCAAAGCAACAGACAACTGCATTAAAAAGAACTTTGCGTAAAGTAAACAATCCTTGCAACCGCGGTTACAAGCACCGTTGTTTTCCCCCTTGTGGCAACAACACATCCCCTAGACTCATGTTTCTGTCACTCAAGCGTGTCATCGGGGGGCATGAACCCACAATCGAGCACAACGTTCCCTCTTGGAGTCACTACCTACTACTTGGCCAAAGCAATAAACAGCAACGGAGAACATGCAAGAATTACTTAGGAACAAAAATATAAGAGATAAAAACCAAATATATTACTCTATCACAATCTGAACATAATCTCATAATCCATCAGATCCCATCAAACTCAGCATAGAAACAGCAGAAATATTACAAAAGTGCCTCGATCATGTAGGGAAGCTCACGAGGTCAAAACCATGAAGATCAAAGAGGGGAGGAGAACATCACATAGCTACTGATCATGGACCCATGGTCCAAGGAAAACTACTCACGAGACATCCGGGGAGCATCCATGGTGGAGAGGAGACTCCTGGAGGTCAGTCCTCCCTCCGGCAGGGTGCCTGGAAGAGGTCTTCTGGTGCTCCCGATCTCGGAAGCGCGGCGGCGGCGGAACAGAGGCGAGTTTGCGAAATAGGGTTCTGTCTTCGGAGTTTCCCCGTGACGGAGAATAAATAGGCGAAGGGGGGCAGCCAGAGGTGGACCAGGGGCCCCAGGCGCCCGCCTGGCGCTGCCAGGGGTGGGGCCGCGCCGGGTGGCCGCCTGGGCCCGCCTGGCTTGTCATAACCCCAACTAGGGTAAGTGCTAGGGCTTGTTTGACCCTTTGCATCATGTAAAAATTCAAATGAAATTCAAAAATGGGGAAAAGAAAAGCCCTGAGAATTTATTCAAATGGCCAGATAAAAATATTTTTCCAAAAATCTTTTGAACATTTGAAAAATTCCTATAAATGATGGTGATCATTTTAAAAGTGGTTTGGGTTCATTCCCATGCCCATGGAATATTCAAAAATTCAAAAGGTGCCCTGGAAATTAAATTTGACCCTATTTGAATTGAAATTCGAAATATATTGAATTTCAAAAATGTCTAAATTCTTTATGTGGCTAGCTACTGGTCACCTAGTATTTATAAAATTAGTTGGGCATTTTTATAAAATGTTTTGGTATTTTTACCAGAGCAAAACAAAAGGCAGAAAAAGAGAAAACATAAGGGAGGGCAACCTTACCTTACGCCCAGGGCGACAGCCCATCTGGCCCGGCCCACTCCAGCGTCTTGTCTTCTACCTCGCCGGCCAGCAGCACACAGGGAGCTGCGTGGAGGGCATCCCTCGACGCCGTGCCACCTCCAGCTTGCTCCCCTGGCCACCTAGCCCACCCTGAGGCGCCTGGAGACCCCCAGGTCCATCTCCCCCTTCGCTAGCTCGTCTTCCCCCCTCTCTCTCGTCTGTTCCGCGCAAGCCCGAGGAGGGCGCACGGCCACCGGCCTACGCCCGCCGCACCACGTTGTCCACGACGACCGCCGTGAAGGTCTGCATCACCCCGGCCCTTCGATTCGAGCGGGGAAGCTCTGTGCGCGACGCCTGCCTCGAATCCTTCCGCCGCTGTCCTCGAACTCCGGCGAGCAATCTCCCTCCCTCCGGTGCTCCTCCGGCGTCCTCGACCCCGCCGCTGCGTCCACGGTGAGCCTGCGGATCGATTACCCCTTTCGTTTGCTCCTTCCGCGCCGTTTTTTTCCTCACCGTCAAAGCCAGAGGTCCGGCCGCCGCCATGGTCGACGCCACCGTCGCCACAGAGCCCGCCGTGACCCCCCGTTGGCCCCTGCAGACGCGCGAGGCGAAGAGCAACTCGCCCGTGCCCCCAACGCCTCTCCCCGTGCCCTGTTTAACAAACCCAGCGGTGCTCCGGCGAGCACAGGGGTCGCCGGCGACGACTAGCCATTAGACCCCCCTAACCCACTGACCCCTGGGCCCCAGTGCCCCTAAACTAATCCAGGGGCTTAATTAACAGAGGGTTAACCCCCGTGACACTGAAAGTGGTGGCCCACTGGTCAGCCCCACTGTGACATCAGCATTGCATCATGCTGATGCAATAAACCAATTTTCCAGAGATTTAATTATATTCCAGAAAATCCAGAAATTGGTTAAAACTTCAATAAATCATAGAAAATTCATATTAACTCCAAATTGGACAAATAATATGTCTAAAATTATCAGAAAAATACAAGGATTATGAATATGCAACTTGTTTCTATGTTTGACCATTTTAAAATGGGGCAACAGTAGCAAAGGTGCATATGGCTTAGATTTAAATTGAATTTGGAGTTTGAATTTGCATTCCAAATGCAATATACTTCAATTAAATTGAATTTGCCACAAATCAGTACCCTTTACTTCATCTCACAACAATATCATGTGCTTGTGCATTTTACTTCCGAAGTTGTCCCCCTTGTTGATGATTGTTTTCGGTACCAGCTTTTCCGAGACGGTGATCACCCCCGAAGAAGAAGACCACCGTTAAACCCCGTGTATCGTCAGCAAGGCAAGCAAACCCCATTGATCATGTCTATAAAATCCCAATTCCCTCTCAGTCTCGCTTATGCATGTTTAGGAGATCACCTTGTATCGATTCTACCGCATAGTTGAACCCATATCCGATGCATGACCTATCATCTTGTCACAGTAGTAAGAAAACCACAATCCTAGCTGACATAGGAAATGATTGATATCATGTGGCCCCTGCAACTGTTACAGCTTATTGCATGCTTAGTGTTACAGTGAGGTTGCTTTTGATGTGAGTCGGGATGATAGTGAACATGGTGTTGATGAAAGTGAAACTGTGTTGGTGAATCCACCCTAATACAAGGTGAACGATGAGAGGCTGTGTAGGAGTACACAGTGGGTTGTCTCGTTGAACACCGCCTTAAGCACCGAGTTCTTGTATGGTAATCCAAGACAAAGAGTACAACCACACATTGGGCTCACTGACCCCTCTCGGCCTAGTACCTTGATCCGTGTCGACGTCCAAGAGTCACATTAGTTCGGGCTTTCCATTTGGCATCTGCATAGAAAAAGAATGAAGGAATGGTTGCATCATATAGATATGTGAGTGCACCTTTGAGGCAGGAAAACCATCTGCCAGAGGTGGCGTCTCGGTCACTTACATTGTTTGAGTCCGTTTCGTTGATCCGGCCGGGCTCTCGAGCGGAGGCAAACTCAGATAGTCGACTCCTGGAATAGACCGGTTGTGAGCGAAGTGTCGTGGTGTACATCCGCGCTGTCACCTCTTGAACGGTGGAGAGACCTGGCGGTAACCGATGGTCATGTGTGTGTAGCTTCCACCCTTGCAAGGTTAACAAAACTGTTCGAATAGCCGCGTCCGCGGTTATGGACTACTTGGAACCTATACCTGATTATTAGACAACTTGAATGGATACTTCTAAAACTCGCAAGATAAGCGTGAGTGCTATGGTGTGTTTCCTCGTGGGGAAGTCGAGGAAGTAACCATAGTGGTGTATTGGTTGGAGACTTGGATAGTGGACTCGTGTACGCTTCTTACCTCAAGTCTGGTATTCGTAGTTCAGGATTAGCCAAGTCAAAGCTGGCATTTCCGCATGTTGAAACCCCACCTCCCTTTACCTTGATACTTGAGCATGAGTAGTGTAGTTCTGATGTAAGTCTTGCTGAGTACGATTTTTGTACTCACGTTTTCTTATTCTATGTTTTAGATGAGAACCCGGACCCCGATGGAGTCACCTTCGTGAAGCTCGACGTTGACTAAGTTAGCATAGTCCCAGACAGCAGTCTGGTCCCTCGTGGAAGGGCGTGTTTGTTTACAACTCTGTACTCAGACCTAATTTGCTTCCGTCTTATGATGTAATGTTTGATCACAGACATGTGATCTTTGTATGCTCTATGTGTAAGTAAATAAAGAGTACTTTGTAGAGTTATGTGATGATACCTGCTTTTCATACTAGGCATGTGTGTTGCGTGTATGTTTATATCATGCATGTCTTAGTATGGGTTTTCGAGACCTTAGTTGTGATCTGGCTGGCGGTCTTTTATACACCAAGTGGCCCTTAGATGTGCGCAGCTTGGGGCATCGCGATGCGATTGCTCGTGACTCTGTCACGTGGCACACTTTGTTGTATGATAGAGCCCGCCCTAGACCCCGACTAAGTGATCGGGCTGGAGTAAGTCTATGTAAGAGTTAGGATTCAATCGATAACATGGTTGAGGCGACTTGTCTATGAGTATGGGATTCACCACCCATAAGCATCTAGACTTGTGAGCGGACGATGAGGACCCATCTCAGATGATCATCCGGCCTGAATGGGATGCCCCTCACATTCGATGCTTACCGAGAATGTTCTGTGCTTGGCCTTGTCTGCTTAGACAAGTGGGTACGGTTCTCGGCTCTCCATGTGATTGCATCATGACTGGAATTACATACGCTAACCCCGGGTCCCGACATGGCTCCCCTCTGGCCCCTCTCGGGCTCTTCGCGAAGCTTCCTTCACGCTGATTTTTAATCTGAATTTTCCCGAAATTTTCTGGAACTTTTTATATGGGGGAAAACTGAAATAGAAAAACGGCAGAAAACAGGAACTGGCACTGGGTGCACTGAGTTAATAGGTTAGTCCAAATATGATCAAAAATGTATGAAAGTGTATCTAGATCATAGAAATATCACACAAAACATGCATGGAGCAAGAAGAAATTATAGATACGTTTTGGACGTATCAAGCATCTGCTGAAGCGAATGCCAAACCAGCAACACCATCTGATTCGGACCCAGACCCAGACCTTGAGCCTGATTCAGCTTCGGAACTAGAGGCTTCGTCTTCTGAGTTCATCTCCTTTCCCAGATAGGCCTTGGCACGGTGAGAGCTGCTTCGACGAGACGATTGAGTCTTCGATGAAGAAACCTCACGCTTCTTATGATACTTCTTCTTCTAATCATCACCAGAATCTTTCTTCTTTTCTCTTCTCGAACTGGAATCATGTCTCTTTGACTCATAGCTTCTGGAGGATCTGTGGGACTTTGATGAGGAGTCTCTAAGCGAGTGCTTCGATTTGTTCTCAGCTTCCCACAGAGGACAATCAGCAATGTAGTGACCTGGTTTCTTGCACTTGTAGCAGCAGTTGTCCTTCGATGGAGAGCTTCTTGAGGATGAGCGGTGAGATGAGTGACTTGAACTTCTTGAAGGATAACTCTTCTTGGGTGAAGAAAAACCTTTTCTCTAGAAGCGGTTGAAGCGTCTCATGATCAGCGCTAAATCTTTTCCAAGCAGAACCGACTTCGGGTGAAGAATGACGCGAAGCTTTTGCTTTCAAGGCATGAGATCTTCTTCGAGAACCATTTATGTCACGTTTCTCATCTTCTTCCATTTCAAAAGTATTGAGTCTCTCAAGAATATCAGCGGCAACAAGACGTCTGAAATCAGTCCTTTCCTTGATCATCAGCACAATGTGATCAAACGAATCATCCAATGAGCGAAGCAAAGTTCTTACAACAGAGTGAGGGGTAATGTCATCAGCACCGAGGGAAATCAACTCATTAGCAAGAGCAGTGAGTTTGCTGTAAATGGAGCTGACTTTTTCACCCTCATTTCTCTTGAAGCGATAGAATTTGCTTCGAAGTGTGTCAATTCTGGCATCCTTCTGGGTAGAAACACCTTCACCAATCTTTTCAAGATAGTCCCAGACACCTTTGGCAGAAGGGATGTTCTTCACTTCATGATACTTCTCTGGTGTCAGATGATTGGTGATGAATACCCAGACTTCAGAATCAAGGTCGATTAGCTTCGCTTCTTCAGGAGTGATGGCATTCTTGTCGGCAATAGTAACTCCATACAAGACAACTTGCCAGGCAGTCGAGTTGATAGCCATGATATTTCTCTTCATTTTGTCCTTCCAGTATGGATAGTCCTTTCCATTGAACACGGGTATGGGTTCACCGGAGCGAATGGCTGCGAAAGACATACTTGCAAAACACTCGAGGAGGTTAATCCAAACAAAGAGTGACTAGCTCTGATACCAATTGTAAGTCCAAGTATGTGATTAGAGGGGGAGGGGGTGAATGATCACTTCAAATTTTTGCATGAAACTATGAAGTGAAGCATAACTTAGCAGCAGAAGAATTTCGACAGAAAGGTAAACATTGAAGCAGAACTGGATTGAAGCATAACATAGAGAATCAAAAGCATCGAATCAATTCCATTGAATAAAATCATTGAATCAATTGCTAAACTGAATGTAAGTGCGGAAAGTAAAACGAACTCTTGACTCGGCGATGTTTGTTCGACCAGTTCACACTCTGCAAAGTGCTACGTCTGGTTGGAGGGACTTGTGATTGAACACAGGAGCTAACCTCTCTCCGTCCGTATCTCCACTGCACCAATCTCCTTGAGCTTGGTCAGTTCTTCACTCGTGGTTGATTATTGAGGAAATCACCGAAACCTTTGACAAACTGGACTTCGAGGCGACAATAACTCTTCGCTCTCTGAAGAACAACTCTCTAACTGTCTAGGAGAATTGCAGTTCTCCAAGATAAAAAGGCTAGCAAACTTCTTGCTAAGTCATAGTGAATCAACTCAGATCAATAGGACTTATGCTTCGGTGGATGGGTTTTTGGTTTGCTTCGGTGGGGTTGCTCTTTCTTCACTGTCAGAAAATATTCTTGGAGCAGCCACCAGCCAATGAGGGCGGGGGTGGCGTATTTATAGGTGGCGATCCCAAGGTGCGAAATGACTGAAGTGACCCGATGCGACAGCTTGACACCTGTCCGCAACGATCGTTTTTCCAATCAAAGCGCAACTTTACTTTAGGAACAAGTAAAGCTGACTCATGAACTTGGTTATGCTTCAGGAGCCGAAAGAACAACGTCTTCGCTGGTGAAGCATTACTTAGTGCACATGAGATTTCTCATCTTTGGCTTCTCACAAGTTTGGATTTGATCTGATTCTTTTCACCAAAATCTTCGGAGTCAATTTACTAAACCCCTCTTGATAGTACGGTTTTTCCTATGACTCAAAGAAGTGAAAAAGAACTACACAAAACTACTAAGTCTTGCGCCATCTTGGTCATCTCCTTCGATGAGACGTGCTTCAGGATTCCTTATCTTTTTAGGGGTCGACATCCGTGATGAGCTTCACTCCAGAGGATATGCTTCAGTAAATATTTAAATCTTCGTTGAAGCTTTATCACCAACCTATAACTTCAGGAACCTAACCATCTGTTTTACACTAGAAAACTTGTTAGTTCCTCTACTGTTTTGTCCAACAATATCCAAAACTCATGGGGGCATAACTTTGCTCTTACATGATGTCTAGCTTGAGTGACAGAAACATGAGACTAGGGGATGTGCTGTTGCCAACAGGGATAAAACAACGGTGCTTGTACCTGCGGGTGCAAGGATTGTTTACTTTACGCAAAGTTCTTTTAATGCAATTGTCTGTTGCTTTGAGTTTACACTTTGGGTGGGATTCACAACTTAATACCAGCGAGATGTTCTGGATAGATATCTCAAGGTGGATGATTCGTAGTAGATGCAGATGGATTTCGGTCTACTTACCTTGGCGTACTGCCCATTTCTTTTGAGCCCTTCCTTTCTTTGCAGCATAGTTAGCATTGCGGTGCCTTCATAATCCTGTCAATTTCCCAACTGTGATTTGTTTACCTCGCTAGCACTTTTATCGTCTTTTGGGAGAGAGACATCACTAGTGAAAATCACGGGACCCCGGTCCATCTTCACATTATTGTTCACACCCTGAATTTACTTTCAACTTTTACTTTCCTTTGCACCTTTAATCTCTTGCGTTGATCCTTTGTAAACGACAAGGCCAGAGGAATTGACAACTCCTCTGTACTCGTTGGGAGCAAAGTTATTTGATGCTGTGTGCAGGTCCACGAAAACACCCTAGTCAGGAAGCAATTTCTGGCGACGTTACCACCTACTTGTATCTCCTGAGTCCTACTGGTTCGATAACCTTGGTATCTTCACCGAGGGAAACTTGCTGATGCACTGCATCTCAAACCTTCCACTTGGGGTAACCAACGAGGGGCGAGAAGCCATCAGATATCTATCCAGAACATCTCGCTGATATTAAGTTGCGAATCCCACCCAAAGTGTAAACTCAAAGAAACAGACAACTGCATTAAAGAACTTTGTGTAAAGTAAACAATCCTTGCACCCGCAAGTACAAGCACCGTTGTTTTCCCCCTTGTGGCAACAACACATCCCCTAGACTCATGTTTCTGTCACTCAAGCTAGTCATCGGGGGGCATGAACCCACAATCATGCATAACGCTCCCTCTTGGAGTCACTACCTACTACTTGGCCAAAGCAATAAACAGCAACGGACAACATGCAAGAATTACTCAAGAACATAAATATAAAAGAGGAGAATCAAATATATTACTCAAACACAATTTGAGCATAATCTCATAATCCATCAGATCCCAGCAAACTCAGCATAGCAACAGCAGAAATATTACATATGTGCCTCGATCATGTAGGGAAGCTCACGAGGTCTAATCCATGAAGAACAAAGAGGGGAGGAAAACATCACATAGCCACTGATCATAGACCCATGGTCCAAGGTCGACTACTCACGGTTCATTCGGGAAGCGTCCATGGTGGTGGAGAAGCTCCCGGAGGTGGTTCCTCCCTCCGGCAGGGTACCGTGAAGAGGTCTTCTGGTGCTCCCGATCTTGGAAGTGCGGCGGCGGCGGAACAGAGGAGAGATCACGAAAAAAGGTTCCCGTCTCGGGGTTTTTGCATCACGGGGAATAAATAGGCGAAGGGGGGCAGCCAGGGGGCCCACCAGGGGTCCAGGCGGCCCCTTGGCGCGGCCCCACCCTGGGGCGCGCCGGGAGGGCGCCTGGGCCCCTGGTTGGTCCCCTCTGCTCTCCCCCTCAGTGATTCCGGAAGCTTCCTGTACGCTGATTTTTATTGGATTTTTCCCGAATTTTTGGAGCACTTTTTATATGGGGGATACCTGAAAAAGAAAAACAGCAGAAAACAGGAACTGGCACTGGGGTGCACTCAGTTAATAGGTTAGTCCAAATATGATAAAAAAGTGTATGGAATTTGATCAATATCATAGCAATATCACACAAAAGAGGCATGAAGCAAGCATAAATTATAGATACGTTTTGGACGTATCAACATCCCCAAGCTTAATTCCTGCTCGTCCTCGAGTAGTTAAATGATAACAGCATAATTTCTGTGGTGACATGCTAACAACCATAGAAGAACTTTTAAGTAAAGAAATCAAGGCATGTAATTTAATTCAAGTCATAACAGGCAAGAGTCTATATTTAGCATTGAAACAAGCAACATAAGAACATAAAGGTGCAAGAGCTCTCGCTGTCCGTGACTCGAATGTCTCCAAATGGTGTTTGCGTGCAAGAAAGGGGATAGGGATATACGAGAAAAAGTATTTTTATGTTGAGAACTCAATCTACTAAAGTTTCACACTTGGTCTTCTTTGGAATCGTATCTTGACTCATCCCCAGACCACTAGCCAGGTACAAATCAAAATGATCATCTCCTTTTCGACATTTTGAGCACTCATGCAATGGATGAGCGTAAGCAAGGAAGTTGACACTTAGTATGGCAAAGAGATAATATGGTGGATGAGGAAGACAAAAAGGTGTGAAAGGCTCACATCAATGAAGACAATCATAGGCGAGAGAAAGCCAAATGATAGATATGATGTGAGGAGTAGGGATTGCCATGCAACGGATGCACATATGAGCTAAGGTAAGCTCTCCAATGGAACTAGTGGGGGTTCATCCAACTTGCTTGCTCAAGAAGACCTAGAGCTCATTTGAGGAGGCTCATCATTGGAATATACAAGCCAAGTTCTAGTGTGAAGGTCCCCACATAGCTATATGCATGAATGAAAATCTCTATGGAGTACAAGATATAAGAGGGAGTACGAGTGTGAATCTCTCAAAAGGAATAGTAGTGTGCCCCCTTCTCTCTTTTTATTTCTTTTTCTCTTTTTTGTATTTTTTGGTGGCCTCAATGGCTCTTTCTATTTCTCTCATTTGTCCTCTTTCGGATCTTTTAATTTGTCCTCTTTGGGATCTTTTAATTTGTCCACCTTGGGATCATTTCCTCACTTTAGGGGCAACACTCTATATATTACAAGAAGTATAGAAGATCTTTCACACTTTACAAAGTAATCAAATCATAAAGAAGATGTAACTATCATGATGTATGCAAATGTATGCCTCTGCCAGTGTAGCAGGATATGCAATGATACTAGTGCGTCATGTAGCAATGATTAGGGCAAGGCCCAACTAGCATGCGGCTCATCGATCAAGCAAGTAGCATGTATGACATGAAGATCAAGTCATGAGAAGATGGACGTTGCATGGCAATGTATCTCGGAAAGGCTATGGAAATTCCTTGATAGGTAGGTATGGTGGCTGTTTTGAGGAAGGATATAAGGAGGTTTATGATGACAGAGCGTATCATGTCAAGGGTTTGGATGTACCGGCGAAGGTGGACGCCAACTCTCGGAGTGAGAAGAAAGCAATGCACGACACAGGAGAGGCTCGAAAAGTATGGGAAGGTGGAAGTGTCAACTTTCGAATACTCACATTAGTCCGAAGAACTCATGCACTTATTATTGGTAACTCTCAATCTAATAAGGAGGTTCACAAAGAGACAAGTACCCCTAGGAGGAGTGTATGGGGGTTTGGTTATCCTTGCTGACGGGGATCAACCCTGGCAAATCCCATGGTCAGGGACCCTGGGTTAGTCATGAGAGGCACAGGATGGACGATAGCTCGTCGGCAAACAGGAGGACACGTTCCTGCTCGATATTATTGATGAGGGAGAGGCGATTACAGTGGATGACGAGGCTGGAGCGCTCAAGGCTAGGGTTATAGATGATATTGGATGCCTTTGGCGTCGCCCCTTCTAGCCCTTATATACTGGGCTAGGTCTCGGGGAGTTCATCTACGTTTACAGGTAAGCTTTCCTAACCCTAGCTTGCTCCTTACGACAGGTCTTCGTACTTTCCTTGTGAGTCGCAGACTCCTACGCTGGTGCCAATTAGCGGGTCCAGGCGGGTCTTCATGGGCCTTCTATCTTCAGGGACACCGGGTAGGCCTATCCGTAGGAGTCGTGGGGTCACCCCCTCGTCACTTGCGCATCCTCGACTCATGGTACGTGAGTGTACTCTAATATTCGACCCCTCAGAAGAGTAGTGATACATCTAGTAGCTAAATTTCTCAACTAATTCTGTAAGTTTTGAAAATAAACAAGGGTTGCCCAAAATACGACATCTATCACTAATAGGCTAAAGCTCTAGACACCAAAAGTCCAAACATTACTCAAAACAATACCTCAAAACTATTGCAAGTTACTACTACAAAAGAATAGCAACCTCAATTACCTACTTCAAGTCAAGACACAAAACTCAGTGCAACAGGAAAACTCTTTAAACAATATAAACATGAAAACTTGTAAGGCCTGATATGTGGTACTATTCCAGATCTAGACGTTTCCATCCAGATCCGGGGACGAAGCACATATCGGTCCCACCGCGACATATGTAACTGCCATATGCCCCGGATTTCCAACATTATATCACACCATTACAGCTACAAGGATAAAACATCTCATACAATCGGCATACAACTGCCTTAAATACAATACATCAGCGGAAGGTCTATGTCTGAGTACGGACTACAATCAAATGCCTACTGGCAAAGAGAAAATCATCGATCCCCATAACCTCACGGGTCCAGGCCCTCCGCCGGGATCCGCCTAACTAGTCGTCGTCGAGTCTCCACGTGAAACGTCGATCACCATACCTGTTGTCGATCAAGAACCCTGAAAAGAGTTTGGGGGTAGTATCATGAGTACAGAAGTACTCCGCATCCAACTGTAGTGGTCACCTGACCCGGCAAGGACTTCATCACTCGTCATTCTAGGACAACTAGTAGTTTACGGTAAGGATGGGGTAAGTGGTGAGGTTGCTGCCGCACTAGCATTTATGAAGTGGGTAACGATCTAGAGAGTAAGATAAGAAGCCAAGCATTCAATGAGGAATTGCCTCCAATAAGTCTGATATCCACCTACTTACACAAGCATAACACCTATCCTATCCTTGTCCTACTCTTCGTATCCCGACGAAGAAGAAGCAGTCAAGGCACACACACGTTGATCAAGTTATAATAAGATTATCTCAGTTATTGTTGTCTATGAACAAGGAGTAGGTCTCAAGTCGTCCATAATCTTGGACACGGCTTCTCGAAAAGATTTAACCCTGCAGGGGTGTACCAACTGCGCATTACAAGGCTCCGCACGCACGCCCATCTCTCTCCGTTGCTACCCATGATAGGCAACCATTTTATGATTTAGTCCCAAGAGATCCGGAACGACAGGTCCCTCTAACTAACAACGCACAAATCCGGGTGGCCCCCGGTGAGTCGACATCCAACTCAAAAGCCGTTCGCGCTCTCGAATTGGCCTCTACCGTCTGGACGAGGTTGGGTTAGCTACCCAAACTAATGTGGGCAGCCCCCAAGGCACGCTCAGTCTTAGAACCAATACCCGAAACTCGGATCCTAGGTGACTCGAATGGAACAAAGCGTCGGGGCGGGATAGCCTAGACCTTCCATCCTTTGTCGAATATAGCGCCGTGGGCAGCCCCCTAGCTCCCTGGGGTGGACCAACAAGGAAACCATGTCTCCGCTGGCCCAAGTTGTTTTAAAGAATATCTTCCAGGAGCGACCCAACAGACACACACACACAATTTTCAAATGGTAAAATCAGCTTGGGCCACCACTAGAAATGTTTGAAGCTAGATAGGTAAGAAAAGGGGACCCCATAAAATCCCACACGCGGTTAGGCACGCTCAGTCTTAGAACCAATACCCGGAACTCAGATCCTAGGTGACTCGAATGGAACAAAGCGTCGGGGCGGGATAACCTAGACCTTCCATCCTTTGTCGAATATAGTTAACATTTATAATAATCATATCATCCATAAAAATATAATAATGTGATAGCCCAAACCAAGGAGTAACAGGGTAACATCGTAGCATCCTAAGCATGCATACTAAGCAGGGGCTGAGCAACGAGCAATAGTAACATAGCAGTACATGGTTTTCTGGGAGGGGACATGGATGTATCGGTTTGAAAGAGGTTGTAAAGATGTGGTAGGATCAAACATCGAACCTATCCTAGCCTAGCATGAAAACCGCTGGTTGAAATAGAATGGATAATAAGTAATGTATAGTCCTTGCCTGTTGATAAGTCAGGTTCCGACGGTGTAGTTGATCGCAAGCTCGCATCGTCTCCGAGAGGTACCCACGGAAGCACACAAGACGGTAAACACTGGAAAGCAATAACCGAGCAAGAATCTATTACTACGAATCAAACACGAGCAAGCATCAACAAGAAGGCAACACGAAACATCGCACCTACCGTCGAGAGCGGTTACTCACAGGTTAAGTGGAGTACTCGTCACACACGACGATACCACACGTTTACGATGGTTCAAGTTGTTTAGCTACAGGTGATCAACAAAGTTGTTAACATGGAATCTCACTCAAGCATGGCATAGCACAAAAACATGGCAAGAGGTGAAGCATAAGATAAACTATCTATGCTAGTCAATTTAAGTGAGGAACAACCTAAACATGGCATACACAAAGTGCTCCACGACAATTTCAGTAATTGGTACTGTTCTGCCCTAAACCATATTTTAGGTTGGTTAACAGCAGAAAACAATAGCATAAACACAAAGTACACTAAAAACTAATCAAGTTACATGTAAAGAACACTCCAAACGGAGTTACTGTTAAAAAGATACAAGCAAAACAAGTTTGGAACACAATCTGCCAACATCAGGAAGCACACTTTAGAGCAATGCATAAACAGGATAATGAATGCAAACATGCTCACAAATGATATGCAACTAAAGTAGACATGGTAGGGAAGGCATGTCAAAAGGAATCATGCAAATAGGCATCATGAACAACTAATTATAGACCAAGCAGAATGCAATAAAACATTACTGGTCTAGGACTTAGTGAAAATCGGGAAATCATGGCAGAAACTGTTATTATCTTGCTGTATAAACAGGTGCAAAACTATATGCAAAAGTGCAGCAACATGACATAGCAATATATGGGCATGAACTAGACATGATGGTGATCAGGTACAAACAAGAATCAATGTCATAGGCATAGCAGATCAAAAGATATTAAGCATGCAACATGGCATCGGAAAGTTACAGACTTAGAGAAAAACAGAGGTGGCTGTCAAAAACAGCAGGATAGCAACTTTGGAGCTTAACATAACTATGACCAGAAATTTAAACAAGACAATGCAATACATATAATGGAAATAGACATGATGCTTAACAGTATGCAACAAGAATCAATGCAATAGGCCTCATGGATGTGTCACAATCATCATGCAAACTTGCAATAGAATAACAGCAGCAACACTCTAACAGAAATTAATAGCAGTTAACATCCTGATGCCCACTTCAACACAGATTAACAACATCAAGATGGCCTCAAATCAAAATGCTCACAAAAGACGAACTGAAGTACACACAATTCTAAACAATTTTCCTTTTGGGCGCAACGCGATCCGGGCTACGGTTTACTCGCAAACTACATCGCAAAACTGAATCAGCAACACAATATCCTCAGACTTAGAAAAATCCGTAGGGCCTAGAAAAAAATAAAAGAACTCATGGGCCTCGGTCCATCTGGCCGGAACGGGCGCGGGAGGCAGCTGGGCTGCTGGCGCCTGGCAGGGCCGCGAGGCGCTGGAGGCTGGGCCGGCCCACCCGGGGTTGGTGGCTGACCGGTCGACCTCCTCGTCCCCGCACGGGACAGAGACAGCGGCGGCGGCGGTTGCCGGGTGGCGCGAAGAGGAGGGCGCTCGGTGGTGCAGAGGGTGCGCATAGGCGGCGTGGACCTGGTGGTCGGGGCGGCGCCGGCGTGCGGACACGGCCGGTGCGGCTCCAAGGGCGGCGCGAGCTCCTGGCCGACTTCCATGGCGAACGGCGGCCGCATGCGGGAGGAGGAAGAGGTCAGGGGAGAGGGAAAGGGAAAGGAGGCGCGACGAGGAGGTGGAGGTCACCGGGGCTGCGGCTGGGACGGCTCGACGCCGGTGTTGGCCGGAGCATGGCGGCGGCGCGGTGGGGATCTCCACGGGCAGAGGAGAGAGGAGATGGCTGGATGTTGGTGGAGCCCAGGGCGCGATCTGGGCCATTTGATCGGCCGATCCGACGGTCTAGATCCGCTGGGAGGCTAGGGTTTAGATTTTGGGGAAAAAACTGTGGAAATGGTGCAATTTTTGGGGAAAAGTGGAGGGGGTGGCTGCAATTTTGGACTAGGGAAACCCTAGAAAGGGGTGGGAGAGTGGTGGTCTTTATATAGCCCAGGTGGCTGGCAGTTTGCAAAAACATCCCCGGTTTTTCTCTCCCGCGCGGGGGGCTTACGTTTCTGACCGCCGGGGGTTCGCAGGACCTCCGATTCGGGTAAAACATCAAACTGCACGATCAGCGCGTCGAGCCGGCGGCGTTCACCTCGTGATGGAACCATTCCGACAAAACTTTCCTGCGCGCTATAAAAGTAACCCGTTTAATTATTAAACGGGGTTTTTCGTTCCGTTGGCTGCGGCTGGTCTCGTGCGGTTTCGCGACGATGATCAGGTGAAACCCGGTGTCGCAAAGGTCGAGTGTCAGGGTGGAAAGGGTCGTTCTCCGTCCGATACGAGATAAGAGGGGGGAAATTAATCGTCGATCGATAAATCGGGGATGCAAACACCGCAAGCAAATCAGACAATCAAACAATTCACACCGAAAATATTTTTTTAATTTTTACGAAATCTGGACTGTTACAATAGAACACCACCAACAAGGGATCTCGTCTCGAGATCCAGGCCGATCCGGGGGAGATGGGAAGGGGGAAAGAATAGAGTCGACTATCTTCAACACCACCAACAAGGGACTCTGCTCCACGTCGAACGACCAACTCCGTCGAGAAAACTTTCCGCGGGGAGACGACATCGTCGAAAATACGAAACCGTCGGTGTCAAGAGGAGGAACGACAACGATAACCGGATCAAAGGATAGTGTTTTTGACGCAAGTCGTGAAAACACCGGCAAAATGATGGATGGCAACGGATGACCCAGATGATACCCGAAATCGGAGAAGTTAAAGGTACTACCGGAATTCCCAACCTAAGATCGGAATGGAGACAATACGCATCAAGCAAGGCATTGTAACGGTTCCGATACTCCCACACTCGAGATCCTAAAGTTTGAAAAGGGATAAGGCAAGAATTATTACACTTACGTCACTTGTCCTGACCAGAGCATGGGTAAGGAGAAAAAAAGAATCCTACTCTCCGATAATTATCTTAGTAACTACAAAATAGTTTTTTTGTCTAGACTCGACTTCGGCCAGAAAAGGGATCCTATGGTCGGTAAGGCTCTGATACCAAGTTGTAAGTCCCGATATGCGGTACTGTTCCAGATCTAGACGCTTCCATCCAGATCCCGGGACGAGGCACATATCGGTCCCACCGCGACATAGGACACTACCATATGCCCCGAATTTCCAACATGATATCACAACATTACAGCTACAAGGATACAACATCTCATACAATCGGCATACAACTGCCTTGATACAATACAACAGTGGAAGATAATTGTCTGAGTACAGACTACAATCAAATGCTTAGTGGCAAAGGTAAAATCATCGATACCATAACCACACGGGTCCATGCCCTCCGCCGGGATCCGCCTAACTAGTCGTCGTCGAGTCTCCAAGTGAAACGTCGATCACCATACCTGTTGTCGATCAAGAACCCTGAAAAGAGTTTGGGGGTAGTTTCATGAGTACAGAAGTACTCAGCATCCAACTGTAGTGGTCACCTGACCCAGCAAGGACTTCATCACTCGTCATTCTACGACAACTAGTAGTTTACGGTAAGGATGGGGTAAGTGGTGAGGTTGCTGCCGCACTAGCATTTATGAAGTGGCTAACGATCTAGAGAGTAAGATAAGAAGCCAAGCATTCAATGAGGAATCGCCTCCAACAAGTCTTCTATCCACCTACTTACGCAAGCATAACACCTACCCTATCCTTGTCCTCCTCTTCGTATGCCGACGAAGAAGAAGCAGTCAAGGCACACACATGTTGATCAAGTTATAATAAGATTATCTCAGTTATTGTTGTCTATGAACAAGGAGTAGGTCTCAAGTCATCCATAACCGTGGACACGGCTTCTCGAAAAGATTTAACCCTGCAGGGGTGTACCAACTGCCCATTATAAGGCTCCGCACGCACGCCCATCTCTCTCAGTTGCTACCCACGATAGGCAACCATTTTATGATTTAGTCCCAAGAGATCCGGAACAACAGGTCCCTCTAACTAACAACGCACAAATCCGGGTGGCCCCCGGTGAGTCGACATCACCCTCAAAAGCCGGTCGTGTTCTCGAATTGGCCTCTACCGTCTGGACGAGGTCGGGTTAGCTACCTAAACTAATGTGGGCAGCCCCCTAGCTCCCTGGGGTGGACCAACAAGGAAACCATGTCTCCGCTGGCCCAAGTTGTTTTAAAGAATATCTGCCAGGAGCGACCCAACAGACACACACACAGATTTCAAATGTTAAAATCAGCTTGGGCCACCACTAGAAATGTTTGAAGCTAGATAGGTAAGAAAAGGGGACCCCATAAAATCCCACACGCGGTTAGGCACGCTCAGTCTTAGAACCAATACCCGGAACTCGGATCCTAGGTGACTCGAATGGAACAAAGCGTCGGGGCGGGATAACCTAGACCTTCCATCCTTTGTCGAATATAGTCAACATTTATAATAATCATATCATCCATAAAAATATAATAATGTGATAGCCCAAACCAAGGAGTAACAGGGTAACATCGTAGCATCCTAAGCATGCATACTAAGCAGGGGCTGAGCAACGAGCAATAGTAACATAGCAGTACATGGTTTGCTGGGAGGGGACATGGCTGTATCGGTTCGAAAGAGGCTGTAAACATGTGGTAGGATCAAACATCAAACCTATCCTAGACTAGCATGCAAACCACTGGTTGAAATAGAATGGATCATAAGTAATGTATAGTACTTGCCTGTTGATAAGTCAGGTTCCGAAGGTGTAGTTGATCGCAAGCTCGCATCGTCTCCGAGAGGTACCCGCGGAAGCACACAAGACGGTAAACACGGGAAAGAAATCAACGAGCAAGCATCTATTACTACGAAGCAAACACGAGCAAGCATCAACAAGAAGGCAACAAGAGACATCGCACCTACCATCGAGAGCGGTTATTAACAGGTTAAGTGGAGTACTCGTCACACACGACGATACCGCACGTTTACGATGGTTCAAGTTGTTTAGCTACAGGTGATCGACAAAGTTGTTAATATGGAATCTCACTCAAGCATGGCATAGCACACAAACATGGCAAGAGGTGAAGCATAAGATAAACTATCTATGCTAGTCAATTTAAGTCAGGCACAACCTAAACATGGCATACACTCCACGACAATTTAATTAATTGGTACTGTTTTGCCCTAAACCATATTTTAGGTTGGTTAACAGCAGAAAACAATATCATAAACACAAATTACACGAAAAACTAATCAAGGTACATGTAAAGAACACTTCAAACGGAGTTACGGTTAAAAAGATACAAGCAAAACAAGTTTGGAACACAATCTGCCAACATCAGGACGCACACTTTAGAGCAATGCATAAACAGTATAATGAATGCAAACATGCTCACAAATGATATGCAATTAAAGTAGTCATGGCAGGGAAGGCATGGCAAAAGGAATCATGCAAATAGGCATCATGAACAACTAATTATAGCCCAAGCAAAATGCAATAAAACATTACTGGTCTAGGACTTAGTGAAAATCAGGAAATCATGGCAGAAACTGTTATTATCAGGCTGTATAAACAGGTGCAAAACTATATGCAAAAGTGCAGCAACATGACATAGCAATATATGGGAATGAACTAGACATGATGGTGATCAGGTATAAACAAGAATCAAGGTCATAGGCATAACAGATCAAAAGATATTAAGCATGCAACATGGAATCGGAAAGTTACAGACTTAGAGAAAAACAGAGGTGGCTGTCAAAAACAGCAGGATAGAAACTTTGGAGCTAGACATAACTATGACCAGAAATGTAAACATGACAATGCAATACATATAATGGAAGTAGACATGATGCTTAACAGTATGCAACAAGAATCAATGCAATAGGCCTCATGGATGTGTCACAATCATCATGCAAACTTGCAATAGAATAACAGCAGCAGCACTCTAACAGAAATTAATAGAAGTTAACAGCATGATTCCCACTTCAACAAAGACTAACAACATCAAGATGGCCTCAAATAAAAATGCTCACAAAAGACGAACTAAAGTACACACAATTCTAAACAATTTTCCTTTTGGGCGCAACGCGATCCGGGCTACGGTTTACTCGCAAACTACATCGCAAAACTGAATCAGCAACACAATATCCTCAGACTTAGAAAAATTCGTAGGGCCTAGAGAAAAAAATAAAGACCTCATGGGCCTCGGCCCATCTGGCCGGAATGGGATCGGGAGGCGGCACGGCTGCTGGCGCCTGGCTGGGCCACGAGGCGCTGGAGGCTGGGCCGGCCCACCCGGGGTTGGTGGCTGACCGGTCGACCTCCTCGTCCCTGCACGGGACAGAGACAGCGGCGGCGGCGGTTGCCGGCCGGCTGCCGGGTGGCACGGCGAGGAGGGCGCTCGGTGGTGCAGAGGGCGCGCAGAGGCGGCGTGGACCTGGTGGTCGGGGCGGCGCCGGCGTGCGGACGCGGCCGGTGCGGCTCCAGGGGCGGCGCAAGATCCTGTCCGGCTTCCATGGAGAACGACAGCTCCATGCGGGAGGAGGAAGAGGTCAGTGGAGAGGGAAAGGGAAATGGGGCGCGGCGAGGAGGTGGAGGTCACCGGGGCTGCGGCTACGACGGCTCGACGCCGGTGATGGCCGGAGCAAGGCGGCGGCGCGGTGGGGCTCTCCACAGGCAGAGGAGATCGGAGATGGCTGGAGGTTGGTGGAGGCCAGGGCGCG
Organism: Bromus sterilis; assembly: GCA_950022295.1. NCBI lineage: Eukaryota > Viridiplantae > Streptophyta > Magnoliopsida > Poales > Poaceae > Bromus > Bromus sterilis. The sequence continues at coordinate 337,581,657 of OX465597.1, forward strand.
ATCTGGGCCGTTGGATCGGCCGATCCGACGGTCCAGATCCGCTGGGACGCTAGGGTTTGGATTTTGGGGATAAAACTGCGAAAATGGGGCAATTTTGCGGCAACGTGGAGGGGGTGGCTGCAATTTTGGACTAGGGAAACCCTACAAAGGGGTGGGAGAGTGGTGGTCTTTATATAGCCCAGGTGGCTGGCATTTTGCAAAAACATCCCCAGTTTTTCTCTCGCGCGCGCGGGGCTTACGTTTCTGACCGCCGGGGGTCCGCAGGACCTCTGATTTGGGTAAAACATCAAACTGCGCGATCAGCGCGTCGAGCCGGCGGCGTTCACCTCGCGCTGGAACCATTCCGAGAACACTTTCCGGCGCGCTATAAAAATAACTCGATTAATTATTAAACGGGGTTTTTCGTTCCGTTGGTTGCGGCTGGTCTCGTGCGGTTTTCGCGACGGTGATCGGGTGAAACCCGGTGTCGCAAAGGTCGAATGTCAGGGTGTCAAGGTGAAAGGACGTGGATGTCGCCTAGAGGGGGGGTGAATAGGCGTTTAAAATAATTACGGTTTCGGCTTGAACAAATGCGGAATAAAACTTAACGTTTAATTTGCCAAGCAAGAAACCTAAATAAGCTAGGCTCAACTATGTGCACCAACAACTTATACTAATCAAGATAAACAACTATGTGATAGCAATATATATATAACAAGAGCACTAAGGCTATCACAAAGTAGGTGCACAAGTAAATAGGTTGACTAGAAGAACAACCTATGGGACAAGCAAAGTACAATAATATGAGCAAGCACAAGATAAACAACGAAATAAGCTTTCTCAAAGTAAAGGTAGAGATAACTGCAAGTGGAGCCGATGGAGACAAGGATTTGTTACCGAAGTTCCTTCTCTTGCGAGAAGTGCGTCTCCGTTTGGAGAGGGTGAGGAGCACAATGCTCACACGAAGCCAACGAGGGCCACCCTATTTCTCCTCACGCTCTTACCAACGCAAGATGCCGTGATTCCACTATTAGGACACTTGAGGGCGGTCACCGAACCCGTACAAATGGCAACCCTTGGGGGCGGTCACCGAACCCGTACAAATGCTCGGGGCAATCTCCACAACCGAATTGGAGGCTCCCGTAGCGTCCTGAATCTTTCCACCACAATGATTGAGCTCCGTAACAACAAGCCTCTAGGTGCCAACACACCCACGAGGTACAAGCTCTATAGTGCCAATGCACTCAAGAGTAGCTATCTTCTCAACTCCACTTACTACAACGAATCCTCGGAGAGAACTCAAACCGATGCACCAAATGCAATGGGAAGAGCACACGAAGTGCTCAAATCCCACCAAAGCAACAAAAGCTATGGAGGAATATGAGAGGAAGAACAAGGAGAACACCAAGAACTCCAAGATCTAGATCCACAAGGTTCCCCTCACTTAGAGGAGAGATGACTTGGTGGAGGATGTGGATCTAGACCTCCTCTCTCTTTTCCCTCAAAAAGGAGCAAGAATCATAGGAGGGGAAGAGAGTAAGCAAGCTCAAAGAGGTCAACAATGGGGGGAAGAACTTGCATGAAACCGGTGGAGACAAAGGAGGAAGAAGACCCCCTTTTATAGTCTCCCACGAATCCAGCCATTGGAATCCGTTGGCAGCCCACCAACCACGGTACTACCGCTCGGAGAGCGGTACTACCGCCCCACGGTACTACCGAAGCCCAGTGTCGTGCCCACTACCGCAAAGTCCAGTGGACTTACGGTAGTGAGTGCGGTACTTGCCCGCGGTACTATCGTGGCGCGGTACTACCGCATTGGGAGCGGTACTACCGCTCCACGGTACTACCGGGGGTCAGTACCGTGCCCACTACCGCAAAGTCCAGTGGACTTACGGTAGTGAGTGCGGTACTCGCCCACGGTACTACCGCGGCATGGTACTACCGCTCCAAGAGCGGTACTACCGCCCTGGCAGAACCAGGGAGCCCATGCCACACAACAGATGAGCTCCAAATGAAACAGGCAAACCCTGAACTATCACAACTTCTGCAAATGAACTCCGATTGAGGCAAACTCAAGCTTGATGGAAAGCTAACGAACGGAAATATTTAGAAGTGGCAAGGGATAAATGCCAAACCAATAGAGGTGTGAAACCTCTAACCAAGAAGAACCGGAAAATCTCCCACATCGAAAAACATAAGAGAGGACGCATATGAAATTCGTTTTCGACGAACAAGAGCTTGTCATGAAGAAGACCACAAGCTCCAAAACCCACAAAGAGTAAAGCCAAACAAGAACCAATAAAGATGATGCCAAGGATTCAAAAGGTTTGAGCTCTCCACGAACGACTCGGCCTAGCCTATAACACGGTCTCCTAACTACTACCAAGAGACAGGTAAGCTAGACACCTATCTAGTCAAACCTTTTTCTTGCACATAATCCACTTGAGCTTGATGATGACGATCATGCCCGCCTCAAGTTGGAACATCTTCCTTGATTCCTCCGGCTCGATGAAGACTTGAAGATAGCTCCCCCATACTCCATTATGGGTGAGCCTCTTTGAGGCACATCTTCACATGACCATTATCACCAAATGGTCGGCAAGCTCCAAGCATACGATATCTTCGTGATGCTCCTCTTGACCTTGCACACATCTACTTGACCAATCTTTGGATAGCTCCATGAAGAACACCTTGGTCAACACGTAATCTTCATCTTACAACCTTGAAGCCACCATATGATCTTCAAGTGTTGCCTATGGACAAACCTTAAAGTATAACTCAAGGAAACCATTAGTCCATAAAGATTGTCATCAATTACCAAAACCAAACATAAGGGCACATGCCCTTTCACAAGGGTCGGTCTCCGTCCGATACGATATAAGAGGGGGGAAAATAATCGTCGATCGATAAATCGGGGATGCAAACACCGCAAACAAATCAGACAATCAAACAATTCACACCGAAAACAAAAATTTTAATTTTTACGAAATCTGGGCTGTTACAAAACTCAAGAGAGTTCCAGAAACAAACTAAACAAAAGCTCTTTAAAAAGATAAGCATGAAAGCTAAGACCAAAAACATCGCAGTAGCTATGCAAAATATAAAGAACACACACAACAAAGATAAGCATGAAAAGTCCTATGTTGTGTTCTAGATTTTGGAAGTGGAGCGTGTTTCTCTCCCACACAAAGAAAGCTGTGTTCTAACTTGTTATGAACAACAGCGAGACGCTCCAAGCATAGCACATAATGCATGAAGTGATAAAAATATAGTGAAACGAGAGACGAACTGATAATTGTTGATGGAGAAGGGGATGCACGGGGGCATCCCCAAGCTTAGACGCTTGAGTCTCCTTGAATATTTATTGGGGATGCATGGTGGCATCCCTAAGCTTGAGCGCTTGACACTCGTGAATCTTCTTTCATCATCTTCCCTCGCACACTTGAAAACTCCCTTCATACATAACTCATCATAATCTGATTAGCGAGGTTAGTACCCATAATAAAAAAAATCTCTACTGGAAATAAATATATTCTTGAAGGGCTACTGTTTCTAAATATTGCCAAAAAGTTTTTGCAAAGAAAAAGCAAGCCTAAGGTTTGCAAAACTAAGAAAAGGCAAAACAAGACAGAATCTGTGAAAAACAGACCAGCAGGTAGTAAAGAATTTTTTAGGGATACTTCTGCAACTCAAATAAAAAAACTCAGAACATACGGAAGTTTCGTAATTGTATAGATCACGCTGTGTATAAAATTCAGCTCAAAAAGATGAACTAGTATTTTTCTGTGATTTTTCTAGTCACGAGGACAGAATCTGTTTTCTGGACAACATGTCACAACTTTCACTTCCCTTGTCATATGAGGCTATAAAAGGCACAAAGCTTGAAAAGTAAAGATACAATGATGTTGCTACAGTAGTAACAATCATCAAGACCACTAAAAACAGAAGAAAAACAAAAAGTAAATCCAAAATTCGTTGCGGGCTGCCTCCCGAAAGCGCTTCTTTAAAGCCATTAGCTAGGCTTAATGCAAATAGATCAAGTCTTTTCAAGAAAATAACTAGCCCGTGTGACGGACTCAAAAGTCAACTTAATATTTTTCCTAGGGAAGTGTTCCATCCCTTTCTTGAGAGGGAATTGGAATTTTATAATCCCTTCTTTCATGTCAATAATAGCACCCACGGTGCGAAGAAAAGGACGTCCCAAAATAATTGGACAAGAAGGTTCACATTCAATGTCCATAATAGTAAAATCAACGGGAACATAATTGTCATTGACAATGATAAGAACATCATCTATCTTCCCCAAAGGTTTCTTTACGTAAGAATCTACGAGACGAACACCAAAATAACAAGGATCAAAAGGTTTCAATTCAAATATATCATACATTCTTTTGGGCATAACGGAGGTACTAGCTCCAACATCACATAATGCATAGCAAGAGAAGTTATTCAACTTAATTTTAATCATAGGATCCCAACCATCTTCTAGCTTTCTAGGTATGGAGGCTTCTACCCTAAGCTTCTCCTCCCTAGCTTTGATGAGAGCATTAGTGATATGCTCCGTGAAGGCAAGATTAAGTGTGCTAGTGTGGGGGTCTCTAGACATCTTGTGAAGGAAACGAATAACTTCAGAAAGGGTACAATTATCAAAATCAAGGTCACTACTATCAAGCAGAGTAGTAGTGGTGTCCTTTAGGCTCACTTGTTTGGTAGCTTCTATAGTCATAGGAATTTCTTCTTCTACAGTTGAGGTCATAGCATCACCATTAATAGGTCCTATGGGACTAGGGGTGCATTGGGTGCTAAGATTTTGGATATCCTCAACCACTTGGATAGTAGCAATGGTATGGTGTGTAGGAAGGCTCTTAATTCTATCTTCTTCCTCCTTTTCTCTAGCCCATCTCTCTTTAATTTTGGCCATCATCCTAATTTTTTCATTAATTTGCACTTGGATAGCATTCATAGGAGTGACCTTCCTCTCCTCAAGGGGATAAGTTCTAATTTTAAGCAATTATACTTCATGGGCTAAATTGTCTACCTTTGAAGAGAGGTTATCTAATTTGTCTAGTTTTTCCTATACCCTCTTGTTGAAGGCTTTTTGGGTAATGATAAAGTCTTTAAGCATACTCTCTAATTCTGAAGTGGAGTTTTTGGTGCTAGTATAAGTGTTATTGTTCCCATAGTTTTTGGAGGGGAATGGTCTAGGATTGCTACCAAAATTAATCCTATAAGCATTGTTATTGAAGTTGTTTCTAGAGATAAAGTTCACATCTACTTGATCTTGAGCAATCAAAGAATTTAAAGGAACATCTTGAGGATCAATAGGAGATTGCTTGGTAAGTAGAGACATAATCAAGTCAACTTTTTCATTTAGGGAGGAGATCTCCTCGGCAGAGTTTACCTTCCTACCTGTTGGATCTCTTTCGGTGTGCCATTGGGAATAGTTGGTCATCATCTCATCGAGAAGTTTTGTGGCAGCACCAAGTGTAGTTGACATAAAGGTTCCTCCCGCGGCCGAATCTAGCAAGTTCCGCGAAGTAAAGTTCAAGCCTGCATAAAAAGTTTGGATAACCATCCAAGTAGTCAAACCATGTGTAGGGAAATTCTTAACAAGAGATTTCATGCGTTCCAAGCTTGGGCAACATGTTCATTATCCAATTGTTTAAAGTTCATAATAAAGCTCCTCAATTGGATAATCTTAGCAGGGGGATAGTACTTCCCAATAAAAGCATCCTTGCACTTATCCCAAGAATCTATGCTATTCCTAGGCAAGGATTGAAACCATATTTTAGCTTCATCTCTCAAGGAGAAAGGAAAAAGCTTAAGCTTAACAATTTCACCATCTACTTCTTTGTACTTTTGCATATCACAAAGCTTAAAAAAATTATTTAAGTGCAAAGCAGCATCATCTCTAGCACCAGAGAATTGATCTTTCATTACAAGGTTCAGCAAAGCAGGTTTAATCTCATAAGAAGGTGCTGAAGTAGCAGGTGTAGCAATATGAGTGCAGATAAAGTCACTGTTGTTGTGACTAGTAAAGTCACACAACTTGGTGTTCTCAGAGGAAACCATAGCAGCAGCAAGAAAGATAACTATTTTTTTGATTTTTGATAAAGGACACTAAAGAAAAAACTGAAAGGTAAACAAACAAGACTAAAAAGCAAAGATAAAAGATAGTGTGCAACTCCCCTATCTTGAAAAGCGGAGCCCCGGCAACGCGCAAGAAATTGCTTTTATGTCACGAGAGTTTACTTCTCGCCCCTTGTTGGTTACCCAAAGTGGAAGGTTGATATGTAGACAGCAGCAAGTTTCCCTTAGCGAAGATGCTAAGGTTGAGGATCGACCAGTAGGACTCCAACAGATACAAGAAGGTGGTAAAGTGAACAATGGCGCCGTTCACAAGTCAAGGTTGCTTACTTCACCTGGACCTTCACACATAGCAAATAACTTTGCTTCCCAACGAGTACAGAGGAGTTGTCACATGGGATAATAATGATAGTGATAGCAACGGAAAATTAAATAAAGCAGTAAATTGATAGTTGGTGTAATAGTATTGGAAATATGGACCGGGGTCCTATGATGTTTCCTAGTGATGTCTCTCTCCTGAAAGACGATAAAATATCCATGCGAGGTAAACAAATTACAACTGGGCAATTGACAGGATTATGTCCGCAAACCAGTGCTAATTATGCTATAAAGAAAGGAAGAGGCTCAACATCATGGGCGGTACGCCAAGACAAGTAGACCGAAATCCATCTGCATCTACCTACTAATCATCCACCTTGAGATATCTATCCAGAACAACTCGCTGGTATTAAGTTGTGAATCCCACCCAAAGTGTAAACTCAAAGCAACAGACAACTGCATTAAAGAACTTTGCGTAAAGTAAACAATCCTTTCACCCGCAAGTACAAGCACCATTGTTTTCCCCCTTGTGGCAACAACACATCCCCTAGAATCATGTTTCTGTCACTCAAGCTAGTCATCGGGGGGCATGAACCCACAATCATGCATAACGCTCCCTCTTGGAGTCACTACCTACTACTTGGCCAAAGCAATAAACAACAACGGAGAACATGAAAGAATTACTCAAGAACATAAATATAAAAGAGGAGAAGCAAATATATTACTCAAACACAATCTGAACATAATCTCATAATCCATCGGATCCCAGCAAACTCCGCATAGCAACAACAGAAATATTACATATGTGCCTCGATCATGTAGGGCAGCTCACGAGGTCTAATCCATGAAGAACAAAGAGGGGAGGACAACATAACATAGCTAGTGATCATAGACCCATGGTCCAAGGTGGACTACACACGGTTCATCCGGGAAGCGTCCATGGTGGTGGAGAAGCTCCCGGAGGTGGTTCCTCCCTCCGGCAGGGTGCCAGGAAGAGGTCTTCTGGTGCTCCCGATCTTGGAAGAGCGGCGGCGGCGGAACAGAGGAGAGATCGCGAAAAAGGGTTCCCATCTCGACTTTTTGCGTCACGGGGAATAAATAGGTGAAGGAGGGCAGCCAGGGGGGCCACCAGGGGTCCAGGCGGCCCCCTGGCGCGGCCCCACCCTGGGGCGCGCCGGGAGGGCGCCTGGGGCCCTGGTGGGTCCCCTCTGGGCCCCCCCTCGGTGATTCCGGAAGCTTCCTGTACGCTGATTTTTATTGGATTTTTCCCGAATTTTTGGAGAAATTTTTATATGGGGGAAACCTGAAATAGAAAAACAGCAGAAAACAGGAACTGGCGCTGGGGTGCACTGAGTTAGTAGGTTAGTCCAAATATGATCAAAAGTGTATGGAAGTTCATCAATATCATAGCAATATCACACAAAAGAGGCATGGAGCAAGCAGAAATTATAGATACACTTTGGACGTATCAGATGGTAGGGATTGGATGAGATTGATCATCTAATAGTTCGTCAGATTGTTGGGGGCATGTTGCCTATCATCTACTATGGTGTTTATCATCTTTGCTACAACTTGTTGCTCTTAATACTTGTCACTTTGGGACCGAGTGCCATGTTTTCATATCTAAACCACTTGTGTTTTCATGAGTATATTTATGTTCTTGATCCTATCTATGAGTTGTATGCACCTATTATGGTCCGAAACCGGTGATCCCAAAGGTGACAGCTTGGGACACCAAAGGGGATGGTCCATAATTTGAGGATTTCATGTATCCATTGAGTTTATTGCTTTGTTCCGGTGCTCTTTTATAGGAGAACCTTAATCTCCAGAAGTTCCCTTTGGCCCCGTTCGTAGCGGGATGGTAGGAAAAAAGATGTTGTGCAAGTTCTTATTGCAAGCACGCACAACTACCTACGGGATACATGCCTAATGTTTGATATTTTCCTAGATGATCATTGCTTTTCTGTGTGCCTTTCCCCGTGTTAGAATCTATTACATGTTCATTCTTATTCATGCAGCGCCCGACCATCCATCTCCCTAGCCTACAGTGCTTTAATCCTGCTGGTGACTACTAGTTTATTTCTGCTATTTTACTTTTGGTTGTTACCATCATCGCTATCACTATCATACCACAGTTGCAGTTAATAATTTGTTGCAAGCAAGTATATTTCAGGTGCGGTTGAATTCACAACTCAACTGTCAAAGCTTATAAATACTCTTTGGCTCCCCTTGTGTCGAATCAATAAATTGGGTTAACTTAACCGCAAGAACACTACAATCGATCCCCTACAGTTGAGGGTCATCAAGTACTGTTTTCTGGCGCCGTTGCCGGGGAGCATAGAAATATTTACAAGTCTACTTGAAGTATCTTTCCTGACATACTTCATCCTCTATGGGTAAGAAAGGAGACCCCTAGGTTCCGATATAACCATCTACTACAAGAAAAGGTACCGTTCTGAGTACCAGTGCTCCGCTTGATTCACCTTCTGTTATAAGTAAGTTTGCTTCACCGCTACCACCACATCCTAGTTCTACTGAGTCAGTTACTATGTCCGATACTTTTGATGATGCTTCCACTACTCTTGATGATACTAGTTTTCTTGGTCACTATATTGAAACTCAGACTTCTAAGGTTGCAACAGAACCCGAGACCGAGACTCCTGCTACCTATATTCCTACTTGCAAAACCTTTGGTTACCCATATATAGATGAACTCAAGGAGAGGATCCTTGATGATGATTATATTACTCTTGATGATGATTTTTGCAGAGAACTCAGAGAGTGTGTCGACTCTGACCCTGATGCTGTTAAGGAGCTGCACGAAAAGCACTCCATGAAGAACAGGATTATTCCTGATCCTAAATTTTCCAGATCTCCTATATGCATCAATGATCCTGATTATGATTTCTCTGTTGATCTTTCACTTATATCTACAGTCGAGGCTGACCCTTTTTATGGCAGAGAAAATGATGATGCTATAACGCACCTAACCAAACTCGCTAAGTTAGGTGACCTATTTACTACTGATGAAGAGATACGAAACTTCCATGTGGCCAAGCTTTTTTCCTTTTTCTTTAAAGGAAGACGCTAAATCATGGTACGACGCACTACCCTATGGTTCCATTGAGAGTCCTCAGGACTTAGTTCAATTTTTTGTTGATAAATATTTTCCTTCTCATATGAAACATGCTGCTTTGCAAAGAATCTATAACTTTAAACAATTGCAGGATGAGCACCTCCCTAAAGCTTGGAGGAGGTATTGTGACTTAATTAAGGCTAGACCGGGACATGAAGTCCCAAAGAATGAACTACTCGATATATTTTATGCTGGTCTAACCAATGAATCTAGATCCTATCTAGATAGTTGTGCCGGTTGTGTTTTCAGGGAAAGAACACCGGACGAAGCCGAAGAACTAATGGGCAAGATTTCCAAGAACCATAAAGATTAGTCTGTTCCTGAACCACCTCCACCACAAAAGAAGAGGGGCATGCTTGTTCTGAGCCCCGAAGATATGCAAGAAGAAAAGAAGTCTATAAAGGAGAAAGGCATTAAAGCCGAAGACGTGAAGAATCTACCGCCTATCGAGAAGTTGTCTGAGCCTACTACTCATCCTCCCTTGGTAGAGGTACATTCTCTATTAGAATTTACTGAAAGTGACATCCCCAAAGGTAAGCCTCCCGACCATGCTTAGATGAGCTTGATAATTTTATTATTAAGCAGGACAATTTTAATAGGAGGATACAAACTCAGTTACATGATAATTCTCTTGCTATCAAAAGTTTACTTGGTGTTCTTGAAAGTAAAGTTAATGATGTTAAATGTCTTGTTAAGCATATTCATATGGTTCAAACTCAGCTAGAAAAAATTTCTAATGTGCAAAAAGATTTGCTTGCTAACAATGCCAAACAGGACATACAAGCTTATGGCATCAAGACAAGGGTGGAGCACACACCCAGGACCCACTCTATCCTGAGGGGCATCCGAAGAGGATCGAGCAAGATTCTCAAGTACAAGTAGAAGACGAGATTGTTAGCTCTCCAAAGAAGAAAAAGAAGAAGAAACACAAGGAGGCTGACAACTCCAATGATCCTATTACAAGTAAATAACCTGCTGTTGACCCTAACGGCATATCTACCTCCGATGCTGAAACTGAAGACGGTGCTGAGCCCGAAGAAAATGATAAGGAGAAGAATGATCCTCCCGAGGTGCGAGAAGAAGAAGCACCTGATAAACGCAAGAAGTACACTAGAGAAGACTTCATAGCAAGAAGACATGGGAAGGAAAGAGAACCATGGGTATAGAAACCCATGCCCTTTCCAGGTAAGTCTCTCAAATCTAAAGAAAAAGAGCATTATAATAAATTTTGTGAATGGATGAAACCTCTTTTTCTTCAGATTCCTTTGACTGATGCCATTAAGTTACCTCCTTATTCCAAATATATGAAAGATATTGTTACTAATAAAAGAAAAGTTCGTAATGAGGCAATATCTACTATGCTTGATAACTACTCTTTCAGTGGCAAGATTCCTGAGAAGCTTGGTGATCCAGGTATACCCACCATTCCTTGCTCCATAAAAAATAATTATGTCAAAACTGCCCTATGTGATCTCGGAGCAGGGGTGAGTGCTATGCCTTTATCTCTTTATCAAAGGCTATGTTTAGATAAGAGAATACCTATAGATCTCTCTTCAGATGGCTGACAAGTCAACAGCCGTCCCGATAGGTATTTGTGAGGATGCTCCCGTTGAAGTTGCTAATTGCTTAATTCTTGCAGATTTTGTTGTGCTTGACATGCCCGAAGATGGGAGCATGTGCATTATTCTTGGTAGACCTTTTCTAAACACCGCAGGTGCCATTATTGATTGCAATAAAGGAAAGGTCACCTTCAACATTCATGATATAGAACACACGGTGTATTTTCCGAAGAAGATCGACAAAACGCATGGCCTTAATTCTATAGAGAATATCGAGATCGAGAAGATCGGAGAATGGGATTGTCCTCTACATGTGCACCACAAATACAAAACCATTATGGTGGGGACAATGTCCATTAAAGTAAAGGTGCAATGATCACTTATAAGAGGTGAGACTTTTTGCTCTATATATCGCCAGTTTGTTGGTAAGACTTGATCAACCTTGCTAGCTAGCATGTTTTATATAGGTAAAAAGTGGAGCTTGTTATGTTTTCATTTGCTTTAGATTTTATTCTCTTTTCTGTACCAAGTTTATATGTTTTTTAAGCTTCACAATTCTAATCACTGCTTCAAGTTTTCAGAAAGTTTCGCATGTTTTTGAACTCCGAAATTTCTTCAACAGTCAAGTTTTCAGAAAAATTCCAGAAAATTTAGAATAAAAATTTCTATGCCGGGAGTGAACCAGAGGTGCCTAGGGCTGATCAGGGGGGCCACCAATGGCTTAGGCGGCCAGCCCCTGGCCCTGCCCACAGGGCACTTGGGGCCCACAGGCCCCACCTGCAGGTATTTCTTCTCCCCCCTCCTTCCTCTCTCTCTCTCTCTCCAAAAACATGAGTTCTGCTCCAAATCTTGCATTCTTGATACTTTTGGAGGCGATTTTCGATCTCTCTCTACAGCCCACCATTTGAGCTGAGATTTTGAGAAAATACTCCCTGGTATGCAACTCCTTCACCCCTCTAATTATATTTTTGATTGGTGGCTCCATTTGTGAGTATTTAGTAGTTATTGATGCTGTTTAGATGAGCTTGCATGCATGTGCAGAAATTTATTTTCCAAGTTTTGATGCAAATTTATGCCTTAGGTAAGTGAGTAGAGTAGTTTGCCTCAACTCACTTTGTTTAAATCCTTGTTTTTGTGAATTGTCAAAAATTTCAGAAATTAGTTTGCTAGGAAAGGCAAAGGGGTGGCTTGGGAAGAAGAAGCCCGAGCGCTCCGATCGAGTCACTAGAGCTGCAGCCTCACCCTCAGCTGCTAGGGTGAGCTACAATGAAGATCATGTGCCCCTGGATTTGCTGGAAGACACAAGTCCAGCATGAGCGATGTTGTATCCGTGCGATGATTTTCTTGAAGCTGCAGGAATTAAGGAGGATTTTTATGTCCTTTGCGCCAGTGCAGGTTTGACACGGCTAGCACTATGCCGTGTGGTACAATACAAGAAGCTCACCTCCTTCTTTTTTAACAGTTTTTGTTATAACCATTATGCTGGAACCGTCGAGTTCAAACTTTATAATAATCTTATAACCATGTCTTTGGCACAGTTTTGTGATATCATAGGTGTGCCGAACGCTGGTCAGACGGCGAGGATGAACACTCAGCCTTCCGAGTTGAGGACTCTCTTCAACTCCCTTTGTAGCCAGGAGGAGAGCGACATTCGACGCACAAAGATTTCCAGCATTTTATTTCCCCACATCAGGTATTTTGCGTACTTTATTGCCAGAGGGGTGTTGGCTCGTGACAACTTGAGCAACGGTTCTGCACAGGATTTCTCTATCTATGCGAACGCCTTCTCTAATAGGAATGATTATAATGTGGGTGCCTTAATTGCTCGACACCTTGTTATGAACAGTAACAAGAGTGATTTATTTGGTGGTGTTTACGCCACACTTATCCTTGAGTCTCTTAACGGCACCCCGCATCCTTATGATGTTCCCTTTTCTTACGCAAGTCTTGATCTTGCTGCTATGAAGAGGCATACGTTTGTTACCATGACTTCCCAGTTTGGTAACCTTGTTTATATTTTGAGGTTTGAAAAGACCATTACTCGTGAGATCCGTCTACATGCATCACTTTTGTTTGATCACACTCGCAGGAACGGATGGTCCTTCAATGATGTCCAGTTTGATGAGTTCATGGACCAGTATCAGCTACATAACCCTATGGAGGGGGTTGTGCCCGACGAAGAGGAGCATGGTGAGTTCCCACCTTTCCAGGGGGAGACCTTCATCCAGTAGGGTGAGGGGTCTTCTTCTGCTTGGGATGCGGGACCTTCCTCATGGGAGGACCCGAGGACTTCGGTGTACACGCCGGAGGACTCATACGACCCTTGGACTTACCATTACCCCGGAGCAGGAGGTTCCTGGGGGCAGTAGCTGCTACCAACTTATGCCAAAAGCCTAAGCTTGGGGAAGTACGTGCCCTTCTCACTTTTCCATTGTATTATCCGTTTTTATTTTGTTCGCTTTGATCTTTTCGAAGTTTTTGCCCGTTCTTCTTTGCTCTTGTAATTTGCAAAAACAACAAAAAGATTTCTCTTTTTTTTTCTTTCCTTAAACCTTTGAAAAAACCCAAAAATATTTCCTTTCTGTCTTTAGTTTGCTTTGTTTTTAGAGTTCAGCTCGAGTCTGTGATGGCATTTGATTATATATTTCCCACGTTCGGTCGTGCAAGTGACAAGGCAGTAATGACGAAGATCGACGGAAGGGAAGCAACAAGGAAAACCGGTATGAACTCTTCTTGTTTATACTTTTGTACATATGCTTGTACTGATGTTCTAGAGACCAGCTTGTAGCGACATAGTGCTATGTTTACGATGCTTTCCCAGTGTTCATGCTTTCTTTGTGGATGTTCTCAAATAGCTAGAGTGCATAATGTGTTGTTGAAATGATTTACATGCATTGCATTGCTCATGGTTTGTCATATTGAAGTAGTATTTCCCTTCGGAGAATTCTTGGATTGAGTTGGCACATGTTCACACATGTTTATGACTAAAATGTCTATTATGCCTTGATGACCTTTTTATTTCAGAATAGTCATATCACTTTCATGTCCGATTCAATGTTGCTTTGTTGCTCTGCATGATTATGACAATTATTGCTCTCTAGTTGGTTGCTTCCCAGTCTTTTGCTAGCCTGAGCTCACACTAAGCGGAATTCTGCTTGTGTATCCAAACTCCTTTTCAAACAAGTTATTCCACTTGAGTCCACCATATCTACCTATATGTGTTATTTACCGACCACTCCTAACTTATACTTTCTAGTGCCATATCGAAGTTTATTCAAAAGCTTCCCATTTGTAACCGTACAATCTCATGGTGCGGTGAGGGAAAATCAGTATTTGCCATGCCAAAAATATTTTGACGGAAGTTTTAACTAGTCAAATTTATATATAAAAAAGAGAGAGTTACACCTCCCCCATACTTGATGATGGAATGAAATGGACCAAATGCTGCTAATGATAGATGGAACGATAACCTCCTTCCATACTTGAGGCAAAATAAAAGGTTCCATAGACCGTCAAACGATGGATGGATAAGGGAACAAAACTGTAAGCAAAAAAGCATTAATATGGTTGGCATGGGAGATATTGAGAGACCTTTACCGTTCACCGTTGACTGGAAAGTTGCACTTCTCAAAAGAATTGTGTCTCTGTTTTCAAAACCAAGAGCTCTGGCACATGTTTAGTCTTAGCTTCCAACCACGGGTTTTCAACCTTTCCATAAAAACTCCACGGTTCGAGAATCTCCCCTTCTTTCTTCAAAGCACCAACTATTGAGATCATAATTTTCATTCTTAGTGTAACATGCGTTGTCCCAAAGTATTACATTGTCTTCTGCATGCTTGTGATATTGCTAGTCTTAAATTCTTAGTTCTAGTCTCCTTTAAGACTCCGGAGGAGTTTCTGCATTTATGTTTTTCTTCACTCATGGAGGTTAGCGAGATACCACTCTAGTATGTTCAGGCTATGTGCATTGTGACCTTGTATTGATTTTCGAAAACATATTGTTTACTTTTGGTTGTTTGTGATTGACCACTTGGGAAGAAGGATTGCTTCGTGCATTTTCCTCATAGCATTGTTTTGATACTTGCTCAACTCTTTTCGTAGTACCAGCTTATATACATCTTATGAAGCAAAAGAGCTTGTCAAAGTTCTCTTTGTCGCGTCCAGTTCGTTGAACTGAATTGCTTGAGGACAAGCAATAGGCTAAGTTTGGGGGAGTTGATACGTCTCAAACGTATCTACTTTTCCAAACACTTTTGCTATTGTTTTTCCCTCATTCTTGCATGATTTGAGCTAAACTAACCCGGACTGACGCTGTTTTCAGCAGAGCTGCCTGTATGGTTTTATTGTGCGCAGGAAAATGGATTTTTAGACATCTCAGAAAATTCCCAGAAAAATACAGAAAATCCACGCACCCGGAGGGGCCCAGGACCAGAAGGTGGGCCAGAGGGTATCCAGGGGGCCCCAGGCGCCTAGCTGGCGCGGCCAGTCCCCTGGCCGCGCCCACAGGGCGCCTGGCTGGGTCCCAGCCCCTTTGGTGACCTACCTTGGCCCCTATTTATTCTCATGGCGAGGAAAGTCCGAAAGATAAGTCTCTTTTCCAGAACCCGTTGCGGAGCCGTCGCCACCCTCTGTTCTTCCTCGGGAGGGCTAATCTGGAGGCTGATTTGGCCTCCGGAGAGGGGAGATCGTCACCATCGTCATCACCATCACCAATCCATCATCCCTCCATGACTTCTCTTCACATGTGTGACTAATTCCCTATTGTAGGAAAAGGGGATGGTAGGGAATGGATGAGATTGATCATGTAATAGTTCGTCAGATTGTTGGGGGCATGTTGCCTATCATCTACTATGGTGTTTATCATCTTTGCTACAACTTGTTTCTCTTAATTCTTGTCACTTTGGGCCCGAGTGCCATGTTTTCAGATCTGAACCACTTGTGTTTTCATGAGTATATTTATGTTATTGATCCTATCTATGAGTTGTATGCACCTATTATGGTCCGGAACCGGCGATCCCAAAGGTGACAGCTTGGGACACCAAAGGGGATGGTCCATAATTTGAGGATTCCATGTATCCATTGAGTTTATTGCTTTGTTCTGGTGCTCTTTGACAAGAGCACCTTAATCTCCATAAGTTCCCTTTGGACCCGTTCGTAGAGGGATGGTAGGACAAAATATGTTGTGCAAGTTCTTATTGCAAGCACGCACAACTACCTACGGGATACATGCCTAATGTTTGATATTTTCCTAGATGATCATTGCTTTTCTGTGTGCCTTGCCCCGTGTTAGAATCTATTACATGTTCATTCTTATTCATGCAGCGCCCAACCATCCATCTCCCTAGCCTATGGTGCTTTAATCCTGCTGGTTACTACTAGTTTATTTCTGTTGTTTTACTTTTGCTGTTAGCATCATCGCTATCACTATCATACCATAGTTGTTGTTAATATTTTGTTGCAAGCAAGTATATTTCAGGCACAGTTGAATTGAGAACTCAACCGTCAAAGCTTATAAATACTCTTTGGCTCCCCTTGTGTCGAATCAATAAATTGGGTTAACTAGCCCGCGAGAACACTACAATCGATCCCCTACAGTTGAGGGTCATCAGCTTCCCGCTCGACCCCCCACCCCCCGTTTCCTCTTCAAACCCGCCGCTGTAGCGCCCTCCCCATTCGACGCCGAGGCCACCGGCCGCCATGGACGGGAGCTCACGCTCCCATTGCCTCTGGCCGAGCCCAGTGCGCTTTTGGCCGCCCTTGCTTAGACCTGGCCACGCGCTCTCTCCTGCGCTGGCCACACCCCCACTGCGCCACTTCCCTGTGCCCCTGCCCAGCCGTCGTCGCGCTTGCCGTGGTCACGGGAACCACGACCGCGCCCACCCCACTGGCCGCTCCCCCTCCACCACGCGTACCTCGCCGCGCACCCCACCGCAACCTGCCCGCGCTCACCTGCCTCCCTCGCCGCGGCCTCCCTCGCCGGAGGCCCGATCCCGACACCCTGTTCCTGTTCGTCGCCGGCATCAATGGCATGGACGCCATGGGGAATTAACCCCCTCCTCGCACCCACTGACCAGTGGGTCCTCCAGTAGATTAGTGCTAATCACCCTGTTAAAAGAGATAACCCCCCTGGTGTTAGTAACCTGAGAAAATGACATGAGGGCGTGTACCCCTAATAAAATAGTTAGATCTAAATAACCCCCTAGCCTATTACATGTGGGCCCAAGGCCTTTGGAATAAATATAAAAACTGTAAATACTGTCTCTGTCTATGACACATGGGTCCCACTGGATTATTAATTTAATTAAATTGCAATTTATAAAATGAATCAATGACATGTGGGGCCCCACTGTCATTTAATTAATAAAATCAATTTATTAAAAATGTGAGGCTAACTAGTGGGACCCAATGGTCAGGTTTGACCAGTCAACACCCCTATTCCGGATAAAAGAATTCCAGAAATTGTTTTAAATTGATTTAAGATTTGAAAATCAATATCTTTTAAACCGTGAATCAGATGGAAAAACTTTATACATGAAAATTGATCGAAAAAATACAACAAATAAGAATACTCTATCCATACCCCCACCACACCCCTCTAACATAACGCACACGAGACTTTCCCCCTCCGGATCGTTTGTCCGGTAATCACCGGAGCCGGTAAAATTGCCAGTTGAATTCCCGTTTCGTCTGCAACGTATAGCACCACATTAGTTCACCCCTAACAATGTGTTTGCAATGTCTTGTATTTGTATTGCTATTATTGCCGTGTATTTTTTGTTTCTTCCCCCTCTCTTATTGTTCGGTAGACCCGACGACCGCTGTGGACGCCCATGTGATCGACTACTTCGTCGACGATCGTACCCCTATCGTCGAGCTTCCAGGCAAGCAGAGCCATTTTCCTTCCCCAGATATCGCCTATATTTTCCGTACATTTCTTGCAATAGGCACTGCTGTTGTTGCTACGTTGCTTACCTATTCAATTGCACATCCTATCATTGCCGGCCCTTGTTGTACCTTCCTTTATCCTATGCTGCCTATTAAAAATACCTAAAAATATATATTATATCCAGCAGTTGGCCCTGCGCATTGTTAGTCAACTAGGATTAGATAGCGTGCCGTGATCGCTATGGGGAGTGATCGCGGGTATAAACTATTAGAACTGCAACATGTACGGTACAGAGAAGACGCCCAAGGGAACCTACAACGCCGAGACTCTCCGAGTCGCTTCAAGTTTAACTTACGAGTGGATGGACTCGTATTTCACTCTCGTCGCTGGCTCGGTAGCGTAGAACCATCGGGGTGATACGAGGATATTCCTCTTTAGTTCATTCCACTGATGTCTCGTACGAACCTCTTCAAGTGTACCATCGAGGGTGATTCCTCCTGGTTTCACTTGATGGTAGTCACTCGAATCAACTGGTGTTCTTAAAAGTAAGTAGTCGGGTGACCCAACGGTGCCTGCGAGAGGTATTGTATCGGGACGACAGGATAGGCGGATACCATCGTGGGCCTGGTCCTTCCTCATTGGCCGTGAGATACCAAGCCACGAAAGTCGAGCTCTTCCAAGAGCACACGTGAGACAAAGTAAGGAGTCGGTTCCCCTTGTTGGTAACCGCAGAGCTTTGACGGGACAACAGGGCAGACACCGATGCACTGCTGGTCCTGGCTTCTGTTCGTTGTCCGTTGTGTTGACTAGTCGGGCAACGATAACGGTTGACCGCAATATAATAATAAAATGATTAATGGTTCAGGTGGATGTCTTGAGAGGCCGCAAAGGCTTGTACGCACTACTTTCACGTGGGATTATGGTGTGGGCCCTCCGTGTTGTGGTCTCGTTCGAAAGCTCTGAAAGACGTCAGTTCAGCATTGTGGCAGAGACGGATCGCGCTACGGCGTTGGAATTCACCCTCCTCACACCGACCCGGAGAGCGAGGGGCGACGGCCCAAGACCCCCTTGCGCTTAGGACTGTAGACCGACGGGGACCTCTTTGATGAGCCGTAGGATGGGCCTCGGCGTGTCGGATAGCCTCCGTGGGGCATTCCTTAACAAGATGTACGCCACCCTGGAGATCCGAGCGTGCAGGCTGAACAGTAGTGCACCCCTGCAGGGAAGATGATCTATTCTAATAGTCGTGTCCACGGTAACAGGACACTTATGCTGAAGCCAGAGCCTACTACTACAAACTATTACTATTAAACTGTTGGTTCCGGTTTCTCCTTCTCGCAGGGAAGTCGAGGAGGGGATCTCGGAGGCATTGACAATTATTAATAATTACAACTTACTATTATACAATGCTGCAGCAACTTCTGTTGCATTGTTACTTTATGCTTTATATGAACTGTTGGCTATTCTCTTCTCATGCTGCTAGACTCGTCGGAAGATGCTAGTCTTCGATAGGCCTAGCTTCTCATCCTTATTCTGACTTTCTACCTTGCAGTCCACTATATACAACCCTCCCCTTTCCATTTGATACAAATGCATAAATGCTTAGTAACGGACGTAAGACTCGCGGGTATGCTAGATACTCATCCTTGTTTTATTTCCCCCCTTTTTGTTTTGCCTGATCGGCCGCTGCAATCGACGTTGGAGCCTTGGAGTCAAGGAGCAGGAGATCCTCGATGCCGACCACCGCAACATGAAGATCCCCGAAGCCTTCTACGACATGGAGATCCCCGACGACCAGGAGTAGTTTGGAGGTTCCCAGGAAGGAGGCCTCTTCTTTTCGATCGTTGTGTCTTTGTGCCAGCCTTCTTAAGGAAAATCATGTATACCTCGTGTCTGTACTCAGATACTATTGCTTCCGCTAACTTTGTGCTCTCAAGCTGTTGTATTCGAGCCCTCGTGGCCCCTGGCTTGTATTAAACAACTTGTATTATTTTATTTGTAGAGTTGTGTTGTGATATCTCACCGTGAGTCGCTGATTTCGATCGTGTACCTTGCGTGTATGATTACTGTACACGGTCTGAATTTGGTGGCGTCACAAGCAAAGTCCATGCCGCTGCAGGGCTTACAGGATCAATGCCACCGATCTCAGCAAATACAGCCCTAACGCGTCCGTTATTGTCTCAACTTTCTTCATGCATCACGCATGGAACCATCGGGAATGAAGTCACGATGTGGCAAGTCCCGGCCCGACCGACTGCGCAGCGGGGTCTTACCTACGCGTGAGCTTGCGCGACATCTGGGGTGCAGTGTGTCGCATCACAGGCAATATTTGTAGGGGCGTAGTGCCAAAATAGAATGCACCCACTAGGACAACGATCGAGTGGACTAATAGTACTCACTCGCGGAGCATTTTTCGAGCTCAGGCGAGGAATTAGTAAGGGATGCACCCACTCGGATAGTCGTCGAGTGGGCTAACGGCGTAAGCACCCGTGGAGCGTACGAGTGCTCGGGTGGATTGTCCTTCTGTGTGACATCTGAGTCTTGCTTGTTAGTGCGAATGGCCACTCGAGCACTTCATCATCTGGGTGAGGGAGCACCTGAACTCTGTAGATGAACTTGTTCTTGTTTTGAGGGGAGTGACCATTCGTACCCTCGATGCTTGGTCCATGCTCTTTTTAGCAAAAACAGAGCGCTCCCGATGGGAGTAAAATTTTGATGCGAAGCAAAATTTTCAAGAAAATAATAAGTCTGAAAGCTAGAGCATGTTTTCCAATGACGGGTTTGCCTGTATCTTGTCTTGAATCGTCTCATCTATGCTGCCATGATGTGAGGGGTTGCAATGATGCGCTTGATGACGCGCTTGATGATGGTGGAAAGCTTGTGAACCGTCACATCTTCTTTGTAGTCATAATGATGTCTTGGATAGTGTGTTGTCACCCTGCACTGTTGCTGTTTGCTGGGTTTTCAAGGCGTGCGTGGGAACACGCGTGATTTGATACCTTTTTTAATTTTGCTTGATATGAAAGGTCATATTGTCTTGGAATTCGTATCGTTTGCGTGCGCCGGTATCGTTTATTAATTGTGGCGACGAATGAGTTTCCTGGAGCGTTCCTTTTTTGCCCTCATCTTGGCATATATATATATATATACCCATGATGTTGTTGTGATGTGCGGCAGCCACTCTTCTTCCATTCCTTTCTCCCTTGCTTGCTCGATATGGCTCCAAAGCGCTACGGTCGTGTAGCTTCTCCTGGTTCTTCTCGTGGCATGGTTGGCCGAAGCCGAGGCCGCCGTGGTCGTGGCGCCCGTGCTCCTCGTCCTTCTCCATGAGGACGCAGTGGTGCTGCAATGGTGCCTACCTTTGCTGCTGCGGAGGAGGGCATCTGGCATTACGACTTCCTTCTACGGATTCTTAGCCAGACAACTATTCAGATTCCTCTTCCGTTTTCTTTTGCCCCCATTATTTCTGAGCTCAAATTGAAAGGTCTTTGGCTTCGGATTCAAGGGTGATATCAATACCCTTTATGGATAGAATTTAAGTTGATAGTTCATTCTTGATTTTCTTGGGGTCTGATGCTAGCGAGGAAGTGATAGCTCTCACCCATCGTTAGTTACCCCAAGTGGAAGGTTGAGATGTAGCGTAGAAGCACCTTTCCCTTGGCAAAGTTACCAAGGTTGAGATCGACCAGTAGAACTCCAAGGTCGACAAGTAGGTGGTTCGGCAAGTGATGTGTCGTATAATCACTTGCATTACCTGGACCTGCACACACAACAAATAACTTTGCTCCCAACGAGTACATAGGGGTTGTCAATCCTTCCGGTCTTGTCGTTTACAAAGGATCAAACACACGGGATAATGGTAGTGGTAATGATAATTGCAACTGAAAGTAAAAACAAGAAATAAAAGTAAGGTGTAAACAGTGGTGGTGATATGGACCGGGGTCCCATGATGTTCACTAGTGATTTATCTCTCTCAAAAGAAGATAAACAGCTAAGCTAGGTGAACAAATTACAGTTGGGAAATTGACAGAATTATAAACGCACCGCAATGCTAATTATTCTACTTGAAAGTAAAGAGGCTCAAAAGTATTGGCAGTACGCCAAGACAAGTAGACTGAAATCCATCTGCATCTACTTCTAATCATCCACCTTGAGATATTTATGCAGAACATCTTGCTGGTATTAAGTTGCGAGCCCCACCCAAAGTGTAAACTCAAAGCAACAGACAATTGCATTAACAATCTATGCGGTAGGAAAACAATCCTTGCAACCGCGGTTACAAGCACCATTGTTTTCTCCCTGGTGGCAACAACACATCCCCTAGTCTCATGTTTCTGTCACTACAGCTAGACATCGGGGGGCATGAACCCACAATCATGCATAACGCTCCCTCGTGGAGTCACTATCTACTACTTGGACAAAGCAATAAAAAGCAACGGAGAACATGCAAGAATTACTCAAGAACAAAATATAAAAGGTAAACCAAATATATAACTCATCACGATCTGAACATAATCTCATAATCCATCGGATCCCGACAAACACAACATAGCAACATCAGGAAAATTACATAGGTGTCTTGATCATGTACGAAATCTCACAATATCTAAGCATTGAAGAACAAGGATGGAGAGAAGACATCACATAGCTACTAGTCATGGATCCATGGTCCAAGGGTAACTACTCATGACACATCCGGGAGGCGTCCATGGTGGTGGAGAGGTCCCCGGAGGTTAATCCTCCCTCCGGCAGGGTGCCAGGAAGAGGTCATCTGGCGCTCCCGATCTTGGAAGCGGTGTGGCGGCGGAACAGAGAGGTAATTAGCGATGCGGGCTTATCCTCGAGGGTTTATGCGACGGGCGGTAAAAATAGGCCAAACTGGGTGATACGTCCAAAACGTATCGATAATTTCTGCTTGCTCCATGCATGTTTTGTGTGATATTGCTATGATCTAGATACACTTTCATACATTTTTGATCATATTTGGACTAACCTATTAACTCGGTGCACCCCAGTGCGAGTTCCTGTTTTCTGCTGTTTTTCTATTTCAGTTTTCCCCCATATAAAAAGTGCCAGAAAAATTCGGGAAAAATCAGATAAAAAATCAGCGTGACGGAAGCTTCGAGAAGATTCCGGGAGGGGCCAGAGGGGAGCCAGGGGCCCCAGGCGGCCACCCGGCGCGGCCCCACCCCTGGCCACGCCAGGGGGGGCCTGGGGCCCCTGGCCCACCTCTGGCTGCCCCCCTTCGCCTATTTATCCCCCGTCACGGGAAAACTCCAGAACGAGAACCCTATTCCGCGAACTCGCCTCTGTTCCGCCGCCGCCGCGCTTCCGAAGATCGGGAGCACCAGAAGACCTCTTCCCGGAACCCTGCCGGAGGGAGGATTGACCTCCGGGAGTCTCCTCTCCAACATGGATGCTCCCCGGATGTCTTGTGAGTAGTTTTCCTTGGACCATGGGTCAATGATCAGTAGCTATGTGATGTTCTCCTCCCCTCTTTGATCTTCATTGTTTAGACCTCGTGAGCTGCCCTACATGATCGAGGCACCTTTGTAATATTTCTGCAATTGCTATGTTGAGTTTGATCAGATCTGATGGATTATGAGATTATGTTCAGATTGTGATAGAGTAATATATTTGGTTTCTATCTTTTATATTGTTGTTCCTAAGTAATGCTTGCATGTTCTCCGTTGCTGTTTATTGCTTTGGCAAGTAGTAGGTAGTGACTCCAAGATGGAGCGTTGTGCTAGATTGTGGGTTCATGCCCCCCCCCCCCCGATGACATGCTTGAGTGACAGAAACATGAGTCTAGGGGGTGTGTTGTTGCCACAAGGGGGAAAATAACGGTGCTTGTGACCACGGTCACAAGGATTGTTTACTTTACGCAAAGTTCTTTTATTGCAGTTGTCTGTTGCTTTGGGTTTACACTTTGGGTGGGGCTCGCAACTTAATACCAGCGAGATGTTCTGGATAGATATCTCAAGGTGGATGATTAGTAGTAGATGCAGATGGATTTCGGTCTACTTATTTTGGCGTACTGCCCGTGCTTTTGAACCTCTTCCTTTCTTTTGTAGCATAGTTAGCATTGCGGTGCGTTCATAATCCTGTCAATTGCCCTTCTGTAATTTGTTTACCTCGCATAGCAGTTTTATCGTCTTTTGGGAGAGAGACATCACTAGCGAACATCACGTATCCCGGTCCATATCCTCATTACTGTTTCCAAGCTATCTTTACCTTTCTGCTTTTACTTGCTATCTTTATCACTTGTGTTTTACCCTTTGTGAACAACAAGACCGGAGAGATTGACAACCTCTCTGAACTTCGTTGGGAACAAAGTTATCTGTGTCTGTGTGCAGGTCCACGTCAGTCACGCCACTGACACCTACTTATCATACCCGGAGTCCTACGAGAGACAAACCTTGGTATCTTCACCGAGGGAAACTCGCTGCTACACTGCATCACGCCTTCCACTTCGGGCTCACCAACGAAGGGCGGGAAGCCGCTTAGCAAGATAATTTCTAGCGCCGTTGCCGGGGACTCCGAGTGCTAAGATAGGGGAGTTGCACACTACCCTTTACCTTTGTTTTTTAGTCTTGTTAGTTTATCTTTCAGTTTTTATCTTTGTGTCTTTTATCAAAAATACCAAAAATACCTGCCACATTTGCTGCTACTATGGTTTCCACTGGAAACACCAACTTGTGTGACTTCACTAGTCACAACGACCAGGACTTTATCTGCACTCCCATTGCCACACCTGCCACTTCAGCTACCTCTTATGAAATTAAACCTGCTTTGCTAAACCTTGTTATGAGAGATCAGTTCTCTGGTGCTGGAGATGATGCAGCTTTACACTTGAATAATTTTGTTGAATTATGTGATATGCAAAAGTATAAAGAAGTAGAAGGTGATGTTGTTAAGCTCAAGCTCTTTCCTTTCTCTTTAAGGGGAGATGCTAAAATCTGGTTTCAATCTTTGCCTAGAAATAGCATAGATTCTTGGGATAAGTGCAAAGATGCTTTTATAGGGAAGTACTACCCTCCTGCTAAGATTATCCAATTGAGGAGTAATATTATGAATTTTAAGAAATTCGATAATGAACACGTTGCCCAAGCTTGGGAACGAATGAAATCTCTTGTTAAGAAATGCCCTACACATGGTTTGACTACTTGGATGGTTATCCAGACTTTTTATGCAGGCTTGAACTTTACCTCGCGGAACCTGTTAGATTCGGCCGCGGGAGGAACCTTTATGTCAACTACACTTGGTGCTGCCACAAAGCTTCTCGATGAGATGATGACCAATTATTCCCAATGGCACACCGAACGCGCTCCAACAGGTAGGAAGGTAAATTCTGTCGAGGAAATTACCTCCCTCAATGAAAAAGTTGACTTAATTATGTCTCTACTTACCAAGCAACCCTCTATTGATCCTCATGATGTTCCTTTAAATTCTTTGGTTGCTCAAGAGCAAGTAGATGTGAACTTTATTGCTAGAAACAACTTCAACAACAATGCTTATAGGGGAAATTTTGCTAGCAATCCTAGACCGTTTCCATCCAACTATGGGAACAACAACACTTACCCTAGCAACAAGAACCCCTCTTCTGAATTAGAAAGCATGCTTAGAGACTTTATCACTACCCAAAAAGCCTTCAACAAAAATGTAGAGGAGAAGTTATCTAAAATAGATAATCTCTCTTTGAAGGTAGAAAGCTTAGCCCTTGATATTGAGATGCTTAAAATTAGAACCTCCCCCCTTGAGGAGAATAAGGCCACTCCTATTAATGTTATACAGTTACAAATCAATGAAAACATTAGGATGATGGATAAACTCAAAGAAAGATGGGCCAGAGAAAAAGAGGAAGAGGATAGAATTAAGAGCCTTCCTACACACCACACAGTTGCCTCTATCCAAAATCTTGAGGACACTCAAACTAATAGCACCCAATGCACTCCTAGTCCCGTTGGACCTATTAATGGTTATGCTAATACCTCAACCGTAGATAAAGAAACTCCTATGAACATAGAGGGTTTCAAACAAGTGAGCCTAGATGACACTACTACCACCTTTGATAGTAGTGATATTGATTTTGATAGTTGCACCCTCTCAGAAGTTATTAGCTTGTTACACAAAATGTCTAGAGACCCCCACACTAGCACACTTAATCTTGCCTTCACGGAGCATATCACAAATGCTCTTATCAAAGCTAGGGAGGAGAAGCTTAGAGTAGAAGCCTCCATACCTAGGAAGCTAGATGATGGTTGGGACCCTATGATCAAAATTAAATTGAATAACTTCTCTTGCTATGCTTTATGTGATGTTGGAGCTAGTACCTCTGTTATGCCCAAAAGAATATTTGATATGTTTGATTTGAAGCCTTTTGAGCCTTGTTCTTTTGGTGTTCGTCTTGTTGATTCTTCCATAAATAAACCTTTGGGGAAGATCAACGATGTTCTTATCATTGTCAATGACAACTATGTTCCCGTTGATTTTATTGTTATGGATATAGAGTGTGAACCTTTGTGTCCAATTATTTTGGGACGTCCTTTTCTTCGCACCGTTGGTGCGGCTATTGACATGAAAGAGGGGAATATAAAATTCCAATTCCCATTCAAAAAGGGGATGGAACACTTCCCTAGAAAGAAAATCAAGTTACCTTTTGAGTCCGTTACACGGGCTAGTTATTCTCTTTCTCTTGATAAAACTTGATTCTTCTTTTTGCATCATGCCTAGCTAATGGCTTTAAGGAAGCGCTTTCGGGAGGCAGCCCGCAACGAATTTAGGTTTTTATTTTTTTGCCTTTGTTGTGTCTTGATGGTTGTTACATCTGTAGCAACATCATTGTATCTTTATTTTTCAGCTTTGTGCCAAGTTATAGCCTCTTACGGCAAGGGAAGTAAAATTGTGACATGCTGTCAAGAAAACAGATTCTGTCCTCGTGACCAGAAAAATTCCAGAAAAAAACCCAGTTCATCTTTTTGAGCTGAATTTTTTACACAGTATGCTCTATACAATTACAAAACTTCCGTATGTTCTGAGTTTTTTTATTTGAGTTGCAGAAGTGCCCCTAAAAAATTCTTTACTATCTGTGGTTCTGTTTTTCACAGATTCTGCCACGTTTTGTCTCTCCTAACTTTTGAAAACCTTAAGCTTGCTTTTTCTTTGAAAAAACTTTTTGGAACTCTTGAGAAACAGTAGCTCTTCAAGAATATCTTTATATCCAATGGAGAAAAATTATTTATTAAGGGTACTAACCACTCTAATCAGCTTATGATGAGTTATGTATGAAGGGAGTTTTCAAGTGTGCGATGGAAGATGATGAAAGAAGATCCAGGAGTGTCAAGCGCTGAAGCTTGGGGATGCCCCCATGCATCCCCAATAAATATTCAAGGATACTCAAGCGTCTAAGCTTGGGGATGCCCCCGTGCATACCCTTCTCCATCAACAAATCATCAGTTCGTCCTTCGTCTCACTATATTTTTATCACTTCATGTGTTATGTGCTATGCTTGGAGCGTCTCGCTCTTACGTTTTGTTTTCGTTTTCTTTAGCTTTGCTTGCTGTTCATAACAAGTTAGATCCCTTCTTCCTTTGTGTGGGAGAGAAACACGCTCCACTTTCAAAATTTAGAACACATCATAGGATTCTTCATTCCTATCTTTTTGCTGTTGTGTGTTCTTTATCTTTTCATAGCTACTGCCATGTTTAGTTTTAGTCTTAGTTTTTTTTTAGCAAGAGCCTTGGATTTTGTTTAGTTTGTTGCTGGAACTCTTTTTAGTTTTCATGTTTATCTTGTTAAAAGAGAGTTGTTTGTTGCACTGAGTTGTGTCTTGTCTTGAAAGTAGGTAATTGAGGTTGCTATTTAATTTTAGTAGTAGCTTGCAATAGTTTTGAGGCATTGTTATGAGTAATGTTTGGACTTTTGGTGTCAAGAGCTCTTGCCTATTAGTGATAGGTGTCGTATTTTGGGCAATCCGTGTTTATTTTCAAAACCTACAAAACCAGTTGAGAACTCTAGCTACTAGATGGATCACTACTCTTCTGATGGGTCGAATATTAGAGTACACTCACGTACCATGAGTCGAGGATGCGCAAGGATAACCAAACCCCCATACACTCCTCCTCGGGGTACTTGTCTCTTTGTGAACCTCCTCATTAGATTGAGAGTTATCGATAATAAGTGCATGAGTTCTTCGGACTAATGTAAGTATTGAGAGTTGACACTTCCACCTTCCCATATTTTGCTAGCCTTTCCCGTGCCATGCATTACCTTCTTCTCACTCCGAGAGTTGGTGTCCACCTTCGCCGGTACCTCCAAACCCTTGGCATGATACGCTCTGTCATCATAAGCCTCCCTTTATCCTTCCTCAAAACAGCCACCATACCTACCTATCAAGGCATTTCCATACCTTTCCGAGTTATATTGCCATGCAACTTCCACCTCTTCATGACTTGATCTTCCGACTCTTCTTCGATGGCCCCCCTCCGACTCTTCTTCGATGGTTCCGGAAACTTACTTGACGCTGATTTTTATTCTATTTTTTCAGAATGTTTCTGACATTTTAAATTGGGAAAAATCACTGCAACTAAAGACATCAGCAGACAGGAACTGGCACTGGGTGCACTGAGTTAGTAGGTTAGTCCAAATATGTGTAAAATTATATGAAAGTGTAGCAAAACATATAGCAATGTCACATAAAAGTGCATGGAACAAGCAGAAACTATAGATACATTTGGGACGTATCAACATCCCCGAGCTTAATTCCTGCTCGTCCTTGAGTAGGTAAATGATAACACAGATAATTTCTGTTGTGGCATGCTAACACACGTATAAGAACTTCAAAGTAAAGCAAGTAAGATATGCAATTCAAGTCAAGATACTAACAAGCAAGAGTCTTATTATTAATTCTAGCAAAGTATAGACATAAAGGTGCAAGAGTTCTCACTGTCCGTGACTCGAATGTCTCCAAATGGTGTTTGCGTGCAAGCAATGGGAGATGGGACTAGAGAATATATATATATGTAGTTTAATTGAGAACTCAATCTACTAAAGTTTAACACTTAGTCTCTTTCGGGATCTTATTTTGACTCATCCCCAGACCACTAGTCAGGTACAAGTCAAATTGATCCTCTCCCTTCGACTTTGAGCACTCATACAATGGATGAGCGCGAGCAAGATACGTTATCACTTCGGATGGCAAAGAGATAAATGATTGGGAAGGAAGACAAAAAGGTGTGAAAGGCTCACATCAATGAGGACAATCATAGGAGAGAGAAGGCCAAATGATAGATGTAATGTGAGGAGTAGGAATTTCCATGCAACGGATGCACATGTGAGCTAATGTAAGCTCTCTAATGGAACTAGTGGGGGTGCATCCAACTTGCTTGCTCATGAAGACCTAGAGCTCATTTGAGGAGGCTCATCCTTGGAATATGCAAGCCAAGTTCTATAGTGTAGGGGTCCCCACGTAGTTATGCATGAATGATAATCTCTATGGAGTACAAGTATAGAATTGGAGTACGAGTGTGGATCTTTCAAAAGAAATAGTAGTGTTGCCCCCTTCTCTCTTTTAATTTCTTTTTCTCCTTTTTCTATTTTTTTGTATTTTTGTGGCCTCTTTGGCTCTTTATATTTATCTCTCGTTTTTCCTCATTGGGATCTTTTAATTTGTCCTCTTTGAGATCTTTTCCTCACTTAAGGGCAACACTCTGTATTTTACAAGAATATAGAAGATCTTCACACTTTACAAGAAGTACTCAAACATATTGAAAGAATGAAAACTATCATGATGTATGCAAATGTATGCCTCTGCCAGTGCAGCATGATATGCAATGATACTAGGGCATCATGTAGCAATAATAAGGGCAAAGCCCAACTATCATGCAGCTCTTGATCAATCAAAAGCATGTATTACATGAAGATCAAGTCATGAGATGGTGGATGTTGCATGACAATGTATCTCGTAAAGGCTATGGAAATGCCTTGATAGGTAGGTATGGTAGCTGTTTTGAGGAAGATATAAGGAGGTTTATGATGATAGAGAGTATCATGCCAAGGGTTTGGATGCACCGGCGAAGTATGCGCCAACTCTAAAGGTGATAAAGGGCAATGCACGGTACCGAAGAGGCTAGCTAAATATGGGAAGGTGGAAGTGCCAACAAACGAATACTTGTATTAGTTCGAAAAAATCATGCAATTATTATCGGTAATTCTCTATCTATTCGGGAGGTTCAGAAAGAGACGAGTACCCCGAGGAGGAGTGTATGGTGGTTTGGTTATCCTTGCTGATGGCTTCTCACCCCTCGTTGGTTACCCCAAGTGGAAGGTTTGAGATGCAGTGCAACAGCAAGTTTCCCGCGGTGAAGATACCAACGTTATCGAACCAGTAGGACTCAGGAGATACAAGTAGGTGGCAACGTCGCCAGAAATTGCTTCCTGACTAGAGTGTTGTCGTGGACCTGCACACAGCAACAAATAACTTTGCTCCCAACGAGTACAGAGGAGTTGTCAATTCCTCCGGCCTTGTCGTTTACAAAGGATCAATGCAAGAGATAAAAGGTGCAAAGGAAAGTAAAAGCTGAAAGTAAATTGAGGGTGTGAACAATAATGTGAAGATGGACCAGGGTCCCGTGATTTTCACTAGTGATGTCTCTCTCCCAAAATACGATAAAAGTGCTAGCGAGGTAAACAAATCCCAGTTGGGCAATTGACAGGATTATGAAGGCACCGCAATGCTAACTATGCTGCAAAGAAAGGAAGGGCTCAAAAGAAATGGGCAGTACGCCAAGGTAAGTAGACCGAAATCCATCTGCATCTACTACGAATCATCCACCTTGAGATATCTATCCAGAACATCTCGCTAGTATTAAGTTGCGAATCCCACCCAAAGTGTAAACTCAAAGCAACATACAACTGCATTAAAAGAACTTTGCGTAAAGTAAACAATCCTTGCACCCGCAAGTACAAGCACCGTTGTTTTATCCCTGGTGGAAACAGCACATCCCCTAGTCTCATGTTTCTGTCACTCAAGCTAGACATCAAGGGGTTGAACCCACAATCGAGCATAATACTCTCTCTTGGAGTTGCAAATAAAATACTTGGCCAAAGCAAATACCGCAACGGAGAACATGCAAGAATTTACTCAAGAACAAAATATAAAAGAGAAGAACCAAATATATTACTCATCACAATCTGAACATAGTCTCATAATCCATCAGATCCCAACAAACTCAGCATAGCAACAGCAGAAATTACATAGATGCCTCGATCATTTGAGGCAGCTCACGAGGACTTGAAAGTGGAAGCACAAAAGGGGGAGAGATAGATCACATAGCTACTGGTCACGGACCCATGGCCCAAGGGAAACTACTCACGGTACATACGGGAGGCGTCCATGGCTATGGAGGGTCTCCCGGAGGGGGTAGCTTCTCCCGGCAGGGTGCCGGAGCAGCTTCTCCAGGCAGCCCCGATCTAGAAACGGCGGCGGCGGCAGAACAGAGGCGAGATCGCGAAAGAGGAGTCTATATTAGGGGTTTCCACCCCGAGGGATAAATATAGGCGAAGGGGGCGTCGAGGGGACCCAAGAGGAAGTCAGGAGGGTCCCTGGCGCGGACCAGGGTGGGGCCGCGGCACCTGCCCTCCTGGCTGCCTGGTGGTTGCCCCCCTTCCCTCTCTTGGTGATTCCAGAAGCTTCTGTTGCGCTGATTTTTTATATATTTTTCCCGGAATTTTTGGAGCACTTTTAATGGCCGGAAAACCTGAAATACAAAAACAGCAGAAAACAGAAACTGGCAACTGGGTGCACTGAGTTAATAGGTTAGTCCAAATAGGTTCAAAAGTGTATGAAAGTTCAAGCAAAACATGGCAAATTCACACAAAACATGCATGGAGCAAGCAGAAATTATAGATATGTTTGGGACGTATCAACATCCCCAAGCTTAATTCCTGCTCGTCCTCGAGTAGGTAAATGATAACAAGCATAATTTCTGTGGTGACATGCCACACAACCATAAAAGGACTTTTAAGTAAAGCAATCAAAGCATGCAATTCAATTGAAGTCTTAACAAGAAAGAGTTTATATTAGCATTGACACAAGCAACAAAAGAACAAAAGGTGCAAGAGCTCTCGCTATCCGTGACTCGAATGTCTCCAGATGGTCTTTGCGTGCAAGCAAGGGATAGGGAAATATGAGAGAAAAAATAAGGTTGTTGAGAACAACTATCTACTAATGTTTCACACTTGGTCTCCTTTGGATTCTTATCTGGACTCGTCCCCAGACCACTAGCCAGGTACAAGTCAAACTGATCCACTCCCTTTCGATATTTTGAGCACTCATGCAATGGATGAGCGTGAGCAAGAAAGTTGACACCTAAAAGGAGAAACAGAAAGAAGGTGGAGGAGGAAGACAAAAAGGTGTGAAAGGCTCACATCAATGAGGACAATCATAGGCGAGAGAAGGCCATATGATAGATATGATGTGAGGAGTAGGGATTTCCATACAACGGATGCACATGTGAGATAAAAGCTCTCCAAGGGAACTAGTGGGGGTGCATCTAACTTGCTTTCTCAAGAAGACCTAGAGCTCGTTTGAGGAGGCTCATCATTGAAATATACAAGCCAAGTTCTATAGTGTGAAGGATCCCCACATAGCTTTTGTCATGATGATGATCTCTATGGAGTACAAGGGATAGGAGATGAAGTACTAGTGTGGATCTCTCAAAAGGAATAGTAGTATGCCCCCTTCTCTCTTTTTATTTTTTTCTCTTTTTCTCTTTTTTTAATTTTTTGGTGGCCTCAATGGCTCTTTCTATTTAACTCTCATTTGTCCTCTTTGGGATCTTTTGATTTTGTCCTCTTTGGGATCTTTTCCTCACTTTAGGGGCAATACTCTATATTTTACAAGAATATAGGAGATCTTTCACACTTTACAAAGGTACTCACATAAAGAAAATATAACTATCATGATGCAAATGTATGCTTCTGCCAGGATTGCAGGATATGCAAGGATACTAGCGCGTCATGTAGCAATGATTAGGGCAAGGCCCAACTAGCATGCGGCTCATCGATCAAGCAAGTAGCATGTATGACATGAAGATCAAGTCATGAGAAGGTGCATGTTGCATGGCAATGTATCTCGGAAAGACTATGGAAATGCCTTGTAGGTAGGTATGGTGGCTGTTTTGAGGAAAGATATAAGGAGTCTTATGATGACAGAGCATATCGTGCCAAGGGTTTGGATGCACCGGCGAAGTATGCGCCAACTCTCGAGGTGTGAAAGGGCAATGCACGGTACAGAAGAGGCTAGAAAAAGTATAGGTGGTTGGAAGTGTTAACTTTCGAATACTCACATTAGTCCGAAGAACTCATGCACTTATTATCGGTAACTCTCAATCTAATCAGGAGGTTCACAAAGAGACAGTACCCCGAGGAGGAGTGTATGGGGGTTTGGTTATCCTTGCGCATCCTCGACTCATGGTACGTGAGTGTACTCTAATATTCGAACCCTCCAGAGGTTAGTGATCCATCTAGTAGCTAGAGTTCTCAACAGGTGTTTTTGGTTTTCGAAAAACACACGGATTTCCCAAAATACAACATCTATCACTAATAGGCAAGAGCTCTTGACACCATAAGTTCAAACATTACTCTAGTCAATACCTCAAAACTATTGCAAGTTACTACTACAAATAAAACAACAACTTTAACTACCTACTTTCAGTCAAGACACAGAACTCAGTGCAACAGGAAAACTCTCTAACAAGATAAAACATGCAACCTATAGAAAGTTCAACCTAATACAAAAAGAAAAGCTCTAGAAAAACTAAAGCACTACAACTAAACAGAACAGCAGCTAAGAAAAGAAAAATAACAGCTCATAGCTAAAAGAATAAGCATGCAAATCCTATGAGGAGTTCTAGTTCAAGAGGAGCGTGAATCTCTCCCACACAAAAGAGTAAGTTGGGGTCTAACTTGTTACTACAGAAAAGAAAGCAAAACAAACCTAGAAAAGTAAAGAGCGAGACGCTCCAAGCAAAGCACATAACGCATGAAGTGATAAAAATATAGTGCAACGAGGGACAAACTGATGATTGTTGATGAAGAAGGGGATGCATCGGGGGCATCCCCAAGCTTAGATGCTTGAGTCTTCTTGAATATTTATTGGGGGTGCACATGGGCATCCCCAAGCTTGAGCGTTTGACACTCCTGAATCTTCTTTCATCACCTTCCATCGCGCACTTGAAAACTCCCTTCATACATAACTCATTGTAGGCTGATTAGAGAGGTTAGTACCCTAATAAAATAATTTTCCGCTACTGCAAATAAAGATTTCCAGGAAGAGCTACTGTTTCCCAAGATTTCCAAAAGGTTTTTGCAAAGAAAAAACAAGCTTAAGATTTGCAAAAGTGAAGAGAGACAAAACGTGGCAGAATCTGTGAAAAACAGAACAGCAGATAGAAACGATTTTTTTAGGGGTACTTCTGCAACTCAAATCAAAAAACTTAGAACATATGGAAGTTTCGTAATTGTATAGAGAACGCTGTGTAAAAAATGCAGCTCAAAAAGACGAACTGGGATTTTTCTCTGATGTTTCTAGTCACGAGGACAGAATCTGTTTTGTGGACAGCATGTCACAACTTTTACTTCCCTTGCCGTATGAGGCTAAACTTGGCACAAAGCTTGAAAAGTAAAGATACAATGATGTCGCTACAGTAGTAACAATCATCAAGACCACTAAGAACAGAAAAAAAGCAAAAATAAAAACCTAAATTCGTTGCGGGCTGCCTCCCGAAAGCGCTTCTTTAGAGCCATTAGCTAGGCTTAAAGCAGAAGATCAAGTCTTTTCAAGAGAATAACTAGCCCGTGTGACGGACTCAAAAGGTAACTTAATCTTTTCCTAGGAAAATGTTCCATCCCTTTCTTGAGAGGGAATTTGAATTTGATAGTTCCCTCTTTTATGTCAATGATAGCACCAACTGTGCGAAGAAAAGGACGTCCCAAAATAATTGGACAAGAGGGCTCACACTCAATGTCCATAATAGTGAAATCAACGGGAACATAATTGTCATTGACAATGATAATAACATCGTCGATCTTCCCCAAAGGTTTCTTTACGGAAGAATCAACAAGACGAACACCAAAAGAACAAGGATCAAAAGGTTTCAATTCAAGCATATCAAACATTCTTTTGGGCATAATAGAGGTACTTGCTCCAACATCACAAAGAGCATAACAAGAGAAGTTATTCAATTTAATTTTTATCATAGGATCCCAACCATCTTCTAGCTTCCTAGGTATGGAGGCTTCTAGTCTAAGCTTCTCCTCCCTAACTTTGATTAGAGCATTGGTGATATGCTCTGTGAAGGCAAGATTGAGTGTGCTAGTGTGGGGGTCTCTAGACATCTTGTGTAGGAAACCAATAACTTCAGGTAAAGTGCAGTTGTCAAAGTCTAGGTCACTACTATCTATCAAGCAGGTAGTCATATCATTTGGATTCACTTGTTTGAAAGCCTCTATGTTCATAGAGGTTTCTTCATCTATGGTTGAGGTGGTAGCATCACCATTGATAGGTCCAGTAGGACTAGGGGTGTGATGGGTGCTAACAGTTTGGACATCCTCAACTACTTGGATAGTAGCTACTGTGTGGTAGGTAGGAAGGCTCTTAATTCTCTCTTCTTCCTCCTTTTCTCTAGCCCATCTCTCTTTGAGTTTAGTCATCATCCTAATATTTTCATTGATTTGTAACTGGATAGCATTAATAGGAGTGACCTTACTCTCCTCAAGGGGAGAGGTTCTAATTTTTAACATCTCAACATCAAGGGCTAAGTTGTCTACCTTCAAACAAAGATTATCTAATTTACTCCCTCCGATCCAAAATAAGTGTCGCTCATTTTGTACTAAGCTAGTACAAACTTTGTACTAGATGAGCGACACTTATTATGGATCGGAGGGAGTATCTAATTTCTCCTCCACACTCTTGTTGAAGGCTTTCTGGGTAGTGATAAAGTCTTTGAGCAAGGTCTCTAGTTCTGAAGTGGAGTTTCTGGTGGTAGGATAAGTGTTGTTCCCATAGTTGTTGGATGGGAAAGGCCTAGGATTGTTGCTACCAAAGTTACTCCTATAAGCATTATTGTTGAAGTTGTTTCTAGAGACAAAATTAACATCTACTTGCTCCTGAGCAACCAAAGAATTTAAAGGAACATCTTGAGGATCAATAGAGGGTTGCTTGGTAAGTAGAGACATGATAAGGTCGACCTTTTCATTTAAAGAGGAGATTTCCTCGACAGAGTTTACCTTCTTACCGGTTGGAGATCTCTCGGTGTGCCATTGCGAGTAGTTCAGCATCATCTCATCAAGTAGCTTTGTGGCAGCACCAAGCGTGGTTGACATAAAAGTTCCTCCCGCGGCCGAATCTAACAGGTTCCGTGAGGTGAAGTTCAAGCTTGCATAAAAAGTCTGGATAACCATCCAGGTAGTCAGTCCATGTGTGGGGCAGTTCTTGACAAACGTCTTCATACGTTCCCAAACCTGGGCAACGTGTTCATTATCCAATTGCCTGAAATTCATAATGTTACTCCGCAATTGAATAATTTTAGCAGGGGGATAGTACTTCCCTATAAAATCATCTTTGCATTTACTCCAAGAATCGATATTGTTCTTGGGCAAAGATTGTAGCCACTCCTTGGCTCTTCCTCTCAAAGAGAAAGGAAAAAGCTTCAGCTTGACGATGTCTCCATCCACTTCCTTGTACTTCTGCATGTCGCAGAGCTCGATAAAGTTGTTTAGGTGCAAGGCAGCATCTTCTCCTGCTCCTGAGAATTGATCTTTCATAACAAGGTTAAGTAGAGAAGGTTTAATCTCATAAGAAGGTGCTGAAGTGGCAGGTGGAGCAATAGGAGTGCCGATAAAGTCACTGTTGTTGTGACTAGTGAAGTCACACAACTTAGTGTTTTCATTGGAACCCGTAGTAGCAGCAGGTATTTTTGGTATTTTTGATTAAGGACACAAAAGTAAAAACTGAATAGTAAAGTAACAAGACTAAAAAGCAAAGGTAAAAGATAGAGAGTAACTCCCCTATCTTGTAGACTTGAGTCCCCGGCAACGGCGCCAGAAATTTGCTTGATGGCTTCTCGCCCCTCGTTGGTTACCCCAAGTGGAAGGTTTGAGATGCAGTGCAGCAGCAAGTTTCCCTCGGTGAAGATACCAAGGTTATCGAACCAGTAGGACTCAGGAGATACAAGTAGGTGGCAACGTCTCCAGAAATTTCTTCCTGACTAGGGTGTTGTCGTGGAACTGCACACAGCAACAAATAACTTTGCTCCCAACGAGTACAGAGGAGTTGTCAATTCCTCCAGCCTTGTCGTTTACAAAGGATCAACGCAAGAGATAAAAGGTGCAAAGGAAAGTAAAAGCTGAAAGTAAATTGAGGGTGTGAACAATAATGTGAAGATGGACCAGGGTCCCGTGATTTTCACTAGTGATGTCTCTCTCCCAAAAGACGATAAAAGTGCTAGCGAGGTAAACAAATCACAGTTGGGAAATTGACAGGATTATGAAGGCACCGCAATGCTAACTATGCTGCAAAGAAAGGAAGGGCTCAAAAGCAATGGGCAGTACGCCAAGGTAAGTAGACCGAAATCCATCTGCATCTACTACGAATCACCCACCTTGAGATATCTATCCAAAACATCTCGCTGGTATTAAGTTGTGAATCCCACCCAAAGTGTAAACTCAAAGCAACAGACAACTGCATTAAAAGAACTTTGCGTAAAGTAAACAATCCTTGCACCCGCAGGTACAAGCACCGTTCTTTTATCCCTGGTGGCAACAGCACATCCCCTAGTCTCATGTTTCTGTCACTGAAGCTAGACATCAAGGGGCTGAACCCACAATCGAGCATAACGCTCTCTCTTGGAGTTGCAAATAAAATACTTGGCCAAAGCAAATACTGCAACGGAGAACATGCAAGAATTTACTCAAGAACAAAATATAAAAGAGAAGAACCAAATATATTACTCATCACAATTTGAACATAGTCTCATAATCCATCAGATCCCAACAAACTCAGCATAGCAACAACAGAAATTACATAGATGCCTCGATCATGTGAGGCATCTCACGAGGAATCGAAAGTGGAAGCACAAAAGGGGGAGAGATAGATCACATCGCTACTGGTCTCGGACCCATGGTCCAAGGGAAACTACTCACGGTACATACGGGAGGCGTCCATGGCTATGGAGGGTCTCCCGGAAGGGGTAGCTTCTCCCGGCAGGGTGTCGGAGCAGCTTCTCCAGGCAGCCCCGATCTAGAAACGGCGGCGGCGGAGGAACAGAGGAGAGATCGCGAAAGATGAGTCTGTATTAGGGGTTTCCACCCCGAGGGGTAAATATAGGCGAAGGGGGCGTCGAGGGGACCCACGAGGCAGTCAGGAGGGTCCCTGGCGCGGCCCAGGGTGGGGCCGCGCCACCTTCCCTCCTTGCTGCCTAGTAGTGGCCCCCCTTCCCTCTCTTGGTGATTCCGGAAGCTTCTGTTGTGCTGATTTTTTATATATTTTCCCGGAATTTTTGGAGCACTTTTAATGGCCGGAAAACCTGAAATACAAAAACAACAGAAAACAGATACTGGCAAGTGGGTGCACTGAGTTCATAGGTTAGTCCAAATAGGTTCAAAAGTGTATGAAAGTTCAAGCAAAACATGGCAAACTCACACAAAACATGCATGGAGAAAGCAAAAATTATAGATACGTTTGGGACGTATCACTTCCGCATCCTTGACCCATGGTACGTGAGGGTACTCTATATATTCCAACCCCTCCAGAGGTTAGCGATCCATCTAGTAGATAGAGTTCTCAACTAATTTGTGTAGTTTTTGAAAAAAATCATGGATTGCCCAAAGTACGACACCTATCACTAATAGGCGCAAGCTCTTGGTACCTTGATGTCCAATCATTACTCTAATCAATACCTCAAAACTATTGCATGTTACTACTACTCTTGTAATAGCAACCTTAATTACCTACTCATGCAAGACACACAACTCAGTTCAACAAGTCAACTCTCTAAACAAGATAAACATGAAGACTCAAGAGAGTTCCTAGAACAACCTAAAAAAAGCTCTTAAAAAGATAAGCATGATAACTAAGAGCTAAACATGACAGACCTATGAAAAAATATTGAACACACACAAATAGAAAGATAAGCATGCAAGCCTATGTTGTGTTCTACGGTGGAGTGGAGCGTGTTTCTCACCCAAACAATCAAGGCTAGGATACAACTTGTTATGAAAAGCAAACAAAACTAAAGCAAACTAAAAATTAAAGAGTGAGATGCTCCAAGTCTAGCACATAACATATGAAGCGATAAAAATATAGCATGGAGAAGGACGAACTGATGATTGTTGATGGAGAAGGGGATGCACGGGGGCATCCCCAAGCTTGGATGCATGAGTCTCCTTGGGTATTCCTTGGGGGTTCATGGGGGCATCCCCAAGCTTGAGCGTTTGACACTCCCGAATTTTCTTTCATCATCTTCCTTCGCATACTTGAAAACTCCCTTCATACAAAACTCATCATAAACTGATTAGAGTGGTTAATACCCATGATAAAATATTTTTTCTCCACTGGAAATAAAGACATTATTGAAGAGCTACTGTTTCTCAAGATTTCCAATAAAAATTTGCAAAGAAAAAGCAATCTTAAGGTTTGCAAAATGGAGGAAACGCAAAACGTGGCAGAATCTGTGAAAAATAGAGCAACAGGTAGTAATTAATTTTTTCGGTGTACTTATGCAACTCAAAAAAAAATTCAGAACAGATGAACGAAAGCAAATTGTATGGATCATGCTGTCAAAACAATTCAGATCAAAAAGATGATCTGGTGATTTTAGCCGAATTTTTCCGTCAAGGGGACAGAATCTGTTTCTAGGCAACATGTCACAACTTTTGAACTTTCTTGTAATCGGAGGCTAAAACTTGGCACAAAGCTTGAGAATAAAGATACAATGATGTTTCTACAATAGTAACAAGTATCAAGACCACTAAAACTGAAAATAAAAACACCTTGGGTTGCCTCCCAACAAGCGCTTTCTTTTATGCCTTTTAGCTAGGCATGAAGATTATAAAAGATTCTCACATAAGAATAAGGATTTGAAGCAAAAGGGCTGCAAAGTTTCCAAATTTGTGAATATCATCGTAACACTTTTCAATCAAAAAAGCAATCTCATAAGCACCCTTAAAAGCAACAAACTCTTCAATCTTTCCAACATCAAAGTAATCATAAACACCTTTAGCATAAGAATATATGATCTTATTTTCATTAAACTCACATTGGAAAGGAAGGTGTTTACGATCTATTTTAGAACAACAAGTGAAATCATAAATGTGGCACAAAGAATCAGCATGGCAATAAGAAACTTGTATTTGATCCTACAAGTGTTTCCCTTTCTGAGATAGGCGGTGCCGCGTATAATGAGCATGCTCATCCAATGATTTTCCCTCAACCAAGTTGGTTGGGTTTTTAGCGCGAGCACAAATAGATCGAAGACGATCCAAATGAAAAGTGTCCATCCTACCATATCTGGGTGGTTCCACGCCCATGGTAACATAGCATCACTAGGCAAAGAGAAACAAAGCAACTAATTTTTTTGTGGTTTTTGATAAAGGACACTAAGATAAAAACAATAAGGTAAACTAACAAGACTAAAAAGGAAAGAAAAAAGATAGTGTG
Source organism: Bromus sterilis (assembly GCA_950022295.1). Lineage (NCBI taxonomy): Eukaryota > Viridiplantae > Streptophyta > Magnoliopsida > Poales > Poaceae > Bromus > Bromus sterilis. Next base: position 337,622,339 of record OX465597.1, read on the forward strand.
CAACTCCCCTATCTTGAAGAGTGGAGTCCCCGGCAACGACGCCAGAAATTTCTTGATGCTAGCGAGGAAGTGATAGCTCTCGCCCCTCGTTGGTTACCCCAAGTGGAAGGTTGAGATGTAGCGTAGCAACAAATTTCCCTTGGCAAAGTTACCAAGGTTGAGATCGACCAGTAGGACTCCAAGATAGACAAGTAGGTGGTTCGGAAAGTGATGCGCCCTTTAATGATATTCACTTTCGTTACCTCGACCTACACACACAAAAAATAACTTTTCTCCCAACAAGTATAGAGGGGTTGTCAATCCCTCCAGCCTTGTCGTTTACAAAGGATCGAACACACGGGATAATGGTAGTGGTAGTGATAATTGCAACTGAAAGTAAAAAAGGAAATAAAAGTAAAGGTGTAAACAGTGGTGGTGATATGGATCGGGGTCCCATGATGTTCACTAGAGATGTCTCTCTCCCAAAAGACAATAAACAACTAAGCTAGGTGAACAAATTACAGCTGGGCAATTGATAGAATTATAACGCACCGCAATGTTGATTATGCTACTTGAAAGTAAAGAGGCTCAAAAGAATGGGCAGTACGCCAAGAAAAGTACACCGAAATCCATCTGTATCTACTTCTAATCATCCACCTTGAGATGTCTATCAAAACATCTCGCTGGTATTAAGTTGCGAGCCCCACCCAAAGTATAAGCTCAAAGCAATAGACAATTGCATTAAAAATCTATGCGTAAGGTAAACAATCCTTGCAACCGCGGTTACAAGCACCGTTGTTTTCTCCCTGGTGGCAATAGCACATCCCCTAGTCTCATGTTTCTGTCACTCAAGCTAGACATCGGGGGGCATGAACCCATAATCATGCATAACGCTCCCTCTTGGAGTCACTATCTACTACTTGGCCAAAGCAATAAAAAGCAACGGATAACATGCAAGAATTACTCAAGAACAAAATATAAAAGGTAAACCAAATATATAACTCATCACGATCTGAACATAATCTCATAATCCATCGGATCCCAGCAAACACAACATAGAAACAACAGGAAAATTACATAGGTGCCTTGATCATGTAGGGCGACTCAAAAGGTCTAAACATTGAAGACCCCGGATGGAGAGAAGACATCACATAGCTATTGGTCATGCACCCATGGTCCAAGGGAAACTACTCACGGCACATCCGGGAGGCGCCCATGGTGGTGGAGAGGTCCCCGGAGGTTAGGGTGCCGGGAAGAGGTCTTCTGGCGCTCCCGATCTTGGAAGCGCTGCGGCGGCGGAACAAAGAGATAATTCGCGATGCGGGCTTCTCCTCGAGGGTTTATGCAATGATGGGTAAAAATAGGCCGAAGGGGGGCACCAGAGGTGGGGCCCACCTCCCAGGCGCCCTGGTGGCACGGCCATGGGTGGGGCCGCGCCACCTAGCCGCCTGGTAGGGGGTGTCCCCCCTCCGACTCTTATTCGGTGGATCTGGAAGCTTCCTTGACATTGATTTTTATTATGATTTTTCTGGAATTTTTCTGGCTTTTAAAATTGGGGAAAATCACTGCAACTAAACATATCAGCAGACAGGACCTATCTATGGGTGCATTGAGTTAGTAGGTTAGTCCAAATATGTGTAAAATGAAATGAAAGTGTAAAAAAACATGTAGCATTGTCACATAAAAGTGCATGGAACAAGCAGAAATTATAGATACGTTTGGGACGTATCAGGGTCTGTTTGGAGGTCTTTTTCTTGCCAACTGAATCTGCGCGTGATATGTCCCAAACATATCTATAATTTCTGCTTGATCCATGCATGTCTTGGGTGATATTGCTATTCTTTTGATACACATTCATACACTTTCGATCATATTTGGACTAACCTATTAACTCAGTGCAACCTAGTGCCAGTTTCTATTTTCTGTTGTGTTTTTATTTCAGGTTTTCCATTACGTAAAATGCCAGAAAAATTCCGGGAAAAATATATAAAAAATCAGTGCAACAGAAGCTTCCAGAGTCCCGAAGGGGGCTAGAGGGGATCCACCAGGGATCCAAGCACCCTGTGGGTGCGGCCTAGGGTAGGGCCGCGTCGGGGGGCGCCTGGACCCCTGGTGGCCCCCTGGCTTCCCCCTTCATCCCAAAACCCTTGAAGAGAGAACCCTTTTTCGTGATATCGCCTCTGTTCTTCCTCCGTCGTGATTCCAAGATCGGGAGCACCAGAAGACCTCTTACCGGCAGCCTGCCGGGGGGAGGATTGACCTCCGGGAGCTTCTCCACCACCATGGACGCTTCCCGGATGATCCATGAGTAGTCCACCTTGGACCATGGGTCCATGATCAGTAGCTATGTGATGTTATATCCCCTCTTTGTTCTTCATGGATTAGACCTTGTGTGCTTCCCTACATGATGAAGAGACATATGTAATTCTTTCTGCTGTTGCTATGTTGAGTTTGCTACGATCTGATGGATTATGAGACTATTTCAGATTTTGATGAGTAATATATTTGGTTCTTATCCTTTTATATTTGTGTTCTTGAGTAATTCTTGCATGTTCTCCATTGTTGTTTATTGCTTTGGCCAAGTAGTAGGTAGTGACACCAAGAGGGAGTGTTATGCTTGATTGTGGGTTCATGCCCCCTCATGACTAGCTTGAGTGACAGAAACACAAGTCTAGAGGATGTGTTGTTTCCACAAGGGGGGGAAACGGTGCTTGTAACCACGGTTGCAAGGATTGTTTACTTTACGCAAAGTTCTTTTAATGCAGTTGTCTATTGCTTTGGGTTTACACTATGGGTGGGGCTCGCAACTTAATACCAGCGAGATGTTCTGGATAGATATCTCAAGGTGGATGATTAGTGAGTAGATGTAGATGAATTTTGGTCTACTTGTTTTGGCGTACTTCCCATGCTTTTGATCCTCTTCCTTTATTTTGTAGCACAGTTAGCATTGGTTTGCGCCTGTAATCCTGTCAATTGCTCAGCTGTAATTTGTTTACCTTGCATAGTTGTTTATCGTCTTTTGGGAGAGAGATATCACTAGTGAACATCATGGGACCCCGGTCCATATTTCCACAACTGTTTACACCCTCAATTTACTTCATGTTTTACTTTCTAGTTGTTGTTATCACTGTCTATTATCTGTTGTGTTTGATCCTTTGTAAACGGAAAGGCTAGAGAGATTGACAACCTCTCTGTACTCGTTGCGAGCAAAGTTATTTGTTGTGTGTGCAGGTCCAGGTAAAGTAAGCAACCTTGAGTTGTGAACGGCGCCATTGTTCACTTTACCACCTTGTTGTCGTCGTCGGAGTCCTATTGGGTGATACGTCCAAAACGTATCGATAATTTCTGCTTGCTCCATGCATGTTTTGTGTGATATTGCTATGATCTAGATACACTTTCATACATTTTTTATCATATTTGGACTAACCTATTAACTCAGTGCACCCCAGTGCCAGTTCCTGTTTTCTACTGTTTTTCTATTTCAGTTTTCCCCAATATAAAAGTGCCAGAAAAATTCGGGAAAAATCAGATAAAAAATCAGCGTGACGGAGGCTTCGAGAAGAGCCCGGGAGGGGCCAGAGGGGAGCCAGGGGCGCCCAGATGGCCACCCGGCGCGGCCCCACCCCTGGCCGCGCCAGGGGGCGCCTAGGGCCCCTGGCCCACCTCTGGCTGCCCCCCTTCGCATATTTATCCCCCGTCGCGGGAAAACTCCAGAACGAGAACCCTATTCCGCGAACTCGCCTCTGTTCCGCCGCCGCCGCGCTTCCGAAGATCGGGAGCACCAGAAGACATCTTCCCGGCACCATGCCGGAGGGAGGATTGACCTCCGGGAGGATCCCCTCCACCATGGATGCTCCCTGGATGTCTTGTGAGTAGTTTTCCTTGGACCATGGGTCCGTGATCAGTAGCTATGTGATGTTCTCCTCCCCTCTTTGATCTTCATTGTTTAGACCTCGTGAGCTTCCCTACATGATCGAGGCACCTTTGTAATATTTCTGCAATTGCTATGTTGAGTTTGATCGGATCTAATGGATTATGAGATTATGTTCAGATTGTGATAGAGTAATATATTTGGTTTCTATATTTTATATTTTTGTTCCTAAGTAATTCTTGCATGTTCTCCGTTGATGTTTATTGCTTTGGCCAAGTAGTAGGTAGTGACTCCAAGAGGGAGCGTCGTGCTAGATTGTGGGTTCATGCCCCCCCCCCCCCGATGACATGCTTGAGTGACAGAAACATGAGTCTAGGGGGTGTGCTGTTGCCACAAAGGGGAAAACAACGGTGCTTGTGACCACTGTCACAAGGATTGTTTACTTTACGCAAAGTTCTTTTATTGCAGTTGTCTGTTGCTTTGGGTTTACACTTTGGGTGGGGCTCGCAACTTAATACCAGCGAGATGTTCTGGATAGATATCTCAAGGTGGATGATTAGTAGTAGATGCAGATGGATTTTGGTCTACTTATTTTTGCGTACTGCCCGTGCTTTTGAACCTCTTCCTTTCTTTTGTAGCATAGTTAGCATTGAGGTGCGTTCATAATCCTGTCAATTGCCCTTCTGTAATTTGTTTACCTCGCATAGCAGTTTTATCGTCTTTTGGGAGAGAGACATCACTAGCGAACATCACGTATCCCGGTCCATATCCTCATTATTGTTTCCAAGCTATCTTTACTTTTCTGCTTTTACTTGCTATCTTTATCACTTGTGTTTTACCCTTTGTGAACAACAAGACCGGCGAGATTGACAACCTCTCTGAACTTCGTTGGGAACAAAGTTATCTGTGTCTGTGTGCAGGTCCACGTCAGTCGCGTCGCTGACACCTACTTATCATATCCGGAGTCCTACGGGAGACAAACCTTGGTATCTTCACCGAGGGAAACTCGCTGCTACACTCCATCACACCTTCCACTTGGGGCTCACCAACGAAGGGCGGGAAGCCGCTTAGCAAGAGAATTTCTGGCGCCGTTGCCGGGGACTCCGAGTGCTAAGATAGGGGAGTTTCACACTACCCTTTACCTTTGTTTTTTAGTCTTGTTAGTTTATCTTTCAGTTTTTATCTTTGTGTCTTTTATCAAAAATACCTGCCACACTTGCTGCTACTATGGGTTCCACTGAAAACACCAAGTTGTGTGACTTCACTAGTCACAACAACCAGGTCTTTATCTGCACTCCCATTGTCACACCTGCCACTTCAGCTACCTCTTATGAAATTAAACCTGCTTTGCTAAACCTTGTTATGAGAGATCAGTTCTCTGGTGCTGGAGATGATGCTGCTTTACACTTGAATAATTTTGTCGAATTATGTGATATGCAAAAGTATAAAGAAGTAGAAGGTGATGTTGTTAAGATCAAGCTCTTTCCTTTCTCTTTAAGGGGAGATGCTAAAATCTGGTTTCAATCTTTGCCTAGAAATAGCATAGATTCTTGGGATAAGTGCAAAGATGCTTTTATAGGGAAGTACTACCCTCCTGCTAAGATTATCCAATTGAGGAGTAATATTATGAATTTTAAGCAATTGGATAATGAACACGTTTCCCAAGCTTGGGAACAAATGAAATCTCTTGTTAAGAAATGCCCTACATATGGTTTGACTACTTGGATGGTTATTCAGACTTTTTATGCAGGCTTGAACTTTACCTCGCGGAACCTGTTAGATTCGGCCGCGGGAGGAACCTTTATGTCAACTACACTTGGTGCTGCCACAAAGCTTCTCGATGAGATGATGACCAATTATTCCCAATGGCACACCGAACGCGCTCCAACAGGTAGGAAGGTAAATTATGTCGAGGAAATTACCTCCCTCAATGAAAAAGTTGACTTAATTATGTCTCTACTTACCAAGCAACCCTCTATTGATCCTCATGATGTTCCTTTAAATTCTTTGGTTGCTCAAGAGCAAGTAGATGTGAACTTTATTGCTAGAAACAACTTCAACAACAATGCTTATAGGGGAAATTTTGCTAGCAATCCTAGACCATTTCCATCCAACTATGGGAACAACAACACTTATCCTAGCAACAAGAACCCTTCTTCTGAATTAGAAAGCATGCTTAGAGACTTTATTACTACCCAAAAAGCCTTCAACAAAAATGTAGAGGAGAAGTTATCTAAAATAGATAATCTCTCTTTGAAGGTAGAAAGCTTAGCCCTTGATATTGAGATGCTTAAAATTAGAACCTCCCCCCTTGAGGAGAATAAGGCCACTCCTATTAATGCTATCCAGTTACAAATCAATGAAAACATTAGGATGATGGATAAACTCAAAGAAAGATGGGCCAGAGAAAAAGAGGAAGAGGATAGAATTAAGAGCCTTCCTACACACCACACAGTTGCCTCTATCCAAAATCTTGAGGACACTCAAACTAATAGCACCCAATGCACTCCTAGTCCCGTTGGACCTATTAATGGTTATGCTAATACCTCAACCGTAGATAAAGAAACTCCTATGAACATAGAGGGTTTCAAACAAGTGAGCCTAGATGACACTACTACCACCTTTGATAGTAGTGATATTGATTTTGATAGTTGCACCCTCTCAGAAGTTATTAGCTTGTTACACAAAATGTCTAGAGACCCCCACACTAGCACACTTAATCTTGCCTTCACGGAGCATATCACAAATGCTCTTATCAAAGCTAGGGAGGAGAAGCTTAGAGTAGAAACCTCCATACCTAGGAAGCTAGATGATGGTTGGGACCCTATGATCAAAATTAAATTGAATAACTTCTCTTGCTATGCTTTATGTGATGTTGGAGCTAGTACCTTTGTTATGCCCAAAAGAATATTTGATATGTTTGATTTGAAGCCTTTTGAGCCTTGTTATTTTGGTGTTCGTCTTGTTGATTCTTCCATAAAGAAACCTTTTGGGAAGATCAAAGATGTTCTTATCATTGTCAATGACAACTATGTTCCCGTTGATTTTTTTTGTTATGGATATAGAGTGTGAACCTTTGTGTCCAATTATTTTGGGACGTCCTTTTCTTCGCACCGTTGGTGCGGTTATTGACATGAAAGAGGGGAATATAAAATTCCAATTCCCATTCAAAAAGGGGATGGAACACTTCCCTAGAAAGAAAATCAAGGTACCTTTTGAGTCCGTTACACGGGCTAGTTATTCTCTTTCTCTTGATAAAACTTGATTCTTCTTTTTGCATCATGCCTAGCTAATGGCTTTAAAGAAGCGCTTTCGGGAGGCAGCCCGCAACGAATTTAGGTTTTTCTTTTTTCTTTTGTTGTGTCTTGATGGTTGTTACTTCTGTAGCAACATCATTGTATCTTTATTTTTCAGCTTTGTGCCAAGTTATAGCCTCTTACGTCAAGGGAAGTAAAAGTTGTGACATGTTGTCCAGAAAACATATTCTGTCCACGTGACCAGAAAAATTCCAGAAAAAAACCAGTTCATTTTTTTGAGATGATTTTTTACACAGTATGCTCTATACAATTACGAAACTTCTGTATGTTCTGAGTTTTTTTATTTGAGTTGCAGAAGTGCCCCTAAAAAATTCTTTACTATCTGTTGTTCTGTTTTTCACAGATTCTGCCACGTTTTGTCTCTCCTAACTTTAGCAAACCTTAAGCTTGCTTTTTCTTTGCAAAAACTTTTTGGAACTCTTGAGAAACAGTAGCTCTTCAAGAATATCTTTATATCCAGTGGAGAAAAATTATTTATTAAGGGTACTAACCACTCTAATCAGCTTATGATGAGTTATGTATGAAGGTAGTTTTCAAGTGTGCGATGGAAGATGATGAAAGAAGATCCAGGAGTGTCAAGCGCTCAAGCTTGGGGATGCCCCCATGCATCCCCAATAAATATTCAAGGAGACTCAAGCGTCTAAGCTTGGGTATTCCCCCGTGCATCCCCTTCTCCATCAACAAATCAACAGTTTGTCCTTCGTCTCACTATATTTTTATCACTTCATGTGTTATGTGCTATGCTTGGAGTGTCTCGCTCTTAGGTTTTGTTTTAGTTTTCTTTAGCTTTGCTTGCTGTTCATAACAAGTTAGATCCCTTCTTACTTTGTGTGGGAGATAAACACGCTCCACTTTAAAAATTTAGAACACATCATAGGATTCTTCATGCCTATCTTTTTGATGTTGTGTGTTCTTTATCTATTCATAGCTACTGCCATGTTTAGTTTTAGTCTTAGTTTGTCTTTAGCAAGAGCCTTGGCTTTTGTTTAGTTTTTTGCTGGAACTCTTTTTAGTTTTCATGTTTATCTTGTTAAAAGAGAGTTGGTTGTTGCACTGAGTTGTGTCTTGTCTTGAAAGTAGGTAATTGAGGTTGCTATTTAATTTTAGTAGTAGCTTGAAATAGTTTTGAGGCATTGTTATGAGTAATGTTTGGACTTTTGGTGTCAAGAGCTCTTGCCTATTAGTGATAGGTGTCGTATTTTGGGCAATCCGTGTTTATTTTAAAAACCTACAAAACCAGTTGAGAACTCTAGCTACTAGATGGATCACTACTCTTCTGAGGGGTCGAATATTAGAGTACACTCACGTACCATGAGTCGAGGATGCGCAAGGATAACCAAACCCCCATACACTCATCCTCGGGGTACTTGTCTGTTTGTGAACCTCCTCATTAGATTGAGAGTTACCGATAATAAGTGCATGAGTTCTTCGGACTAATGTAAGTTGACACTTCCACCTTCCCATATTTTGCTAGCCTTTCCCGTGTCGTGCATTACCTTCTTCTCACTCCGAGAGTTGGTGTCCACCTTCGCCGGTACATCCAAACCCTTGGCATGATACGCTCTGTCATCATAAGCCTCCCTTTATCCTTCCTCAAAACAGCCACCATACCTACCTATCAAGGCATTTCGATAGCCTTTCCGATTTACATTGCCATGCAACTTCCAGCTCTTCATGACTTGATCTTCATGCCATACATGTTCCTGCTACACTGGCAGCGACATACCTTGCATACATCATGTTAGTTACATCTTCTTTATGTTTTGAGTACCTTGTAAAGTGTGAAAGATCTCCTTTACCTTCTTGTAAAATAGAGTGTTGCCCTTAATTGAGGAAAAGATCCCAAAGTGGACACATTACAAGATCCCAAACTGGACACATTAAAAGATCCCAAAGAGGACAAATGAGAGCTAAATAGAAAGAGCCATTGAGGCCACCAAAAAATACACAAAAATAGAAAAAAGAGAAAAAAGAAATAAAAAGAGAGAAAGGGGCAACACTACTATCCTTTTGAGAGATCCACACTAGTACTCCCTCTATATCCTTCTACTCCATAGAGATGATCTTTATACATATAGTTTGGAGAGCTTCCTAGCTTGTATGTACACCCGTTGCATGGCAATCCCTACTCTTCACATCATATCTATCATTTGGCATCTCTTGCCTATGATTGTCCTCATTGATGTGAGCCTTTCTCATCATTTTTGTCCTCCTCCTCCACCATATTTCTCTCTTTGCCATCCTAAGTGTCAACTCTCGTGCTTACGCTCATCCATTGCATGAGTGCTCAAAATATAGAAGAGGAGTGGATCAAATTGACTTGTACCTGACTAGTGGTCTGGGGACGAGTCAAGATAAGATTCCAAAGAGGACCAAGTGTGAAACTTTAGTAGATTGAGTTATCAACAAAAATACTTTTTCTCTCGTATTCCCTACCCTCCTTTCTTGCACGCAAACACCATTTGGAGACATTCGAGTCACGGACTGCGAGAGCTCTTGCACCTTTTGTTCTTTTGTTACTTGTTTCAATGCTAATATAGACTCTTGCATGTTATGACTTGAATTGAATCTCTAACCTTGCTTGCTTTACTTTTCAAAGTTATTTTATGGTTGCTAGCATGTCACCACAGAAATTATGCTTGTTATCATTTACCTACTCGAGGACGAGCAGGAATTAAGCTTGGGGATGTTGATACGTCCAAAACGTATCGATAATTTCTGCTTGCTCCATGCATGTTTTGTGTGATATTGCTATGATCTAGATACACTTTCATACATTTTTGATCATATTTGGACTAACCTATTAACTCAGTGCACCCCAGTGCCAGATCCTGTTTTCTGCTGTTTTTCTATTTCAGTTTTCCCCCATATAAAAAGTGCCAGAAAAATTCGGGAAAAAACAGAAAAAAAATCAGCGTGACGGAGGCTTCGAGAAGAGCCCGGGAGGGGCCAGAGGGGAGCCAGGGGGCCCAGGCGGCCACCCGGCGCGGCCCCACCCCTAGTCGCGCCAGGGGGGCGCCTGGGGCCCCTGGCCCACCTTTGGCTGCCCCCCTTCGCCTATTTATCCCCCGTCACGGGAAAACTCCAGAACGAGAACCCTATTCCGCGAACTCGCCTCTGTTCCGCCGCCGTCGCGCTTCCGAAGATCGGGAGCACCAGAAGACCTCTTCCCGGCACCCTGCCGGAGGGAGGATTGACCTCCGGGAGTCTCCTCTGTTGGGGCACGCGGTACGCTATGCTAGCGCCAAATTAAAATTTCTACCGCGCACAACCAAGATCACTGCTACTGGGGATGAACTACGTGATTAGGGTTTACCACTAGACGCGCAGTCACGGCAGCGGAAGGAGAGTTGGAGATGCGCGTCGGCGGCTGCTCCTCGAATCCCTCGAACCGATCCCTCGTACCGATCCCACGAACGGAGTCCCGCGATCCGATCCCGCGAACAGTTCGTCCAAGCACCGCAGGTGCAGCGCCTCCAAGGGATGCACACGTACAAGGAGGAGCGCCAGGCGGTGGACTGCTAGGTCCGGCGGCTCGGCCTTGAGGTGGAGTGGCGGCTAGGGCTGTGGTCTGACCTCTACCCCTTCGGGGGTCTCCCTATCCTTTATATAGGCGCCCGTGAGGTGGAGTGGCGGCTAGGGCTGTGGAATGGCCTCAACCCTTGAGGCAATCCGGACCCTCCATCCATATTCCATTCGGATCACATCCGAATGGGCTCCTTTCCTCTTAAGCGCGCGACCATATAGGTTGATGTACACATGGACACGTCCCGAATCACATCCGGTTCGTTAGTCGGTAGCGGTTCCTAGCAGAACGTTCCGACTCCCATATATGCGTAAAGTCATAAGACGAACCATTACAAAGTGTCATATGCAACATTCCTTTTGCCTCACGATATATGTTGTCAAGCTCAAGGCGAGTACTTGTCACCCTTGTGATAGCTTGGCCTCTCTTCTCGAAACCGTGATACAGATTCCTGAACCGGGTTAACACTTAACCCATATCGCATGGCCATGCTTTCTGAATCTTATCACTCGAGAGGGCCCAGAGAATATCTCTCCAAAGTGGAGGGGCAAATCCCATCTTGATCAACCATGTCTCGCGGCATGTATCATGACTCACCCGTAAGCTACCTTTATAACTACCCAGTTACGGTGTAGCGTTTGATAGTCCCTAAGTGAGTCATTCCTCATCCCGAGAACATGCGAGGACCTCAGGTCTAGGACATGGCATATACATTGTATTGAGACTAACAGATGACAATATCTCGTTGCGTCTCAAAGTGGGTCTCTGTCCAACTCAGTGATCCCATCACTAAGTCCATATTATCGGTAGAATCTCCATGCTCATGACTTGTGAAACATAGTCATCAATCGAATCATATACTAGCCAAGGATATGTGTCCGCATAACCTTATCAACTAGGGACCATTAGAACAATCATCATAGAATATATAGTCTCACAAACAAGTCACATACTTATTGATACATATCAGTGATGATGTTCAAGGACAATACAAATAACTCATGAATACATAAGGAGATAACATCATAACATGATTGCATCTAGGGCATATCTCCAACAGTCTCCCACTTGCACTAGAGTCAATCAGTTAGGCATCTAAGGCCCATGGCTCTTACGTGTGCCTCATGCTTCGGCATCGGGACAGGCTTCATCAAAGGATCAGCAACGTTTGCATCCGTGTGTACTTTGCATACATTTATATTACCATCATCTACGAATTGTCGTATGAGATGATAACGCCTTTCTATGTGCTTGGATTTCTGGTGATGCCTTTGCTCCCTGTCCTATGCGATGGCACCACTATTATCACAATAGAGGTCCAACGGGTTTGCCGAGTCTGGAACCACACCAAGTAGGGTAATGAAATCCCTTATCCAAACACCTTCCTTTGAAGCTTCAGAAGCTGCAAGGTACTCGGCCTCTGTTGCAGAATCAGCTACCGTCTCTTGCTTCGAACTCTTCCAGCTCACTGCACCTCCGTTCAGAATGAACACATAACCAGATTGCGAACGAAAGTCATCCTTGTCGGTTTGGAAACTATCATCGGTGTAACCCTTTACAACGAGCTCATCCTCACCTCCATAAACTAGGAACATATCCTTAGTCCTTTTCAGGTACTTTAGGATGCTCTTAACTGCTGTCCAGTGGCTCTCGCCTGGATTAGCCTGGTATATGCTCGTAGCGCTTAGAGCATAGGAAACATCTGGACGAGTACATACCATAGCATACATGTTAGACCCGATGGCCGAAGCATACGGAATCTTATCCATGCGTCTTTGCTCATCAGGAGTCGATGGACCCTCAGTCTTGCTTAGATGAATTCCATGTGACACAGGCAAGAACCCTTTCTTAGCCTCATGCATGTTGAACCTTTTCAACACCTTGTCGATATACGTACACTGGCTTAATCCAATAAGCCTCCTTGATCTATCTCTATAGATCTTGATTCCGAAAATGTAAGTTGCTTCTCCCAAGTCCTTCATTGCAAAACTATTTTTCAATGAGTCCTTGACAGCTTCAAGCATTGGAATGTCATTCCCAATCAGTAATATGTCATCCACATATAAGATTAGAAATACAATTGAGCTCCCACTAAACTTATTGAACACACAAGGTTCCTTTTCATTCTCGATGAAGCAAACGATTTGACGACCTCTTTAAAACGAATATTCCAACTCCGAGATGCTTGCTTCAATCCATAAATGGATTTCTGAAGTTTGCATACCTTACTAGCATTCTCTGGATCGACAAAACCCTCGGGCTGTTTCATATACACGTCCTCTTCTAGATTTCCATTAAGGAAAGCTGTTTTGACATCCATTTGCCATATCTCATAATCGAAATAGGCAGCTATAGCTAGAATAATCCGAACTGATTTAAGCATCACTACAGGCGAGAAGGTCTCGTTGTAGTCAATTCCTTGAACTTGTCGAAACCCCTTCGCGAGAAGTCGAGCTTTATGGATTTGAACATTTCCATCCATATCAGTTTTCTTCTTAAAGATCCATTTGCACTCAATGGTTCTTGCACCATTTGGCAGATCAACCAAGTTCCAAACTTGATTGTCATCCATGTACTTTAACTCGGATCTCATGGCCTCAAGCCATAACTCGGAATCTGGATCCACCATCGCTTCTGCATATGTCAAAGGCTCATCGTTGTCCAACAACAATATATTGCTTGCATTACGCAGCCTTTCTGACCTTCGTGGTGCGGGTGCTACTTCAACCACGGGTTCACTGAATGGCTCTGCCATAATGGCATCACTTGTCGTGTCTTCCCCGAGTGGTTTATCTCGAACCTCTTCGAGTTGCACCGTCCTCCCACTAGCCTTCCTAGTGAGAAACTCTTTCTCAAGGAAGGTACCATGTCGAGCGACAAACACTTTGCCCTCTTGTCGGTTGTAGAAGTAATACCCTAAGGTTTCCCTTGGATATCCCACGAATATGCACTTATCCGATTTGGGTGTGAGCTTGTCCGACTGAAGTCGCTTGACAAACGCTTCACAACCCCAAATCTTTAGAAAAGACAAACTGTGACGCTTCCCAGTCCATATCTCATATGGTGTCTTATCTACGGATTTAGATGGTACTCTGTTTAGTGTGAAAGCTGCATTTTCTAGAGCATGACCCCAAAATGACAACGGTAGATCTGACTGACTCATCATCGATCGAACCATGTCCAACAAGGTGCGATTCCTCCATTCCGATACACCATTTCTTTGAGGCGTTCCAGGAGGAGTGAGTTGTGGAACTATTCCACGACTCTTGAGATGATCATCAAACTCTTGACTTAGATATTCACCTCCACGATATTCACCTCCACGATCTGATCGTAGAAGTTTGATCGTCTTGCCGAGTTGATTATCTACTTCATTCTGAAACTCCCTGAACTTTTCAAAGATTTCCGACTTGTGCCTCATCAAGTAGATATATCCATATCTGCTCAAGTCGTCGGTGAAAGTCACGAAGTACTGGTAACCACCTCTAGCAGTCGTGCTCATTGGTCCACACACATTAGTATGTATGAGTTCCAACAAGTCGGATGTCCTCTCGCAACTCTTTGCAAAAGGTGTCTTGGTCATCTTGCCGAGTAGGCACGATTCGCATGTCTCGAATGATTCAAAATCAAACGAATTTAAAAGTCCATCATCATGGAGCTTCTTCATGCGCTTTTCACTAATATGACCAAGCCGACAGTGCCAAAAGTAAGTTGTATTCAGATCGTTAGGTTTAAGCCTCTTGGCATTTATATTATAGACAGATTCACCTTCAAGATTCAAAATGAATAACCCATTCACAACGGGCGCCAAGCCATAAAACATCTTATTCAAATATATAGAACAACCATTGTCCTTAATAATGAATTCATAACCTTGTCTCATCAAACATGAGGCAGAAATAATGTTTCGACTTAACGATGGAACATAATAACAATTATCAAGCTCCATTACAAATCCAGAAGGTAAATTAAGTTGCATGGTGCCGACGGCTAATGCAGCAACTCTTGCTTTATTCCCGACGCGAATGTCAACTTCTCCTCTTGCGACATCTCTACTTCTTTTTAGTCCCAACATCGAGTTGCAAATGTGAACAACCGATCCGGTATCATATACCCAAGAACTATTAGAAATATCCGCATGATAAATGTCTATAACATATACAACAAGTGTACCTATAGAAGACGTACTCCCACTGCTCTTGCCCTTGCTGGCGAGCCACTTGTTGCAGTTCCTCTTCCAATGACCATTCTCCTTGCAATAGAAGCAAATGGTCTCTGCGTCAGGTCCAGGCTTAGGCGCCGGGGCTGGAGTCGGGATCACATCCTTGTCCTTTCCCTTTGCGTTAGCCTTCTTCTTGGTCCATGACTTCTTGAACTTGGTTGTGTTCTGCACCATCAACACTTGATGTGTGCCCTTCTTATTGTCCTGCTCTGCTATCTTAAGCATCCCATGCAATTGAGTGGGCTTCTTTTCCATGCCATGCATATGAAAGTTCGTAATGAACGAGTTATAGCTTGGCGGAAGAGAACCCAGAATTGTATCTGTAGCTGACTCAGGAGTCAACGGATGCCCAAGATGATCCAAAGCTTGCATATATCCCATCATTTTGATGACATGCGGGCTCAGTGGATCACCCTCTTTCAGCTTGCAATCCATCAGGGATCGCCAGACGTTGAACCTTTCGGTCCTAGCCTGAACCTGAAACATGCCCTTAAGACTCTCGATCATATCGAAAGCCCTAATGTCTTCGAACTGCTGTTGCAGCTCGGGCTCCATAGAAGCCATCATGAGGCAGCTGATCTCAGTAGACTCATCCTTGAGTTTCTGATATGCATTCTTAGCAGCAGCGGTGGCATTATCAGCCGGTTCCTCTGGAAGCGGTTCCTCTAGAACATTTTCCTTTTTATCATGCTTGAGAACAATTCTCAGATTTCTATACCAGGTGGTAAAGTTTGTTCCATTCAGTTTATCTTTCTCAAGGATGGATTTCAACGCAAAATTGGTAACTGGAGCAGGTGGTGCCATTGATCTACAACCTAAAATGCAAAATACTAAGACATGTATTCATGAAGAGCAATTCATATTAAACGCTTTAATAAAATTACTCCCACTAAGTTCAACATCCCTCTAGTTGACACTAAGTGATTCAGGGTCCGATGGGGCGAATTGACTAGTGAGATTTTTCATCACTGCTAGCCGACTCGACCTACCGGTAAGCAACTCCTTGCTAATCGCATCAACCATACGACTCCTGTTTGTTGATGCGCATCACATACACACCAACTCCTATGCCCCGAAGCCCAAAACTGTTTTGATAGCCTCGACAAGTTAACCAAGTGCTATGCGTGTAAGTGTCCGACACAAACCCATCACGCCAAGGAGATCTAGCAGCACCCTAATTTTATAGGCCTACTACTAAACATACATGACATGTGATGTGCAGCAATTGGGGAGGCAAATTTTACTTGACATTCTTTGAGGGATCATCCTACTTAAAACATCTACCATGTCAAAGAAGGATGCATAAAGGGATAAACTTTCACAGGCAGTTTATACAAGTGATATGGTATAGCCCCTTTATTATAGCGCATGGTGATCTCCATCTCCATGTGCGTGAACCTCCCATGGAGATCTCCATCTCCATGTACGGTTGTCCTCGTGGTGATCTCCATCTCCACGCCGTAGTGTCAACCGCCAAGTGTTACATAAGTTACTATGCTATTACAAACTAATAGCTATGAAATTAAGTTACATTACATGGCTTCACATGTTGACACGCAGGTCATTAATACAATAATGAGACAACCACATGGCTCCATCCGGTTGTCAAAACCATGACACGCAGGTCATGAACAACAACATACATAATGGGCTATACCAAATCACCATCATTCCCTGCAAAACCAAGTTAGACGTTCTACCGCCGTCTACACCTCTTTTAGCACTAGTCAAATTAGGTCTGCGAAAAATCGCCTAATTAACTAAAACCAGTCGCTGTTTTGCATATCTTTTCATTCTGCATCGTTTGGTAGGTCACAGAGCTCAATCGGAGTTCATATGACCAAGATATGGCCTCTGAACCGAACCTGCTCACAGATTTCTGGACAGCGCGGATCATATCCACGCCGTGTCCTGATCCGTGTCCCGGATCAATCACAAAGTGATATCCGCGTGCTACAACAGGGTTTACGGCACACTGTCTATCCCAATGGAGGATAACCGACCTCTAGGGATAAGTTGTGGCACGACCTAAGTAGCTTGCGCCTCGGGACAGATCATGAAACCAAGAACCTCAAACATGAAAAACCAATCTGATCTACCAACAAAAGATCCGATCTACATATCTCCATATGAAATTCTATCACGAATTCAACACCACGCAGCAGAGGCTCTGATACCACTGTTGGGGCACGCGGTACGCTATGCTAGGGCCAAATTAAAATTTCTACCGCGCACAACCAAGATCACTGCTACTGGGGATGAACTACGTGATTAGGGTTAACCACTAGACGCGCAGTCACGGCAGCGGAAGGAGAGTTGGCGATGCGCGTCGGCGGCTGCTCCTCGAATCCCTCGAACCGATCCCTCGTACCGATCCCACGAACGGAGTCCCGCGATCCGATCCCGCGAACAGTTCGTCCAAGCGCCGCAGGTGCAGCGCCTCCAAGGCATGCGCACGTACAAGGAGGAGCGCCGGGCGGCGGACTGCTAGGTCCGGCGGCTCGGCCTGGAGGTGGAGTGGCGGCTAGGGCTGTGGTCTGACCTCTACCCCTTCGGGGTTCTCCCTAGCCTTTATATAGGCGCCCGTGGAATGGCCTCAACCCTTGAGGCATTGCGGACCCTCCATCCATATTCCATTCGGATCACATCCGAATGGGCTCCTTTCCTCTTAAGCGCGCGACCCTATAGGTTCACGTACACATGGACACGTCCCGAATCACATCCGGTTCGATAGTCGGTAGCGGTTCCTAGAAGAACGTGCCGACTCCCATATATGCGTAAAGTCATAAGAAGAACCATTACAAAGTGTCATATGCAACATTCCTTTTGCCTCACGATATATGTTGTCAAGCTCAAGGCGAGTACTTGTCACCCTTGTGATAGCTTGGCCTCTCTTCTCGAAACCGTGATACAGATTCCTGAACCGGGTTAACACTTAACCCATATCGCATGGCCATGCTTTCTGAATCTTATCACTCGAGAGGGCCCAGAGAATATCTCTCCAAAGTGGAGGGGAAAATCCCATCTTGATCAACCATGTCTCGCGGCATGTATCATGACTCACCTGTAAGCCACCTTTATAACTACCCAGTTACGGTGTAGCGTTTCATAGTCCCAAAGTGAGTCATTCCTCATCCCGAGAACATGCGAGGACCTCAGGTCTAGGACATGGCATATACATTGTATTGAGACTAACAGATGACAATATCTCGCTGCGTCTCAAAGTGGGTCTGTGTCAAACTCAGTGATCCCATCACTAAGTCCATATTATCGGTAGCATCTCCATGCTCATGACTTGTGAAACATAGTCATCAATCGAATCATATACTAGTCAAGGATATGTGTCCGCATAACCTTATCAACTAGGGACCATTAGAACAATCATCATAGAATATATAGTCTCACAAACAAGTCACATACTTATTGATACATATCAGTGATGATGTTCAAGGACAATACAAATAACTCATGAAATAACTCATGAATAACTCCAAACAAGGGGAGTCCACTTCCAGGAAGAAGGAGGAAGAAGGAGATATTGGTGTGTTGGAAAAAGGGGGGTCTACCCCTCCTTATATAGGCCAAGGGGGGGGGGTGCCATCCTCCTCCCCTCCCCCATGTGGGACTAAACTCCCAAGGGGGGGGGAGTGCGCCGGCCAAGGGGGGTGGTGGGCCCCACCCTTGGCGCCAAGCCCAAGGGGGGAGACCCCCTCCTCCCTTAATGGGCCCCATGGGCCCATTTAGCCTTTTCCCATTTTTTAATTTTTTTAATATGTTTTAAATATTTAATTCAGATAATTAAATAATAATAAATTATTAAAACAATTAAAGTTTATTTTGAACTATTCAAAATGTCCGGAAACCATTTCGTCCTCCTCCGGAACTATTCCGGTGATTCCTCCTATTTCACCGATTGATCCTGTAACTGTCCTATGCATCGATTGACCAATGACTAGACAGTTGGACCTGGTTACAGTCCTTGACAGCCCCTGCGCTTCCATCGAATGAACTTCGATCGCTTTTGGAAACCGTTAACGATACGACGTAACCCCTTTGTGCTGCGGTACTTTGTTTGTCCGAGGTTTGATCGTCGGTATCCTACATACCGTGTTCACATCTCGTTCACAACAAACAACTTCTCTCGTCCATGATCATTGCATCTCTTGTGACCTAGTCACGTCCTTGCAAGGTGTTGATGCAATATCACCGAGTGGGCCCAGAGTACCTGTCCTGTCACAAGGACTGACAAATCCCGCTCTGATCTATTAACATACTCATCAACCATCTATTTCGGAATACCCAAAGTGCACCGTTATAGCCAACATATTTCAGTCAGGCGGTGGGATACAAATCAAAGTCTCCTCATAGATGACAATTATGTATGATCGTTGCGGTCTAAGGACTAAGCCATACGTTACAAAGTCATAGCAACGCTGAACTATGTGACTCGATCACATTGCAATACTTTAGGTGGGTGTACGTCCATCACATCATTCCCCTTAACGATATGACCTCATTGTCAATGGACTTAAGTGTCGCCATGATCAGGAAAGCTTGATCAATCAATTGCCCAATGAGATAGTTTACCCGAGTTAAACTATGGACCATGTTTTATACTACACCTGTATTAGTATTTCGAAGTAATACAGTTATAGCACAGTATAAAACGTATTATGAACAAAATGGATATGTGACAAATATCTTTATTAATTTGTCTCTAGGGCACATATCCAACAGTCTCCCACTTGCACTAGAGTACAAATTACACTAGTTTACATCAGGTATGTATCTAACACCAATGGTCTCTCGTTGTTCTTCAAACTTGCCTTGTGGAAGAAGTTTAGTCATCGGGTCTGCTGCGTTCATATCCGTATGTATCTTGTGAATCCTAGTGTGTCCATCCCTGACGTAGTCTCGCGTCACATGGAACTTTCGGAGGATGTGCTTGGCTGTAGAGTGAGTTATTGGCTCCTTCGCATTAGCAATGGCACCTGTGTTGTCGTAGAAGATTCCCATGGGGTCAGTGCAGCTGGGAAAGACGCCAAGCTTGATCACGAACTTCTTCAGCCACAGCGCCTCGTTTGACGCTTCGCAAGCGGCAATATACTCCGACTCCATTGTAGATTGGGCGACGACTAACTGTTTGCCGCTCCTCCAGCTAATTGCGCCACCGTTCAACATGAAAACATATCCCGTCTGGGATTTCGAGTCATCTAGATCTGAGCCGAGGCTTGCGTCAACGTAACCCTTTACGGTGAGCTCCTCATCAACTCCTCCATAAACGAGAAAGAGATCCTTGGTTCTTCTCAAGTACTTAAGGATGTTCTTTACTGCTGTCCAGTGAGCCATTCCCGGGTTACTCTGGTAGCGATTAGTCATACTAATGGCCAGCGCTAAATCCCGTCTGGTACATAACATAGCATACATGAGAGAACCTATGGCTGAGGCATAGGGCTTTGAGGACATCTCCTCCTTCTCTTTTGCTGTGGTTGGGCATTGAGTCACGCTTAATTTGACACCTTTTATAACTGGCAAGAGGCCTCTCTTGGAGTTACCCATACTGAACCTTTTCAATATCTTGTCAATATAAGTGCTCTGACTCAAGGCCAACCGTCGATTAGGTCTATCTCTATAGATCTTAATCCCCAATATGTACGCAGCTTCACCTAGGTCCTTCATGGAAAATTGTCGTTTCAGATATTCCTTCACTTCCTCTAAGAATTTCTTATCGTTTCCTATTAGTAATATGTCATCTACATATAACACAAGGAACGCTACAGAGCTCCCACTCAGTTTCTTATAGACGCATAACTCTTCGACGTTTTGGACAAATCCAAAAGCTTTAATGACCTAATCAAATCGAAGATTCCAGCTCTGAGATGCCTGCTTCAACCCATAGATGGACCGTTGAAGCTTGCACACCTTACCAGCGTTCCTTGGATCGACAAACCCCTCTGGTTGCATCATATACAACTCTTCCTCAATGTTGCCATTTAAGAATGCAGTTTTCACATCCATCTGCCATATCTCGTAATCATGATATGCAGCTATTGCTAGTAGGATCCGAATAGACTTTATGTAACATCCCAAAATTCTTCGAATTTTGGAATGTTAATAAAATTAATTAGATAATGATTGTTTGCTTGATGTGTTTGATTTTCACTGGGACTTGAAACTTTTGGAGTTTATTGAATATTAACATGAGAGGGAATAAAAGGACTTTCCCTAATATTTATTGTTGGTGTTTTGGAGTTAATTATTTACAGCAAATCCAACAGAATAAAATGAGAGAAGGTAATATGACTCCTTCAACATATTAAAAAACTGTTGGAAAATGTTTTAAATAATTGTTTGAATTTTTATTTAGAATTTACAATAACTTTGTAATTATCTATAACCCTAAATTAATTTTAAGGAATATTTATAAATACAAAAATATTACTCTAAAAATATTGTTTGATTTTTTGTTGTGTTGAGAATAATTGTATTTACTATATATTGTTAGTAATATTTAATGTGTTTTAGTTTTGGTACTTGTTGGAAGTTATTTACTATTTTATTTTACCAAATATATGTTCCTGTTATATTATTGTTAAACACACCCCTATTCCTAAATGGCCTGAGCCAGGTGCATCCAACTTCTACCCTTCGCCCATACGCGAACACAGGGCAACAGCAGAGCAGCAGCTAGCAGGCCGGCCAGCCTAGCCACCCCAGCGCCATATTCTTTTTTTTCTTCTGCATGTACATCGTGTCCTACCAGAACACGTACAGAACAGAATCAAAACCGATTCAAGTTCCAACCGATAGATCCTTGCGATCTTTTCCTTGTCCAAGGTTCTTATAATCGTGTAACGCCCCCTACGAACCTTCCTTCTTCTTTCTCTTCAAGTAAATCGCCGCAGCCAGAGTTTCCAATCTTGCCGAAGATCTTGTCGTTGCTGCCCTTGCCCGTCGTTTCGGTCGTCATCGGTACATCCCAATCAACTTCTTTATGTCCTTTAGAATCTGCACTCAAGGTTGCACACGACTGACATCTTTTCCTGTCCTAGTTCGTCACTTTGCGCGCTCCGCGGAAACGAGCCGGTACCGTCGGAGAGCGCCGAAGTTCACCGGGAGCACCGGGTTCACGCCATTGCCGCGGTCGAACTGAAACCCGGCCATCGCTTCCAACAACTCCATCGCTTTGCCCTTTGTACGCTTCACGCGGTTGACATCTTTTTATTTCCCAGTTCGCCAATTTGTGCGCTCCGCGGTGAGCCGATGTCATCGGGGAGCACGTGGAGTTCACCGGGAGCACACAATTGACCGTCACTGCCGTCCGTCAAAGACTCTTCCCTCGATTCCGACAGCACCATCGCGTTCCCCTACGTACGCACATGCGCTAGACATCTTTTCTTCGCCGGATAGTCACTCGGAGCCGTCGCCATCTACATCCGAAGGCACACGTGTCCTAGTTCTGTACTGATATTTTTCCTGTACGAGGTGAGCCTCACGTTTTTCTTCTTTTTTCTTTCTTTTCATCTACCGTCAACGTGGCCTATTTTGTCATCCTTTATCACTTGATCTAATTGCGTATCTGTTTAATTTTTTTTTGCTAAGTGACAGCATAAAAAACATTAGCTCAACTAATATATATATTTATTTGGGTAATTCTTTTTTTCAAAATTCCTTTAGCTATATCGTTTGAACCATAAATTCGGGATTAGACGATTCTTTTTTCTATGTGTTTGTATTGATTTGTAGATTAATGTAAAATTTATCTTGCACACTTTTGAACTATTTGAATTTGAATTTTTTTCATATTCGAATTCAACCTTTCGGAGGCCGTATCTTTTGAACCGTTGACCCAACTCCATTAATTCTTTTGCATAGGGTCACTCATATCATATAATTTATGTCCACATCCTTTATACACCACTTTCAAATACTTTTTGATTTGTTTGAAATTAAATTTAATTCAGACTTCAACCTGCTATAACTCGTGTTTTGTTTCATGTGATTCTTTTTGCATATTGGATCATTTGATACATCCTATCGGCAACATCCACACAGCATTCATATTGCCATGTTATGTATCTTTAGTTCTTAGTATCTTTAGTCATTGTTTTCTTTGTCGGCAATTCCTTACCCGTTGACCTCTCGAGTTCACGTTCCACCGATCACCTTCGAGCACATCGACATTTATACCGTGTCAAGCCTTTAGTTTTGTTTTGTTTCAAAAACCTTTGTGATTGTTTTGTTGATCTTTTGTTTATCTTGTTGTGATGTGATTGCTATTCGAGTTCATTCGTTTGCGATAGATTGCTCGGAGTGTGACGAGTAGAGTTGACTGGTACGTGAGAGCGAAGATCTTCATCGAATGTATAAGGCAAGTTACACTTTGACCATACCTCAACCTATATTTTTTATTATGCATGTAGCAAATTATCACTCTATGCATGTGTAGGACTATATATTAGTTATGATTTAAACCTAGTAGGATAGTCATATGCTCTGACCTTGTATTTCATTGTCGCCCTAGGATCGTGGTTGTATATACTGCTATTGCTTTGTAGACGGGGATTGGTTGAGTTATCATTGAGCTATGTGAGGAGTAATGACTTGATTAGCAAACTTAAATAGAAATCACATCTGGACGGGCAGGGAATGCATCCTGGTGCTCATGCCTTGGATAAGGAGGGACCAGGACTGAATGCTTCCCGAATGGTTGTTTTGGTGGTGAACCGGGTGCGTCATGGAGAGTACCCTCTGACGCAGTGGGCGCCGTCCAGGCTCAAAAGGATCGGACAGACAGTGTGACTAGTAGCTTCCATGTACAACCACTGGCTATATGGGCTCTGGCTTAGATGAGTAAGTTGTGGGGAACCTGACCCTGGTAGCTAGCTGATGTATATATGATAGGTGTACCGGCTACCAAAGGGTGGAGGCAACCTCTTTTGAAAGACTATGTCTCAATCTTCGGGTTGAGTCCAGTGGGGAAAGTGTATAAACCTCTGCAGAGTGTAAAAACTGATCATGATTAGCCGTGTCCACGGTTACGGACAACTTTGAGCAACTGGGCATTATTGTTGTTGGATGGTCTTGACAGATATTTCACCTTAATAATAATTTGAGTGGGAACTTTTAATAAAGGGATGGTTGGAATTGGTGTAGCCCGATTCAACCATACTTAGGACTAGCAAGATAAATTAAAATTTGATTAGTTGTAGTATGTGAGGGAAAAATCAGCTTTCTGCAAAATAAAACCATAAGCCTTTCCTTTGACTTATCCTTCATGTAGATGTAGGTCTGCTATATACTTTTTCGTGTGACTTGCCGTACAAATCAGATGTACTGACCCGTTGTCGGGCTGTAACCTTCGGTGTTGCAGGATTGTATACGACGAGTAAGTGGTACGATGTAGGGTTACGATGTCTATACTCAACTTGCCGGTGGAGTTGATGGACGCCACGAAGCTCTTTATTATTTTTCCGCTGTATTATATTTGTAAGCTAGCCATGAGCTATGCAGGTATGTTTATTTGTAATACTAGATCATCGATGTAATATATATGACATGTGGTTTATTCTTGATATTACATCATGTACTGTGTGTGCTAGCTATTGATCCAGGGACTAGCACAGAAGGCACAGAGACTTGGATTCTTAGTGAATCGGGTCGTTACACTTTATCATCGCTATAGGAGAGAACGTCTCCTCGTAGTCAACTCCTTGAATTTGTCGGAACCCCTTCACGACAAGTCGAGCTTTGTAGACAGATACGTTTCCGTTTGCGTCAGTCTTTTTCTTGAAAATCCATTTATTCTCGACGGCCTTGCGGTCCTCGGAAATATCCACCAAAATCCATACTTTGTTGGTGACATGGAGTCTATTTCGGATTTCATGGCTTCAAGCCATTTCTCGGACTCGGGTCCCTCCATTGCTTCTTTCTAACTTGTAGGTTCATCCGACTCATCAGCCGAATTGCATTCACAAGCTTTCCGTAAAACTCAGTAGGTTGACGGACTCTTGATGACCTACGGGGCATAAAAGGTTCCTCTTCATTCTCATCATGATCATCATCAATGTCATGATCGTTATGAATGTCCTTCTGGCCATTCTCTTCAGCTCCCACTGTGGAAAATTGTTCCAGAACAATTTCCGTAGTCGTTTCTTCCAATTGGAGTGATTGGTCAGTCACTTCATCGAGGTCTATTTTCCTCCCACTCAACTCTTTCGCGAGAAACTCCTTCTCAAGAAATTTTCCCGTCTTGGCAATAAACGTTTTGCTGTCAGACTTGTTGTAGAAGGTGTATCCACAAGTTTCCTTGGGATAGCCCACAAAGATGCACTTATCCGCCTTGAATTCAAGTTTGTCAGGCTGTAGTTTCCTAACATAAGCCTCACAACCCCAAATCTTCAGGTGAGACAACTTAGGTTTCATGCCATGCCATTCTTCAAATGGTGTTGTCTTTACGGATTTGGACGGTGCCCTATTAAGAATATGAGCGGCAGTTTCTAATGCATACCCCCAGAATGACACAGGCAAATCAGTATGAGACATCATCGATCGTACGCTATCCAATAGGGTTCGATTATGTCGCTCAGCCACACCGTTTCGCTGAGGTGTGCCTGCCGGCGTAAGCTGTGGTACTATGCCACAAGACTTCAGATGATTGCCAAACTCGTGACTCAAATACTCGCCACCTCGATCCGATCGAAGGTGCTTGATTTTCTTTCCGAGTTGATTTTTGACCTCATTCTGAAATTCCTTGAACTTTTCAATGGTTTCAGACTTGTGCTTCATCAAGTAAATATACCCATATCTTCTCAAGTCATCAGTAAAGGTCACGAAGTAACGAAGACCATTGCGAGTGGGGACGTTCATGGGTCCACATACATCCGTGTGTATGATCCCCAACAATTCATTCGCACGCTCCATTATCCCATTGAATGGAGTCCTTGTCATTTTGCCCATGAGGCATGGTTCACATGTATCAAGGGATCCAAAATCCAATGACTCAAGAAGTCCATCCTTATGGAGCTTCTCCATGCGCTTTATACCAATATGACCAAGTCGGCAATGCCACATCTTCATGTTATCTTCATCATTCTTCAATCTTTTGGCCTCAATATTGTTAATGTGACACATGTCACCATCGAGATCAAGTATGAATAAACCATGCAACTCCGGTGCGTGAACATAAAACATTTCATCCTTATAAATCGAACAACCAATTGTATCAGACTTAAAAGAATAGCGGTCTCGCTTCAAGCAAGAGCCACTAACGATGTTCACACTCAACGCGGGTACATAGTAGCAATTATTCAGAACTAAAACCAATCCCGAAAGGAGACTAAGATGCTTCGTGCCGACCGCCAAGACTTCAATTTGACAGCTATTCCCCACGCGCATCGTCACCTCATCCTTGAGCAAGCGTCTCCTATTCCTTAGTCCCTGAATGGAATTAGAAATATGAGCGACAGATCCTGTATCAAGTATCCAGGATGTGTTCCCGGCGCTTGTCAAGAGAAGATCAACAATATGTATATCAAATATACCTTCGTCTCTCTTGGCGACCTTGCCAGCCTTCTTTTCCTTTAGGTACTTGGGGCAGTTGCGTTTCCAGTGACCTTCAC
The DNA here is from genome assembly GCA_950022295.1 of Bromus sterilis. Lineage (NCBI taxonomy): Eukaryota > Viridiplantae > Streptophyta > Magnoliopsida > Poales > Poaceae > Bromus > Bromus sterilis. The sequence continues at coordinate 337,648,875 of OX465597.1, forward strand.
CCTTGCAGTAGAAGCACTCCACTCCGGGTTTAGGCTTGGGTGCCTTGGGAGGAGCGGCAACTGACTTGCCATCCCTCTTGGGGCCACCTCTCTTGGCCTTCTCCCGCCTGCTTGACTTCTTGAAGTCAGTGGTCTTGTTGACCATGAAGACGGCGTTCTCCTTCTTGATCTCAACCTCGGCGCTCTTCAGCATGGCGAACAACTCAGAAGGGGTTTTGGTCATCCCCTGCATGTTGTAGTTCAGCACAAAGCCTTTGTAGCTAGGGGGAAGCGACTGCAACACCCTATCAACGGCAAGTTCATCTGGAATCTGGCATTCCAGAGCATTCAAGCGCTGAACGTAGCCAGACATTTTGACTACGTGCTCACTCACGCTGCCGTGCTCGTCCATCTTTGCTGAGAAGAAGGCTTCAGAAGCCTCGTACCGTTCAGCCCTGGCTTGAGGTGCGAAGACCGCCTTGAGGTCGGTGATAATCTCATATGCACCCATCCTCTCAAAGCGTTTCTGCAGCTCAGCCTCCATGGAGTAGAGCATGCCACTCTGGACAAGGTTGTAATCATCAATCCTGGAGAGATAGACGTTCTTCTCATCCTGACTGGCATCATCTGCTGGTGCGTCACCTAACGCGCCCTCTAGTACATATGCCATATTGAGGGGAACGAGGAGAATCCTCAGGGTGCGGAACCAGTTGGTGAAGTTTGTCCCATCTGTTTTTAGCTTATCTTTCTCTAGGAATGATCCTAAGTTGAACGAGGGGTGAGGTGCTGCCATCTACAAGGTTGATTCACAAGGATACATATTTAGACTTTTGTTCATAATGTGGAGTTTCAATTTAATCTCAAAATTCTAGAAAGCTCCCACTTAGATAAACACCTCGCATTTTAACTAAGTGATTACACAATCCCAGCCCCCATACCTAACCCGGTCGTCACGGCCATCAGTATGCGAACCAGGTAGGCCTCTAAGCCAATCACATCAGGCATGTGACTCGTGCTCGACCTTTCGGTCTCATGTGTTCCAGGCCCGCATCTACATACGTCAAGCCAGCCAATCGAACCTTGATGTTAGCTGTTCAGCAAGGCCATATCTGCATATGCCAGGCTTGCCGAACCCAACCTCATGCGAACTCCGTTGAATATGTAGGACAACTCCGGTATGTACGGAGCATCAAGCCATATGGGAGAACCTTCCAGGCGGTGCCCACCAAGGGAGAAAACAATGTTGGTATTGTGAGAGATGGTCCTGTTTCGTGCTACCGTCGATATATCTAGCATACTAGCATAAAACAGGAAGTAAAACTGTAAATCATACAACCTATGATGCCCCTTCATGCAAAGCAAAGTTAAACGCCTTTCTACTTTAGCTTGTGCAAGTTTTACGTGGCTGCTAGGGGTTTCGAGAGAGAGAACCGTTTCTATCCTGCAAAAAACATGCCACAACACCGTCTCCCATCCGTCTCTATTACACCCCTGTCGGGGCCCTCCGTTGCAAACATCTTCGCATCGCTAATGCAGAGAGACAGACACCCCCCCAGCCACTTTATATGGTACAAGCCATATGTCAAGCGTGGAACCAGTCTCGCGTAAACGTGTAAGGTCGGTCGGGGGGCGATTCATCAAACATTGCCGCAACGCTAAATGACTACACGTGGGAGGGTAACGAATGAAGATTCGATACCCACATCCTAGATGTGTTCTACCCGTACAATACATCTACGCATAGCTAGCTCTGATACCACTGTTGGGATACGGGGCAGAAAACACAAATTTTTCATACCTACGGTACCCGAACCCAAGATCTATGCTATGGCGATGTAAAGTAACGGAGGGAATCGGTGTTCATACCTTTGAAGACCGAAAGAGGGAAACGTTCTTGCAAACGTGGCTGGCGTAGACTCGGAACTACGACCTCCCTGTCGTGTAGAATACCACCACCGGCGAGGATGACTCCCGGTAAACCTCCAGCGACGAAGTAGCACCACAGGTGTAGTGCCTCGAAGAGATTATACACGTACGGTACAATCGATGTTCCTCCCGGGCCCCGAACCAGGCGAGCAGCGGAAGAAAGACGGCTACGGATCCCGACTCCAGCAGAACGACGGCCTGCCTTATGGTGGAGAACTCCAATCCAGGTGCAGACTCCAATCAAGGCATTTCCATAGCCTTTCCGAGATACATTGCCATGCAATATCCACCTCTTCATGACTTGATCTTCATGTCATACATGTTCCTGCTACACTGGCAGCGGCATACATTGCATACATCATGATAGTTATATCTTCTTTATGTGAGTACCCTTGTAAAGTGTGAAAGATCTCCTATATTCCTGTAAAATATAGAGTGTTGCCCCTAAAGTGAGGAAAAGACCCCAAAGAGGACAAAATCAAAAGATCCCAAAGAGGACAAATGAGAGTTAAATAGAAAGAGCCATTGAGGCCACCAAAAAAATACAAAAAAATAGAAAAAAGAGAAAAAGAAAAATAAGGAGAGAGAAGGGGGCGCACTACTATTCATTTTGAGAGATCCACACTAGTACTTCATCCTCTATCCCTTGTACTCCATAGAGATCATCATCATGCATATAGTTATGTGGGGACCTTCACACTATAGAACTTGGCTTGTATATTCCAATGATGAGCCTCCTCAAACGAGCTCTATGTCTTCTTGAGCAAGCAAGTTAGATGCACCCCCACTAGTTTCCTTGGAGAGCTTTTAGCTCACATGTGCATCCGTTGCATGGAAATCCCTACTCCTCACATCATATCTATCATTTGGCATCTCTTGCCTATGATTGTCCTCATTGATGTGAGCCTTTCTCATTCTTTTTTTGTCTTCCTCCTCCTCCGTACTTCTCTCTTTGACATCCTAAGTGTCAACTCTCGTGCTTACGCTCATCCATTGCATGAGTGCTCAAAATATTGAAAAAGGAGTGGATCAAATTGACTTGTAACTGGCTAGTGGTCTGCGGACGAGTCAAGATAAGATTCCAGAAAAAGACCAAGTGTGAAACTTTAGTAGATTGAGTTCTCAACAATTAAATATTTTTCTCGTATTCCCTATCCCCCTTCTTGCACGCAAACACCATTTGGAGACATTCGAGTCACGGACAGCGAGAGCTCTTGCACCTAATGTTCTTTTGTTACTTGTTTCAATGCTAATATAGACTCTTGCATGTTATGACTTGAATTGAATCTCTAACCTTGATTGCCTTACTTTTCAAAGTTCTTATATGGTTGCTAGCATGTCACCACAGAAATTATGCTCTTATCAGTTACCTACTCGAGGACGAGGAGGAATTAAGCTTGGGGATGTTGATACGTCCCAAACGTATCTATAATTTCTGCTTGCTCCATGCATGTTTTGTGTGATATTGCTATGCTTTTGATACACTTTCATATCTTTTAATAACATATTTTGGAACTAACCTATTAATGGTTGAAAGAGTGCACAAGTTCTTGTTTTTGTACTTTATGTGTAGGAATTACTCGGATAAAGGAAAAATCACAAAAAAGAGCCTTGTAGGAGTTGGACTCTAACTCTCCCGAAATATGTCCCCACCAGACAGGTTTTAAAGATCGCCTCTGAAACGCTAGAAGACGGCCTCAAACGGAAAAACTTAAAACTACAAAGTTGTAGTGAATTTTTTTCCAGTGGATTTAGACAAAATTAGGCCCAATCGGAGTTCGGACGCTTCCAGAAACCCCGAAATACAGAAGACGTAATCTGGATGACGGGAATCCGAGAGTATAAAGAGAGGAAACCTAGGTCAAAGGGCACCACGAAAATTCCTCCCCCTTGGCAGCCGTCTTGATGGGGAGATCAATCTCCACAGCAGCAGCATCTCCAAGGAAAAAGAAGGGGCCAAGGGCCGCTGCCCCCAAGGGTCGTGACCACCGCCGTGGTCGTGGGCGCCGCCGCCGCCGTCGCCGTCTCCTTCATCTTCTCCGGGCTGCACCTCTCTGTCAACAACTCTCTCTCACTCACCATGTCCATGTGTGAGTAGTTCCCCCTCGGGGCTAAGGCTTATATCTTGATCTATGTGGTTTGTCTCTCTCCCATGATGTGATCTTTGTTGTGATCATAGGCTATGTTAATCTAGGGTGATCCCATGATATTTCCCCTTCCTCTGTGTATTGGATTGATGTACTCAATTGATCTTATCTAGTATAATCTCCGAGACCAAGGTGACAGCGGTCTATTGGACATGGGTTAGAAGAATATTATCATGAGTGATTTCCTCTTTTGTGTGTGGATTGAAGATTGAGAGTCTCTTGGTGCTTGTCTTTGACTATCCTTGAGATATGTTGTGGTGATTGTGGTACTCTCTTTGGATGGCCGCGGTGACATTGGTAAATCCATAGATTGAGAACTACGAACTTTGAGGTGTGCTTTTGTAGCCCTACATAATTCTCATCCTCTCTTGACCACAAAGGAATGATCTCCGAGTGCGTCTTCATTGCATGTTTTATGGGAAATATCATGTGATTAGACTATGTTAATGTTGTTGGGAGTTGCCACTAGTGAAAGTATGAAGCCTAGGCCTTGTTTCCATCATTTTTACACCGTTTGCGCTCACTTTTGTACTTGTTTCTTTGCTGCACTTTTTATTACAGATTTATATTACTTCGTTTTATCACACCTATCACACATATTTAACCATCTCTTCGCCGAACTAGTGCACCTATACAACTCCTAGTTGTATTAGGTGTGTTGGGGACACAAGAGACTTCTTGTATCTTAATTGAAGGGTTGCTTGAGAGAGACCATCTTCAACCTCTACTTCCCTGAGTTCGATAAACCTTAGGTCATCCACTTGAGGGAAATTGTTGTTGTCCTACAAACCTCTGCGCTTGGAGGCCCAACATAGTCAACAAGAATAGAAGCGTGCGTAGACATCAGGGGGGGAGTGCGCCGGCCAAGGGGGGTGGTGGGCCCCACCCTTGGCGCCAAGCCCAAGGGGGGAGACCCCCCTCCTCCCTTAATGGGCCCCATGGGCCCATTTAGCCTTTTCCCATTTTTTTTAATTTTTTTAATATGTTTTAAATATTTAGTTCAGATAATTAAATAATAAAACATTATTAAAATAATTAAACTTTATTTTGAACTATTCAAAATTTCCGGAAACCATTCCGTCCTCCTCCGGAACTATTCTGGTGATTCCTCCTATTTCACCGATTGATCCCGTAACTGTCCTATGCATCGATTGCCCTTAAGTGTAACACCCTAACGGTCCGGGAAACAGCAGACATGGTAGAGACTCTTCTCATTGACCAATGACTAGTCAGTTGGACCTGGTTACAATCCTTGACAGCCCCTGCGCTTCCATCGAATGAACTTCGATCGCTTTTGGAAACCGTTAACGATACGACGTAATCCCTTTGTGCTGCGGTACTTTGTTTGTCCGAGGTTTGATCGTCGGTATCCTACATACCGTGTTCACATCTCATTCACAACAAACAACTTCTCTCGTCCATGATCATTGCATCTCTTGTGACCTAGTTACGTCCTTGCAAGGTGTTGATGCAATATCACCGAGTGGGCCCAGAGTACCTGTCCTGTCACAAGGACTGACAAATCCCGCTCTGATCTATTAACATACTCATCAACCATCTATTTCGGAATACCCAAAGTGCACCGTTATAGCCAGCATATTTCAGTCAGGCGGTGGGATACAAATCAAAGTCTCCTCATAGATGACAATTACGTATGATCGTTACGGTCTAAGGACTAAGCCATACGTTACAAAGTCATAGCAACGCTGAACTATGTGACTCGATCACATTGCAATACTTTAGGTGGGTGTACGTCCATCACATCATTCCCCTTAACGATATGACCTCATTGTCAATGGACTTAAGTGTCGCCATGATCAGGAAAGCTTGATCAATCAATTGCCTAATGAGATAGTTTACCCGAGTTAAACTACGGACCATGTTTTATACTACACCTGTATTAGTATTTCCAAGTAATACAGTTATAGCACAGTATAAAACGTATTATGAACAAAAAGGATATGTGACAAATATATTTATTAATTTGTCTCTACGGCACATATCCAACACCTCTAGCTAACAACGAACAAATCCGGGTGGCCCCCGGTGAGTCGACATCCAACTCAAAAGCCGGTCGCGCTCTCGAATTGGCCTCTACCGTCTGGATGAGGTCGGGTTAGCTACCCAAACTAATGTGGGAAGCCCCCTAGCTCCCTGGGGTAGACCAACAAGACAAACCATGTCTCCGCTGGCCCAAGTTATTTTAAAGGATATCTGCTAGGAGCGACCCGACAGACATATATGCATGTTTTTCAAATGGTAAATCAGTTTGGGCCACCTCTAGAAATGTTTGAAGCTAGGTAGGTAAGAAAAGGGGACCCCATAGTACCCCACACGCGGTTAGGCATGCTCGGTCTTAAAACCAATACCCGGAACTCGGGTCCTAGGTGACTCGAATGGAACAAAGTGTCGGGGCAGGATAGCCTAGACCTTCCATCCTTCGTCGAATATAGTCAACATTTATAATAATCATATCATCAACAACAATATAATAATGTGATAGACCAAACCAAGGAGTAACAGGGTAACATCGAAGCATCCTAAGCATGCATACTAAGCAGGGGCTGAGCAACGAGCAATAGTAACATAGCAGTACTAGGTTTGTTGGGATGGGACAGGGCTGTATCGGTTTGAAAGAGGTTGTAAACATGTGGTAGGATCAAACATCGAACCTAACCTAGACTAGCATGCAAACCGCTGGTTGAAATAGAATGGATCATAAGTAATGTATAGTCCTTGCATGTTGATAAGTCGAATTCCGAAGGTGTAGTTGATCGCAAGCTCGCATCGTCTCCGAGAGGTACCCGCGGAAGCACACAAGAGGGTAAACACAGGAAAGCAATCAACGATCAAGCACCTATTACTACGAAGCAAACACGGGCAAGCATCAACAAGAAGGCAACACAAGACATCACACCTACCGTCGAGAGTGGTTACTAACAGGTTAAGTGAAGTATTCGTCACACACGACGATACCGCATGTTTACAAGGGTTCAAGTTGTTTCGCTACACAACATGAGCAAAGGTTGTTAACATGGCATCTCACTCAAGCATGGCATATCACACAATCATGGCAAAGGTGAATCATAAGATAAACTACCTATGCTATTCAATTTAAGTGAGGCACAACCTAAACATGGCATACCACTAAGTGCCCCACGACAATTAAAGGATTTGGTACTGTTCTGCCCTAAACCATATTTTAGGTTGGTTAACAGCAGAAAACAATAGCATAAACACAAAGTACATGAAAAACTAATCAAGTTACATATAAGGAACACTCCAAACGGAGTTACGGTTAAAAAGATACAAGCAAAACAAGTTACGGGCACAATCTGCCAACATCAGGAAGCACACTTTAGAGCAATGCATAAACAGGATAGAGAATGCAAACACGCACACAAATGATATGCAACTAAAGTAGACATGGCAGGGAAGGCATGGCAAAAGGAATCATGCAAAAAGTCATCATGGTTTACTAGTTATAAGCAACACAAAAAGCAATAAAACATTACTGGTCTAGGACTTAGTGAAAATCAGGAAAACAGGGCAGAAACTGTTATTTTCCTGCTGTATAAACAGGAGCAAAACTATATGCAAAAGTGCAGCAACATGACATAGCAATATATGAGCATGGAGTAGGCATGATGATGATCAGGTACAAACAAGAATCAAGTTCATAGGCATAACAGATCAAAAGATATTAAGCATGCAACATGGCATCGAAAAGTTACAGACTTAGAGAAAAACAGAGGTGGCTGTCAAAAACAGTGGCATAGCAACTTTGGAGCTAAACATAACTATGACCAAGAATGTAAACATGACAATGCAATACATATAATGAAAGTAGACATGATGCTTAACAATATGCATAAAGAATCAATGCAATAGGCCTCATGGATGTGTCACAATCATCATGCAAACTTGCAATAAAATAACAGCAGCGGCACACTAACAGGAAATGTTAGCAGTTAACAGTCTGGTGCCCACTTCAACAGTGATTAACAATATCAAGATGGCCTCAAATCAAAATGCTCACAAAAGATGAACTACAGTACACACAATTCTAAGCAATTTTCCTTTTGGGCGCAACGTCATCCGGGCTACGATTTACTCGCAAATATCGTTGCAAAATAGCATCAGTACACAGTTTTTAAGGACTTAGCAGAAATTCGCGGAGGAAAATAAAAAAACAAAGGAAAAAGAAAAAAAGATCCTCACCCATCTTGGGCTCGGCCCATCAGGCCACGGCTAGTGCTGGAGGGGCGCCTGGGCCGTGCTGGCTTCGGTTGGGCCGCGGTGGCCTGGGCTGGCCCACCCGCGGCGGCGGCTCGCGGCTGAAGCCGATCGGATCGGCCGATCCAGCCCGATGGCGGCCGGCTCCGGCGAGGAGGGGCGCGGCGCGGTCGCCGGCTCCAGCGAGGACGACCTGAGGCGGCGGATCGGGGCGGGGTCGCCGGATCCAGTGGCTAGGAGGAGGTGGCGAGCGTGGCGGCCTCAGCTGCCGGCGTGCTCCAATGCGGCGGCGGGGCATGCTCCTCGCGCGGGCGGCCGGAGGCTTCGGCCTGCAGAGAGGAGGCAGAGGTGAGGCTAGCGGGAGGAGAAGGAGGCGCGAGGGGAGGAGAGGGAGATAGGAGAGGAAGGCTGCTCTGGTGGCCGTGCGCTCGCCAGATGGAGGCGCCGGCGAGCTCCTCTCGGGCCGGAGGCAGGTGAGAGACAGGTGGAGGGCTAGGGGCCGACGTGGCCGATTCCTGGCCGTCAGATCGGCCGATCTGACGGTCCAGAACTCATTGGGCTAGATCTCAGATCTGAAATTAGGGTTTCGTGCGAAAATGGGGTAATTTTGGGGCAATGTGGAGGGGGTGGCTGAAAAATTGGACTAGGGGAAACCCAAAAAAGGGGTGGGAGAGTGGTGGTATTTATATAGCCCAGGTGGCTGGGAGTTTGCAAAAACATCTCGGTTTTTCCCTCGCGCGCGCGGTGCTTCGTTTCTGACTGACGGGAGTCCGCAGGACCTCCGATAAGGGTAAAACTTCGAACTGCGCGATCAGCGCATCGAGCCGGAGGCGTTCACCTCGCGCTGAACCTTTCCGAGAACACTTTTCGGCGCGCTATAAAAATATCCCGTTTAGTTATTAAATGGGGTTTTTCGTTCCGTTGGCTACGGCTGGTCTCGTGCGGTTTTCGCGACGGTGATGGGGTGAAACCCGGTGTCGCAAAGGTCGAGTGTCAGGGTAACAAGGGTCGGTCTCCGTCCGGTACGAGATAAGAGGGGGGAAATAATCGCCGATCGATAAATCGGGGATGCAAACACCTCAAAAAAATCAGACAATCAAACAATTCACACCGAAAACAAAAATTTTATTTTTTGTGAAACCTGGGCTGTTACAGCACGCCACGCCATGGCCATGAACAATGGATGGAGAAGAAGAGGAGGAGTGGGCCAGGGTGGGCCGAGGTGGATGGGCCTCGCCCTGTGCGGGAGTTAGTGTTTTTTTCCTTTTTTTTCTTTCTCTTATTTTTTTTCTTTTTTATTTGTTTTGCTTTGAAAGTATTTTTGCCACATGTTAAACTTGTGGGTATATTTATGTTGCATATATTAGAGGTGCCACAAAAAGTTTTGGCCTTTTATAAATTCATTTTATATTTTGTTTAATTATGCCATTAATAAAAGTGGACTTTAGGCTACTGTTTTTATTTGTTGGATTTATTTTATAACTCAAAAAATTCCCAATGTTGGTTTATCATGGCCTACTGATTATTTGGAATTTTACAAAAGTGGTTTCACAATTTTTGGACAGAGTTTTATTTATCACTTATTTTTAATATTCATCAAAAGGCATTTTGAGTTTGAGTTGATCCAAGGTGATCAAAGCATGATTAGCAACAGTAATCTTCATTATCAAAAGTGTTACTGTTCCATAACACTGAGGGGGTTACAAAGCTCCTATTGATCCTCATGTTATTCCTTTAAATTCCTTGGTTGCTCAAGAACAAGTAGATGTGAACTTTATCTCTAGAAACAACTTCAACAACAATGCTTATAGGAGTAACTTTGCTAGCAATCCTGGACCGTTCCCATCCAACAACTATGGGAACAACAACACTTATCCTAGCAACAAGAACTCCACTTCTGAATTAGACAACATGCTTAAGGAATTTATCACTACCCAAAAAGCCTTCAACAAGAGTGTGGAGGAAAAATTAGACAAATTAGATAATCTCTCTTCGAAGGTAGACAACATAGCCCTTGATGTTGAGATGCTTAAAACTAGAACTTCTCCCCTCGAGGAGAGGAAGGCCATTCCTATTAATGTTATTCAAGTGCAAATTAATGAAAATATTAGGATGAAGGATAAACTTAAAGAAAGATGGGCTAGAGAAAAGGAGGAAGAAGATAGAATTAAGAGCCTTCCTACACACCATACCGTTTCTATCATCAAAGTTGTTGAGGATACCCAAACTTTTAGCACCCAACACACTCCCAGTCCCATTGGACCTATTACTGGTGATGCTATTACCTCAACCGTAGAAGAAGAAACTCCCATGAACATAGAAGCTTTCAAACAAGTGAGCCTAGATGACACCACTACCACCTTTGATAGTAGTGACATTGATTTTGACAGTTGCACCCTTTCTGAAGTTATTAGCTTACTACACAAAATGTCTAGAGACCCCCACACTAGCACACTAAATTTTTCCTTCACAGAGCATATCACTAATGCTCTCATTAAAGCTAGGGAGGAGAAGCTTAGGGTAGAAGCCTCCGTACCTACAATGCTAGAAGATGGTTGGGATCCTATGATCAAAATTAAATTTAATAACTTCTCTTGCTATGCTTTATGTGATGTTGGAGCTAGTACCTCCGTTATGCCCAAAAGAATGTATGATATGTTTGAATTGAAACCTTCGGATCCTTGTTCTTTTGGTGTTCGTCTTGTTGATTCTTCCGTAAAGAAAACTTTGGGGAAGATTGACGATGTTCTTATCATTGTCAATGACAATTATGTTCCCGTTGATTTTACTATTATGGACATTGAGTGTGAACCTTTATGTCCGATTATTTTGGGATGTCCTTCTCTTCGCACCGTTGGTGCTGTCATTGATATGAAAGAGGTGAATATAAAATTTCAATTCCCTCTCAAAAAGGGTATGGAACACTTCCCTAGGAAGAAGATTAAGTTACCTTTTGAGTCTGTTACAACGGCTAGCTATTCTCTTTCACTTGATAAAACTTGGTCTTTTTGCTTCTTGCCTAGCTTAAAGGCGTAAAAGAAAGCGCTTGTTGGGAGGCAACCCAAGATGTTTTTCCTTATGTTTTTAGTGGTCTTGATTATTGTTACTACTATAGCAACATCATTGTATCTTTATTTTCAAGCTTTGTGCGAAGTTTAGCCTCTGATTGCAAGAAAGTTCAAATGTTGTGACATGCTGTCCAAAAAACAAATTCTGTCCTCGGATGGAAAAATTCACGAGAAATCACCAGATCATATTTTTTATCTGATTTTTTTTTACATAATGCTCTATACAATTAGCTTTCGAGCGTCTGTTCTGAGTTTTTTTTATTTCAGTGGCTGAAGTACCCCAAAAATTTTATTTAATACCTTCTGGTCTATTTTTCAGAGATTCTGCCACGTTTTTCCTTTCCTTAGTTTTGCAAGTCTTGCGCTAGCTTTTTATTTGCAAAAAAAATTTGGCGGTCTTGAGAAATAGTAGCCCTTCAAGACAATCTTTATTTCCAGTAGAGGCAAATTGTTTATTTATGGGTACTAACCTCTCTAATCAACTTATGATGAGTTATGTATGAAGGGAGTTTTCAAGTGTGTGAGGGAAGATGATGAAAGAAGATCCGGGAGTGTCAAACGCTCAAGCTTGGGGATGCCCCCATGCACCCCCAAGAAATATTCAAGGAGAATCAAGCGTCTCAGCTTGGGGATGCCCCCGTGCATCCCCTTCTCCATAAAAAATTATCAGTTCGTCCTTCGTTCCACTATATTTTTATCACTTCATGCGTTTTGTGCTATGCTTGGAGTGTCCTTCTATTTAGTTTTCTTTAGCTTTGTTTTCTGTTCATAACAATTTAGAACCCAACTTTCTTTGTGAGGGAGAGAAACACGCTTCACTTTAAACTAGAACACATCATAGGATTTTCATGCTTATCTTTTTAAGAGCTTTTGTTTAGTTTGTTGCTGGAACTCTCAAAAGTTTTCATGTTTATCTTGTTTAGAGAGTTGGCTTGTTGCACTGAGTTGTGTGTCTTGACTTAAAGTAGGTAATTGAGTTTGTTATTCAATTGTAGTAGTAACATTCAATATTTTTGAGGTATTGTTGTGAGTAATGTTGGAACTTTTGGTGTCAAGAGCTTTAGCCTATTAGTGATAGATGTTGTATTTTGGGCAATCCGTGTTTATTTTCGAAAAACTACAAAAACTAGTTGAGAAATCTAGCTACTAGATGGATCACTAATCTTTGGAGGGATCGGATATTAGAGTACACTCACGTACCATGAGTCGAGGATGCGCAAGGATAACCAAACCCCCATACACTCCTCCTCGGGGTACTTGTCTATTTGTGAACCTCCTGATTAGAGTGAGAGTTACCGATAATAAGTGCATGAGTTCTTCGGACTAATGTAAGTATTTTAAAGTTGACACTTCCACCTTCCCATATTTGCTAGCCTCTTCGGTACCGTGCATTGCCCTCTTCTCACTCCGAGAGTTGACGTCTACCTCGTCGGTGCATCCAAACCCTTGGCATGATACACTCTGTCATCATAAACCTCCTTATATCTTTGCTCAAAACAGCCACCATACCTACCTATCAAGGTATTTCCATAGCCTTTCCGAGATATATTGCCATGCAACATCCACCCTCTCATGACTTGATCTTCGTGCCATTTATGTTCCTGCTACACTGGGAGAGGCGTGCATTTGCATACATCATGATAGCTACATTTTCTTTATGCTGAGTACTTTTGTAAAGTGTGAAAGATATTCTATACTTCTTGTAAAATAGAGTGTTGCCCCTAAGTGAGGAAAAGATCCCAAAGAGGAAAATTTTAAAAGATCCCAAAGAGGACAAATGAGAGTTAAATAGAAAGATCCATGGAGGCCACCAAAAAAATACAAAAAAATAGAAAAAGGAGAAAAAGAAAATAAAAAGAGAGAAGGGGGCAACACTACTATTCTTTTTGAGAGATCCACACTCGTACTCCCTCCTATATCTTTTACTCCATAGAGATGATCATACATGCATATAGCTATGTGGGGACCTTCACACTATAGAACTTGGCTTCTATATTCCAATGATGAGCCCCCTCAAATGAGCTCTAGGTCTTCGTCAGCAAGCAAGTTGGATGCACCCCCACTAGTTCCATTGGAGAGCTTTCCATAGCTCATATGTGCATCCGTTTCATGGCAATCCCTAATCCTCACATCATATCTATCATTTGGCTCTCTCTCGCCTATGATTTCTCATTGATGTGAGTCTTTCACACTTTTTTTTCCTCCTCCACCATATCTCTCTCTTTGCCATCCTAAGTGTCAACTTTCTTGCTTACGCTCATCCATTGCATGAGTGCTCGAAATGTCGAAAGGGAGTGGATAATTTTGACTTGTACCTGGCTAGTGGTCTGGGGACAAGTCAAGATAAGATCCCAAAGAAGACTAAGTGTGAAACTTTAGTAAATTGAGTTCTCAACAAATAAATATTTTTCTCTCTCGTATTCTCATCCCCCACTTCTTGCACGCAAACACCATTTGGAGACATTAAAGTCACGGATAGCGAGAGCTCTTGCACCTTTATGTTCTTATGTTGCTTGTTTCAATGCTAATATAGACTCTTGCCTGTTATGACTTGAATTGAATTACATGCCTTGATTGCTTTACTTAAAAAGTCCTTATATGGTTGGTAGCATGTCACCACAGAATTATGCTTGTTATCATTTACCTACTCGAGGACGAGCAGGAATTAAGCTTGGGGATGTCGATACGTCCCAAACGTATCTATAATTTCTTCTTGCTCCATGCATGATTTGGGTGATATTGCTATGATTTTGATACACTTTCATACACTTTTGATCATATTTGGACTAAGCTATTAACTCAGTGCACCCCAGTGCCAGTTTATGTTTTCTGCTGTCTTTTTATTTCAGGTTTTCCCATTACATAAACTATCAGAAAAATTCTGGGAAAATATATAAAAAAATCAGCGCAACGGAAGCTTCCAGAATCCCGGGGGGGCAGAGGGGAACCAGCAGAGATCCAGGCGCCCTGTGGGCGAGGCCTAGGGTGGGGTCGCGTCGGGGGGTCGCCTGGACCCCTGGTGGCCCCCTGGCTTCCCCCCTTCGCCTATATATTTCCTTCGTCCCAAAACCCCCGAAGAGAGAACCCTTTTTCGCGATCTCGCCTTTGTTCCGCCGCCGCCGCGCTTCCAAGATCGGGAGAACCAGAAGATCTCTTCACGACACCCTGCCGGAGGGAGGATTGACCTCCGGGAGCTTCTCCACCACCATGGACGCTTCTCGGATGATTCGTGAGTAGTCCACCTTGGACCATGGGTCCATGATCAGTAGCTATGTGATGTTCTCTCCCCTTCTTTTTTCTTCATGGATTAGACCTTGTGAGCTGTCCTACATGATCAAGGCACATATGTAATTCTTTCTACTGTTGCTATGTTGAGTTAGCTGGGATCTGATGGATTATGAGACTATGTTCAGATTTTCATGAGTAATATATTTGGTTCTTCTCCTTTTATATTTGTGTTCTTGAGTAATTCTTGCATGTTCTCCGTTGTTGTTTATTGCTTTCTCCAAGTAGTAGGTAGTGACTCCAAGAGGGAGCGTTATGCTTGATTGTCGGTTCATGCCCCCTGATGACTAGCTTGAGTGACAGAAACATGAGTCTAGGGGATGTGATGTTGCCAAAAGGGGGAAAACAACGGTGCTTGTAACCACGGTTGCAAGGATTGTTTACTTTACACAAAGTTCTTTTAATGCAGTTGTCTGTTGCTTTGGGTTTACACTTTGGGTGGGGCTTGCAACTTAATACCAACGAGATGTTCTGGATAGATATCTCAAGGTGAATGATTAGTGAGTAGATGCAGATGGATTTTGGTCTACTTGTTTTGGCGTACTGCCCATACTTTTGAGCCTCTTCCTTTCTTTTGTAGCATAGTTAGCATTGGTTTGCGCCCGTAATCCTGTCAATTGCCCAGCTGTAATTTGTTTACCTTGCATAGCTGTTTATCGTATTTTGGGAGAGAGACATCACTAGTGAACATCATGGGACCCCGGTCCATATTTCCACAACTGTTTACACCCTCAATTTACTTCCTGTTTTACTTTCTAGTTGCATTTATCACTATATATTATCTGTTGCATTTGATCCTTTGTAAACGGCAAGGCCAGAGAGATTGACAACCTCTATGTGCTCGTTGGGAGCAAAGGTATTTGTTGTGTGTGCAGGTCTAGGTAAAGTAAGCAACCTTGAGTTGTGAACGGCGCCATTGTTCACTTTACCACCTTCTTTTAGTCGTCGGAGTCCTACTGGGCTGACTCTCAACCTTGGTTATCTTTGCCAAGGGAAATCTTGCTGCTACGCTACATCTCAACCTTCCACTTGGGGTAACCAATGAGGGTAGAGTATCTTCCTCACTAGCATCAGCGCGACGGTGATAGTCTTTCTTGTTGTTTTGATGGTAAAGATACTCTCACCATCCGTGCTTTTGATGCTGGCAGGAATCGTCTGGACCAATATAGGGAGAGCTTAAGCAGTGAAAGTTCTGGAGAATCAAGGGGTGCTTCAGCTTCTCTTCCTTCTTCTCCTGGCGGTTCACATGTGGCTTCATCTTCTGCCGACTCCTCGGCTGGTGGTGCTTGCTCTTCTAGTTCTAAGGAGGTCTCAGATGTCAAGCCGCCAACCTTCCCTCCAATCTTCTAGTCTAACGATTCAACAGAAGACTCCTTCCCGGCACCCTGCCGGAGGGAAGGACCACCGGGAGCTTCTCCACCACCATAAACGCTTTCCGGATGTGCCGTGAGTAGTCCTCCTTGGACCATGGGTCCATGATCGGTAGCTATTTTATGTCTTCTCTACAATCTTGTTATTTAATGCTTTAGTCCTTGTGAGCTGCCCTACATGATCAATGCACCTATGTAATTTTCCTGTTGTTGCTATGTTGTGTTTGCTGGGATCCGATAGATTATGAGATTATGTTCAGATCATTATGAGTTATATATTTGGTTTACCTTTTATATTTTGTTCTTAAATAATTCTTGCATGTTCTCCGTTACTTTTTATTGATTTGTCCAAGTAGTAAATAATAACTCCAAGAGGGAGCGTTATGCATGATTGTGGGTTCATGCCCCCCCCTCGATGTCTAGCTTGAGTGACAGAAACATGAGCCTAGGGGATGTGTTGTTGACACCAGGGAGAAAACAACGGTGCTTGTAACCGCGGTTGCAAGGATTGTTTACCTTACGCATAGATTGTTAATGCAATTGTCTGTTGCTTTGAGTTTACACTTTAGGTGGGGCTCGCAACTTAATACCAGCGAGATGTTCTGGATAGATATCTCAAGGTGGATGATTATTGAGTAGATGCGGATGGATTTTGGTCTACTTGTCTCGGTGTACTGCCCATACTTCTGAGCCCCTTACTTTCAAGTAGCATAATTAGCATTGCGGTGCTTTTATAATTCTGTCAATTGCCCAGCTATAATTTGTACACTCAGCTTAGCTCTTTTATCGTCTTTTGGGAGAGAGACATCACTAGTGAACATCATGGGACCCCGGTCCATATTTCCACCACTGTTCTTTACACCTCCACTTTATTTACTGCTTTTACTTTTAGTTACAATTATCACTACTATCTATCCCTTGCATTTGATCCTTTGTAAACAACAAGGCCGGACAGATTGACAACCTCTCTGAACTTCGTTGGGAGCAAAGTTATTTGTATCTATGTGCAGGTCCATGTAACCTTATTTATGTGGCGCCATTGAAACCTACTTGTCGCATTCGGAGTCCTACTAGTTCAATAACCTTGGTATCTTCATCGAGGGAAATTTGCTGCTATCTACATCTCAACCTTCCACTTGGGGTAACCAACGAAGGGCGAGAAGCCATTATCATCTCTCGTACCATCAAGCAAATTTCTGGCACCGTTGCCGGGGACTCCACTCTTCAAGATAGGGGAGTTGCACACTATCTTTTATCTTTGCTTTTTAGTTTTTTAGTTTACCTTTCAGTTTTTATCTTAGTGTCTTTTATCAAAAATAACAAAAAAAATAGTTATCTTGCTTTGTTTAGTCAGTATGTCAAAGTCTTTTTCCTTTGGTTTTGCACCCGAAGGGGAGATTCTCACCTTCAAACAGAGAGGTGGAGAAAGTCTGAAAGATGCTTGGTAGAGAATTAATGATTCTCAAAATAGAGCCACCAAGAAGCAGTCCACTACTATCTTGCTTAGAAACTTTTATGTTGGTATTACTTCTTGGAATAGGTTTATTTTAGATACTGCTATCAATGGGAATTTTCTAGAATCCCCAGTTTTTGGAGGCTCTTAATGTTATGGAAAATCTTTTTGGAAATGTCCCCATTGCTAGTACACAAAAAACACTACTTTAGCTCACATTATGAGCAAACTTGATAAAATAGAGCTGGAAGATGGTTGGGATCCCATAGTCAAAATTAAATTGAATAATTTTTCTTGCTATGCTTTATGTGATGTTGGAGCTAGTGCCTCCGTTATGCCCAAAAGAATGTATGATATGCTCAATTTGAAACCTTTTGATACATGTTCTTTTGGTGTTCGTCTTGTTGATTCTTCCGCAAAGAAACCTTTAGGAAGGATTGATGATGTTCCTCTTATTGTCAATGATAATTATGGTTCCATTGATTTTCTTTTCATGGACATTGAGTGTGATCCCTCATGTCCAATTATTTCGGGATGTCCTTTTCTTCGCATCGTTGGTGCTATCATTGACATGAAAGAAGGGACCATTAGATTCCAATTCCCCCTCAAAAAGAGAATGTAACACTTCCCTTGAAATAAGATCAAGTTACCTTATGAGTCCGTTACATGGGCAAGCTATTCTTTTGATATTGGTAAAACTTGATTTTCTTGTATCATGCCTAGCTAAAAGGAACAAAAGAAAACGCTTGTTGGGAGGCAACCCAAGATGTCTTAACTTTCAGTTCTAGTGGTCTTGATGCTTGTTACTACTGTATCAACATCATTGTATCTTTATTTTCAAGTTGTGTGCCAAGTTTTAGCCTCTGATTGCAAGAAAGTTCAAAAGTTGTGACATGTTGTCCAGAAACAGATTCTGTCCCCATGACAGAAAAATTGACCATAAATCACCAGATCATATTTTTGATCTGAATTTTTTTGAAAGTATGCTCTATACAATTAGCTTTCGTGCATCTGTTCTGAGTTTTTTATTTGAGTTGCAGAAGTACCCCAAAAAAAATTTACTACCTACTAGTCTGTTTTTTCACAGATTCTGCCACGTTTTGCGTTTTCATTGTTTTGCAAACCTTAAGCTTGCTTTATCTTTGCAAAAACTTTTTGGCAATCTTGAGAAACAATATCTCTTCAAGAATATTCTTATTTCCAGTGAAGAGAAAATTAGTTTACCATGGGTACTAACCGCTCTAATCAACTTATGATGAGTTTCGTATGAAGGGAGTTTTCAAGTATGCGAAGGAAGATGATGAAAGAAGATTCGGGAGTGTCGAGCGCTCAAGCTTGGGGATGCCCCCATGCACCCCCAATAAATATCCAAGGAGACTCAAGCGTCTAAGCTTGGGGATGCCCCCGTGCATCCCCTTCTCCATCAACAATCATCAATTCTTCCTTCTCCATGCTATATTTTTATCGCTTCATATGTTATGTGCTAAACTTGGAGCGTCTCGCTTTTTAATTTTTAGTTTGTTTTAGTTTTGTTTAGTGTTCTTAACAAGTTGGATCCTACCCTTCATTGTTTGGGAGAGAAACACACTCCACTCCACCGTAGAACATAACATAGGCTTGCATGCTTATCTTTCTTTGTGTGTTCTTTATCTTTTCATAGTTGTTGCCATGGTTAGCTCTTATTTTTCATGCTTATCTTTGAAGAGCTTTTGTTTAGGATTATTCTAGGAACTCTCTTAAGTTTTCATGTTTATCTTGTTTAGAGAGTGGTTTTGTTGCACTGAGTTGTGTGTCTTGCATGAGTAGGTAATTAAAGTTGCTATTACAAGTGTATTAGTACCATGCAATAGTTTTGAGGTATTTATTTGAGTAATGTTTGGACATTAAGGTGCCAAGAGCTTGAGCCTATTAGTGATGTCGTATTTTGGGAAATCCGTGCTTATTTTCAAAAACTACAAAAAATAGTTGAGAACTCTAGATACTAGATGGATCGCTAACCTCTGGAGGGGTTCGAATATATAGAGTACCCTCACGTACCATGGGTCGAGGATGCGCAAGGATAACCAAACCCCCATACACTCCTCCGCGGGGTACTCGTCTCTTTGTGAACCTGCCAATTAGATAAAGAGTTACCGATAATAAGTGCATGAGTTCTTCGGACTAATGCGAGTATTGGATTGTTGGCACTTCTACCTTCCCATATTTTGCTAGCCTCTTCGGTACCGTGCATTGCCCTTTCTCACCTTGAGAGTTGGTGCATACTTCGCCGGTGCATCCAAACCCTTGGCACGATACGCTCTGTCATCATAAACCTCCTTTTATCTTCCTCAAAACATCCAGCAGACCTACCTCTCAAGGCATTTCCATATCCTTTCCAAGATACACTGCCATGCAATATCCACCATCTCATGACTTGATCTTCATGTCATACATGCTTTTGCTTGATCAAGGAGCCGCATGCTATTTGTGTTTTTCCCTTATTATTGCTACATGACGTGCTAGTATCATTGCATATCCTGCTACACTGGCAGAGGCATACATTTGCATACATCATGATAGTTTTCATCTTTCTTTATGTTGAGTACTTCTTGTAAAGTGTGAAGATCTTATTCATATTCTTGTAAAATATAGAGTGTTGCCCTTAAGTGAGGAAAAGATCCTAAAGAGGACAAATTAAAAGATCCCAAAGAGGACAAATGAGAGATAAATAGAAAGAGCCAATGAGGCCACAAAAATACAAAAATAGAAAAAAAATGAGAAAAATAAATAAAAAGTGAGAAAGGGGGCAACACTACTATTCCTTTTGAAAGATCCACACTCGTACTCCATTGTCATATTTGTACTCCATAGAGATTAGCATGCATGCATAACTATGTGGGGACCCTTACACTATAGGACTTGGCTTGCATATTCCAAGGATGAGCCTCCTCAAATGAGCTCTAGGTCTTCATGAGCAAGCAAGTTGGATGCACCCCCACTAGTTTTATTGGAGATCTTACCTTAGCTCATATGTGCATCCGTTGCTTGGCAATCCCTACTCCTCACATCATATCTATCATTTGGCCTCCTCTCGCCTATGATTGTCCTCATTGATGTGAGCCTTTCACACCTTTTTGTCTTCCTTCCCCATCATTTCTCTCTACTCCATCCTAAGTGTCAACGTATCTTGCTCGCGCTCATCCATTGCATGAGTGCTCAAAGTCGAAAGGGAGAGGATCAATTTGACTCGTACCTGACTAGTGGTCTGGGCATGAGTCAAAATAAGATCCCAAAGGAGACTAAGTGTGAAACTTTAGTAGATTGAGTTCTCAATTAAAACTATATATATTTTTATTCTCTAATCTCATCTCCCATTGCATGCACGCAAATACCATTTGGAGACATTCGAGTCACGGACAACGAGAGCTCTTGCACCTTTATGATCATGCTTTGCTAGTATCAATACTAAGACTCTTGCTTGTTATTATCTTGACTTGAATTGCACATCTTGCTTTACTTTGAAGTTCTTATATGTGTGTTAGCATGTCACCACAGAAATTATCTATGTTACCATTTACCTACTCGAGGACGAGCAGGAATTAAGCTTGGGGATGTTGATACGT
This sequence comes from Bromus sterilis, assembly GCA_950022295.1. Taxonomy (NCBI): domain Eukaryota; kingdom Viridiplantae; phylum Streptophyta; class Magnoliopsida; order Poales; family Poaceae; genus Bromus; species Bromus sterilis. The sequence continues at coordinate 337,669,941 of OX465597.1, forward strand.
TCCAAATGTATCTATAATTTTTTCTTGTACCGTGCTTTCGATGCTGGCGGGAATCGTCTGGACCCATACTGGGAGAGCTCGAGCAGTGACAGTTTTGGAGAATCAAGGGGTGCTTCAGCTTCTCTTCCTTCTTCTCCTGGCGGTTCACCTGTGGCTTCATCTTCTGCCGACTCCTCGGCTGGTGGTGCTTTCTCTTCTAGTTCTAAGGAGGTCTTAGATTTCAAGCCGCCAACCTGCCCTCCAATCTTCTAGTCCAACGATTCACCAGAAGACTCCTTCCCGGCACCCTACTGGAGGGAAGAAGGACCACCGGGAGCTTCTCCACCATCATGGACGCTTCCCGGATGTGCCGTGAGTAGTCCTCCTTGGACCATGGGTCCATGACCAGTAGCTATGTGATGTCTTCTCTCCAATCTTGTTCTTCAATATTGTAGTCCTTGTGAGCTTCCCTACATGATCAATGCACCTATGTAATTTTCCTGTTGTTGCTATGTTGTGTTTGCTGGGATCCGTTGGATTATGAGATTATATTCAGATCGTGATGAGTTATATACTTGGTTTATCTTTTATAATTTGTTCTTGAGTAATTCTTGCATGTTCTTTGTTACTTTTTATTGCATTGGCCAAATAGTAGATAGTAACTCCAAGAGGGAGCGTTATGCATGATTGTGGGTTCATGCCCCCCGATGTCTAGCTTGAGTCACAGAAACATGTGACTAGGGGACGTGTTGTTGCCACCAGAGAGAAAACAACGGTGCTTGTAACTGCTGTTGCAAGGATTCTTTTCCTTACACATAGATTGTTAATGCAATTGTCTGTTGCTTTGAGTTTACACTTTGGGTGGGGCTCGCAACTTAATAGCAGCGAATTGTTCTGGATAGATATCTCAAGGTGGATGATTAGTGAGTAGATGCAGATGGATTTCGGTCTACTTGTCTTGGTGTACTGCCCATACTTTTGAGCATCTTACTTTCAAGTAGCATAATTAGCATTGCGGTGCATTTATAATACTGTCAATTGCCCAACTGTAATTTGTTCATTCAGCTTAGCTCTTTTATCGTCTTTTGGAAGAGAGACATCACTAGTGAACATCATGGGACCCCGATCCATATTTCCACAACTGTTTACACCTCCACTTTATTTACTTCTTTTACTTTCAGTTACAATTATCACTACTATCTATCCCTTGTGTTTGATCCTTTGTAAACAACAATGCCGGTGAGATGGACAACCTCATTGAACTTCGTTGGGAGCAAAGTTATTTGTATTTGTGTGCAGGTCCACGTCAAGAGTCCTACTGGTTCAATAACCTTGGTATCTTCACCGAGGGAAATTTGTTGCTATCTACATCTTAACCTTCCACTTGGGGTAACCAACGAAGAGCGAGAAGCCAATATCATCTCTCGTACCATCAGTCGGTGTCTTTTTTGGGCACTAGGACTGGGTTTGCGACCCAAGTGGCTTTCTTTGTCTCTCGGATGAATTGCGCGTCGAGTAGTTGGTTGACTTCTTCTCTGATGGCTCTGCGTTTTGGCTCGGAAAATCTGCGCAATGCGTGCTTCATTGGTTTGGTGCTTGGATAGATTTGAAGCGCATGCTCCGAAAACTCTCGCGGTATTCCAGGCATGTTAACCGGGCACCAGGCGAAAAATTTCCACTCCTTGCGGAGAAAGTCAAGAGAGTTGTTGCTTGTTCTTCTGGTAGATGAGCATAGATTCGGACCGTCTTGTCCGGGTCTGTTGGGTGCACTTGGTGGGTGATAGTGTCGTTGTCGACGCTGAAGTCACGAGTGATTTCCTTTATTTCGCTTATGCTGGCTAGTGGAAAGATGCTCCTGTCTACCACCATAGCTATTTCTTTGAGTTGTTGTTGTGCTCCAAATGTGTCGGAGACTTGATGAAAATCTCGGTCGCATTGGTCTGATTTGGTGAAGCTTCCATTGACCGTGATGACCCTGCGGGTCCTTGCATCTTGAGCTTGAGGTGCGCGTAGTGCGGGACTGCCATGAATTGCGCAAACGCTGGTCGGCCAAGTATGGTGTGGTATTGAGACTGCCAGTCGAGTACTTCAAACTCGAGGGTTTTTCTTGCGAAGTTGCCTTTGCTACCGAAAACTACGTCGAGCTCGATTGTTCCCAGGGAGGTGGCTGCCTCACATGGTACTATACCGTAGAGTGTGACACCTGAGTTCTTCCAGACCGATCGAGGGATCAACATCTTGCACAAGGTGTCGGCGAAGATGATGTTCAGGCTGCTTCCTCCGTCCATGAATACTCGGGTCATGTCGTACCCACCAATCTGTGCTCCGAGAACCAACGACACGTGCCCTGGCCTTGAATTGCGGGTGGATGATCGTCTTGCGAGAAGGTGATGTTGACTTCCGAATCACATAAGTAGTAGGGTTCTTCTACTAACAAGTCTTCACCTGCGCGGGCCTGCAGGGTGTTCGCCTCCTGCATCGCCTTTGAGGGTCGTCCTTCTTGGATCATGCATACCCGTCCATGAGACGACAGCTATTGGTATTCTGCGTTAGGCGTTGGTGGTTGCGCTGGCTTCTCGAGCCCGTTTGGATTTGCGCTGCTTCTCTTCTTTTAGTTTGTCAGAGAGCTCGGTAAACAGGCGGCAGCTCCTCAAGGTGTGGCCTGCCCTGAGGTGTCCCCAGTCGTTTTCGAAACAGTGGATTGTGCAGGGTCCGTCCAGCTGCTCTTTGGGTGAGAGACTGCTCGAGCCAACATGTCTTCTTCTTCTTGCGATGTGGTATGTCCGCGAGTGGTCTTCGAAGAGGGAGTGGAACCTTGGATCGAGCTCGATTCCGTCGTTGATCCGGTAGTTTCGGATCATCTTGGCGAACTCGTCCGGTCTTTGGTCAGGGTCGTAGTATTCACCGGGGTGGGTATCAGAGTCCCTGTCATGGGTGGCGACAGGGTTTGTTGTGGCATGTGGTGGTTGCTCGAGTGAAACTTCAATGTGAATTGCGTGCATCTGATCTGGCGCTATAGCTGGTCTCGCGCCTGCGGCTTGAGTCCGTCCTCTGGGTCGTCGAGTCCTTCTTCGTCGGGTGCAACTTTGGTGGTCGCCGAGAAATTGATCTTGACCCAGTTGCCGACCGAGCGAGCTTGGTGGCGCGACGGAGAGACTTGCAATGAATTTGAGCTCTTATAGTGGGTTGATCTTGCTCGAACCGCCAAGTTGCTGGTTGTTGATGACGGAACCGACAAGATCGTGATTCCGACCTGCGTCTTCCCCACGGTCGGCGCCAATTGACGAGGATCGGCCTCGACAAATCCATGGTTAGGAACCCTGAGTTTAGATCGTAGAGAGGAGGTGGCCTCGACAAATCCATGGTTAGGAACCCTGAGTTTAGATCGTAGAGAGGAGGTGCAGGTTGGCGATACTCGTCGGCTAACAGAAGACAAGGATTTACCCAGGTTCAGAGCCCTCGATCGATGAAACCCCTACTTCCTGCTGTTTATATTATGATGGAGGCGATTACAGTGATGGTCGAGGCGAGATCGCTCGGGACCGGAGGTGTTGCTATGAAATTTGGATGCCCTAGACGTCCCCTCTCCCAGCCTTTATATACTAGGCTGGGTCGCAAGGAGTCCATCTAGGTTTACAGAAGCAGTTGTCTAATCTAGTTTTAGTCTTGGATGCCAAGTCGCAGCTTCCATAATCGCCAAGGACTCCTACGTCGGTGCTTCGAGTGGGCCATCTGTGGGTCGGTCGAAGCTTCCAATGGGCCTTCTGTCTCGACACGCACCAGGTATCCTCATATGTTGGAGTCGCGGGGACACTCCCTCGTCATCTCCCCTAGTCAGTTATTGATCAGACGGCACAGCATGCTACACCAATTCATCCTTCTTGTTCGAGTCGACCCATGGGAGCCCCAGAAGCAGCTCTCCTGCCCGAGATAGGATCCTCATCAGTGAGCCCACAGTCCGCACCCCCACCCCACCCTTGCTCGTGCAGAGGCCACCAGGACCATTCACCGGGCTGGAGGGCATGCGCCTTGCCGTTATCGTCTTGAGCATCGCGAGAGCCAACGGTCATTTTTTCAATCTCCAAGGACTTCCATCCTTGAAGTTATGTACAAAAACTTTTGAATCAGAAAGGCATCACATTGATCCAGGTGATCACAACAAGAAGAAAGCCAGTCATGGAAACAACATCTTGTCATTTCTCAAGTGGAGTAATGGTCGAAAATGGCCACTGGGTGCATGTAGTGCCGGAAATGCAATGAACACGAATTTGGTATCCCCAACCATGCATGTTCATTGTTCTGTAAAAATGTTCAGGATATTTCATTTGTCACTGCAAGATTATAAACATAGAGGTGAGGTGGAGTACCATGAAGAAAGTTCACATGCATGCTCATTGCTCAGTAGACAAAGTGTGCTGCTGTGCACTGTTCACATGCATGCTCATTGCTCGGTAGACAAAGTGTGCTGCTGTGCACTGCCAGTGGGACAGCTAGGGGCGCGGTATTCTCCCGGGTGGGTACTGGTAGGGGCATGTCCAGAAACAGGAGGCCGTGCAATCAGTATGCTGCCGCTACAAGCTTTGCAAATTTAACAATGAGTTAGCAATTAGCATCGGCATCAACCCACGCATCCATTCAAGAAGCACCGTCCACGACCTGCCTGCGCGCATAACTACCATTCAATCCCCAGCTAACTGCTTCCACCTGATCCATCTCCCAGCTGATACCCTGCAGCCAGTATATACGCAGCAGTTGGTTCATTGTCCCCATGACCATGAGAAGAGAGAGCCTCATATGATCTCTCTCCCGCGTAACATCTTTGTTCCCTTCCTCCTTATGCCGACGGGCCACCATTGCCCTTCTTCACGACCCCGATAAAGCTAAGATCATAGTATCAGTTGCTTGTTTCTCCAGCTAGCTAGCTTCAGCCTTGAGGGAGATCGATCGTTAGCATGGGGAGCAGCCGGCCGCGCACCAAGGACTTCTTTGCAGCTCCGACTCTCTCCCTCTCGCTTGTCCGTCACACCGATCCATCCGACCATTCCTCTCTCGCGGATCAAGAAAATTAAGCATGGCCATGATTATTTTCCCTTTTCCGATGCTGCAGGCAGGTGCGTTCGCCAGGAATGCGCCGGCGGCGACGAGCGGAGACGAGGTGGAAGAAGGCGAGGAAGGGAGTGTGGGGATAAGAAGCGAGCGACCGGGTGAGGAGGAGGTGGAGATGAGCAGCGAGAACACGGGGCCGGCCGGCAGCATGTCCGGCGACGTCTCCGAGGAAGAAGAAGAAGGCCATGCCGATGGGGGTAAAAGGAAGAGGAGCAGGAAGAGCTACCACAGGCACAACGCTGAGCAAGTTAGGGTTATGGAGGCGTAAGTTTCACCTAACCTAGCACTCCCTTTCTTGCAGATATGTAAAATTCTCGTCAGGGCTTTCGTTGCAGATTATGCAGTGATCATGCATGCATGCAGGGCATGAGAATTTCGGAATTTATGCAAGCATGTGTGTCCTCCTGCCCATGGGGCCGGACCATGGGCAGAACGGAATATCCATATTTTTCTTAAATCCTTTATTATTTACCACATTGTTTTTTTTTTGAAACTAGGCAAAAGCTTTGCCTTTCATTGATATAGAAGAAAAGAGTTGGCCCGTTTATGAGGAAAACTGGCCGAAAACCGTACAACACAACACCACACGTCAGCCCCGAGGCTGCGCTCCACACGGGTCGACGATCAACCAGATCAACACCACACTTCAACGCAACAGGCGGAGGCGAAAGACCAGAGCCACCGCTCCAACCACCACGCCGGCCCCAGGGCTGCGCTCTGCCTGGCCGAAGACGAACACGCCTTCGTCAAAACCACCCACGCACTCCACAGGTCCCACAGCAGCCCCCGCCCACGCCAATAGCACCTGTCCAGAGCAAAGCAACACCACCGCATCTCGATCAACGCCGATTCCTCCGAAGACAGAAGCGGCTCCAACAGAAACAACCTCGCCAACGCACCATCCACCACATTGATCATCACCTATCAGTGAAACATGATGTAGTAAATAATAAAAGTAAAAAATAAAATGTGGAAAAACATAAATTCCCCCACCGGATGGAATATTTTATTATTTTCCATGCTTTCCTTAAATCCTTTTATTATTTATCACATCGACCACCACCTGTATCGGGCAGGGTCTAGCCTATATAACATTTTTCTTTGAAAAGGAGGATAATCCTGACCTACATACTGCATACAATCATATATTATTAAAAACATAAATTTATCGGCCGAACACCATCGATTCAGAAGTAAAGCAAGAAAAAACCTAAGGCCATATGCCTCACGATAGTAAACCCACTAGATACTCTATGATACAAGATAAAATCAGAACGAAAAATACACAACTTTCATGCTACGCCTTTAAGAAAATAATCATCGCATGATACATCGATGATGACGGTTCAATCGGAGTGTATAAACTCATTATTGAAACCGTTTCTACCATCATCGCCTCGATAATCAGATACCTTTGGAGAAAGCATCAAAAGCATGAAGTATTAAACATTTGTTTCCCTGAAAACCAGAATTTGCAGAAGCAAAGCACAGAATGAACTCCAACACAATAACAAAGCTTCATTTTAATTCCTACGTGTGTAATAAGCAGTGGCCATACTAGTAGGTGCTTCGCTTATTGCTGAGGTTGTTTTCGGTGTGTGACAGGGTATTCAAAGAGTCGCCACATCCAGATGAAAAGCAGCGGCAGCAACTGAGCAAGCAGCTAGGGCTGTCACCGCGGCAAGTCAAGTTCTGGTTTCAGAACCGACGAACTCAGATCAAGGTTAATCACCATCACCAACCAAACATTCATGCTTAATCTGTTACTTCCAATTCTAGTGCCAGTTGTACTACAAGTGTAGAACCAACTAAAACCCTCTCACTTAAAGAAAAAAAACTAAAACCCTCTCGGGCTAAATGAATCTGTTGGATCAGGCGATCCAGGAGCGGCACGAGAATTCGCTGCTCAAGTCGGAGCTGGAGAACCTCCACAAGGAGAACCGCGCCATGAGACAACTCGCCAAGAGGCCTTCACGCTGCCCAAGCTGCGGCGTCGCAGCAGCCCCGGGCGATGGCTTCGAGGCCAACCAAGAACAGCTGCTGCAGCTGGAGAACGCCAAGCTCAAAGCCGAGGTTCATGCCGCTATCCCGCCAACACAGTCTTGGGCCGCGCTCTGGCTCTATCAGTCAGAAACTGATAAGCGTTCGAACCAATTCTTTTCAGATAGACAAGCTGCGGGGCGCGCTAGGGACATCCGCGGCCGATGGATCCACCTCCCCGGCCTCGCCGCCGTTCTCCGCGGGCACCGTCCAGATGAACAACAACAGCAATCGGAGCCCGTTTGAAGTTTACGGGGCCGGCTTCATGGGCCGCGACAGGCAGAGCATCCTGGAGCAGGCCGGCCGCGCACTGGAGGAGCTGAAGACGATGTCCTCCTCCGGTGAGCCTCTCTGGATGCGGAGCGTCGAGACCGGCCGGGACATTCTGAACTACGACGAGTACGTGCGCCTGTTCCGGCGCCACGATGGTCCCGGCGATCGGCCGGCCGGCTGGTCGGTTGAGGCGTCACGTGAAACCGGGGTTGTTTACCTTGACACCATGCAGCTCGTGCAAGCTTTCATGGATCCCGTACGTGCCGCCTATCTTCCCATCTTTACACGCGTTCAGTTTTGTCCGCGAACAATGTCTCTGAAATCCTGTGCAGAACCAGTGGAAAGAGCTATTCCCTTCCATGATCTCAAAGGCGTCGACGCTGCATGTGATCCGCACGGGCGACGACGATGGACACGACGGCGTCGTGCAACTGGTAGCAGCCCAGCTCCATGTCGTCAGTTCCGTCTGGTTCTCATGGATCTCATCCATGGGGCTAGAGCTAAACTGCTTCGGCTCTCTTGTTGGTTTTTCAGATGTTTGCCGAGGTCCAGATGCTCACACCGATGGTACCCACAAGGGAGTTCTACTTCGCCCGCTACTGCAGGAAGCTGGCGGCGGAGAAATGGGCCATCGTCGACGTGTCCTTGGACAAGGTTGAAGCCGGCGCCGGCACGTCGTCGCCGCTGATCAGGTGCTGGAAGAATCCATCGGGCTGCGTCATCGAGGAGCAGACAAACGGCCATTCCAAGGTACGGATGCAGCAAGAACACAGTAGAAATGGCTAGTTTCCAGCAAAGTTAACGGCTATGTCAGTCAGATTGCACCATTTTGTTATCTCCCATATACAAATTGGTCAGGTGACTTGGGTGGAGCACACCGAATGCCGCGAGTGCGCGGTTCCGTCCATGTACAGGGCGGTGACCGCGAGCGGGCTGGCGTTCGGCGCGAGGCGATGGGTGGCGGCGCTGCAGCTCCAGTGCGAGAGGATGGTCTTCTCGGTGGCGACCAACGTCCCGACGAGGGACTGCAACGGTAAGCATAGCATCATAGAGCTTCCTCAGTCAGGACACGTCTTGACGGGTCACTCGTGTCGCGCAGGGGTGAACACACTGGCAGGGAGGAGGAGCGTTCTGAAGCTGGCGCACCGGATGACATCCAGCCTCTGCCGCGTCATCGGCGGCTCGCGCGGCCTGGCGTGGAGCAGGGCGCCGGGCGACATCCGGCTGACATCCCGGACGAACGCCGGCGACCCCGGCGAGCCGCAGGGGCTGATCGCCTGCTCCGTGCTGTCAGCGTGGCTCCCCGTCAGCCCGACCACCCTCCTTGATTTCCTGCGGGAAGAATCACGGCGACCCGAGGTAACAATCTCCATGAGCCATACACATTGTCTGTTGCAAATCAGGACGGACGTGCGTGATCACCACGCACCAAATTGTTGCAGTGGGATGTGACGCTGGCCGGACGATCCGTTCAGTGTCGAGTGAACCTGACGAAGGGGAAGGGCCGGGGCAACTGCGTCACCGCCTACGTACCCACATCGGCCGACGGACAGGGCGGCGAGTGGATCGTGCAGGACAGCTGCGCCAGCCCGTGCGAGTCGATCGTCGCGTACGCGCCGGTCGACGCCGCCGTCCTGCACCCGGTCATCGGCGGGCACGACTCGGGCGGCGTGGCCCTCCTGCCGTGCGGCTTCGCGGTCATGCCGGACGGGCTGGAGTCCAGGCCCGCGGTGATCACGTCCAGGAAGGAAGACGGGGCGGCGGCGGCGGGGTCGCTGGTCACCGTGGCGGTACAGGTGCTGGCCAGCTCGTCGCCGGTGGCCGCGCTTTCGCCGGAGTCGGCGGAGACCGTGACGAGCCTGGTGTGCTGCACGCTGCGTCACATAAAGAAAGCCTTGGGGTGCGAAGACCGCTGACGGTCAATACTGCTTATAACAAAAAACTGTCACTACGCAATTCAAAAAAAGAAAAGAAAAAACTGTCACTACGTACTGCTTACTGGATAGAAAGAATGTTTGCAGGAAAAATATATGGGATTCCAGAAGACAGAAAAAAAGGATGTTTGGAAGATATTGTACAGTTAAATGGATATTACTAGCACATACAGTTGGAATATGTATAGAATATAGATACGATGGTTCAGTCGTACAGTACTTGAGAATAGATCTTGCTTGTTGTTTATGTGAAGGGAAATGTTTTAATCCAAACGGCTGATTTCTTCCTCGCGTAATCCGCTCGCGCTGCACGCCACGTTTCATGTGGGGCCAGCCCACCGCTTCCATCCCTCGCTAGCACGTTTTATGTGGGGCCAGCCCACCGCTTCCAGCCCCGACCTTATCTTCTTCCATCTCCTCTCTTCCACTCATCTCTGGCTAGCACGTTCGCGTCCCTATCACGTAACCACCGTCTTGAAGCTTCGCCGGCAGCCCGACACCCATGCGGGAGGGGAGCGCCGCTAGCCGCCGCTGTTGTGCGGCGGTGCTGCAACGCAGCACCAAGGATGATGTCGGAGGAGGGCACCGCTCGCCGTCGTTGCTGCAACACAGCACGAAGGAGGATGCCGGAGGAGGCGCCGCTTGCCGCCGGCGCTGCGCGCCGATGCTGCGATGCAGCTCGATTGAGGATGCTGGAGGGGGGCGCCGCTCGCCGTCGTTGCTGCAACTCGCTGCCGGCGCTGCGCGCCGATGCTGCGATGCAGCTCAATGGAGGATGCCGGAGGGGGCGCGCCGCTCGCCGCTGGTGCTGCGATGCAGCTCTCCTCGGCGGTGAGCACTCGACGGGACAGCTGGATGGCGTTGCAGTGAAGCTTCGTCGGAGCGCGGCCGTCGAAGAGCTGCGATGGAGCACCGCCATGCGGGTGCGACGCTGCAGTGAAGCATCACCGGGCGCCGGGATGCTGCGATGAAGCGCCGCCGCGACTACTCGTGCTGCGAGGCGGGCTCACCGGCGACCTCATGGCATCCGCCATAGCCACCGGCGCTCGCAGCGCTGGCGAAGCAGTCTCCATCCGCCGTCGTGCTGCTTCGCAGCACCGTCGCCGGCAACGCTGCATCGCAACATCCTCCATGATCGCCGGTGCTGCATCACAGTCTGCAGCCAGCGTCGTCGCAGAGGATGCCGGTGCTGCGATGAAGCACCCGCCGTGCATGCACGGAGGTTTCAATGGAGGGCCGCGAAGGTCGTCTAGGCTGCAATGGAGCGCGGTCAACGCCTCGATCAGAAGATGTTTATCTGGACCGTTCGTTTAATTACAATCAGACGGTCGGCGGGGCCGGTTTAAAACAAGCTATTTTCAACCGGCTTACGCCTAGCGTCGGCCATATGTGAAAGATCGTGATGGGAGGATACGCTCGTGTCAAGCTAGAGCGAGCTTGTTCCTATCCGTAGAGGAACGCAAAAATATGCTTTAGACCGATCCAATTGCTTTATCTGGATTGCATGACGTCTCAGGTCTCACTCAACCTAGAGGAGCAACCTCCCATTGCCATCCAACGCCTGTATTTATCCGTTTCACACACCATGACACCAGTATCAGTATGCGACATCGTAAATTTTTTGCACGTTGCCTAGTCTCTTTTTATTGGTTGAACTTTGCAAGTTGAGTTAGACTAATTTTACCGAAAAAAGTAGATTATTCCTTCTTACAATATTTTGAGGGGAAAATCATGGCTTTTAATCCTTACTCGTAAGTTTAGCACAATTAAACCCTTTCAAGAAACAATAGCATGATCTAGCCTTTTCTAGAAAGGTTCAGGCCAGACAAAATGAGCACCGAAAAAAAAACATATGAAGATAATGAAGAGCCATAAGACTGAATGAATTGTGATGCCCCTACCTATACCCACAAGAAAACTCGAAGCCACCCATTAATCGTAATGAAACTCTGTGCAAAGTTTTCCCCTGTGAAATGACTATCAAAATTGCATTGTGCATCCAAAATAAACATAAGAAAACTTGATCCCAAGCAGGTACTTGACATGTTCCCCCTTGGCTAGGCCCATCACAAGGGAAGTGAAAACCTAGATTTGCTTTACCGGGTATTAAATGGGAACTCCGAGGCTATTTCTTTGAGAGAACGAATTGGTGAGATGGTGAAGTTCAAGAAAACTACGTTGGCCAAGCATTTGGCAACAAAAATTGAATTGGCTGAGAAGAAAGAGGAATACAAAGAGGAATAGTGGGCAAAAATACGTGCCTACGAGGAGCGCAAGATCGGTCTCAGTGACGGATCCAGGAATTGGAACTAGTCGGGGCGAAATATTTAGGGTCTAATTTTTGTTATGTAGAAATGTAAATCTGCTCAACCAAAACTCATAAGATTCAAATGTAAAGCTAAATGCACTAGAAATTTAACATAACAAAATATTCAATATAGTTCAACATTCTTGTCTCTGGACAAGTGATGCAATCACCAAAAATCACAAAATAGAACATAAACTGGGTAAGTTGGGTTGTTCATGCTCTAGTCTGAGACTTAAGTGTGTGGCCGCATGGATAAGCTTGGCTGCTTGTTGAACACTTTAGACTGTAGCTGTGAGGCATTGCTGTTCTGTCACGTATTTATTGATCCATGTACAAAATCAAGCATATTTTGTATGCGTATTTCCGGCAAACCGGGGAAGCCGCCCATACCAGCCCCTACGGCGCCGCCACTGATCGGTCTAGAGGAGCAAAAGAGAAAGGACGAGAAGAGCATCGAAGAGGACCGATTCTTGATGATGAATTTGAAGGCATGTATGCTTATTTTTAGGAGATAAAAGGGATGAAGATCATGTGCCGAAGGAGAATGGAGCTTCACAATCTTATGGCTGATGGTGGTTTTGATGGTGGTATTCATGCTTCACCCAATAATGGTGGTGGTGTAGATGCTACAATGTACCGCTCCAAATAGTGATGAATGATGGTGCTTGTGCTATGGCCGATGGTGGTGGTGACGATGATCTTTGCCACAATGATCATGGTGATGTTTCATGATTTGATCATCACCGGATGTGATTTGATCGTGATTTATTTTGTTTGATTGCATGTACTTCCTCCGTTTCTTTTTACTTCGCATATAAGGTTTGGTCAAAGTCAATCTTTATAAAGTTTGATCAACTATATAGAAAAATCTATCAACATCCACAATATGAAACAATTATCATTAGATTTATCATGAATTTTTTTTTCATATTATATAATTTTGATATTGTACATGTTGATACTTTTTCATATAAACTTGGTCAAACTTTATGAAGATTGACTTTGACCAAACCTTATATGCGGAGTAAAAAGAAACGGAGGGAGTACATAGGGATAAATTTGCTACATTTTGTTGTTACGCATGACGAGATAAGTTTGAATGTGTATCATTACAACATGGCTACTTTATGTGATTTTTTTGTATCAATTTGAATTATAGATCATGCCAATATTTATTGCAAAAAAATATTTACAATAAAATGAGGTTTTTGATGCGGAGCAGATATTGCAAAGTCCATCAAAATCCTCACAATACTACAAATATTTCTACGGACCGCCGTACAAACTTTTTTACGAGATAAAATTATACATAACGATTTTGCTTGTGCTAACAAAAATAAAGGGACTAATCGCACCAGATCAGCGACGCATCCACGTGCAAGCCACGCCCCGACGCCACCGATCACCGCGCCAACTTTGGCGTGCACGCATTCGCGTGACACGACGCCACGGCAAACAGCCGTCCACGTCAGTCAGTCGCCGCGGCGCGGCGCCACCACGCCCGTCCGCCCGCCCGCTGTTTATAGCGAACCCAGCGGCCGCACCCCCCGATTCCCACAGCACCCAGCACCGAAAGGCAGAAAGAAACGCTCGCTCGTACCACGGGCCTGCGCAGCCTAGCCAACCCGAGATGGACCCGGCTAACAACGTGCGCGCGGCGCAGCCCAGCGCCGACCGCAGGTTAAGTACGCTGGTGCGCCACCTGCTGCCTTCCTCCCCACGAACATCACCACCAGCACCAGCCACCTCCGCCGCCCTCCAACCTTTCCCCACCATGGCCTCCTCCCCCTCCTCCGTCTTCGCCGGCATCGCTCAGGGCCCGGAGGACCCCATCCTCGGGGTAAGTAATAACCCCCTCCCTCTCCCGATCCCCCCACCGATCCCCGACTCTACTCCCTCCCTTTCCCCGCCGGTCATGATCGCGCCGTTTTGTTGGCCTCGCCGGCCTGATCGGTGCTTTCCTGGGTGTTGCCGCAGGTCACGGTCGCGTACAACAAGGATCCCAGCCCCGTCAAGGTCAACCTCGGCGTCGGCGCCTACCGGACCGAGGTGAGTGAGAGCTGGTTTGGGGGAAACTTTTGTTGAATCGCCGCGCTTCTCTTTTGGATCAGAGCTGTGGATTTGACCCCCGTTGCCGTTTTGATCCGAGCTTAGGAAGGGAAGCCGCTGGTGCTGAATGTGGTCAAGCGTGCCGAGCAGATGCTCATCCACAACGAGTAAGCCTGATTCCTAATCCTGATGATCCGTGTGATTTAAGTTGCTCAAGTTTCATACTCTTGAGTTGAGTTTGTAGCGGAACTGAATAAATTCGGGTTCAACTAGTTAGTACTAGATCTGACCTCTAGATGATATACGATCGCCCATAAGTCATAATATACTAGTCTTAGCATGGCAGTGCTGTCGTTGGTAATGGTATCCTTTTGTTAGTAGATCTTGTGGTTATCCATCCTACTGTATTCTTGCCTAGGTATTTTATTGACCTTTACTGTTCCACCCACTTGATTATAATATATACTTTCAGGCTATTTTGGTGTTTTCCCCATGTTGTACGGTTGTGTAGGATTAGCTGACGTAGTTGTACTTGCAGTTCCGGGTACGGCACTGCTGTTCGAGTTTTCTTTGTCTAGTCACAACAGTAGATGATTCAGTTCTACAAGCACTGAAGTGTTCCATTCCGTGTATAGAATAAACTGTTGACGTCTGGGGAGTCTGTTGTATGAGTTTACATAAAATTTACTGCTGTGAGAACAATTATGTATTGTATCTAACTACTTACAGTGGAAACTTATGATGGCATTATCTGACCTGCAACTGCTTGCTTTGCTTAGGTCACGTGTTAAGGAGTACTTGCCGATCACTGGATTGGCCGATTTCAATAAGTTGAGTGCTAAACTTATCTTCGGTGCTGACAGGTCTGTTTGTTAAACCACTAACTTTAATTGATGATATTTCTGTGTGAAATCTTCATACCAAAGAGTAAATTGTCTAAAGGACTCCATGTTTCTTGGAATAGTCCTGCTATTCAGGGGAATAGGGTGGCCACAGTGCAATGCTTATCAGGAACTGGTTCCTTACGGGTGGGAGGTGAATTTCTCGCAAGGCACTATCATGAAGTAAGGAGCCTTTCTTGTTTCCCTTATTGGCTGCTACACGTAATTCCAAAGTTTGATTTCTAAATCATGAACATTTTCTCCAGCGCACTATCTACATTCCACAGCCAACCTGGGGGAATCACCCAAAAGTTTTCACTTTAGCTGGCCTCACTGTTAGGAGTTACCGGTACTATGATCCTGCAACTCGTGGACTGGATTTCCAAGGTGCCTACTTCAGTTTTCCATATACACTACTATTGCGCTCAATTTGCGATTTCCAAAGAGGATGTTTGCACACTTTTACTGGATTATTGTAGGTGGTGCATGTATCTGTCTTACTTAATCAATGATATGTTTTCGTGTTGCAGGACTCTTAGAAGACCTCAGTTCAGCTCCCTCAGGCGCAATTGTACTGATTCATGCATGTGCCCACAACCCTACTGGTGTAGACCCAACCTTGGATCAGTGGGAACAGATCAGGCAGCTGATTAGATCAAAATCATTGCTGCCATTCTTTGACAGTGCTTATCAAGTAAGTAATTGACATGCCTAATATTGATGCTTTTTAGAGAATAGCCACAGAATTTGTTGATTCTTCTTCACATGACAGATTTTCTTTTTAAGTAGCTTACAGATTCAGTATTGTGCCTCAAATGACCTGTACAGGGATTTGCAAGTGGAAGCCTTGACAAAGATGCTCAGTCAGTGCGCATGTTTGTTGCTGATGGTGGTGAATTGCTCATGGCTCAAAGCTATGCTAAGAACATGGGATTGTATGGAGAGCGTGTTGGGGCTTTAAGCATCGTAAGTTATCTTGCCTTATCCTTAGTTCTTGGACTTGAGTTCGAATTTGCAGACATCTTCTTGCTGTGGTTATGGTAATATTTACCTTACCGAATTGCCTGTGCAGCTGTGTGATCCGATGTTACTAAAATGCATATGATTATAGTTGCATACAGTTGTTTGCTATATAACTATAATTACAGTTGTATAAAACTGTAACATTTTTTCTCTGTTTCTCAGTATGTATGTGAAAACTTCTTTTAACATTCTTTTAATGAGATAGTAGATGTACTTGGTGAACTTGTGTCAATACATAAGAATCTGTATCTCATCAAATATTTGTCACTTTCTCAAAAGACATCAGTTCAGGTAGTCTGAGTGTATTCTAATATATTTTTCTCAATTTTGTTAAAAGAGATATGAAAAAAGAATATTCTTGAGAATAAGGAAATCGGCAATTATTCCCTCTGTCTCAAAATGTAAGACATCTGTAGGTTTCAATCTAGACCGAAAAATGTCTTATATTTTGAGACGGATAGTAGCCATTGGTGGTACAATTTCAGTCTTTAGCTAGCATAATTTGTTCCTATCCTGGAAAAATATTAGTGCATATGTGTCGTAATTTAATATCGTCTAGTATAACAGAAAGTCCCAGTCGATAGTAAAATAGTTTCTTGATTCGGTCAGATCCTTAGATCTTTTGCAAGTTACTATACAACATATGACACTCCATGCTTTAATTAATGAAAGACATTTATTTGAGCACAGCTTGTGCATATGTGGATGAACTTTGTGGAGTATATTTTCTCTTGTAAAAGAACTTGCTGGCGAGTGAGCCTCAAAATGTCCTATTAAGTTGGTGAGGAACTGAAAAAAAATGCAACGTAATGTTTCAGGTTTGTGGGAGTGCTGATATAGCTGTTAAGGTTGAAAGTCAACTTAAGCTTGTAATTAGGCCTATGTATTCAAACCCTCCTCTTCATGGTGCTTCTATCGTGGCTACCATACTTAAGGACAGGTAATATTCCATTTACTCAGAGAAAATGGATTATGTTGAAATGAATTTCATTGGTAGATCGACAAGTCTAATATTTAGGTAGCGCTTAGTACTTATTGATTATGTCTTCTCAATTTGCTAGTGATATGTTCAATGAATGGACTCTGGAGCTGAAGGCCATGGCTGATAGGATAATTAGCATGAGGCAACAGCTTTTTGATGCACTGAAAACCAGAGGTACTAGTTTCTGTCAAAGCTCACTGTTTCCTCTTTGCTGTTAACATGGTTAATGTTTGACTTATGGCCTTTCAGTCTCATCATTTCTCTCAGGATCTTCTACAGAATCTACTGTATTTTTATTTTTGAGCAATTGATACAATTGTTTCTGAACAGAAACTTCTTGGTTTGTCAGCAAATTTTGATAAATATCTGACCTCCTATTTTTGTATACGGTTATTACCAATTTCATGTAGTGCACTAAACTTTCTAGTCCAGGTCTATTGATCTCCAAGTTATGAATGTTCAATCTTTTGATCCATTTTTTTTCTTCATTCCTCTATATCACCGTGTTGAGCATTTGTGACATCATGCAGAAACACCCGGAGATTGGTCCCACATCATTAAGCAGATTGGGATGTTTACTTTCACTGGGCTCAACAGTGATCAAGTAGCCTTCATGAGGCAGGAATATCACATTTACATGACATCTGATGGGTAAATCCTTATGCCCTCGTTTTAAATTCACCCGTTAACATATCTTTGTCACGAAATGCATTAGCAGTGCAACTTTGGTGTCTTCTCTTGTTGTCGTAATGTTTATGAACATTTTTGTAAATTTAACACTGCTTTCTTCTTGGTGCTTTCCATTCTCAAGAGTCCCTTGTGTCTACTTCACATTGACGATTCGTACATTTCTCTTGCAGGAGGATCAGTATGGCCGGTTTGAGCTCCAGGACTGTACCCCATCTTGCAGATGCCATACATGCTGCAGTTACAAAACTGAAATGAATGATAACATTGCAACCCTCTCCCAGAATAAAATCTTAAATTACCTACAGCAGTGTCCCAAGGGTTCAACCAAGGTGTGTTACTGGCTGAACTCAAGAATTTACCTTGTAGACTCACTAGACTCGTTGTCCGAGACAGTTTTGTACACAACGGATTAAAGATGGTGGTGATTCCGAACCCCGATAATAAGCTGCAGTGACAGTTGTGTTGCTTTCTGCACTTGAACTCTGTGGTATTTATCCTACAGTGCTGTATAATGAAAGGTTTCTGGAAGTTTTAATGTTTGTCACCTGTACACGCGTGTTTTGGTCTTGTTCCCGTCTTGGTTGTTTCTGAGCTCAGCTGTAAGGGGTCCAGTGTAAACATATTAGGGCTTGTTTGGAGGCACCAGGATCCCCTTAATTTCCCTGGGTAGTAAATCCTGGCTTCAGGACATCAGGATTTTTTTTCCCATCTCTTCACCTGGCTTCGATGGGGTTTGCTGCCATGAGAATAATTCCCCATTCAACCAAATGGGCCCTTAGGCCTCGTTTGTTTGGAGGGGATTGAGGGGGTTTGATGAGGAAAAACCCCGCGGGGATCAAAACCCTTTACAATCCACCTCAGCTCATTTGTTTCGCATGGTTTACACGATCTATTCCCTTCCAATCCC
Source organism: Bromus sterilis (assembly GCA_950022295.1). Lineage (NCBI taxonomy): Eukaryota > Viridiplantae > Streptophyta > Magnoliopsida > Poales > Poaceae > Bromus > Bromus sterilis. The sequence continues at coordinate 337,688,113 of OX465597.1, forward strand.
CTTCGAATCTCTTCAAACCACATGTATTTCAAGCCCCATCACCATAGGTAGAAAACAGGGTTTCAAGGAAATTTGAGAGGATTGGGTGAAAGAAGGAAATTCATCAAATCCTCTGAAATCCTTTCTTCCCCAAACCTCCACGATCCACCTCTAACAAACAAGGCCTTAGGGGTAATTTTTCATAGCTGCATGCTTGAAGATGCGTCAGCTCAAGTATCTGAATTTATAGAGGGGCTCTAGATCCGATATATTGGCAAATCCTTTAGAATGATACAAACACAAGGCTGGATCCAAGTGTGTGTGTGTGTGTAAAATAACAAGTCAGAAACTGCGGGCTACTCAAGCGGCCGCCCAGTTTTATCAGAAGACAATATATATATATATATATATGTACACTATGTAAAAAGAGCAAAAGTAAAAAGCACATCCAAAAATCTTGTGTGTTGTGGGCTGTTGTTGCTCTAATTGCGACCACCAGGAGGCGGGCTCCGGTGTCCTCCGAGCACGTCCATGTACGTCTGCTTGAGGTTGGTCATGATGTTGGGCAGCTTCATGAGCCTCCCGTCGTCCTGCCCCTGGTCCGACATGGCCGACGACGGAGACCTGTCTTCGGACCTCCCGTCCGCGTCGCCGTTCCAGCCCATGAAGTCGAGCAGCGTCATGCTGTCGGCGCCGTCGGGAACCTGGGCTATCTCCGTCCCCGGCGGCGCGTCCCTCTTGGCCTTCTCCCTGGCCACGTTGTCGGCCACGATCACGTCCTCTATCCTGGACATGACGTTGAAGGCCAGGCTCTCCAGCACCCTGGAGTAGCTCTCCAGGAGAGCAAATCCAACGTCCTATGTATGCCCAAGGTAACAAGGTATTGTGCACCATGAGATCGAACACTTGAAGAATTGAATCAGTAGTTGTGTGGTTAATTTGAGGCAGGTACATACCCTGTTTTCTTGAATCTTTGCGATGTCGAGGGTGGACTGTGGGATGCCGGGGAACCTGTGCTTGATGATGAGCAGCAGCGTCTGCGCCCGCTCCTCGAACTGCTCCCTCTTCTCCTGGCTGACGGCGGAGCCCCAGGCGGACTTGCCGTCCTTGTTGTGCACCTTCCTGTTCCAGATGATGACGGACGCCTCGATGCGGTCCTTGAGCTCCATGATCTTGTGCTCCGACGTCAGGTCCACCGTCGACAGGAAGTCGTCCGGGTCGAACTCCACGTCCGTTATGATCCTGTACAGCGCGTCCCCAAGGCTCGCCCTCCCGTTCTGCATTCCATTTCCATATCATACTGTATCTATATATCCTTCTCATACATACCGTCGATCGTAATACTGGGTAGGTAGGTACCTTGGGCAGCGTCTCAAGGTAGGATTCTGGGATGGCCATCTCCATGAGGCAGTTGGCGTTGATGGCCATGGCCGCCTTGAGCACCTGGTTGACCAGCTCCTTCTGGTGGCAGATCCAGGCCCTGGACGCCGGCGGGAGGCCGTTGGGAGGCACCTTCACGATGGGTATCCACCATTTCTCGTCCGATATCTGGGACTCCTCCTTCTCCGTGTCGGAGCACGAGTCGCGCTTCACGTACCAAAACTCGTTGCGATCCTTGAACCCGTCCAGGTAATCCTACGTACAAAGCCAGCCGCAAAGAGAGAGTTTCTTTCATGCATCCAATTCCAATCCATACGCTGCTAGGGCTAGGAGGAGGACTTAATTTGTTGACTGACGACAAGATGCATGATGATGTTACTTACGAGAAGCATGGCGTCGATCTTGCGCAGTGCTGGCACGCCGGACTGCAGATCCCTTCGCTGCTGCGTGCCCATCACCTGCAACCAGCAGAGAAGAGAGGAAGGAAGGAGATTACCAGAGCCGGCACAAGGAAGAAGAAGAAGAAGAAGAAGTTGATGTACAATGAAAACAAAAGGGAGAACCGAACCTCCATTTCGACGCCGTTATCCAAGACTTGTTTCTTGGCGACGAACTCGACAATTTGATCCGACACGGAGAGGAGCCACCCCACTTCCTTCTTCCACCTTGCCTTCCTGTCGGCGGCCATGGGCTCCAACTTGCGTTGCTCGCCGAACACAGCAGCTGCATGCATGCCAACACATTCCATTTATTTCTTGCTTGGCAAATTGGCAATTCATGCATAATTGAGGAGACAATTCCAAGATGACAAGGACTGAATTTGGCAAGTACAGTAACTACGAGGTATCACCTGCGAGATTGGTGATGGCGTTGGACAGCGCCAGCGCGGACGGCACGCCTTTCCCGGACCCCGACATGTCCTCCCCGAGCAGCAGCTTGCCGAACTTCTCCTTGATCACTTCAATGTCTGCAATGCATGCAGTCGGCGACGACATGTCCATCGATCATGTGAGACGCAACCACGTACGTACGTACGTGCTTCCGGGTTCCTGCCGGCAACGGCAATGAATCGATGTATTCTTGACAAGCATGCACTTACCGGGAGGTCCTTGGGATTGCTCCTCGGCGGCGTGCTCGGAGCCGAGCACCGACCCGCCATTGGCCGCCATCGCGTGTTTGCTCTACCTAGCGTGACTTGAAAACGGCATATATGTTTCCATGACCTCACCTTGGCAAGGATTGGACGTACAAAAGTAGTAGTACATTATGATACCGGCGTACCTGTAAAGAAAGGGTGCAGCTTTCCTGGCCTCCAGTGCAAAGGCGAAGGCCTGGATTATGCGCGCGCAGAGGCAGAGCGATCGATGGATCGAGAGCAAAAGCGTGGGGAGAAATGAATGATCAGCCGCGAGAGGATGATTGGCGCGGGTCTTGGTTGCAGTCGACGGATTGGATCCCCTGCGCTGCCGTTGCCATGGTGGGAAGGAAGAAGAGGAGGGAAGAAGAGGCCCCGGTGGCCAGGGGGAAAATAGGGCCGGGAGTATAATTAGGGAGCGGCGCATGCTTTATTATTAGAAAGTGCATTCTTAGGCCTTCCCTCCCGTATTCAACGGTCCCGGAGCACAGGCCTCTCTCTCTCTCCCCCTCCTGCAACCTGAGCAAGTTTCTATCTTTTTTTTGCAACCTGAGCAAGTTTCTATCTGTGTCACCGGAAGAGAGAAAACAGAGTTAGGCTTTGCCTTCCTAGAATTGGATCTCAACTTGCCTAGGAGTACTGTCCTTGCTCATGTGGTTGTTCCAATCAATGTCTCGGTCTCTTATGATTGTGGTACCGTCGTCTTTCATTGAATTGCCTCTGTGTTTGGTGCTAGCCTCTTCATCAGGACCCTGATAGACGCCCTCCCATAAAATTGTATGCTGAAACCAGTTAAGCGCTATCATAAAAGTTTGTGATCACGTGAACAAAGGAGTTTTTCGAGCAATGCCTTGTCATGCGTAATAAAACATCGTTAATGTTCGAATCTGGTAGGTCCAATTTATTTTTCATTGTTTTTTTCAAATCTTTCGGTCGAAAGGGGTTTATTTGAACAAACAACTTATTTTGCCGCAATTTCAATTTTTTTATTAATACATAATCCAAAAGGGGCTGCCACCACGTTTCACCACGACACATCAGAGGATAAGTCACTTGTCCGGCGATTACAGACGCAATTACAAGTTTACAACCCACGTCCCATCTAGGGTTTTTGAAGTCCAACAGCACCGCCGCTCATCGATGTCCACCACGCCTCCTTCCCCCATCCCATCCCACCAGCCTTCTGTGAGGTTCGAGGGCGCACAGTCGTGTACACCAAGACTCTTCTCGGTGCCATGGTCATTTGATCTCCTAGTGGATTAGGTGGTGTGATGGGGGGCATTGAAGGGATGTTGAGGCATATGAACCTATCAAAGACTGAGAAGAAGGGGTGAAGGTGGGGTGGAGAAGGGCGGCGAGAAAGGAGAGTGAAATGCCAAAGGCGATCAGGGAAACTGGTGTCTAATAGGCCAGGTTATGTGGACGAGATGGTTGTTGCATTGGATAGGGTTTGATGCCTGATGAAGAGGCTGGTGGTAAAGGAGATTGGGGACAATAAATTTGTGTTCCTGTTCCATCAAGGACTAGGGCATAGGAAAGCAACCGAAGGACATGGATAGGAAAAAGGTGCTGATTGAAGAGGATTTTGACCCGAAGAAGACTCTATATGGGTGAGGATTTATAACATACCTCTAGGGATGATGTGCAAGGATCTAGGGGATGATATGGTGGATCAAATAAGGGAGTTGATGAAGTTGGATGGATCAGCTATAGGGAAATGCATACGAATGAAGGTGCACATTCAAGTTGGGGGAACCTTTGATGATTGGACTCACATTCAACCTAGAAGATGGAAACAATGAAGGAGACACAACATAAGAGGAGGGGGATTTGCTGATGAGAACATGAAGAAAATCAAGAGAAGAAAAAGAAGGACAACGAGATGTGGTGTTACTTTGAATATGAGCATCTACTGGACTTATGCTACATATGTGGAACAATGGGGCATGCAGATCATGAATGCAGGACCAAGCTAGAGAAGTGAGAGGCGGCACAGTTTGGAAAATGGTTCAAGTATGTCCCAGAAAAATAGCAAGGAAGAGTGGAGGGGAGAATGAGTTGGGGAGAAAGCTATAGTGGCAATGCAAGGCGATGATATGGGTGGTCGGGGGAGAACACACGATCATGAAGTGATGGACCGAGTTGGAGGAAATCACAACAAATCTTGACGGATAAAAGAAGAGGAGGAAGTATTGGAGAAGGCGAGGAATTTACCGCCCCCTAATGATTATAAATTACTCAAACAATAATAAGAAACGACTAGACTTTAATAAAGAAAACAAGGAGAAATGAGCTAGTGTTAAACGTGTAGAGGGATGTGGGACAAGTACAAAAGCAAATGAAGAGAGGGTTAAAATGGGATGTCTGGTGATGGGGTCAAGGATGTACAACATGATAGGAAGGTAGTGGAGGTAGAGAAGAATAAAATTGGTGCCCAGAACTAGGTAGAAGAGAAAAAGGAGGAGGAGAACCAAGTAGAGAGAGACAATGTAGTGAGACGGATGTGGAGGAGGGAGGAGATTGTATTGGAGATATGCCCTAGAGGCAAATAAACAAAGGTGTTTATATTGTCATATCTCAATAGTTTATAATAAGTTCTATATTATGATATAACTGTATTAAGCGGAAACATTAATACACGTGTAGTATGTAAACAAACCAGGTCCCCACTAAAGTCTAGTAAACTAGTTCATTGGTCAAATGATGACCAAAGTTTCCTGATCATGGGACATTTATGTCCATTGACAATGAAGTCATGTCATTAGGAGAACGATGTGATGGACACATAAAGGTGCAACTCCGGTATTTCACACCGTAATAGAGTGATCATAAAGGTGCAACTCCGGTATTTCAAAGGGATACATTGAGGAGTATATATCGAGATCGGGATTTGTCCATCCGCGTGATTGATAGATACTCCGGGCCCACTCGGCGAGATTGCATCTATGAAGCTTGCAAGCATGTGACTAGGTCACGGGGATGCAACATCACGGAACGAGTAAATATGTTCGTCGGTAATGAGATTGAACTAGGCATCAGGATACCGAAGATCAAACCTCAGAGAAACTAAGTATCATTGCGAAAAAGGGATTAGGGCTCGACGTTTAAGGTTCAAACGAGGAAGTTAATTCGTTGAAAGCACACAGGCCATCATGAGTTTTTAGATCTCGCTATTGGTCATTGATCGAAGAAGTTTCTCGATCATGTCTGGAGCATTCCCGAACCATAGGATGCCACTTAAGGGTATACGACGCTTAGGGATAGAGTCGGGGTCATCAGAGAATTAAGAGAGAACATAGAAAATGTTTCAGAGAGGTATCGGAGAATTTCTAAGGCTACTAAAATATTTAAAAAAATATTTAAAAATATTTTTGTATTTAATTAATGAATTAAATATGCCAACAGTGACAAGTTTAAATTTGGCAATATACCGTGTGTTATGTCGTGTTTGTTCTACCAAGCACCATTTCATATTGCATATTTCTTTTAGGACGAACGACATCTCGTTTTTACGGGCATGAAATATGCCGCATCTGCTAGAGTTTCTCTAATGGTGATGCGGTCCATTTGTACTTCACACAACCAACAGACAAATGGTATACATGAGATTAACCCAATCGTTTCTCTTCGCGTGACTAAAAAGTGTTAGCTTGCTGGACATTCCCAAACATCATACGAAGATCCTTCCTGGTCATGAGTGGAGGCCACTGAAACCCGATGATTTCAAGTTCGACTCTAGTGGAACCTTTAGCTCTGAGAATGGAGTGGGAGGTGCACATGGTAGAACATGATTCGTTGTTTCCTTCTTAGATGGGTGGAGTAAGCTATATCCCGGGGTGTCTGATCCACTCATCATGGAAGTTTTATCACTTCATGATGGTGTTAAGTTTGTACATCTTCGAGGCTTCAAACATGTGACAATGGAAACCACGGAGATGTGCAAACGTAACATCTACACGATGACCTCGCAACAAAAAGCGGACCAGAGCAAGGTGAACTGGAAGGCGACAACACTCTTCTTATTTCATGTCGGTGCCGCTGCTGGTTCCCTCTCCCTCCATCGGCGGCTTCGACGGCGGGGGGGGGGGGGGAGGAGAACATCATATCTTTGTTTCAGTTGTGTTCACATTAGGGTTAGGATTAAGGGAGATGCTACCGAGGTTGTGGCGGTGGTCTCGCGTCTGAATATCTCCAGTCTTCATATGTGGTTCCACTACTGGAATTCACAAGTTTGCCATGTGCCAGGGCCTTTGCCGTCTGTTTTTCGTCGGGGCAGACGGCAAAGTAGGTTTATGCCGTCTGCTTCCAGGGATACAGACGGCAAACCAGGGACATACGGCAACCCCGCCGTTAACGGCCTGACGGAGCCGGCTGGCAAAGCTTCGCCGTCAAGCTTCTCTGCCGTCTGTTTCCAATTCCAGCGGACGACAAAGAGCTTTGCCGTCCGTCGATATACAACAGACGGCAAAGCACCTCTTTGCCGATGAAATGGCTGACGGGTGCTTTACCGTGCGGGGGCAGACGGCAAAGGGCTTTGCCGTCGGCCATACAGGTGTTTGCCGTCCGCCATGGCAGACGGCAAACAGGCGAATTCCAGTAGTGTTCGAAGCTCTTGTCTTCGTCTAGGATCCAACGAAGTTGGGGATTTTCATATATCTAGTTGAGATTGCGGGCTATGGTGTTTGGAGGTCAATTGACAATGGTCAAAGTCCTTGGACTATTGGTGGTTTTTTGAAGATGGGATTTCTTGTTCCTTCTGGTTCGTATGATTCACTAATGTTGTTTATACTTTTTCTTTGTGTTGTTGTTGGAGAGATGTCTTCCTTTGCTTGGATGGTTAGCCCCGCGGCGGCACCGGAACCGGATCCTAGTTCTCTTCCATCCGGAAGGGGCACATATGACGGTACTTAAAACCACGTATGGTGAAGGCTGGTGCAGGCTTATTCGATGCACAAATTGTTCTTATCTTTTTAGCGCCGGTGCAAAGAAAAGGTGAGGCAATATAACGTTGATGATGCCACAGTTGCAGATAATGTCGTGCGTGGGTCTTGTTGTTGATTCTTTTATTGCAGAAGTCTTTTGCAAGGTTTATGAGTGATAACACATAGCTTGCAAATAATGTCGTGTGTGGGTCTTGTTGTTGATTCTTTTATTGCAGAAGTCTTTTGCAAGGTTTATGAGTGATAACACATAGCTTTAAAAATCTTCGTATTTTATTTGCTTGTTTTACGATGTTCTTTGTTATTTTGTTTAAGCATGCTTGTACGGATCTAAGATTTTCTATTATTTCGTAGTATAAATACAAGCATACTTTTATGAAGAAAAAACTACTGCATGATGACATCCGGGTGTTGCACAGTTCGACTGGTGAAAATAAAGCACCCGGAGGTTAATCAATTGAACTCAACCGGTTTAAGTGCTCATATATTGTCCATACTAAAAAGTGTGCACAATCCGACCTTAGCTCAGTTGGTAAAGCGGAGGATTGTAGTATTCGCAGATCAATCCTTAGGTCACTGATTCGAATCCGGTAGGTCGGATATAAATTTTTGTTAAATTTTCCATATCTTTCAGGCAAAAAGGATATTTCGGGCCAAGAAAACTTACTGATTCGGCATCACTAATACACTCAATTAATTCAAAAAAATAAAAGACTACTGATATACGAGCAATGATGGTTTTCGTAGGTTTGCTCCTGGTATACAAACAACTCAAGCGGATATGGAGTACTCCCGTTCCTTGATACATATTGAAAAAAATTACATCAGGTTTAAACGAGATTTACATCTAACTAATTAACGTGTGAAAATCTTTCCTACTTAAAAAGAACGTAATGTTCTGTCGTCCATTTCATCCTTCGTCCAACCTTCTATCGTACTAGGAATCCGGTAGGTCGGATATAAATTTTTGTTAAATTTTCCATATCTTTCAGGCAAAAAGGATATTTCGGGCCAAGAAAACTTACTGATTCGGCATCACTAATACACTCAATTAATTCAAAAAAAATAAAAGACTACTGATATACGAGCAATGATGGTTTTCGTAGGTTTGCTCCTGGTATACAAACAACTCAAGCGGATATGGAGTACTCCCGTTCCTTGATACATATTGAAAAAAATTACATCAGGTTTAAACGAGATTTACATCTAACTAATTAACGTGTGAAAATCTTTCCTACTTAAAAAGAACGTAATGTTCTGTCGTCCATTTCATCCTTCGTCCAACCTTCTATCGTACTAGGAACCAGACGATCCATCCCAGCCCTCCACATCGCACCTCGTCAAGCCAACCATGGAACCAATCTGGGTCGTGGCGGCTGCAGCTGCTACCGGCGCCGTCCACCCGCAACACCTCTCCTGCCTCTACTCTACCGTGGCAGCCCCACTTTTCCACCACCTCCACCTCAAGTACGCGTTGAACGATCGTGGAGTGCGTCAGCAAGGAAGGTGAAGGGATAAGCAGCACATAGCCGTCTTACAAGCGGAGGTCGGCATCGAAGAAGACGTGGGACGGGGCGGAGGATACAACGAGGAGGAGGAGGAAAAGGAGAGGTGGAGGAGGGAGGTTGGACTTCCGCGTTAGAGGAGACAGGAGAGATGTAGGGGATGGGCGGTGCCGGTGGCATACTTGCGGAGGTCCGCATCGGAGGAGATGAGGTAGGGGCGGAGAGACACTGGAAGGAGGCAGAGGACCTCTAGATAAACTTGGTTGCGTGTATTCAAATTGTTTTCTCAACATTATCTCTGATCTTCGGCAGAAATAAAATTCACGCACGCAGTGTACATTGCTTATCGATCTCCTTTGAATCCACGCAGCAGATTATTTTCAACTGTAAGATCTTGCGCCTCAGATCTTTCAACTGTAAGATTACTATTCATTCGGTTGATGAGGCGCAAGACATGTCATGTGGCATTTGAATGTGCTCTTGAGTCGAATCCAAATATGGTTAGGGATCCTAATTTAATGTTGTATTTACCTACTTGATCCATAATACAAATATTATTTAGTAATCTGACTTAATAATGCTCATGTTTTGCTAGGCGAGGAGGTTGTTGGCTTGCTGCATCAAAACTTACAATTTATGATAGTATAACGCAGATATGTGATGTTGGGCAATGGCTGAAACGGGTATGTATTTCTCGTTTTCATATTCTGAAATCCATAATTTGGAGAAGATTTTATTGCTTCAGCTTTTTGTTTTTGTGGAGCAGTTACTTCTCCATTTAGAGAATCTGACAGCTTGCATGGATTTCTCAGGTAGCGCAGCAATATGTAACAATACTTATCTTCTTTGTTTTACATTTGTTCATCTTGCATATTGAAACTGAAAAGCTTCTAGCCAATTAGGACAAGCATATGCTGCAGTCTCATTTCTAGAATAACTGGTTTACGATCTATGAATTGTTAGTTCAGTTTTACAATTAATGCCACTGTTAATGCATATAACATTAATAAATAGGTTTTTTTTTGGAAAAGGAAGCGTACCCCCGGCCTCTGCATCAATCGATGCACACAGCCATTTTATTAAGAAAAATATCAAGTTTAAGGTAAGTTTAACAGAGACCACATGTCTCCATTCTCGCGCAGGAGAGGAAAATCCACTACAACCAGCGATAAATAGGAAAAGATGACTAAACACCTATCTTATTAACAGACCGCCATCCAAACCGGTTGTAGGTATCTCGTGCAACCGTCTCCCATCGGTTGCACCCAGTATCCAAATGCTCCCTGGCCTCCGCACTGCTCAGTAAGGACCACATACGGATCCAGGCCGACGCCCTGAAGATAACCTGCAAAAAATTGGTAATGTTCTTACGGTTAAATACAATATTATTTCGACAGTTCCAAATGGCCCAAAGTAACGCACATACTCCGACGCGAATACGTGTTGTTTTCTTTGGCTCAATCCCATTCAACCAAGAGCTAAACAGAGTATCTAAGTTAACGGGAGGACTAATATTAAAGGACACTTGTATTGTACGCCACAATAACCTGGCTAATGGGCATTTGAGAAAAAGATGTTGAATCGATTCATCCTGATCACAAAAACAACATCGTTGACTCCCGACCCAATTACGCTTTGCCAAGTTGTCCTTGGTCAGAATGACTCCCTTGTGAAAAAACCACATGAAAACCTTTATTTTTAATGGGACTTTGATATTCCAAATATGAGGTGACTTAGGAAGGGAACCATTATTAATCAAATCCACATACATTGATTTGACGGAAAATACTCCTGAGACCGAAAGTTTCCAGTTCAGTGTATCCGGCCCATCAGATAGGTTGACGTCCATCAACCGACGCATGAGATGTTGCCAGTCATTCCACCTTTGACCTACCAGTGTTCGCCTGAACTGGATGTTTAAAGGAACAGATCCAAGAATTGTACTGACGAGCGCTTCTTTACGTTGTACAATATTATAAAGTCTCGGATATTGCAAGGCTAACGGTGTCCCCCCCAGCCACGGATCTTCCCAAAATCTTGTAGTATTACCATTCCCAACGACAAAATTACTCCTGTTAAAGAAGGTTGCCTTTGATCGCATTAGGCCCTTCCAAAAAGGAGAATCGTACGGTTGTGCCGTAACCTGGGCAAGAGTTTTAGAGTGTAGATACTTGTTTCGCAATAATTGTAACCACGCCCCTTCCTCCTCAACCGACATCCTATATAGCCACTTACTAAGTAGGCATATATTTTTAACTTGGAGGTTCTCAATCCCCAAACCTCCTTGGTCCTTTGGTCTACAAAGAATGTCCCACTTAGCAAGTCTATACTTAGATTTATTTTCATCACTCTGCCAAAAGAATCTAGATCGATAGAAATCCAACCTTTTTCGTACCCCCACTGGTACTTCAAAGAAGGACAACATGAACATCGGCATGCTTGTAAGCACGGAATTAATTAGAATTAGCCGACCCCCATAGGACATAAGTTCTCCTTTCCAACAGCTTAGCTTCTTTTCAAATCTATCTTCTATGCATTTCCATTCCTTGTTTGTTAACTTACGGTGATGAATTGGGATACCGAGATAACTAAACGGAAGTGAACCAAGACCACACCCAAACAACTGCTGATAATTATCGTGGGCATCTTTGGCGCGTCCAAAGAAAAAAAGTTCACTTTTATTAAAATTGATTTTCAAACCAGACAGTTGTTCAAAAAGACAGAGCACCAGCTTCATGTTTCTGGCCTTTGCCATATCATGCTCCATGAAAATGATGGTATCATCAGCATATTGTAGTATGGAAACACCTCCATCAACAAGGTGAGGGATTAGGCCCCCAACTTTCCCATCCTCTTTCGCTCTACCAATAAGCACAGCCAACATATCTGCCACAACATTGAACAAGATAGGTGACATAGGGTCACCCTGGCTCAGTCCCTTTTGCGTTTGAAAATAATGTCCAATGTCATCATTAACTTTGATCCCTACGCTACCTCCATGCACAAATGATTCTACCTGCTTCCTCCAAGCCGGAATAAAACCTTTCATACAAAGAACTTGTTGCAGGAAAGACCACTTAACTTTATCATAAGCCTTCTCGAAATCCAATTTTAGGATAACCCCATCGAGTTTCTTAGAATGAATTTCATGCAAAGTTTCATGTAGTATGACTACTCCCTCTAGAATGTGTCGTCCAGGCATGAAAGCCGTTTGCGTTGGCTGAACCACAGAATGCGCTATCTGTGTGAGGCGATTAGTACCCACTTTGGTAAAAATCTTAAAGCTAACATTAAGCAAACATATCGGTCGAAATTGCTCAATGCGAACCGCCTCCTCCTTTTTTGGTAACAACGTAATTGTCCCAAAGTTCAGTTTGAATAAGTTAAGCTGGCCATCATAGAGATCTTGGAACAATGGCAAAAGATCGCCTTTAATGATATCCCAACATTTATTATAGAATTATGCGGGGAAACCATCCGGGCCAGGAGACTTATTATTCTTCATTTGAGCAATTGCCTCAAAAACCTCCTTCTCGGAGAAAGGCGCCATGAGAAACTCATTCTCATCAGCACTTAATTGAGGAATATCACTCACCAAACTCTCGTCAAGAGAGATGGAGTCATTCATCGGCGCTCCAAAGAGCTTTTTATAGAAATTTGAGATATACAATTTGAGGTTCTCATGCCCTACAATTGTACCCTCATCTTGTTCAAGTTGGAGAATTTTCTTTTTCCTATGTTTTCCATTCGAAATCATATGGAAAAACTGGGTATTATTATCCCCCTGAACCACTTGTCGTACTTTTGCTCTTCGCGCCCATTTCATCTCCTCGTCTCTGAGAAGCTTTGCCAACTTCATTTCTGCTTCGCTCTTGGCAATACTGTCAGCCACATCAAGAATGTTGGCTTCAGCTTTTATATCAAGTTCGGTAATGAGATTGAGAAGCCGCTCTTTTTCTGCTTTATAGATGCCGCTCTCATTTTTAGCCCATCCCCTAAGAAATTGCCTCAGATGTCTAATCTTATATTGCCAACGCTCCAAATTAGAATCACCTCGGCTCTCCGCAGCCCACTCCCTAGCTATCAAATCTAGGAAGCCCTCCCTTTCGAACCACGAAGGTTCAAAAGAGAAAATATTCTTGTTACCGATGTGAGTCGCATCACCGGAATCAAGAAGAAGAGGTGTATGATCAGACAACCCCCTTGGTAATGCACGCACTGTCACCAAAGGGAACTTCATCTCCCAATCCACACTCGTAAGAACTCGATCAAGTTTCTTATAAGTTGGATTCTCCAAGTTATTCACCCAAGTGTATTGTCTGCCTGAGAGATCAATCTCTCTCAGATCCAAGCTCTCAATGATGGCATTAAACATAAAAGACCATCGCCCATCAAAATTATCCTTATTCTTCTCAGCTCTTCGTCGAATAATGTTGAAGTCTCCACCAACCAAGATAGGGAGTCGTTCATCATCCCCGCATATCCTCACAAGATCAGCCAAAAAGTCTGGTTTAAGCTCAGGTTGTGCCGCTCCATAAACAACCACCAGAGCCCACCTAAAGCCATCAGATTTCGATCGCAGATGAAATTTGACAGTAAAATCACCCATAATAACCTTGGTGACCTCAAGGGATTCGCACTTAACCCCCAATAAGATCCCGCCAGATCTACCCCTTGGTGGGAGACAATGCCAATCAAAGTCTAGACCACCAGAAATTGTGCTTGGAAATTGTGACGTGAAATTATCTCGACCTGTCTCGAACAACGCAATAAAGTCGAGTTTAAACTCTCCAGACGTTTCTGCCAGAAACCTACGTTTAGCCAAGTCCGCAAGACCTCTGCTATTCCAGAAAATCCCTCTCATGATTCATCATGGAATTTATGTTTAAATTTGATCCTCGCACTTCGGTGCGCAGCAGAAATATCATAAACCTTTTTATTCCGCCTGCGTTTGGGCTTCGCTAGCCCCAAATCCAAGTCCACATGACTAATGTAAGTATCCGTTAGTATTGGATGTTCATGAGATAGGTGTGTTTATTGTACAAAGAATGATGTTCATGAGATGTGCACTTTGGTTTTTCAACTTGATTTACTTTTGTTGATTGGATGAGGGCATGACCTCTTTCTTGACCATTAATTATTGTGTTGTGTTTACTGATCTGTAGAGAAGGTGGGGATGAAGAAGAAGATAATAGCAGGCATGTTGTCGAACAACGGTAGTAATATTCAGTATGAGTTTTGCTTAAAGGTAGTGATGTTCAGTATAGTATTATGTTTAAGAAGACTCGACAACTGTCAATGGGAAAACAAAAGAAGAGTTATATGAATGAAAAGATGTTATGTTCAAAACGCATTTTTCAATTCGATAATTATTTGATTAGTGTTTTCTGTTACTCCGTAGCAACGCACGGGCATTCAACTAGTCTATAAAAATTGTCTAGATGAGTGATGCAATACGATACATCCTATATTTTAGATTTTTTTTCAAAAATTTATACACCTTACATCTAGGAACGGAGGGAGTATTATTTTTTGTTGTTTGAATTTTCCATATCAATTAATCTGAAAAAGGAACATCATGCTTGAAAATCAATTCCACGATTCAACAACATATTCAGAGATTCAGACTATACAAGCGAACTGCAATGCAAAGCTTTCCTTGAACCACATCTTACATTTTTCTTTTGGGGGGGGTCTTATCACATCGATGCATTTCCTGTTGATACTACTACCAGCTAGCTGCCGCCCCGTGATCATCAAGGTCACAGTCACACATGTTAAATTAGGCGCGCAGCAGAGCAGGAGCAGATGAGCAGGGCAGCGGTCGTTCCTCCGCCATGCCTTTGAAGACGAGGAACCTGAGCGACTCGAGCTTGAAGTAGATGAAGCTCCCCTTGCTGTGCGTGAAGTAGCAGCCGAAGCTGCATCCCACCACGCACTGCCATCCCGGGCCGTGGATGGTGTCGAACTCCTGCGCCCATCCCAAAATCAGATCCAAATCCAATCATTCAGCAGTTGTAAATAGATTTGGGGGTGGATTGGATCACTGACCTTCTTGATGTGAGCGGCGATGCTCCGGCAGTCGAGGACGTCGAAGCGGTCGAGGGCCCTGGACGCCGCCGACGTCGCCTGCAGCTGCATCTTGGCCGGCATGTCGGTGTCCTCCACCGTCGCCTTCCCTTCCAGCATTTTGTGAGCTCCTCTCCTCTCCTTCCCTTTTCCTGAATGATTGGTTCAGTTCAGGACAAAGTCCGGCCGGGTAGCGAGATGGTGCGAGCAGCTTCGCCCTTTTGTAGGCGGATAGGCACTACGGGTTTCACGCTCACGCGTCCACGTCAACGTGACGTGCTAACGAGATTCAGAACAAAACAAGAGGGGAAAAAAGCTTGACGTGCTAACGACCACCTCGATTGAGCCAGCGGCGAGTTCCCGGATAGAGCGCTTGAAGCACAGGTTTCCCGAGTGATTTTGGAACTGGAGAATCTGTTTGAATTTAAAATGGTTGGCGTTGCAGGGTCACGTTCGTTTTGGTTGGAAGAGGTTGAAGAGCACGTTGGGAGATATATCCATCAGATGGGTTAATTAGTGAGCACTCCACGTAAGCGGGGATGCTGAAAAGTCTCCCACACGATCAGATCTCCATGTATGTATAGTGTATACACAGAGTACTACGAACAATAACTGCACTTTTTCATAGTAGTACTATATAAGTACAGTATTATACTGTTAAAACGTGTGTGGATTACGGTGACTTTGTTTTTGAGTCCATCCTCGTGGTCCAGTCATCTATGTATTCCTGGATCGGAACAAACAGAAACGGATGGGATAAGCGAGCAGCTCCATGGGAAAGGGAAGAACCCTTGCTAATTTGATCCGGAGATAATATATTTTTCTGAAAGCTACAGCCCAGTTGGAATAGTTTATGCTAATCGTCGGGTGGTGCAGGTCTCCTGCGGTCCAGCCATGGTGTGTCTACCGGAACGGGATCCATCATTAAGAAGTTAGAGAAGCTATAGCATCCTATTTTATTTTTTTGATACATGTGATTAAGGTTGAAATAATTCAAATTTATTTTATAAATTACAGATCTACTGTGTATATTTATAGTAATTACATACAATCAAATTGATGGTGAAATAAAATTAATTTTAAATTATCTATATCCATAGTAAATATCAACAGTAAATAATCTACTCCGTACTAACTTTCCTTCTTCATTTTACACTACGGTAGCACTATAGCATCGTGACTTTCCTTCTCAATGTTACAGGATTCATCTCCTGGTCTACCATCACTATACAGCCAAGGTGGCACTAACATACATTCAGTCAATCAATTAGTCCCTTTTTAATTGGATTATCCAATTATTCATGAAGAAATACCGTTCATGGTTCATCCACTTTTGACAGGAACCCATAAGACTTGCTTTTCCCTAAAAAATCTATTTGCGGATAGAATTTGTCAAGAAATGTTGTTTCAACATCATCCTTTTCTGTTATACAGTGTATTTTAGGTAGAACACCGATAACTATAAAACACTTTTCACATAAAGAAAAGGTTTAATTTCTACCTACAATCTATGGTATGTTAATGGGAGCTAATGATTCAATTTTTCACCACGCTCGATTCACTACATCCACGCCTAGTCATTGACGCCGCATTGCAGCCACACCTCGCCGGGACTCAACCAAAAATGGTAAAAAAATGGGGCTTACTATTCTCACACCCCTCCTACCTTAGCTCTCCTCAGTTTATCCCCTGCCTTGTAACGCTGGTCACCTTTTCCCTCTCTCCTCTACTAGTTGCTCACAGAGGCCCAACGGCGCACTACCGTCCAGTCAAGGCTTTGATCGTTACGTCCTGGCCATGGGGGGCGCGTGATGTCCTGTCAGGTGGGGTTGGGCCCACTTATGACATGTGGGATATATAAGCCAGGTTCTTTAGTGTAAGGATCCCCAATTAGTTATGAATTATTGATATGAAAACTCTCTATGAAGTACAAGTGCTACTTTGAAGCACAAGTGTGGATCTTTTAAAAAAGGAATAGTAGTGTTGCCCCATTCTCCCTTTTTTTGCTTTTTTGTATTTTTGTGGCCTCATTGGTTGTTTCTATTAAATCTCTCATTTGCCCTTTTTGGGATCTTTTATTTGTGTTCTCTTTTGGGATCTTTTTCTCACTTTAAGGGGGACACTCTATATATATACGAAGATGAACATGATCAACACACTTTTACAAGGTACTCATAATAAAACTGAAACTATATATAGGAAGATTTGATGAGGCTTATGTATGACAGAGCGTATCATGCTAAGGATTTGGATGCATCGGCAAAGTTTGCACCAACTCTCGAGATGAGAAAGGGAAATGCACGGTACTGAAGAGGCTAGCAAAATATAGGTTGGTCTAAGTTCCAACAATTGAATACTCACATTAGTCAAAGGAACTCATTCACTTATTAGTTTATTACCGGTAAATCTCTATCTAGTCAAGAGATTCACAAAGAGTTAAGTACCCTAAGAAGAGTGTTTGGGGGTTTGGTTATCTTTTCGCATCCTCGACCCATGATACGTGAGGGTACTCTCTTACAACCTCGAAAATATTGATGATCTTGTTAGTAGCTAGAGTTCTCAACTAATTTTTGTAGTTTTTGAAAATAAGCACGTTGAGCCAAAATACGACAACTATCACTAATAGGCTTGAGCTCTTAACACACAAAAGTTCAAACATTACTTATATCAACACCTCAAAATTATTGAAGTTAGTACTACAATCAACTTAACAATCTTTATTACCTACTAAAAGTAAGATACACACCTAGTGCAACAAGGCCATCTCTCTTAACAAGATAAACATGACACTTAAGAGAATTCTAGAAATTTTAATTCTTAGCTCTTAAAGATAAATAAACATAAAGAACAAGAGCTAAACATGGCAGCATCTAGAAATAAAATTGAACACTCAAAAACATAAAAGTGAAACTATGAGCATTCTAGGCAAAGGTGGAGCGTGTTTCTCTCCCAAAAAGGGCATGCTAGGGTCCAAATTGTTATGACCGGCATACAAAACTAAATTAAACTGAAAACTAAAGAGCAAGAAGCTCCAAGCAAAGCACATAACATGTGAAGCAATAAAAATATAGAGCTAGGAACGACGAACTCACACATTGTTGATGGAGAACGGGATGCACAGGGGCATCCCCGAGCTTAGACGCTTGAGTCTCCTTGGCTATTTCTTGGGAGTGCCGGGGACATCCCCAAGCTCTAGATTTTGGCACTCCTATATCCTCTTGGATCATCTCCCTTAGTAACGCTTGAAAACTTCCTTCGCACAAAACTTCTCATAAACTAGTTAGAGAAGTTAGTGCCAATAAATAATAAAGTTTCACTTGGGTGAACACATTGAAACACTTAAATTAAACATTAGCTATTGTTCCCCAACTTTGTTTAAGGCTATTGCAAACAAAAACCATGAACACATTTCCGAAAAGATGAAAAAGCATAACGAGGCAGAAATCTGGGAAAACAAAACAACATGTGGAACTTGAATTATTGGAGGCACTTCTGTAGCTCAAATCAAAAACCTCAAAACTAATTAAAGGTGGCCAATTATATAGGCATGCTGTGTAAAAACTTCAGATCAAAAATATGATCTGGTGATTTTTGAAGATTTTTTAAATTAAGCAAACATAATCTGTTTTCTGAATGACATGACACAACTTTTGTATTTTCCATCATTAGAGGCTAAAATTTGGCATAAAACTTTAAAATAAAGATACAATGGTGTTGCTACAGTAGTAAAAACACGAAGACACTAAAACTGAAAGTAAAAACATTTTGGTTTGCCGGCCAATGAGCGCTTTTTAATGCCTTTGAGCTATGCATGAAGCACAAGATCAAGTTTTATCAAAAGCATAGCTAGCCCGTATAATGGACTCAAAAGATAACTTCATCTTCTTTCTAGGTAAATTTTCCATGCCCTTCTTGAGGGGAAATTGTAATCTTATAATCCCTTCTTTCTTGTCAATGATTGCACCAACGGTGCGAAGAAAAGGTCTTCCCAAATAATTGGACATGAAGGATCACATTCAATGTCCATAACAAGAAAATCAACGGGAACATAAGTATCATTGAAAACAATAAGAACATCATGAATTCTTCCTATAGGTTTCTTAATGGAAGAATCAACAAGTCGAACACCCAAAGAGCAAGGAACAATAGATTTTAATTCAAGCACATCATAAAGTCTTTTTGACATAACGGAGGCACTAGCTCCAAGATCACATAAAGAATGGCACACAAAATTGTCGTGGGGCACGCGGCACCGCCCCGGAAGGTCCTTCCGGAAGGGCTTCTCCTAGAAGGGCGCGGCCCCAGAGGCCGCGCGGAGGGTTTCGAGGAGCATGCTGGGCTAGTGAACGGAGGTTGATGTTGGGGTTGAAATGATAGTGGAGTTGATGAAACAATGCGAACGAATATAGTGATTTACACAGGTTCGGGCCGCTTCGGAGCGTAAGACCCTACTCCGGCATGTCTGATCTTTCTTGTGGATGGTGGAGCAGAATACAACACAAGGTACTCTCGGGGGGAGTATGCCCTACACTACACTCCATTCTCCTAGCTGTGTGAATGCTTGCTCGTGTCCCGAGAGGGGGCTCCTAAGCTTTCCTATTCTACCGAGAAGCTCGAGGGCGAACTTCTCCTCCTCTTCCTTGTGAGGGATTTTTTCCTCTCTGGCCCGATCCGTCTCTGAGGTGGTTGACGTATCCCTTTTATATCTTAAGGGGATCGCTACAGGATCACTGATGGCTACAGTGATAGTCATTATCTTACTCTCCTTCGTGCGGACGCGGAGGGTCCTGATGTCTTCCGAGAAGGTCCAGCAACGCCATGGGGAAGACTGGCTCATGCACACACTGAGTAGCCGCGTGGGCTTGCGCCAAGTGTCGGTGTCCTCCTGTCATGTGGTGCATGTTGTCTTCTAGTGCGTTAAATGCACTTCTTGCTTGATCGGGCGGTGGAAGCAGCTGGGGTCCCACCATGAGGAAGGCTGGACGAGATATTCTCCTAGAGCGTGGTACGAGTATACGACGCTCCAGTATCCGGTATCTTCATGCCGGAATTCTTCTGGTTGTGAGACTCTGTAGTTGAAGCACTGGTGCCTTGCTGCTCCTTTCCTCGACGTCACCTTGCGTATCGAGGCCCTGGGGGTGATCTTACTTGGATTCTCCTTCTGGCCGTCCTTGCCGGAACGCAAGGGGAAGGAGCCCCTTGACTTCTTCTAAGCAATCCGGGAGGTGAGACCGGTATGCAGGGAGATAGTACATCCCGGTTCCCGGTTACCGATAGTAGCCCCCGGGCTCCGATCCGATGGAGTACTCCTGGAATCGGAGCTGAGTCTTCCGAGAAGGCCTAGTAATCTGCGCATCGGTTGTCACGTCACGGGGACAGTGTTGGCCTTGCCACGTGCCGCGACGCTAGTTGGATTTGACGGGTGATGATGATGATATCCTGCAAAATATGGTAAGACTGGAGGCAATGCAGTATGAGGCCCATGTAATTAATTCACTTGCGATGACATAGAAAATTACTCCCCTGCGGCAGCCTTGGGATTATTTAAGCGAGGGGGCGAGAAAATAAGGAGGCAACTCTCCTTCCCCATTCCCGACCTCCGCTTCTGGTTACTCTGCCCCATGGTGCCTCAGACGCACTCCAACACCTTGGATGTGTCAGCCTAGGCAATGTTGGGAGTGCGCGGCGGGGCCACGAGTCGTAGAGGTGGCACGGCCAGGTGAGGGGCCTTTTCGGCCTCCGGTAGCCACGAACAAGGTCGAGGCTGAGCGCCTCCTTCTTTGGCTCTGACGAGGGCGCACACAGGGGTCGTGGCCCACGAGTTCTTCATGGCGGTGATCGAACCCTTGTGCGGCTGGCTCCGGCTATCTGATGTGTTTATGCAGGCAATGGCGGGGCGCAAACCTCAAGGCTTGTGGCTCCGGATGGAGGGCTACCACTATGGTTCAGCATGGGTGGGCACGTCCTTCAGAGGAGACGGGGCCATGTACTTGGACCAGGGGTGGCCCACATTCGTCCGTTGGATAAAAATCCGGCAGTTCCAGGCCATCCTATTCCAGTTTGATGGCCAAGAGATTCTGTGGCTGAAGGTCTTCCAGCCATGGGGGGCCACGCAGAATTGAAAGTGCAATCTTGCCCTTAAGCATATTTTGTTGTGTGATGACAATATACATATAGGGGACTAACTGTGTTTGCTAAGTGATACACATGAAACTGTTAGTTCTCTTGACATCACCGTGTAGGGATCATGGGCTAAACTTCAACCGCTCTCAAGAAGTCTACAAAACGATTGAAGATGACGCTAAGTCCTCTTTACTATTACCTCTTGAGTCATAGGGATCCCCGCACTATTAAGAGGGGATCATATGGTTTAGTTAAAGTCTTGCTCAAGTCATAAGAACTATAACATGTAAAATACACATCTCTACAACCCATGGAAATCAATGTAGTTGTATAGGATATCCAATGCTCTTTAAACTGCATATCATCTGTGGTGGTCGGACCGTCCGGGTGTCAGGTCGGACCGTCTGGGTCTTTCCCGGACCGTCCGGGCTACACCTCGGACCGTCCGAAAAGGGGGCACCCGAGGTCAGTAGCTTATTCGTCCATCTCGGACCGTCCGGGTTCCAGAGCGAACCGTTCGGGCTCAGCCCGGACCGTCCGACCCTCGGTGCAAAAGGTCAGTAGCATTACCTCTTCAGGTCGGACCGTCCGGTGTATTGGTCGGACCGTCCGGGCCCAGCCCGGACCGTCCGTCCTCATCTCCGGACCGTCCGACATGAGAGTGCTATGGGGTTCTGTTGCTGATCTCATCGGCCGACCGGACTACAGGTCGGACCGTCCGGGCTCAGCCCGGACCGTCCGACATATAGCCCGGACCGTCCGACGTCCTTATGACTGCATCAAAACGGCTAGTTCTTGGGCATCTATAAATACCCCCTACCCACTTCGGATTAGGGTTGACCACTTCATTTATTTCACTCAAGAACACAAAGTGCTCCCTCTCTCTCATCTCCTACACTCAAACCAAGATCCCGGAGAGATTCGTGAGAGTTCTTGTCGGATCTTTCACCCCGTGTTAGATCCGTACCTTCCCCATCTTCCGACCAAAGAAAATCGTGATTTGAGCAAGTCTTGAGCTTTTCCCATTGATCTTGTTACTCTTGGAGGTTGGAGACTCCTAGGCGGGTAGGAGTTCTTCGGGGAGGAATCGACCATTGTGATTACCCCCGTTGAGTTTGTGTGGGTTTGGTGACCACCTTTAAGGTCAACCGGTAGTGGTTGGGAATCGCCTTCGTGGTGATATCTCAAGGGGAATAGAGTGAGCCTTCGTGGCGTTGGTGTGCCTTCGTGGTTTCACCCACTCTCTCCGAACGGTGAGTAGCTTCCCGCCAAGGAAGTGAACATCGGGATACATCGTTGTCTCCGCGTCATTCGGTTATCCCTACTCTTTTCCCTTACTACTTGTACTACCGTATTATTTGCCCCTCACTTGCTTGTGTTTATTGTGCTTATTGTTTATCTTGTCTTTGCTAAATAGACCTTTCAATTATTAGGCACACCTTTGTTTTCCGCATTATTTCTTAAAAATTGCTAAGTAGTGATAAAATTTGTAATAAGACCTATTCACCCCCCCTCTAGGTCTATCTCGATCGTTTCAATTGGTATCAGAGCCTCGTGCTCTATTCTTGTGGCTTAACCGCCCTAGAGCGAGATGACCAAGAACGGCATCTCCGAAAGCTCGGGTGCCAATGTGGAGGAGGTCGCAATTGCTGCGGATGCCGCGAGTTTGGTAGCCGAGAGATTGGCTACCGAACAAAGGGCCGCCGCACAAGCTGCGTTGCCTCCATCCACAGGGCATGTTAGTTATGAGATTGAGGACCCCAAGTTGTTCACCTCCGGAGATATGGAAAAAGCCTTGCAAAAGGCTTTGGACAATCAAAGGAAGGAAATGGAAGCCTCCTTTTCTAGATTGAAGGCTTCAGCGTCGAAGTCACAAACGTCAAGTGGTGCGGCCCCTAGGTCCCCACAAGCGACCTTTGTGCACCCCGGCTCCGAGGCTCCCTTGCAAAGAGGTGGTCCCTACCAATGGGACTATCCTTCTCCTAAGCTTGTGGAACCTAAGTATAATTTCGACGGAAATCCGCCGGTACTAACCGAGAATACTAACTTTTTGGATTGGAAAAGTCTTATGGCAGATTATCTTAGGTTTGTGTGCGAACCCATGTGGAACCTCATCGACTCCGGAAAAGGCTATTATCCTGTTGATCCGAACAACCTTACTCCAAGTGAAGTGTTTGATCGACATCTCAACCTTGCGGCTATTGGGTTCTTGAAGAGAGTAATGGATGAGTTGACACGTGCACCATTTCTTCATATCACCAATGCCAAGGAAATGTGGGATACTCTTCTCATTGCCAAGTCCGGCACCGGGTCGCTTCAAATGACAAGATACGAGACCGCAAAGAATGCATTGCACAACCTTCACATGAAGAAAGATGAGACGCCCCAACAACTTCAAATGCGTCTCAAGGTTCTCTCTGCTCATGTCCAGTCCTTCACATGTGAAAAATCTTTGGATGGATATCAAATCACCAACCGTTACCTTGTGGACAAAATGTTGAATGCTCTCATTGTGTATTCTCATCAAATGGTGTGGGAATTGAGGCGTATGCCCGACTTCTTCAAGATGACACCGGATGATGTGATTGCCACCTTCTTGCAATATGAAGAGCACCTAAAGGAGTCCAAGAGGCTTCTTGCCACATACGGTGGTCCGTCCTCAAACCTTGCTCTCAAGGCTAGGCTCGAGGAGTTTGATGATGATGAGGAAGAAGATGAGTATGAAGACGATGATAACTCCGATGATACTCCCTCATATGATGATATTGCTCTCTTTGTGAAGAAGTTCACCAAAGGGGACTTCAAGGGAAGATTCCAAAAGAAGAAGACGAGAAACTGCTACAACTGTGAGAGACCGAGACATTTTGCGGAGGAGTGTCCATATGAGAAAAGAGAGGACAAACCTCGATTTCCTCGGAAGGATGTCGCCAAGAAGCTCCCAAACCCTCTCAACAACAAGTTCAAGAAGAAAGCATTGTTGGCTCTTGAAGGGTCCGATCCCGAGGATGTTGGTGGTGTGGCCGGAGTGGCTCAAGATACACAAAAACATTCAAGCTCCTCAACAAGGAAGGTGAAGTTGTAAACTACAACTACATGAGTGACTACGCCGGCAATGCACACAAGTGTCTTATGGCCAAGTTGGTTGACGATGATACTCCCTCCTCCTCGGCTAAGATCAAGGTAACTCCTATTGATGAGTCCTTCATGTTCTATTCAGAACCTCATGATGAATTTCATGATGCGGAAAGTGATGATGCTCATGCTATATGTGAAGATTTGTTGTTTGCCAAAGTGAACAAAATGATGAGCTCTCTCAAAGGCAACAAGCTCAAAATGTTTCAATTACTTATGGATGTGGTGGGTAAGCACTCCACAACCATTAAGGATCTTGAAATCCTCCTCGCCGAGGAAAAGGAGAACTATACTCTCCTTGAGCGAAAAATTGACTTTGAGGAAGCTCGAAATGACAACTTATGCAAATTTGTTCACGCATCAAACGACTTAAATGACAAGCATGTTGCCTCCTTGAAAAAGGCTAATGAAATATGCATTGAGCTTGCAAATGATATGAGCAAACTTGTGGAGCTAAACACCTCCCTTTCTAAGGATGTTGAGGTACTCACCTTGTCCCTCAAGACAAAAGATGAGAAACTCGCCACACTTAAGAAAAATCTCGAGGCCCACAAACTTGCTCATATAAAAACACTTACGAAGATGTCTCCTCCAACTATTGTGCATATTGATGCTTGTGCTACTAACTCTACCATTGATCAAGCATCACTCATTGAAGAGAACATAGCTCTTCATGCTCAACTAAAGAAGGGCCTCTTGACTTGTGCCCAAGGCGAGAAAAACCTAAATGATGTATTAAGTCATCACAAGGAATCCTTTGCTAAGGAAGGACTTGGATTTGATCCAAGTACGAGTGTGACAAAGGATGTCACCCTTAGCAAGGAAACAACTCCCCAAAAGGTGATCTTTGTTCGTGAAGGGCACAAGGACAAAGGTAAGAAAATTGTTGATAAGGTTGGTGTTGGGAATGGGAAGGCCACTAGGGGCAAGCCCACTCCTACCAAGAAGAAGGAGAAAATGCCTCCATCCTATGTGCTCCATAAGGCAAAGGATGGAGAGGTGTTTGCAAAATTCATTGGGCCCCGTAATGCTTTTCGTTTCTATACCATTTGGGTTCCAAAGACCCTTGTTACTAACCTTAGAGGTCCCATTGAAAAATGAGCACCTCTAACCAAAGCCTAAATCCATGTGTAGGATGCTATCTCTGGTGGAGTCAAATGGGTGATTGATAGTGGATGCACCAATCATATGACCGGAGAAAGCCGTTTGCTCAAGGACTTCATGGATGCAATTCAACCATACATGAGCATTGTCTTTGGTGGTGGTTCCAAGGGAAAGGTACTTGGGTTGGGCAAAGTGGCTATTACTAATGACATGTCTCTTGCAAATGTCATTCTTGTCCAATCCCTTCAATACAATTTGCTTTCCGTTCGTCAATTAGCTTCCGTTGGTTATGATACACTATTTGGTCTAACAAGTGTGAAAGTCTTTAGGAGAGATACTCTCGAAGTGGCCTTTGTTGGAGAGTTGGATGGCAACCTTTATACGGTTGATTTCTCGAAAGAGAGTACTTACCATGCAACTTGTCTAATGGCCAAGGCCGACAAGGGGTGGCTATGGCATCGCCGGCTAGCCCATGTCGGTATGAGAAATCTAAAAGATCTCCTAAAGGGTGAACACATCCTCGGACTAACAAACGTGTCTTTTGAGAAAGATCATGTGTGTAGTGCATGCATAGCCGGGAAGCAACATCAAGCAAAGCATACCCCCAAGAATATCGTGTCAACGTCAAGGCCTTTAGAGCTCCTTCATGTGGATCTCTTTTTTCCTCCATCATGGGATAGTCTTGGTGGGAAGAAATATGGTCACGTTATTGTTGATGATTATTCAAGATACACATGGGTGTTCTTTCTCAAGTCCAAGGACGAGACGAAGGCCACCTTCATTGATTTTGCCAAGAAAGCATAAATAAAATACAACATGGCTATCTTGGCAATACGAAGTGACAATGGATCCGAATTCAAGAACTACACCTTGGAAGAATTCTTGAGTGATGAGGAAATAGAACACCAATATTCCGCACCTTACACCTCCTCAACAAAATGGTGTAGCCGAGAGGAAGAACCGTACTCTTGTGGAGATGGCCCGGTCCATGTTGGATGAGTACAAGTCACCATATAGCTTTTGGGCCGAAGCCATCAACACTGCATGTCATGCATCAAACCGGCTCTTTCTTCGCAAGATCTTGATGAAGACCCCTTATGAGCTTCTAACCGGTCACAAGCCAAACGTTAAATACTTCCGAGTATTCGGTTGTAAGTGCTTCTTTCTCAATAAGAAAGACCGGTTAGCTAAGTTTCAATCCAAAACAATTGAGGGTATATTTGTTGGGTATGCTTCGAATTCTCACGCCTATAGGGTCTACAACAAATCCACCGGATGTGTTGTGGAAACTTGTGACGTGGAGTTTGATGAATTTAATGGCTCCCATGGGGAGCAAGTTGATCTAAGTGATGTAGGAAATAATGAAGATTCTTCTCAAGACATCTTGACTATGGGAATTGGAGATCTTGTGCCCATTGCTCAAGTCCCTAGAGATGATGAGGTGAGTGATGGGCCAAGTGTTCCACCTCCACAAGCACCTCCTCCTACCACTCAAGATCCGATTGCTCATGATGAGCCAACTATCCAAGAACAAGAACAAGACCGTTCACAACCCGATGTTGTTGCTAAACCACAAGTTGAGGGTGCAGTTGATCCACGTGATCGACTTGACCGCATTTGCTTTGGAGAAAATGATGAAATTGATGATGGCTCCGCCCTTGATGATGAACCAAATGTTACCCATGAGCCCGAATGGTTAGAGCCTATTGAAACTCCAACTTCCATCATGCCATTGGTGGCTAGACGTGTTGATGTTGACAAGATCCTCACGGGATTGGGGCAAGGTATAGTTAATCGTCGTCAACTTATGAACTTTTGCGCTCACTTCTCGTTTGTGTCTTGTATTGAACCACTTAGGGTTGAACAAGCACTTGTGGATGCGGATTGGCTCATTGCAATGCAAGATGAGCTCACTAGCTTCACACGGAATGAAGTTTGGTCTCTCGTGGAGAGGCCTTCTGACGGGGATCAACCCCGGCAAATCCCATGGTCAGGGACCCTGGGTTAGTCATGAGATGCACAGGTTGGACGATAGCTCGTCGGCAAACAGGGAGGCTCGCTCCTGATCGATATTATTGATGGGGGGAGATGCGATTACAGTGGAGGCCAAGGATGGAGCGCTCAAGGCTAGGGTTACAGGCGATATTAGATGTCTTGGCGTCGCTCCTCCTAGCCCTTATATACCGGGCTAGGTCTCGGGGAGTTCATCTACGTTTACAGGTAAGCTTTCCTAACCCTAGCTTGCTCCGTACGGCAGGTCTTCGCACCTTCCTTGTGAGTCGTGGACTCCTACGCCGGTGCTAACTAGCAGGCCGAGTCTGTATCTTCATGGGCCTTCTGCCTTCATGGACACCAGGTAGGCTTATCCGTAGGAGTCGTGGGGTCACCCCCTCGTCAGTAGCCCCCGAGTGCCTGGGGGACTCGAAGAGTCGCGCAGGGACTCGAGTACATTCATTTGTCGGTTATTGGTATGCACGGTTCACACTACTAGGGAAATAGCTATACATGGAAAGCTTATTAGTGGCGCATTTTATATGTAATGCGCCACTATGTTGTAAGGGGTGGCGCACTGGCAAAAAATGCGCCACCTATAAGCCCTTATAGGTGGCGCATTTTTGAAAATGCGCCACCCCTGGATCCCCTTATACGTGGCGCATTTAGAGAAATGCGCCACCCCTAAGAACCTTATAGGTGACGCATTTTGGAAATGCGCCACCCCTAAGAGCTTAGAGGTGGCGCATTCTGGAAATGCGCCACCCCTAAGGAATTATTAGTGGCGCATCCAGAATGCGCCGCCCATAAGCTCTTAGGGGTGGCGCATTTCCCATATGCGCCACTAATAAGTAAAAACTGCGCGGGAAAATTCCCAAATACACCCCCCCCCGTGGACCGCCTTTTCAATTTGAAAAAAAATAAAAGTAAATGATAGAAATGTCAAAAAATAAAAGAAAATAAGTTTCCCAAATGATATGTGGTCTAGTTGTTAGGAAAATTTACAAATATAAATTTCGACTTTTTTTTTGCAAAATCTCCCGAGAATTTCGTAAAATGGGCTTAACTTTTGCATACGACCTCCGATGAAAAAAAAATTTATATGAAAAATCATCTACTCGAAAAGTTATATCCAAATTCAATCAGGTGTAACCCGTTGAACATTTTTAGAATCCTCAAAAACCTAACAGAAAAAAGTTACGGGCGTTTGAAGATCTGAAGGCCCAAGAAAAGAGAAAAAATTGAAAAAAAAATTGAACTTAGTAGTGGCGCATTTTGTATGAAATGCGCCACTAGTCAATTTTTTTTATTTTTTTTTATTTTTTTAAATTCAAAATAGGCTAGAGGAAAAATCGGGAAGTTAAAAAAGTTGAAAATTTTAGATTGTAACATTAAAAAAATTTAAAAAATTTTAATTTTTTTTAAAAAAAATCAAAAATAATTTAAAAAGTTCATAATATGCTAATGGTCCCATCGAGAAAGTTTCAAAAAAATGTTGAAAATTTTAGCACACCCATGAACATTAACAAGGTCCTAGACATCAACATGGTTTAATAGGATTTATATGTTAGATATATCAACAAGTGCCTGCTAGGTGAGTTGGAGTGAGAGTTGAATAGAACGGAGAAGTTAAGCGTGCTAGGGCTAGAGTAGTGCTAGGATGGGTGACCCTCGGGGAAGTTTGACGACGGAGGTTAGTTTGACCTGAGATTAAGCATATTGACCGGGCATTAAGCATACTAACCTGAGATTAAGAAAAAATAAAAAATAAAAAAATTGTTTTCCAGAACCAGATTCAAAATTCAAAATTTAAAAAATTTTTAATAGTGGCACATTTTCAGAATGCGCCACCCCTAAGAGCTTATAGGTGGCGAATTCTGAGATGCGCCACGCCTAAGGGTCTTAGGGGTGGCGCATCCAGAATGCGCCACCTATAAGCCCTTATTAGTGGCTTGTAGTTAGTGGCGCATCCTAAATGCGCCACTAAACAGAAAAAAAGGACGCCACTAAAAGGGCATTCCCTAGTAGTGTCATCCGCGGGTCGCTGGTAGTCTGGTGGCCATGACAAAACCTGTTTCGAGGGATGCTAAGCTGAAAGGGCCCAAGGAGTCGACGGATTGAGCCTTGGTGAATTGCACTAGGGCAAATACCACAGTAGCTCAATCAAACCCACGTCCCTCGACGTGAGCTTGGAACACTGGTGTCGAGCAAAAGTCCGTCCGCTTCAGGTCTTACGGTGTTCATTTGCCACTAGTAGTCCGTCCGCTTCAGGTCGACGGATCGAGCCTTGGTGAATTGCGCTAGGGAAAATACCACAGTAGCCCAATCAAACCCACGTCCCTCGACGTGAGCTTGGAACACTGGTGTCGAGCAAAAGTCCATCCGCTTCAGGTCTTACGGTGTTCATTTGCCGCCAGTAATGTGCATAGCCTAAGGCGCGTCCGCCCGACTTTTCTATCATGCGCAGCGCATGGGAAAGGTTGGGAGTGAAATCGCTCTTCGGCAAGTCCCAGCCCGGCCGTACTTCGCAGAGGGGTCTTACCTACACGCTAATCTTGCGTGGCATCTGGGCACAGTGTATCGTGTTCCAGGAATGTGTGTTTTTGAGGCGCGGAGCCTTATAGCATTGCACCCACTTGGAACAAAACATCAAGCGAGCTGTTCACTCATTCACCCGAGGAGCTTTGTTTCGAGTGCTCAGTCGGGGGGTTTTTCGCGAGTAATCACTCGAATGCCGTTTCGTCTCTTGAGGTGAGGGAGCACCTGAGACTCTTAGCGCCGTATGTTCTTGGCGAATGCATGTTTGTCTTACGTCGGGTTGAGGGAGCACCCGAGACTCTCATAAGTGCGAGTGGTCACTCAAGCACATGGCTGACCTTTAGGTGAGGGAGCACCCGGGACTCTTATGATGTACGCTCCCGATGGGAGTAAGATGTTTTTTCTTCATCGTGAAAAAGATCTGAGAGATGGAATCTCGGGGCCTTGATGTCTGTTTGGTTTTCTCCTCCTCTTGTCAGGGATAGCGATGCCTCTGTTTGATGGCTGTCAGGGATGCTCTGCCAATGAACCGTCACGTCTTCATGACCGGTCATAATAATGGCCGCTGTGGCGTGCGGCAGGCGCCGGTTGAGTTGCCAATACGCGCGTTGGAAACGCGCGTGAATTGACGCGTCTTGCGCACAGTGCGTCCCGTGGGAGAGCATCTTCGTCTTGGAGTCCGAGACGTCTGTGACGTTTGGTATTTTAATTAATTGCTGCTGTTGTCTTGGCTTCTCTGTGCTTTGAGGGTTGTTGTTCTATAAATAAGCCTTTCTCTTCCACAGCGTTCCGCCTCTATCCAACTCGCTGCTTTGCCTCTTCCTTCATCTCTTCTTCCGCTCATGGTTCCCAGGCAAGGTGTTGGTCGTGGCCGCGTTCGTCGTGGCCGTGGTGGCCTCACACCACGCTCATGCCGCGGTGGTCGCCATGGTACGGCGCCAGTGCCTTCCTCCTCTCCCTTGGAGGAGGGATTCTGGTGCTATGATTTTCTTTTACGTGTTCGTGGCCAGGGTGCCAATCGCGTTCTTCTTCCCTCTGTTTTTTTCGCCATTGTCTCTGAACGTGGCTTGGATGGCTTGCTTCTGCATCTTCAAGGGAGCTGTGGATCTCCTTCTTATGTTGACTTGGAGGTTGATAGCTCTCGCTTGATTTTTCTTGGCTCTGGTTGGAGTTTGTTTGCTCGGCGGTTGAATTTGCGAGATGGCGATATGCTCAGCTGTCGCTTTGACGGCGAAAGCGCTGTCACTGTCCGCACATTCGACCCGAGCGGCAACAGCATGGATCCGCATGGGCGGGAGTCGAGCAGCGACAGCTCCACAAAGTCGAGGAGTCCTTCGCCTGCGTCTTCGACTGCTTCTTCTTCCGGGGACTCTTCTGGTGCTGGTGGTGAGCCGTCTTCAACTGCTTCCCCCTCTGGCTCTGAAGAAGACCTCGATGTCAAGCCACCGGTTAAACGAGCGCGGCAGGCGACCTTGTAGAACTGGAGGCAGCGGCGTCATCTTCGCCGGCAGCTTGAGCGGAGCTGGAGAAGAAGCTAGAGGAGCAGGAGAAGAAGTTGGTGGAGCATCGTCTTCAATGGCTCCGCAAATAAGTCGAGCTTCACCTTTTGTTATGTCATTGACATCATGAGCCTGCTGCTTCGACTCCTCCTTTGTCTGTGATGATGCTCTTGTACTAGAGTCGATTACCCCCCATGGGCACACATGTAGAAGTCATAATTCCTTGGGTGATTCCCTCTTGTAACAGGAGCTACCTTCTATCCAAATGTAGTTGAGTCCTTTGTGTTCTGAAGATGATCCTTATGATGTAAACTGTGCTTGATCCTTTGCAATGGAATTTATATTTTGGCCTTTATGCAACCGAGTACTGTGTTCGAGTCCTTGACGATCAGGAGCTGTCTGCGAGTTGTGTTCGAGTCCTTTGCGGCCGAGAGCTGTCTTCGAGTCCGTCCCGATACTTTGCACTGTGGGTTCTATCGGGTGCGCGACAGCGCTCCCGATGGGAGTATCCCCCGAGGCTACGCTTGAGTCGAAGGGTCGAGCGTAGGCTAAAATTTGTTTCCTTTGTCATTAGTTTCTGTCTTTTATCGGGTGCGCGGCAGCGCTCCCGATGGGAGTAGCCCCCGAGTCTTTAGGTGATCGTTGGCGATCGGGTGAAGACTAAATGAGCATGTGTCCTGTGCTTCTTCCTAAGTTTCCTCAGAGTACTTGGTGCTCCAGCTGATAGTGGCCATGTCTTTCGAGCCTTGATTTCGGCAGGTGGGGCTGGCCGGGTATTTTTTTCTTGAGTGTTTTTTTAAGCTTCAGACTGCGCGAACGGTCCTCGGGAGGCGATGGTCCTTGACCTCCCGAGTGCTTGGATGTAGAGGTCACGTGGGTGATGATAGCGTTCTTCGGGTGGAGTCCTTGTGCTCGAGTCCCTAAGTGCTTTGGTTAAGATCGCGTAGGCGATAGCATTGCTCAGGGGGATTTTGCTCTTAAGCCCCCGAGTGCTTTGGTTAAGATCGCGTAGGAGATAGCGTTGCTCCGGGGGATTTTTCTCTTTAAGCCCCCGAGTGCTTTGGTTGAGATCGCGTAGGCGATAGCGTTGCTCGGGGGGATTTTTCTCTTAAGCCCCCGAGTGCTTTGGTTAAGATCGCGTAGGCGATAGCGTTGCTCGGGGGGATTTTTCTCTTAAGCCCCTGAGTGCTTTGGTTAAGATCGCGTAGGCGATAGCGTTGCTCGGGGGGATTTTGCTCTTAAGCCCCCGAGTGCTTTGGTTAAGATCGCATAGGCGATAGCGTTGCTCGGGGGGATTTTGCTCTTAAGCCCCCGAGTGCTTTGATTAAGATCGCGTAGGCGATAGCGTTTCTCGGGGGGATTTTGCTCTTAAGCCCCCGAGTGCTTTGATTAAGATCGCGTAGGCGATAGCGTTGCTCGGGGGGATTTTGCTCTTAAGCCCCCGAGTGCTTTGATTAAGATCGCGTAGGCGATAGCGTTGCTCGGGGGGATTTTTCTCTTAAGCCCCCGAGTGCTTTGAGATGGCAGTGTTTGGGCAGTATTTATTTTATTGCGGTCAAGCGGTTACATGAGTTGCCAGTCATGTCTGACCGATAGGGGCTATGGATAGAACAGTCGCAAGTTTTCTACGTTCCATGGGTTTCCCACGTCCTCGTCTGTCTTTGGGTTCCTCAGCCTGTAGGCGCCACCTCCGATGACTTCTGAGACTATGAATGGTCCTTCCCATTGGGGGGCAAGTTTATGGACCTTCTCTTGTATTAGTCGTAGGACTAGGTCACCTTTGTTGAAGGTTCTAGTGCGCAATCGACTGCTTTGGTAGGTACGTAGTTTGTCTTGGTACCCCTCTGATTTTGTCAGCTGTGTCTCTTGCTTCGTCAGCCGTATCTTTGTCATCTTGTAGTGCTTCTTCTGCTTCCTCTTCTTCGTATCCGGTGACCCGGGGTGCTCCGAACTTGAGGTCATGTGGTAGGACTGCCTCTGCCCCGTACACCATGAAGAAGGGTGTGTACTGGGTCGCGGTGTTTGGTGTAGTACGTAGGCTCCATAGGAACGCGGGGGAGCTCTTCTACCCAGTTGCCTGCGGCTTGCTCGAGTGGTGCGTGGAGCCGTTTCTTGATTCCCCCGCAGACAAGGCCGTTTGCTTTTTCCACCTGGCCGTTGGACTGCGGGTGCGCGACTGATGCATAATTGATTTTGATGCCCAGTTCTTCGCAGAAGTTCTGAAATTCTGCGTCTGTGAAGTTCGTGCCGTTGTCCGTGATGATGTTGTGTGGCACTCCGAATCTGAAGATGATCGACTTGATGAAGTTGACCGCCGTGAGGGCTGTGGAGCTGGTCATGGGCACTGCTTCAATCCATTTAGTGAACTTGTCGACTGCGACGAGCAGGTGTGTCCTTCCGCCCTTTGATGATTTCTTGAGTGGGCCCACCATGTCGAGTCCCCAGGTGGCGAACGGCCAGGATAATGGTATGGTCTTGAGCTCTCATGCGGGAGTGTGTGGCCTGTTGGCGAATTTCTGGCAAGAGACACAACGTCGCACGATTTCCTCTGCGTTTTTCATGGCTGTGGGCCAATAGAACCCAGCTCGGAATGCTTTAGACACGAGAACTCGACTGCTCGCGTGGTGCCCGCAGGTGCCTTCGTGGATTTCGAGCAGTAGGGCTTTGCCGTCCTCTTCGTCGATGCACCTTTGGAGTATCTGGGTGATGCTGCGCTTGTATAGTTGTCTGTTGATCACCGTGAACGCCTTGGATCGTCGGCTGATGCGTTGTGCTTCGGCCACGTCTTGTGGTAGCGTGCCTTCGATTAGGAATCGGAAGAACGATTTTGTCCAGACGGGTCCTTCGAGCTCTGTCGGAGCTGTGCCGTCGGATGTG
The DNA here is from genome assembly GCA_950022295.1 of Bromus sterilis. Taxonomy (NCBI): domain Eukaryota; kingdom Viridiplantae; phylum Streptophyta; class Magnoliopsida; order Poales; family Poaceae; genus Bromus; species Bromus sterilis. The sequence goes on from OX465597.1 coordinate 337,722,386, forward strand.
CTGGTGATTGTGCCTTCTGATGGGGTTGCTCCTGCCACCTGCGCCATTTCTGTTGCGTCTTCGCCGTCCACGATTGCTTCAGGTGTTGCTTCCTGTACCTTGATGGATCTCCGGCTGATGCTTTCGAGAAAAACGCCGGGTGGTACAGGCCCCCGGGTCGAACCGATGTTCGCGAGCTCGTCAGCTTCTGTGTTGTTGTCCCTGGTGATGTAGTTGAGCTCGCAACCATCGAAACTTCCTTCGCGTTCATTTTAGAGCTTTTGGTAGGCCGCCATGTTGTCGGCTATTGTGTTGCAGTTTCTCATCGTCTGCTGGACGACGAGATTAGAGTCCCCGTAAATTATTAGGCGAGTGGCTCCGCATGTTTTGGCCATGCGCATGCCATGGAGGAGTGTCTCGTATTCTGCTTCGTTGTTGGAGGCGTGACTGAAGTTGATCTGGAGGACATATTTCAGCTTTGTTCCTTTAGGGGAGAATAGCACGACTCCTGCCCCAGCTCCTTGTTGTCTCTTGGACCCATCGAAGAACATTGACCATGAGCTTGATAGGTCTGGAGGGCCTGGCGTCTGAACCTCCATCCACTCGACCAGGAAATCTGGGAGTACTTGGGCTTTGATGGCTGTTGGGTGCTTGAACTGCAAGTCCCGTGGGCTGAGTTCAATGTTCCACTCGGCGACTCGCCCGGTTGCTCCGGGGTTGTTGAGTATGTCAGCGAGTGGTGCGTTGCTCACGATTGTGATAGGGTGCTCGTCGAAGTAGTGGGACACCTTTCTTGAGGTCATGACGATGGCCAGTAGTAGCTTCTGATAGTGCGGGTACCGCTGCTGGGATTTGGTCAGGAGCATGCTGAGGTAGTAGATTGGTCTCTGGATGCTCTGGACCTTGCCTTCTTCTGCGCGTTCGACGACGAGCGTTGTGCTTACTACACTTCTACGTGCTGCCACGTAGAGGTATAGCTTCTCTAGTTCCTTAGGTACTGCCAGGATTGGTGGGGTCGAGAGCGTCTTTTTCAGGTCCGCGAATGCTTGGCGGGCTTCCTCCGTCCACTCGAATTTCTCTCCTTTCCTGAGCAGCTGATAGAAAGGCAGCGTGCGTTCTCCCAGCCTGCTGATGAAGCGGCTTAGGGCTGCGAGTTTTCCAGTGATCTGCTGTACACCTTTGATGTCGGTTGGTTCTTGCATGCGGGTGATGGCTTGGACTTTCTCAGGATTTGCCTCGATTCCTCGGGCAGAGACCATATAGCCAAGCAGTTTTCCCGCCGGTACGCCGAATGCGCACTTCTTTGGGTTGAGTTTGATTCTGTATTTTTTGAGCGCCGCGAAGGTTTCACGCAGGTCGTCGAGTAGTGTGGCTTCTTTGTAGGTCTTGATGACGATGTCGTCCACGTAGACTTGCATGTTTTTTCCAATTTGCTCCTTCAGGCAGGCATGCATCATTCGTTGGTAAGTGGCGCCTGCGTTTTTTAGCCCGAAGGGCATGGTCCTGTAGCAGAATACGCCATAGGGGGTGATGAACGATGTGTGCTCTTAGTCTTCTTCCTTCATCCTGATCTGGTTGTATCCTGAGTATGCGTCGAGGAATGAGAGTAGATCGCACCCTGCTGTTGAGTCGATTATCTGATCGATTCTAGGAAGGGGGAAGTGATCCTTCGGGAAATGCTTGTTGACTGGGCCGTGGTCGACACACATGCGCAGCACGGTCGTGTCTTTCTTGGGCACCAGCACTGGGTTGGCTATCCAGGTCGCTTTCTTCGTTTCTCGGATGAACTGAGCGTCGAGTAACCGGTTGACTTCCTCTCCGATTGCTCTGCGCTTGGGCTCCGAGAATCGTCTCAGCGCTTGCTTCACCGGCTTCGTGTTTTGCTTGATGCGTAGGGCGTGTTCCGCGAATTCGCGTGGTATCCCAGGCATGTCGGCTGGGCACCAGGCGAATATTTCCCATTCGTCTCGAAGGAAAGCGACGAGAGCCGTCGCCTGCTCCTCTGGTAGGTGGGCGTACACGCGGACTGTTTTGTCCGGGTCCGTCGGGTGCACTTGGTGAGTGACTGTGTCGCTGTTGATGCTGAAGTCGCGTCCGTACTCCCTGGATTCGCTTCGGTTCACCAATGGGAAGGTACTCTTGTCCGTCACCATGGATATTTCTCTGAATTCTTGTTCGGCTCCGAATGTGTCGGAGATTCTGTGGAAGTCACGATCACATTGATCTGATTTGATGAAGCTTCCGTTGATCGTGAGGACTCCTGATGATCCTGGCATCTTGAGCTTGAGGTAGGCGTAGTGTGGGACCGCCATGAACTGCGCGAATGCTGGCCGTCCCAATATGGCGTGATACTGCGATTGCCAGTCGAGTACCTCGAACTCGAGGACGTGCTTGGCGAAGTTGCGTCGGTTGCCGAAGACAACTTCGAGTTCGATGACTCCGAGGGATGTGGCTGCTTCTCCTGGGACTACCTCGTGTAACTCGGTGCTTGATTTTCTCCATACTGATCGTGGGATCAGCATCTTTTGCAGGGTGCTGGCGAAGATGATGTTCATGCTTCTGCCTCCGTCCATGAAGACCCTATCTATGTCGTACCCTCCGATTTGTGCATCGAGTACTAGGGGCGCATGCCCCGGTCTTGGGACTGCGGGTGGATGGTCGTCCTGTGAGAACGTGATGCTGGTCTCCGTGTCATGTAGCTGGTAGACTTTGACTATGTTTATGCTCTCAGCTACTCTGGCCTGCAGGGTTTGGGCGTCGCGTTGTGCTTGCGGTACCCTTCCTTCTTGGATCATGAGCACTTGTGCTTGCAGCGGGCTTTGACATCCTTCCGGGCTTGAAGTCGGCGATTGCTCGGGTCGCCGGTTACGTCTGTCTTCTTTCTGCTTCTCCTTCTTGAGGTCGTCGGCTAGCTCGTTGAACAGGCGGCAGTCTCTCAAAGTGTGACCTGACCTGACGCGTCCCCCGGTCATCCTCGAAGCTGTGGATCGTGCAGGGTCCTGCTAGTTGTTCTCCAGCCGTGAGTTTGCTAGATCCGGCGTGCCTCTTCCTTCTTGAGATTATGAAGATCTTCTCGTGATCCTCCGGGTGTTCGTGGAAGCGAGGGTCGGTTTCGATTCCTCGACTCATGTATTGGTTCCTGATGAGGTTGGCGAATTCGTCCGGCCTTCGATCTGGGTCGTAGTACTCGCCTACAGGTGTCTCGGAGTCGCTGTCTTGGTTGGCGGCAGGTGCTCGCGCGGCGGCATGTCGTCGAGTGGTCGCCGGTTGTGCGGCTGCGTGATGTGGCTCGTTTAGTGGGGCCTCGCCGTAGATCTCCCATGCGCGCCTTTTGGGTCGTCGATTCCTTCTTCCTTGGCGGTGGTTCTGCTGATCGCTGGATTCGGTCTCGTAGTCGTCGTCTTGATGTGCGGCGGGTGCCCGGGCGGTGGTGGGTTGTCGAAAGATTTGTGAGTCCTCTGCTGCGCGTCGCGGTTCGTCGAGTGGAATTCCTTCGTAGAGGCCCCTCGCCGTTCTTCTGGGTCGTCGACTCCTTCGGCGCTGGCGCTGCACTTGGCCGTTACCATAGTATCGGTCCTGACACAATTGTAGCTCGAGCGGTCTTGATGGGGTGGCAGAAATGTCCGCCGTGATCTTGAATCCTTCGTGTGGGCTAGATCTGGTTCTTGCCCTTGAGCTGTAGCTTGCTGAAGACGGGACCGCTGAGATCATGATCCCAACCTGTGTAGTTCCCACAGACGGCGCCAATTGACGGGGATCAACCCCAGCAAATCCCATGGTCAGGGACCCTGGGTTAGTCATGAGATGCACAGGTTGGACGATAGCTCGTCGGCAAACAGGGAGGCTCGCTCCTGCTCGATATTATTGATGGGGGGAGATGCGATTACAGTGGAGGCCAAGGCTGGAGCGCTCAAGGCTAGGGTTACAGGCGATATTAGATGTCTTGGGCGTCGCCCCTCCTAGCCCTTATATACCGGGCTAGGTCTCGGGGAGTTCATCTACGTTTACAGGTAAGCTTTCCTAACCCTAGCTTGCTCCGTACGGCAGGTCTTCGCACCTTCCTTGTGAGTCGTGGACTCCTACGCCGGTGCTAACTAGCAGGCCGAGTCTGTATCTTCATGGGCCTTCTGCCTTCATGGACACCAGGTAGGCTTATCCGTAGGAGTCGTGGCGTCACCCCCTCGTCACCTTCCGGTCATGATCATAACATCATTGGAACCAAGTGGATCTTCAAAAACAAGCAAGATGAATATGGTAATATCATTCGAAACAAGGCAAGGCTAGTGGCTCAAGGGTACTCCCAAGTTGAGGGCTTGGATTTTGATGAGACCTTTGCTCCCGTTGCTCGCCTTGAATCTATACGCATGTTTCTTGCTTATGCCGCATTCAATGGATTTCCATTATTTCAAATGGATGTAAAAAATGCTTTCCATAATGGTCCTCTACAAGAGGATGTATATGTAGCTCAACCACCCGGCTTTTGTGACCCTCATCACAAGGACCACGTGTACAAACTTCATAAGGCATTATATGGTCTTAAGCAAGCCCCTAGGGCTTGGTATGACCATCTTAGAAAGTTTTTACTCGAGGAAGGATTTGTGAGGGGTGTCATTGATGCCACTCTTTTTACCAAGAGAACCAATGGTGAATTTCTCATATGCCAAATCTATGTAGATGACATCATATTTGGTTCTCCTAATCCATCTTTGTGCAAGTCGTTCTCGGAAACTATGACCAAGAACTTTGAGATGTCCATGATGGGGAGCTTGAAGTATTTCCTTGGATTTCAAATCGAGCAATTTGCCGAAGGAACCTTCATCTCTCAAACAAAGTACATTCAAGACATGCTCGTGAAGTTTGGTATGAAGGATGCCAAGCCATGCAAGACACCCATGCCAACCAAGGGATATCTAGATCAAGACCTGTCCGGTATTCCATTTGATGCTACTCTTTATCGTTCTATGATTGGTTCATTGCTTTACCTTTGTGCATCTAGACCGGATATTATGCTTAGCGTAGGAATGTGTGCAAGATATCAAGCCTCTCCCATGGAGAGTCATCATTTGGCGGTTAAACGAATTCTTAGATACCTTGTTCATACTCCTTTGTTGGGCCTTTGGTACCCCAAGGAAGCCAAGTTTGATCTCTTGGGGTACACCGATGCGGATTGGGCCGGAGATAAGGTGGATCGGAAGTCAACATCTGGTTCATGCCAATTTCTTGGGCGCTCATTGGTAAGTTGGCATTCCAAGAAGAAAAATTGTGTCTCCCTCTCCACCGCTGAAGCCGAGTATGTGGCCGCCGCAAGTTGTGCTACTCAAGTTCTATGGATGAGGCAAACCTTGAAGGATTATGGCCTCACCTACAAGAAGGTACCCATCTTATGTGACAATGAAAGTGCTATCAAGATTGCCAACAACCCTTGTCAACATCCCCGCACCAAGCATATTGACATTCGTCATCACTTCATATGGGATCATATTCAAAAAGGTGATATTGTTCTTGCACATGTGGGCACCGACAAGCAACTTGCCGATATCTTCACCAAGCCATTGGATGAAGCAAGGTTTTGCCAACTAAGGGGTGAACTTGGTATCTTGGAACGTTATTGCTTTACGGCTTAGGGGTATCTTGCTCTCATTCGTACACATTGCGCATACCCTGTCTAGATGTAGGCATGTATGTAGGGGGAGAAGCTCAATTAATGAGTTCTCATCCCTCTACGTGATGCATAAATAGAAACAAACATCAACAATCTGCATGCTTACTTCGGTGAATCCATGTGTAGCGGTTAAAGATGAAGTAGTGACTGTTGGACCCAAGATACATCTTCGCGGTGTCAACATCACATATACTCAAACATGGTGGCCACGGCCACCGCCGACTCCTTCATAAACATCTTATGACAAATGGTTTCTTTTATGATCTTGTTATTGATTGTGTTATTATGATATCCCTTCATGCATCTATCTCCATATATATGCCATTGAGCTAGATCACCTCCATTTTACCGTCGTGCCTCCCATTGGTCTGCCTGTTTTGCCCTCACACCACATGTCGGACGGTCCGGGCTATGTCCCGGACGGTCCGGAATAGCCGGAAATACTACTGATGTCCTGCACCACATTTCGGACGGTCCGGAACAGTGCCCGGGCGGTCCGGGGTATCCCCGGACGGTCCGACCTGCATCCCGGTCGTCCGGCCTCTAACGTGTGCTGAGCTCTCCCGGTAATCCATATCGGTCGTCCAACCTACAGTTCGGATCGTCTGGCACCTCGTCGGACCGTACGACTTACAGCCCGGTCGTCCGACGTGTCCGATCTATAAATGGCTCGGGTCGCGCCCCTAACCTCCTGTAGGTAGTTCTTTTCCCTTCTCCCCGCCGTGGTCTCTGACCTAGCGCCGCCGCCGCACCTGTTGCGGCCTCCCCCGTCCGGCCCCGCCCTCCGGTGAGTTCACCAGCCCCATCCCAGGATTCCCCTCCTCCCGGTCTACATTTTGACCAATCAATCTTGCTTTTGGGGCAGATTGGCTTTGAGGAGGGTCCTTCTTGTGGCTCCCGGATTCGTGACCTAATTCCTCCGAAGGGAACGGCTCGTGGTCCGGCTCGCCGACAGGGCTCTGATGACTCACAAGATGCTGCCCGTCCTCGCCGCCGTCTTCGTGGTGGTAGTGGGGACGGTGCCGGGAGCAGCCATGCCCGCCTTGAATCTGATTATGAGGAGGATGATATGGAAGAGGAGGAGCTGATTCGCTCAGCTGCCCCCAAGCCAAATACCCGCAAGAAGTCACTCCCGAACCATCAGCGGGAACCTATCTCGCCGGCTGTGAGGCGTCCGATCCCTCCCCCACGGAGGGAACCTCTTCTTGGTGTGGCTATCTCTGTGGCTCCTCCCAACATGCGTGGTCGTGTCCCGGTGGACTACTATCGCATGGATGCCAAGTTATACTCCAAGATGCGATTTGAGGACAATGAGTTCAATCTCCCCGGTACTGCCACAGATGTCCGTTTTCACACGCTTGTTCAACAAGACATTTATGCGACCGTCTGCCTCGAGATCAATGCCACCACACCCCAGAAGTTCATCAACCTGGAGTACTTTGAGCAGCATCCGGCAAAATTTGGCACTCTGATCCGTCTGGTGGATTCCATGGGACTGCGTCATGCATTGACGCTCAAATGTGATTGGAGTCATGGAGCGATTCTTCATGGAGGACTCACCAGCATACCATCTCCATCTCCTATAACCAGTGGTGTGAGGCTCTGGGTATGCCTACCAGATCTGATGCTCTCTACCGGATTCACAGTCGCTCCAGTGAGTTTGAGTCCATGTCCATTGAGGCATGTATGGGCTGTCTGATGCACCCAGCTGATATCCCCCCCGGGAGAAATATGGTCATGAACAATTCCACAATCTTTCAGCCTCATTTTCTGCAACTATATCAGTGTCTTCTGCGCACCTTGGTACCCAAGCATGGTGACAAAGCGATGGTCCGCTCCTTTGCTATTGATCTTATGGCGTGTGCCAAGGGAGCCTTTGACCAAATGGAGTTAAATCATTCGTCCCGCCCCATTGATGTGGCTGACTTCCTATGGCATGAGGTGTGGCTCTTCTCCCTCACGAAGCGCGGCCACTTCCCCCTTGCTCCCTACATTCAGCGGGTGATTGACCATTTCTCCACTGTTCCGATTCAGAAGCCCGTGGTTCACCAAGAAGGGGTTCCCAAGAAAGGTTCTGCTCTCTATGCCGGGCCCACTCGTCCTTCTGCGACTGCTGCCTCCACCTCTCGTGGGTATCGTCGTGCCAAGCCCATGGTGGAACCCCTTCGTCGCATTGCTCGCTTTCTGGGCAAGTCTCAGCAGGCGATCTTCAAGGCCTGCACTACCCAAGCCACAGCAACTCACGAGCTTGAGTCTCGCCGTATCACTCAGGCTAATGCACTTCGGGGCCGTCTTCGTGCCCGGCCAGGGAGCCCTGTGAGTGCTGATGAGGAGCCCCCTTCCGCTCCTAGGGCTGCTGACTTCGTCTTCCCTACGTCTGCGGACTTCCCCGAGTTCTTCACTGACGAGCTCGACGATCATGATGACGAGGAGTAGCTGTCCGTGTAGTGTTATTGTTATTGGCTCTGTGTTCTTCCCCTTTTTTGTACTTGGTGCCAAAGGGGGAGACACCTACCTATCCTAGGCGTAGTTTTCATTATCGGGATATAACCCAAACTTTAGTGGTGATTTATCCTGCGTGGTTTTATGTATTAAGACATATGTGGTATGACCTTGGTGGTACTTGTATTAAAATTCATGGTTTATCTATCTTGCATGTCAAATGGTGTCCTGTGTCATGATGAGTGATATGTGTGTTACTATGGATCATATCTTCGCAGTTGTTACTTCATCATGTACTATTGGGTCTTATCTGCTCTCCCATATAAATTCGTATGGTTTATATGATCATGGGGGAGGCTTCCTCTTATGTGCTTTTCTTAAAAGTTAAGATCACCATGCACATGTTGAGGGGGAGCCTCCCTCAAATAAATGAAAATTTCTCTCCAAATCTTAAATATGAATATTTTTGAGAGCTATATGTGTATTTTCATAAACTACCAAAAAAGGGGAGATTTAAAGTGCAATCTTGCCCTTAAGCATATTTTTTTGTGTGATGACAATATACATATAGGGGACTAACTGTGTTTGCTAAGTGATACACAGGAAACTGTTAGTTCTCTTGACATCACCGTGTAGGGATCATGGGCTAAACTTCAACCGCTCTCAAGAAGTCTACAAAACGATTGAAGATGACGCTAAGTCCTCTTTACTATTACCTCTTGAGTCATAGGGATCCCCGCACTATTAAGAGGGGATCATATGGTTTAGTTAAAGTCTTGCTCAAGTCATAAGAATTATAACATGTAAAATACACATCTCTACAACCCATGGAAATCAATGTAGTTGTATAGGATATCCAATGCTCTTTAAACTGCATATCATCTGTGGTGGTCGGACCGTCCGGGTGTCAGGTCGGACCGTCCGGGTCTTTCCCGGACCGTCCGGGCTACACCTCGGACCGTCCGAAAAGGGGGCACCCGAGGTCAGTAGCTTATTCGTCCATCTCGGATCGTCCGGGTTCCAGAGCGGACCGTCCGGGCTCAGCCCGAACCGTCCGGGCTCAGCCCGGACCGTCTGGGCTACGGTCCCGGACCGTCCGACCCTCGGTGCAAAAGGTCAATAGCATTACCTCTTCAGGTCGGACCGTCCGGTGTATTGGTCGGACCGTCCGGGCCCAGCCCGGACCGTCCGTCCTCATCTCCGGACCGTCCGACATGAGAGTTCTATGGGGTTCTGTTTCTGATCTCATCGGCCGACTGGACTACAGGTCGGACCGTCCGACATATAGCCCGGATTGTCCGACGTCCTTATGATTGCATCAAAACGGCTAGTTCTTGGGCATATATAAATACCCCCTACCCACTTCGGATTAGGGTTGAACACTTCATTTATTTCACTCAAGAACACAAAGTGCTCCCTCTCTCTCATCTCCTACACTCAAACCAAGACCCCGGAGAGATTCGTGAGAGTTCTTCTCGGATCTTTCACCCCGTGTTAGATCCGTCCCTTCCCCATCTTCCGACCAAAGCAAATCATGATTTGAGCAAGTCTTAAGCTTTTCCCATTGATCTTGTTACTCTTGGAGGTTGGAGACTCTTAGGCGGGTAGGAGTTCTTCGGAGAGGAATCGACCATTGTGATTACCCCCGTTGAGTTTGTGTGGGTTTGGTGACCACCTTTAAGGTCAACCGGTAGTGGTTGGGAATCGCCTTCGTGGTGATATCTCAAGGGGAATAGAGTGAGCCTTCGTGGCGTTGGTGTGCCTTCGTGGTTTTACCCACTCTCTCCAAATGATGAGTAGCTTCCCTCCAAGGAAGTGAACATCGGTATACATCGTGGTCTCCGCGTCATTCGGTTATCCCTACTCTTTTCCCTTACTACTTGTACTACCGTATTATTTGCCCCTCACTTGCTTGTGTTTATTGTGCTTATTGTTTATCTTGTCTTTGCTAAATAGACCTTGCAATTATTAGGCACACCTTTGTTTTCCGCATTATTGCTTAAAAATTGCTAAGTAGTGATAAAATTTGTAATAAGACCTATTCACCCCCCTCTAGGTCTATCTCGATCCTTTCAATAATGCTGCACGGAAGTCGATGCCATCGGCTCTAGCGAGTCAGGCACCGTGGGGGGTCACTCAGGACTTCCTTGGCGCCGAATTCTCCGCCGATCGCTGAAGAGGCGAGTCGCCACCTCCGGGAAGGCTGGAGCGAAGACTGCAGTTGTCGTCCGGTGGTTCATCCATCTGTAGGGCGCTTCCATTTTGGCCCTGCACTTTTTTACTTAGCGTTTGTTGACGATGGGTTGCGGTGTTGTCACCCGGTTAGTTAGCGTAGCGTGTAAATATCAGTCCGGGAAACTGAGTTGTACCCTGGTTTCTGAAAAATCTATTGATGCAGTAGTAATGAATGTGATGTTCGAAGGCTTACTTGGCTTTTTTACCTGACGCACTCTGTTCTGTTGACGGTTCGGAGAAGAATCTGACGCACAGGTTTTCGGGAATGTAGCTTGACCTTTTTCACGGCTTACCCGGAGAGACACAACGCCGTATTTCCGTGCGTGTGGTAGGCGTGTACCAGGGGTAAAACCCAACGAGAATGTAAGCAACATTCCTCTTACTCCTTTGGTTGTTTCGTCCGGGAGATGTCTCCTTGAACCCAAGGGTTCATGAGAGCCAGTCTTCCACCGCATCCGCTGGGCTGACCGTGCTTGGATGGTTCCTAGACAAGGTACCTCAGAGTATAATCCGATTTGGGCAATCCGTCTGGACAGGCCTTCCCGAGAGACTGGTACATCCGCCCGCACGGATGCTTAGCGGGAACTCCAGCCCAGACCTTGCAGGATGGCTGGATCCTAGAAGGTAGGGTCTGTCGCGGGGGATTTCTTCATGGGCAGACGCTGAGCCTCCTCAGGCCGCTACTCAAACGAGGCTTATTGAACGGGCCGATAAGTTAACCAAAACCGGTTGCGCGGAGCAAGGTCGGTCGCTTGAGTGAGGATTTCCCGCAGACGGTCCGTGTCGATATACGGCTCGAGTCCTTGCGGCTTTCTGCTTGGGAAGGGCGAGGACAAGGCGTCGCGCTCCCCACTCCCTCGAGCAGCATGTGTTTCCGAGAATAATCATCCGGAAACAAGCGTCCATGAATAATAAGATGCTGAACTCTAGTGTCCGAAGTACATCTGAAGTAGGCGTCTAGTAACATTCCGGGAATAAGCATTCGGTACATGAAAACCATTCGGAGTACTCCCTCCGGGAATTCGCGGCGAGGCCGCCATAAAATAGCTACACGGGAGTATTTAAAAGCCCCCAAGAATGAGAAATGCACCACCGTCGCGGGAGAACGCTGCGGAGGCATGCCGCCACCCGCGGGGGTAACCGTTCCACCCGTGCTTGCTTGGACATGGTCGAAGAAACCCGATGAACATGGAGAAAAGCAAACATTACGACCAATGTAACCGTCGACCCTCCTTCTAGCGCCAGATGTCGTGGGGCGTGTGCTGCCGCCCCGGATGGTCCTTTCGGAAGGGCGCGGCCTCGGAGGCCGCGCGGAGGGTTTCGAGGAGCACGCTGGGCTCCCAAACCCTAACGTGAACGGAGGTTGTTGTTGGGGTTGAAACGACATTGGAGTTGATGAATCAATGTGAACGAACACATTGATTTACCCAGGTTCGGGCCTCTCGGGAGCATAAGACCCTACTCGTGCATGTCTGATCTTTCTTGTGGATGGTGGAGCAGAATACAACACAAGGTAATCTTGGGGAGAGTATTCCCTACGCTACACTCCATTCTGCTAGCTGCGCGAATGCTTGCTCGTGTCCCAGGAGGGGGCTCCTGAGCTTTCCTATTCTACCGGGAAGCTCGAGGGCGAGCTTCTCCTCATCTTCCTTGTGATGGATTTTTCCCTCTCTGGCCCGATCTGTCTCTGAGGTGATCGACGTCTCCCTTTTATAACTTAAGGGGATCGCTACAGGACCACTGATGTCTACAGCGATAGTCATTATCCTATTCTCCTTCGTGTGGACGCGGAGGGTCCTGATGTCTTCCGAGAAGGTCCAACAACGCCACGGGGACAGCTAGCTCATGCGCACATTGAGTAGCCGCGCGGGCTTGCGACAGTTGTCGGCGTCCTCCTATCATGCGGTGCATGTTGTCTTCTGGTGCATTAAATGCACTACTTTCTTGGTCGGGCGGTGGAACCAGCTGGGGTCCCACCATGCCAAAGGCAGGACGAGATACTCTCCTAGAGAGTGGTACGATTATACGGCGCTCCGGTATCTTCATGCCGGAATTCTTTTGGTCGTGAGACTCCGTAGTCGAAGCGCCGGTGCCTTGCTACTCCTTCCCTCGACGTCACCTTGCGTATCGAGGCCCTGGGGGTAATCTTACTTGGATTCTCCTTCTGGTCGTAGTTGCCGGAACGCAGGGGGAAGGAGCCCCTCGACTTCTTCTAAGCAATCCGGGAGGTGAGGCCGGTATGCAGGGAGATGGGACACCCCGGTTCCCTGTTACCGACAAAAATAATTAATTTTAAATTTAATAGTTGCATACCAACCATCTTCTAATTTCTTAGGGATAGAAACTTCTAGTCTAACTTTTTATTCCCTAGCCTTGATAAGAGCATTAGTGATATGCTCGGTGAAATCCATATTAAGTGAACTAGTGTGGGGATCTTTGGCCATCTTTTAAAGGAATTGGCTATCTTCGGAGAGATTGCAATTATCAAAGTCAAGTTCACTACCATTAATTAAAGTGGGAGTGCTATTATCTAAAACAATTCTACTTTTTATCACATCTTCTACTCCATTTACTTTGACATTCTTCGAGCTAGTATGACTCTCTTGTCCTAAAGTTGAGGCTTCAACATTCCCATGAGAGGTCCAATATTAGGACTAGGGGTGTGATGGGCGTTGAAAGATTTTAAATCCTAAATGACATGCATATTAGCAAGTGTAGTGTGTGTGGGAAGGTTCTTGGCTCTCTCCTCCTCTTCTTTCTCTCTAGCCCATCTATCATTGAGTTTGGCGAGCATTCTAATATTTTCGTGTATTTGAACTTGGATAGCATTCAAAGGTTTGGCTGTCTCACCCTTTAAGGTGTGAGGTTCTAATCTTAAGCATCTCAAAATCATGAGCAATATTGTCAACCTTTAAAGAGAGACTATCAAGCTTCTCTAATTTTCTTCTACAATTTTATTGAAAGCCTTTTGAGAAGTGATAAATTCTTCAAGCATATTTTCAAGTTTAAATGTGGTTTTTTGTACTAGTATAGGTATTTCTATAAGAATTACCATAAGTGTTGTTGGAAGGGAAAGGTCTAGGATTGTTGTTACCAAAATTACTCCTATAAGCATTGTTATTGAAATTGTTCCTAGAAATAAAATTTACATCAATTTTCTCTTTCTCTTGGGCAATAAAATAATTTAAAGGAACATCATGAGGATCAATAGGCACTTGCTTAGTAAGCATAGACATAATCATATCAACTTTTTCATTTGAAGAGGATATCTCCTCAACAGAGTTTACCTTTTTACCTGTTGGAGACCGTTCAGTGTGCCATTGAGAGTAATTTTTCATCATATCATCTAATAATTTTGTAGCAGCGCCAAGTGTAATGGTCATAAAGGTTCCTCCCGTGGCCGAATCTAACAAATTCCATGAGGTAAAGTCCAATCCTACATAAGAGGTTTGGATAACCATCCATAGTCGGTCCATGAGTGGGGCAATTCTTAGCACGAGACTTCATTCTTTCCCAATCTTGAGCAACATGTTCATTATCAAGTTGTCAAAAGTTCATAATGTTACTCCAGAGTTCAATGATTTTAGCAGGGGGTAATGCTTCCCAATAAAATCATCCTTACATTTATCTCAAGAATCTATGTTATTCCTAGGTAAGGACTGAAACCAATCTTTAGCTCTTCCTCTTAAGGAGAAAGGAAAAGGCTTGAGATTAACAATTTTACCATTTACTTCCTTATATTTCTGCATATCACAGAATTTTACAAAATTTTGAAGTGTAAAGCAGCATCTTCTCCTACTCCAGAAAATTTCTCTTTCATGAAAAGATTGAGCAAAGAAGGTTTAATTTCATAGGAAACTGCCGAGCTGGCAGGTGGAGCAATAGGAGTACAAATAAAATCATATTGTTGTGACTTGTGAAATCACAAAGCTTAGTATTTTTAGTAGAACCCATACTAGCAGCACCAAACTAGAACAATGTAAATAATTTTGTTGTTGTTTGGATATAAGACACAAGCAAAGATAAATATTTAAAAGTAAACTAATAAGACTAAAAATCAAAGGTAAAGGGTAGTGTGCAACTCCCCTATCTTCAAGCTTAGAATCACGATAACGGCGCCAAAATTTAGCTTGATTGGTGCAGATAAGACCTCCTCCTTGGTTACCCCAGGTGGAAGGTTATGTTGTAGATAGTAGAAAATTTCACTCAGTAAAGATACCAAGGTTTATGTCTCTCGTAGGATTCCGGAGACAACAAGGAGGTGGCAGACAACGGTGCCAGAAATTGCTTGCCTGGATTTGCACACAGACACAACTAACTTTGCTCCCAATGAGTACAGAGAGGTTGTAAATCTCTATGGTCTTGTTGTTTACAAAGGACTAAAATGCAAGAGATAGTAATAGTATAACTGAAAAGAAAAGTAAAGCAGTAAAATATAGTGGTGTAAACTATGATGAGAATATGGACCGGGTGTCATGATGCTCACTAGTGATGTCTCTCTCCCAAAAGATGGAAAACAATTACGTTGGGTGAACAAATACAACTGGGCAATTGACATAATTATAAACACACCTCAATGCTAATTATGCTAGCAGAGAGTGCAAGGTTCAATCATATAGGCATTACACGAACTCAAGTAGATCGTTTATTCATCAACATCTAATTTTTAATCATCCACCTTGAGATATCTATCCAGAACATCTCGCTGGTACTAGGTTGCGAGTCACAACTATATGTTACGAACTCAAAGCAATGGACACCTGCATTGACACTCTATGCGTAATGTCAGCAATCCTTGTGACAGGAAGTCACAAGCACCGCTATTTATCCGTAATGTCAACATCACATTCCCTAGTCCCATGTTTCTATCACTCAAGCCTGACATCAGGAGGCATGAACCCATTATGTAGCATAACGCTCCCTCTTGGAGTCACAACCAATTACTTGGCCAAAGCAATAAATTACAATGGAGAGCATGCATGACTACTCAAGAACACAATATAAAAGAGATCAAAATATATTACTTCCACAATTTCAACATAATATCATAATCCATCGGATCTCAGCAAACACAACATAACAACATTGAAACTATTGCAAATATGCATTGATCATGATAGGCAGATCACAAGGTCTAATCAATGAAGCACAATATTGGGGAGAAGACATCATCTAGCTTACTTCCATGACCCCTAGTTCCATGGTGGAACTACTCACGAAGCATCTCAGAGGAAAGCGTGGTGATGGAGGAGCCTCCGGATATCAATCCTCCTTCCGGCGGGGTGCCAGGATAGGAACATCTTGGCGGCAGCGTAACAATGGCGTAGATGGAGAAAAAGAGTCCTCCCCAAGGGTTTTCGGAACAGGGTGTAAATATAGGCGAAAGAGGGGCACCAGGGGTGGCCCCACCTACTAGGCGGCCAGGTGGGCATGACCAGGCGCTGGCCGTGCCGGGTGGACGCCTGGTCAGGGGGTTCCCCCCTCTGGCTCATATTCGGGCTTCTGGAGTCTTCCGGTAAGTTGGAATTTCTGGAATTTTTCTGGATTTTCCCCGCGATATTGATTTTCAGCTTTTTCTGCAATGCACAAACAAAACAGGTAGAAACTGGCACTCGACACTAGGTTAATAGGTTAGTCTCAAATATGATGTAAATGGTATGAAAGTGCATTGAAACATATAGCAATGTCACCAAAACAAGCATTGGACAAGCAAAAATTATTGATACGTTTGGGACGTATCAGTCCCTCATGATATATATATATATGTATATATATATATATATATATATATATATATATATGAAAGGAGGCCAAATAGTTGCCACCCAAAAGAGGCCACAAGATCCCACATGAAGAAAAAGAGAGAATAGAAACAAGGGGACATACACACTTGTGCTTTAGAGTAGCACCATGTACTTCACATATAAAGAGTTTTCATATCCTTCATGTTACATACTATTGGAGATCATTACATTATATAACTTGGTTTGCATATTCTGATGACGAGCTTCCTCAAGTGCTTGAGGTCTTCATGAGAAAGCAAGTTGGATGCATACCCCCCCCCTCACTTTAGTTTATTTGGAGAGATTTCTTACACTTATAGCTCTAGTGCATCTGTTGCATGGTAATCCCTACTCCTTGCATCAACATCGATTATAAAGATTCCTCTTGCCTAATGATCAGCCACGTTGTTGTGAAACTTTCTCACTTTTTGCCTTATTAAACCCCATCATTATTATGTTTTCTATTTAAGTGCCTCAATCTTTATCATGCTCATTCTTTGCATTAATTTCTCTATGTTGAAAAGTGAATGGCCATGTAGCTTATGCATTTGACCGACACTCTCGGTAGTGTTACGATAAGGTTGCCATTAGAGTGAGAAAGACAAGAGTTGACATAGAGTTATCAGTGTAATAAATTTTCTCCTAACCTTCCTCACTCCTGGCATGGTAACTCTGACTAGAGACATTCGATTCATGCATGGAAAGCAAAAGCTCAATTGTTCATGTGTTCTTTCATTGTTTGTTTAATGTTGGCTATAGACTATTAATTTATATGTATGTGCTTTGAGTTTACACACCAGTGTTATATTAGATTGATTAATTATCTTGCAAGAAGCACTTCGCATCAAAAATTATTTTCTTTTATCATTTACCTATTTTTTTTATTTCGAAACCTTGACCAACATGAAAGGCTCTTAATATTGTCTCATTTTCATTTAAAAAGGGTTAAGTTATAGTTACATGATCACTGAGGATCGGTATAAAATCCCAAGTGGGGACAGAATTAGTTATCAAGTCTACTTATAATAGTCTCAATAAACTCAACTAAGTTGGGTTTAACCCTTAAAGCTAGGAATATTAGATCAGCCTTGAGTAACCTGTACCAATCTTGCACAATAGGAGGGAACCCCACAAAAAAATTGTTTCTTTGTTTCGAGATATTCTAGATTCCCAAAATTGGTATCTCTTGGAACAAAGGCTCCCTCCACTGAGCAACAACTAAATCCAACATCATTTGCATGTCCTCCTCCACATCCCAATGGATTTGAAGTTTATCCTAGCATGGTATGTTGAAAGGGCATTGAAAGAACAGGTGCTTACTCTTGGGACACGCGGCATGCTACGCTAGCACAAAATAAAATTTTCCTACCACGCACAACCAAGATCATTGCTACTAGAGATGAACTATGTGATTAGGGTTTACAACTATACGCGTAGTAACGACAGCGGAAGAAGAGTTGGCGATGCGCGTCGGCGGCTACTCCACGAATCACTCAAACGGAGTCCCGCAATCTGATCCCACGAACATTTCATACCGAGCATCACAGGTGCGGAGCCTCCAAGGGATGCACATGTCCAAGGAGGAGCGTTAGGCGATGGACAGCTAGGTCCTGCAGCATGGCCTGGATGTGGAGTGGAGGCGGCTAGGGTTGTGGAATGACCCGTAACCCTTTTAGGTTTGCCCTAGCCCATATATGGACGTTTGTGGCGTGGCCTCAACCTTGAGGCCATCCGATACCTCCATCCGTTTTCCACATGGATCCCATTCGAGTGGGATCCGGCCCCTTAAGCGCGCGATCATACAGGTTCACGTACACATGGACTCGACCAAGATCACATATGGTTCGATCAGTCGGTAACGGTCCCTAGCAGAATGTGTCGACTCCCATATGCGTGTAAAGTCATAAGCCGAACCATTAGAAAGTGTCATATGCAACATTCCTTTTGTCGCACGTTATATGTTGTCAAGCTCAAGGCGAGTACATGTCACCCTTGTGGTAGCTTGAACTCTCTTCTCGAAACCGGGATACAGATTCCTGAACCGGGTTAACACTTAACCCATGTCACATGGCCATGCTTTCTGAATCTTATCACTCAAGAGGGCCAAGAGACTATCTCTCCACGGCGGAGGAGAAATCCCATCTTGATTAATCATGTCTCGCGGCATGTATCATGACTCACCCGAATGCTACCTTTATAACTACCCAATTACGGTGTAGCATTTGATAGACCCTAAGTGAGTCAGTCCTCATCCCGAGAACATGCGAGAACCTCGGGTCTAGGACATGGCATATATGTTGTATTGAGACTAACAAATGATGACATCTCACTACGTCTCAAAGTGGGTCTCTGTCCAACTAAGTGATCCCATCACTAAGTCCATAATATCGGGTAACATATTTATGCCCATTACTTGTGAAACATAGTCATCAAATGAATCATATACTAGTCAAGGATATGTGTCTGCATAACCTTATCAAGTAGGGACCATTAGAACAATCATCATAGAATATATAGTCTCACAAACAAGTCACATATATATTGATACATATCAGTGACGATGTTCAAGGACAATACAAATAACTCATGAATACATAAGGAGATAACATCATCTCATGATTGCCTCTAGGGCATATCATCAACACTTACTAGTATCCAACTCCTAAATGTTGCAAGTCATGCAGAAATGGCCATCTACAACATTCCAATGTCTTCTGATCAACATGTCCCTAGTGTTGATTCTATCCATAAAAATGAGCCAAGCAAAAACCTTGTCCTTGAGCGGACATTTCCAAATGGCAGTGATGTATATGGAGGTTCTAGATTTTTGAAGCAGAATTTGTATAAGTCCTTTGCCTTGAAGTCCATATCTCCCCATCAAGTGATCCATTCATCATTTCTCGACGTTTCCAATTCAGTCTCCATAATCCATGAGTTCAGCTCATCAAGTTCGTCTATCGCTTCGATGCAGAGTTGGAGACTAAGGGAGTGACCCACCTTAGAGCTCTAAAAGTATTATTGTATTGTAACATCCTAATTAGTCACAAAGGAAAACAATTTGGGGTAGATGTACATTAAATTTGCTCTAGATCCCATTGATCTTTCCAGAACAAAATGGTGTCTCCAGCTCTGAAAAAAGAAAGATGTGATCCCTCTGTATATGTATAGCTGATGGGTGTAGATAACACCTCCTCGTTGGTTACCCCAAATGGAAGGTTATGATGTAGATAGCAACAAATTTCCCTCGGTGAAGTGATGGCTTCTCTCCCCTCGTTGTTTACCCCAATAGGAAGGTTGAGATGTAGATAGTGGAAAATTTCCCCTAACTTTAGAGGCTAGGGTTATTTCTCCCGTAGGACTCCAATTTCTGCAAGTAGGTGGTCAGACGAGGGACGCACCGTCTGAAAAGATATGGGACAATTATGTTTTTACCCCTAGTTGAGACACACCCGACTGTTTTGCCCCAAATTTCAGAAACTCGCCTGCTTTGTCCAACTTGCTTTGCATTTCTTTCATTTTTTCCATTCCTTCATGGCTCCGCTTGGTCTGCGCCGTTTGACCATAAGCGGAGCGCCGTTTTGGACATTTTTCCCCCTTAGTCATTTCTCTCTCTCCTCCTACCTCTCCTCTCTCCTCCACCCCCTATCCTTCCTTCCTCATGAGCAAAGAGGAGGGCGCCCCACCACGGCGAGCCAGCGCCGCCCCGCCCTGCCCCGGCGAGCCACTGTCGCCTGGCCCCGCCCCGGCGAGATAGCGCCACCTGGGCACCTCGCCCCGCCCCGCCCCGACCAACCAGACAGGAGGGCGCCCTGCCCTTTCCTGTGGTTTCCCGCGCCGCCTCGCCCTCCCGTTTGGACCTCGACCACCACGACATCGCGGGCGGTGGCGACCTCGACCGTAACTGCAGCACGGGCAGTAGCGACCCCGGCCATCTCCAGGCGCGGGCGGCGACCACCCCGACCGGCCGAGCAGTGATACATCCAAAACGTATCCATAATTTCTGCTTGCTCCATGCATGTTTTTGTGTGATATTGCTATGATCTAGATACACTTTCATACACTTTTTGATCATATTTGGACTAACCTATTAACTCAGTGCACCCCAGTGCCAGTTCCTGTTTTCTGCTGTTTTTCTATTTCAGTTTTCCCCCATATAAAAAGTGCCAGAAAAAATCCGGGAAAAATCAGCGTACAGGAAGCTTCGCGAAGAGCACTAGTGGGGCCAGAGGGGAGCCAGGGGGCCCAGGCGGCCACCCGGCGCGGCCCCACCCCTGGCCGCGCCAGGGGGGCGCCTGGGGCCCCTGGTCCACCTCTGGCTGCCCCCCTTCGCCTATTTATTCTCCGTCACGGGGAAACTCCGAAGACAAAACCCTATTTCGCAAACTCGTCTCTGTTTCGCCGCCGCCGCGCTTCCGAGATCGGGAGCACCAGAAGACCTCTTCCCGGCACCCTGCCGGAGGGAGGGCCGACCTCCGGGACTCTCCTCTCCACCATGGATGCTCCCCGGATGTCTCGTGAGTAGTTTTCCTTGGACCATGGGTCCGTGATCAGTAGCTATGTGATGTTCTCCTCCCCTCTTTGTTCTTCATGGTTTAGACCTCGTGAGCTGCACTACATTATCGAGGCACTTTTGTAATATTTCTGCTATTGCTATGCTGAGTTTGAAGGCATCTGATGGATTATGAGATTATGTTCAGATTGTGATAGAGCAATATATTTGGTTTTTATCTCTTATATTTTTGTTCCTAAGTAATTCTTGCATGTTCTCCGTTGCTGTTTATTGCTTTGGCCAAGTAGTAGGTAGTGACTCCAAGAGGGAACGTTGTGCTCGATTGTGGGTTCATGCCCCCCGATGACACGCTTGAGTGACAGAAACATGAGTCTAGGGTATGTGTTGTTGCCACAAGGGGAAAACAACGGTGCTTGTAACCGCGGTTACAAGGATTGTTTACTTTACGCAAAGTTCTTTTTAATGCAGTTGTCTGTTTCTTTGGGTTTACACTTTGGGTGGGGCTCGCAACTTAATACCAGCGAGATGTTCTGGATAGATATCTCAAGGTGGATGATTAGTAGTAGATGCAGTTGGATTACGGTCTACTTATTTTGGCGTACTGCCCATGCTTATGAGCCTCTTCCTTTCTTTTGTAGCATAGTTAGCATTGCGGTGCGTTCATAATCCTGTCAATTGCCCTTCTGTAATTATTTTACCTCGCATAGCAGTTTTATCGTCTTTTGGGAGAGAGACATCACTAGTGAACATCACGTATCCCGGTCCATATCCATATTACTGTTTCCACGCTATCTTTACTTTTCTGCTTTTACTTTCAATTGCTATCATAATCCTTTGTGTTTTACCCGTTGTGAACAACAAGACCGGAGAGATTGAAAACCTCTCTGAACTTTGTTGGGAACAAAGTTATCTGTGTTTGTGTGCAGGTCCACGTCAGTTGCGAAGCGGACACCTACTTATCATCTCTGGAGTCCTACTGGAGAAAAACTGTGGTATCTTCACCGAGGGAAACTTGCTGCTGCGCTACATCTTAACCTTCCACTTGGGGTAACCAACGAAGGGCGAGAAGCCATCAAGCAGGCGGCAGCTGTAGGCGGTGGCCGCAGCCAGCTGAGACGCGGCGAGGGCGCACGCGACCAGCCGAGCATGGACGGGTGGCGGCGTGGCCTGGCGGAGGCAGGCGCAACCGGCGGAGGAAGAGGTCGGGTTGGCCGCAGCGGGCAAAGGGGGCGCGGGAGGTGCGCTCGGGCACGAAGTCGACGCAGTTGGAGGAGGGACCCGATTGGTTTTCCAAACAAAATACAGGGACCCGATTTCTTTTCTAAAAAACTTTTTTTTCATTTAGAGTTGTAAGCAGGGGTAAAAATGTCTAAAATGGCGCCCCGCTTGTGGTCAAACGGCGCTGACCAAGCGGAGCCATGACGGAATGGCAAAAACGAAAGAAATGCAAAGTGAGTTGGACAAAACAGACGATTTTCTTAAATTAGGGGTAAAACAGTCGGGTGTGTCTCAACTAGGGGTACAAATGAAATTGTCCCAAAAGA
Source organism: Bromus sterilis (assembly GCA_950022295.1). Taxonomy (NCBI): domain Eukaryota; kingdom Viridiplantae; phylum Streptophyta; class Magnoliopsida; order Poales; family Poaceae; genus Bromus; species Bromus sterilis. The sequence continues at coordinate 337,744,541 of OX465597.1, forward strand.
TATTGCTCCCATAACCTGGACCTGCACACAAAATCAAATAACTTTGCTCCCAACGAGTTCAGATAGGTTGTCAATCTCTTCGGTCTTGTTGTTTAAAAAGGATAAAAATACAAGCGAAAATAGTAGTGATGATTGCAACGAAAAGTAAATAAAAGAAGTAAATAGTTGAGGTGTAAACAATGGTGGAAATATGGATCAGGGTCCCATGTTGTTCACTAGTGATGTCTCTCTCCCAAAAGACGATAAATAACTATGCTGCGTGAACAAATTACAGCGAATTATGAACGCACTACAATGCTAATTATGCTACAAGAAATCTAGAGGCGCAATCATATGGCCAGTACGCCAAGACAAGTAGACCACTTATTCATCAGCATCTACTCACTAATCATCCACCTTGAGATATCTATCCAGAACATCTCGCTGGTATTAAGTTGAAGCCCCACCCAAAGTGTAAACTCAAAGCAACAGACAACCGCATTAACAAACTATGCGTAAGGTAAACAATCCTTGCAAGCACAATTACAAGCACCGTTGTTTTCTACCTGGTGGCAACAACACATCCCCTAGTCTCATGTTTCTATCAGTCAAGCTAGACATCGGGGGGTATGAACCCATAATCATGCATAACGCTCCCTCTTGGAGTTCCAATCTACTACTTGGTCAAAGCAATAAAAAGCAACGGAGAACATGCAAGAATAATCAAGAACTAAAACATAAAAGTAAACCAAATATATTACTCATCACAATCTGAACATAATCTCATAATCCATCGGATCCCAACAAACATAGCATAGCAACAACAGAACTACTAATACATAGATGCCTTGATCATGTAGGGCGGATCACAAGGGCTAAGAATTGAGTCACAAGATTGGAGAGAAAACATCACATAGCTACTGGTCATGGACCCATGGTCCAAGGTGGACTACTCACGGCACATCCGGGAAGCGCTCATGCTGGCGTCGAATCTCCCAGAGGTCAATCCTCCCCCCGGCAGGGGTCCGGGATAGTGTCTTCTGGCGATCCCGATCTCGGGATCGCAGCGACGGCGGAACAGTGGGGGAATCGCGTAATAGAGGACCTCTCGGGTGTTTTTACCCCGAGGGATAACTATAGGCGGAAGGAGGGCACCGGGGAGGCCTGGCCCCACCAAGAGGGTCCCTGGCACAGCCTCCCCCTAGGTCGCGCCAGCTGGCCGCCTGGGATGGGGGCCACCCCGCTCCGGCTCTCCTTCGGGCTTTCGAAAGATTCTGAACTGCTGATTATATATATATATATTTGGATTATTCTAAGCACTTTAAATATTGGGAAATACCTTAAATGCACGGACAACAGCAGAAAGAAACTGGCACTGGTGCACTGAGTCAGTAGGTTAGTCCAAATGTGTTGAAGGAGGTATGAAAGTGTAGCAAAACATGTAGAAAGGTCACCCATATAAGCATGGAACAAGCAGAAATGATAGATACGTTTGGGACATATTAACATCCCCAAGCTTAATTCTTTCTCATCCTCGAGAAGGTAAATGATAACAAAGATAATTTCTATGGTGGAAGGGTACCAACACATATAAACTTTAAAGTACAGCAAGTAAGGTGTGTTATTCAAGTCAAGTCAATAACAAGCAAGAGTCTATATCTAGTATTGAAACTAGCAAAGTAAGAACATAAAGATGCAAGAGCTCTCACTGTCCGTGACTCGAATGTCTCCAAATGGTGTTTGCGTGCAAGAAGTGAGAGATGGGTTTAGAGCATAAAATTACTATATAGTTTAATTGACAACTCAATCTACTAAAACTTCACACTTGGTCTCCTTCAGAATCTTATTATGACTCGTCCCCAGACCACTAGTCAGCCACAAGTTAAACTGATCATATCCCTTTCGACTTTGAGCACTTATGCAATGAATGAGCGCAAGCAAGATATGTTGGCACTTAGGATGGAAAATAGAATAATGACAGGAAAGGAAGACAAATAAGGTGTGAAAAGCTCACATCCATGAGGACAATCATAGTCGAGAGAAAGCCAAATGATAGATATGATGTGAGGAGTAGGGATTACCATGCAACGAATGCACATGTGAGCTATGTAAAGCTCTCCAATGGAACTAGTGGGGGTGCATCCAACTCGCTTGCTCAGGAAGACCTAGAGCTCATTTGAGGAGGCTCATCATTGGAATATACAAGCCAAGTTCTATAGTGTAAGGATCCCCAAATAGTTATCCATGAATGATATGAAACTCTCTATGTAGTATAAATATTACTTTGGAGTACAAGTGTGGATCTTTCAAAAGGAATAGTAGTCTTTCCCCTTCTCTCTTTTTATTTGTTTTTCTTTCTTTTTTCTATTTTTTTGTTGTGGCCTCATTGGCTCTTTTTATTTATCTCACATTTGTCCTCTTTGGGATCTTTTAATTTGTCTTCTTTTGGGATATTTTATTTGTGTCATCTTTGGGATATTTTCCTCACTTTAAGGGCAACAATCTATATTTTACAAGGATATAGAAAGAATATCACACACTTTATAAGAAGTACTCAACATAAAGAAAACTGAAAAACTATCATGATGTATGCAAATGTATGCCTCTGCCAGTGTAACAGGATGTGCTACGATACTAGCGCGTCATGTAGCAATTATAAGGGCAAGGCCCAACTAGCATGCGGCTCATCAATCAAACAAAAGTATGTATGACATGAAGATCAAGTCATGAGATGATGGATGTTTTATGGCAATGTATCTCGGAAAGGATATGGAAATTCCTTTATAGGTAGGTATGGTGGCTATTTTGAGGAAGGATATAATGAGGTTTATGATGACAGAGTGTATCATGCCAAGGGCCTGGATGCACCGGCGAAGTTTGCACCAACTCTCAAGATGAGAAAGGCAATGCACGGTACCGAAGAGACTAGCAAAATATGGATGGTGGAAATGCCAACAATCAAATACTCACATTAGTCAAAGGAAGTCATTCACTTATTATCGGTAACTCTCTGTCTCATTAGGAGGTTCACAAAGAGACAAGTACCTCGAGGAGGAGCGTATTGGGGTTTGGTTATGCTTACGCATCCTCGACCCGTGGTACGTGAGGGTACTCTATATATTACAACCCCTCCAAAGGTTAGCGATCCATCTAGTAGGTAGAGTTGTCAGCTAAATTTTTGTAGTTTTCGAAAATAAACATGGATTGCCCAAATACAACACCTATCACTAATACTCTTGAGATCTTGACACATAGAATTCCAAACATTACTCAAATATATACCTCAAAACTATTGCAAGTTACTACTATACTTAAGTAGCAACCTCAATTACCTACTCAAGTCAAGACACAAAATTCAGTGCAACAGGCAAACTCTCTAAACAAGATAATCAAGCAAACTCAAGAGAGTTCCAAAACCAACAAAATAAAATCTCTTAAAAATATAAGCATGAAAACAAGAGCTAAACATGATAACAACTACGAAAAGATAAAGAACAGACAACAAGGATAAGCAAGAAAACTATGATGTGTTCTAGGGTGAAGTGGAGCGTGTTTTCTATCCCAAACAATGTAGGCTAGGGTCCAACTTGTTATGAACAGTAAGCAAAAGTAGGGAATCTAAAAAGTAAAGAGTGAGACGCTCCAAGCATAGCACATAACATATGAAGTGATAAAAATATAGTGCGGAGAAGAACGAACTGATGATTGTTGATGGAGAAGGGGATGCACGGAGGCATCCCCAAGCTTAGACGCTTGAGTATCCTTGGATATTTCTTGGGGTGCACGGGTGTGAAACCCTGGATTTTGCAACTTTTCCTTTTTCAAAAATGTTTCTGGTTTATTTCAAGGTTTGCCAGTTGGTTTGATTTGAAGCAACTCTTTGGACTTGAAACTTGAGCGTATTTTCTTTCTTTGCTCAAGTGGACCATGATTCTCTAAACTCTCCCAAAATTCTTCCCTTGATCCATCCCCTCCAAGCCACATATTTCTTCATGCCATATATTCCTTTTCCATTAAAAGGAATATGCATTCCATTTGAGGATTGTGAAGCAAACCCTATTTATAATGCTCCATAAATCCCCAAAAAATTTCCACATGTCCTTGATATCATATCATTCCAAAATCTACAGAAATCTTGCATGTCCCCAGTAAATTTTTCATCCAGTGAATTCATTTGTCTGTTGGGGCAGAATAGCACTTTGTGAAGCAAGTGTTATTTATCCTAGTCCAGTGCTTCTGAAACTTTTTTTAAAAGCTCTCATGATCATACCAATAGCCTATGACAAATTTCAGCTCCATTTTCCTAGCCAAAATCCCTCAGCAAATTCCCAAAGTTTCTGTCCAGCAGGGAGCATTGTGAAGCAAGTGCTAGCTAGGAGCAATGAATTGCTCTAAAAATTTTCACACATGTTCCCACTCTCCAATAACTCCCCTCCACCAAATTTCAGCCAAATACAGTAAGCCAAAGTGATGCCGGCTTTAACAATGCATTTCTGGACCAAATTGAGGTTTGCAAAGGAGGTGCATTGAATTCTTTGCCAATTGATCTGAAACTTCACAGCTAGATTGTCCTTCCAACCACAAGCCCGTTAGACAACTTTTCCACCACCCCTTGTTTACCATTTTTACCCTAGCTTCCTTCCCAAGATTGTTGCATCAAACTGTTCTTGGATAGACAGATCACACCAAGCCTCTTGTTAACCATTTAAGGCCACTTAGTGACCAGTGTCGAGAAGACTATAGCCCTGACATGTTTGGACACGCCAAGTATCCTCCCAGGGATTGGTGCACGCGGTGATCACGCAAATGGCGTGCACTTGGCGCGCTCTTCACATGTCCCGGCTGCGCCAGGTCACATTTGAGCCGACGACTCAGGCCGCGTCCGCTTGTCCTCTGGCGCCGCCCGAAATATCCCTGAGCCAAGCGTCCATGCCCCACCTATTCCCGCTGCCCCCTTCCTCTCCAGACGCCACCTCCATGCGGGACCCGACGCCATAGTACGCCGCCGCGGCCCCTGCGCCATTACTCCCCCTGCTCCATGTGCCTGACTGGCCTCTCTCATCACCTCAAGGGGCCCTCGAAGCCTCTCGAGCACGCCAGTGCGAAGCCCAGCTCACCCAGAGCTTGTACGCACCTCCATGGCGCCACCCGGGCTAGGCATCACGCCCCAGCTATAAATGGAGCATGCCCTGCCCGTTTTCTCTCCACCACAGCACTCCTGCACCTCCCAGTTGCCCCCTTGCACACCGAATCAGGCCGTGGAGGCTTCCTTCCCCAGCTCCGGTGGGACTCCCCCAAAATCAAGTCGTGTACAGTAATCATACACGCAAGGTACACGATCGAGATCAGAGACTCACGGTGAGATATCACAACACAACTCTACAAATAAAATAATACAAGTTGTTTAATACAAGCCAGGGGCCACGAGGGCTCGAATACAACAGCTCGAGAGCACAAAGTCAGCGGAAGAAATAGTATCTGAGTACAGACACAAGGGTACAAGGTTGCCTTAAGAAGGCAAGCACAAATATCAACAACGATCGAAAAGGCGAGGCCTCCTGCCTGGGAACCTCCAAACTACTCCTGGTCAAAGGGGAACTCGACGTCGTAGAAGGCATCGGGGATCTTCATGTTGCGGTGGTCGGCATCGGGGATCTCCTGATCCTGGGCTCCAAGGCTCCAACGTCGACTGCAGCGGCCGATCAGGCAAAACAAAAAGGGGGGAAAAAGCAGGTGAGTATCTAGCATACCCGCGAGTCTTACGTCCGCTACTAAGCATTTATGCATTTGTATCAAATGGAAAGGAGAGGCTGTATATAGTGGACTACAAGGTAGAAATTCAGAATAAGGATAAGAAGCTAGGCCTATCGAAGACTAGCATCTTCCGACGAGTCTTGCAACATGAGGTAAGAATCAACCAACAGTTAATAGCATGAATGTAATAACAATGCAGCAGAAGTTGTTGCAGCATTGTATAATAGTAAGTTGTAGTATTTAATAATAATAATGCCTCCGAGTTCCCTTCCTCGACTCCCTGCGAGGAAAATAAACCGGAACCATACAGTTTAATAGTAGTAGTTTGTAGTAGTAGGCTCTGGCTTCAGCATAAAGCATCATGTTGCCGTGGACACGGCTATTCGAATAGATTATCTTCCCTACAGGGGCTGCAGTACTGTTACCCTACACGCTCGGATCTCCAGGGTGGCATACACCTTGTTAGGGAATGCCCCACCGAGGCTATCCGACACGCCGAGGCCCATCCTACGGCTCATCAGAGAGTTCCCCGCCGGTCTATAGTCCTAAGCGCAAGGGGGTCTTGGACCGTCGCCCCTCACCCTCCGGGTCGTTGTGTGCCAGGTGATTCCACGCAACTCTTCCAGGATGCGGATCGACCTAACCACAATGATGAACTGGACGTCTTTCAGAGCTTTCAAACGAGACCACAACGCGGAGGGCCCACACCGTAATCCCACGTGGAGGTAGTGCGTATAGGGCACGTCGACCCACTCAAGTCATCCACCTAAACCGTTAAGTCATTTTATTATTATCTGCCGGGACAACCGTTATCGTTGCCCCTTTCTCGGTGAGTCACGGACAACGACAGCAGCCATGACCACCAGTAACGTCGGTGCCTGCCCTGTCGTCCCACCAACTCGTGCGGTTACCAACAAGGTGAACCGTCTCCTTACCTTGTCTCGTGTGTGCTCTTGGTAGAGCTCGACTTTCTTACAACAGGAAATCCTTCGACCAGGAACAGTACCAGGCCCGCCGCACACCGGTGGAATACACCTGACCTGTCGTTCCGCTAAGATACCCTGCGCGGGCACCGTTGGGTCACCCGACTCCTTACCTGTAAGGACACCAGTTGATTCGAGTGCCTACCATCAAGTGAAACCAGGAGGAATCACCCTCGATGGTACACTTGAAGAGGTTCGACAGAGACATCAGCGGAATGAACTAAAGAGGAATATTCTCGTATCACCCCGGTGGTGCCGAGACACCAGCGGAATGAACTAAAGAGGAATACCCTCGTATCATCCCAGTGATGCTACGCTACTGAGCCGACGAGAGTGAAATACGAGTCCGTCCACTCGTAAGTCAAACTCGAAGCGACTCGGCAGAGTCTCGCCGTTGTAGGTTCCCTAGGGCGTCTACATTGATCCGTACCTGTTGCAGTTGTAATATATCGCTTCCGCTATCACTCCCAGTGATCACGACCCGCTATTCTAAACCTAGCTAACAATGCGCGGGGTTTACTGCTGAATATTATATATATTTATAAGGCAGCATAGGACAAGGAAAGGTACATCAAGGGGCGACAAAAATAGGTTATGAAATAGAATAGGATTGTAACATAGCAGCAGCAGCATATGCCTAGTGCAAGAAATGTATGGAAAAGATAGGCGATATCTGGGGAAGAGAATGGCTATGCTTGCCTGGAAGCTCGACGGTAGAGGTATGGTCGTCGACGAAGTAGTCGATCACAGGGGCATCAGCAGCGGACGTCGAGACTACCGGACAATAAAAGAGGGGGAGAAACAATAAACACACAGCAATAATAGCAATACAAATACAAGACATGACATATGAAATGTTAACGACGCTCTAACGTTGTACGATACACGTAGCGCGGAGCGGGAATTCATCTGAGGATGAACGGTCAGCTCCGGGTTATTACCGGACAGGGTGTCCGGAGGGGGAAGGTATCATGCCGGAGGTGTCATGGACTTCCGACAAACGTGAGGGGGTGTAACCAGGTTAGTTGCCCTATTCCGAACAACTTTCGTGTTCGAAATAAATTCATCCGGATACTTTAACAATACCGGACAAATCATCGGACAAACGATCCAGAGGGGGACGGTTCGATGTTCGGTATGTTAGAGGGGTATGGTAGACAAACAGATAGCGTATCAGTATTCGTTATATTTTTCTGATCAATTTTTATGTATAAAATATTTTCATCAGACTTACGGATTAAAAGATATTGATTTTTAAAGATTTAATCATTTAATCATTTTCTAGAAATTCTTTATTATTATTAATTCAACATTATCTACAATAGTGATGTTGACTAGTCAAACTGACACAGAGGGCCCACCTGTCATAGACATCAACTTTGGAACCCATTGAATTTTGCCAAGTCTAGAGAACTCCGGTTTTTACATCCATTAGCGTTTTTCGAGGGCTACGATTTTGGGTTCGGCTCATCCGCCGAGTTAGTGTCTTATATCAAATTTTAACAGTTTTCTGTTGTCTACAAACCGGTACGAATGGCAAATTTATTAGAGTTCATTCACTTAATTAAAACATGGTATGAAAAGTGCTATTCGAGGTTAATTCCAGAAATTGTTAAAATGTGCAAAGTTCGCTAGATAATTACGATTGATCCATAGTTCAAATGGAGATGTTTCCAATACATGTTTTGCGCTATAACATCTGTACAATCGTGCCATGTCCTTCGATGGCATGACAGATACCTATAGCTAATTCATCCACTACGCTAAAATGGCTATCGGGCTAACTTTGTCTGTCGTTTATTATAAATCCGCACTTTGCGTTTTTTGTCAGATTTAATCCACGCAATATTTGAAGATGGTCCAATGGTAGAAAGTGAGGCTCGTTGCTTGTACTACATGTCTATATTATTTTATCTAAGTTTAAACTTTATTTGCATGTCTTTTGTTGTTGTTCAAAGTGGTGTCCATCAGCAGTTTTCAGCACTTTGCATCTTCTTCAGGTTTCAGTAGCAGCAACAGTTAACAGCTGCAGATAATAGCAGCAGACTGCAACAGTCACGGGCGGTCAGGCGCCCAGCACCGGTGGCGGCGGCCGAAAACAGCCGGCGGCGGCGGCCTTCACGTGCGCACACACACCACACACACCAGTACCCACACCACACACATTTTATTCAATTTAGAAATTGTTTGGTTGTTTATTTGCTTCTGTTTTGTTCGGTATTTTCAGCAGCATTACCAACTACTAACAGCAGCAAGTAGCAGCCGCAACACAGCTTCAGCAAGCAACGAGGAGGAGCAGCCCAGCAACAGCAAGGACCAGCAGTGCCGTACGAACACGCACGCAGGGGCAGGTTCAGCAAAAACATCACCTCGGCCATGGACGTGGCCGTGGCCACGAGCCCGCGGTGGCTGCTGGGTGAGCGTGAGGGTCGGGGCCAGGGGAGGCGGCCGAGAGGCGGCGTCTACAGGGAGGCGCAACGGGTAGGTGGACCGGCGGCTACAACGTCGTCATCGGGGCGAGGCGGAGACAAAGGAGGTGCTCACAGAGGGAGCAAGGTGGCGGTCTGGAGGCGTGGAGGTGGCCGGTGGCGACCACCGGGAGGTGCCGGAGCCACGGCGGCATCCATGCCGGCGGCGAGCTCGAGCCCGTAGCGGCTAGGGTTAGCCGAGGGGGCGGCGTCAGGAGGAGGCGAGCAGGGACTCTGTGGGGTGGAGGTGAGGCGGCGTCCCGAGGGGAACCTGTGGGGCTGTTGGCCGGCGGCCAAGGTGGCCAGGGATCGCCGGAATCGGCAGCGGCCGCGCCGCCAGGAGGAGAGGAGGGGGTCGGGAAGAGGGGATTGGGATGGGGAGGGAGGCCGAGCGAGAGAGGAGATGGGGGCGGCTCGGTTCGAGTCTCCTCTCGATCTAGGGCTCTAGGTTTGCCAGGGGCAAGGTGGGCAGTTAGGTCGGCCTGGGCCGGCTGGTCACTAGGCCCAGTTGGCTTGGGCCGCTTTCTTCGGTTTTTTTCTTATTTAATTATTTATTATTTACTTTATTTAATTCTTTTAGCTAGCATTATAATTTTGTAAAATATAGGACTGGCTCCAATATTAGTGTTGTAACCCACACAAGTGCTAAAAAGGTTTGGACTTTAAACAAAAATCATTTAGTATTTTATTTAAATATTAAACCATAAAATGGACTTTTTAGGCTACTATTCGAATTGTTGAAAATATTAAAGTGTTATAATAAATGCCCCAGGTTGGTTTAACACTGCCCACTGACTTTTAGGGATTTAGAAAGATTGATTGCACAATTTTTGTTGCAACTTTATTTTTCACATTTATTTGAAATTTTTATCTGAGTGGGAATTTAAACGAGGCATGATCAAGCATGGCTAATCATAGTTACTGGGCTTTCAACAGAGTGATTACTGTTCCACCAAGGTGATTACTGTAGCGTGACAACCGAGGTGTTACATCCGTCCGCCACAGACATCACGTTTCCTCGCCATCCCCACCTCATCTCAGAGCCTCAAAAATTGAGCTAGCACCACTGTCGAGCTCTCCTTGTCCTCGTGGTGCTTCCCCGATTCTCCCCGGAGTGAATCGTCGCCGGAATCGATGACTTGGTCGACCCCCGAGGAACTCCGCCGCTTGCTGCCGCTGGAGAAGACGCGGGCGTGAAAGCTCAAGAATGATCAGAGGGGGAGGGGGTGAATGATCACTTCTAAAAATTCTAAGGAACTTAGAAGGAATTCATGCAAACTGCAAAGGACTACAGGCATATAGAAGGAAATAAAGTATCTAAAGATATACATGGGTCGAAGGGATTGGGAGCGAAGGAAAAACATCGAAGGCAAACAGGCAACGAGTAAATACTCAATGTAAATACAAGAAGGAAAACGAGCCTGACACGACGATGTTTGGTAAACCAGTTCACACTCTGCAAAGTGCTACGTCTGGTTGGAGGGACTGGTGATTGAACACCTGGAGCAAAACTCTCTCCGTCCTATTCTCCACTGCAACATACTCCTCGAGCTTGTCCAGTTTTCACTCGGGGTAGATGATTTAGGACATCTCCGAGACCTTTAAATACTTCCTTCAGCAGTGACAATTTATTTTCGACTGCTTGACAGGCGACGCCTAACCGTCTAGGAGACTTGCAGTTCTCCAAGATAAAAAGATCGGCTATTCTCGACCTAAGTCTCTGTGAATTGCTCAACTCAGTTCAGACTTGGGTTTTGGTTTTCTCTCAATTTATCTTGGGATGCTCACGGTACTTCTGTCTTAGAATCTTCAGTGGAGCAGCCAACCCGAAATGGCGGGTAGGTGCGGGGTATTTATAGGTGGCGATCCCGATGGGTAAAATGACTGAAGTGACCCGATGCAACCGCTTGACACGTGTCCACAACGACCAGATTTCAATCACTACGCAACTTTACTTGCGGAACAAGTAAGCTGACTTACCGAACGAGTTCTCTCTCGAAGGCACGAAGTGGGATGACTTTGCCTTCGAGCTATTCACTCGACTCAGTAAGATTTCTTTCGGTAGGATTTTTGTGGGTTTAGGTTGAGCAGATCAAATTCACTTCGACAAAGATCTCAACTAGCAAACCCCGCTTGATAGTACGGTTTTTCCTACGACTCAAGAAAATTAAGAGAAACTAGTAAAAAGACTACGTCTTCGACCAGCTTCAGCTTTCTCCTCATTGCGCTTTTACTCGAGAGCATGTTCTTTCTCGACGACATTTTTGGGGGTCGTCTTCCTTCAAAGGTTTCAGTAGATGACTGCAACTTCGCCGCAGTGAGATGTTCTTCGACCTTCTACTTGCAAACTCCATTCTTTCGGAACCTAAGTATATATATGTTTATACTCGAAAACAATGTTAGTTCCACTACTGCTTTGTCCAACAATCTCCAAAACCTTCGGGGGAAAACATGCTCTTACAGGGCGTCAACTTCCGGCCCTCCCCCAACGAGTTGCTGGTACGAGCGTGATCTACGTGGCGCTCCCGTTCCACTTGCACCCTCTCCAACCGCAGCCGCGACTCCTTGCTGGAGAAATCCCGTCGGTGAGCCTCGTCGTGCACTGTTCGCCCTCTCTCCATGTTCATATGAAAGCATGGTCCCACCAATCAGCCTCTCTCTTCCCTTCGAACAGTTTTCTAAGTGGAGACGTATTATGGAAATACGCCTTCGACGTCACCCTCTCTGGATATTCCAGAAAATGATTTAAATTCATTTTTAAATCATTATGTTGACCCAACTTTGACCATGAATATCTCCTAAACTACAAGTCCAATTGAGTTGAAACTTTTTGCATTATTTGATCTCCTCTTTACTTTGGCATAGTTTTTATGCTATGTTGTTCTGTTCATTTTTGCTGGATAAAAGAAAGGCTTTATGAGAAATTTTCTTTTGACCTTTAAAAATCTTGTTTTTCAGAGTGTTTGCTTATTGAAGACCAGGAGTATCTTCACACCTTATTGGTGACAGGCGAACCATGACTCCCACTTGCATTACTGTAAAGCTTTGACATGGTTATAAAATCTTCCTTAGCTTTTGGATTATAGGATGATCCATTCATGGCATGCTTGGAGTATAACAATGATTATGATATTTCCATGAATATGCTTGGATTCATTAGGACTCATAGCTCTGATTGTGATATTGCTTTGATGGACATTGTGATAGATAGTATTATCCTGATCATTTTGACATGTCTAAGTTATTCATCAGATTATGCTTTGGATTGTGATATAGCCATGATCGTGCCTTAGATTATTTGATGGATATTGCAATGACTTGGAATACAGATTTTCATAGGGCACCTGAGACATAAAATTTATTACACATTTGGAGACATGCTTCATGCCGTGTTGATTAGGTGCCACTGAACCAAACTTGCCAGTGCAGCACACTCGCCTGTATGGGAAGGCCTTGGCTCTGTCTATCGGTGCGCTCTTTTATATGTATCACCAAAGAGGGAAGGCTATGCGCGCGTGTTACCCTAGCCCGGTAAATGGCGATAGTCTTGAGAGTCGGTTTTGTTATTGAGCTCAGTCCCCGTTTGGGACAATGTTGTTTGCCACGACGGTGGTCGTTTGCCACGAGGTGGCCTTTTTCCACGATGGTGGCCGGTGTCTGTAGGACACGGGGCTACCCATGGCATGAATCTAGGAGTATGTCAGGTGATACGGTAAAGGAGGCATGCGGAAGAACGGTCTCGTTGGAGAAGTCCCATTACATTTCCGTGGGACAAGTTCGAAGGTACTGGATGAGGGAAGAACTCCATAGTGTGGGTAAAGTGCACAAACTCTATAGAGTTAAAAATCTATTTGAATAGCCGCGTCCTTGGTTATGGACAGTTCATACTAAGTCACACCATTCGATCAACAGTAATAAGGATGCGAGATAATGTTGCATATGTGGATCAGTAAAGTGTTGGTAAGCCGGAGTTGCTTACATGGTATTTGTGAGATGACTATGAGGTAGTCATGAGATGGTTATGATGATCCGGAGTGATCACGAGATATGATCCTGAGTAATCACGAGATATGATCCTGAGTGATCACGAGATATGATCTTGAGAGATCACGAGATATGATGATCCGGAGTGATCATGAGATACGATGGAGGATCATGAGTGATCCAAGTATGAGATTATGCAGGTGATCACGAGTGAGGTGATCCAAGTGACTTTGTTGGATGGTTCTCTACTTTACAGTATTAGTATATTATTTGCTCTTGCATGCTTAATTCACTAATATACTCTAACCTGCTTGCTATGTTATTGTTTTGCTTTGATGCTTTGGTTGTCGTGAGCTTGCAAGTACATTCAATGTACTGACCTGGCGTGTCATGCCAAATTTGCAGGCCATGATGTGTTTGCATAGGACGACGTTCCTAATGTATGCGAGCTAGGAGGTGTCCCAGCAGTGTCCTTTTGGAGTGGAGTCCATCACCATCGTCGTTTTTCCGCTGCTAAGAATTATTCTGCTGCTATAGTAGATTCCTGCTGCTTGTAGTTGTTTTGCCACTAGCATTAGAAATAGGCTTGTTCTCCGCCTCGCTTCGCTAGCATTGTAATAAACCCATGTACCCATTTTATCTGTAATAGAAAGTTGTTCCGTTCAATATCAAGCAGTGTCGTGTTCCAGAAGACATGATCTCTGGGCTGGAAAACAGGGCGTTCCGATACTCTGAGCTGGGGTACCATAGAGCTTGGTATCAGAGTCAAACTGGCTGTAGGACACCCTAGTTAGCATGGACATTAGAATATCGTTAGGTCTAGAGTGTATCCTGTTTGTGATGCATTTCATTGCTACATTTGTTTGCCCCATAGCATGCATATAGATAGCATTCTTTTCGCTAATGATATGATCTGATGAGTGTAGATGGCAGATTATTCGAATGACCCCCAATCAGCCCCTTCATCGCTCAGCTTTGCCTACCTTCTTGCCGATGTTTGGCGTTGTCTCTATCCAAGTGGAGAAATGTCGAGGTACCAAGTGTTCCAGACGCCGCTCGGAGGACAGGCACTTGAGTACCATGCCAATGTCTTCATGGCAGTCAACCTCTCCATTGACAGGCGTACCTACAACTTCCATGGTAGATACGCCTCTACCCCAGATCGTGCCGTTCAACTTGTTGCTTTTGTAGGCCTCACGGGTCTTCGCCACCAGGAAAGCGCGATGCAGGAGAATCGTGCCTTCCATTTCTATCCCACCTTGGCCAGCACTCCTCAACACGTAAGGTTTCCTCATCCTCTTGTGGAAGCCGATGCGGCGGTGATTGGCATGTCCCGCTACATGATCGCCGAGTATGCACTCATCGTCGAGCTAGTCCGTGATGCAAGTCGTGCCAGGAGAGCACTTGCTACAGCTTTGGCTCTGTCAACTCCTCCGCCCGCTCCTTCAGCCTCCAGAAACCTGTCGTTAGATCGCAGTGCCTAAGTTTCGTGTAATTCATGCTGCATAAGTAGTAGCAGTGTTGCATGTTGCATGTTGTTGTGCATAGTAATAAGACATGATCTTGCTTGTGTGTGATCTCGATGCATTTTCAGTGCTATTGATCTTTGCTTTATTGAATTTCTTCATTGGCTCTTTATTTGGTTCTTTGGTGTTATCTTATCTACCCTTATGGAAGTTTCTCATCAACTCGTCACATATCCCGAAGAATCAGTGAAAGATCGCAAAGCATTGGGAAATCAGCAGGTCAAGAAGGATTTACGCTTAGTTGTGTTGAGAATATTCAGCTCATGTATGAATTCTACCTGGGTGACTTATATGAATCAAGTCTGTGTCACTCATTCAACTGTTATAGTTATGGAGATTCAATCAAAGGACAAGATAAGTCGTCTTCATAACCCCCTGAACATCTGCATTCAAAGGTATGGCACCTAGAAACTGCAATCTTGTCATGCGCAAGTTATTATATTACGGTATACTCCGGAAGCAATTCAGAACATGTCATGGAACCAGTACCCAACAAATAAGTGATTGGGATAATGTTCTCCCCTAAATCAATAAATTCTCATGCACAGTATTGAGTCTTTCTCCACGCGCTACCGTGGGAAAACTTCGGACTTAAGGATTCCAAGCATTCTTTGATAAAATACCGAACACTGCGGCATGCACGACATATCAACCTTCCTCAGTATACTATATGGATATCTTCTCGGCCAAGACATTCAGCCTTCTACCACAAGCCACCGAGAGAAGCTTACGATGCAAGGCATACAATATTGCCCAGTACGCCACATGGCTGGATTCCATCACAAGCTACCCAACTATCTACAGTAAACTGTCACAGAAACTTCCAGCATAAGGTACATATGCATCCACTGTACAAAGGGAAAACTTCTGATATAAGTCACCCAGTCTTCTTCAGTAAGCTACCGAAAGAGATTCCCGCGTACGACACCCCGCCTTCCTCACTACGCCATTGAAGAAAAGCTTCCGGGATACGGTACCCAACCTTCTTCAGCACACTACCCCGGAAGAGCTTCGAGGATAAGCTACCCAGTCTTCTCCAACACGCCATCATGCCTGCAACAGTGTTGTCAGAAATCCGATTGTTCAGAACCAATGAAATTTTCAGCATAGTCAGTTACATATGGACCTACGCATGTCATGGGCATACTTCTCTAGTTATTTGAGCTACTCCTATATGAATACAACCATGCTCGTAGTCAAGTGAATTATACACATGGAAAGTGGTAAGAGACGCAACTCCTGCGAAGAACGCAAGCAGAAGAATAAGATACACATACCAGCCCGGTATAAATATTGACAAGTCATGAAGGAACACCCTAAGAAAAGGAAACAATGAAGCATTTGGACTTGACCACAACCACGAGGTTCAGCTCCTCACATCTGACAAGGCTCCGAAGAATGATAACCTTGAGGCCAAACTACTACAACAAAGAGTAATTATGATTAGCCAAGAGACAAAGGATGAAGGGAGCCCAGCTAGCTCAGAGAAAGGATTCCGACAAAAGGTAAGTCAGTATAAGAAAAGTACCTAAAAAGGGTGATTGTTGCATTAGCAAGGACCAAGGCAGACAGACATGGCGTATGTTGAACCTTGCTGCGATATGTGCGACAAAGGTTAGTGCCCCACCCATAAGCTGCCAAAAGTCTTCAACTCTTATGAGCCCGATAGTTAAGGCAAAAGGATAATTATATGGACTTCATGGTCAACCGAAACCATGCTTCCATACGGATCACCATGGACACCTAAACCTAAGGAATCTCACTTCATATGGGAAAAGATTGAATACCAAGCCAGTCAACTTGTGCAGTTACCCATGTTTGGAATTGTCAGTAATTGCTGGAATACCCTAGTCTGCTCCGCTAAAGATCCCCTACCCAGCGGAACATTTTGACTACAAGGACCGTGTTGAAGCATAGCACGGCCTACCACTACACACGAATATGGCAACATACCAAGTAAATCTCAGTGTGAGTAAATGTTCAAATCATGTGCCCCCTCCCGTCAGAATTGATGCTCAAGATGTCAGTAAAAGTTATGCATCACCATGTGCTGATAGTCAGAGTTTCGCACAAATGATGAGCATCCTGAGTTAGACAGCCGCCCATGGAAGCTAAGCCCATTCTCAAATAGGCCGATACAAAGGATTCAAGAATGTGTCGCAGATAAGGCCCGATATACCATGAGAATAGTACGGATATCGCCAGCATTCACATCCCGTCTATGACAAAATACCTCATTGTCATACTAGTCAACCGACATAAGGATGGAAGTCAGCAGGAAAGGATCCAATATATAAAGGAAAAATATCCCGTCGGAAATATGGATTGGGTGAAGTAAACCCCCTGAGCCAAAATATATTGGATGCTACCGAGGGAACACTATGCAGAAAAGAGGAAACCTAAGAAGCAACAAGTTTCCTAAAGACGGTATGTTTCCAACGGTTCCCTGAGCAACAAAATCTCGAGGACGAGATTTTCCTACGGGGGGTAGGTTTGTGACACACTGGATTTTGCAACTTTTTCTTTTCAAAAAGTTTTCTGGTTTATTTCAAGATTTGCTAGTTGGATTGATTTGAAGAAACTCTTTGGACTTGAAACTTGAGCGTATTTTCTTTCTTTGCTCAAGTGGACCATGATTCTCTAAACTCTCCCAAAATTCTTCCCCTGATCCATCCCCTCCAAGCCACATTTTCCTTCATGCGATATACTCCTTTTCCATTAAAAGGAATATTCATTCCATTTGAGGATTGTGAAGAAACCCCTATTTATATTGCTCCAAAAATCCCCAAACAATTCCCACATGTCCTTGATATCATATCTTTCCAAAATATCCAAAAATCTTGCATGGACCAAGTGAATTTTTCATCCAGAGAAATTCATTTGTCTGTTGGGGAAGAATAGCACTTTGTGAAGGAAGTGTTATTTATCCTAGTCCATTGCTTCTGATACTTTTTGTAAAAGCTTTCATGATCATATCAATAGCCTATGCCAAATTCCAGCTCAATTTTCCTAGCCAAACTCCCTCACCAAATTCCCAAAGTTTTTGTCCAGCAAGGAGCATTGTGAAGCAAGTGCTAGCTAGGATCATTGAATTGCTCTGAAATTTTTCACACATCTACCCACACTACAATAACTCCCCTCCACCAAATTTCAGCCAAAAAAAGTAAGCCAAAGTGCTGCCAGCTTCAACAATGCATTTCTGTACCAAATTGAGGTTTGCAAAGGAGGTGCATTGAATTCTTTGCCAATTGATCTGAAACTTCACAGCTAGATTGTCCTTCCAACCACAAGCCTGTTAGACAACATTTCCACCACTCCCTGTTTACCATTTTACCCCAGCTTCCTTCCCAAGATTGTTGCATCAAACTGTTCTTGGATAGACAGATCACACCAAGCCTCATGTTAACCATTTAAGGACACAATAGTGATTAGTGTCGAGAGGACTATAGTCCTGACATGTTTTTCCACGCCAAGTCTCCTCCCAGGGAATGGTGCATGAGGTGATCATGCAAATGCCATGCACTTGGCGCGCTCAGCACGTGTCCCGGTTGCATTAGGTCGCATCCGAGCCGATGACTCGGACCGCCTGCTCTTGTCCTCTGGTGCCGCTCGAAATCTCCCCGAGCCACCTAACCCCGTTGCTCCCTTCCTCTCCGGCCGCCACCGCCATGCGGGACCCAACGCCACAGTACGTCATCGCGGCCCACAACGCTATTAATCCCCCTGCTCCATGTGCCTTACTGCCCTCTCTCGTGACCTCAAGGGCCCCTCGAAGCCTATCGAGCACGCCAGCGCGAAGCCCAGCTCACCCAGAGCTTGTCCGCACCTCCATGGTGTCACCCGGGCTCGGCATAACCCCCCAGCTATAAATGGAGCACGCCCTGCCCATTTTCTCTCCACCACAGCCCTCATACACCTCCCAATCGCCTCCTGGCACACCGAATCGAGGCCGCGGAGGCTTCCTTCCCCAGCTCCGGTCGCGACAACCATCACATTTCCTCGCCATCCCCAGCTCAGCTCAGAGCCTCCAAAATTGAGCTAGCACCACCGTCGAGCTCCCCTTGTCCTCGTGCTTCTTCCCCGATTCTCCCCAAAGTGAATCGTCGCCGAAATCGACGAGTAGGTCGACCCCCGACGAGCTCTGCCGCCTGCTACCGCTGGATAAGACGCGGGCGTTACCTTCCGACCCTCCCCCGACGAGTTGCGGGTACGAGCGTGATCTACGTGGCGCTCCCGTTCCACTTGCACCCTCTCCAGCCGCAGCCGCGACTCCTCGCTGGATAAATCCCGCCGGTGAGCCTCGGTGTGCACTATTCCCCCTCTCTCCCACCAGTCAGCCTCTCTCTCCCCTCAGAACCATTTTCTAAGTGGAGACATATTCTGGAAATACGCCTTCGACGTCACCCTCTCTGGATATTCCAGAAAATGATTTAAATTCATTTTTAAATCATTATGTTGACCCAACTTTGACCATGAATATCTCCTAAACTACAAGTCCAATTGAGTTGAAACTTTTTGCACTATTTGATCTCCTCTTTATTTTGGTATAGTTTTTATGCTATGGTGTTCTGTTCATTTCTGCTGGATAAAAGAAAGGCTTTATGCGATATTTTCTTTTGCCCTTTAAAAATCTTCTTTTTCAAAGTGT
Source organism: Bromus sterilis (assembly GCA_950022295.1). NCBI lineage: Eukaryota > Viridiplantae > Streptophyta > Magnoliopsida > Poales > Poaceae > Bromus > Bromus sterilis. The sequence goes on from OX465597.1 coordinate 337,763,883, forward strand.
TTGATTGTTGAAGACCAGGAGTATCTTCACACCTTGTTGGTGACAGGCAAGCCATGACTCCCACTTGAATTATTGTAAAGCTTTGACATGGTTATAAAATCTTCCTTAGCTTTTGGATTATAGGATGATCCATTCATGGCATGCTTGGAGTATAACAATGATTATGATATTTCCATGAATATGCTTGGATTCATTAGGACTCATAGCTCTGATTGTGATATTGCTTTGATGGACATTGTGATAGATAGTATTATCCTGATCATTTTGACATGGCTAAGTTATTCATCAGATTATGCTTTGGATTGTGATATAGCCATGATCGTGCCTTGGATTATTTGATGGATATTGCAATGACTTAGAATACAGATTTTCATAGGGCACCTGAGACATAAATTTTATTACACATTTGGAGACATGCTTCATGCCGTGTTGATTAGGTGCCACTGAACCAAACTTGCCAGTGCAGCCACACTCGCCTGTATGGGAAGGCCTTGGCTCTGTCTATCGGTGCACTCTTTTATATGTATCACCAAAGAGGGAAGGCTATGCGCGCGTGTTACCCTAGCCCGGTAAATGGCGATAGTCTTGAGAGTCGGTTTTGTTATTGAGCTCAGTCCCCGTTTGGGACAATGTTGTTTGCCACGACAGTGGTCATTTGCCACGAGGTGTCCTTTTTCCACGATGGTGGCCGGTGTCTGTAGGACACGGGGCTACCCATGGCATGAGTCTAGGAGTATGTCAGGTGATACGGTAAAGGAGGCATGCGGAAGAACGGTCTCGTTGGAGAAGTCCCATTACATTTCCATGGGACAAGTTCCAAGGTACTAGATGAGGGAAGAACTCCATAGTGTGGGTAAAGTGCACAAACTCTATAGAGTTAAAAATCTATTTGAATATCCACGTCCTTGGTTATGGACAGTTCATACTAAGTCACACCGTTCGATCAACAGTAATAAGGATGCGAGATAATGCTGCATATGTGGATCAGTACAGTGTTGGTAAGCCGGAGTTGCTTACATGGTATTTGTGAGATGACTATGAGGTAGTCATGAGATGGTTATGATGATCCGGAGTGATCACGAGATATGATCCCGAGTAATCACGAGATATGATCCTGAGTGATCACGAGATATGATCCTGAGAGATCACGAGATATGATGATCCGGAGTGATCATGAGATACGATGGAGGATCATGATTGATCCCGGTATGAGATGATGCAGGTGATCACGAGTGAGGTGATCCAAGTGACTCTGTTGGATGGTTCTCTACTTTACTGTATTAGTATATTGTTTGCTCTCGCGTGCTTAATTCACTAATATACTCTAACCTGCTTGCTATGTTATTGTTTAGCTTTGATGCTTTGGTTGTTGTGAGATTGCAAGTACATTCAATGTACTAACCTGGCGTGTCATGCCAGATTTGCAGGCAATGTTGTGTTTGCATAGGAAGAAGTTCCTAATGTATGCGAGCCAGGAGGTGTCCCAACCGTGTCCCTTTGGAGTGGAGTCCATCGCCATCGTCGTTGTTCCGCTGCTATAGTAGATTCCTGCTGCTTGTAGTTGTTCCGTCGCTAGCATTAGAAGTAGGCTTGTTCTCCGCCTCGCTTCGCTAGCATTATAATAGACCCCTATACCCATTTTATCGGTAATAGAAAGTTGTTCAGTTCAATATCAAGCAGCGCCGTGTTCCAGAAGACATGATCTCTGGGTTGGAACATGGGCGTTCCGGTACTCTGAGCCGAGGTGCCACAACGGGGGCATCCCCAAGCTTGAGCTCTTGACACTCCCGGATCTTCTTTCATCATCTTCTTCGCACACTTGAAAATTACCTTCATAGGAAACTCATGATAAACTGATTAGAGTGGTAAGTACCCATAATAAAATAATTTTCCTCTGCTGTAAATAAAGATGTTCATGAAGAGCTATTGTTTCTCAAGATTGCCAAAAAGTTTTTGCAAACAAAAAGTGATGACGGAAAATAACTTCTCGCCCCTCGTTGGTTACCCAAAGGGGAAGGTTGAGATGTAGTCAGCAGCAAGTTTCCCTTGGCAAAGATACCAAGGTTTGAGTTGACCAGTTGGACTCCAAGTTCTTCAAGTAGGTGTCTGCTGCTCTGGCTCTTATAGAAGACGTGGACCTGCACACAGCAAAAAATAAATTTTCTCCCAACGAGTTTAGAGAGGTTGTCAATCTCTCCTTTCTTGTTGTTTACAAAGGATCAAACATACGGTGGAAATAGTGATGGTGATTGCAACATAAAGGAAACAAAAGCAATAAATTATGGAGGTGTAAGCAATGGTGGAAATATGGACCGGGGTCCCATGATGTTCACTAGTGATGTATCTCTCCCAAAAGACGATAAAACAGCTAAGTTGGGTGAACAAATTACAGTTGCGCAATTGACAAAATTATAAACGCACCGCAATGCTAATTATGCCACAAGAGGCTCAAAACTAAGGGCAGTACACCAAGACAAGTAGACCATTTATTCATCAGCATCTACTCACTAATCATCCACCTTGAGATATCTATCCAGAACATCTCGCTGGTATTAAGTTGAAATCCCCACCCAAAGTGTAAACCCAAAGCAAGAGACAACTGCATTAACAAACTTTGCGTAAGGTAAACAATCCTTGCAACCGCGGTTACAAGCACCGTTGTTTTCTCCCTGGTGTCAACAGCACATCCCCTAGTCTCATGTTTCTGTCACTCAAGCCAGACATCGGGGGGCATGAAACCACAATCAAGCATAACGCTCCCTCTTGGAGTTACTATCTACTACTTGGCCAAAGGAATAAAAAGCAACTGAGAACATGCAAGAATTACTCAAGAAAAAATATAAAAGGAGAACCTATTATATAACTCATCACGATCTGAACATAATCTCATAATCCATCGGATCCCAGTAAACACAGCATAGCAACAACAGAAAGATTACATAAGTGCCTTGATCATATAGGGCAGCTCACAAGGGCTAAGAATTAAAGCACAAGATTGGAGATAAGACACCACATAGCTACTGGTCATGGACCCATGGTCCAAGGGGGACTACTCACGACACATCCAAGAAGCGGTCATGATGGTGGAGAAGCTCCCGGAGATCAATCCACCCTCCTGCAGGGTGCCGGGACGAGGTCTTCTGGCGAACCCGATCTCGGGATCGCGGCGGCGGAAAAACAAAGGAGAATTTCGCGATGCGGACTCTTTTTTGGGGGTTTCTGTCCCGAGGGTTAAATATAGGCTAAAGGGGGCACCAGGGGAGGTGCCCTCCTCCCAGAAGGCCTCCTGGCGCGACCAGGAGTGGGGTCGTGCCCACAGGTCGTCTAGGAGGGGGTGGCCCCCTCCGGCTCTCCTTCGGGCCTTCGGAGTCTTCTGGAACGCTGATTTTTTTATATATTTCTTGGAAAAAAATTTGGCACTGGAAATATTGGTAAATACCTGCAATGAACAGACATCAGCAGAGAGAAACTGGCATTAGGTGCACTGAGTTAGTCCAAATATGTGTAAAAATGTATGAAAGTGTAGCAAAACACATAGCAATGTCACCCAAATAAGCATGGAACAAGCAGAAATTATAGATATGTTTGGGACGTATCAACATCCCCAAGCTTAATTCCTTCTCGTCCTCGAGTAGGTAAATGATAACACAGATAATTTCTGTGCTGACATGCTAACACACATATAAGAACTTCAAAGTAAAGCAAGTAAGATATGCAATTCAAGTCAAGACAATAACAAGCAAGAGTCTATATCTAGAATTGAAACTAGCAAAGTAATAACATAAAGGTGCAAGATCTCTCGCTGTCCGTGACTCGAATGTCTCCAAATGGCGTTTGCGTGTAAGAAGTGGGAGATGGGTTTAGAGCATAAAAGTACTATATGGTTTAAACGTAGAACTCAATCTACTAAAACTTCACACTTGGTCTCCTTCAGAATCTTATTTTGACTAGCCCCCAGACCACTAGTCAGGCACAAGTCAAACTGATCCTCTCCCTTTCGACTTTGAGCACTCATGCAATGGATGAGCGTGAGCAAGATATGTTCGCACTTAGGATGGAAAAGAGAAAAATGATGGGGAAGGAAGACAAAAAGGTGTGAAAGGCTCACATCAATGAGTACAATCATAGGCGAGAGAAAGCCAAATGATAGATATGATGTGAGGAGTAGGGATTGCCTTGAAACGGATGCACATATGAGCTAAGGTAAGCTCTCCAATGGAACTAGTGGGGGTGCATCCAACTTGCTTGCTCATGAAGACCTAGAGGTCTTTTGAGGAGTGTCATCCTTGGAATATGGAAGCCAAGTTATATAGTGTAAGGAGCCCCACATAGTTATGCATGAATGATATGAAGATCTCTATGGAGTATAAATATAACTTTGGAGTATGAGTGTGGATCTTTCAAAAGGAATAGTAGTGTTGCCCCCCTTCTCACTTTTTCTTTTCTTTTTTCTTTTCTTTTTTTTGGATTTTTGTGGCTTCATTGGCTCTTTCTATTTATCTCTCATTTGTCCTCTTTGGGATCTTTTAATTTTTCCTCGTTTGGGATCTTTTATTTTGTCCTCTTTGGGATCTTTTCCTCACTTAAGGTCAACACTCTATGTTTTACAAGAATACAGAAAATCTCACACTTTACAAGAAGTACTCAACATAAAGAAAACTGAAACTATCATGATGTATGAAAATGTATGACTCTGCCAGTGTAGCAGGATATGCAATGATACTAGTGCGACATGTAGCAATTATGAGGGAAAGGCCCAACTAGCATGCGAATCCTCGATCAAGCAAAAGCATGTATGACATGAAGATCAAATCATGAGATGATGGATGTTGCATGGCAATGTATCTCGGAAAAGCTATGGAAATGCCTTGATAAGTAGGTATGGTGGCTGTTTTGAGGAAGATATAAGGAGGTTTATGATGACAGAGTGTATCATGACAAGGTTTTGGATGCACCGACAAAGTTTGCACCAACTCTCAAGATGATAAAGGGCAATGCACGGTACCGAAGAGGCTAGCAAAATATGGAAGGTGGAAGTTCCAACAATCGAATACTCTCTTTAGTCCGAAGAACTCGTGCACTTATTATCGGTAACTCTCTATTTAATCAGGAGGTTCACAAAGAGACAAGTACCCAGAGGAGGAGTGTATGGGGGTTGGGTTATCCTTGCACATCCTTGACCCATGGTACGTGAGGGTACTCTATATATTCCAACCCCTCCAGAGGTTAGCGATCCATCTAGTAGCTAGAGTTCTCAATTAATTTTTTGTAGTTTTCGAGAATAAACACGGATTGCCTAAAATACAACACCTATCACTGATAGGCTCAAGCTCTTGGCACCAAAAGTCCAAACGTTACTCAAATCAATACATCAAAACTATTGCAAGTTACTACTACACTTATAATAGCAACATTAATTACTTACTCATGCAAGACACACAACTCAGTGCAACAAACCAACTCTCTACACAAGATAATCATGATAACTCAAAAGATTACCAAACGCAACAACCTAAATAAAAGCTCTTAAAAAGAATAAGCATGAAAACTAAGAGCTAAGCATGACATCAGCTATGAAAAGATAAAGAACACACAAAAAGAATAAGCATGCAAACCTATGTTGTGTTCTAGGGTGGAGTGGAGCGTGTTTCTCTCCCAAACAATGAAGGCTAGGGTCCAACTTGTTATGAACACCAAGAAAAACTAAAACAAACTAAAAAGTAAAGAGCCAGACGCTCCAAGCATATCACATAACACATGAAACGATAAAAATATAGTATGGAGAAGGACGAATTGATGATTGCCGATGGAGAAGGGGATGCGTGGGGGCATCCCCAAGCTTAGACGCTTGATACTCCCGAATCTTCTCTCATCATCTTCCTTCGCATACTTGAAAACTCCCTTCATACGAAACTCTTCATAAGCTGATTAGAGTGGTTAGTACCCATAAATAAATAATTTTCCTCTACTAGAAATAAAGATTTTTCATGAATAGCTATTGTTTCTCAATATTTCCAAAAAGATTTTTGCAAAGGGAAAGCAAGCATAAGATTTGCAAAACAGAGAAAATGCAAAAACGTGGCAGAATCTGTGAAAAACAGACCAGCGGGTAGTAAATAATTATTTCGGGGCACTTCTGCAACTCAAATCAAAAATATGATCTGGTGATTTTGGGTGAATTTTTCCGTCAAGCAGACAGAATCTGTTTCTGGACAACATGTCACAACTTTTGATCTTTCTTGCAATCGGAGGCTAAAACTTGGCACAAAGCTTGAAAATAAAGATACGATGATGTTTCTACAGTAGTAAAAAGCATCAAGACCACTAAAACTTAAAGTAAAAACATTTTGGGTTGCCTCCCAATAAGCGCTTTCTTTTATGCTATTTAGCTAGGCATGAAGATTATAAAAGGTGCTCTCATAAGGATAAGAATTTGAAGAAAAAGAGAGCATCAAGAAGCAAATATGAAACACATTTAATTCTAACCCATTTCCTATGCCTAGGAACCTTGTAAATAAATAAATCATGAAAACACAAAGTAACAAGCATGGGAAGGTAAAATAAGAAGAACTTCAAAACTATCAACATGAAGAAAGGTGTTTTTGTAACATGGAAGTTTCTACAACCAAACTTTCCTCTCTCAAAGTAATTTTCGGTAGCATCATGAGAAAACTCAACAATATAACTATCAAATAAAGCATGTTGTTCATGACCTACAATAATATGTGTATAGTTTTCAACACGGTTTTTAGGAACATAAGATAAATGCACCACATCACTATGGTCCTTAATAAGAACAAAATTCTCCGGAATATGATTTGGAGATTTCAAAAGGATAATAGGACAATCAAGTGTGGGTGCAATAACAACAATTTCATTCTTAGCATAAGGAACTATAGCAAGTTCATCTTCGTAAGCATCATCTGTAGTGGCATCATGGCCATCAACAAAGCAAGTTTCAAGTTTATCAGAAAGGGATGTATCAAGTGAGTACTCGGAATCATAAGATTCCTCATCATAGCAATCATTGGCCTCTGCTTGGGCAGCAAACAAATTATTTTTAAAATCCTCAATATAATCATTGCAAACATAATTCTCAAAGCAATATTGAAGCACTGCAAAATTTTCAGAATTGTGAATAGTATCGTAATACTTTTCAATCAAAGAAGCAATCTCATAAGTACCCTTGAAGGAAACAAACTCTTCAATCTTTTCAACATTAATTAATCATAAACACCTTTAGCATAAGAAGATAAGATCTCATTTTCGTTAAACTCACATTTGAAAGGAAGGTGTTTACGATCTATTTTAGAATAGCAAGTGAAATCATAGATATAGCACAAAGATTCAGCATAGTAATAAGAAACTTGTATTTGATCCCACAAGTGTTTCCCTTTCTGAGATAGGCGGTGCCGCGTATAATGAGCATGATCATCCAATGATTTTCCCTCAACCAAGTCAGTTGAGTTTTTAGCGCGAGCACAAATTGATCGAAGATGATCCAAGTGAAACATGTTCATCCTAACATATTTGGGTGGTAACACACCCATGGTAAAGATAGCATCAGTAGGCAGGCAAAGACAAAGAAAAAAGGTAGCAACTATTTTTTTGGTTTTTCATATAAGACACACAAGCAAAAACTAGAAAGTAAACTAACAAGACTAAAAAGCAAAGGTAAAGAATAGTGTGCAAGTCCCCTATCTTGAAGATTGGAGGCCCCGACAACGGCGCCAGAAATTGCTTTGATGAAGGGAAATAAGTTCTCGCCCCTCGTTGATTACCCAAAGTGGAAGGTTGAGATGTACTCAGCAGCAAGTTTCCCTTGGCAAAGATACCAAGGTTTGAGTCGACCAGTTGGACTCCAAGTTCTTCAAGTAGGTGTCTGCTGCTCATGCGCTTACAGAAGATGTGGACATGTACACATCAACAAATAAAATTCCTCCCAACAAGTTCAGAGAGGTTGTCAATCTCTCTGATCTTGTTGTTTAAAAAGGATCAAACACACGGTGTAAAAAGTGATGTTGATTGCAACGAAAAGGAAATAAAAGCAGTAAATGATGTAGGTGTAAACAATGGTGGAAATATGGATCGGGTCCCATGATGTTCACTAGTGGTGTCTCTCTCCCAAAAGACGATAAAACAGCTAAGTTGGGTAAAAAAATTACAGCTAGGCAATTGACAGAATTATAAACGCACCGCAATGCTAATTATGCCACAAGAAAGTTAGAGGCTCAAAAGTATGGCAGTATTCCAAGACAAGTAGACTGTTTATTCATCAGCATCTACTCACTAATCATCCACCTTGAGATATCTATCTAGAACATCTCACTGGTAATAAGTTGCAAGCCCCGTCGGGCTTCAGGAGTCTTTCGACTTGGATATTCTTTGGGTATTTTTCTGGAATTTTCCAAGCACTTTTATATTTGTCCTTTTTTCTGCAATGCACGGACAATAACAGACAGAAACTGGCACTGGGCACTGAATTGGTAGGTTAGTAGAAAATATGTTGTAAATGACATGAAAGTGCATCAAAACATATAGCAATATCACCAAAAGAAGAATTGAGCAAGCAAAAATTATAGATATGTTTGGGACTCTAGATTTTGCCAACTTTTCTTTTGCCACTCTAGATTTTGCCAACTTTGTTTTTGCCACTCTAGATGTTGCCAACTTTGCTTTTGCCACTCTAGAGTTTGACTTATCACTTTTGCCACTCTTAGCTTCTGACAATATATCATAATTGCCATTTCGTGGCAAAAGCAATCATTTTTCGGTGGCAGTTGTGATACATTGTCAAAAGCTAAGGTGGCAAAAGTGAAATGGAAAATTAGTGTTTTTGCCACAGAATGGCATTTGTGATGTATTGTCAAAAGCTAAGAGTGGCCAAAGTGATAAGTCAAATTCTAGAGTGGCATAAACAAAGTTGGCAAAAGGTAGAGTGGAAAAAACAAAGTTTTCCCTTTCTAAAACTCCCAAAACTAGAAGAGAATCATTGTTTCCAACACAACACGTTCCTAGACCTTGAAAAACAATCTGGAGGTCGTTTCTGGTGTGTTGGCAGAGGGGGAATTCACCGGATGTTGCTTCATCATCCTTGTTGCCTCCATGATGATGGGTCGGTCTTTTTGTTAGGACCTTAGAGTCCATAAGTCAAACTAGATGGCTCTCTCTCTCCATTTGGATCTTAAATACCATGTTCACTCCTCCTTGTGAGATCGGGATCAATCCGATATAATTTTGTAGTGAGTTTGTTGGGACATGATGAATTATTGCTTTATGGATCAGATTATTCATGATACCTATATGAATCTATTGAGGTTTCTACTTGTGTAATTCCATAGCTTTGTATGTTCTCGAGTCTATCTTGTGTGCCTTGGCCATGTATGTGGGGTGGTTCTTCTTGTCTACATTATGTCATCTTGCTTTATGCATTACTTTTTTTACTTGCAAACTTAATACTTTGAGATGCATGCTCGATAGCGATATTGGGAGTGGAGTAATAGTAGTAGGAGCTCCTTGTGTTACTTTGGTGGTGTTTCATTTCACTATAAATAAAATAAGGGGGATTGACAACCCTCCTGGAATCAGTTGGGAGCAAAGTCTGGTTGTTACTTGTGTGTGGGTTATGTTTAACTTGTCGAGACTAGGAGCTCCTTCTAGTTTGATAACCTCGGTTCTGTATCTAGGGAAATTTGATGCTCGTTCCATCTCCCTTCCACTTGGGGGATTCCAAACTTGCCATCAGAGCTCAAAATTCCTTGTCATTAAGATAATAATCTTCAACTTATGTTTCTTCTCATATAATTTTCCTACAATTGAAGCGCTACAAACACAATAATTGGCCAAAGACACGTCGGTTGGTCCAAGAATGTGCTCCCACTTTAGAAGAGGTTTAAATTTTCTCATGCAAACGTGGGCTAGGATGTGTTGTCATAGTCACCCACACTAGCCTTGGCAATTAGACATGTTGCAAGATGAGAGATCTCTTATGGAAGATCAACTACATAAATGGTATCTTTAACATGCCCAACAAAAGACCACTTTGAGATTACCTCTTCTAAAAACGGTCAAAATAAATTCATCAAAATGTGAATCATAACTCACGCGAGCTAATTAGATAGTGGAAAGTAGATTGTATTTAAGGGATTGAAGAAGCATGTCATTCTGAAGTGAAGTATCACTAGATATTAGCACCATACTCACAACCAATAACTTTCTTTTGCTATTATCACTAAAACATATGTTCGAGGAGGACTTGAGTGCATCAAAACATCAGGATCATATCCCTCTCTCTGATCATATGATTAGTGCATCCATCATCAATAACCATTGAGTTCCACCGAAGGTAAAGTTATTCTCTCCTTGGATATTAGAAAGAAGACCTTTATTAAGTTGATCTTTCAACTTCTTAGTCTCCTCAAGGAATATGCATAGTCAAGATTAGAGTTGGAAGAACATGAATCACTATTTCTAGGCGGTATGAAAGGGTTGAGAGTCTTAAAGGCAAAGGTTTTAGTTGATTAAAGACTCAGTGAGAGCTATAAACTCCCTCTTGGAAAGCTTGCAGCTTTCAAGGGGCTTAAAGTCCTCACTGAGTTTATCATAAGAAATTTTGAGCTTAGCATGTTTATCTTTAAGTGCATCCTTAATTTCGAGAGAAGTTTCCAAAGCACCATTGGTCTTAATGAAGTCAGTTTGATAGGAAGTTGCGGATCCCTCAAGCGAGACATTCAAGACCTCAACTTCTTGGAGGTTTTGATCGAGTAGATCACCTCTTTTTTCCTCTATAAGGAGGCTTTCCACATTCTCAATGTAATCATCACTTTCGGCAAGTGACTTCATGAGATTGCGGAAACGGTCAAGAGACTCCACTAAGAGTTATGAAGGTCAATGAGGCATCCTCATAATAATCAACACCATCATCATAATCAGTGGCGAATCTAGGATTGGGCCAGAGCCCAAGCGAACTGGGTCAGACCCCAGGCAGGCTTCGTATACTGTAGCAGGCCACTACAGTAATCGCTACAGTATACGAAGCAGTTGGGCCTCATGCCCCAGGCCGCCGCCCGGGCTGCCTGGGGCCTAAAATCGCCCATGATCATAATCAACACCATCGTCACAATCATCCTTCAACTCCTCGCATGAAGGATTGGGAGTGACAAGAGGTGGGTTAGTAGGATTGGACTTTTTCATTACCTCTGTAGCCATGATGCATTGCTAATTAAAGGACGTCTTCTCATTGATAGATTCGAAGAGGCTTGGTGATGAGGAGGGTTTCTTGGAATTCACCACAATGGTGGTCGTGCTCACGTTTAGATTATCACAATCTTCTTTATCCCGAGACATATATTATTTATGAACAAGAGCCTTCTCAATACGCCTCTTGGGATAATTGAAGGACGTTTTATTCTTGAGCACAAGATTTTCTAGACTTCTCTTCTCTGCTCTCATAGGGAAAATCCGCAATAAAGTGTCTTGAACAATCACAATTCAAGCACTTTATTCTCCCAAAGAATTTCTCCTTGAAGTTCTTTCCCTTGTTAGCCATGGTGCCCAATATTTCTTGACCGAGGGGGTCAAGTCTTCTTAAAAATCATTTGCCGGGAACGCACCATTTCCTTGTTCTTCAATATTTTCTTCTTCCTCCTCAAATCTTGAGGAGCGCACAACCACCTTCTTGTCCTCCAAATCAAGATTTGAGCTTTTGATTCCTTAGACAATTTCACAAGTCTTCTTAGACTTGGACTCTAATAAAGTATGAGTTGTGAATGAAGACACATTTTAGTTTGGTGTCAACTACTCATAATCGGCGCGTTTATGGATCATAATGACCATAGTGGATTCCGTAATGGTTATGTCCTCAATGAACTTGCCCATGATGAAGCTATCATTGGCCCAAGAACATCCAAAATTCCTCAAGTCCAACACAACAGATTTCAGTCTTCTAAAGACTTGAGCTGTGATCCCACCATCATTTGGTTAAAAAACTCACTTCTTGCTTGAGCAAAGCCGACCGAGATTTTTGAACACTATTATCACCTTCAAACACGTCTTCAAGTCTTTCCCAAATTTCTTTAGTGGTCTTAAGGAGAGCAGTGAAATCACTATATTCTTGGGGAACAAAAATCTAAAGCATATTGAGTGTGGCGGTTGCGCTGATCATCAACAATATCTCCTAGTCAGAGGCTCGTAGGATCCTTAGGCTTGAAACCGTTGGCGATCATCCACCATAGCTACGTTGAAGCACTCTAAATATGAGACTGCATAGGGAGATTCCACTTAGCAAATGAGTTGGGATTCAAAAGGGATGGCGCCCCAACGTTGATTAATATTTGTAGGGAGGAATATGTTGAGGAGCACAAGAAGGATTTGCGCATTGTAAAATTGTGCGGTCTTGGTTCTAGAAAGTGTAAGTGCCTCCCTCACACCAACTACGTTTGTATCGCATTTGACACAAACAAGGATGACGTAGGAGTGGGGTAAAGCGCATCCACTTCTCCCTAACCTTGGTACGGATTTCCTTCATCGTAGCAATTTTTAAATCATTTGTGAAGGTTTGAAATTTTGTGGCACACAAATATGATGTGCTCTCGGAAGCAATGGGGTTAGTAATAGTGGTGCGGAGAGTACCAATGTTCTCTTCATCCTCTTCCATGATCGGCTATATCCTTAATAAAGAGCCCTAGTTCTGATACATCTTGCGTAATCATTTGTTTTCGAAGTTGATCCGGACAGAACAATCAAATTTATTTGAGTATTTATATGGTAAATATGCAGCTTATTTTTTTTTTTGAACTTAGAACAAAACTAAAGCTTCATTCAATCAGAAAGGAATGAGTACAAATCAAAAAGAAAATGAAGGAGTACAAAACACTAACACAATTCGCACACTCTCATAACAAAATGAAATGTTTGTACTTAATCAACGCGGGATAAAATTTCGTGGGAGCCAAAGTGAAAGTCAATTGAGAAGTGGAATCGTGGCATCCCGTAATCGTGTGGCTCGACAACAAGCAAGGCATCAACTAATTTCCCAGAAGTTTACTGTTTGTGTGATAATCTTGTCCTATGAATCAAAGAAAACCTAGCGTTGGGAAGAAGGCCAAGAGGACGGGATAATGCTAACGTAGACCGAGCTACACGTAGTCTTTAGTTTGAACAAGTCATAAAATGTATGTTATATTATTCAAAAAATATTGAATTTTTTTATGAATAATATACACATGTATATGACATATGTGCAATTTTTCATACCATTATACTTTCACATGTGACGTATGAAAAAAGACAAATATTTGATTTTAAATGGGTCTTTTTGTTGTTGGTTTTGGGCTAAGATTTTGTTTTTTTGTGCAGACTTTATATTACAATATTTTCAAGCCAAATTTGACATGTTCATACGGAATACATATAAGTTTTCATAGATTTTTTTCGAATTTTTTCAGAACTTTTAAATATATTTTATGATTTTTTCAAAATAAAAGGCTACGTGTAGCTCGGCCTCTAAAAATTCGCACTCGCCGGAGGGGTGCTATACATGAGGACAATTCAATCACACATGCGGAATGGTCAAAAACAGTACTGTAACTATATAACAGGGTTGGTTCACCGAGCCGGCACCTCCCCACCCCGATCTTACAAGCATAGACAAGAAAATTAACGAATGAAACAATGACCAGCTAGCTATAGCTCATACTACTACATCTAAATTTCCACTGCTCAACACACGCATACACGATCGCATCAGCTAACAAGGAGCAAGGAAGCATGCCTCCAGCGAGCGTTTTACGACGGAGGGAAGAAGCGGTTGAGGTTGAAGGGCAGGCTGTAGAACTCCTCGTTCCTGCTGTCCCCCTTGAAGGACCGGAACGGCACCCACCACGGCATCCCGCGGTCCCTGCCGGCGTTCTTCACCTCCAGCGTGTTGTCCAGGAACACGGCCACCATCAGCCCCACCGTCGGCGGCGACGAGAAGATGGTGTTGATGTAGTCGTTGAACTGCACGCAATGTCAGGGACAGGTTCACCCACACACAGTGTTAATAAAGTGAAGCTCAGGCACGCCAAGATGTTTTGACTAGAGTCACGAGGGAGGGAGAGAGAGAGAGAGAGACGGACCCATCCAGCTTTAGTGTGCGCAGGACCGCGCTGAGCAGCCATGCTGTAGCGGAAGAAGTACTCCGGCACAGATAAGCCAAGGAAGATGGAGACGCCCACGATGAACAGGTTGCGCATGGAGTTCATGTTTGTGAACTGCAAGAAGGAGAGCCCCACCGCCGCTGCACCACACACAGAAAAAAAGCAAACAGCGATTAACCAGACCGTCGATCAAATGCACATAGTACTCCCAGCAGATGGTGCGGCGGGGTAACCCACCAACTAGTCCGAACAGGACGCAGTACACCGCCGCAAAGATGGTGAATGGGATGGAAGCAAACAGCGCTCCAAATTTTCCTGCACCATGACACAAGAAAATTCAGATTCAGGGATACTCTCGAGTGTTTCTCAGTAAAGGAAATGATCTGAAGACAGTTCAATTTAGTTCAGATAACTCACCCAGGATGGAGAAGAAGATCATGAAACCAGCAGAGATTTGTATAACCCGTCGGCTGCCGATCCTGGTCGATCCTAATAAACCCACGTTCTCCCTGCATTTGTTACCGATAGTATTATCAGGGCTGGAAGAAACGTTTTTGTAATGCTTCAGATATTATATGAATTTCTTTGGTGCAACATACACTGAGACAGTGGAGCCGATCCCTGTTCCAAAGAGACCACAAAGGAGGATGCCAATTCCCTGTTCCATAGAGTATTAGTATTTCTCAATCTCTTCCCTAAGTAATTGTTTTTCAGTTTTGGAATGGCATTCAGACGGAAAAGGGAAATAAAACAACCATTGCTCCAAGATAATGTTTACCTGCCATCCAATGCCTCTGCTCAGGATATGGGCTGGAGGTGGAGTCGCGCTCGCAAGCCTTGATGCAGCGGTGTAAGAAGCTGTGGACTGTTCAACGGAGACATTGTTAAGATCACCACTAAAATGCATACAAATGGCTCCTGCCAAACAGTAATTAGGGATGTTACCTCTATTAGCGAGACCAAAACCGCAGACACCATACCAAACGATTGGCCGGCACTGAAGGTCGGTGCCCCCCATTGCAGCGGATATGGGATCTTAATCCTGGAATAATAAGGTCAGTACTATATATCAGAACGAAGCTTTTAAAAGGGATTTATATATTCAGTTGAAGAACTGATTTTAATTAGATATAGTAAAAGTTAGGGTGTAAGGTCAATGTGTTAATTATATAGAGCATCTTCGCTTTTCAACCCTTTTCATGTACGCCCGAGATAAAAAAATATCCAAGACTTTGGATTTATTTCAGGTTCCTGGCGCTATTCTTTCGGCGGTGGGTGGATTCACGTTTACACTGTGTTTCTAAAAAACTAAATTATACTGGGAAAATAGGCAAAGGGACTAACCATGGGGCGGAAGAGATAAGATTGGCACGGTCAGTGCGGCAGTTGATCTGAGTGACTTCCGTGCTATGATTATACGCGCCGCCAGAAGTGAGGATTTGAGCATAGGCCCAGACGAATGCGATACAAATGAAGAGGGAGAACCTTTCCAGCACAGGAATCTCTCTTATATTTACGTTCTTCAGATACTGATAATAAGAAACAAAAGGAGGCACTAGTTAGCAATGCTGAACTTCCTAGGACGAATTTTAGCCTAACTAAAAAAGACTTGGATGGTTAGAGTTGCTTGTCAAACCTGGGAAAGCACGACAAAGAGGATTAACATCGGCAGGCCAACCTCGACGCATCTCCCAACCTGATACAAATACCAAATACCAATGTTGAAGAAAACAGTAGTTTGCTTGCGGTGGACAAACTGAGAAACACCAAATGAAAGGATCAGGAGGCCCGGAGCAAAGCCATACCACAGGGAATCCTCTTTCGAAAAGACCAAAACCGAGCAGGGCAATCACCGGCGCCATTCCCAGGGGACTGAAGAATCTGAAAGTCACACCCATGACCCATCCATCAATTCTATCCATACTGAACTAATTATATGTAGATGCAGCACGTGAAATGATATTGCTACAACTACTAGAACTTGACAGTGTGGATGGAGTACCTGGAGAAAATACCCCAGAGCTGGCTGTAACCAAGGATGATCTGAATGCTGGAGGACACAATGAGTGCCCCCTGTATGGCCCTCATGCTCTGGAGGAACCTCTGCTCCCAAATGATGAATTCGATTAGACCATATAACCGTTGAATGTGCGGACGCAGAGTAAGAGTGACGAGTGAGTGATGGCTCACCTCGTGGTCGTCAGGTATGGCTGCGAGCGACGAGTCCTGAACGATGGCCATGACCGGGATGACGAAGGCGTAGGAGCCGCCAATGACGGTGGGCAGGCGCGTCCCGAAGAGCGACTGCAGCAGCGTGTTGATGCCGGTGACGAAGAGCAGCGTCTGCACCACCCTCACCCTGTCCCCCTGGATGCGCAAGCCGACAACAAAATCAGATCAGATGAGACATGGGACACTGAAACCCAGGTGGTGAGGTGTGAAGCGAGGAACGGAACGCAGCACTCACGTCGCTTCCGCCCATCATGGGAACCAGCACCGCCGGGATCATGACGGCCGTGCCCAGCGCCAGGATGTAGTGCTGGAAGCCCAGGATAATGGCCTCCCCTGCACACACACACACACACACAAGAGAGAGCAAACAAGCTTCAGAGTGGAACAACTCGCAAATGCAAAACAAGCTGGTGGAGGGATTACAATACAAGGTGTTGGAGAAAGAAGCAGCACTCACCCCAGGGAGGGTTGGAGTCGATGCAGTACTCGAACCCCTGGAGCTGCTCCATGGCCGGGTGGCTCATCTCCTCCGGCTTCGCCTCTGCCATTTCTTTCCACTAGCACGTCGGTCGAGAAGAAGAAGAAGAAGAAGAAAACGCGAAAGAGCGAGCGAGGAGCAACCCGCTTCGCCTCTCTGTACCGCACTCCACGCGATGCCCCTGGCCTGTTATGTAGGCAGCCACCGAACGCCGGCCGGCCGGGTGAACCTTGTGACCGCGCGTGCCTGCCCCTTGTCCTGCTTCGCAGGAAGAAGACAACCGGATGGGTGCTTGCTTCCACCACTCACCACACTCAAGTGATCTCTAGATGCGCTTTGCAGGAGGAAAGAAAGAACCAGGACGAAATCTGTTGGGGGAGAAACGGCGGTGAGCGGCGCCAAGAGCAGAGCAGAGCTATCCGCAATGTGATGGCCAGCCCAGCCAGCCGGCGCCTACTACGGCTGCTCCTAGTACTAGCACTACTGCACTACAGTGGAGAGCCAGCCCTTCTCGTGTGTCGTGGTGCTTCTCCTTTCCTTCTCACCCTTTTCCTTTTTATCCTCGGGAGGCTGCCTCTGCCTGGGGTTAAATGCTTTCTGGTCTCTGCACTGTGCGCAGTGTGCTGTGCTTCTTCCCCCCTCCTCCATGGAGGCGATGCTGCGTCCGGAGAACTGGCCGTTGGCTTTTTCGGTCTGACCAAACTGCCCCTCGCCATTTCTCTACCGCCGGCACGGCGCCACCTATGAGCCCACCTAGGATTAGGACTATCATAATCTACGCGCGCCACTGTAGGTCTTTCTTTTGCTTTGCTTTGAACCATGTCGTGTCGCGGTCTCTGATCAGATTTTTTCTTTTTTTTACTACCCTAGAGCGAACAAACGGAGACGCTTTACCATGAACCCCGGCCGTAACATGCGGAGCGCAAACGACGGCGGTAAAATCTTTTACTAGTACGTACGTACGTGCTTCTATCATTGTGGCATTGACGAGTACTCATGAAGAAGGGAAGATCTTACACGAAGGGTAGGGCAGTGCATTGCACGTCCATAAACCCGTTGGAACATCTCCTGAATCCCCCTGATGTGGTGAGCCGATGGGACGGCGGGTCCAATTAGATATCCACAGCGCCACCGCCTGACGACGGTCGGTCTGCGCAGCCGCAGGGGATGCTTTGTACTAATCCTCCCCACTTGCTTGTTGAAACGAAACCAAGGGGGTGGGCACGTCAGCTCATGTCCTTGTTTTCTGCTCTGCTTCTGCCTCGCTCGCAGTAGAGTAGATTACTGAGCCCGAGATGAGACAGGCGCCACACCAACAAGGGAAGGGAAAGTTACCGTTGGGTGCGGCGGTGTGTGTGGTGTGGGGATGGATGATGATGAGCGGACTGGAGGAGGAACACATTGCATTGCCTCTAGGCGCGTCGCGAGGCCACCACCGAGCAAGCCGACGACGCCTCCCAGTCAGTCACGGTACGGCCGGTCCATGAGATGCCTGCCGCTGCTGCACGGACTCCGCTGCAATGCTTGCGCCGCTGCGCCGGTCTGGTCTACCACACTTGTGTGTGTTGTACGGCTGGTAGTAGTAACGCTGCTGAGTCCTGACTGCCATGGCCTCCTACCATGATGGATGGCCATTCAATAGGGAAGGGAGGAGATGAAGTGAAAAGGCCCTGCGTATTTAATTTTTTTACTGTCAACAAAAGGAGAGCCGAGTTATTGCGGCGAAAGGGTACGTCTAATCCACAGGTACTCGCTTATTATTACTGACTGCTGCGAGGCCAGGCCAACGGGAAGTCCCATTCACTTCACTGTGCTGCTGCTGCACTGCGCTGCCAGATCTGGGGCTGGTGTGGTTGTACATTCCACACTGTGCTGAATTCAAGGACAAAGCGTCAAGCTTCTTGCTTCATGGCAGGAACTACGGTTGCACGGCCGGTTGGTGGTTCCATTCAGTGGACGAGCGAGCATCGAGCAGTCCAGTTTCAGTCTGTTTTCTGCCTATTGTTTTTGTTTTCCGTTTTAGGCAAATGTTGTGCTGACTAGTACCGTTCGGCTAGCGAATTGTGTTCAAAATGGCTGTGCCTGGAACACGCCGTCAAGCTGATTGATGGTGTGTCCGCGTGTAGGGAGAGTTGCACGCATCCGTGGTATGCCGAGTTGCCATCAGGTCCATCCACACGAGACGCGACAAGACAGGAATCCTGAAAAGTAGTCACATGAAAATGATGAGTGGAGTGGAACTGAGATTGATTGAAATCAGTACTGTACTCATGGAACACGAGCAACAAGATATAGAATTCCATGTTTGACGGTAATGGTAATTGAACTTTCCACGCTTGAGAAACATGCAGATCGGTCAGTTCGACAAGAGTAACAACCACAGCTACAACAAGCACAGCATTAGTCTATAGGAGGTGAGCGCTCCCAGTTTTTTTTTTCTGAGATCCGGGTTAGCACATATGCATTTTCTTTTCACAAGTCTTTCGGAGCAATTACAAAACGTGTTTGTACAATTACAGAACTCTCCCAGTCCAAGAACAAAATGGAATAGCTATGATCTCCTGTCTGACTTGTAATCACTTGTCCTCTTCTCTTCAGCTTCTTTTCTCTTCTGTTGTCTGAAAATAAACAGGAGATCCATGTTACAATGGACATGATGTCCAAAAAGATAACAAACACTGTACTAAGGGTTGCTGCAATCCATCTTTATACAAGTTGTCCTAATGAACTATGCAGAATAAGTACACAAATCTTCATGTAGTTATCTTGGAATTTTACACGGTCAAAAGTTAGATAATTACACGAAACCACAACTTCAGGGTCTTGCTTAACAGTTTACCACAACTATAAGATTTCTTTTCAAAAAAACACAATTTGTGGACAAGTAAACCCAAACCAGCTCATCACTATTGGTTGAAAACAAATGTCGCATGCTCACATAGGATATGCTGAAGTGGATGTGGGCCCCACATGCCAGCCTCTCATCTCCCTCTCCCCTTGTGTACTTGTCATCTTTCTATCCAAGTTCTGGCAAAGCCAAGTCATGATGAAAAACATAACGTGATGGCATGCCAGCAATTGGTGTGCTGGCTGCGAACTAGGCACCAACTGTACAAGCACAGCAGGGCGTAGCAACAGAAGACACTGAAGTAGGAGCCGCCGAGTAGGCTTGTGCATCCCACACATATGTGCACGGCCACTGCCAACACGCCACCATGTCGGTCCGTCTCACAGCGGCAGCGAAAGGACTGGTAGGGGGGATCACACTCAAGATCAAGCAGTGGCGCTGGGTCAAGGCTCTCCTCCGTCCCAACTCCCACTCTAGCAGCCCTGATGATTGTCAAAAGGAAGCCAGAGAGGTGGAGAAATTTGGGGATGTATCGTGGCCGTGGACTTGGGCACGGCAAACTCGCTGGAGAACAAGTCGAGTGGCAGTAGGAGGGGAGAGAGAGGTTGGAGAGAAGGGGGGAGGTTATCAAGCAGATGAAGGTTCAGCCTTGGGAGGGAGAGACATGAGAGAAGGCTGGCAGGTAGGCCCCATGTCACCTCAGCATA
The DNA here is from genome assembly GCA_950022295.1 of Bromus sterilis. NCBI lineage: Eukaryota > Viridiplantae > Streptophyta > Magnoliopsida > Poales > Poaceae > Bromus > Bromus sterilis. The sequence continues at coordinate 337,784,286 of OX465597.1, forward strand.
TTATACATGTGGCCATCCATGTAAGAACAAACTGGTGGACTCATCTTGTCAGGTTTGCTCTCAAACATCGAAAAACAGCTGATTTGGGTCATCTTTGAAAGATCAGACTGCAAGTTCTGGTTGGTAAATGTCCAAAAATTGTGGTGAACTGCAATAGGGCACCCCAAAGTTTGGGTTTTATGTAATTAACTCTAAAAGATAAGCTGAACTCTTCACTGTCGTATTCATAACGTTCACAAAATAATTTATGCATCATTAACAATTTCAACATCAAGTTCAGCCGGGTGCCAGACAAGTAGACAGATTTCACGAGGTTAAAAAGTCAAGCATATAAAAGCACACGGGACTACATCTATGAACATTTCCATCGGCTAATCTAACATGCAAGCATGTTTTTGTCAAGCTTCATGCACTAGCCAACCCAACCAAAAGTCCAAGCTGATGGAAAAGGGCTAGGCAATCCACATATACACTTCAACATCCCCTCTCACGTGTGACACCGGAAGTCAACACATGAATAGGCTCAGAGGTATGGCTCAAGAGGCCTATACGTGGACACGGAGAGGGCAGCCATAATTTCTGGATAAATTGCGAAAGCCAGTGCTTGAACTCAAGACCTTAGACTCTGGTGCCATGTAAAGCTTCATACACTAGTCAACGCAACCAAAAGTCTGAACTAATTACAGATCTAGGCAATCCACATATACACTTCAACAGTTTTGATCAGCAGGCACAGACAAACAAGAATATTACTACCTCCGTTGGCAGTTCGATTTGAACTGTCAAAACATCTTATATCATTGAGCAGAGGGAGTACTATGGTAAGAAATAACATGTGCTATGATGGATTATGGGGGAAACAATTGTGCTGAAAGAAGATAACTTACGCAAAAGCAGCATATCCACCAGCACCGGCATTTTCAGAAGTCAAAAGTGTGGCTGATCCACCAGCTGCTGACCGATTGTCATGTCCACTAGAAGCTGCAGGATTCTTAGTATCACCATCAACCTAGCCAATAACAGAAAAAAGAAATCGATCATATTCTTAGTATCACCATCAACCTAGTCAATAACAGAAAACAGAAGTTGGTCATAGAACTCCAAAAGAAGGTAAATGCATTGAGCGGGGGAATTAGACACCTTATCCCATTTAGATTTTTTGTTTGGCCTAGCCTCTTTCTGAATAGTATCTGCTGATGCAGCTGCTGCTGATATGACGGCTGCAAAACATGCAAATATGCAATGATTTGTAAAAATAAAGCATGCTACACTTCTTCTCTCGGATAAAGAAAAGTAAATGATACCTGAAATCTTAGCTATCGATGGATTGATTGGAGGTTGTACTCCAGAACTAGTAAAATCAACTCTCGGATTTCTTTTCTTCTCCTGTTCCTTCCTCTCAAGTTCGCGCTTCATATCAGCTTCTGTAGACAAAATAGTGGCACATACAAGATCATGACTGGGATACCATTCCTTGGATAAGGCCAAAGCATACAGAACTGAAAGATTCACTATAAATAAATGCGCACAGACAGGTTGTAACCGCGCGAACTTGAGAGGAAGGAACAGGAGAAGAGAAGAAATTCAGAGTTGATTTTACTAGTTCTAGAGTACAACCTCCAATCAATCCATCGATTGATATCAGCTTCTGTAGACAAAATAGTGGCACATACAAGATCATGATTGGAATATCATTCCTTGGATAAGACCAAAGCATAAAGAACTGAAAGATTCACTATAAACAAGTGCGCGCACACAGGTTGTAAGGGTAGTTTACCAACAACCCGGATAAACAGTGGTGAGTAGGAGATGTTTCCAATGTTTTTTTAGGAAACAAATCTGATATTAAGTAATAACTAAATATAATTTAGAAAATAATACAGACAGAAAACAAACAGGGAACAAGCACAACCACCAGAGATCAAACATTGTTAGACATAATTACTCAAGGATTAGTCATAGGGATCATCTAGCTGTAGTAGAACACTTAGGATTAGGACTTGAACATATGCACTTAAGGACTTACCACACCGTGTAGAACCCATTTGGACGAGGATGTGAGGAAAGGTACAAGAGTTCAGAAGGATGGGTATAGCGGCGAAAGGTATGAGGGTTCAGAAGGTCGAGGGCAACATTTAGAAAGAGGGATATATTATTGCTTGAGAAGCAAAAGATACGATGCCGACTGGCGTACATAGCATCATGGGGGCCTACAATACAACACAATGACGTAATGGAAAATACACTGAAGGAAAGGACAGCTTGGACTCTTTCCAAATCAGAGTTACTTCTAAACTCCTCCGGACCCTACCATAAATTTTAAATTGGCTTGATCCTGGCCTAGTCCTAACCTGCCACGACAGCCCCTTCTGAGTTCGTATGCTGCGCTGCAGCACATTCACCAGGAATGTCTGAACCAGGACCTGTCTAACTAGCCGGTTCTTTTTCCTCTGACTAGCTCGGTGTCCATGTGTTGCTACTTGCTACGGAATCACAAAAAAGCTGAGGAATTAACCACCCGTGATGGAAGATCAATGGACAAGTGTATGTGTGGTTGGAGAGGAAGGTTGTGGTAGAAATGGCTCATGGGGAGTGATTGGATGAGGTGCAGGATAGAGAAGAGAAGTAGGAAATTAAAAGGCGATATCAACCAAAAATTTGGGCACATAGACCACATAGCCACCACTGCGATTGCATTTGGAGGGCAACCAATCAATGCAGTCAAGTTGCAGAGTTCTTGAGCTCGGCGTAGACTGCATGTGGTGTGCTTTTGACTTGTAAGTGAGTTTGGGTGGTGATTGATCAAATATCATGATTCGTCTTCCTTGTTTTAATTCATAGCTGATTGTTATTCAGTAAGATATGGTTTAATCTGGTTTCTAATTGTGAACTTATCATCATCCTCACTACTATTAAAGGGGAATCCACGGTCATTGTGATGGTTCAACCTGGCTCAGACGCTTTTTGCAGAAAACCCCTGCTGTTTCGTAAATCTAGAACCCGCAGTCCACCAACAGGTATGCATTTCTACAAATAAAATTAGACAAAAATAGGTATGTAACGTTTTGGATGCGAACTCACACCCCCAGATGCAATCACACAACAGTAGCCAACTAGGATAGCTTATTTTTGTTATATTTACACGTCTGTTCTTGTAGTTAACTATTGCAAGGTTAGCCTGTATGATACGAAGTCGTAACCAACACCAAGTCGGCTATATCCTGATTTTATTTTTTAAGGAAGTCTGTGTAGATACATTAGTTGTTATACTACAGTATGTGGCTATAAACAATCAAATCAGTACAGCGTCAGCTTCTTTTGGTTTAGGGTTAGCTTTGGCGACATGGGCGATACCACGAAGCCGCCATCTTTCCCTATCGACGGAAGCAAATCAAATAGTCTGGAGAACTCCCCAACCACAAGACCGAGGTATACGTCGTCTGATTCTCCGCACTGTCCCATCAGCTGGTATCCGTACTTTCCCGACAAGAGGGACGCTAGGGTTGCTGGCTATCAATAGCCTTGATCCGCATCCCCATGCTAATAGATCAGATAGCACCGCTAACGATCCACCCGACCCCGGTCCTGTGTTCCCTCCACTTGTGATGTTACCGACGTTGCATATTGCCATCGTGGGGGTAATCAACGGGGTACTGCAGAGGTTCCCGCCCACCAAGAGCCTTCTGGTAGCGGCGCATTGGTGCTGGCCAGGCAGGAGAGCGTGCAGGAAGAGGAGGAAATGATGGTGGCAACCATGCTGATTAGTGAGCAATGCCATGCTGATTGATGGGTGGTTAATAACTACTCCCTCCGTCCCAAAATACTGGTCTCAGATTTCTTTAGATATGAATGTATCTAGACTTGAAATCTAAGACAAGTAATTTGGGACGGAGGGAGTATGGTTTTCTTGTCATGATCGATCTAGCTTTTACTAAATGCATGGTTAAGTCAAGACTTGCATGATCATCAGATCGACCAATGATCATGGATGAGAAGGAGAGCCGCTGGGTGAGATCTATGGAGAGATTCATTCCTTTACGGTAACAATAAGCAGCATGTTACATGTGGAGTGTTATATAACAACATGCAGGAGTCCCAGGCATTCATATTTTATGTAAGGCAAGCAGCATGTCAGTGGTACACTGATCACATCCACAACCCGCTAAATACACGACTGAGTAAGGACGTCAAGGACATGACGAGTAAAGACGGCTCAAAGAGGAGAAGTGGCACAGACGAGTCGTTAGGAGCATGCAAGGATTTTATTTTTCCTGTTGCAACCCACGGGCACATTTGTTAGTGATGATTAAGAGGAGAACAAGGGCTCTTTTAGTATCATAGGCGAGTATTGCTAGACCATGTAATGTTTTATTACTGGGGTCTTGTTACATGCTTACAAGTGCTGCCAAAAGAAGAAACAGTGGCTTTCTATTACTTATGCGACCGGGCATGGGGTTTTCTATAATTTACTATGAAATAAAAGCAACACTCTCCATACGGTTGCATGATTGTCCACAACTTCTTTGAACTTCAATAGCTAATCAGACCCGACATGCTTACAAGTTTGAGGCAACCTGGAGGGTCATGGAATTCGATATGCCTTACAAGCAAGTGCACACAGTCCAAAATTAAAAGCAGTGTACATGATCCTTTGCAATCACATCCCAGATGGCTGCCGTAATGGAACTTTTATTGATTTAATTTGCATGACTAAATAGGTAGCAGTATCATACATGAACATGGAAGCCACACTCAGATGTTCAATCATCTTTTAAACAGTATAAGACATGACCCAAGAGGATAGCACATTGGATCAAACATGATTATATCATACCTATCTCATCGTAGTAGTCACTTTTTTCGTACCCATATGGATTGAAAACTTCTTTACTGAAGCAGGTCCCTATCTGATCGATTTCTTGGTACCGCACAGCATGCTGCAAGAAGTCAGGATTTCTGTAGTCCTTTCTGTGACGCACTTCAGCATTAAAGCTCTTTCCAGTCCTTTTGTATCCAAGGAACTTGTTAATCTTTTGCTGCAGAAGAACAGTGGAACATGATTAACTACCATTTTCATTTAAAAATAAGAACTGGTGTGAAGGATGTAGACATGCATTCCTAATAGTATGGATGTCACATGGAAAACCATCATAGAACGGTAACTTAGGAGAACACGAAAAGGAACCACATGAGTGTACAAGAAATAATAGAAGAGCTTTGATAACATCCAAAGTTTAAGAAACCATCATTACAAATAGGCTCCCTGAACAATTTGGAGATCTATTTATGCATTAGAGAAAAGAAATGTTAAGTACAAAAAAAGGTAGGGTCTAACTGTATAACTGGTAGAGCCAACTCTCGGAAACATAGTATTAAAGGAAGTGGTGTGAAAAATATATGGAACGGTTATCAGTGTGTCCTAAAGCTAGAACATAGCAACAGAATATTTTCACTATTTCAGATTACACAAAACACAATGAGATTGCCAGAATGGATCTGTATGTTCTGCATGAGAAATATAATAAATTGCTTTTGTGCTGGAAATATTGGGAATAATTATTTTCTCAAAAGATAACCTGTAATGCTGTAGAACATTTTTTAGTCACGGGCGGAGGAAGGAAACAGCTCAATGGATCGTCATTCTGAACATTGGTAGAAATATCAGAAACTTCCTCCACCCTAGCATCTTCCGCTTCTGTTCCAGTTGCATCCACTGGAACATCTTCCCCTACTTGGTTCTGCCCATGTGCATCCGAGTGCTGAGATGTTTCCGATAGGACATGTGGGGTCAGAATATGAACAGTACCTGAGAGAACTCTTTCTTCAAGATTCCCTACAAGATAGGACAGAAACATAAAGCAGACTGAATATAAAACTGGAAGTGTAGATGTTCTAATGATTCTACAAAAAGGTGAAGAGAACCAGTAATTTAATTGAAAACACTTCTACACATGACAGAAGTATGTACGTCAGGAAACAGCAGTAGTCAACATAATATCAAGTGTTCAAAAAATTAAAATAAAATAGAATGCATACAATTTAGTGGACATGAATAGAAGTGTAGAGGCTGTAATGATTCAATTTTCCACAAAGGCTGCAAGGAATTGGTTGCAATATACTCCCTCCTAACTTAATATAAGATTTTTTTATACTGTCATAGTGTCAAAAGAACGTCTTATATTGAGTTGCGGAGAGAATACTATTTTAATGAGATATGGTTGTCTGGAATTTGAATATGAGAACGAAGGTTAAAAAATAAAAATGCATATGATCTATTGTGTTTGATTTAATATAGTTGTATAACATTTATATAAAACATAAGTCATAAGTGGTATTTCTATGCATATTGGTTGGGATGATGAAGTGGGAAGTGTGCATGTTGAGAGAAATAGCATAAGTAACATTTCCCATGCATGTAGAATGAAATAGAAGTAGTGGATTGAGGATGTGGCATGTGTGCATGTTGAGATAAATAGAAGGATTGAGGAGGTGGCATGTGTGCATGTTGAGATAACTAGAAGTAGTGGGTATCAACTACTTTAAATATATAGTCTGGCAATGAAATGCGATATCAGGTACAAATCTGGAGCAGATACTACATCAATTATCAGTAGCTTTTATGGACTTCTTGCCTCAAATATTAAAAAGTGTGTTTGCTATCTGGATCACGTGATGTGTGTCATCTAAGTGTCTAACCCAGACAGAAATTACACATTCACAACAAGAAAGATTGTGTACAAGCAGATGAACCTTTAGCCAACAAACTAACTAAATAAGCAAATATAACATAATCAAATGTTACAGTTTTTTTTAATTGACTCATCGCTAAAGGAAGAGATTCCCATCTTCCTGCCTTCTGAATAAATGATCATGCTACATTCAGATTTCTAACTACATCTGGTAGTGTTTCAGGTTTTCTGGTGTGCCTTATCCTTCTTTCATTGCTGGTACATTTCACCATAACTCGAATTCATGTTCTTCAGGCAGCATAAAAAAATTACTTGAGGCATAACTACAAGCACCAACACCCATGGCAAGTGGCAACATTGAACAAGCAAAACTCATTACCACGATTTCATCAAACTAACAACACACATTGAGTTGTACTGGAACGTAGAATGCATATCGAACATAGCACACAGTAAAAATTATACAGCATGCTTACCCTCGGCATCCTGAACACCCGAGCCCAAACCGCCCATGCCACTCATGATCTCCCCGTCCTGCAATCAAACCGCAAGTAACAACGTCGTCATCAATGTAGAAAATCAATAGATTACAGCAGTTACTAATGACATACTCCCCCAGCTCTACCTCCTGATCCGGCGACATTGCCGTCTCGTCGTGCGCGTAGTCCACTATAGCAAGCGCCCCGCGCCGAGGAGGGCGCGGCAGATCGGGCGGCGGGGCGGGCACCCGGGGGTGAGATGGGGAGTGGGGCGAAAGCGCGAAAGGCGGGGGCGAGCGGCGCGAGGGCAACGGCGGAAGCCCCGAAGAGAGCTGGGGGCTCGCTAGGGTTTTGCGGCCGGCCAGCTCCTCGGATATGGGAGGGGGCGAATGCTCCGGCGAAGGGTCGGGGTTCGAGTTAGGGTTAGGGTTGGAGCTGTCACCTCCGGTTCGGGGTGACGTGGAGGGGGAGGTTGCCGCGGCGAGCGGCGGCGGGGAAGGAGGTCCGGGCTCGTCGGTGTCCTCTTCGTCGTCATCGTTGTACATGGAGAACAGCGCGGCTATGCCCTCGGTATCCGACGCCATGGCGAGGAGGAGGGGGTGGAAGGAAGGATTGAATTTGGGGGTGGATGGGAAGGCTACGGCGCGGGGAGGAAGAAGGCGGAAGGGTTAGCGAAATATTTGCAAATACGGAGTAAATCGGAGCTTGTAGTGACGGCTCAATCCGGAACGATTAGTAATCTCTAGAGTAAAATATGCCACACGTTCTAAAACTACTGATATCAAATTAATCCTAACAAGATGAAAACGCACATTTAAATCCTAAAAGGCCAGTGGTAAGGGCCGGTCGACCTGCGCCGGTCAGACCGCAGCCGTCTGATCTTTGTGATTTAACGGTTCAGATTTGCGCGTAACTTTTTGTTTTTTACTGTAACATTTGCGTGCAACATTTGCGGTACATTTACAACATTTGCGGTATATGGATGCAACATTTTTTATTTTTGATGTTTTTTGCAGAAAGAAAAATTATGGTATTACCTCTGATCCATATTAATGGACTCAACTTTGTCTAGATTCGTATGTATCTAGTTAAGTATTTAGACTAGATGCATGTGTATCTAGACAAACTTAAGTCCATTAATATGGATCGGAGAGAGTAACAAATTTTAATCGCTGGTGGTAGCATTTTTTACTACCGATTGCAAAAAAAATTGGTACATGGATGCAACAAAAATTTATTGTGTGCATTTTTTTCAAAAAAATTTACTGTTGCAACAAAAAATCTAATAAAAAAATTATGTACCATATTTACCATCAATTCGTGACAGCAAATTTAATCTACGCTTGTAGCTCTGGTTGCAATAAAATTCGGGACTCGTCATCACCGATTACACTTCATTTTTTTGTTGTAGCAAAAATCATTAGTAACATTGTCGGGGGTATGACCTCCGGGTAGGGTCACCCAGGGGAAACAATTCATCAAGGCAAAGATCACCGACCTGATGGTCACCAATCTAATCAAGGCCGAGCTAAACAAGAGCAAGCAAGAAGTGGGCCGATCTGTTCAAGGCGAGGGTCGATTGCCCTAGAGAGGGCGCATTCGGCCGAAGTAAGCAGAGCAACATCCGATCAGAATCACAGGTCGGACACCTAGTACAAGAGCATTCAATGCGCAATCCCTGAAGATCAGGACTGTGAGAGGCGTGCGGTCTCCTCCAGCGCCGATCACGCGGACAGGCCGACAGGCCTAAGTATCTAGCTCCACTGTTCACCACCGAGGTCTACAGGATAGCGGTATGGCGAGCCGCAAGTCTACACCGGGTCATCCGGAGGAACACGATGTGAGGTCCCTAGCTTATCTGAGGCAGACAGCTGGGCCCTCCCCTTTGTATATTTACCTTTGTACCCCGGGCTCGGCCTATAAGAGCTCCGGGTATCCCTCCTGCGTGAGGGACGACGGAGCAGTTATTACAATCTCACCCACCATAGAGAGAGCAAGGAGAGAGTAGTGACCAGAGGCCCTCTTCTTCTTCCTCTCAAACAGCTCAAGGAGCATTCATTGTAGCCAGAGTTATTGCATATAGCTAGCTCGGCAGGACTAGGGGTGTTATCTCTACGGAGAGCCCCGAACCTGGGTACATCGTGGTGTCTCGCCGTGTGTTCCCATTCTCGTTTCCGGTACCAGCGACACTCACCTCGGTTTGTCCCCCTCTTTAGCCATCCCCATGGCATCTGCCGTTACATATCGACGAAAGTTGGCGCCCACCGTGGGGCAGGCCGAGGCGTCGACTGGAGTTCTAATCCGGACGGGACCATCATCTGCATCGCGCGTGCGCTTCGCCTCCGGCCTGGTGATGAGGAGCGTAGCGTGGGACTTCGTCATCGACAACGCCTCGCGGTTTGGGGCTGGAATGCCTCTACCGCGCGGCGTCATCATTCCTTTTGGCGGGCATCGTGTTTTCGTCGCAGCACTTCCTGACGTGTTTCCCAGGGAGGTACGGGTGTTTTCTGAGCTCACGGATCCGTTGCCAGGAGGGCCGGATGCTGTGGGAGCAGATGGCACGACTGCGCACATACGTGCGGAGGTTATGATGGCAGGAGCATCCAGTCGCCACAGTTCAACTTCAGCGACCCGAGCCGCGAGGGCAGCAACCACGGCACCAACAGGCCCAAGCAACCCACCGGACGTGCTTAGCACTCCTGTGGATCTTCATGCCGATCCAGCCGTGGCTCAGGCCGAGCTGGAAAAGGTGCGTCAGGCTCTGAAGGAGCAATCAGACAGGATCGACGTTGAAAAGCGCTAGATTGAGGCATCAGTTCGGGAGTACAACGCAGCGCACAGCATTCGGCAGCGTGCTATCCCACCCCCTGTGATCGAGGAGCTCCGAGCAGCAGGCCGAGAGGTCGGCAGAGAGCTGGGAGGAGCCCAACAACCAGTAACAACACTCATCGCCGTTCTGCAGATCTCGTATAGTTCTCCGGTGAAGAACATGAGAGCTGCCGAGCAGATCGCCACCGAGCTTGAACATATGGAGGGAGAAGAGCTGCGGGAGAGGACGCGCCGAATGCGCGACCTTATAACCATAGGGAACCAACAGCAAAAGGCGGCCACCGAGCAGCAAGGGCCAGTAGCATCAAAATCAGTTCGGGCAACTGCGGGCGCGAACCAGCCAAATGCGCCACAACGACAGCAGAGGGAAGCATCCTCGCCGCATGGCAGTTTGCATCGCAGTCGGAAGAATCAAGGGGTTGCAGGAGGCAGTCGGAGGGACGAGCCAGCAGTCAACAGCAGGCGCAACGAGCAACCGGCGGCATCAGTGCGACCGGAAATAAGCCAGCGGTTAGGTCCCCGAGCAATCGCGGATAATGACGCAAGACACCGAATCGAGCAGTTGCAGCAGGATAAGCAACCGGAAGATGATGTGCCGACGGGTCCAGCATGTTTTGGCCCGCGCATTCGGCAAGAGCAGTTCCCCAAAGGCTTCACATTATCCAGGGACACCCCCAAGTACAATGGATCAGTCAATCCAGAGGATTGGTTGGTCGATTATATGACAGTCGTTAGTATCGCAGGAGGTGGTCGGCGCGTAGCTGTGCGCTATGCTCCGCTCATGCTCCAAGGTTCAGCTCGGTCCGGGTTAAACAGCTTACCCAACAACAGTATCAATTGCTGGAAGGATTTTGAGGATGCGTTTGTTCGCAATTTCACGGGTACTTACGAGCGCCCAGGTCTGCCTCGGCACCTGGCACTCTGTGTACAAGGAAAGGACGAGCCCCTTGCGATGGATCAAGATCAAGAACACTTGCGAGGGAGTTCATGAAATCCAAGCCATCCAGTACTTCATTGACGGCTGCTTGGACGGGTCTTTGTTGAAGCACAAGCTCCTGCGCAAGGAGATAACTTCTTTAGACGATCTGATGAGAATAGCCAATTCATTCTCCACGTCTGACTCTTCAATGCGCCCGATCACGTTGAGTCCCAGTGGTTTCATCCAAGGGCAACCATCCGGCCAGCAGCAGCAATCGGCAGAAGCAAATGGGCCAAACGGTCCCAATCGACGCGAAAGGCGCGAGATCCAGAGGAACAACAACTTTGGCAACAACAACAACAACACCCCTAATTTCAACAACAACAACAACAACAACGCAAGTTTTAACAAGAGGACGGATGAGCAGTCGGATGCCCAGTATGGCAATCGGCAGGTGGCAACAGTGCAACACCAAGAGGAACAAGGGGCTGCGGGAGGCAGTCGGAAGCACAAGCCTGCAGAAAGGCCGCCAGGTCAGCCCAGGCCCCCATATACCTTTGAGGACATGATGAACCAGCCCTGCAAAATGCATAGTGGAGTAGGCAAGCCCGCATCGCACACCACTCGGCAGTGCATTTGGGTTGAGCGTTTGTGATACGTCCAAAACGTATCGATAATTTCTGCTTGCTCCATGCATGTGTTTGTGTGATATTGCTATGATCTAGATACACTTTTATACTTTTTTTATCATATTTGGACTAACCTATTAACTCAGTGCACCCCAGTGCCAGTTCCTGTTTTCTGCTGTTTTTCTATTTCAGTTTTCCCCCATATAAAAAGTGCCAGAAAAATTCGGGAAAATTCAAATAAAAAATCAGCGTGACGGAAGCTTCGGGAAGAGCCCGGGAGGGGCCAGAGGGGAGCCAGGGGGGCGCCTGGGGCCCCTGGCCCACCTCTGGCTGCCTCCTTTCGCCTATTTATCCCCCGTCACGGGAAAACTCCAGAACAAGAACCCTATTCCGCGAACTCGCCTCTGTTCCGCCGCCGCCGCGCTTCCAAGATCGGGAGCACCAGAAGACCTCTTCCCGGCACCCTGCCAGAGGGAGGATTGACCTCCGGGAGTCTCCTCTCCACCATGGATGCTCCCCGGATGTCTCGTGAGTAGTTTTCCTTGGACCATGGGTCCGTGATCAGTAGCTATGTGATGTTCTCCTCCCCTCTTTGATCTTCATTGTTTAGACCTCGTGAGCTGCCCTACATGATCGAGGCACCTTTGAAATATTTCTGCTATTGCTATGTTGAGTTTCATCGGATCTGATGGATTATGAGATTATGTTCAGATTGTGATAGAGTAATATATTTGGTTTTTATCTCTTATATTTTTGTTCCTAAGTAATTCTTGCATGTTCTCCGTTGCTGTTTATTGCTTTGGCCAAGTAGTAGGTAGTGACTCCAAGAGGGAGCGTTGTGCTAGATTGTGAGTTCATGCCTCCCTGATGACATGCTTGAGTGATAGAAACATGAGTCTAGGGGATGTGCTGTTGCCACAAGGGGGAAAACAATGGTGCTTGTAACCGCGGTTGCAAGGATTGTTTACTTTACGCAAAGTTCTTTCTAATGCAGTTGTCTGTTGCTTTGGGTTTACACTTTGGGTGGGGCTCGCAACTTAATACCAACGAGATATTCTGGATAGATATCTCAAGGTGGATGATTAGTAGTAGATGTAGATGGATTTCGGTCTACTTACTTTGGCGTACTGCCCGTGCTTTTGAACCTCTTCCTTTATTTTGTAGCATAGTTAGCATTGCGGTGCGTTCATAATCCTGTCAATTGCCTTTCTGTAATTTGTTTACCTCGCATAGCAATTTTATCGTCTTTTGGGAGAGAGAGATCACTAGCGAACATCACGTATCCCGGTCCATATCCTTATCACTGTTGCCACTCTACATTTACTTTACCGCTTTTATTTGCTATCATTATCCCTTGCGTTTTATCCTTTGTAAACAACAAGACCGGAGAGATTGACAACCTCTCTGAACTTCGTTGGGAACAAAGTTATCTGTGTCTGTGTGCAGGTCCGCGTCAGTTGCGCCGCTGACACCTACTTATCATCTCTGGAGTCCTGCTGGAGACAAACCTTGGTATCTTCACCGAGGGAAAACTGTTGCTGCACTACATCTCAACCTTACACTTGGGGAAACCAACGAAGGGGCGAGAAGCCATCAAGCAAGTTTTCTGGCGCCGTTGCCGGGGACTCCAAGTGCTAAGATAGGGGAGTTGCACACTACCATTTACCTTTGTTTTTTAGTCTTGTTAGTTTACCTTTCAGTTTTTATCTCAGTGTCCTTTATGAAAAACCACAAAAATAGTTGCTACCTTTTGCCTTTGTCTTGCTTTTCCTATTTATGATATCCTCACCATGGGTGATGAACCACCCAAATATGGTAGGATGGACATGTTTCACTTGGATCGTCTTCGATCAATTTGTGCTCGCGCTAAAAACCCAACCGACTTGGTTGAAGGAAAATCATTGGATGAGCATGCTCATTATACGCGGCGCCGCCTATCTCAGAAAGGGAAACACTTATGGGATCAAATACATGTTTCTTATTGCCATGCTAAACTTTTGTGCCACATTTATGATTTTACTTGCTGTTCTAATATAGATCATAAACACCTCCCTTTCTAATGTGAGTTTAATGAAAATGAGATCTTATCTTCTTATGCTAAAGGTGTTTATGATTACTTTGATGTTGAAAAGATTGAAGAGTTTGTTGCTTTTAAAGGTGCCCATGAGATTGCTTCTTTGATTGAAAAGTATCACGATACTATTTTCGAGCCTGAAAACTTTGCAGTTCTTGCTTATTGCTTCGAGAATTATACTTCCAATTCTTATATTGAGGATTTTAAAAATAAAATGTTTGATGCCCAAGAAGAGGCCAATGTTTGGCTTGAGGAGGAATCCCATGATTCCGAGGACTCACTTGAAATATCCCTTTCTGAAAATTTCGATACTTGCTTTGTTGATGGCCAAGATGCCACTATGGATGATGCTGACAAAAATGAACTCTCTATAGTTCCTTATGTTAATCATGAAATTGTTGCTATTGCACCCACACTTGATTGTCCTATTATCCTGTTGAAATCTCCAACTCATATTCCGGAGAGTTTTGTCCTTATTAAACGTCAATGTGACGGGTTGCATTTATCTTATGATCCTAAAGACCGTGTTGAAAACTATACACGTGTGCTTGTAGGTCATGATCAACATGATTTATGTGATAGTTATATTCTTGATGTTGTTCATGATACTACTGAAAATTACTTTGAGAGAGGAAAGTTTGGTTATAGAAACTTCCATGTTACAAAAACACCTCTCTCTCAGTTGAAACTTTTGAAGTTGTTCTTGTTCCACCTTCCTATGCATGTCACTTTGTGCTTCTTTGATTTATTTTCTTACAAGATGCCTATGCATAGGAAGTGGGTTAGGCTTAAATGTGTTTCACATTTTCTTCTTGATGCTCTCTTTTGCTTCAAAATTCTTATTCTTGTGAGAGCATCTTCTATAATCTTCATGCCTAGCTTAAAGGCATAAAAGAAAGCGCTTTCGGGAGGCAGACCGCAACGAATTTAGGTTTTTATTTTTGCTTTTGTTGTGTCTTGATGATTGTTACTGCTGTAGCAACATCATTGTATCTTTATTTTTCAACTTTGTGCCAAGTTATAGCCTCTTACGGCAAGGGAAGTAAAAGTTGTGACATGTTGTCCAGAAAACAGATTCTGTCCTCGTGACTAGAAAAATCCCAGTTCATCTTTTTGAGCTGACATTTTTACGCAGTATGCTCTATACAATTACGAAACTTCCGTATGTTCTGAGTTTTTTGATTTGAGTCGCAGAAGTGCCCCTAAAAAATTCTTTACTTTCTGTTGTTCTGTTTTTCACAGATTCTGCCACGTATTGTTTCTCCTAACTTTTGCAAACCTTAAGCTTGCTGTTTCTTTGAAAAAACTTTTTGGCACTCTTGAGAAACAGTATCTCTTCAAGAATATCTTTATATACAGTGGGAATTTTTTTATTTATTAAGGGTACTAACCTCTCTAATCAGCTTATGATGAGTTATGTATGAAGGGAGTTTTCAAGCGTCTAAGCTTGGGGATGCCCCCGTGCATCCCCTTCTCCATCAACAATCATCAGTTCGTCCTTTGTCTCACTATATTTTTATCACTTCATGCGTTATGTGCTATGCTTGGAGCGTCTCGCTCTTAGGTTTAGTTTTTAGTTTTTTTTAGCTTTGCTTTCTGTTCATAACAAGTTAGATCCTTTCTTACTTTGTGTGGGAGAGAAACACGCTCCACTTTCAAAATCTAGAACACATCATAGGATTTTTCCTGCTTATCTTTTTGTTGTTGTGTGTTCTTTATCTTTTCATAGCTACTTCCATGTTTAGTTTTAGTCTTAGTTTGCCTTTAGCAAGAGCTTTGGCTTTTGTTTAGTTTGTTGCTGCAACTCTTTTTAGTTTTCATGTTTATCTTGTTAAAGAGAGTTGGTTGTTGCACTGAGTTGTTTTGTCTTGAAAGTAGGTAATTGAGGTTGCTATTTAATTCTAGTAGTAGCTTGCAATAGTTTTGAGGTATTGTTGTGAGTAATGTTTGGACTTTTGGTGTCAAGAGCTCTTGCCTATTAGTGATAGGTGTCGTATTTTGGGCAATCCGTGTTTATTTTCAAAACCTACAAAACTAGTTGAGAACTCTAGCTACTAGATGAATCACTACTCTTCTGAGGGGTCGAATATTAGAGTACACTCACGTACCATGAGTCGAGGATGCGCAAGGATAACCAAACCCCCATACACTCCTCCTCGGGGTACTTGTCTCTTTGTGAACCTCCTCATTAGATTGAGAGTTACCGATAATAAGTGCATGAGTTCTTCGGACTAATTGTAAGTATTGAGAGTTGACACTTCCACCTTCCCATATTTTGCTAGCCTTTCCCGTGTCGTGCATTGCCTTCTTCTCACTCCGAGAGTTGGTGTCCACCTTCGCCGGTACATCCAAACCCTTGGCATGATACGCTCTGTCATCATAAGCCTCCCTTTTTCTTTCCTCAAAACAGCCACCATACCTACCTATCAAGGCATTTCCATAGCCTTTCCGAGTTACATTGCCATGCAACTTCCACCTCTTCATGACTTGATATTCATGTCATACATGTTCCTGCTACACTGGCAGCGGCATACATTGCATACATCATGATAGTTACATCTTCTTTATGATTTTGAGTACCTTGTAAAGTGTGAAAGATCTCCTTTACCTTCATGTAAAATAGAGTGTTGCCCTTAAGTGAGGAAAAGATCCCAAAGTGGACACATTAAAAGATCCCAAAGAGGACAAATGAGAATTAAATAGAAAGAGCCATTGAGGCCACAAAAAATACAAAAAAATAGAAAAAAGAGAAAAAGAAATAAAAAGAGAGAAAGGGGCAACACTACTATCCTTTTGAGAGATCCACACAAGTACTCCCTTTATATCCTTGTACTCCATAGAGATGATCTTTATGCATATAGTTTGGAGAGCTTCTTAGATCGTATGTGCATCCATTGCATGGCAATCCCTACTCCTCACATCATATCTATCATTTGGCATCTCTTGCTTATGATTGTCCTTATTGATGTGAGCCTTTCTCATCCTCTTTGTCTTCCTCCTCCACCATATTCTCTCTTTTCCATCCTAAGTGTCAACTTTCGTGCTTACGCTCATCCATTGTATGAGTGCTCAAAATATCGAAAAGGAGTGGATCAAATTGACTTGTACCTGGCTAGTGGTCCGGGGACGAGTCAAGATAAGATTCCAAAGAGGACCAAGTGTGAAACTTTAGTAGATTGAGTTCTCAACACAAAAACACCTTTTTCTCGTATTCCCTATCCTCCTTTCTTGCACGCAAACACCAT
Organism: Bromus sterilis; assembly: GCA_950022295.1. Taxonomy (NCBI): domain Eukaryota; kingdom Viridiplantae; phylum Streptophyta; class Magnoliopsida; order Poales; family Poaceae; genus Bromus; species Bromus sterilis. Next base: position 337,801,150 of record OX465597.1, read on the forward strand.
TTGGAGACATTCGAGTCACGGACAGCGAGAGCTCTTGCACCTAATGTTCTTTTGTTACTTGTTTCAATGCTAATATAGACTCTTGCATGTTATGACTTGATTTGAATCTCTAACCTTGCTTGCTTTACTTTTCAAAGTTCTTATATGGTTGCTAGCATGTCACCATAGAAATTATGCTTGTTATCATTTACCTACTCGAGGACGAGCAGGAATTAAGCTTGGGGATGTTGATACGTCCAAAACGTATCGATAATTTCTGCTTGCTCCATGCATGTTTTGTGTGACATTTCTATGATCTAGATACACTTTTATACATTTTTGATCATAATTGGACTAACCTATTAACTCAGTGCACCCCAGTGCCAGTTCCTGTTTTCTGCTGTTTTTCTATTTCAGTTTTCCCCCATATAAAAAGTGCCAGAAAAATTCGGGAAAATTCAGATAAAAAATCAGCGTGACGGAAGCTTCGAGAAGAGCCCGGGAGGGACCAGAGGGGAGCCAGGGGGCCCAGGCGGCCACCCGGCGCGGCCCCACCCCTGGCCGCGCCAGGGGGCGCCTGGGGCCCCTGGCCCACCTCTGGCTGCCTCCTTTCGCCTATTTATCCCCCGTCACGGGAAAACTCCAGAACAAGAACCCTATTCCGCGAACTCGCCTCTGTTCCGCCGCCGTCGCGCTTCCAAGATCGGGAGCACCAGAAGACCTCTTCCCGGCACCCTGCCGGAGGGAGGATTGACCTCCGGGAGTCTCCTCTCCACCATGGATGCTCCCCGGATGTCTCGTGAGTAGTTTTCCTTGGACCATGGGTCCGTGATCAGTAGCTATGTGATGTTATCCTCCCCTCTTTGATCTTCATTGTTTAGACCTCGTGAGCTGCCCTACATGATCGAGGCACCTTTGAAATATTTCTGCTATTGCTATGTTGAGTTTCATCGGATCTGATGGATTATGAGATTATGTTCAGATTGTGATAGAGTAATATATTTGGTTTTTATCTCTTATATTTTTGTTCCTAAGTAATTCTTGCATGTTCTCCGTTGCTGTTTATTGCTTTGGCCAAGTAGTAGGTAGTGACTCCAAGAGGGAGCGCTGTGCTAGATTGTGGGTTCATGCCTCCCTGATGACATGCTTGAGTGACAGAAACATGAGTCTAGGGGATGTGTTGTTGCCACAAGGGGGAAAACAATGGTGCTTGTAACCGCGGTTGCAAGGATTGTTTACTTTACGCAAAGTTCTTTTTAATGCAGTTGTCTGTTGCTTTGGGTTTACACTTTGGGTGGGGCTCACAACTTAATACCAACGAGATATTCTGGATAGATATCTCAAGGTGGATGATTAGTAGTAGATGCAGATGGATTTCGGTCTACTTACTTTGGCGTACTGCCTGTGCTTTTGAACCTCTTCCTTTATTTTGTAGCATAGTTAGCATTGCGGTGCGTTCATAATCCTGTCAATTGCCTTTCTGTAATTTGTTTACCTCGCATAGCAATTTTATCGTCTTTTGGGAGAGAGAGATCACTAGAGAACATCACGTATCCCGGTCCATATCCTTATCACTGTTTCCACTCTACATTTACTTTACCACTTTTATTTGCTATCATTATCCCTTGTAAACAACAAGACCGGAGAGATTGACAACCTCTCTGAACTTCGTTGGGAACAAAGTTATCTGTGTCTGTGTGCAGGTCCGCGTCAGTTGCGCCGCTGACACCTACTTATCATCTCCAGAGTCCTGCTGGAGACAAACTTTGGTATCTTCACCGAGGGAAAACTGCTGCTGCACTACATCTCAACCTTACACTTGGGGAAACCAACGAAGTGGCGAGAAGCCATGGGTTTGGAAAAGGAAGGAGCAGGAAATCCACCCCACCACCACCCCCACCCCCAGGCCCACCACCAGCAAATGCTAGGCAGCAGTTCCCACGTCAGGATGTAGCAAAGATGATCTTCACCAGCGAGTCGGATGACAAGGGCAGTCGGAGAGCCCGTGAGCAGGCAGTCAATGCCACCATGGCGGCAATTTCTCAGAGGATGAACTGGTGGGACAATGCCATAACATGGGGCCCAGAAGACCACCCGAGCGTAATGCCCAACCCGGACATTTATATGCTCGTGGTGGATGCAATCTTGGCAGCGCCATTGTATTCATGCAAGTTCACCAGGACACTCATTGATGGAGGTAGTGCCATCAACATTTTGTACAGAGACACAATGATCAAGCTCGGCATCAGTGAGAGCGAGTTGGAGCCCAGCAGAACCACATTTCATGGGATAGTGCCCGGCCTGTCATGTACCCCATTAGGCCGCATTCGGCTTGAGGTAGTATTCGGGTCGGAAGAGAAGTTCCGCCAAGAGCCGATCTGGTCCGAGGTGGCCGATCTGAGCAGCCCATACCATGTTTTTCTCGGGTCGCCTGCGATCACCAAGTTCATGTTCAACATCATGCAGCCCTACCTAAAGATGAAGCTCCCAGGGCCGAATGGTCCAATCACTGTGTGTGATGACTACATGAAATCACTGGAGTGTTCGTCTGCTGGTTCCAAGCTAGCCGATTCTCTGGTCATTGATGCAGAGCGGCGCCAACTCGACAAGGTCGTAGCAGCAGTACAAGCTCAGATGAAGGACCCCATGCCAAGCACGAAGGACAAGAGACCGGATGATGAGACCATATTTCAAGCGGCAAAGGACAACAAGAGGATTGCCCTGGACCCCTCCGACCCGAGCAAGTGCGTCATTGTTGGGGTGGGCTCAGCCGCAAATAGGAAGGCGAGCTCGTTGAGTTCCTCCGTGAGAACCGTGACATCTTCGCATGGTCCCCACATGACATGCCTGGTGTACCGAGGGAACTTGCCGAGCACAAGCTTCATATCCGACCTGGATCCAAGCCGATCAAGCAGCCACTTCGGTGTTTTTCAGAAGAGAAGAGAGGAGCAATCGACGATGAGATAGCCAAGTTACTCGCAGCAGGATTTATCAAGGAAGTGTTCTACCCGGACTGGTTAGCAAATCCAGTTCTGGTTCCGAAGAGGAATGGAACTTGGCGCATGTGTATAGATTACACCTGTCTAAACAAGGCCTGCCCCAAGGATCCTTTTGCATTGCCCCGTATCGATCAAGTGATTGATTCTACGGCCGGCTGTCAGCTCTTGTGCTTTTTGGATGCCACAACGGGCTACCACTAGATTAAGCTTGATGTAAACGATCAGATTAAAACAGCTTTTATCACCCCGTTCGGGGCTTATTGCTACATCACCATGCCATTCAGCCTGAAAAACGGCGGCGCGACTTATCAGCGTACTATGCAGCGATGTGTTCGGCCTCAGTTAGGTCGGAACATTCATGTGTATGTAGATGACCTTGTGGTCAAGTTGGTGCTGGGATCAACCTTGTTGGGTGATCTCAAGGAGACATTCGCAAATTTGCGAGCATACCAGATCAAGATCAACCCAGAGAAGTGTGTGTTCGGCGTGCCAGCCGGCAAGTTGCTTGGATTTCTGGTTTCTGAGAGAGGAATAGAGTGCAACCCTGAGAAGATTGCGGCAATCGAGAGGATGGGCAAGCCCAGAAATCTCAAAGATGTGCAGAAGTTTACCGGATGCTTGGCATCGCTCAGCCAATTTCTCAGTCGGCTGGGAGAGAAGGCAATTCCGCTGTATCAGCTAATGAAGAAAACAAACAAGTTCAGTTGGACACCGCAAGCGGACGAAGCATTCAAGTAGCTCAAGCGCATGATGTCTACCGCTCCGGTGCTGGCAGCTCCGAAGGAAAAAGAGCCAATGATATTGTATATTGCAGCAACCACTCGGGTGGTCAGTATTGTTATGGTGGTCGAGCGTCCTGAAAAGGACAAGGCGCAACTGGTCCAAAGGCCAGTGTATTATGTCAGTGAAGTGCTCTCCACCTCCAAGCAAAACTACCCCCATTATCAGAAGATGTGCTACGGTGTGTACATGGCAGCAAGAAAGTTGAAGCCCTATTTCCAGGCGCATCCGGTCACGGTGGTCAGTTCGGCTCCATTGGCATAAATCATTGGAAGTCGGGACGCATCCGGTCGGGTGGCAAAATGGGCCATTGAAATTGCAACACATGGGATCAAATACGAACCTTGAACTGCGGTCAAATCTCAAGTGATGGCAGATTTTTTGGTGGATTGGGCAGAAACTCAATATATACCCCCCCGTCCGGACTCTCAGTTCTGGCAGATGCACTTCGATGGCTCCAAGATGATGACCGGACTAGGGGCTGTTGTGGTCCTTACTTCTCCAAAAGGTGACAAGCTCGAGTATGTGCTGCAGATCCACTTCGCAGCATCAAGCAATGTGGCCGAATACGAAGCTTTGGTACATGGTGTCCGATTGGCCAAGGAGATTGGCATTCGGCAGATTCTGTGTTACGGTGATTCCGATCTGGTGGTGCAGCAATGCACTGGCACTTGGGATGCAAAAGATGAAAATATGGCAAGATACAGACTCCTTGTGCAGCAGTTGTCTGGGTTCTTTGAAGGGTGTGAGTTCCATCACATTCCTCGAGCTGAAAATGAAGCAGCAGATGCACTGTCCAAGCCGGGGTCCACCAAAAAGGAAATTCCTCCAGGAATATCACTAGAGAACGTCCACAAGCCATCCATCAAGCCTTCCCCAGAATCAGAGTCAATCTTTATTCCGGTCGACCTGAAGATGGTAGAGCTCGAAGCAAAAAAGCAAAAGGCAAAGGAGCATTCGGCCGCACTAGGGGCTGCCGAGTGCAAACCAGGGGCTGCTGTCGTCAGCTCGGGGACTGAGGGGACCATGCCAGATGCAATCAGCTCCTCCTCCTCCGAGCTTCCAGTAGCAGAAGTCACACAGCCAGAGCCAGAAGCAGTTGTTGTAATGGTGATTGTGGCGGCACCGTCATGGGCAGAACCATTCAGAAATTTCCTGGTAGATGGCATACTCCCAGAAGATGAAGTGGAAGCTCGGCAAGTCCAGCGCCGATCTGGAGCATACATGAACATCAACAACGAGCTGGTGCATCGAAGCGCAACATGAGTCCTTCAGCTGTGTGTGGAAGAGGACAAGGGGCTGGAATTGCTCTGAGACATCCATCAAGGTGAGTGCGGTCATCACGCATCAGCAATAGCAATAGTTACCAAGGCTTTTCGCCATGGTTTTTATTGGCCGACTGCGAAAGCAGCGGCAGAAGATCTGGTCAAGCATTGCAATGGGTGTCAAAGATTCAAAGCAAAAAGGCATTTACCATCCTCAGCACTAAAAACCATTCCGATTACATGGTCGTTTGCAGTTTGGGGTCTGGACATGGTAGGGCCGTTCAAAACAGCAAGAGGTGGCATGACTCACTTACTGGTAGCAGTGGACAAATTTACCAAGTGAATAGAGGCAAGGACGATCAAGAAACTAGATGGGCCGACTGCAGTCAGGTTCATAGCAGACATCATGGTCAGATATGGAGTGCCACACAGCATCATCACGGACAATGGATCAACTTTGCAAAGGGGGCGCTAGCTCGGTTTGCCTCCCAGCAGGGCATCCGGCTGGATGTCGCATCCGTGGCGCACCCCCAGTCAAATGGTCAAGCAGAGCGGGAGAATGGTCTCATTCTGTCCGGAATCAAGCCAAGATTGGTGGAACCACTAGAAAGAGCACCTGGCGCATGGATTGACGAGCTGCCAGCAGTGCTCTGGAGTTTGCGCACCACACCAAACCGTTCAACTGGATTCACTCCCTTCTTCCTAGTATACGGCGCTGAAGCAATGCTCCCTTGTGACATTGAGTTCGATTCACCACGTCACGCCATGTATACGGAGGCAGAAGCCAAGGAAGCTCATGAGGACGACGTTGATCTCAAAGAAGAAGCATGTCTCCTGGCCTTGTCCAGGTCGGCAATATACCAGCAGAAGCTATGTCACTACCACAACAAGAATATCCGTCCCCTAGCTTTTCATGAGGGTGACTTGGTGTTGCGCCGAATCCAGAAATCGGATGGCCAGCACAAGTTATCCTCTCCTTGGGAAGGTCCGTTCGTCGTCAGTCGAGCGCTCAAAAACAATGCACACTACCTCATTGATCTCAGGAAGCTGACCCGATATGTGGATACTTCGGGGCAAGAAACGGAGCGTCCTTGGAACGCCGAGCTGTTATGTCCGTTTTACAGTTGAATGGTATTGTTTATATCCCCTCCTTGTGGAAATATTGTCAATGAGAATAGCCGTGCGTCCATGAGACTGCATTCGGCAGGAGTTATAAAATTACTTGTCTACATATTTCAGTCCCAGGGTCAGCAAAAGCAGATCCGGGGACTGGCCGGTTGCCCCGAAAAGGGTATACTCGGAGAAAGAGCAAAACGAGTGAAGGGTTTTGTGAAAGCTGGTCCGAACCGAGTGCAGACCGCAGGTCGGCTGTAATGTCGGGTGGACCTGGCCGAGCAGAACTATCAATCGGAGAGTTCGTACTCAAGGTATATCCAGTTCGGAGTTAGCCGTTAGCAGACCCGCCGATTGTGACCAGGCTGGCTGGCCAAACAATCGGCAGGTTACAATCGGCCCATCTGTAAAGCCTTACCTTTGCGAGAAAAACTGAGAACCTGGAAGTACTTGTCAAAAAATTCCTTCGAGGTATATTCTCCGATCCGACCACAGACTGCAGGTCGGCTGTAAGGTTGGCGAGAGTATCGACCAAGAGAGAAAAAATGGCAAAGAAAAAGGCGATCGGTTGAAAAACGCAAAGGAAGAGTGCCATAATTATCTAAGCAAAAGCAAGTTCACAAGCAGATAGGGCCGATTGGCCGAATGATGTTCATTACATGAAAGTGCCCTCGACGGGCGCACTTGAGATTTAACTGTTTGTCAAGCAAAATCAGGAAACTGGAATGGCGTGCTGAGCTTAAGCAGACGGCGCATCCGGAGCTACTGGCGCACCCGACGCGAGTGGAGCAGTTAGAGTTGAAGCAGTTGGGGCCGTGCTGGTGGCACCCCCCGGAGCAGAAGAGGCGGTAGTCTTGGCTTGATCACGTGAGGGGTCGTGGGCGGCGCTCACCGAGTGCCCGTCGGAGGAACCTTCGCTTTCTTCCTCAGCATCATCGTCCGCATAGTCCGAGGAGTGGGATTTCTCACTGTCGGTCTGACGAGCAGGTCGGGACTGAGGTGCTTTGTTTTCACTTGTAGTATACAGAAGGTCGCTGAAGGAGGCAACTCCAGTCGGCTGGCTAGCAGAATCAACATAAGGAGTAACGTCCAGGAGATCCATGCCGTTTGCGAGTTCCTGGGCAATTTGGCAGATCTGGGTCGAGAGCTTGCCAATAGATTCTTCCGAGCCCTCACGCAGAGCAGTCATCAGCTTCAAGTCAACGCCGGGATACCAGCTCTTTGCAATAGGGAGGGCGGCCTGTCCTCCAGGCCGGAAGGCAGAATAAAGCATATTGTCAACCTGGCGAGACACAACCTTAAGACTCCGAGCAACGTCTTCATGTTTATCAAAAGCGATCGCCTTTTGCTTGCCCTTGAATAGCTTGTCGTTCAGCTTCTGGATACCAGTTTTGTAAGTGCACATGGCACCTTTCACATGGGGAATCCTGGCATCCAGAGCAACCACGAAGTCTTCGGCATCCCAGCTGGCATCAGCAGCAAGTACCACACCCCGCATTCGGTGGGCTGCGGAAACAACCTCATCAGCGGCAGTGGTGGAATTGGGCCAGGCATCTGGCAAGAGCAATCGGAGAATAAAATTAGCCCGGAAAACAGCAAGATCAGATCGGAGAATGAACAAAATGAATAATACCTGGAAGGGCAAGATCCACTCGGTGGAGGCAGGCGAGGGCAAGATCAACACCAGCTTGTGCATGTTGGATCTCTGTCTGATGTTGGGCGTCCATGTCTTCGGCGCGCTTGACGGCAAGATCCTTCTCTTTGAGCAGTTGGCCTTCCACCTCATGGCGAGCGTCGACAAGCCTCTGTAGTTCTTGTTCGTAGGCAGCTCTGGCGGCAGCAAGATCTTTGGTAGCCTTTTGAAGCGTGGCCTGCAGCTCGGTCTCAACAGCGGCTAGGCGCTGACGTTCCTGTTTGGCACGGCCGAGCTGACCATTCTTCTCACCGAGCTGGTTCTCCAACTCGGCGATTCTCTTTTGAGCGGCCTCCAGCTCGGAGGAGTGAGTGGCAGCAGCTGCAAGTTTGTAATCGTGTAAGGGTGTAATCGCAATCGGGAGACACAAAAAAGGGCAAGCAAAAGTATACCTGTTAGTTTCTGAATCTTGGCAGCTTGGGTGTCAGCATTTTACTTCAAGGCAGCAATGGATTTCTGGCCCGCTGAATAAGCGGCCAGGAGTTCTTCAAACACAACCTGACGTCTGTCGCAGATGGCCTGAGAAATGGGTCGGTCAAATTTGAGCAAAATGTAGTGATCAAAAGAAAGTAAGATCCGAGCTGATTGCACGCAATCGGCCCGAATCCCGGGGACTACACCCAGTGGGTGCGCTAGGCGCGCCCCCACTGAAAAGAAAGCTTACAGTAGTAGAGTGTTCGGAGGCAAGGATTTGGCCCAAGGCCCCATCAGCAAAGCGTCTGATATCAGTGGCAAGCCCACCCAACCGGCTCAAGAGGTGGGACAGAAGTTGGTCCTCGGATCCAGGAGGCGGGGGAGTGGCCGAGTCGGCAGCAGGTCGGACGGGGGAGACGTCGGAAACACCAAGGTAGGCCTCGCGGAACCGGTCGGCTAGCACGAGCTGGCGGCCGAACGACGGTTGGCGCACAAGGGCACCAGAGGACGGTGCTGTGGAAGCACTGGATCCGGCGACGGTATGAGTGGCAAGTGGGAAATTGAATTGTGGAGAAGCGGATGGAGAAGCAGTTGGTTCGGCGGAGGTAGCAGCAGTACTCTCCGAGCCAGCGGCAGGAGTTGGGTCGGCGGCAGTGACCTGGGCTGGAGAAGCCTCAGGCTGAGCAGCATCAGCGGCAGGCCGATCTGGCAGCAACACATCAACGTGTGTGACGCCAGAAGGGTCCAGCAGAATCGGAGAAGCAGCAGTGATGGTCATGGTAGGAGTGGCCGACTGCGCGCCAGCAGTCGGAGGAGCAGCAGAGGTCGGCAGGGGAGCAATCAGCCGCGCTTATTTTGCGGCGGCGGCAACTTTCTGTTTTTTGGCCCGCTCGGCCTTGGTGGTTTCGGCGGCGGCTCTCTTGCGAGAAGGCGCAGGCACATTGGAAGTAGCGGAGGCCGCGGGAGTCGTGCGAGGAGGAGCATCAGAGGGGGCAGGGGGAGCAGTCGGAGCACCCCCATGTCCCGCAGGATCAACAGATCCGGCAGCCCTGCAATAGAGCACAAGTGAGAAAAGCAATACAGGAAGAATCAAAAGGAGCAAAAAAGGTGAAGAAAAGCATACCTAGAAGCTCGGGGCAGTTGAGCAGCAAACTTGGCCATAGAGAATCCAGGGCGGGCAATGTTCAGGGGAGTGGGAGAAAGCACAGGGCCACTCATCTCGGGGGCGGCTCGGCGCGCACCAGTCTTTCCTTTCTTCTTGGCAACCTTGGAGGGGCCGGCGGCATCATCAGTTCGGGGGCGTTTCCCCTCGGGTATTATCTGCTCGGCCGGTTCAGATTCTGCGCCGAAGTCACCAAGGGGATCTGAATCGCTGCTCCATTCGGCCATGAAGCGTTTGACGGAGGAATCAGACTCACCCGGCTTTTTGAAGCCGAGCCCGAGAGAAGCAGTCCGAGCTTCGGTCTCGGAATCGGTCTCCACTTCAAGCTCCATGTCTTGGGCATCCCCCTCAGCACGGTTGGGATGGTAACCCGAGGCGGATTGTCCGTCCTGCATGATCCTAGAGCCAAGGAATTCCTGGGGAGAAGGGTCCGATCAGAATCAGTAAAAGGGGAATGGAAGCTAAGATAAAAGACAAGATTTAGAGCATACTTTGGGGCAGGGCCGGGCTCGGTTGTACGGTGTCACTCCGAACTCGAAAGGCCCAACAACCTTGAGGTCGGTGATACTGTTAATTCGGCGGAGGAAATCAGCTTCGTTTATTCGGAATGTGGAAATCCGAGTGGGGTCAAGGAGCCGGTTCATGTCACAGATCAGGTGGCAGCGGCGTTGCAGCGGGAGCACTCGGCGGCAGAGCCAGGTCGCCACCAGATCGGTGGGCTGTAGCCCTTTCTCCATCAGCTTCTGGATGTAGGCCAGTTGACGATCCAGATCGGTATCCCCTTCCCCTGGCTTTTCAGCCCAGTGATATTTTGCAGTCGGAGGTGGCAGAGAGAATTTGGGCAGATTCAGCAAGTCCTGGTTCCTTGGTGAAGAATCATAAAAGAACCCCATCTGCCAGTTCTTGATGGACTGAGGCAGTTGGGGATGAGGGTAGAGTCCGACCTTGCGGATGTATATGGTGGCGCCACCGCATTTAGCCATCACCTTCACCTCTTCCTTCTTCTTGGTCTTGGGGTTGACAGCCCACACCCTAGTGCCCGCTCGGAAGCTGCAGAAGTAGAAGAGCCGGCACCAGAGCCCAATGGTGGGCCGGACTCCGAGGTAACCCTCGAACATCGCCACAAAGGTGGAGAGCAGCATGATGGCATTCGCTCCGAGATGGTGCGGTTGCATGCGATAGAAGTCAAGAAGGTCGTGGAAGAACTGGCACACCGGGAGCCCGAATCCGCGCTGAAAATGCGCGAGGAAGACGACGCGCTCACCGGCCCGAGGCGCGGGCGGAATCTCGTCGCCGAGAACGCGACAATCGAGGTCCGCCGGAATCTTGCGAGACCGGTGGAGAAGCGCAATATGATTTTCAGTAACATTGGAGCATTTCCAAGCCCCCCTCTGGGAGCCGGCGGTGGCATCGTCCCCCTTGGAGGCGTCGGACTCCGTGGTGGGCGAGGAGGAGCGAGACGGAGACGATGATGAAGATGGCGGCGGCGGTGGCGGAAATCTGGATCCAAGCCCACCTATCGTGGCAGAGGAGGAGCAAGGGCGATGGCGGTGGAGTGCGGCGGTGAGGTCCCCAGCGCAACAGCTCTTGGCGTCGGGGGGCAGCGGCAGCAGCACGGAGGGGCGCACGACGCGGCGGAGGAGGCAGCGGAGGAGAGCTCGAGGAAGACGGTGGAGTGAGGGGTGCGTGGCGCATCTCTCACCCCACGGGGTATTTAAAGACACAGCGAGAAGGTAGTGGGACCGGTGGGCAGATCCGGCAGGCGGTGTGGCCGCGTGTATTCACAGAGCAGCAGCAGTTCGGAGCGCAGAAGATCTGGCGGATGGGATGGGACGTGCACGCGTGGGTTGAGGCAGCAGTTAGGGCATGTCAAATCATGGCACGACGTCCCGTATTCTTCGGCGAATTCGAAGCGGCAAGTTCGGTCAACATTCCAGTCAAACCAACCGTTGGGCGGATCGGTCGAGGAAATCAAGAGCAATCGGCCAATTGAGAGCAATCGGCCCATTGAGAGCAATCGGTAAGAAGATCAAGAAGCAATCGGAAGTTGAAAAGCAATCAGCCTATTGAAGCATTCGGCCAGAAGCAAAGATTCAGCATTTCAGAAGTGAAGGAACCTGTGCAGGCCTCGCCATCTCTGAGTTCGGCGGGACCTCCGCAGCTTCAGGGGCTACTGTCGGGGGTATGACCCCCGGGTAGGGTCACCCAGGGGAAACAATTCATCAAGTCAAAGATCACCGACCTGATGGTCACCAATCTAATCAAGGCTGAGCTAAACAAGAGCAAGCAAGAAGTGGGCCGATCTATTTAAGGCGAGGGCCGATTGCCCTAGAGAGGGCGCAATCGGCCTCACCAAGGAGCATTCGGCCGAAGTAAGCAGAGCAACATCCGATCAGAATCCCAGGTCGGATACCTGGTACAAGAGCATTCAATGCGCAATCCCTGAAGATCGGGACTGTCAGAGGCGTGCGGTCTCCTCCAACGCCGATCACGCAGACAGGCCGACAGGCCAAAGTATCTAGATCCACTGTTCACAACCGAGGTCTACAGGATAGCGGTATGGCGAGCCGCAAGTCTACACCGGGTCATCCGAAGGAACACGATGTGAGGTCCCTAGCTTATCTGAGGCAGACAGCTGGGCCCTCCCCTTTGTATATTTACCTTTGTACCCCGGGCTCGGCCTATAAGAGCCCGGGGACCCTCCTGCGTGGGGGACGACGGAGAAGTTATTACAATCTCACCCACCATAGAGAGAGCAAGGGGAGAGTAGTGACCAGAGGCCCTCTTCTTCTTCCTCTCAAACAGCTCAAGGAGCATTCATTGTAGCCAGAGTTATTACATATAGCTAGCTCGGCAGGACTAGGGGTGTTATCTCTACAGAGAGCCCCGAACCTGGGTACATCGTGGTGTCTCACCGTGTGTTCCCATTCTCGTTTCCGGTACCAGCGACACTCACCTCGGTTTGTCCCCCTCTTTAGCCATCCCCATGGCATCTGCCGTTACATATCGACGATAAACATTTTCATATCATGCTATCAAATGAATGTGCTTAGCACTAAAATACTATTAAATACATTCGTTTAGAAAAAAATAACATAGATCAATATAATAATATTAGTATAATAATAGTACAGATAGTAGCATTTTATACTACGGTTGCAACATTTATCATGTGCCAGATGCAACAAAAGCGAGAAAGTGGAGACAAGTGGGCCTTGGACCGACCGGCGTAGGCTTTAGCCGTTCGGCCGGCCACCAACATTAACCATCTTAAAATGTTGCTAAGTGTGTCATCCGTAGTTCTATCTTCTAATTTGATATTCCCTCTGTACCAAAATACGGAGGGAGTAACTTTTTTATAACCTTTTCATACGAGGGTTTTTTAAGAGCAATTCTAGCAGATGTGTCATATTTTGTATTGCAAAACTATTATGCGGTGAGCTGCAAACCAATTTTGGGGTAAAAAAAGTAACGACACAAAGCTGAACTGTTATGTGGAACCGCAAAAAGACATATGACATGGAATATTCTCTTTTCTCTTTCTTCCTCGCACGAATCCTAGACCTCGGCGTCTCCCTGCCCACGCCCGCCCCGTCGCCCACGCCCCCACCCTGCCGCACCCCGCCTCCGGCCGGTCCCGGCTGCGCACCATCACGACCGGCTGCCTCCCCGTCCATGGCCGGAGCCGCACTCGCCCGTGGCCGCCAGGGTCACGCCCGCCCTGGCCGGAGGCGCACCCTCCCGCCTCCTGGTCGGTGTCGTCGTGGTTGCGCACGGGGTCGTCGTGGTTGCCCGTTCTTCCATAGAATCCGTCCCGCCCAGCTCCGGCTCCGTTCCGGCCAACTCCGTCCCCGCTTCGGCCAAATTCAACCACGTTGTGGCTGCTCCGCTTGGATGCGCGACGGAAATAACCATTTTTTGGGATACGGGGAGCGGCAAACACACGAGCGAAAATGGCAGATATACCGCTCGCGGAGCAGTTTTTAGCGCTCCCCGGAAAAAAATGCCACACGACCCTATTTAGCGCATCTGATAGGGTCATTTTTTCGCTCTGGTATGCCATATTGGTAGTTATTATGCGGGACGAGACTATATGGCGTATCTGCTATAGTTGGTCCAATGTTGTGGCTCGCCTTCTTGCACACATCGTTTCCACCTCCGATGGTTGAAGTCCACATGGCACCCTAACATTGTGAATGTGATGAGCTTTTTGCGGCACGCCTGAAACCACTCTGACGTGTCTACCTCTAAAAGAATTGGAATGCCGAGTAGAGGGGGGGGGTGAATAGGCTACTAACAATTTTTAATCTTTTCTTAACAAATTAAGGCTCAACAATAAAAATAGGTTGTCTATATATGCAACTAAGTGAGCAACCTATATGTCAACTAATGCAACACTATATGAGCAAGCAAAATATAAGCAATGAAAATAACTTGCACAATGTAGAGGTGATACGTCCCAAATGTGCCTATAATTTTTGCTTGTTTCATGCACTTTTATGTGACATTGATACATGTTTTGCTACACTTTTATATCATTTTACACATATTTGGACTAACCTACTAACTCAGTGCATTCAGTGCCATTTTCTGTCTGTTGATGTCTTTTAGTTGCGGTGATTTTACCCCAATTAAAAGTGCTCCAAAAATTCCAGAAAAATAAAAATAAAAATCAGCGAGACGGAAGTTTCAGGAACCCCGAAGGAGGGCCAGAAGGGCCACCTGGCACCCATGCGGCCAGGTGGCGCGACCCCACCCCTGGTCGCGCCACCAGGGTGACTGGGAGCCCCGGGTGGCCCCTGGCTGCCCCTTTTGGCCTATATTACCTCTTCGTTCCAGAAACCCTCGAGGAGAATCTCGCGTCTCGAAATACCTCTTTGTTCCGCCGCCGCCGCGCTTCCAAGATCGAGAGCACCAGAAGACCCCTTCCTGGCACCCTGCTGGAGGGAAGGAGGACCACTGGGAGCTTCTCCACCACCATGGACGCTTCCCGGAAGTGTCGTGAGTAGTCCTCCTTGGACCATGGGTCCATGACCAGAAGCTATGTGATATCTTCTCTCCAATTTTGTTCTTCAATGTTTAGTCCTTGTGAGCTGCCCTACATGATCAAGGCACCTATGTAATTTTCCTGTTGTTGCTATGCTGTGTTTGCTGGGATCCGATGGATTATGAGATTATGTTCAGATCGTGATGAGTTATATATTTGGTTTACATTTTATATTTAGTTCTTGAGTAATTCTTGCATGTTCTCCGTTACTTTTTATTGCTTTGGCCAAGTAGTAGATAGTAACTCCAAGAGAGAGCGTGTATGCATGATTGTGGGTTCATGCACCCCGATGTCTAGCTTGAGTGACAAACATGAGACTAGGAGATGTGATGTTGCCACCAAAGAGAAAACAACGATGCTTGTAACCACAGTTGCAAGGATTGTTTACCTTACGCATAGATTGTTAATGCAATTGTCTGTTGCTTTGAGTTTACACTTTGGGTGGGGCTCGCAACTTAATACCAGCGAGATGTTCTCGATAGATATCTCAAGTTGGATGATTATTGAGTAGATGTAGATGGATTTTTTTGAATTTTAAGACTGTGAAGCATGAGCTCCACAGTAATTTATTGCATGGGAGAACCAAAGGTTCTCAAAGAATGGTACAACTGAATAGTAAAACAGAACAATAAAGTAAAGGAAGAAGACTAACCCTACCTATACTATTGCAGAGAATTGATCCATGAAATCAATCTGTTTTTAGGATCACCCTGCAATCTATGTGAAAGCAAGGTGATATCATGCACAAAGTGCCTTCTCCAGGAATGAAAGGAAGGTCTCTCATTCCTGAAGGTCTTCCCATTTCTGACTATCCAGATACACCAGGAGGCAGTAAGCATGACCTCCATGAAGAAAGACTGACCAAAAGAATCTTTGGCCTGTTGTAAACAGGAATGCAAGGATCCATTGGCCCCCCATGACATTTGTAGATAGCTTCAAACTCTGCAACTAAAGTTGCAAGAGAAGAACAAGTGCAGTCTGTCTTCAAGATCATGTGAGTGACACATCACACAAGAATTATCCTCAGTGGGTAGTCTCCAGTGTCTCCTAACCAGTAGGTCTTTAGTGTTTAATCTGTCAAACATCAAGAGCCAGCCAAAAACTTTTATCTTCATGGTGCACTTACTCCTCCATATCCAGGCACAAGATTGATCAGTTGGCATGTGAGAATGCATGAGATTGTAAAACCCTTTGGCAGTATAACCATATTTACCAGGCCAGTGCCAAGAATCAGCAGCTTGAGGATCTCTCTGAAGATTAGAAATCCAGTCCTTAAGACAGAAGTATTCATCAGCAGCTTGTTGTGTGAGTGGCAAGTGAAACAAAATCTCTTCATCCTCCAAGCTCAAAAAATCATAAACAGATAGCTTGTCATCTCTCACAAAAGAGAAAAGATGAGGCAATCTATCACGCAGAGGTCTACATGAGCCATTGATGCACCACCCATCTGACCAAAAAAGTGCAAAGAATCCCCAACATTGATCCTGATAGAGGTCACAGGTCTATATAGGTCACTTAGCTTAAGGATATCCTTCCACCAAAAGGATCCACAAAGCATTGTTGCATGTGGGACATTGCCATTATAATGAGTGTTCCAAATAAGGGAAACCCAAGGAATATTCTCCTTATTGTAGAACTTATGCAAGTGCTTCAGAAGTAGGGATTTGTTCTGAATTTGCAGGTTGACAATACCCAGACCACCTTTCTTTTTAGGCCTGCAAACAAGCTCCCAAGCAGCAATGGATTGTCTTGGGGTATCAGAGTTACCTCTCCAGAGGCATTGTCTCTGAATTCTCTCCAGCTGTTTGAAGATGCTCTGAGGGATAGCAAGACTACAAAGGTGATAAATGGGCATGGAGGAAATTACTGAATTGAGTAACTGAAGCCTTGCCCCTTGGTTCAACATAGCAGAACTAGCAGAGAGTCTTCTTTCCACCCTGTCTACCAAAGGCATCAAATCCTGAATTTTAGGCCTGGTAGTGCCCAGTGGTAGACCAAGGTAAGTGAAAGGCATTTGTCCAATGGAGCATTCAAACACTTCAGCAAGATGAGCAGTCATAGCATCATCAACATTTAGGGGGATTAAAGAGGATTTATTGAAGTTCACTTTGAGACCAGTGGAAGCATGGAACCTGATAAGCATCTCTTTGATAGCCAACAACTGAGATTCATCAGCATGAACTACCAATATAGTGTCATCAGCATACTGAATGATAGGATAATATGGATCATGAGAATCAATTGGCAGTGTCAGGATTTGATCATGGAGCATTTTATTGACTACCGATTGTAACAGATCAGCAGCCAATACAAACAACAGGGGAGACAGAGGATCTCCTTGTCTAACCCCTCTTTTGCAGTAGAACTGTTTACCGGGCACTCCATTCAACAAGATGGAGGAAGATCCAGAGCCTAAAATCTCTCTAATCCAACTGATCCATTTCTGACAAAACCCCTTGTGCTCCAAAACCTGAAGAACAGCTTCATGTTCAATAGTGTCAAAAGCTTTTGCAAAGTCTAACTTTAGAATAAGAAGGGGCTTTTTAGACTGTTTGCATTGGTGGATATACTCAAAAGCCCATGCTAAGCAATCCTGAATAGATCTAGACTGAAGAAAGCCATATTGATTCAAGTGAATGCACTGTAGAATAACCTTCTGATGTCTATTAGCAAGCAACTTTGTGAGGAATTTCAGGCAGGTGTTAGTCAGAGATATAGGCCTAAAATCATTTGGACAAACAGGAGCTAGCATTTTTGGAATCAAGGTGATTAAAGAACCATTAAGACATTCCAACTTGAGAGAGCCATGAGCAAACTCAGAAATCAGATTCATAAAATCAGATTGGATGATGGGCCAACATTTCTTAAGGAATAAACCATTGAACCCATCAGGCCCAGGAGCTCTGTCAACAGGGAGATCTTTGAGAACCTCATTAATCTCAGCCTGGGAGAAGGGAGTGGTCAAATCCTGCAAACCCTCCATTGGGTGGATTAAATCAGGTAAATTGAACTCCATTTGGATACCTTGGGAAACCCCCATTCTCTCTCTGTAAGAGTTCCACAACAGGTTGGCCATCTGCTCATGATCAGAGAGAACAGCCCCATCAGGAGCATGTAAAGAGGAGATGGAGTTCTTCTTCATTCTTTCAGAAGCCATAGCATGAAAGAATTTTGAATTTTCCTCTCCTACTTTAATATCCCTGATAGTACACCTCTGTCTCCAATATAAATATTGAAGTCTGAGAAGATGTTCATGGTGAGATTTCACAATTTGCCTGAAATTAAACTCAGGTCTAGTTAGGGGCCTTAATTCTTCCAAGGAATCAAAGGCTAACACCACCTGAGAGCACTTGAGAATGACTTTCTTGAGATGCCATATTGAAAGACCACTTCTTTAGAGCATATCTGAGCCTTTTAAATTTCTTAGAGATAATGGAAGCAGCAGAATCAGCATCAATAGGAGCATTCCAAGAATTCCTTACACAATCCAGAAAACCTGGTAACTCAGCCCAATAGTTTTCAAACCTGAAACGATTACTCTTTGGGATATCTGTGTCTATGGACACAATACAAGGCACATGATCAGAAGAGGTCTTGGCCATGGGAAGGACAATTGTGTTTGGATAAACAGTGATCCAAGAACTGGAAGTAAAAAACCAATCCAATTGTTCCAGCAGTGGCTCATCCTGCATGTTAGACCAGGTAAAAGCTCTACCTTTAAGTGGCAACTCAAGAATCCCAAGGTGGCCTATAATCTCATTGAACAGAAGGATGTCATTGAGATCACCACCAGGCCTGTTTCTATTCTCGAAAGATCTGATGAAATTGAAATCACCTAATAATAACCAGTTGTCACCATCAGGAATGTTGAGATCATATAGCCGTTGGACAAATTCATCCCTCATTGGGCCCTGGCAAGGTCCATAGACAGAAACCAAAGTCCAAGCTTCAACATTATGAACTGAGGTGAAGGTGATGGTAATACCAAAACGGTTAGACTCCACCAGAGTTCCATGAAACATGGATGAACACCAGACCACAATAAGTCCCCCAGAAGCTCCCACAGAGGGGGAAAAAGAAAAATTATCAAATCTACGAGGACAAAACTTCCTGACCAGACGTAGATCAAAATTTTCACACTTGGTTTCTTGCAGACAGAGAATGGAACAACCACTTTCATTAATCTTTGATCGCACATCACGCTGTCGTTCAGCCGAGTTCAGACCACGCACATTCCAGCACATAACACGCCAATTACGATAATGAGAACTATTCATACTGAACAAAGTTGGGTAAAACAGAACTCATGTTTGCATAACAGACATGATAAATTCTAGTGTAGTCATACCAAAAGATCGAAACGTAGGGACCATAGTTCAAAGTAAGCAAAAGACCACAACTACTACAGTCCACACTCCTATATAATATAAAGGTTGTATCAATCATGATTAAACTTCAGGAGATGCTGGAGCAGACGGTCCCGCCATAAGCTTGGACGTAGTGAGGTCTTCAGGAGCAATGCCCAGAGCGATGCCCATGTCCTGCATTGCACGGATTGGGGTGGGCGGAGGGATATGAAGATCATCTTCAGAATGTGCAGCCGGAGGCGCATGAAGTCTTGGCTTTTTTGCACGTGGCTTCCTCAAAGGACTGGGCTTCATCTGGACAGCAGAGGTAGGCTTGAAACCCGACTTCTTAGCACAGCTTCTGGTGATTCGTCGTGTGGAGAAATCCACATCATCACGCACCAGAGGTGGCCGATTACGGCGCTTCTTACCAGCAATAGGCTCCATAGCAGCAAGTACAGCAGGTACTGAAGAACTTTCCAAAGGGGGAGGTTCAATTCTCAGAGGTTCAGCAACCACCACTGGGTCCTCATCAGCTTGAAGAAGAAGGGCCCAGTCACCAAATGGAGGAAGTGTTGAGGGTAGAATATTGATACTTTTGGGGATGATCCGAGCAGAGATAGATGGAAATAACTCCCTCATTGTTCTATCCAGGATCATCTCAGGAGGGAGAACCGGTCCAAAATGAACATGATGGATTTCCTCAATTGGATCCAGCACAATGACCTGAGGCTGATATGGCACAATGGCCCAGTCCTGCACATTATAAACGGGCTCGTGATCCTCCACAAATGGCGCCTGGACTTCAATCACCTCAGAGTCAGAAGATGAACTGGAGCCCGCAGAAGAGTTGTTCTCTATGGAAATCTGGTCCTGTTGAGGCATAGCACCAACCGGCTCATTCTCAGCTGCAACCTCTGCCCCTGCCTCTGCCTCTGCCTCCCAAGCAGACCAACCAGCGTCATCTTCAGGTGCAGCATCATTGTTCCCTTGATCATGCTGAGGTTGATGTTGCAGTCCTCCTTCATTCCAACCCAAAGCAGGGTACGGTGGGGCCCCCCAAGCAGGGAAAGGGGGTGGAATATGACCTGGCATGGGATGGGGATTTCCATCCAGTGGCATAACGTCCTCATCTGCTGGTAGTACAGCATCCGCAAAGTTGGCAGTGAGAATATATATTGCTGCAGTCCAAGAAACCACCGTGCCTCCCCATGGAGAAAATTCTCTGAAGACCACGTCCCTTGGCACAAGAGCATTTTCGGGGAAGGAGGCATGAACCAGCGAGCGGACCATGCGCTTGTCAGTGTGATCCCACTCGATGAACTGCCCAAAAGTGCCAATCACCTCAGAGAGATAGCGGGTATTCCCCAATAAGCATGAGCCAACCAGCGCGGTGACCATGAATAGCCTGGAACCCTTCTCCTTCATTGTGAGGGATGAATCTAACAAAAAACTCATCTCCTTCTTCATCAAAGCCCAGCGCAAAAGGTGCATGTCCAACAAAATATGCTCGAACCACAGGATTCTGAACTTCAAACAAACCTACCCCTTGAAACCAGGTCTGGGCGGAGGGAACAATCACCTGAAGTTCCTGGGTGAGGAAGTGCAGCACCTGCTCACGTCGGACCCCAACCAAGTGTGCCGGCGGCGGTGGCTCCACAATCGCCACCATGTAGTGCTCGTGCATCCGTGGCGGAGGTTGAGATGCAGAGTAGAAAGTCCGGGGAAATCTCTCTGGGCCGCCATCCACAATGTCATGACCCGCCGGGAGGAAACGACGAGGATCTAGCTCGAAGTTGGCCATGGATGCAGAAGATTTCTGCAGCGATGGAAACGGTGGAGCACTGTGGGGGGGGGGGCAAAGCAGCGATGAGTACGAAGCAGGGGAGCCGCCGCTGCTGCTAGGATTGGGGTTTTTTGCGGGAGAGCTCATGCGTATAGGAGGTGAAACCGAATCATCAAGAGAGGACAAAGCTGGGGCTCGAGTTCCAAAGGTTTTAGATGGGACTTTAGGCACCCAGATAGGAGCTGCATTAATGAGGCCTGGGCATTCTTTTTTAACGTGACCGGACCTGAAGCACAGTCTGCAACGCACCCGGTTAGTACACGCGTTTGTTGCATGTCCCATGCTGATGCAGTTTTGGCAATCCCAGAAACTAGCAGCCATCTCCACAATCATCTCGTCAAAACTTTGTAATTGTTGAACTGCCTCTTTAGGTGACGGGATCTTAATCGGAGAATCGCGATCAGAATCATAATCAACCAACCTACGCAAGATAGGATTTTCGCTCTCCTCCGAAGCAAACTCAGAAGAAACAACCCTAACTTCCCGGTCCGCATTGGACGGAGTTTCAAACGAATTTTGCATGGTAGGTGATCCCGACTGAGCCGGGCTAGGAGCAACAACTTCCAAACCAAGAGGGACGGTGGAAAAACTACCAAATTGAATCACCGGCCGTTCAGAGGCCGCCGGAGACGTGGATGACGACGGAGGGCTATCATGAACAGCAGTATTGGCGTGCAGATGGGAAATCTTATGGCGAGAAAAGGAGTAGCCAGCTTCAAGAACCAGCTGTGTGTCCCTACCAGTAGGGAGAAAATGATAACCCTTACAAGCTTCATAGTTCATAAACGTCGCAAATTTAACCTTTTTGTTCTTGGATAACGGGGACTTGAACGCCGACTTGGATGGAGATTTCTCCATCGCAGCTAAACCTAGTTTAGCACGACGTTTAGAGGGACTAACCAGAGTCCATTCTTCATCGCATTCTACTTGCCAAGAACGAAATTCCTTCTTCCAATTAGGACCACCATTACCCCAAAGATGAAACAAGCAATGAAACTTAGGGAAAACAAAGGTCTTCTGATGATATATGAAGAAACCCACATCCTTACACGATACATGAAAACCATAAACCCGATCTTGCAAATGGAAAACCTTGAGGCTGGAACAAAACCCTCCAATGGAAGCTTCCAACGCCAGACTAACATTATCCTCATTCAAACGGAATGAATGTCTCACAAAAGAAACAACCAGAGTAAAGTGACCAGATTCATCAGGGTGTACCGTGCGTTTGAAGATCCGATGAACATGTTCGGCCAGCTTGATCCCCGGGGCAAAGTCAAGTCCCAAGGAGATTGATGCATGGACCGCCATAGAAATGGAGATCAGTCGATGCAGAGCAACGCAGCGAAGAGAATGGTGGGTGCCGAAATCAAATCTCACGGTTGGACGTAGAGATCGCCGGCGACGAGGTGGCGGCTAGGGCTAAGGGGGTGGGAGCGGGGTGGGAGCGATAAGATGATCACACACAACCTTTTGCGACACCCGATGTAGATGGATTTCGGTCTACTTGTCTTGGCGTACTGCCCATACTTTTGAGCCTCATACTTTCAAGTAACATAATTATCATTGCGGTGCATTCATAATTTTGTCAATTGCACAACTGTAATTTGTTCACTCAGCTTAGTTGTTTTATCATCTTTTGAGAGAGAGACATCACTAGTGAACATCATGGGACCCCGGTCCATATTTCCACCACTGTTTACACCTCCACTTTATTTATCGCTTTTACTTTCCGTTGCAATTATCACTACTATCTACCCTTGCGAATAATTATTTTTAAACAATAAGGCTGGAGGGATTGACAACCCATTTGTACTCGTTGGGAGCAAAGCTATCTGTTGTGTGTGCAGGTCCAGGTGAAGGAAGCAACTTTTGTCTTAAAACGGTGCCATTTTTTTCCTTGCCACCTACTTGTCGAACTTGAAGTCCGACTAGACTGACTCAAACCTTGGTATCTTCTCCAAGGGAAATTTGCTGCTAGGCTACATCCAACCTTCCACTTGGGGTAACCGACAAGGAGCACTACTTTAGTGCCATCAAGCTAAAATTTTGGCGCCGTTGCCGGGGAATCCACTCTTCAAGATAGGGGAGTTGCACACTATATTTTATCTTTGCTTTTTAGTCTTGTTAGTTTACCTTATAGTTTTTTATCTTAGTGTCCTTTGTCACAAATCACACAAAAATTGTTTACCTTGTTCTTGCTTGCTGCTGTTATTATGGGTTCCACTGAAAACACTAAGTTGTGTGACTTCACTAGTCACAACGACAATGACTTTATCTGCACTCCTATTGCCCCACCTACCACTTTGTGACGCCCCCGAAATCAAGTCGTGTACAGTAATCATACACGCAAGGTACACGATCGAGATCAGGGACTCACGGTAAGATATCACAACACAACTCAATTAATAAAATAATACCAGTTGTTTAATACAAGCCAGGGGCCACGAGGGCTCGAATACAATAGCTCGAAAGCACAAAGTTAGCGGAGGCAAAAGTATTTGAGTACAGACACAAGGTCACATGATCTACCTTAAGAAGGCTAGCAGAAGAACAACAACGATCTAAAAGGCGAGGCCTCTTGCCTGGGAACCTCCAAACTACTCCTGGTCAACGGGGAACTCGACGTCGTAGAAGGCATCGGGGATCTTCATGTTGTGGTGGTCGGCATCGGGGATCTCCTGCTCCTTGGACTCCAAGGCTCCAACGTCGACTGCAGCGGCCGATCAGGCAAAACAAAAAGGGGGAAATAAAGCAAGGGTGAGTATCAAGCATACCCGTGAGTCTTACGTCCGCTACTAAGCATTCACGCATTTGTATCAAATGGAAAGGGAAGGTTGTATATAGTGGACTGCAAGGTAGAAATCAGAATAAGGATGAGAAGCTAGGCCTATCGAAGACTAGCATCTTCCGACGAGTCTTGCAGCACAAGAAGAGAACATCCAACAGTTCATCTAAAGCATAAAGTAACAATGCAACAGAAGTTGTTGCAACATTGTATAATAGTACGTTGTAATAATTAACAAATAACAATGCCTCCGAGTTCCCTTCCTCGACTTCCCTGCGAGGAAGAAGACCCGGAACCATACAGTTTAATAGTAGTAGTTTGTAGTGGTAAGATGTAGCTTCAGCATAAAGCTTCCCGTTACCGTGGACGCGGCTATTCGAAAAGATTAAACTCCATGCAGGGGTGCACTACTGTTCAGCATGCACGCTCGGATCTCCAGGGTGGCGGGCACCTTGTTAGGGAACGCTCCACCAAAGCTATCCAACACGGCGCAACCCATACTAGGCTCAACCAAGAGTTAATCCACCGGACTATGTCCTATGCGCTCAGGGGTCTAGGTACCTCACCCTTCCACGCTCCTGCATGGTGCGAGTCTGGCCGGTGAAGCAAAAGCAAATCCAAATACACCGTCCGGACGAAGAAGACACACCACTTCCCGGCAATCAGGCTGCGGTACTGCTGGCGTCTAAAGAGCTTTCGGATGAACTACGCTGCAGGGGAGCCCATAACTCCTTATCCCACGTGAAGGTAGTGCGTGGAGACCAACGGGCCTCTCAAGTCATCCACCGAACCATTTAGCATTTTAATATTATCTCACAGACAACCGTTATCGCTGTCTGACTAACAACACAACGGACAATGAACAGCAACAAGGTCCACCAGTAACGTCGGGGCCTGCCCTGTCGTCCCGTCAAAGCACGCGGTTACCAACAGGGTGAACGGTCTCCTTACCTTGTCTCGCGTGTGCTCTTGGTAGAGATCGACTTTTCGTGGTTCGGTAACTCTCGCGAGATACGAGCAGGGGCCAAGCACGCCAGTAACGTCGTCCGTACCCTCCCTATCGTTCCCGACGCAATACCGCTCGCGGGCACCGTTGGGTCGCCCGACTCTTACCTTTAAGGACAACTGTTGCTCAGGTACCTAGAGCGGCTATACAGAGTCAGCAACGAGTGGAGTACAAGGATTACTCCTTGATAGCTCACACTTGATGGTGGCTCGGCAGAGCCCAGCTAGGGGCCCTTAGGCGGTGTCTGCATTGTACCGTACCTGTGCAGTTTATAATAAGTTGTACCTGCGTTCACTCCTTTGAGTGATCACAAACCTCTATCTAATCCTAGTTGACGAACATAGTGCAGGGCTCACTGCTGAATATAATATATATTTATAGGCAGCATAGGATAAAGGAAGGTACATCATGGGGCGACAAAAAACAGGCTAAGCACTTGAATAGGATTGTAACGTAGCAGCAACAGTAACAATGCCTAGTTCAAGAAATGTACGGAAAAGATAGGTGATATCTAGGGAAGGAAAATGGCTCTGCTTGCCTGGAAGCTCGACGGTAGGGGTACGGTCGTCGACGAAGTAGTCGTACTCGGCAGCGGTGTCGTCGGCGGCAGCAATGGGGTCTATCAGAGAATAAGGGGGGAGAAACATTAAATACACAACAATAATAACAATACAAAGGTATGACATAGCAGATACAAAGCAACAGGGCTCTGTTCGGTGATTTGCTCGAAGCAGGAATTTATCCGGGGTTGACTCATCAGTATCGGTTGATTATCGAACAGATGATCCGGAGGGGAAGGTTCCATGTCCGCAGTGTAAGAGACATCTGACAGACACGTGGATAGTGTATCCGTGCTCGTAGATCCATTCT
Organism: Bromus sterilis; assembly: GCA_950022295.1. Lineage (NCBI taxonomy): Eukaryota > Viridiplantae > Streptophyta > Magnoliopsida > Poales > Poaceae > Bromus > Bromus sterilis. Next base: position 337,826,458 of record OX465597.1, read on the forward strand.
GAATAACTTTCGTATTCAGAACATTTTCATCCAGAAAGTTTTTCCGGCTCCGTGCGTCTGACAGACAGATGAACCGGAGGAGAAATGTTCCACGTTCGGTAGGTTAGAGGGGTGAAGTGGGTATACGAGTAGCGTATTCGGATTCGTGATATTTTCTGATCAACTTTGATATATAAAATATTTTCATTGGAATTACGGATTAAAAGAAATTGCTTTTTAATCATTTTCTGAATTTCTTTTATTTATTAATAGCATTATCCACAATAGTATTGTTGGCCGGTCAACTGACAGGTGGGGCCCTATGTCATTGACTAGAAAAATATCCAGGGAATTAAATTTAATAAAATACAATATCTGTCCAGTGGGACCCACTGTCATACACAATATTTTAATAAATCATTTATTTGACTAAACCTGCTAGTGGGGCCTACCTGTCAAGGGGACAGATTTAACTAAACATTTTAATTGCCCAGGAATTAGAATAATGGCATATGGCCCACCAGTCAATGACTCCAAGGGTTATTTCCATTTATTTTAATCGAGTTATTAATTAGGAGGGTGTGGCCCACAGATCAATGGCAATGGAGGGGATTAGCTTAACCTTAACATGTGCTTAACAAGTCTAGGGCCATGGGTGTCACCGGCGGCGACGCAGAGGCACGGCAGCGGTCCACCGAAGACGTGCTCCGGCGAGGGTGGCCGTGGTGGGGGGGTTCATGCTGCCGTGGGCGAGGCCGGCCTGGCGAGGCGGAGCCGCCTCGAGCAGGTGCGGCGGCACGCACAGCCGCAGACAGAGGGCGGCGGGGGCGTGGCTGGGCGGCCACGGGCATGGCCCGAGCGAGACGAGGGCGCGACCAGAGTCGCCAAGGGCGTGGACGCGCGTCTAGTGGTGCCAGGGGAGACCAGCTCGCAGCCGTGCGCATGTAGCGACGCTGCGGCCCAAGCTACGACCATGGTGGAGCACAGCCCGACGGCGGCCAAATTAGCGAGGGAGAGGGGGATTCGAGTGGGGGGGCTCACTGTGAGGCTGTAGGGGTGCTCGGGGAGGTCGGCGGCGGCCGGGATGGGGCAGGTTATTGAGCTCGGCGGCGAGCTCCGGGCGTCATGCGCGGGGAAGACAAGCGTCTCGGGCGCGGGTGGCGAGCGCGGCCCCAGGGGCTGCCGAGGTTGGAGAAGGGGCGCCGATGTTGGAGGGGCAGCATGGTGGCCGGGGCTCGCCGGACTCAGTGGCAGCCGCGACGTCCAGCAGGAAGAAGGGGGTCAGGATTCAGATCGACAGAGAGAGGAGTGCACAGGGGGATCTTTTGCCTCCGTCCATGGGGGCACTACGACGACCTTATCCCCTCTGAGGTCCTGTAGAGACCGAGGGGCGATTGTAGGTTCGACGGCTACGGTCTGCGCTCGTCTGGCGCCATGGCCAGGGAGACAGAGGAGGAAACAGGGGAAGATAAGAAAAAAAAACGGGGAGGGCGGCTGGGCTGATAGTGGTGGGCTGGGCCCAGTTATTCTCGCACTAGGTGCGACATAGCTTTGGGCTTTATCCTTTTGTTTTTCTGTTTTCCTTTTCTATTTGTATTTTAATTAGCTTTAGGCAGCATTTGATTTTTATTAAATATGAGACCATCACCAATATCAGGGTAACACCACATAGTGATGCCACAAAATATGTGGATGCAGAATTAAATCATTTGCGTTTTATTTTATTCCAAAAGGAGCTAAATGGGATTACTTGGCACTGTTTTTATTTGTTTAGCTATCAAATGATTTTCATCCAAAGTGAAACTTGTTGGTACATTTGTGTTGCACCACAGGGAGTTGCCACAAAAAGTTGAGGGATTTAATAAATTCATTGTCTATTTATTTATGACCTGCAACTGACTTAAGGTGACTTTTGGCTGCTGCTTGGAATTGTTTGATTTATTTTATATCTCAATAAATACCCATGACCACATGGGCATGATCCACTGATTATTGTTCATTTTATAAAATTATTTGCACAATTTTTAGTTGAACTTTATTTTGCACTTTGTTTGGAAATTTTATTTGGGTTGGATTTGAGCTCAACTTGATCAAGGTGGATTAACCCCTTGCTTAATCATGATGACATGACCATTAACAAGGTGATTACTGTTGAGTTACTGTTGCATGACACCCGGGATGTTACAATTCTCCCCACTACAAAGAATTCTCGTCCCGAGAATTAAATTTAGTTCAAGGGGTAAGGTTTCGGTTTCGTATTCTAACGATTCTTCTAGTGCTTGTTGTCCTTCTCTAAGAAGTTAGTCCTTCTCATTGACTTCTTCATTTCTCTGCATCAGTGCATCTCGATGAGTGGTCATCCTTCTTTCGGGGATGCATCGTACCCACAAATAGGTTAGGGGGAAACTTGAGGGGGGTCGGATTGGTACAAGGTTAATCATCCGAGATGGTCCAAGGGAATGGGGTGCAAAGTATCTCACGAGTTAAACTCAGGGAGATACATCGAGAGAAACAAAAGAAGGCATGAGAAGTTTTCAAGTGGACATGCAAGCATTCATCAATGATAACGGAGGATGAAAAGGGGTCCAGAGCATCAGGCATAAGCACCGAGTCTGATATCGAACTGAATATCACAAGGTAGAGGACTCGTGAATTGCATACGAGGTCAAGCAAGAGGAATAACCTCGGGAACAAGAACATACAATAGAGTCAGGTTTCGATCCTGTGGAACTATGGGTTATGGGCCCACATTGAGTAAGAAGGGTGGTGACAAACAATGCGATCAAGTTGCAAGGTAAGTCAGAGAACATCTAGTTAGCTATGTCGGCAACAACGTCGGTACCAAGGGCGGGGGACGCAGAGAACCATTTTTCTGCTCGTTAAGATGAGGCGGACCAATTGGCAAAGTTCTTGTCCATCGGTGGTCATCGAAAAGTCATCAACAATAGTAACAGGTTGTACAGACAAAATAGTACACCGAAGTGTTTACATAAGCAGGGAATTATCACTGCTCAGATAAGATACATTAGAAGAAAAGTTAAACAGACCAATGAAATGGAAGATGTGATTATCTGATTAATCAAACCAATGGAAGGGAAAATGTAATGATACACAAGTATCACGTGTATATCTTTCCCAAGAGAAAGCAGAGCAAGATATATATGACCAAGTTTGTATTGGCGGGGGGGGGGGGGTGAAAGAAGGTTGTCGATGATAACACAAATCATCGAGGGGCAAGGATGGTATTTCTCACCATGAATTCAATTAACACTTGGTAGAAGCCAAGATGTCGATGATGACCACAACACATCATGTTCAAAGGTTTCAAGAAAATACAATCTAACAACGGCGGCATCAAGCAAAAGTATTCGGTGTTCCCGATTGACGATAACCTAGAACCATGAAATGGCTATGAGAGGGATAGGCATTGTTTCATCACAATTCATAAGATGTAGTGCAAAGGCATGATATCCTCGAGATACCAGGGGTATTACTCGAAGGTAGAATGGTGGATCATAGGTGCAACATAATTTATACCAAGGGGATAATTATCTTTACGAGAAGCTTTCATGATAAGTTCTACATAGTATCCATGGGCATGAACACAAAGGTTCAGGGTCGACTCCCACTTCTTCAATGCATAGCCTTTCATTCACTTCTTGCTGTCGATGAATTTGTAGTGTTCAAAAATTTATCTGGCATAACACCACTAGAGTAAGACCCGTAGAAGTTCATGGGTTCACACAGATGGATGAAGCATAGTTACAACCCCCCATAGGGACAATTTATGAATCTATATAGAAAACAATAGGAACAAGTTATTATACAAGTTTGAAAGCAGAAGGCTAATGACACGAACCTAATGATACTATTCGCCAAAGGCATTTCGTATCAGGGGAAGCTCGTCAATGAGTTAGGACACAATGAGACGACAGGTAGTAATCCACCAAAAAGGTCAGGCGGCGTACGGAGAGTCTGGTGTGAGTATCGGTACTCAACCATAAGAAGAAAGAATGCCAAAGCATTGGAGATAGAATCATCTGAATAGTTTGATGTTGGAGCACAAAGGAATACGATGTCCAAAAGACGGACAATCAAGGAAGGTTTGACTCACCGAGATCGAGCTCATGTACGGAATGACGTCTGAGCCAGAAGAATGAATTCATAGGGTTAACCGATGACTACGTGCATTCGCGCACACGATGGTTTCCATAAGGTCAGTATGGTAAAGACGAGGGATGTTAGTGAAGAATAGTAGACATATGGAATTAACCATAGGGTAAGCAGGTAAGAAGAATCTCCAAAAGCATAAGGTTGCAGATGGATCCACGAGAGTCAGATAGTATTTCAGAATCACATGAACAACTTGGGATGAACGGATCCTCGATAAGCATGAGGAATTATCCGCATTGTGAACAGAACCTGCAAGGCAGCAGACACGAAGGATTCTCATTACATCGAAGAGTATTTCGACGTAACTTGCAACAACAAGAGCAACTGGGATTGAACAGATGAGCAGAAGGTATAGGTAATTATCCATACGCACTTATCGGTGGCAGGGGATTGCAAGGGCGATGGGCACACAGGGTCTCAACAATTTTATCAGAGAGCATCTTCGGAATCTTCTCGTGAAGCAAGCGATCATCTGTAATGAGGGGCTCTCCGGGAGGAAGTAGTCACGAGAACCTAATGTCAGAGTTAGCAAAATATTTAACCCGAAAGAGAAGAAAGATCAGAGTCCCAGAGTAAGGGTACGGAGAAAAATATCATAATACCACCCATTTTGCGACGTGGGCCGATAAGCCGCACGACACTGTTAGTAAAGTAGTTTTGCAAAAACTAGACTCAACTTTGACCAAGGAGTTGGAAGGGAGTTTCCTACATGCAGTCGACTCTGATACCAACTTGTGATGCCCCCGAAATCAAGTCATGTACATTAGTCATACACGCAAGGTACACGATCGAGATCAGCGACTCACAATAAGATATCACAACACAACTCTATAAATAAAATAATACAAGTTGTTTAATACAAGACAGGGGCCACGAGGGCTCGAATACAACAGTTCGAAAGCACAAAGTTAGCGGAAGCAAAAGTATTTGAGTACAGACACAAGGTACACATGATCTACCTTAAGAAGGCTAGCACAAAAACAACAACGATCGAAAAGGCGAGGCCTCCTGCCTGGGAACCTCCAAACTACTCCTGGTCAATGGGGAACTCAACGTCGTAGAAGGCATCGGGGATCTTCATGTTGCGGTGGTCGGCATCGGGGATCTCCTGCTCCTGGACTTCAAGGCTCCAACGTCGACTGCAGCGGCCGATCAGGCAAAACAAAAAGGGGGAAATAAAGTAAGGGTGAGTATCTAGCATACCCGTGAGTCTTACGTCCGCTACTAAGCATTTATGCATTTGTATCAAATGGAAAGGGGAGGCTGTATATAGTGAACTGCAAGGTAGAAATCAGAATAAGGATTAGAAGCTAGGCCTATCGAAGACTAGCATCTTCCGACGAGTCTTGCAGCACAAGAAGAGAACAACCAACAGTTCATATAAAGCATACAGTAACAATGCAGCAGAAGTTGCTGCAGCATTGTATAATAGTACGTTGTAATAATTAACAAATAAAAATGCCTCCGAGTTCCCTCCCTCGACTTCCCTGCGAGGAAGAAGACCCGAAACCATACAGTTTAATAGTAGTACTTTGTAGTGGTAAGATCCAGCTTCAGCATAAAGCGTCCTGTTACCGTGGACACGGCTATTCGAATAGATTAAACTCCCTGCAGGGGTGCACTACTGTTCAGCATGCACGCTCGGATCTCCAGGGTGGCGGGCACCTTGTCAGGGAACGCTCCACCAAAGCTATCCTACACGGCGCAACCCATACTAGGCTCAACCGAGAGGTCATCCGCCGGAGACTATCTTATGTGCTCAGGGGTCTAGGTCCCTCACCCTTCCACGCTCCTGCACGGTGCGAGTCTAGCCGGTGAAGCAAAAGAAAATCCAAATACACCATCCGGACGAAGAAGACACACCACTTCCCGGCAACCAGTCCGCGGTACTGCTGACGTCTGAAGAGCTTTCGGATGAACTACGACGCACGGGAGCCCATAACTCCTTATCCCACATGAAGGTAGTGCATACAGACCAACGGGCCTCTCAAGTCATCCACCAAACCATTTAGCATTTTAATATTATACCGCAGACAACCGTAATCGCTGTCTGACTAACAACACAACGGTCAACGAACAACAACAAGGTCTACCAGTAACGTCGGGGCCTGCCCTGTCGTCCCGTCAAAGCACGCGGTTACCAACAGGGTGAACCGTCTCCTTACCTTGTCTCGCGTGTGCTCTTGGTAGATCTTGAATTTTCGTGGTTTGGTAATTCTCGCGAGATACGAGCAGGGGCCAAGCACGCCAGTAACGTCGATCGTACCCTCCGTGTCGTTCCCGACGCAATACCGCTCGCGGGCACCGTTGGGTCGCCCGACTCTTACCTTTAAGGACAACCGTTGCTCAGGTACTATAACACCCCCAGTGCCAGTACAGTAATCACTACAGTGATTCCACTGTTAGTGATCATTACTGTTGATAATCAAGCCTTGATCACGTTGATCATAGCTCTGTCAGATTCCAACCCAGATAAAATTTTCAAATTGGGTGAATTATAAAACCTTGCTCCAAGAATTGTGGATGTTTGCCCTCCAACTTGATCATGGTTAAACCAAGTCAACTCCTAGCCATTTGAATAATCACAAGTCAATGATAATTATGGAATCAATGTTGTGGGTTCATCAAAAGTTGTTTTGAAATTTAATATGAAAATGGAATAAAAGTCCAACCAAAATAATGGAATCTATTTATAAAATGCCTAGCAATCTTAAGCCATGATAATATAGCAATGGTTGTTTTATTAAAAATGGTATAGTAAAATAAAGGAATAATATTTAAAATAAAATAAATGTTTGGGAATTATTAAATGGCTATGGTAAATTAAATAAACAAGTAGGAATTTTAAATGAATTAAAAATTGTGAAACCAATTTTATTAAATGCCTAAAAATCAGTAGGTCTTATAAATATTGGAATGTGAATTTATTAAGTGATTTAAATAATGCAATTAAATGATAACAGTAGCAAAACAATACCAAAAAAGCCTTTTAAAATAAATAATAATATTCAAATGAATTTAATTAATGCCCAAACTTGTTGGTGGCATCATGTTAAAGTGTAACACTAATATAGGTGAAATTATAACATTTTACAAAAATCAAAACCTAGCTAAAATAAATTAGAACAGAAAAGAAATAGAACAAAAAAAAGAAAAGGAAACAAAAAAAATGAAAAACCCCCTAATCCCGCCTGGGGCGAGGCCCACCCCAGGCCCAGCCTCTCTCTCTCCTTCTCTCCCCTCCCCAACCCCCCCCCCCCCCCCCCCCCGTCGGTGGGCATGGCCATGGCTACTGTGGCCACGCCATGGCCGCCCCCACCTCACCTGCTCCCCTCCCCCCACTCCACCTGCTCCCCCTCCTCTCTGGAGATAAGGGCGCCCGAGGCCCCTACCTCCTCGCCCATCCTCCAGCCCTCCCCCTCTCTGTTTTCTCCCTGGTCCAGGAGCTCGCCCGAGCCCGTCGTCGCCGGGAGGTCGTCGTCGACGCGGCCAACGGCCTCCCCGTGCCACGGGAGGTTGTCCAGGAGGTCGGCCGCGCTCGACTCCTTCCTCTTGTGCTCGGAATCGACCGGAGCCGCGCCCTCGACGACACCCCCTTCTTCCTCTTCCGCCACGGGCACCGGAATTCCGTCGTCGATCCCCTGCGTCCAGCGCCTCCCCGAGCCCATTGCCAACCACTTCGCGCGTCCCGGTGAGCGCAGCTTCGTCTGGCCTCCTCCCCCGCTCGAATAGGTGCATTGCGTCGCCCTCCCCACCGGAACCGAGCACCGGCCGCCGCCGCACAGCGCGGTGCTGCCGTTCTGGCAGCCCGTGGCCTCCCTCTTGAACACCAGTGGGTGTGCGGCCACCCTATGGATCGATTCCCCCCACCCCCCGTGTTCGTTGGCCGCCGGGCTGCTCGAAGGACCTCGCCGGTGTCCCCTGTTCATCGCCGTCTTCCACGGCGTGGGCGCCTGGCAACCAAACCCCCCCCCCCCCCCCTGTTAAATTGTCTGGGACAATGACATGTGGGTCCCAGCCCCACTTAACCCTGGTTAGATTAAATTAATTGTTAGGATAAATATGACCCTATGACACCTGGGCCCCACCTGATGTTTAATTAAATTAGATAAATTTTATAAGTGGTAGTGTATGACATGTGGGCCCTCTGTGTTATTTATCTAAATAAACTGAATTTAAATGTCTCTGTGTATGTTATGTGGGTCCACCCTGTCAGCACTGTTCTGGATAATGTTTTGGATAATGTTGCTATTTAAATAATAAATGAAATCCAGAAATTGATTTAATTGTTTTAAAACTTTAAAATTCAATATCTTTTAAACCGTAACTCAGATTCAAAAACTTTATACATGAAAATTGATCAGAAAAATATAACGAATACGGATACGCTATCCGTATGTCTACCACCCCCCTCTAACGTACCGAACATCGACATTCCCCCCTCCGGGCCGTCTGTCGATAATTCCCGGTACCGATAAAAGTTGTCCGGATGAAAAACTTTTGTATACGAAAGTTACTCAGAACGGATCAACGATTACAGATACGATACCCATGTCCTCACCACACCCCTCTAACATACCGATCATCGAACTGTCCCCCCCCCTCCGGTGGCACTGTCCGATAAATTGCCCGATACCGATAAACTTTCCGGATGAATTTGTTCTGAACATGAAAGTTGTTCGGAATAGTCCAACTAACCCGGTTACACCACCCACACATGTGTCGGATGTCCACGACACCTCCGGCATGATATCTCCCCCCCCTCCGGACACCTTGTCCGATAATCACCCGGAGCCGGTATTTCATCCCCGGATGAATTCCCGCTCCGAGCAACGTACATCGTACCGCGATAGAACCCCGTTTACAATTCATCTGTTATGTCTTGCATTTGTATTGCTATTATTGTTGTGTATTTATTGTTTCTTCCCCCCCTTAATCTCCGGTAGACCCCGATGCTGCCGCCGACGACAGCGTTGCCGAGTACGACTACTTCGTCGACGATCGTACCGCTACTACCGAGCTTGCAGGCAAGCAGAGCCATTCTCTTCCCCTGATATCACCTATCTTTCCGTACATTTCTTGCACTAGGCATTGTTACTGCTGCTGCTACGATTACAATCCTATTCAATTGCATAGCCTGATTTTTGTCGCCCCTTGATGTGCCTTCCTTTAATCCTATGCTGCCTATTATTACTTATGCATTATTCAGCAGTAAACCCAGCGCATTGTTAGCTAGGATTAGATAGCGGGCCGTGACCACTCAGGGGAGTGACGCGGGAACGATATATTACAACTGCAACAGGTACGGATCAATGCAGACACCCTAGGGGACCTACAACGGCGAGACTCTGCTGAGTCGCTTCGAGTTTGACTTACGAGTGGAATGGACTCGTATTTCACTCTCGTCGGCTCAGTAGCGTAGCATCACCGGGATGATACGAGGTTTACCTCTTTAGTTCATTCCGCTGATGTCTCAGTCGAGCCAACTCAAGTGTACCATCGAGGGTGATTCCTCCTGGTTTCACTTAACGGTAGGGACTCGAACCAACTGGTGTCCTTAAAGGTAAGAAGTCGGGCGACCCAACGGTGCCCGCGAGAGGTATTGCGACGGGACGACAGGGAGGGTACGACCAGTGTACCGGTGTGCTTGGCCCCTGATCGTTGGCCGCGAGAGTTACCAACCCACGAAAGTCGAGCTCCCCCAGGAGCACACGCGAGACAAGGTAAGGAGACGGTTCACCTTGTTGGTAACCGCAGTGACTTGGTGGGATGACGGGGCAGGCACCGATGTAGTGGTGGTCCTGGCTGCTGTCGTTGTCCGCGGGTCGGTTAAGTCGAGGCAACGATAACGGTTGTCACGCAGGTTAATTAAAATGCTAAATGGTTCAGTGAATGTCTTGAGTTGGCTATATGCCATGTACGCACTACCTACCCGTGGGAACTACGAGTTATGGGCTCCTCTGCTTCTTAGTGTCGTCCGAGGACTCTTCAGACGTCAGCAGTACCGCGGGATGATTGCCGGGAAGTGGTGTTGTCTTATTTGCTCGCGCGGTGATGTCTTATTTGGATTTGCTTCAACTTCACCGGCCAGCCACGCACCGTGCAGGAGTACGTTCGGGTTGGGGTCCAAGGCCCGGCGTACTTAGGATTTAGACCGGCGGATGGCCTCTCTGTTGAGTTTGAAAGATGGGCTATGAAGTGTCGGATAGCCTCGGTGGAGCGTTCCCTAACAAGGTTCCCGCCACCCTGGAGATCCGTGCGTGTAGCGTAACACAAGTGCACCCCTGCAGGGAAGATTAATCTATTCGAATAGCCATGTCCACGGTAACAGGACGCTTTATGCTGAAGCTGGATCTTACCACTAGAAACTATTATTAAACTGTATGGTTCCGGGTTCTCTTCCTCGCGGGGATGTCGAGGAGGTGAACTCGGAGGCATAGTTAACTATTACAACTTATTATTATACAATGCTGCAGCAACTTCTGCTGCATTATTACTTTATGCTTTATATAAACTATTGGCTGATTCTTACCTCATGCTGCAAGACATCGTCGGAAGATGCTAGTCTTCGTTAGGCCTAGCTTCTTATCCTTGCTCTGAATTTCTGTCTTTCAGTCCACTATATACAACCTCTTCTTTCCGTTGATACAATGCATAATGCTTAGTAGCGGACGTAAGACTCGCGGGTATACTAGATACTCACCTGCTTTATTTCCTTTACTGTTTTGCCTGATCGGCCGCTACAGTCGACGTTGGAGCCCAGGAGCAGGAGATCCCCGATGTCGACCACCGCAACGTGAAGATCCCCGATGCCTTCTACGACATCGAGTTCCCCGTTGACCAGGAGTAGCTTGGAGTTCCCAGGCAGGAGGCCTCGCCTTTTCGATCTGTTGTTATTTGTGCTAGCCTTCTTAAGGCAACCTTGTATTTGGTGTCTGTACTCAGATACTATTGCTTCCGCTGACTTGTGCTCTCGAGCTGTTATATTCGAGCCCTCGTGGCCCCTGGCTTGTATTAAACAGCTTGTATTATTTTATTTGTAGAGTTGTGTTGTGATATCTCATCGTGAGTCCCTAATCTCGATCGTGTACCTTGCTTGTATGATTACTATACACGGTCTGATTTTGGGCGCGTCACAGGTACCTAGAGCGGATATACAGTGTCAGCAACGAGTGGAGTACAAGGATTACTCCTTGATAGCTCACACTTGATGGTGGCTAGGCAGAGTCGAGCTAGGGGGCCTTAGGCGGTGTCTGCATTGTACCATACTTGTGCAGTTTATAATAAGTTGTACCCACGTTCACTCTCCCGAGTGATCACAGCCCGCTATCTAATCCTAGTTGACTAACAAAGCGCAGGGCTCACTGCTGAATATAATATATATTTATAGGCAGCATAGGATAAAGGAAGGTACATCAAGGGGCGATAGAAAAAAGTCTAAGCACTTGAATAGTATTGTAACGTAGCAGCAACAGTAACAATTCCTAGTGCAAGAAATATACGGAAAATATAGGTGATATCTGGGGAAGGCAAATGGCTCTGCTTGCCTGGAAGCTCGACGGTAGGGGTACGGTCGTCGACGAAGTAGTCGTACTCGGAAGTGGTGTCGTCGGCGGCAGCAACAGGGTCTATCGAAGAATAAGGGGGGAGAAACAGTAAATACACAACAATAATAAAAATACAAAGGTATGACATAGCAGATACAAAGCAACGGGGCTCTAACGCAGTGTTCGGTGATTTGCTCGGAGCAGTAATTTATCCGGGGTTGACTCATCAGTATCGGTTGATTACCGAATAGATGATCTAGAGGGGAAGGTTCCATGTCCGTAGTGTCAGAGACATCTGACAGACATGTGGATAGTGTATCCGTGTTCGCAGGTCCATTCTGAATAACTTTCGTATTCAGAACATTTTCATCCGGAAAGTTTTTCGGGCTCCGGTCGTTTGACAGACAGATGAACCGGAAAAGAAATGTCCACGTTCGGTAGGTTAGAGGGGTGCAGTGGGTATACGAGTAGCGTATTCGGATCCGTGATATTTTTCTGATCAACTTTCATATATAAAATATTTTCATTGGAGTTAGGGATTAAAAGAAATTGTTTTTAAAGATTTAATCATTTTAATCATTTCTGAATTTCTTTTATTTATTAATAGCATTATCCATAATAGTATTGTTGACTGGTCAACTGATAGGTGGGGCCCCTATGTCATTGACTAGATAAATATCCAGGGAATTAAATTTAATAAAATACAATATCTGTCCAGTGGGAGCCACTGTCATACACAGTATTTTAATAAATCATTTATTTGACTAAACCTGCCAGTGGGGCCTACCTGTCATGGGGACAGATTTAACTAAACATTTTAATTGCCCAGGGATTAGGATAATGGCATATGGCCCACCAGTCAGTGACTCTAAGGGTTATTTCCATTTATTTTAATCCAGTGATTAATTAGGAGGGCGTGGCCCATAGATCAGTGGCAATGGAACAGATTAGCTTAACCTTAACATGTGCTTAACAAGTCTAGGGCCATGGGTGTCACCTGCGGCGACGCAGAGGCACGGCGGCGTTCCACCAAAGACGTGCTCCGGCGAGGGTGGCCGCGACGGGGGGTTCAGGCTAAAGTGGGCGGAGGCCGGCCTGGCGAGGCGGAGCCGCCTCAAGCAGGTGTGGCGGCACGCGCAACCGCGGACAGAGGGCAGCGGGGGCGTGGCCATGGCGTGGCTGGGCGGCCACGGGCATGGCCCGGGCGCGATGAGGGCGCGACCAGAGTGGCCAAGGGCGTGGACGCGTGGCCAGTGGTGCCAGGGGCGGCCAGCTAGCAGCCGTGTGCATGTAGCGACGCTGCGGCCCGAGCTACGACCATGAAGGAGCACAGCCCAATGGCGGCCAAATTAACAAGGGAGAGGGGGGATTCGAGTGGGGGGCTCACTGTGAGGCTGTAGGGGTGCTCGTGGAGGTCGGGGTGGCCCGGGTGGGGCGGGTTGTCGACCTCGGCGGCGAGCTACGGGCGTCGTGCGCGGCCCCAGGGGCGGCCGAGGTTGGAGAAGGGGCACCGCGGTTGGAGGGGCAGCAGGGCGGCCGGGGCTCGCCGGACTCGGTGGCAGCCGTGATGTCCAGCAGGAAGAAGGGGGTCAGGATTCAGATCGATAGAGAGAGAGGAGTGCATAGGGGGAGATCTTTTGCCTCCGTCCACAGGGGAATGACGACGATCTTATCCCCTCCGAGGTCCTGTAGCGACCGAGGGGCGATTGTAGGTTTGACGACGACGGTCTGCGCTCGTCTGGCGCCATGGCCAGCGAGGCAGAGGAGGAAACAGGGGAAGATAATAAGAAAAAAATGGGGAGGGCGGCTGGGCTGATAGTGGTGGGTTGGGCCCAGTTATTCTCGCACTAGGCGCGACATAGCTTTAGGCTTTATCCTTTAGTTTTTCTGTTTTCATTTTCTATTTGTATTTTAATCAGCTTTAGCCATCATTTGATTTTTATTGAATATGAGACCATCACCAATATCAGGGTAACACCACATAGTGATGCCACAAAAAGTGTGGATGCAGAATTAAATCATTTGCGTTTTATTTTATTCTAAAAAGAGCCAAATGGGATTACTTGGCACTGTTTTTATTTGTTTTAGCTATCAAATGATTTTCATCCAAAGTGAAACTTGTTGGTACATTTTTGTTGCACCACAGGGAGTTGCCACAAAAAGTTTGGGGATTTAATAAATTCATTGGCTATTTATTTATGATCTGCAACGGACTTAAGGTGACTTTTGGCTGCTGCTTGTAATTGTTTGATTTATTTTATAGCTCAATAAATACCCATGACCACATGGGCATGATCCACTGAATATTGTGCATTTTATAAAATTGTTTGCACAATTTTTAGTTGAACTTTATTTTGCACTTTGTTTGGAAATTTTATTTGGGTTGGATTTGAGCTCAACTTGATCAAGGTGGATTAACCCCTTGCTTAATCATGATGACATGACCATTAACAAGGTGATTATTGTTGAGTTACTGGTGCATGACACCCGGGGTGTTACACACTTCAGCACCTTCCTATGAAATTAAACCTGCTTTGTTGAACCTTGTTATGAAAGATCAATTCTCCGGTGCTGGAGATGATGTTTCTTTACACTTGAATAGTTTTGTTGAGCTTTTTGATATGCAAAAGTATAAAGAAGTAGATGGTGATATTGTTAAGCTTAAGATTTTTCCTTTCTCCTTGAGAGGAGGAGCTAAATTTTGGTTTCAATCCTTGCCTAGGAATAGCATAGATTCTTGGGATAAATGCAAAGATGCTTTTATTGGGAAGTACTACCCCCTTGCTAAAATTAACCAATTAAGGTTTAATATTATGAATTTTAAGCAATTGGATAATGAACATGTTGCCTAAGCTTGGGAACGCATGAAATCTCTTGTTAAGAATTTTCCTACACATGGTTTGACTACTTGGATGGTTATCCAGACTTTCTATGCAGGTTTGAACTTTACCTCGCGGAATTTGTTAGACTCGGCCGCGGGTGGAACCTTTATGTCAACTACACTTGGTGCTGCCACAAAGCTATTGGATGAGATGATGACAAACTACTCACAATGGCACACCGAAAGAGCTCCAACAGGTAGGAAGGTAAACTCTGTTGAGGAAATCTCCTCCTTAGATGAAAAAGTTGACATGATCATGACTTTACTTACTAAGCAAGCTCCTATTGATCCTCATGATGTTCCTTCGAATTCTTTGGTTGCTCAAGAGCAAGTTGATGTTAATTTTATTTCTGGGAACAACTTTAATAATTATGTTTATAGGAGTAGTTTTGGTAGCAATCCTAGACTGTTCCCATCCGACAACTATGGGAACAACAACACTTATCCTAGCACCAAAAACTCCACTCCTAGAGATAGAGATATGCCTAGTTATGAGAAACTTTTAGAAGTAGAGAAGGCTACTAAGAATTACATGCACACCCAATATGAACAAAATAAGACCTTCTCTAGACAATTAGATGAGCACTCTTCTATCTTGCAAAACATTGGGAGACAACTTGAGAGTCTAGACATTGAGATCTCTAATCTTCAGACCAGGCTCACCACTACGGAAACCCAAGTTTCCAATATGTCTCACACCCAGGCTACTTCGATAAATCGAATGGCAGGCAAACCTGAAGTGATTTCGTCTATAGAAGAGGAAGATAGGATTAAGAGCCTTTCTACACACACCACCATTGCTACCATTCATGTTGAGGATCTCAAAACTTTTAGCACCCAACACATCCCTAGTCCCACTAGACCTATTAATGGTGATGCCAATACCTCAACCTTAGGACAAGAAGTTCCTATCAATCTAGAGACTACCAAGAGAATGAGCTTAGATGACATCACCACCACTTTGATTAATGGTAGTGATCTTGATTTTGATAATTGTAATCTTTCTGAAGTTATCACCTTTTTGCAAAGAATGGCTAAAGACCCCTAGATAGTTCTCTCACTTCTCATTGGTTACCCCAAGTGGAAGGTGAGATGTAGTGTAGCAGCAAATTTCCCCTAGCAAAGATGCTAAGATTGAGTATCGAATCAGCAGGACTCCAAGAGATACAAGAAGGTGGTAAAGTGAACAATGACGCCGTTCACAACCGAGGTTGCTAACTTCACCTGGACCTGCACACACAACAAGTAAATTTGCTCCCAACAAGTACAGAGGAGTTGTCAATTCCTCCGGCCTTGCTGTTTACAAAGGATCAACGCAAGAGATAATAATAGTGGCAACTGAAAGTAAGAACTGAAAGTAAATTGAGGGTGTAAACAATGGTGGAAATATGGACCGGGGTCCCATGACGTTCACTAGTGACGTCTCTCTCCCAAAAGACGATAAAAGTGCTAGCGAGGTAAAAAAATCACAGCTGGGAAATTGACAGGATTATAAACGCACCACAATGCTAACTATGCTACAAAAGAAAGGAAGAGGCTCAAAAGCAATGGGCAGTATGCCAAGGTAAGTAGACCGAAATCCATCTGCATCTACTACGAATCATCCACCTTGAGATATCTATCCAGAACATCTCGTTGGTATTAATTTGCGAATCCCACCCAAAGTGTAAACTCAAAGCAACAGACAACAACATTAAAAGAACTATGCGTAAAGTAAACAATCCTTGCACCCGCAGGTACAAGCACCGTTGTTTTATCCCTGGTGGCAACAGCACATCCCCTAGTCTCATGTTTCTGTCACTCAAGCTAGACATCAAGGGGCTGAACCCACAATCAAGCATAATGCTCCCTCTTGGAGTTGCAACAAATCACTTGGCCAAAGAAAAATACGGCAATGGAGAACATGCAAGAATTAACTAAAGAACATAAATATAAAAGAGAACCAAATATATTACTCATCACAATCTGAACATAGTCTCATAATCCATCAGATCCCAGCAAACTCAGCATAGCAACATAGAAAATTTAAAAAGTTCCTCGATCATGTGAGGCAGCTCACGAGGTCTCGAAAGTGGAAGCACAAAGAGGAGAGGAGAACATCACATAGCTACTGGTCATGGACCCATGGTCCAAGGGGAACTACTCACAAGACATCCGGGATGCGTCCATGGCGATGGATGGTCTCTCGGAGGGGATTCGTCCTTTCGGCAGGGTGCCGGGGCAACTTCTCTTGGCAGCCCCGATCTTGAAACAGCAGCGACGGCGGTACAGAGAGGAGAACGGGAATAGCAGATCGATGTTAGGGGTTTCCATCGCGGGGGCTAAATATAGGCCAAAGGGGGCACCGAGAGGGGCCACAGGGCAGCGAGGAGGGCTCCTGGCGCACCCTAGGGTGGGGCCGCGCCAGGGACCCTCCTGGGGCCCTGGTGGGTCCACCCCCTTCCATCTTTAGTTCTTCGGGAAGCTTCCGGGTCGCTGATTTTTTATATAATTTTTCCGGGATTTATTTGGCACTTTTAATGGCCGAAAACCTGAAATACAAAAACAGAAGAATACAGGAACTGGTAACTGGGTGCACTGAGTTAATAGGTTAGTCCAAATATGATAAAAAGTGTATGAAATTTCAAGTAAAACATGGCAAAGTCACACAAATCATGCATGGAGCAAGCAGAAATTATAGATACGTTTGGGACGTATCACCCCCACACTAGCACACTTAACATTGCCTTTACCGAGCATATTACCAATGCTCTTATCAAAGCTAGGGAGGATATGGGAGAGAGACATCACTAGTGAACTTCATGGGTCCCCAGTCCATATTATCACCACTTTTTACACCCACAATTTACTTCCAGTTTTACTTTCTAGTTGCAGTTATCATTATCTTTTATCTATTGTGTTTGATCCTTTGTGAACGACAAAATTATTTATCTTGTTTTTAATAGTCCTTCTTGTTTAGTCAAGCATGTTAGGACTTGGTGCTTTGAGGGAATCGGAAGTTCTAGATTTCCATCAAAGGGATGGAGAAATATGAAGAAGGCATGGGACAAAATTTCTGATGTACATAGGAGAATTATGCCTTGGATACCTATAAAAATTGTGCTTATAATTTTCTACCATGGTCTTTTTAAGTGGTGTAAACACTCTCTTGATATTATAGCCGAAGGAGATTTCTTAGAGTGTGATGAAGCTAGAGTTCTTGATATTATACATGGTCTATCTAGTTATTTTGTTTATGATCATATTTTTGATGCTGTTATAGATAGACTTGCTACTCTTGAAAGGAGAATGGATGCTCTAGACTCGAGGAAGGTAGAGAAACCTAAGCCCAACAAGAAAGATATGTTGGTGATAGATGATGATTGGGAGCCTTTTGTTAGAATTAGAATCTCTAACCAAGACTTCCTTGTTTTTTGTGATATTGGATCCATGTTTTCTACAATGCCAAAAATAGTTTATGATTCTTTGAAACTAAACATGGACAATTTGTCATCTTATCATGAACATGCTAATGGAGATATTTCTGAGATCCAGGGAAAGGTAAAAGACGTTCAAGTAACATTCCTTAAAAGGATTGCAATGGTTGATTTCTTCATCATGGAGCCAAACCAAGGAAACATAGTGCTTGGAAGGGACTTCCTCCGAGCCATGAAGGGCTTCATTGATATAGGTAAGGGACACATACGCTTATGTGGGAAAGCAAAATGTACGTACATCTTCCATAGGAAAAAGAAGAATGAACTTGTTGAAGATCAATTTGAAGGTTTTTCTGATTCCCATGACATCGGTGATCTTTGATTCTTCTTTTTGCTTTGTGCCTAGCTCAAGTATGCGAAGGAAGATGATGAAAGAAGATCTGGGAGTGTCAAACGCTCAAGCTTGGGGATGCCCCCATGCACCCCCAAGAAATATTCAAGGAGACTCAAGCGTCTAAGCTTGGGGATGCCCCCATGCATCCCCTTCTCCATCAACAATTATCAGTTCGTCCTTCGTTATACTATATTTTTATCACTTCATGTGTTATGTGCTATGCTTGGAGCGTGTTGCTCTTTACTTTTTAGGTTCCTTTAGCTTTGCTTGATGTTCATAACACACTCCACTTTAAACTAGAACACATCATAGGATTTTCATGCTTATCTTTCTTTTTGTTGCGTGTTCTTTATCTTTTCGTAGTTGCTTCCATGTTTAGCTCTTAGTTTTCATGCTTATCTTTTTAAGAGCTTTTAGTTAGTTTGTTGCTGGAAATCTCTTGAGTTTTCATGTTTATCTTGTTTAGAGAGTCGGCATGTTGCACTAAGTTGTGTGTCTTGACTTGAAGTAGGTAATTGAGGTTGCTATTCAATTGTAGTAGTAACTTGCAATAGTTTTGAGGTATTGTTTTGAGTAATGTTTGAACTTTTGGTGTCAAGAGCTTTAGCCTATTAGTGATAGATGTCGTATTTTGGGCAATTCGTGTTTATTTTTGAAAAACTACAAAAACTAGTTGAGAACTCTAGCTACTAGATGGATCACCAATCTTTGGAGGGATCGGATATTAAAGTACACTCACGTACCATGAGTCGAGGATGCGCAAGGATAACCAAACCCCCATACGCTCCTCCTCGGGGTACTTGTCTCTTTGTGAACCTCCTGATTAGATTGAGAGTTACCGATAATAAGTGCATGAGTTCTTCGGACTAATGTAAGTATTCAAAAGTTGACACTTCCACCTTCCCATATTTGCTAGCCTCTTCGGTACCGTGCATTGCCCTCTTCTCACCTTGAGAGTTGGCGCATACTTCGCCGGTGCATCCAAACCCTTGGCATGATACGCACTGTCATCATAAACCTCCTTATATCCTTCGTCAAAACAGCCACCATACCTACCTATCAAGGCATTTCCATAGCCTTTCCGAGATATATTGCCATGCAACATCCACCTTCTCATGACTTGATCTTCATGTCATACATGTTCCTACTACACTGGCAGAGGCATACATTTGCATACATCATGATAGCTTCATCTTCTTTATGCTGAGTACTTTTTTAAAGTGTGAAAGATCTTCTATACTCCTTGTAAAAGAGTGTTGCCCCTAAGTGAGGAAAAGATCCCAAAGAGGACAAATTAAAAGATCCCAAAGAGGACAAATGAGAGTTAAATAGAAAGAGCCATTGAGGCCACCAAAAAATACAAAAAAATAGAAGAAGAAAAAAGAGAAAAATAAAATAAAAAGAGAGAAGGGGGCACACTACTATTCCATTTGAGAGATCCACACTCGTACTCCCTCTTGTATCTTGTACTCCATAGAGATGATCATATATGCATATAGCTATATGGGGACCTTTACACTATATAACTTGGCTTGTATATTCCAATGACGAGCCTCCTCAAATGAGCTCTAGGTCTTCTTGATCAAGGAAGTTGGATGCACCCCCACTAGTTCCATTGGAGAGCTTTCCATAGCTCATATGTGCATCCGTTGAATGGCAATCCCTACTCCTCACATCATATCTATCATTTAGCTTTATCTCGTCTATGATTGTCCTCATTGATGTGAGCCTTTCACACCCTCTTTGTCTTCCTCCTCCACCATCTCTCTATCTTTGCCATCCTAAGTGTCAACTTTCTTGCTTACGCTCATCCATTGCATGAGTGCTCAAAATATCGAAAGGGAGTGTATCATTTTGACTTGCACCTGGATAGTGGTCTGGGGACGAGTCAAGATAAGATTTCAAAGAATACCAAGTGTGAAACTTTAGTAGATTGGGTTCTCAACGAAATAAATATTTTTCTCTCTCGTATTCCCATCCCCCACTTCTTGCACGCAAACACAATGTGGAGACATTCGAGTCACGGATAGCGAGAGCTCTTGCACCCTTATGTTCTTATGTTGCTTGTTTCAATGCTAATATAGACTCTTGCTTGTTATGACTTGAATTGAATTATATGCCTTACTTGCTTTACTTAAAAGTACTTTTATGGTTGATAGCATGTCACCACAGAAATTATGCTTGTTATCATTTACCTACTCGAGGACGAGCAGGAATTAAGCTTGGGGATGTTGATACGTACCAAACGCATCTATAATTTCTGCTTGATCCATGCATGTTTTGGGTGATATTGCTATGCTTTTGATACACTTTCATACACTTTTGATCATATTTGGAAAAACCTATTAACTTAGTGCACCCCAATGCCAATTTCTGTTTTCTGCCGTCTTTTTATTTCAGGTTTTCCCATCACGTAAAATGCCAGAAAAATTCTGGAAAATATATAAAAAAAATCAGCGTACCGTAAGCTTCCAAACGCCCGAAGGGAGGCCAGAGGGGCCCCACCTGGTGCCTAGGCGGACCCCTTGGTTGCCCCCCTTCGCCTATATTTACCTCGTCCTACGAAACCCCCGAGGACAGAACCTTTTTTTGCGATCCCGCCTCTGTTCCGCCGCCGCCGTGCTTCCAAGATCGGGAGCACCAGAAGACCTCTTCCCGGCACCCTGCCGGAGGGAGGATTAACCTTTGGGAGCTTCTCCACCACCATGGACGCTCCCCGGATGATCCGTGAGTAGTCCACCTTGGACCACGGGTCCATGATCAGTAGCTATGTGATGTCCTCTCCCCCTCTTTGTTCTTCATGGATTAGACCTTGTGAGCTGTCCTACATGATCAAGACACATATGTAATTCTTTCTGCTGTTGCTATGTTGAGTTTGCTGGGATCTGATGGATTATGAGACTATGTTCAGATTGTGATGAGTAATATATTTGGTTCTCTTTTATATCTGTGTTCTTTATTAAATTCTTCCATGTTCTCCGTTGCCGTATTTTACTTTGGCCAAGTGATTTGTTGCAACTCCAAGAGGGAGCGTTATGCTTGATTGTGGGTTCAGCTCCTTGATGTCTAGCTTGAGTGACAAAAACATGAGACTAGGGGATGTGCTGTTGCCACGAGGGATAAAACAACGGTGCTTGTACCTACGGGTGCAAGGATTGTTTACTTTACGCAAAGTTCTTTTAATGCAGTTGTCTGTTGCTTTGAGTTTACACTTTGGGTGGGATTCACAACTTAATACCAGCGAGATGTTCTGGATAGATATCTCAAGGTGGATGATTCGTAGTAGATGCAGATGGATTTCGGTCTACTTACCTTGGCGTACTGCCCATTTATTTTGAGCCTCTTCATTTCTTTTCTAGCATAGTTAGCATTGCGGTGCGTTTATAATCCTGTCAATTGTCCAGCTGTGATTTGTTTACCTTGCTAGCACTTTTATCATCTTTTTTGGGAGAGAGACATCACTAGTGAACATCACGGGACCCAGCTGTGATTTGTTTACTTTGAAGTTCTTATATGTGTGTTAGCAGGTCACTGATACGTCCCAAACGTATCTATAATTTCTGCTTGCTCCATGCATGTTTTGTGTGACTTTGCCATGTTTTGCTTGAACTTTCATACACTTTTGAGCATATTTGGACTAACCTATTAACTCAGTGCAACCAGTTGCCAGTTCCTGTTTTCTGCTGTTTTTGTATTTTAGGTTTTCCGGCCATTAAAAGTGCTCCAAAAATTCCGGAGAAATTATATAAAAAATCAACGTCCCGGAAGCCTACGGAATCACCAAGGAAGGAAGGGACGGCCACCACAGGGACTCCAGAAGGGTCCCTGGCGTGGCCCCACCCTAGGCCGCGCCGTGCACCCTCCTGGCTGCCCTGTGGCCCCTCTCGGTGCCCCATTTGGCCTATATTTACCCCCCCATGACGGAAACCCCTAAGATCGATCTGCTATTCCCGTTCTCCTCTCTGTACCGCCACCGCCGCCGTTTCAAGATCGGGGTTGCCAGGAGAAGCTGCCACGGCACCCTGCCGGAAGGAGGAATCCCCTCCGGGAGACCATCCATCGCCACAGACGCCTCCCGGATGTGCCGTGAGTAGTCCCCCTTGGACGATGGGTCCGTGACCAGTAGCTATGTGATGTACTCCTCCCCTCTTTGTGCTTTTTCTTTCGAGATCTCGTGAGCTGCCTTACATGATCGAGGCACTTTTGTAATTTTCTGTGTTGCTATGCTGAGTTTGCTGGGATCTGATGGATTATGAGATTATGTTCAGATTGTGATGAGTAATATATTTGGTTCTTTTTTATATCTGTGTTCTTTATTAAATTCTTCCATGTTCTCCGTTGCCGTATTTTACTTTGGCCAAGTGATTTGTTGCAACTCCAAGAGGGAGCGTTATGCTTGATTGTGGGTTCAGCTCCTTGATGTCTAGCTTGAGTGACAAAAACATGAGACTAGGGGATGTGCTGTTGCCACGAGGGATAAAACAACGGTGCTTGTACCTACGGGTGCAAGGATTGTTTACTTTACGCAAAGTTCTTTTAATGCAGTTGTCTGTTGCTTTGAGTTTACACTTTGGGTGGGATTCACAACTTAATACCAGCGAGATGTTCTGGATAGATATCTCAAGGTGGATGATTCGTAGTAGATGCAGATGGATTTCGGTCTACTTACCTTGGCGTACTGCCCATTTATTTTGAGCCTCTTCATTTCTTTTCTAGCATAGTTAGCATTGCGGTGCGTTTATAATCCTGTCAATTGTCCAGCTGTGATTTGTTTACCTTGCTAGCACTTTTATCATCTTTTTTGGGAGAGAGACATCACTAGTGAACATCACGGGACCCAGCTGTGATTTGTTTACTTTGAAGTTCTTATATGTGTGTTAGCAGGTCACTGATACGTCCCAAACGTATCTATAATTTCTGCTTGCTCCATGCATGTTTTGTGTGACTTTGCCATGTTTTGCTTGAACTTTCATACACTTTTGAGCATATTTGGACTAACCTATTAACTCAGTGCAACCAGTTGCCAGTTCCTGTTTTCTGCTGTTTTTGTATTTTAGGTTTTCCGGCCATTAAAAGTGCTCCAAAAATTCCGGAGAAATTATATAAAAAATCAACGTCCCGGAAGCCTACGGAATCACCAAGGAAGGAAGGGACGGCCACCACAGGGACTCCAGAAGGGTCCCTGGCGTGGCCCCACCCTAGGCCGCGCCGTGCACCCTCCTGGCTGCCCTGTGGCCCCTCTCGGTGCCCCATTTGGCCTATATTTACCCCCCCATGACGGAAACCCCTAAGATCGATCTGCTATTCCCGTTCTCCTCTCTGTACCGCCACCGCCGCCGTTTCAAGATCGGGGTTGCCAGGAGAAGCTGCCACGGCACCCTGCCGGAAGGAGGAATCCCCTCCGGGAGACCATCCATCGCCACAGACGCCTCCCGGATGTGCCGTGAGTAGTCCCCCTTGGACGATGGGTCCGTGACCAGTAGCTATGTGATGTACTCCTCCCCTCTTTGTGCTTTTTCTTTCGAGATCTCGTGAGCTGCCTTACATGATCGAGGCACTTTTGTAATTTTCTGTGTTGCTATGCTGAGTTTGCTGGGATCTGATGGATTATGAGATTATGTTCAGATTGTGATGAGTAATATATTTGGTTCTCTTTTATATCTGTGTTCTTTATTAAATTCTTCCATGTTCTCCGTTGCCGTATTTTACTTTGGCCAAGTGATTTGTTGCAACTCCAAGAGGGAGCGTTATGCTTGATTGTGGGTTCAGCTCCTTGATGTCTAGCTTGAGTGACAAAAACATGAGACTAGGGGATGTGCTGTTGCCACGAGGGATAAAACAACGGTGCTTGTACCTACGGGTGCAAGGATTGTTTACTTTACGCAAAGTTCTTTTAATGCAGTTGTCTGTTGCTTTGAGTTTACACTTTGGGTGGGATTCACAACTTAATACCAGCGAGATGTTCTGGATAGATATCTCAAGGTGGATGATTCGTAGTAGATGCAGATGGATTTCGGTCTACTTACCTTGGCGTACTGCCCATTTATTTTGAGCCTCTTCATTTCTTTTCTAGCATAGTTAGCATTGCGGTGCGTTTATAATCCTGTCAATTGTCCAGCTGTGATTTGTTTACCTTGCTAGCACTTTTATCATCTTTTTTGGGAGAGAGACATCACTAGTGAACATCACGGGACCCAGCTGTGATTTGTTTACTTTGAAGTTCTTATATGTGTGTTAGCAGGTCACTGATACGTCCCAAACGTATCTATAATTTCTGCTTGCTCCATGCATGTTTTGTGTGACTTTGCCATGTTTTGCTTGAACTTTCATACACTTTTGAGCATATTTGGACTAACCTATTAACTCAGTGCAACCAGTTGCCAGTTCCTGTTTTCTGCTGTTTTTGTATTTTAGGTTTTCCGGCCATTAAAAGTGCTCCAAAATTCCGGAGAAATTATATAAAAAATCAACGTCCCGGAAGCCTACGGAATCACCAAGGAAGGAAGGGACGGCCACCACAGGGACTCCAGAAGGGTCCCTGGCGTGGCCCCACCCTAGGCCGCGCCGTGCACCCTCCTGGCTGCCCTGTGGCCCCTCTCGGTGCCCCATTTGGCCTATATTTACCCCCCCATGACGGAAACCCCTAAGATCGATCTGCTATTCCCGTTCTCCTCTCTGTACCGCCACCGCCGCCGTTTCAAGATCGGGGTTGCCAGGAGAAGCTGCCACGGCACCCTGCCGGAAGGAGGAATCCCCTCCGGGAGACCATCCATCGCCACAGACGCCTCCCGGATGTGCCGTGAGTAGTCCCCCTTGGACGATGGGTCCGTGACCAGTAGCTATGTGATGTACTCCTCCCCTCTTTGTGCTTTTTCTTTCGAGATCTCGTGAGCTGCCTTACATGATCGAGGCACTTTTGTAATTTTCTGTGTTGCTATGCTGAGTTTGCTGGGATCTGATGGATTATGAGATTATGTTCAGATTGTGATGAGTAATATATTTGGTTCTCTTTTATATCTGTGTTCTTTATTAAATTCTTCCATGTTCTCCGTTGCCGTATTTTACTTTGGCCAAGTGATTTGTTGCAACTCCAAGAGGGAGCGTTATGCTTGATTGTGGGTTCAGCTCCTTGATGTCTAGCTTGAGTGACAAAAACATGAGACTAGGGGATGTGCTGTTGCCACGAGGGATAAAACAACGGTGCTTGTACCTACGGGTGCAAGGATTGTTTACTTTACGCAAAGTTCTTTTAATGCAGTTGTCTGTTGCTTTGAGTTTACACTTTGGGTGGGATTCACAACTTAATACCAGCGAGATGTTCTGGATAGATATCTCAAGGTGGATGATTCGTAGTAGATGCAGATGGATTTCGGTCTACTTACCTTGGCGTACTGCCCATTTATTTTGAGCCTCTTCATTTCTTTTCTAGCATAGTTAGCATTGCGGTGCGTTTATAATCCTGTCAATTGTCCAGCTGTGATTTGTTTACCTTGCTAGCACTTTTATCATCTTTTTTGGGAGAGAGACATCACTAGTGAACATCACGGGACCCCGGTCCATATTCACACCATTGTTTACACCCTCAATTTACTTTCAGTTCTTACTTTCAGTTGCACTATTATCTCTTGCGTTGATCCTTTGTAAACAGCAAGGTGGAGGAATTGACAACTCCTCTGTACTCGTTGGGAGCAAAGTTATTTGTTTCTGTGTGCAGGTCACGACAACTGCCCAATTTCTGGCGCTGTTAGACCGAAGTAATTTCTGGCGCCGTTGTCACCTTCTTGTATTTCTGCGAGTCCTACTGGAGACAAACCTTGGTATCTTCACCGAGGGAAATTTGCTGCTACGCTACATCTCACCTTCCACTTGGGGTAACCAACGAGGAGTGAGAGAACTATCCTCACCGTATCAAGCAATTTCTGGCGCTGTTGCCGGGGACTCCAGTCTACAAGATAGGGGAGTTGCACACTGTCTTTTATCTTTGCTTTTTAGTCTTGTTAGTTTACCTTCCAGTCTTTACTTTTGTGTCCCTTATCAAAAATACAAAAAATACCTGCTGCTACTATGGGTTCCAATGAAAACACCAAGTTGTGTGACTTCACTAGTCACAACAATAGTTACCTGCCACTTCAGCACCTTCTTATGAAATTATACCTGCTTTGCTTAATCTTGTTATGAAAGATCAATTCTCAGGTGCTGGAGAGGATGCTGCCTTGCACTTAAATAATTTTGTTGAGCGTTGTGATATGCAAAAGTACAAGGAAGTAGATGGAGACATCGTCAAGCTGAAGCTTTTTCCTTTCTCCTTGAGAGGAAGAGCCAAGGAGTGGCTGCAATCCTTACCTAAGAATAGTATCGATTCTTGGGACAAGTGTAAGGATGCTTTTATTGTGAAGTACTATCCCCCTGCTAAAATTATCCAGTTGAGAAGTAACATTATGAATTTTAGGCAATTGGATAATGAACACGTTGCCCAAGCTTGGGAACGAATGAAATCTCTTGTTAAGAACTTCCCTACACATGGTTTGACTACCTGGATGGTTATCCAGACTTTTTATGCAGACTTAAACTTTACCTCGCAGAATCTGTTAGACTCGGCCGCGGGAGGAACTTTCATGTCAACCACACTTGGTGCTGCCACGAAGCTACTTGATGAGATGATTTTGAACTACTCTCAATGGCACACCGAACGATCTCCAACTGGTAAGAAGGTAAATTCTGTCGAGGAGATCTCCTCTCTTAATGAAAAGGTTGACTTGATCATGTCTCTACTTACCAAGCAAGCTCCTATTGATCCTCAGGATGTTCCTTTAAATTCCTTGGTTGCTCAAGAACAAGTAGATGTGAACTTTATCTCTAGAAACAACTTCAACAATAATGCTTATAGGAGTAATTTTGGTAGCAACAATCCTAGACCTTTCCCATCCAACAACTATGGGAACAACAACACTTATCCTAGCACCAAAAACTCCACCTCTGAACTAGAGACCTTTCTCAAAGACTTTATCACTACCCAAAAGGCCTACAACAAGAGTGTAGAAGAGAAATTAGACAAATTAGATATTCTCTCTTCGAAGGTAGACAACATAGCCCATGATGTTGAGATGCTTAAGATTAGAACTTCTCCCCCCGAGGAGAGGAAGACCACTCCTATGAATGCTATCCAAGTGCAAATTAATGAAAACATTAGGATGTTGGGCAAACTTAAAGAGAGATGGGCTAGAGAAAAGGAGGAAGAAGAGAGAGTTAAGAGCCTTCCTACCTACCACACAGTAGCTACTATACAAGTTGTTGATGATGTCCATACTGATAGCACCCATCACACCCCTAGTCCCACTGGACCTATCAATGGTGATGCTACCACCTCAACCATAGATGAAGAAACCTCTATGAACATAAAGGATTTCAAACAAGTGAGCCTAAATGATATCACTACCTCCTTGATAGATAGTTGTGATCTAGACTTTGACAACTGTACCTTACCTGAAGTTATTGGTTTCCTACACAAAATGTCTTGAGACCCCCACACTAGCACACTTAATCTTGCCTTCACAGAGCATATCACCAATGCTCTAATCAAAGTTAGGGAGGAGAAGCTTAGACTAGAAGCCTCCATACCTAGGAAGCTAGAAGATGGTTGGGATCCTATGATAAAAATCAAATTGAATAACTTCTCTTGCTTTGCTCTTTGTGATGTTGGAGCTAGTACCTCCGTTATGCCCAAAAGAATGTATGGTATGCTTGAATTGAAACCTTTTGATCCTTGTTCTTTTGGTGCTCGTCTTGTCGATTCTTCCGTAAATAAACCTTTGGGGAAGATCGACGATGTTCTTATCATTGTCAATGACAATTATGTTCCTGTTGATTTTACTATTATGGACATTGAGTGTGAGCCCTCTTGTCCAATTATTTTGGGACGTCCTTTTCTTTGCACCGTGGGTGTTGTTATTGACATGAAAGAGGGGAATATCAAATTCCAATTCCCTCTCAAGAAAGGGAAGGAACATTTCCCTAGGAAAAAGATTAAGTTGACTTTTGAGTCCCTCACACGGGCTAGTTATTTTCTTGATACAACTTGATCTTTTGCTTTAAGCCTAGCTAATGGCTTTAAAGAAGCGCTTTCGGGAGGCAGCCCGCAACGAATTTAGGTTTTCCTTTTTCTTTTCTGTTCTTAGTGGTCTTGATGATTTTTACTACCGTAGCAACATCATTGTATCTTTACTTTTCAAGCTTTGTGCCAATTATAGCCTCATATGACAAGGGAAGTGAAAGTTGTGACATGCTGTCCAGAAAACATATTCTGTCCTCGTGACGGAAAAAAATGTAGAAAATTACCTGTTCATATTTTTGAGCTGAAATTTTTACACAGAGGGCTCTATACAATCACGGAACTTTCGTATGTTCTGAGTTTTTTGATTTGAGTTGCAGAAGTACCCATAAAAAAATATTTACTACCTGCTGTTCTGTTTTTCACAAATTCTGCCACGTTTTCTCTCTCCTAATTTTTGTAAACCTTAAGCTTGCTTTTTCTTTGCAAAAACCTTTTGGCAATCTTTAGAAACAGTAGCCCTTCCTGAAAATATTTATTTGCAGTAGAGGAAAATTATTTTAATAGGGTACTAACCTCTCTAATCAGCTTACAATGAGTTATGTATGAAGGGAGTTTTGAAGTGTGCGATGGAAGATGATGAAAGAAGATCCTGGAGTGTCAAACACCCAAGCTTGGGGATGCCCATGTGCACCCCCAATAAATATTCAAGGAGACTCAAGCGTCTAAGCTTGGGGATGCCCCCGTGCATCCCCTTCTTCATCAACAATTATCAGTTCGTCCCTCGTTTCACTATATTTTTATCACTTCATGCGTTATGTGCTATGCTTGGAGCGTCTCGCTCTTTACTTTTCTTAGGTTTGTTTTTGCGTTGTTTGCTGTAGTAACAAGTTAGATCCCAGCTTTCTTTTGTGTGGGAGAGAAACACGCTCCGCTTGAACTAGAAATCCTCATAGGATTTGCATGCTTATTCTCTTAGCTGTGAGTTGTTCTTTTTTTTTCTTAGCTGCTGCCCTGTTTAGTTGTTGTGCTTTAGTTTTCTTCTAGAGCTTTTGTTTGGTCTTAGGTTAAACTTCCTATAGGTTGCATGTTTTATTTTGTTATAGAGTTTGCCTATTGCACTAAGCTTTGTGTCTTGACTAGAAATTATGTAGTTGAAGTTGCTATTCTCTTTGTAGTAGTAACTTGGAATAGTTTTGAGGTATTGACTAGAGTAATGTTTAAACTTTTGGTGTCAAGAGATCGAGCCTATTAGTGATAGATGTCATATTTTGGGCAATCCGTGTGAGTTTCGAAAACCAAAAAACCCCTGTTGAGAACTCTAGCTACTAGATGGATCACTAACCTCTGGAGGGTTCGAATATTAGAGTACACTCACGTACCATGAGTCGAGGATGCGCAAGGATAACCAAACCCCCATACACTCCTCCTCGGGGTACTTGTCTCTTTGTGAACCTCCTGATTAGATTGAGAGTTACCAATAATAAGTGCATGAGTTCTTCGGACTAATGTGAGTATTCGAAAGTTGACACTTCCACCCACCTATACTTTGTCTAGCCTCTTCGGTACCGTGCATTGCCTTTTCTCATCTCGAGAGTTGGTGCATACTTCACCGGTGCATCCAAACCCTTGGCACGATACGCTCTGTCATCATAGCCTCCTTGTATATTTCCTCAAAACAACCACCATACCTACCTACAAGGCATTTCCATAGCCTTTCCGTGATACATTTCCATGCAACATCCACCTTCTCATGACTTGATCTTCATGTCATACATGCTACTTGCTCGATCGATGAGCTGCATGCTAGTTGGGCCTTGCCCTAATCATTGCTACATGACGCGCTAGTATCATTGCATATCCTGCTACCCTGGCAGAGGCATACATTTGCATCATGATAGTTACATCTTCTTTATGTGAGTACCTTTGAAAAGTGTGAAAGATCTCCTATATTCTTGTAAAATATAGAGTGTTGCCCCTAAAGTGAGGAAAACATCCCAAAGAGGACAAAATCAAAAGATCCCAAAGAGGACAAATGAGAGTTAAATAGAAAGAGCCATTGAGGCCACCAAAAAATACAAAAATATAGAAAAAAGAGAAAAAGAAAATTAAAAAGACAGAAGGGGGCACACTACTATTCCTTTTGAGAGATCCACACTAGTACTTCATCCTCTATCCCTTGTACTCCATAGAGATCATCATACATGCATATAGCTATGTGGGGACCCTTCACACTATAGAACTTGGCTTGTATATTCCAATGATGAGCCTCCTAAAAAGAGCTCTAGGTCTTCATGAGCAAGCAAGTTAGATGCACCCCCACTAGTTCCCTTGGAGAGCTTTTAGCTCACATGTGCATCCGTTGTATGGCAATCCCTACTCCTCAAATCATATCTATCATATAGCTTTCTCTCGCCTATGATTGTCCTCTTTGATGTGAGCCTTTCACACCTTTTTGTCTTCCTCCTCCACCTTCTTTCTGTTTCGCCTTTTAGGTGTCAACTTTCTTGCTCGCGCTCATCCATTGCATGGGTGCTCAAAATATCGAAAGGGAGTGGATCAGTTTGACTTGTACCTGACTAGTGGTCTGGGGACGAGTCTAGATAAGAATCCAAAGGATACCAAGTGTGAAACTTTAGTAGATAGTAGTTCTCAACAACTATTTTTTATCTCGTATTACCTATCCCCTTTCTTGCATGCAAACACCATCTGGAGACATTCGAGTCGCGGACAGCGAGAGCTCTTGCACCCTTTTTTCTTTTGTTACTTGTGTCAATGCTAATATAGACTCTTGCTTGTTAAGACTTGAATTGAATTGCATGCTTTGATGGCTATAATTAAAATTCCTTATATGGTTGTGTGGCATGTCGCCACAGAAATTATGCTTGTTATCATTTCCCTACTCAAGGACGAGCAGGAATTAAGCTTGGGATGTTGATACGTCCCAAACGCATCTATAATTTTTGCTTGCTCCATGAATGTTTTGTGTGACTTTGCCATGTTTTGCTTGAACTTTCATACACTTTTGAGCATATTTGGACTAACCTATTAACTCAGTGCACCCAGTTGCCAGTTCCTGTTTTCTGCTGTTTTTGTATTTCAGGTTTTCCGGCCATTAAAAGAGCTCCAAAAATTCCGGAGAAATTATATAAAAAATCAGCGTCCCGGAAGCCTCCGGAATCACAAAGGAAGGAAGGGAGGGCCACCACAGGGACTCTAGAAGGGTCCCTGGCGCGACCCAACCCTAGGCCGCGCCGGGCACCCTGCTGGCTGCTCTGTGGCCCCTCTCGGTGCCCCCTTTGGCCTATATTTACCCCCCGTGACGGAAACCCCTAAAATCGATCTTCTATTCCCGTTCTCCTCTCTGTACCGCCGCCGCCGCCATTTCAAGATCAGGGCTGCCAGGAGAAGCTGCCCCGGCACCCTGCCTGAAGGAGGAATCCCCTCTGGGAGACCATCCATCGCCATGGACGCCTCCCGGATGTGTCGTGAGTAGTCCCCCTTGGACCATGGGTCCGTGACAAGTAGCTATGTGATGTAGTCCTCCCCTCTTTGTGTTTTCACTTTTGAGACCACGTGAGCTTCCTCACATGATCGAGGCACTTTTTTAATTTTCTGCGTTGCTATGCTGAGTTTGCTAGGATCTGATGGATTATGAGATTATGTTCAGATTGTGATGAGTAATATATTTGGTTCTCTTTTATATTTGTGTTCTTTAGTAAAATCTTGCATGTTCTCCGTTGCCGTATTTTACTTTGGCCAAGTGATTTGTTGCAACTCCAAGAGGGAGCGTTATGCTTGATTGTGGGTTCAGCCCCTTGATGTCTAGCTTGAGTGACAGAAACATGAGACTAGGGGATGTGTTGTTTCCACCAGGGATAAAACAACGATGCTTGTACCTACGGGTGCAAGGATTGTTTACTTTACGCAAAGTTCTTTTAATGCAGTTGTCTGTTGCTTTGAGTTTACACTTTGGGTGGGATTCACAACTTAATACCAGCGAGATGTTCTGGATAGATATCTCAAGGTGGATGATTCGTAGTAGATGCAGATGGATTTCGGTCTACTTACCTTGGCGTACTGCCCATTTATTTTGAGCCTCTTCATTTCTTTTCTAGCATAGTTAGCATTGCGGTGCGTTTATAATGCTGTCAATTGTCCAGCTGTGATTTTTTTACCTCGCTAGCACTTTTATCGTGTTTTGGAGAGAGACATCACTAGTGAACATCACAGGACCCCGGTCCATATTCACACCATTGTTTATACCCTCAATTTACTTTCAGTTCTTACTTTCAGTTGCACTATTATCTCTTGCGTTGATCCTTTGTAAACAACAAGGCCGGAGGAATTGACAACTCCTTTGTACTCGTTGGGAGCAAAGTTATTTGTTTCTGTGTGCAGGTCACGACAATCGCCCAATTTCTGGCGCCGTTAGCCCGAAGTAATTTCTGGCGCCGTTGTCACCTTCTTGTATTTCTGCGAGTCCTATTGGAGAAAAAATTTGGTATCTTCATGGAGGGAAATTTGCTGCTACGCTACATCTCACCTTCCACTTGGGGTAACCAACAAGGAGTGAGAGAACTATCCTCACCGTATCAGCCACCACAGAAATTATCTGTGTTATCATTTACCGACTCGACGACGAGCAGGAATTAAGCTTGGGGATGTTGATACGTCCCAAACGTATCTATAATTTCTTCTTGTTCATGCACTTTTATGTGACATTGCTACGTGTTTTGCTACACTTTTATATCATTTGACACATATTTGGACTAACCTACTAACTCAGTGCACCCAATGTCAGTTTCTGTCTGGTGATGTCTTTTAGTTGCAGTGATTTTACCCCAATCAAAAGTGCTTCCAAAATTCCAGAAAATCAGAATAAAAATCAGCAAGACAGAAGCTTCCGGAACCCCAAAGGACGGCCAGGGGGCCCACTTGGCACCCATGCGTCCAGGTGGCGCGGACCCACCCCTGGCCCCCTCCTTGGTGCCCCCTGGCCTGCACTCCTTGGTGCCCCCTGTAAGTTCAAGTATGTGATCAGAGGGGGAGGGGGTGAATGATCACTTCAAATTTTTGCATGAAACTATGAAGTGAAGCATAACTTAACAGCAGAAGAGTTTCAACAGAAAGGTAAACATCGAAGCAGAACATGATTGAAGCATAACATAGCGAATCAAAAGCATTGAATCAATTGCATTGAAGCAGATCACTGAAGCAATTGATAAACTGAATGTAAGTGCGAAAAGTAAAACGAACTCTTGACTCGGCGATGTTTGTTCGACCAGTTCACACTCTGCAAAGTGCTACGTCTGGTTGGAGGGACTTGTGATTGAACACAGGAGCTAACCTCTCTCCGTCCGTATCTCCACTGCACCAATCTCCTTGAGCTTGGTCAGTTCTTCACTCGTGGTTGATTATTGAGGAAATCACCGAAACCTTTAACAAACTGGACTTCGAGGCGACAATAACTCTTCGCTCTCTGAAGAACAACTCTCTAACCGTCTAGGAGAATTGCAGTTCTCCAAGATAAAAAGGCTAGCAAACTTCTTCCTAAGTCATAATGAATCACTCAGATCAATAGGACTTATGCTTCGGTGGATGGGTTTTGGTTTTGCTTCGGTGGGGTTGCTCTCTCTCTCTCTCCTCTGTAAGGAATTAATCTTGGAGCAGCCACCAGCCAATGAGGGCTGGGGTGGCGTATTTATAGGTGGCAATCCCTAGGTGCGAAATGACTGAAGTGACTCGATGTGACAGCTTGACACCTGTCCCCAACGGTCATATTTCCAATCAAAGCGCAACTTTACTTGCGGTCCAAGTAAAGCTGACTCACGGACTTGGTTCTGCTTCAGGAGCCGAAAGAACTAAGTCTTCGCTGGTGAAGCATTACCTAGCGCACATGAGATTTCTTCAACTCTGGTTTCTCACTGGTTTGGATTCGATCTGAGTCTTTTCATCAAAACCTTCGGAGTCCATTTACTAAACCCCTCTTGATAGTACGGTTTTTCCTACGACTCAAAGAAGTGGAAAAGAACTACGCAAAAACAACTAAGTCTTGCACCATCCTGGTCATCTTCTTCGATGAGACGTGCTTCAGGATTCCTTATCTTTTTAGGGGTCGACATCCGTGATGAGCTTCACTCCAGAGGATATACTTCAGTAAAAGTATAAATCTTCGTTGAAGCTTTATCACCAACCTATAACTTCAGGAACCTAACCATCTGTTTCACACTAGAAGACTTGTTAGTTCCTCTACTGTTTTGACCAACAATATCCAAAACTCATGGGGTTATAACTTTGCTCTTACAATCTCCCCATTTTTGGACTATTGTTGACAAAACAGGCATCGATAAAAGATATGGAATTTTGAGTTGAGTTGAGAGCAAACTCTAAGATATGAAGCCTTTGACTCCCCCTGAATGCAAGCATTGAAGATTTATATAATCGAAGAGAATGCTTGTTGAAGAGTATCATCAATGGGAAGCCTAACACATATCTTAGTGAATCAATTGCATATAGAGAATATGATTTTAAGAATATGCAATCATCCAATAACCTGTGAACTTAAAGATAATAACCACCTGCAAGATAAAAATAGGAGAGCAACTTGCAAGCACGGGGGTTATTGACATATAAGATGAAACAGTTCACAATCGAAGTAATACTTAAGTTACAATCCAATCGAAGAGAATGGAATGTTTGTCGTAACTTAACATGCAAAAGATCGAATCAAAACCCTAAACCCCGCAGCAAATCTAAACTCAATCGATGCTACTTTCTCCCCCTTTTTGTCAATAATTGGACAAAAGGTTGATAGGTAGATCAAGAGCATCTATGCGTCAGCTGCAACCCTGGGACCCTGCACATTGTCTTCGCCTGAAGAAGATGCATCGCCTGAAGTATCTCCTTCGGTCGAAGCAGGTGACTCTTCCTCGTCGAAGTCCATCGGCGCTTGAAGTAGTTCAAGGTCGCTGTCGTCGAGAGGATCGTCTTCGTGCTTCGAGGTATGGGAGTCTTCATCCGAGAAGGTATCGGGGCGAATCTTTTCAGCAGGGTTGACAAAGAGAACTTCATCAATCTTGTACAGCGAAGGGATCTTGGGGTTGGGGCGGTCGACCGTATCATTTCTGGAGAAGTAACGTTGAAGATGTGGATACTCCTTGAAAATCCGATCGGCTTCAAGTTTCTTCACTGAGTTGAATTTCCGTAAACCTTTCCAAGAATGACGCTTCAACACTTTCAAGTACTAGTTGTTGTTCAGGGCAATGTTTCCAACTCTATTAATCTCATCTGACAGATGTTGCATCTGGCGTTGATTTCCTTCAATAAAGTTTTCAAGCAGCTGTTGGTTTTGAATTGCAACTTCAAAGTGGTACACTTCTTTTTGAAAACGCTTCGACATATTGCGTTCATTGACATGCTGTCTAACGCCGACATATGTGGAAAAAGGATCATTTGGCCGCCTGAAGATATTCATCGTGTCGCGGACAGGGGGACAGAACAGCTTCGGGTGATGCTTCGCAGTGTAATCTTCGCTGCGTCCATGGCTGCAAATGGCTTGCAGCCAAGGGGCATATGGCTTCAGTTGATTTACCAATTCTGCAGCTTGTACCATGTATCGAAGAAAACAATCCTCGAAGTCAAACACATGTCCATTGGTGAGCTTCAATAGAGCATGACGAGTAGGATATAGAATGTTTGAGTCTTCATTCGCAGTACTGAGAGGCATCAGTGAATTTGACAGGATGTAAAACCAAGTCTTCGAAATGAACACTAGATGCTTCGGGCGAATGTTCGCTGGCATGTGATCTCCAGAGACTTCGGGATCCAAAAGTGATGCAAATTCGGCTTCAGTGGGATCCGGTAACATATGAACCTTTGCAAGTTCTCCTGTGTGTCTTGGTATATTTACTATTTCCATGAATTCATCTGAGTGCATCCGGAACACTTTCCCTTGAATCATCCATTCAAGTATCCTTGTGCTAGTATCAACTGGGATTCCAGAGATATATAGTGTAGCATAGAATTGCTTCACTAGCTCTGAGTTGAATGGAGTCTCCATAGCAAACAAACCAGTCAAGTTTTGTGCTTCGATAGTTTCCATGATGTTTTGGAAGCACGTTGCAGATGATAGGCTGTGCATGTCCAAGTACTTGTGTCTGAATAGAACACCTTTCTGGCAGTATAGCTTCGTGTATAGGATTTGCTGTTCGGCGGTCCAGAATAGAAGGTCATCTGCAGTTCTTGGTGAGTCATATGGACTAGTGCCAAAGAATCGAAGCTTCTTGCGATGAACTTCAATGTCAAATTCAGGACCATGTCTTGAAGAAGATCCTTCTCCCAAGAATATGGGAAAAGTCTCTCTGGGATAAATGGAGTCCAGCTGTGTGTCTTGAGCAGGAATGCAGTGCCTTCGTGCATCTGTGATTCGCCTTTGTGGTTGAGTGACGATGGCCAACTCATTTGCTTCGGCTTCTGCTTCGACTTCAGCATTTGCATTGGCTTCAGCATTTGGATCTTTGGCTTCGCCTTCTTTGTCTTCAGACTCCTCAGCAGAGTGAGCTGAAGAGTAATCCTTTTCAGGAATGTCTTGAGGGGGTGGAGAAGGTTGTGGCGCAAAGTTGTCTTGAGCAGACGGTTGAGGAGCGGGTTGAGGTGGAGGAGGAGTTGGAGCACGGGGTGGAGCGACTACGGGGGCGGATGGCTTCGAAGTGGGTTTGCCAAGCTTGATGATTTTGCATCGAGGGGGCGATGCCTTTCTTGAGGCCTTCTTGGCCGGATGAGAGCTCACCTCATCAGCTTCTTCAGTGTCAGCAATAAGTCGTCTCTTCCTTGGTTGCAACTTGGGAAGAGGTGAAGCTAATTGCTTGACCATGGCTTCGCGCTTCTTGGAGTCAAGAGCCATGACTGAAGCATTGTGGGTCTTGCAACATTCTTCAATGGCAGACTTAATCTTGCCAAGATAGACTTGAATATTTTGCTTCGTTTGTTCATTAACAACAACAATCTTTTTCGAAGCAGCAATGGCTTCGCTCTTGAAATCCTCATCAGACTCATTATCTGCTTTCTTCTTGAATTTCAGAATCTTAGCAGTTTCTGATCTGTCCCTTGAATGCAAATCCCTCAGCTGAGTGTATAAAGTTTCGAGCATGGCTGAAAGATTTGGAGAAATATAGATATCCCCAATGTCCACAGCTTGTGGATTTACAGCTTCAGCAAGCTTACAGTATGCCTGGTTCAGGCCTAAACAGTCCCATAGTTCACCTTCTCTAGCATCGGGGAAGATGTGTTCACTATGCTCAGCTTCAACATGGGCTTCGGGGAAAGGAGCTGTGACTGGCTTCGGGGGAAGGTCCTTCGGTGCCATGTCCACAGCGGCTTCCTTTTGAGCAGCCCTTGCAGCTTTCTCAGCTTTCTTTGTGCGAAGAACATCCAATTGAGCTTGGCGTTTGGCTTCAGCTTCGCTAAGCTGTTTGGCTTCGGCGGCAGCCTTAGCCTCTTGTGCTTTAGCTTCAGCTAGCTTGCGCTTCGCTTCAGCTTGCTGGTTTGCCTCGGCCAGCTCCTTCCTTTGCTTTTCAAGATCAGCAGCTTCTCTATCAGCGTTCTCTTTCTCTTTGGCTTCTTTCTCAGCCTTAGCTTTGGCTTGAGCTTCGGCATGCAGACGTTCAGCTTCGATGCGGTCTCTCTTCCGCAATTCAGCTTCTGACAGCTTCTTTGTGCCAACTTGTGCATAAGTCTGACCAGGCTTAGCCACAGTTGTCTTCGGCTTCGGAGCTTTCGCATGCTCAGAAGCTTTGACTTCGGGCACAGCAGCAGGTTTAGCCACAGGCTTTGCCTTTGGGTCATGCCTTTCCTTGGTCCTCTGCTCAGTAGGAGCTGGACGGCGGGGAGGCTTGGAGGACAGGGGAGCCTCGACCACCAAGTTCGTCAAATCTATGTTTCTTTTGGGAGCAGGAGGTTCAGTTGGTTCTTGAAACTTAACACCTTTAGGAGCAGTTGGCTTTGCTCCAGCCTTCTTCTTCAGAGGCATCCGAATCAGTTTCTTCTTTGGACTTGGGGGAATGGGAGAGTGCTCTGACTCATCATCTGCTTCATCAGCAGGATCTTCATCGATCGAGTCTTCAAGCTGTGCAGCTGCATCAACTTCGTCATCTGCTTCGTGTTCAGCCTCCTCTTCAGAAGCAGGAGGGGGTGAATCACTCAGCTTTCGAAGCTTTCGCCTCTTCTTAGGCTTCGATGGTTCGGCTTCATCAAGCCCTGCAGCAGCAAGTGCTTTTGCCTTCTTCTCTTCTCTAATCCTCTTCTTCTCAGCCAGAATAGCAAGCCTCTCTTGCTCTTCAGGATAATCATCCGGGGTCTTGAGTGAATTTGGGTGCGGGACAGCCGGAGGATTCGGGTAGTACTTCTTCCGGTTGGCTGCAGTGTACTGAGCGCACATGGCGGTGGTGTACCGATAAGGTGGGCTGAAAGCAAATTGCATTGCCCACTTCCAAGTTGGGATAATTTTGTACTTGTACCACCTGATAGCCCAATATCGACGAATCCTTTGCAGTCGAATCTTTCTATCATGATCTGTCTCTTCTGGCGGGGTGTCATAGCCCATCTTGAGGCGAATGGCTTCGGGTATGCCTCGGGCATTATTGACTTCCTTCGTTTTTCCTCCTTTGCCTTTCTGCTTCGGTGGCTCTGGATAGTTTTCGAGCCCTTCAACAATGGGAGATTCATTCCCCATAGCAGCCTCTTCGTCAGACATCCTGTGAACAGAATTATAGACAAGAGGGAAACAAGGAGAGGGAATGAATAAGCACAGGCAAAGGTTTCGTCCAAAACAAAAGATTTTTGATAGGAGCCCAGATCAATCTAAGATTGGATGCAACTCTGTTTATGAATTTGGCTAGAACCTGTTCGAAAATAAGACCTAATCTAATCCAAATCAGAGAATGAATCGTATCTCAAGCACTGACCTGAAGAGATGGGATCACTTTGATGCAAAGAACAGTTTTCCCAAAGAGCAAAGATCAGCACGGATCAAACAACCCTATAAAAGAAATCAAAACCCTAACAAAACTTAGATCCAAACCCTAGATGAAGAACACGGAGACAAGATTGGATCCAAGAGGCTTTTGCGTACCCTAACTTGGTGACGCAAGGCGGCTACGGCGACGGGAAGCGGAGAAGTGCTCTGCGACGACGGGAATGTCCACGGCGGCGGTGTTCCGGCAGTGAAGCGGCGACGGCGACGACGGGGACGAGAGCTCTGCGGATTGCTCAAGGTGGAAGACGGGGAAATCGGAGAGAATGAGTCGTGGGTGAACCGTTTCGCTGGATGAACACCTTAAATAGGCCCGACCTGGAGCGGTTACCAGATCAAATCGAACGGTTCACAGCGACTGACTCTTCCGATTCAATGGCTCAGATGAAGTGGCGTATCGCGAGCGAATCTCAACGACCTGAAAAAGACGGGGACTCAACGGCCGAAGAATAAGTCTTGTCCGGGAGCAAAAACTTCGATAAAGTTGGAGGCATTTGATTCGGAACTCAATGATGTTCGAAGCAATATGCTTTCCGTTTCAATTGTGCTTATCATTCAAGATAGAAAAGATTGGGAGCGAATCTGAAAA
Source organism: Bromus sterilis (assembly GCA_950022295.1). Classification (NCBI taxonomy): domain Eukaryota; kingdom Viridiplantae; phylum Streptophyta; class Magnoliopsida; order Poales; family Poaceae; genus Bromus; species Bromus sterilis. The sequence continues at coordinate 337,866,517 of OX465597.1, forward strand.
GAGAGATAGGGTCCGAAACTTATCACTTCGAAGAACAACAACGAAGCTCAAAGTGACAAGCATAGGGGACAAAAGAAACGAACAAATAAAGAACACACAGAACAGAAAGCAAATGGCAAACGAAACTAAATTAAGACGAAGGAAAACTCAATCGAAACTAAACACATAAATACACAACGAAGGTGAATATATACAATGAAAAGTTTCGATCTTACTGAACATTGTGTGAGTCTAAGATGTTTAGCTCACATCTCAATGTACAAAACCTTTTCTCGTCCAATGGCTTCGTGAATATGTCTGCCAATTGATCTTCAGTTCTTACATGACTAATCTCAATGTCTTCGCGCTGAACATGATCTCGAAGAAAATGATGACGAATATCAATATGCTTCGTTCGAGAGTGTTGCACAGGATTGTGAGCAATCTTGATGGAACTCTCATTGTCACAAAGCAGAGGGATTTTCTTCACAAAAATACCATAATCTTTCAGCGTCTGCTTAAGCCAAAGAATTTGAGTGCAACATGAGCCAGCAGCAATGTATTCAGCTTCAGCAGTAGATATTGAGACACAGTTCTGTTTCTTTGAAGCCCAACACACAAGAGATCTACCAAGAAAATGACAAGTGCCTGAGGTAGATTTCTTGTCAACCCTGTCACCAGCCCAGTCTGAATCAGAATATCCAATCAAATCAAACTGAGTACCTTTGGGATACCAAAGTCCCAAAGAAGGAGTATGAGCTAGATATCGAAGAATTCGCTTCACCGCTATATGATGCGATTCCTTCGGATTTGCCTGAAAACGAGCACAAATACAAACTGATAGCATGATGTCAGGTCTAGATGCACATAAGTATAAGAGTGAACCTATCATAGACCGAAACTTCTTCTGATCGAAGGGTTTCCCTTTCTCATCTGCATCAAGAAAACCATTAGTAGGCATGGGAGTTCTAATGGTCTTGCATTCAGCAAGATCAAACTTCTTCAGGCAATCCTTCAAGTATTTCTCTTGTGAAATAAAGGTGCCATTCTTCTGTTGTCGAATCTGAAGTCCAAGGAAAAACTTCAATTCTCCCATCATAGACATCTCATATTTCTTCGACATCATTCTTGCAAATTCTTCGCTGATTTCAGTGTTAGTACAGCCAAATATAATATCATCTACATATATCTGACACACAAATAGATCATCGTTATATGATCGAGTGAAAAGAGTGGGGTCAGTTGTTCCTGGTTTGAAGCCTTTCTTCAGGAGGAAATCCTTCAATGTTTCATACCAAGCACGAGGTGCTTGCTTCAGTCCATACAAAGCTTTGTGAAGCCTGTACACCATATCAGGATTCTTCGAGTCTTCAAAACCTGGAGGCTGCATAACATACACTTCTTCTTCGATTTCACCATTAAGAAACACACTCTTGACATCCATTTGATATAGCAATATATTTTTGTGGTTAGCAAAAGCAAGCATGACACGAATGGATTCGAGACGGGCTACTGGAGCATAGGTTTCACCAAAGTCAATGCCTTCGATTTGAGTGTAACCTTGTGCTACCAATCTAGCCTTATTTCTTACCACAATACCATCTTCATCTTGCTTGTTGCGAAATATCCACTTTGTGCCAATAACGTTGTGCTTCGTGGGATCTGGGCTTTCAACAAGTGACCAGACCTTGTTTCTTTCAAATTGGTGAAGTTCTTCCATCATAGCCAATAACCAATCAGGGTCCTTCATGGCTTCATCATATTTTGAAGGCTCTAGCATGGAGACAAAAGAAAAGTTTCCACAGAAGTTAGCCAAACGAGTACGAGACCGAGTAGTGGGACGACTTGGTTGATTGATATCTTCAAGGATCGAATCCACATCTACTCTTCTTCGAACTCGTGATAACGTAGTATCATTTGCTTCAGGCTCAGCTTCTGCTTCAGGATCTGCATCAGCTTCGGGATCAGCTTCACCTTCAGCTTAGCATTTCCTTCAGGATTAGCATTTCCTTCAGGATTAGCATTTCCTTCGTTCCTTTGACCTTCTTCGTCCTGTTCATCATTAGCTTCAGGATGTTGATCTCCAGCGCCCCAGGCTATGTGTGGGAACATTGGACCATCATCATCCCTAACAGCTTGACGTTGATTGGCTTCAACAGGGCGAATCTCACCAATAGCCATGGACCTTATTACTTCATCAAGAGGAGGTTCATCTAGATCATGAGGCAAATGCTCCTTTTGAGAGCCATTAGTTTCGTCAAACCTTACATTCACAGTTTCCATAACTTTCCCAAAGTGAGAGTTATAGACTCTGTAAGTGTGAGAGTTTGAGCCATAACCTAAAAGAAAACCTTCATGTGCCTTAGGGGCAAATTTGGAGCTATGATTCGTATCTCTAATAAAGCATGGAGCACCAAATACCCTAAGATATGAGACATTTGGTTTGTTACCAGTGATAAGCTCATGTGAAGTTTTCTTCAAGAATTTGTGAAGGTAAACCTTGTTGATGATGTGACATGCAGTATTGATTGCTTCGGCCCAGAACCTAATAGGAGTCTTGTATTCAGCAAGCATAGTTCTGGCCATCTCAATAAGAGTTCTATTCTTCCTTTCAACTACACCATTCTGTTGAGGTGTATAGGCAGCAGAGAACTCATGCGTAAAACCATGATCATCAAGAAAATCTTCAATATGAGTATTTTTGAACTCAGTTCCATTATCACTTCGGATATGCTTCAGAGATAATTCATATTCTGTTTGAGCTCTCTTTGCGAATGACTTGAAGATTTCAACCACTTTGCTCTTGTCATCCAAAAAGAAAACCCAAGCATAACGAGAAAAGTCATCAACAATAACTAGACCATATTTGTTTCCTCCCAAGCTTGCATAATTTTGAGGACCAAAAAGATCCATATGAAGCAATTCAAGAGGACGAGTGGTTGTCATGATGGTCTTCGCTGAATGATGTTTCTTCGTAATTTTACCAGCTTCGCAAGCACTGCAGAGACGATCCTTATCGAATCTTACTTTGCTAAGACCGATAACATGATTATTCTTTACTAAGTTATGAAGATTTCTCATCCCTGCATGACCAAGTCTTCGATGCCATAACCATCCAGATGAAGCTTTTGCCATTAAGCAAGTGGATACAGCAGGGCTCGAAGAAAAATCAACAATGTATAGATCTCCCTTTCGGTAACCCTCGAAGACAAACGTATTGTCATCCTGTGAAAAGACAACGCAACGCGAAGCAGAAAACAGAACAAGCATACCCATATCGCATAGCTTTGAAATAGACATTAGATTATATCCAAGAGATTGGACTAGCATAACCTTGTCAATGTGCTTATCCTTCGAAATGGCAATCTTACCCAAACCTAACACTTTACCTTTTTTGTTATCACCAAAGGTAATGTACTTCAAAGAAGATTGAGATAGTTTTTCTTCGGTGAATAACTCCTTGTCTCCGGTCATATGATTTGTACAACCACTATCCATGACCCATTCGGATCCACCGGAGACATAGCCCTGCAGAAGAATTAGTTCTTCTTAACCACCCACAAACGAGCAGGTGACTGAGAAGACGTTGAAGCACTGGTCGAAGCAATATTAAATCGAACAGGAGTGTATTGCTTCGGTGAACCATCAAGCACACCATAAATGTAAGTCCTCTGTGAACGGTTAGCATAAGTATGAGCATATGCAATCTTAGTATGATTATTATGAGGACGATACGTGTGGCGACCAATACGATAGTATTGCTTCTGCGGAACATTTGATTCGGTCACCAATGGATCATTTCTCGTCTCAAGAGAGTAGAAATGATTCGGTGGTACCGAAGACTTTCCCTGCATAGAATGGTTAGCAGGCAGTTTTTCCACAAGTGCTTTCTGCACCCATATCTTCCTCTTATAGAATCCATTCTTTGGTGGAGTACCTACATACTCAGCTGAAACTTTTCCCTGTTCATCTTTCATGAGTTTGTAGTCTGAATCAAGTGATTCATCCACAATTACTTTGTTCATTTTGCAGTCGAAACCTGAAAGGTTAGCAATATCAATGGGTTTCTCCTTCGCTAGAACCCAAACAGTCTTAGGATACTGTTCAGGCTCCCAGTATGTGCCATCAGGATTTATCTTCCTCTCGAAACCAACACCTTCATTCCTGGGATTCCTGTGAAGGAGAGCCTTACTCAGGATATCACAGAGATATTGATGTCCTTGCACACTTTTGAACATGCCTGATTCAAATAAGTTTTTCAACCTGAGGAGTTCCTCGGTAACAACAGGATTTTCCTCATCGGAGGCATTAGTGTCATCAATAACAATAGGTGCTTTCCCTTTGGAATCAGTTTTGCTTCGTTCCAAACAATCTAAACAAGGTGATTCAGTTTTATGATTTGCTTCAGAACCTTGTTGAGTCATGAGAGAGAGATTAATATTTTCCAATTCGTCATGAGCCTCTTTCAGTTTTTCAAGAGCCATTTTCCTCTGAAGAAATTCATAGGTGAGCTTCTCATAATCAACTGAAAGAAGATCATGCCGAGAGGATAATTCTTCAAACTTCTCCTTCAGAGCAGCATGCTCATTAGTTAAAGTTTGACCTTTTTCAATCTCATCGATCAACAACGTCTCTGATTTCTTAATAGTTTTACTCAGTGAATCAAGTTCATCTTGTTGGATTGAAGCAATTTTAGAAAGTTTAGCATAGCTTATCTTTGAGTCACTTTCATATGAAGAACAATCAGAAGTATCATAGTTTGACTTGGATGAAGATACCTTTGCCTTGGCCATGAAGCAATATGCAGGAGTTTCATCTTCACTACTGTTGTTGGTGAAGAATGAGCTCAAAGCATTGATTGAAGCATCTGCCGAAGCGAAGGCCAAACCAGCAACAGCATCTGATTCGGACCCAGACGCAGACCTTGAATCTTGTTTAGCTTCGGAACCAGAGGCTTCGTCTTCAGAGTTCATCTCCTTTCCCAGATAGGCCTTGGCACGGTGAGAGCTGCTTCGACGAGACGAGTAAGTCTTCGATGAAGAACCCTCACGTTTCTTATGATACTTCTTCCTCTTATCATCATCAGAATCTTTCTTCTTTTCTCTTTTTGAACTGGAATCATGTCTCTTTGACTCATGACTTCTGGAGGATCTGTGAGACTTCGATGAAGAGTCTCTGAGTGAATGCTTTGATTTGTTCTCAGTTTCCCACAGAGGGCAATCAGCAATGTAGTGACCTGGTTTCTTGCACTTGTAACAGCAATTGTCCTTTGATGGAGAGCTTTTAGAGGATGAACGGTAGGAAGAATGACTTGAGCTTCTTGAAGGATAACTCTTCTTGAGTGAAGAAAAGCCTTTTCTTTGAAAGCGATTGAAGCGTCTCATGATCAGTGCTAAATCTTTTCCAATGCTTGAGGGATCATCTGATTCGACACCTGAAGCAGAACTGACTTCGGGTGAAGAATGACGCGAAGCTTTTGCTTTCAGGGCATGGGATCTCCTTCGAGAACCATTTATGTCACGTTTCTCTTCTTCTTCCATTTCAAAGGTAGTGAGCCTCTCAAGAACATCAGCAGCAACAAGACGTCTGAAATCAGTCCTTTCCTTGATCATCAGCACTATGTGATCAAACGAATCATCCAATGAGCGAAGCAGAGTTCTCACAACAGAGTGAGGTGTAATGTCATCAGCACCGAGGGAAATCAATTCATTAGCAAGAGTTGTGAGTCTGCTGTAAATGGAACTGACTTTTTCACCCTCGTTTCTCTTGAAGAGATAGAATTTGCTTCGGAGAGTGTCAATTCTGGCATCTTTCTGGGTAGAAACACCTTCACCAATCTTCTCAAGATAGTCCCAGACACCTTTGGCAGTTGGAATATTCTTCACTTCATGATACTTTTCAGGTGTCAAGTGATTGGTGATGAAAACCCAAACTACAGAATCAAGATCAATCAGCGTTGCTTCTTCAGGGGTGATCTCCTTCTCATCGGCAACAGTGACTCCATACAAGACAACTTGCCAAGCAGTTAAGTTGATAGCCATGATATTTCTTTTCATCTTTTCCTTCCAGTACGGGTAGTCCTTCCCATTGAAAATAGGAATAGGTTCGCCAGAGCGAATAGCTGCGAAAGACATACTAGAAGACATACTTGAAAACACTCCAGGAGGTTAATCCAAATAAAGAGTGCCTAGCTCTGATACCAATTGTAAGTTCAAGTATGTGATCAGAGGGGGAGGGGGTGAATGATCACTTCAAATTTTTGCATGAAACTATGAAGTGAAGCATAACTTAACAGCAGAAGAGTTTCAACAGAAAGGTAAACATCGAAGCAGAACATGATTGAAGCATAACATAGCGAATCAAAAGCATTGACTCAATTGCATTGAAGCAGATCACTGAAGCAATTGATAAACTGAATGTAAGTGCGAAAAGTAAAACGAACTCTGTACTCGGCGATGTTTCTTCGACCAGTTCACACTCTGCAAAGTGCTACGTCTGGTTGGAGGGACTTGTGATTGAACACAGGAGCTAACCTCTCTCCGTCCGTATCTCCACTGCACCAATCTCCTTGAGCTTGGTCAGTTCTTCACTCGTGGTTGATTATTGAGGAAATCACCGAAACCTTTAACAAACTGGACTTCGAGGCGACAATAACTCTTCGCTCTCTGAAGAACAACTCTCTAACCGTCTAGGAGAATTGCATTTCTCCAAGATAAAAAGGCTAGCAAACTTCTTCCTAAGTCATAATGAATCACTCAGATCAATAGGACTTATGCTTCGGTGGATGGGTTTTGGTTTTGCTTCGGTGGGGTTGCTCTCTCTCTCCTCTGTAAGGAATTAATCTTGGAGCAGCCACCAGCCAATGAGGGCTGGGGTGGCGTATTTATAGGTGGCAATCCCTAGGTGCCAAATGACTGAAGTGACCCGATGTGACAGCTTGACACCTGTCCCCAACGGTCATATTTCCAATCAAAGCGCAACTTTACTTGCGGTCCATGTAAAGCTGACTCACGGACTTGGTTCTGCTTCAGGAGCCGAAAGAACTAAGTCTTCGCTGGTGAAGCATTACCTAGCGCACATGAGATTTCTTCAACTCTGGTTTCTCACTGGTTTGGATTCGATCTGAGTCTTTTCATAAAAACCTTCGGAGTCCATTTACTAAACCCCTCTTGATAGTACGGTTTTTCCTATGACTCAAAGAAGTGGAAAAGAACTACGCAAAAACAACTAAGTCTTGCACCATCCTGGTCATCTTCTTCGATGAGACGTGCTTCAGGATTCCTTATCTTTTTAGGGGTCGACATCCGTGATGAGCTTCACTCCAGAGGATATACTTCAGTAAAAGTATAAATCTTCGTTGAAGCTTTATCACCAACCTATAACTTCAGGAACCTAACCATCTGTTTCACACTAGAAGACTTGTTAGTTCCTCTACTATTTTGACCAACAATATCCAAAACTCATGGGGTTATAACTTTGCTTTTACACCCCCCCCCGACTGCCCCCTTCGCCTATATTTATCTCTCGACCCGAAACCCCTGAAGACATAACCCTTTTTTGCGATCTCGCCTCTGTTCCACCGCGGCCGCGCTACTAAGATCGGGGGCACCAGAAGACCTCTTCCCGGCACCCTGCCGGAGGGAGGATTGACCTCCGGGAGCTTCTCCACCACCATGGACGTTTCCCGGATGATCCGTGAGTATTACACCTTGGACCATGGCTCCAGGATCAGTAGCTATGTGATGTTCTCCTCCCCTCTTTGTTCTTCATGGATTAGACCTTGTGAGCTTCCCTACATGATCAAGGCACATATGTAATTCTTTCTGCTGTTGCTATGCTGAGTTTGCTGGGATCTGATGGATTATGAGACTATGTTCAGATTGTGATTGAGTAATATATTTTGTTCTTCTCTTTTATATTTTTGTTCTTGAGTAATTCTTTCATGTTCTCCGTTGCTGTTTATTTCTTTGGACAAGTAGTAGGTAGTGACTCCAAGAGGGAGCGTTATGCTTGATTGTGGGTTCATGCCCCCTGATGACTAGCTTGAGTGACAGAAACACGAGTCTAGGGGATGTGTTGTTGCCACAAGGGGGAAAACAACGGTGCTTGTAACCGCGGTTGCAAGGATTGTATACTTTACACAAAGTTCGTTTAATGCAGTTGTCTGTTGCTTTGGGTTTACACTTTGGGTGGGGCTCACAACTTAATACCAGCGAGATGTTCTGGATACATATCTCAAGGTGGATGATTAGTAGTAGATGCGATTAGATTTAGGTCTACTTATTTTGGCATACCGCCCATGCTTTTGAGCCTCTTCCTTTCTTTGTAGCATAGTTAGCATTGGTTTGCGCCCGTAATCCTGTCAATTGCCCAGCTGTGATTTGTTTACCTCGCATAACAGTTTTATCGTCTTTTGGGAGAGAGACATCACTAGTGAACATCATGGGACCCCGATCCATATTTCCACCACTGTTTACACCCTCAATTTACTTCTCGCTTTTACTTTCTAGTTGCAGCTATCATTACCTTGATAGGTAGGTATGGTGGCTTTTTTGAGGAAGGATATAAGAAGGCTTATGATGATAGAGCGTATCATGCCAAGGGTTTGGATGTACCGGCGAAGGTGGAGACCAACTCTCGGAGTGAGAAGGAGGTAATGCACGGCACGGGAAAGGCTAGCAAAATATGGGAAGGTGGAAGTGTCAACTCTCAATACTTACATTAGTCCGAAGAACTCATGCACTTATTATCGGCAACTCTCAATCTAATAAGGAGGTTCACAAAGAGACAAGTACCCCGAGGATGAGTGTATGGGGGTTTGGTTATCCTTGCGCATCCTCGACTCATGGTACGTGAGTGTTCTCTGATATCCGACTCCTCAGAAGAGTAGTGATCCATCTAGTAGCTAGAGTTCTCAACTAGTTTTGTAGGTTTTTGAAAATAAACACGGATTTCCCAAAATACGACAGCTATCACTAATAGGAAAGAGCTCTTGACACCAAAAGCCCAAACATTACTCATAACAATGCCTCAAAACTATTGCAAGCTACTACTAAAATTAAATAGCAACCTCAAGTACCTACTTCTCAAAACAAGACACAACTCAGTGCAACAACCAACTCTCTTTAACAAGATAAACATGAAAACTAAAAAGAATTCCATCAACAAACTAAACAAAAGCCAAGGCTCTTGCTAAAGACAAACTAAGACTAAAACTAAACATGGCAGTAGCTATGAAAAGATAAAGAACACACAACAGCAAAAAGATAGGCATGAAGAATCCTATGATGTGTTCTAGATTTTGAAAGTGGAGTGTGTTTCTCTCCCACACAAATCAAGAAAAGATCTAACTTGTTATTAAAAGCAAGCAAAGCTAAAGAAACTAAAAACAAAACCTAAGAGCGAGACGCTCCAAGCATAGCACATAACACATGAAGTGATAAAAATATAGTGAGACGAAGGACGAACCGATGATTGTTGATGGAGAAGGGGATGCACGGGGGCATCCCCAAGCTTAGACGCTTGAGTCTCCTTGAATATTTTTTGGGGATTCATGGGGGCATCCCCAAGCTTGAGCGCTTGACACTCCTGGATCTTCTTTCATCATCTTCCATCGCACACTTGAAAACTCCCTTCATACATAACTCATCATAAACTGATTAGAGAGGTTAGTACCCTTAATAAATAATTTTTATCCACTGGATATAAAGATATTCTTGAATAGCTACTGTTTCTCAAGAGTTCCAAAAAGTTTTGCAAAGAAAAATCAAGCTTAAGGTTTGCAAAAGTTAGGAAAGACAAAACGTGGCAGAATCTATGAAAAACAGAACAGCAGATAGTAAAGATTTTTTTAGGGGCACTTCTGCAACTCAAATCAAAAAACTCAGAACATACGGAGGTTTCATAATTGTATAGAGCATACTGTGTAAACATTTCAGCTCAAAAATATGAACTGGGAGTTTTCTGGAATTTTTCTGGTCACGAGGATAGAATCTGTTTTCTGGACAGCATGTCACAACTTTTACTTCCCTTGCCGTAAGAGGCTATAACTTGGCACAAAGCTGAAAAATAAAGATACAATGATGTTGCTACAGTAGTAAAAAACATCAAGACACAACAAAAGCAAAAAGAAACACCTAAATTCGTTGCGGGCTGCCTCCCGAAAGTGCTTCTTTAAAGCCATTAGCTAGGCATAATGCAAAAAGAAGAATCAAGTTTTATCAAGAGAAAGAGAATAACTAGCCCGAGTAACGGACTCAAAAGGTAACTTGATTTTCTTTCTAGGGAAGTGTTCCATCCCCTTTTTGAATGGGAATTGGAATTTTATATTCCCCTCTTTCATGTCAATAACCGCAACAACGCTGCAAAGAAAAGGATGTCCCAAAATAATTGGAAATAAAGGTTCACACTCTATATCCATAACAATTAAATCAACGGGAACATAGTTGTCATTGACAATGATAAGAACATCGTCGATCTTCCCCAAAGGTTTCTTTATGGAAGAATCAACAAGATGAACACCAAAAGAACAAGGCTCAAAAGGTTTCAATTCAAACATATCAAATATTCTTTTGGGCATAACGGAGGTACTAGCTCCAACATCACATAAAGCATAGCAAGAGAAGTTATTCAATTTAATTTTGATCATAGGGTCCCAACCATCATCTAGCTTCCTAGGTATGGAGGCTTCTACTCTAAGCTTCTCCTCCCTAGCTTTGATAAGAGCATTTGTGATATGCTCCGTGAAGGCAAGATTAAGTGTGCTAGTGTGGGGGTCTCTAGACATTTTGTGTAACAAGCTAATAACTTCTGAGAGGGTGGAACTATCAAAATCAATATCACTACTATCAAAGGTGGTAGTAGTGTCATCTAGGCTCACTTGTTTGAAACCCTCTATGTTCATAGGAGTTTCTTTATCTACGGTTGAGGTATTAGCATCACCATTAATAGGTCCAACGGGACTAGGAGTGCATTGGGTGCTAATGTTTTGAGTGTCCTCAACAATTTGGATAATGGCAACTGTGTGGTGTGTAGGAAGGCTCTTAATTCTATCCTCTTCCTCTTTTTCTCTAGCCCATCTTTCTTTAAGTTTAGCCATCATCCTAATATTTTCATTGATTTGTAACTGGATAGCATTAATAGGAGTGGCCTTATTCTCCTCAAGGGGAGAGGTTCTAATTTTAAGCATCTCAATATCAAGGTCTAAGCTTTCTACCTTCAAAGAGAGGTTATCTATTTTAGATAATTTCTCTTCCACATTTTTGTTGAAGGCTTTTTGGGTAGTGATAAAATCTCTAAGCATGCTTTCTAATTCAGAAGAGGGGTTCTTGTTGCTAGGGTAAGTGTTGTTGTTCCCATAGTTGGATGGAAGCGGTCTAGGATTGCTAGCAAAATTTCCCCTATAAGCATTGTTGTTGAAGTTATTTCTAGCAATAAAGTTCACATCTACTTGTTCTTGAGCAACCAAAGAATTTAAAGGGACATCATGAGGATCAATAGAGGGTTGCTTGGTAAGTAGAGACATAATTAAGTCAACTTTTTCATTGAGGGAGGTAATTTCCTCGACAGAATTTACCTTCCTACCTGTTGGAGCGCGTTCGGTGTGCCATTGGGAATAATTGGTCATCATTTCGTCGAGAAGCTTCGTGGCAGCACCAAGTGTAGTTGACATAAAGGTTCCTCCCGCGGCCGAATCTAACAGGTTCCGCGAGGTAAAGTTCAAGCCTGCATAGAAAGTCTGGATAACCATCCAAGTAGTCAAACCATGTGTAGGGCATTTCTTAACAAGAGATTTCATTCGTTCCCAAGATTGGGCAACGTGTTCATTATCCAATTGCTTAAAATTCATAATATTACTCCTCAATTGGATAATCTTAGCAGGAGGGTAGTACTTCCCTATAAAAGCATCTTTGCACTTATCCCAAGAATCTATGCTATTTCTAGGCAAAGATTGAAACCAGATTTTAGCATCTCCCCTTAAAGAGAAAGGAAAGAGGTTGAGCTTAACAACATCACCTTCTACTTCTTTATACTTTTGCATATCACATAATTCAACAAAATTATTCAAGTGTAAAGCAGCATCATCTCCAGCACCAGAGAATTGATCTCTCATAACAAGGTTTAGCAAAGCAGGTTTAATTTAATAAGAGGTAGCTGAAGTGGCAGGTGTGGCAATGGGAGTGCAGATAAAGTCTTGGTTGTTGTGACTAGTGAAGTCACACAACTTGGTGTTTTCAGTGGAACCCATAGTAGCAGCAAGTGTGGCAGATATTTTTGTAGTTTTTGATAAAAGACACAAAGATAAAAACTGAAAGATAAACTAACAAGACTAAAAAACAAAGGTAAAGGGTAGTGTGCAACTCCCCTATCTTAGCACACGGAGTCCCCGGCAACGGCGCCAGAAAACTTGCTTGATGGCTTCTCGCCCCTTCGTTGGTTTCCCCAAGTGTAAGGTTGAGATGTAGTGCAGCAGCAGTTTTCCCTCGGTGAAGATACTAAGGTTTGTCTCCAGCAGGACTCTAGAGATGATAAGTAGGTGTCAGCAGCGCAACTGACGTGGACCTGCACACAGACACAAATAACTTTGTTCCCAACGAAGTTCAGAGAGGTTGTCAATCTCTCCGGTCTTGTTGTTTACAAAGGATAAAATGCAAGGGATAATGATAGCAAATAAAAGCGGTAAAGTAAATGTAGCGTGGAAACAGTGATAAGGATATGGACCGGGATACGTGATGTTCGCTAGTGATGTCTCTCTCCCAAAAGACGATAAAAATGCTATGCGAGGTAAACAAATTACAGAAAGGCAATTGACAGGATTATGAACGCACCGCAATGCTAACTATACTACAAAAGAAAGGAAGAGGTTCAAAAGCACGGGCAGTACGCCAAAGTAAGTAGACCGAAATCCATCTGCATCTACTACTAATCATCCACCTTGAGATATCTATCCAGAACATCTCGCTGGTATTAAGTTGCGAGCCCCACCCAAAGTGTAAACCCAAAGCAACATACAACTGCATTAAAAAGAACTCTGCGTAAAGTAAATAATCCTTGTAACCGCGGTTACAAGCACCGTTGTTTTCCCCCTTGTGGCAACAACACATCCCCTAGACTCATGTTTCTGTCACTCAAGCGTGTCATCAGGGAGGCATGAACCCACAATCTAGCACAACGCTCCCTCTTGGAGTCACTACCTACTACTTGGCCAAAGCAATAAACAGCAACGGAGAACATGCAAGAATTACTTAGGAACAAAAATATAAAAGATAGAAACCAAATATATTACTCTATCACAATCTGAACATAATCTCATAATCCATCAGATCCGAGCAAACTCAACATAGCAATAGCAGAAATATTACAAAGGCGCCTCGATCATGTAGGGCAGCTCACGAGGTCTAAACAATGAAGATCAAAGAGGGGAGGAGAACATCACATAGCTACTGATCACGGACCCGTGGTCCAAGGAAGACTACTCACGGGACATCCAGGGAGCATTCATGGTGGAGAGGAGACTCCCGGAGGTCAATCCTCCCTCCGGCAGGGTGCCGGGAAGAGGTCTTCTGGTGCTCCCGATCTTGGAAGCGCGGCGGCGGCGGAACAGAGGCGAGTTCGCGGAATAGGGTTCCTAGTTTTCCCGTGACGGGGGATAAATAGGCGAAGGGGGGCAGCTAGAGGTGGGCCAGGGGCCCCAGGCGCCCCCCTGGCGTGGCCAGGGGTGAGGCCGCGCCGGGTGGCCGCCTGGCCCCCCCTTGGACCCCCTCTGGCCCCTCTCGGGCTCTTCTGGAAGCTTCCCATACGCTGATTTTTTTTGTATTTTTCCCGGAATTTTTCTGGCATTTTTTATACGGGGGAAAACTAAAATAGAAAAACAGCAGAAAACAAGAACTGGCACTGGGGTGCACTGAGTTAATAGGTTAGTTCAAATATGATCAAAAGTGTATGAAAGTGTATCTAGATCATAGCAATATCACACAAAACATGCATGGAGCAAGTAGAAATTATAGATACGTTTTGGACGTATCACCCGGCACCCTGACAATGGGAAGGAGGACCACCGGGAGCTTGTCCACCACCAAGGACGCTTCTCGGATGTGCCATGAGTAGTCCCCCTTGGACCATGGGTCCATGGCCAGTAGCTATGTGATTTCTTCTCTCCAATGTTGTTCTTCAATGTTTAGTCCTTGTGAGCTGCCCTACATGATCAAGGAACATATGTAATTTTCCTGCTGTTGCTATGTTGTGTTTGCTGGGATCCGATGGATTATGATATTATGTTTAGATCGTGACGAGTTATATATTTGGTTTACGTTTTATATTTTGTTCTTGAGTAATTCTTGCATGTTCTCCGTTACTTTTTATTGTTTGGCCAAGTAGTAGATAGTAACTCCAAGAGGGAGCGTTTATCCATGATTTTGGGTTCATGCCCCCCGATGTCTAGCTTGAGTGATAGAAACATGAGACTAGGGGATGTGTTGTTGCCATCAGGGAGAGAACAACGGTGCTTGTAACCGCAGTTGCAAGGATTGTTTACCTTACGCATAGATTGTTAATGCAATTGTCTGTTGCTTTGAGTTTACACTTTGGGTGGGGCTCGCAACTTAATACCAGCGAGATGTTCTGGATAAATATCTCAAGGTTGATGATTAGTGAGTAGATGTAGATGGATTTCGGTCTACTTGTCTTGGCGTACCGCCCATACTTTTGAGCCTCTTACTTTCAAGTAGCATAATTATCATCGCGGTGCGTTTATAATTCTGTTAATTGCCCAGCTGTAATTTGTTCACCCAGCTTAGGTGTTTTATCGTCTTTTTGGAGATAGACATCACTAGTGAACATCATGGGACCCTGGTCCATATTTCCACCACTATTTACACCTCCACTTTATTTATCGCTTTTACTTTCCGTTACAATTATCACTACTCTACCCTTGCGTTTAATCCTTTGTAAACAACAAGGCCAGAGGGATTGACAACCCCTTTGTACTCGTTGGGAGCAAAGTTATCTGTTGTGTGTACAGGTCCAGGTCAAGGAACCAACTTTTGTCTTAAAACGGTGCCATTTTTTCCTTGCCACCTACTTGTCGACCTTGGAGTCCTACTGGACTGACTCAAACCTTGGTATCTTCACCAAGGGAAATTTGCTGCGAGGCTACATCCAACCTTCCACTTGGGGTAACCAATGAGGAGCACTACTTTTGTGCCATCAAAAGGTAAAGGGGAACACGGGAGACAAGGATATGTTGCTGATGTTCCTTCTTTTTCGAGAAGTACGTCTCCGTTTGGAGTGGGTGCGGAGCACAATGCTCACACGAAGCCAACGGGGGCCACCCTATTTCTCCTCATACTCTTACCAATGCAAGATGCCGTGATCCACTATGCGGTAGCCTTGAAGGTGGCGACCGAATCTTTAGATACATGGTTGGGGCAATCTCCACAACTTAATTGGAGGCTCCCAACAAACCACAAAGCTTCACCACAATGGAATATGGCTTCGAGGTGACCTCTTCCGTCTAGGGCACCAACGCGCCAAAGAGTAACAAGATCCACAAGGGATTAATGGGGGGAATCAAATATCCTTTGGTGGAAGTGTAGATCGGGGCCTCCTCTTCCAAACCTTAGAGAATCAACAAGTTTTGATGGCTAGGGAGGGAGATCGGGCAAGAATGGAGCTTGGGCGTCAATGTAGGAGAGAGAAATAAATGAGGTAAGTCTCTTTGGGGAAGAAGACCCCCTTTTATAGGTGGGAAAAGAAACAACTGGGTGGCAGACCACCAACCACGATACTACCGCTCCGAGAGCTGCGTTACTACCGTGGCGCGGTACTACCGAGGGCCAGTATCGTGCCCCATCACCGGGAGTCCAGTGGGCTTCCGGTAGTGAGTGTGGTACTGGCCCACGGTACTACCATGGTGCGGTACTACCGTACCGGGCACGGTACTACCACCCCACGGTACTACCGAGGCCTAGTGTCATGCCCCACTACCGTGGGTCCATTGGACTTACGGTAGTGAGTGCGGTACTAGACCATGGTACTACTGCAATGGGAGCGGTACTATCGCCCCATGGTACTACCGAGGCCCAGTGCCGTGCGTCACTATCGTGAGTCTAGTGGACTTTCGGTAGTGTGTACGATACCAGGCCACGGTACTACCGCTCCTAGAGCGGTACTAATGCCCTGGCAGAGCCAGGGAGCCAATGCCACCATGTCAAACCTTCCAAGACGCGATGGAAAATATGTGGGTGCAGAGAGTGTGTATGTGTGATGATTCCACCCATCATTCCACAGCGGATCCCCTCTTTATAGTACAATTTTCCTACGACTAAATTCAGCAAAAAGAAATCGAAAGGAAAACTCTGTCTTCACGCTCCATCAACCGAGGGGAAGATAACCGTCTTGTGCCATGAATATGATTATCTGAAATGCTCATCGCACATGTTTAATCAATGTATTGTCATCAATCACTAAAACCAACCAATGGGAAATATGCCCTATCAATCTCCCCCTTTTTGGTGTATTGCTGACAACACATGATTTGCACACAATATAAACAGAGAATGTAAAGCATGCCATTTATCTACAAAATATAGACGGGCTCCCCCTATATGCGTGCACAAATTTGAATATGCCTTTGGAATGCAAGGCACACACATTAGGAAGAACACTACCCCTATATTTTATAGACTAGGCCACGCTAGCTAGCAACAACCAATATGTGAGCATAAAGATAATATGAAACATAACATAGGACCACATAACTAGATATGTAGAGTACGCAACATAGGATAGCGTATGTCTCACACCATACATATAAAAGTCTCACAAGGCGAACTAAAAACCAAATGCAAATAAAACGGAGTTCACAAGCGGAGCAAATGGGACAAATAAAACACGCTTGTGACTCGCCAACCCTGAAAGTTGCAAACCTCGGAGGTCCTAAACTCTCTCCCCTTTGGCATCGAGATTCCAAAAAGGCAGAGAGCAAGCTAGCGCCCCAAGGTGATGGACTACTCCTCATCCTCGTCATACTCCCCGTCCTCAGACTCCTCGGAAGCCTCGGAATCCTCAGCTGCCTCAGTCTCCTCGGTAGCTGGCTGCGATGCGATGGAAGAAGGGCCAGGCACATCATCTATAAGATCCCACTCGCTGAACTTGGAGATCCACTTCTCCTCGGGAATGATGCTCTTCTCAGACCCTGTCTCCACTGTCATCCCCTGGTGCCTGTAGAAGAGTTTTTGGCGCCGGCGGTTCTCCTTCTCGCGCTTGTGAGCCTGATACATCATGTGATTGATACGTCCCAAACGTATCTATAATTTCTGCTTGCTCCATGAATGATTTGTGTGACTTTGCCATGTTTTTCTTGAACTTTCATACACTTTTGAGCATATTTGGACTAACCTATTAACTCAGTGCACCCAGTTGCCAGTTCCTGTTTTCTGCTTTTTTGTATTTCAGGTTTTCTGGCCATTAAAAGTGCTCCAAAAATTCCGGAAAAATTATATAAAAAATCAGCGTCCCGGAAGCTTCCGGAATCACCAAGGAAGGAGGGGAGGGCCACCACAGGGACTCCAGAAGGGTCCCTGGCGTGGCCCTACCCTAGGCCGCGCCGGGCACCCTCCTGGCTGCCCTGTGGCCCCCCTGGTGCCCCCCTTTGGCCCTATTTTTACCCCCGCGGAGGAAACCCTGATTCCGAACCCCTTTTCTCCAGAAGAAATTCCGATCTCCGCCGCCATCGCCATCAAGTTTCGGGGGGGGACAGAATTCCTGTGCCGGCACCCTGCCGGGACGGGGAAGTGCCCCCGGATTCATCTCCATCGACGTTTCTTCCTCCCTCCATGAAGCGGGAGTAGTTCTCCCTCGGGGCTGAGGTTTCTACCAGTAGCTATGTGTTCTTCTCTCTCTCCCATTATGTGATCTTCGTTGTGATCATAGGCTATGTTAATCTAGGGTGATCCCATGATATTTCCCCTTCCTCTATGTATTGGATTGATGTACTCACTTGACCTTTGTGGCACCCCGGCTCAGAGCGACCGGTTTACCTCACATTGCCAGCCCAGAGATCAAGTCTTCTGGCAATGCACAACATATTGGTACAGATACAACCACTTCATTAATAATTATACAGGTACATAGGTTCGGGGATACAAACTGCTACGAGGCATGGCGGCACATCTCGTGCGGCAACACTATCAACATTATTTATGTCACATCTCGGGGCCTCAATACGAACGACGAAGAACTCTACGACAGCGGAATAACGATGTGACGGGACTCCACTCCACAAGGACACTGCTGGGACATGGCCTAATTCGCGTAGTACATCTCAGCCAACTCTTCAGGTGCAACTCCTCCTGCATCTGGCATGACACGCCAGGTCAGTACATTGAACGTACTTGCAAGCTCATAACAACCAAGTCATCAGGAAACAATAGCATGGCAAGAATGCAAACAATAACAGGGCAAGCATGGCAAGTTAACGTATAGAACAATGATACAACTTATCTCATGACCACTACATGATCGTACCGCTTACCTCCGAGTAATCCTGACTCGGTAACCGGGTCATCTCATGACCAATCATCATACGGGTCGTCGCACGACCGCTCAACGGGTTAGGTGTCCTCTGTTACCACCCAACCGATCACATGACCAACAACTCAGCTTTATTATTAATATTATTAGGCAGATTTGTGTTGACCATCGTGTGACCTAGTACAAACTGCGTCCCATGACCGAGGACTCGGCTATTCGAATAGATTGTGACTCTGCAGAGTTTGTGCACGTTACCCACATTATGGAGTTCTTCCTCCACCCGGCACTCTGGAACTTGTCCCACAGGATCCTTGGAACTCGTTCCGCAATATCGGGCTACGACTTCTCCAACGAAACTCGACTACCGTGTAACCTCCCTATGGTATCACCGACACACTGTCTTGGGTATCCCTGTGGTTAGGTGTCCTTCGTTACCACCCAACCACTCGGCCAGACTCTTGGCAAACGGCCACCTTGTGGCAAACACTGTCCCAACGGGGACTCCCGGGTAAACACTATGGATGTCGAGATTATCACCACCTACCTGATCAGGGTAGCGTGCGTGCATAACCTCCCCTCTTTGGTGATATCCGTAGAAGGCACTTGATACGTCCCAAACGTATCTATAATTTCTGCTTGCTCCATGCATGTTTTGTGTGACTTTGCCATGTTTTGCTTGAACTTTCATACACTTTTGAACCTATTTGGACTAACCTATTAACTCAGTGCACCCAGTTGCCAGTTTTGTTTTCTGCTGTTTTTGTATTTCAGGTTTTCCGGCCATTAAAAGTGCTCCAAAAATTCCGGGAAAAATATATAAAAAATCAGCGCAACAGAAGCTTCCGGAATCACCAAGAGAGGGAAGGGGGCCCACCACCAGGCAGCCAGGAAGGGGGCCCTCCTGATTGCCTCGTGGGTCCCCTCGATGCCCCCCTTCGCGTATATTTACCCCTCAGGGTGGAAACCCCTAATATCGATCTTTTTTCTCGCGAACTCCCCTCTGTACCGCCACCGCCGCCGTTTCAAGATCGGGGCTGCCTGGAGAAGCTGCTCCGGCACCCTGCCGGGAGAAGCTACCCCCTCCGGGAGACCCTCCATAGCCATGGACGCCTCCCGTATGTACCTTGAGTAGTTTCCCTTGGACTATGGGTCCGTGACAAGTAGCTATGTGATCTATCTCTCCCCCCTTTGTGCTTCCACTTTTGAGTCCTCGTGAGCTGTCTCACATGATCGAGGCATCTATGTAATTTCTGCTGTTGCTATGCGGAGTTTGTTGGGATATGATGAATTATGAGACTATGTTCAGATTGTGATGAGTAATATATTTGGTTCTTCTCTTTTATATTTTGTTCTTGAGTAAATTCTTGCATGTTCTCCGTTGCGGTATTTGCTTTGGCCAAGTATTTCATTTGCAACTCCAAGAGAGAGCGTTATGCTCGATTGTGGGTTCAGCCCCTTGATGTCTAGCTTGAGTGACAGAAACATGAGACTAGGGGATGTGCTGTTGCCACCAGGGATAAAACAACGGTACTTGTACCTTCGGGTGCAAGGATTGTTTACTTTACGCAAAGTTCTTTTAATGAAGTTGTCTGTTTCTTTGAGTTTACACTTTGGGTGGGATTCGCAACTTAATACCAGCGAGATGTTCTAGATAGATATCTCAAGGTGGATGATTCGTAGTAGATGCAGATGGATTTCGGTCTACTTACGTTGGCGCACTGCCCATTGCTTTTGAGCCCTTCCTTTCTTTGCAGCATAGTTAGCATTGCGGTGCCTTCATAATCCTGTCAATTTCCCAACTGTGATTTGTTTACCTCGCTAGCACTTTTATCGTCTTTTGGGAGAGAGACATCACTAGTGAAAATCACGGGACCCCGGTCCATCTTCACATGATTGTTCACACCCTCAATTTACTTTCAGCTTTTACTTTCCTTTGCACCTTCTATCTCTTGCGTTGATCCTTTGTAAACGACAAGGCCGGAGGAATTGACAACTCCTCTGTACTCGTTGGGAGCAAAGTTATTTGTTGCTGTGTGCAGGTCCACGACAACACTCTAGTC
Organism: Bromus sterilis; assembly: GCA_950022295.1. Taxonomy (NCBI): domain Eukaryota; kingdom Viridiplantae; phylum Streptophyta; class Magnoliopsida; order Poales; family Poaceae; genus Bromus; species Bromus sterilis. The sequence goes on from OX465597.1 coordinate 337,887,087, forward strand.
AGGAAGCAATTTCTGGCGACGTTGCCACCTACTTGTATCTCCTGAGTCCTACTGGTTTGATAACCTTGGTATCTTCACCGAGGGAAACTTGCTGCTGCACTACATCTCAAACCTTCCACTTGGGGTAACCAACGAGGGGCGAGAAGCCATCAAGCAAATTTCTGGCGTCGTTGCCGGGAACTCAAGTGTACAAGATAGGGGAGTTTCACACTATCTTTTACCTTTGCTTTTTAGTCTTGTTAGTTTACCTTTCAGTTTTTACTTTTGTGTCCTTAATCAAGAATACCAAAAACACCTGTTACCCTTCTTGTGTGGTTAAGTATGTTAGGAGTTGGTGCTATGAGGGAATCCGAAGTCTTGGATTTCCATCAAAGGAACTGGGAGGTACGTACCTCTTCCCTCGGAAGAACAAGGATGATCTTATTGAAAACCCTTTTGAAATCCTTCGTGAACCTTCCGATGATTTTGGAGAACTTTGATCTTCTACTTTAAGCCTAGATAATGGCTCTAAAGAAGCGCTTTCGGGAGGCAGCCCGCAACGAATTTAGGTTTTTCTTTTTTCTTTTGTTCTGTTCTTAGTGGTCTTGATGATTGTTACTACTGTAGCAACATCATTGTATCTTTACTTTTCAAGCTTTGTGCCAAGTTTAGCCTCATATTGCAAGAAAGGTCAAAAGTTGGTGCTTGCTGTCCAGAAACAGATTATTTCTGCTTGACGGAAATAATCTCAATAAATCACCAGATCATCTTTTTGATCTGAAATTTTTTGACAACATGCTCCATACAAATACCTTTTAGGCCTATGTTCAAAGTTTTTTGATTTGAGTTGCAGAAGTACCTCGAAAAAATTCTCCTTTCTCTGCTGTTCTATTTTTCTTAGCTTCTGCCCCGGTTTTTCTATTCGCAGTTTTATAATCCTTAAGCTTGCTTTTTCTTTGCAAACTTTTTTGGGAAGGAAAGAGAAACAGTAGCTCTTCCTGGAAATCTTTATTTGCAGTAGAGTAAAATTATTTTCTTAGGGTACTAACCTCTCTAATCAGCCTACAATGAGTTATGTATGAAGGGAGTTTTCAAGTGCGCGATGGAGGATGATGAAAGAAGATTCAGGAATGTCAAACTCTCAAGCTTGGGGATGCCCATGTGCACCCCCATAAAATATTCAAGGAGACTCAAGCGTCTAAGCTTGGGGATGCCCCCGATGCATCCCCTTCTTCATCAACAATCATCAGTTTGTCCCTCGTTGCACTATATTTTTATCACTTCATGCGTTATGTGCTTTGCTTGGAGCGTCTCGCTCTTTACTTTTCTAGGTTTGTTTTGCTTTCTTTGCTGTAGTAACAAGTTAGACCCCAACTTACTCTTTTGTGTGGGAGATATTCACGCTCCGCTTGAACTAGAACTCCTCATAGGATTTGCATGCTTATTCTTTTAGCTGTGAGCTGTTATTTTTCTTTTCTTAGCTGCTGTTCTGTTTAGTTGTAGTGCTTTAGTTTTTCTAGAGCTTTTCTTTTGTCTTAGGTTGAACTTTCTATAGGCTGCATGGTTTATCTTGTTAGAGAGTTTGCCTGTTGCACTGAGTTCTCTGTCTTGACTGAAAGTAGGTAGTTAAAGTTGCTATTCTCTTTGTAGTAGTAACTTGCAATAGTTTTGAGGTATTGACTAGAGTAATGTTTGAACTTATGGTGTAAAGAGCTCTTGCCTATTAGTGATAGATGTCGTATTTTGGGCAATCCGTGTGTTTTTCGAAAACAAAAAAAAACCTGTTGAGAACTCTAGCTACTAGATGGATCACTAACCTCTGGAGGGTTCAAATATTAGAGTACACTCACGTACCATGAGTCGAGGATGCGCAAGGATAACCAAACCCCCATACACTCCTCCTCGGGGGTACCTGTCTCTTTGTGAACCTCCTGATTAGATTGAGAGTTACCGATAATAAGGGCATGAGTTCTTTGGACTAATGTGAGTATTCGAAAGTTCACACTTCCACCCACCTATACTTTTTCTAGCCTCTTTGGTACCGTGCATTGCCCATTCTCACCTCGAGAGTTGGCGCATACTTCGCCGGTGCATCCAAACCCTTGGCGTGATATGCTCTGTCATCATAAGCCTCCTTATATCTTTCCTCAAAACAACCACCATACCTACCTACAAGGCATTTCCATAGCCTTTCCGAGATACATTGCCATGCAACATCCACCTTCTCATGACTTAATCTTCATGTCATACATGATACTTGCTTGATCGATGAGCCACATGCTAGTTGGGCCTTGCCCTAATCATTGCTACATGACGCGCTAGTATCATTTCATATCCTGCTACCCTGGCAGAGGCATACATTTGCATCATGATAGTTACATTTTCTTTATGTGAGTACCTTTGTAAAGTGTGAAAGATCTCCTATGTTCTTGTAAAATATAGAGTATTGCCCCTAAAGTGAGGAAAAGATCCCAAAGAGGACAAAATCAAAAGATCCCAAAGAGGACAAATGAGAGTTAAATAGAAAGAGCCATTGAGGCCACCAACAAAATAAAAAAAGAGAAAAAGAGAAATAAAAAAGAGAGAAGGGGGCATACTACTATTCCTTTTGAGAGATCCACACTAGTACTTCATCTTCTATCCCTTGTACTCCATAGAGATCATCATCATGCATATAGCTATGTGGGGACCCTTCACATTATAGAACTTGGCTTGTATATTCCAATGATGAGCCTCCTCAAACGAGATCTAGGTCTTCTTGAGCAAGCAAGTTAGATGCACCCCCACTAGTTCCCTTGGAGAGCTTTTAGCTCACATGTGCATCTGTTGTATGGCAATCCCTACTCGTCACATCATATCTATCATATGGCCTTCTCTCGCCTATGATTGTCCTCATTGATGTGAGCCTTTCACACCTTTTTGTCTTCCTCCTCCACCTTCTTTCTGTTTCGCCTTTTAGGTGTCAACTTTCTTGCTCACGCTCATTGATACGTCCCAAACGTATCTATAATTTCTGCTTGCTCCATGCATGTTTTGTGTCACTTTGCCATATTTTGCTTGAACTTTCATAAACTTTTGAACCTATTTGGACTAACCTATTAACTCAGTGCACCCAGTTGCCAGTCTCTGTTTTCTGCTGTTTTTGTATTTCAGGTTTTCCGGCCATTAAAAGCGCTCCAAAAATTCCGGGAAAAAAATATATAAAAAATCAGCGCAACAGAAGCTTCCGGAATCACCAAAAGAGGGAAGGGGGTCCACCACTAGGCAGCCAGGAGGGCAGGTGGCGCGGCCCCACCCTGGGCCGCGCCAGGGACCCTCCTGACTGCCTCGTGGGTCCCCTCGATGCCCCCTTCGCCTATATTTACCCCTCGGGGAGGAAACCCCTAATATCGATCTCTTGGCCCTGGCCCACCTCTGGCTGCCCCCTTTCGCCTATTTATCCCCCGTCACGAGAAAACTCCAGAACGAGAACCCTATTCCGCGAACTCGCCTCTGTTCCGCCGCCGCCGCGCTTCCAAGATCGGGAGCACCAGAAGACCTCTTCCCGGCACCCTGCCGGAGGGAGGATTGACCTCCGGGAGTCTCCTCTCCACAATGGATGCTCCCCGGATGTCTCGTGAGTAGTTTTCCTTGGACAATGGGTCCGTGATCAGTAGCTATGTGATGTTCTCCTCCCCTCTTTGATCTTCATTGTTTAGACCTCGTGAGCTGCCCTACATGATCGAGGCACCCTTGTAATATTTCTGCTATTGCTATGTTCAGTTTGATCGGATCTGATGGATTATGAGATTATGTTCATATTGTGATAGAGTAATATATTTGGTTCTTATCTCTTGTATTTTTGTTCCTAAGTAATTCTTGCATGCTCTCTGTTGCTGTTTATTGCTTTGGCCAAGTAGTAGGTAGTGACTCCAAGAGGGAGCGTTGTGCTAGATTGTGGGTTCATGCCTCCCCGATGACAGGCTTGAGTGATAGAAACATGAGTCTAGGGGATGTGCTGTTGCCACAAGGGGGAAAACAACGGTGCTTGTAATCGCGGTTGCAAGGATTGTTTACTTTACGCAAAGTTCTTTTTAATGCAGTTGTCTGTTGCTTTGGGTTTACACTTTGGGTGGGGCTCGCAACTTAATACCAGCGAGATGTTCTGGATAGATATCTCAAGGTGGATGATTAGTAGTAGATGCAGATGGATTCCGGTCTACTTACTTTGGCGTACTGCCCGTGCTTTTGAACCTCTTCCTTTCTTTTGTAGCATAGTTAGCATTGCGGTGCGTTCATAATCCTGTCAATTGCCTTTCTGTAATTTGTTTACCTCGCATTGCAATTTTTATCATCTTTTGGGAGAGAGACATCACTAGCGAACATGACGTATCCCGGTCCATATCCTCATTATTGTTTCCAAGCTATATTTACTTTTCTGCATTTACTTTCAAGTTGCTATCATTATCCCCTTGCGTTTTATCATTTGTGAACAACAAGACCGGAGAGATTGACAACCTCTCTGAATTTCGTTGGGAACAAAGTTATCTGTGTCTGTGTGCAGGTCCGCGTCAGGTCCGCCGCTGACACCTACTTACCGTCTCTGGAGTCCTACTGGAGACAAACCTTGGTATCTTTACTGAGGGAAAAATCGCTGCTGTACCGCATCACGCCTTCCACTTGGGGCCTACCAACGAAGGGAGAGAAGCCGTCATCAAGAGTAATTTCTGGCGCCGTTGCCGGGGACTCCAAGTGCTAAGATAGGGGAGTTGCACACTACCCTTTACCTTTGTTTTTTAGTCTTGTCAGTTTATCTTTCAGTTTTTATCTTTGTGTCTTTTATCAAAATTTACAAAAAAACTTTTTATCTTGCTAGCTTTCATTATGTCTGGTCCTTTTGCCTTTGTTGAGACAGAGGTTCCCACGTTTAAAAAAAAGGTGGAGAAAGTTTAAAAGATGCTTGGTATAGAATTAATGATTCTCATAGAAAAGCCACCAAGAAGCAATCCACTACTATCCTGCTTAGAAATTTTTATGTTGGGATTACTCCTTGGAATAGGTTCATATTAGATACTGCTATCAATGGGAATTTTCTAGAAGCCACGACTTGGGAGTCTCTTAATGTTATTGAAAATCTTGTTGGAAATCTCCCTATTGATAGCATGCAAGAAGATATAACTCTATCTCACATTATGAAGAAACTTGAAAAGATAGAGTTAGAAATACCAAGTATAGCTAGGATAAATGAGTTGGATCGCAAGATTCAAGGGAATTTGAATAGGCTTGATAGCTCCATGCTTATAATTATCAAAACTTTGGAGGTCATCAAATCCCGTGATACGAATCTTTCTAGGATAGATAAGATTGAGGAAATCATTAATACTCTTGGAACTACTTTCTTCTCAATCAAACCAAAAAAAGTAGAGACTTTGGAAAGAAGGGAACCTAATTTCAATTATGTCCCTAAGGTTCCCCGACCTAAAAAGGAACCACCTATTGCCAAAGAAGTTGAAACCGTGAAAACTTTGGAAGAAATACCTCTCTTTGATAATTTTATAAATGAATCTTCCATTGATTTTTCACCTTTTGGTTTTCTCCCTAGAAGTCTCTTCATTAGGCCTTTATTTGAAAGACCTCTTAAGACCAGTTGTACAATTGAAGAGCTTTTTGATGATCTTGATAATGATTCGATTGATACAACTTGATCTTTTTGCATCATGCCTAGCTAATGGCTTTAAAGAAGCGTTTTCGGGAGGCAGCCCACAACGAATTTAGGTTTTTCTTTTTGCTTTTGTTGTGTATAGATGATTGCTACTTCTGTATCAACATCATTGTATCTTTATTTTTCAGCTCTGTGCCAAGTTATAGACTCTTACGGCAAGTGAAGTAAAAGTTGTGACATGCTGTCCAGAAAACAGATTCTGTCCTCGTGACCAGAAAAATTCCAGAAAAATCCCAGTGCATATTTTTGAGCTGAATATTTTACACAGTAAGATCTATACAATTACGAAACTTCCGTATGTTCTGAGTTTTTTGATTTGAGTTGCAGAAGTTCCCATAAAAAATTCTTTACTATCTTCTGTTCTGTTTTTCACAGATTCTGTCACGTTTTGTCTCTCCTTATTTTTGCAAACCTTAAGCTTGCTTTTTCTTTGAAAAAACTTTTTGGCACTCTTGAGAAACAGTATCTCTTCAAGATTATCTTTATATCCAGTGGAGAAAAAATTATTTATTAAGGGTACTAACCTCTCTAATCAGCTTATGATGAGTTATGTATGAAGATAGTTTTCAAGTGTGCGTTGGAAGATGATGAAAGAAGATCCAGGAGTTAGCATTGCGGTGCGTTCATAATCCTGTCAATTGCCTTTCTGTAATTTGTTTACCTCGCATAGCAATTTTTATCGTCTTTTGGGAGAGAGACATCACTAGCGAACATCACGTATCCCGGTCCATATCCTCATTATTGTTTCCAAGCTATATTTACTTTTCTGCAATTATTTTCAAGTTTCTATCATTATCCCCTTGCGTTCTATCATTTGTGAACAACAGGACCGGAGAGATTGACAACCTCTCTGAACTTCGTTGGGAACAAAGTTATCTGTGTCTGTGTGCAGGTCCGCATCAGGTGCGCCACTGACACCTACTTACCATCTCTGGAGTCCTACTGGAGAGAAACCTTGGGCAAACAAGAGCTAGCATTTTTGGAATCAAGGTGATTAAAGAACCATTTAGACATTCCAACTTGAGAGAGTCATCAGCAAACTGAGAACTCAGATTCATAAAATCAGATTGAATGATGGGCCAACATTTCTGTGTTCAGGTCCACGACAACAGCTAATTTCTGGCGCCGTTGTCACCTTCTTGTATCGCTTGGAGTCCTACTGGTTCGATAACCTTGGTATCTTCACCGAGGGAAATTTGCTGCTACGGTACATCTCACCTTCCACTTGGGGTAACCAACGAGGAATGAGAGAACTATCCTCACCGTATCAAGCTAATTTCTGGCGCCGTTGCCGGGGACTCAAGTCTACAAGATAGTGGAGTTGCACACTATCTTTTATCTTTGCTTTTTATTCTTGTTAGTTTACCTTTCAGTTTTTACTTTTGTGTCCCTTATCAAAAATACCAAAAATACCTACTGATGCTATCGTCACCATGGGTGTGGAACCACCCAAATATGGTAGGATGGACATGTTTCACTTGGATATCGTCTTCGATCAATTTGTACTCGCGCTAAAAACCCAATCGACTTGGTTGAGGGAAAACCATTGGATGAGCATGCTCATTATACGCGGCACCACCTATCTCAGAAAGGGAAACACTTATGGGATCAAATACAAGTTTCTTATTGCTATGCTGAGTGCTTATGCCACATTTATGATTTTACTTGCTGCTCTAATATAGAGCGTAAACACCTTCCTTTCCAATGTGAGTTTAATGAAAATGAGATCCTATCTTCTTATGCCAAAGGTGTTTTTGATTACTTTGATGTTGAAAAGATTGAAGAGTTTGTTGCTTTTAAAGGTGCTTATGAGATTGCTTCTTTGATTGAAAAGTATTACGATACTATTCACAAGTCTGAAAACTTTGCTGTTCTTGCTTATTGCTTTGAGAAGTATACTTCCAATGCTTATATTGAGGATTTTAAAAATGGAATGCTTGCTGCCCATGAAGAGGCTAATGATTGCTATGAAGAGGAATCTTATGATTCCGAGGACTCACTTGATACTTCCCTTTCTGATGATTTTGATACTTGCTTTGTTGATGGCCATGATGCCACTATGGATGATGCTTATGGAGATGAACTTGCTATAGTTCCTCATGTTAAGAATGAAATTATTGTTGTTGCACCCACACTTGATTGCCCTATTATCCTTTTGAAATCTCCAACTATTACGGAGAATTTCGCTCTTATCAAGGCTCAATGTGATGGGTTGAATTTATCTTATAATCCTAAAGACCGTGTTGAAAACAATACACGTGTGCTTGTAGGTCAGGAACAACATGATTTATGTGATAGTTATATTCTTGATGTTGTCCATGATACTACTGAAAATTATTTTGAGAGAGGGAAGTTTGGTTGTAGAAACTTCCATGTTACAAAAACACCTCTCTTTTTGTTGAAAGTTTTTAAGTTGTTCTTGTTCCACCTTCCTATGCATGTCACTTTGTGCTTCTTTGATTTATTTTCTTACGAGATGCCTATGCATAGGAAGTGGGTTAGGCTTAAATATGTTTCATATTTGCTTCTTGATGCTCTCTTTTGCTTCAAATCCTTATTCCTATGAGAGCACCTTTTATAATCTTTAAGCCTAGCTAATGGCTCTAAAGAAGCGCTTTCGGGAGGCAGCCTGCAACGAATTTAGGTTTTTCTTTTTGCTTTTGTTCTGTTCTTAGTGGTCTTGATGATTGTTACTACTGTATCAACATCATTGTATCTTTTCTTTTCAAGCTTTGTGCCAAGTGTAGCCTCATACGGCAAGGGAAGTGAAAGTTGTGACATGCTGTCCAGAAAACAGATTCTGTCCTCGTGACTAGAAAAATCACATAAAAATCCCAGTTCATCTTTTTGAGCTGACTTTTTTACACAGCGTGCTCTATACAATTACGAAACTTCCGTATGTTCTGAGTTTTTTGATTTGAGTTGCAGAAGTACCCCTAAATTTTTTGTTTCTACCTGCTGTTCTGTTTTTCACAGATTCTGCCACGTTTTATCTCTCCTTACTTTTGCAAACCTTAAGCTTGATTTTTCTTTGCAAAAACTTTTTGTCAATCTTGAGAAAAAGTAGCTCTTCCTGAATATCCTTATTTGCAGTAGAGGAAAATTATTTTATTAGGGTACTAACCTCTCTAATCATCCTACAATGAGTTATGTATGAAGGGAGTTTTCAAGTGCGCGAAGGAAGGTGATGAAAGAAGATTCAGGAGTGTCAAACGCTAAAGCTTTGGGATGCCCATGTGCACCCCCAATAAATATTCAAGAAGACTCAAGCGTCTATGCTTGGGTATGCCCCCGATGCATCCCCTTCTTCATCAACAATCATCAGTTTGTCCCTCGTTGCACTATATTTTTATCACTTCATGCGTTATGTGCTATACTTGGAGCGTCTCGCTCTTTACTTTTCTAGGTTTGTTTTTTCTTTCTTTGCTGTAGTAACAAGTTAGACCCCAACTTACTCTTTTGTGTGGGAGAGATTCACACTCCGCTTGAACTAGAACTCCTCATAGGATTTGCATGCTTATTCTTTTAGCTGTGAGTTGTTTTTTCTTTTCTTTTCTTAGCTGCTGTTCTGTTTAGTTGTAGTGCTTTAGTTTTTCTAGAGCTTTTCTTTTTGTCTTAGGTTGAACTTTCTATAGGTTGCATGTTTTATCTTGTTAGAGAGTTTGCCTGTTGCACTGAGTTCTGTGTCTTGACTGAAAGTAGGTAGTTAAAGTTGCTATTCTCTTTGTAGTAGTAACTTGCAATAGTTTTGAGGTATTGACTAGAGTAATGTTTGAACTTATGGTGTCAAGAGCTCTTGCCTATTAGTGATAGATGTCGTATTTTGGGCAATCCGTGTGTTTTTCGAAAACCAAAAAAACCCTGTTGAGAACTCTAGCTACTAGATGGATCACTAACCTCTGGAGGGTTCGAATATTAGAGTACACTCACGTACCATGAGTCGAGGATGCGCAAGGATAACCAAACCCCCATACACTCCTCCTCGGGGTACCTGTCTCTTTGTGAACCTCCTGATTATATTGAGAGTTACCGATAATAAGTGCATGAGTCCTTCAGACTAATGTGAGTATTCGAAAGTTGACACTTCCACCCACCTATACTTTTTCTAGCCTCTTCGGTACCGTGCATTGCCCTTTCTCACCTCGAGAGTTGGCACATACTTCGCCGGTGCATCCAAACCCTTGGCATGATACGCTCTGTCATCATAAACCTCCTTATATCTTTCCTCAAAACAGCCACCATACCTACCTACAAGGCATTTCCATAGCCTTTCCGAGATACATTGCCATGCAACATCCACCTTCTCATGACTTGATCTTCATGTCATACATTTAAATCATGATAGTTACATTTTCTTTATGTGAGTACCTTTTTAAAGTGTGAAAGATCTCCTATATTCTTGTAAAATATAGAGTATTGCCCCTAAAGTGACGAAAATATCCCAAAGAGGACAAAATCAAAAGATCCCAAAGAGGACAAATGAGAGTAAAATAGAAAGAGCCATTGAGGCCACCAAATAAATAAATAAAAGAGAAAAAGAGAAAAAATAAAAAAGAGAGAGAAGGGGGCATACTACTATTCCTTTTGATAGATCCACACTAGTACTTCATCTTCTATCCCTTGTACTCCATAGAGATCATCATCATGCATATAGCTATGTGGGGACCCTTCACACTATAGAACTTGCCTTGTATATTCCAATGATGAGCCTCCTCAAACGAGCTCTAGGTCTTCTTGAGCAAGCAAGTTAGATGCACCCCCACTAGTTCCCTTGGAGAGCTTTTAGCTCACATGTGCATCCGTTGTATGGCAATCCCTACTCCTCACATCATATCTATCATATGGCATTCTCTTGCCTATGATTGTCCTCATTGATGTGAGCCTTTCACACCTTTTTGTCTTCCTCCTCCACATTCTTTCTGTTTCTCCTTTTAGGTGTCAACTTTCTTGCTCACGCTCATCCATTGCATGAGTGCTCAAAATATCGAAAGGGAGTGGATCAGTTTGACTTGTACCTGGCTAGTGGTCTGGGGACGAGTCCAGATAAGAATCCAAAGGAGACCAAGTGTGAAACTTTAGTAGATAGTTGTTCTCAACAACCTTAATTTTTCTCTCTCGTATTTCCCTATCCCTTGCTTGCACGCAAACACCATTTGGAGACATTCAAGTCACGGACAGCGAGAGCTCTTGCACCTTTTTGTTCTTTTGTTGCTTGTGTCAATGCTAATATAGACTCTTGCTTGTTAAGACTTGAATTGAATTGCATGCTTTGATTGCTTTACTTAAAAGTCCTTTTTGGTTGTGTGGCATTTCACCACAGAACTTATGCTTCTTATCATTTACCTACTCGAGGACGAGTAGGAATTAAGCTTGGGGATGTTGATACGTCCCAAACGTATCTATAATTTCTGCTTGCTCCATGCATGTTTTGTGTGACTTTGCCATGTTTTGCTTGAACTTTCATACACTTTTGAACCTATTTGGACTAACCTATTAACTCAGTGCACCCAGTTGCCAGTTTCTGTTTTCTGTTGTTTTTGTATTTCAGGTTTTCCGGCCATTAAAAGCGCTCCAAAAATCCCGGGAAAAATATATAAAAAATCAGCGGAACAAAAGCTTCCGGAATCACCAAAAGAGGGAAGGGGGGCCACCACCAGGCACCCAGGAGGGCAGGTGGCGCGGCCCCACCCTGGCCGCGCCAGGGACCCTCCTGACTGCCTCGTGAGTCCCCTCGATGCCCCCTTCGCCTATATTTACCCCTCGGGGTGGAAACCCTTAATATCGATCTCTTTCTCGCGAACTCCCCTCTGTACCGCCGCCGCCGCCGTTTCAAGATCGGGGCTGCCTGGAGAAGCTGCCCCGGCACCCTGCCGGGAGGAGGAACCCCCTCCGGGAGACCATCCATAGCCATGGACGCCTCCCGTATGTACCGTGAGTAGCCCCCCTTGGACCATGGGTCCGTGACCAGTAGCTATGTGATCTATCTCTCCCCCTTTTGTGCTTCCATTTTCGAGTCCTCGTGAGCTGCCTCACATGATCGAGGCATCTATGTAATTTCTGCTGTTGCTATGCTGAGTTTGTTGGGATCTGATGGATTATGAGACTATGTTCAGATTGTGATGAGTAATATATTTGGTTCTTCTCTTTTATATTTTGTTCTTGAGTAAATTCTTGCATGTTCTCCGTTGCGGTGTTTTCTTTGGCCAAGTATTTTATTTGCAACTCCAAGAGAGAGCGTTATGCTCGATTGTGGGTTCATCCCCTTGATGTCTAGCTTGAGTGACAGAAACATGAGACTAGGGGACGTGCTGTTGCCACCAGGGATAAAACAACGGTGCTTGTACCTGCGGGTGCAAGGACTGTTTACTTTACGCAAAGTTCTTTTAATGCAGTTGTCTGTTGCTTTGAGTTTACACTTTGGGTGGGATTCGCAACTTAATACCAGTGAGATGTTCTGGATAGATATCTCAAGGTGGATGATTCGTAGTAGATGCAGATGGATTTCGGTCTACTTACCTTGGCGTACTGCCCATTGCTTTTGAGCCCTTCCTTTCTTTGCAGCATAGTTAGCATTGCGGTGCCTTCATAATCCTGTCAATTGCCCAAGTATGATTTGTTTACCTCGCTAGCACTTTTATCGTCTTTTCGGAGAGAGACATCACTAGTGAAAATCACGGGACCCCGGTCCATCTTCACATTATTGTTTACACCGTCAATTTACTTTCAGTCTTTACTTTCAGTTGCCACTATTATTTTCTCTTGCGTTGATCCTTTGTAAAATGACAAGGCCGGAGGAATTGACAACTCATCTGTATTCGTTGGGAGCAAAGTTATTTGTTGCTGTGTGCAGGTCCACGACAACAACTAATTTCTGGCGCCGTTGTCACCTTCTTGTATCTCTTGGAGTCCTACTGGTTCGATAACCTTGGTATCTTCACCGAGGGGAATTTGCTGCTACGCTACATCTCACCTTCCACTTGGGGTAACCAACGAGGAGTGAGAGAACTATCCTCACCGTATCACTCATCCATTGCATGAGTGCTCAAATTGTCGAAAGGGAGTGGATCATTTTGACTTGTACCTGGCTAGTGGTCTAGGGACGAGTCCAGATAAGAATCCAAAGGAGACCAAGTGTGAAACTTTAGTAGATAGTTGTTCTCAACAACCTTTTTTCTCTTTCTTCCCAGTCCCTTGCTTGCATGCAAACACCATTTGGAGACATTCGAGTCACGGACAACAAGAGCTCTTGAACCTTTGTTCTTTTGTTGCTTGTGTCAATGCTAATATAGAATCTTGCTTGTTAAGACTTGAATTGAATTGCATGCTTTGATTGCTTTACTTAAAAGTCCTTATTTTGTTGTGTGGCATGTCACCACAGAAATTATGCTTGTTATCATTTACATACTCGAGGACGAGCAGGAATTAAGCTTGGGGATGTTGATACGTCCCAAACGTATCTATAATTTCTGCTTGCTCCATGCATGTTTTATGTGACTTTGCCATGTTTTGCTTGAACTTTCATACACTTTAGAACCTATTTGGACTAATCTCTTAACTGAGTGCACCCAGTTGTCAGTTTCTGTTTTTTGCTGTTTTTGTATTTCAGGTTTTCCGGCCATTAAAAGTGCTCCAAAAATTCCGGGAAAAATATATAAAAAATCAGCGCAATAGAAGCTTCCGGAATCACAAAGAGAGGGAAGGGGGCCCACCACCAGGCAGCCAGGAGATCAGGTGGCGCGGCCCCACCCTGGGCCTCGCCAGGGTCCCTCCTAACTGCCTCATGGGTCCCCTCGATGCCCCCCTTCGCCTATATTTACCCCTCGGGGTGGAAACCCCTAACATCGATCTTTTTCTCGCGAACTGCCCTCTGTACCGCCGCCGCCTCCGTTTCATGACCGGGGCTGCCTGGAGAAGCTGCTCCGGCACCCTGCCGGGAGAAGCTACCCCCTCCAGGAGACCCTCCATATCCATGGACGCCTCCCGTATGTACCGTGAGTAGTTTCCCTTGGACCATGGGTCCGTGACCAGTAGCTATGTGATCTATCTCTCCCCCCTTTGTGCTTCCACTTTCGAGTCCTCGTGAGCTGTCTCACATGATCGAGGCATCTATGTAATTTCTACTGTTGCTATGCCGAGTTTGTTGGGATCTGATGGATTATGAGACTATGTTCAGATTGTGATGAGTAATATATTTGGTTCTTCTCTTTTATATTTTGTTCTTGAGTAAATTCTTGCATGTTGTCCGTTGCGGTATTTGCTTTGGCCAAGTATTTTATTTGCAACTCCAAGAGAGAGCGTTATGCTCGATTGTGGGTTCAGCCCCTTGATGTCTAGCTTGAGTGACAGAAACATGAGACTAGGGGATGTGTTGTTGCCACCAGGGATAAAACAATGGTGCTTGTACCTGCGGGTGCAAGGATTGTTTACTTTACGCAAAGTTCTTTTAATGCAGTTGTCTGTTGCTTTGAGTTTACACTTTGGGTGGGATTCGCAACTTAATACCAGCGAGATGTTCTGGATAGATATCTCAAGGTGGATGATTCGTAGTAGATGCAGATGGATTTCGGTCTACTTACCTTGGCGTACTGCCCATTGCTTTTGAGCCCTTCCTTTCTTTGCAGCATAGTTAGCATTGCGGTGCCTTCATAATCCTGTCAATTTCCCAACTGTGATTTGTTTACCTCGCTAGCACTTTTATCGTCTTTTGGGAGAGAGACATCACTAGTGAAAATCACGGGACCCCGGTCCATCTTCACATTATTGTTCACACCCTCAATTTACTTTCATCTTTACTTTCCTTTGCACCTTTGAGCTCTTGTGTTGATCCTTTGTAAACGACAAGGCCGGAGGAATTGACAACTCCTCTGTACTCGTTGGGAGCAAAGTTATTTTTTGCTGCGTGCAGGTCCATGACAACACTCTAGTCAGGAAGCAATTTCTGGCGACGTTGCCACCTACTTGTATCTCCTGAGTCCTACTGGTTTGATAACCTTGTTATCTTCACCGTGGGAAACTTGCTGCTGCACTGCATCTGAAACCTTCCACTTGGGGTAACCAACGAGGGGTGAGAAGCCATCAGCACTACGATAGCCCAAGTTAAGGCCCTCCCATACAGAAAAATGTGGCTGGACGGTTAAAGCTCGGTTCGGTGGCACTTGGTCAACGATTATTATATTCATTATGTTCTGGTGAATAAGTATGGACATAACAACATGGCAACATGGAAACATGGCATGAACAAGATACTACCATCAATCATATGCAACTACTAACATGTCATGCTAGAGACTAACTACACATGGCATCCAAGTAGAAACATGATCATTACTTGACTAACTCCAGCATAGTCATGAAAAAATAATCAAGGTGATAATATGTACTAGGGTGGCATGATAAAGACCAGTAGGCATGGCATGATTATATCCATTAACTCATTATGGTTGATTACTTTTATTAGCAAGCAATTTAAAGGCAAGAAAACTCCAAGTTAAATTATTCAAATCATCAAGTGGCAACTCAAGCTCCTCATGACCAGATTGTTATGGCTTGCCTTGGTAAAATGGAGTGTCCTTGAACTCTTGGTCTCCTGCAAGTACTTGATCACCTTCTGAAAAATAAAACAAATGGCAAAGAAAATAAGTCCAAAGCACTTCTCTTCTATCCAGTGGACCTAACCAGAGAGTCAAACCCCCAAACTTTGCCAACTTAAAGAGGAGCTCAAGTAAAAAAATTTAGAAAAAAGAATCAACTCATTTGGCCTTGTGGTTTAGGAGATATTCATGGTCAAAGTTTGGTCAAACATTAATTTTAAATGGATTTAAAATGATTTCCAGGAAATAACCAGAGAGGGCCACGTCGAAGGCGTAAACCCACGCGGGCGCCTCCACTTATACCGATTCAGACAAGCTGGAGTGGCTGACAGGTGGGGTCATGCTGTCAGATTGAAATAAAAGAGAGGGAGACAGAGGCCGCGGCTCCGGCGACGGTGGTTCGCCGGCGAGGACGCCGTGGAGGTGGACTAGGGCTAGGGGAGGAGACGCAGGGGGTCACGGCGAGCAGCCACGTACCTGAAATCCTTCGAAAGGTGGTCGGACGGCTTCGCTAGGTTCCTCTCCAGCTACGGTGGCGGCGGCGCTCTGGTGCGATCTCCGACCAGGGGCCTCCCCGTCCGGTTTCCTCCTTGTTTGAGCTCTCTAGGAGTGGTGTGGGGGTGTGCTGTGGTGCCTGGAAGGAGAGGCGGGGGACAATTTATAGGGGCGACGTGATTCCCTTTCGGGTGCCGCCGGTCAGAAGACGATGGACGCCGTGCACGCGTGCGGATGAGCAGGGATGGCTCTGGTGAGCTCTGGGAGGTTCTAATGGTGGTGTAGCACGCGTGCGTGCGTGCCCAAGGGTTCTGCAGCAGTGGGGCGACGGGACAGGTCATGCGCAGCCGCGGCGGTGGTTCTGCATCGACGGGCGACGCGACTTTGAGGGGGAATTGGTGTTGCGCATGCTTGATGGAGCTAGCAGACGCGTGGGAGACGACGCGGGCAACGCGGGAGCGTGCGTGCCACAGTGGCCTCCACGCGAGCGCGTCGGACGAACAGCGACAGCGACGTCGAGGGCTCCGGCGGGCGGCGAGGCTTTGGGAGCGGCTAGGTGGTGTGCGGGAGTGCCACGACCACTACGGACATGAGGGCGCAGCCAATGGCTCACGGGGCAAGGCGGGCGCTCGACAACGACAGCTCATCCATGGCCAGAGCACGCCAATGGTCGACAGTGAGCATGCTCACCCTGTGCACTCGTGCACTGGGGGCAGCCACTGTGGCCTCAGCATGTCCCTGGCACGTATCCAACGTCAAGAAATGCAGGGAAGGCTATGGGAGGCTTCCAGGTGGGCTCCAGCGCTTGGCAGCTTCAAAAAGAGTTTTCTGAAGGAAAGTTTGGGAATTTCTCCAGGGAGTTTGGCTAGGTTTTTCGGGATGAAACTTGGTGTGCCTGGGTTATCTAGGAAGGTGCTCATGTGGTAAAAATTTCAGAGAAAATGGGCAAGCCAAAAGGGTACTTGCTTCACAAAGGGCCCCCCTGGACAGAAATAGAAAAGAATTTCTAGAGGAATATTTTTGTACTAAACTTGCCCATGTTTTTGCATAGCATCATGAGGCATGACTCCATAGTTTAGCACAAATAGTTTCAGGCCAAAAGGAGGAGCAGAGGTGAGGCTAGTTTCAAAAAGGAGGGGGAAAAGAGCAAATTCCCTTAATGAAAAAGGGTTTTCATGAAGAATAAAAATAGGGCAAGGGTTTGGATGATCAAAGCTTGATCATAGCCATGAGGGAGAAGGGTTCAGAGGTCACTTGTCCTAGGGGAAAAAATAGGACTAAGTGATCAAGGCCATCTGAGCTGAAAAATCCAGGCAAATAAATTCTAAATCCAGAAAATCAGCAAATAAAGTTGCAAATAAAAAGGGGTCAAAAACCAGGGTGTCACAATCTTATCTAGTATAATCCCCGAGACCATGGTGACAGCGGTCTATTGGACATGGATTAGAAGAATATTTTCATGAGTGATTTCCTCTTTTGTGTGTTGATTGAAGATTGAGAGTCTCTTGGTGCTTGTCTTTGACTATCTTTGAGATATGTTGTGCTGATTGTGGTACTCTCTTTGGATGGCCGCGGTGACATTGGGAAATCCATAGATTGAGAACTACGAACTTTGAGGTGTGCTTTTGTAGCCCTACATAATTCTCATCCTCTCTTGACCACAAAGGAATGACCTCCGAGTGCATCTCCATTGCATGTTTTATGGGAAATATCATGTGATTAGACTATGTTAATTTTGTTGAGAGTTGCCACTAGTGATAGTATGAAGCCTAGGCCTTGTTTCCACCATTGTTACACCGTTTGTGCTCACTTTTGTCACATGTTTGCTTGCTGCACTTTTTATTACATATTTATATTACCTTGCTTTGCCACACCTATCACTCGTATTTTACCATCTCTTCTCCGAACTAGTGCACCTATACAACTCCTAGTTGTATTAGGTGTGTTGGGGACACAAAAGACTTCTTGTATCTTAATTGCAGGGTTCCTTGAGAGAGACCATCTTCAACCTCTACTTCCCTGAGTTCGATAAACCTTAGGTCATCCACTTGAGGGAAATTTCTACTGTCCTACAAACCTCTGCGCTTGGAGGCCCAACATAGTCTACAAGAATAGAAGCGTGAGTAGACATCAAGCTATTTCTGGCGCCGTTGCCGGGGAGGTAAGCGTTGAAGGTATATCTTTAGATCTTGCAATTAAATCTTTTCGTTTCTTGTTTTTATTTTCACTAGTTATGCTTATGGAAAACAGCACTCTTAGTTCGCTGTTTGGGGAAGGCCGCTTTACCACGCCCGTGGTAGAGAAGTCTCCTCCACCTACTGAATGTATCCCGTTCAAAATACCACTTGGGATAGTTGAAATAATTATTAATGATTGCTATGATGGGACAGTCAATCCTAGTATTCATTTGTTACAACTTACAGAACTTTGTGAGTTATTTAAGATTTCAGGTTTGACAAGAGGTGAAGTCATGAAGAAATTATTTTCCTTGTGACTGAAAGGAAAAGCATTGGAATGGTATATGATACTAGATGATTCTCACCTACGGGATTGGGAAGAGATCCAGTCTCTCTTTTACTCCAAGTTTTATCCTCTTCATGAAGTTCATGAGAATAGGAATTATATTTATAATTTCTATCCTCACGACGGAGAGAGCATAGCTCAAGCTTAGGGGAGACTGAAAACTTTAATGCTGGAATGTCCTAACCATGGGCTGTCGAAAGATATAATTATTACTAATTTTTATGCAAGGCTCTCTCGACAGGATAGAGACTTGCTCAATGCTTCTTCTATGGGTTCTTTCACAAACGAAAAGACTGATGCTAAATGGGAACTCCTTGAAAGAATTCAACGCAATACTAAAGATTGGGAGATCGACAAAGGTAAAGAGTCAGGTATAAATTATGAGTATGATTGCATTAAGTCCTTTGTTGAAACTGCAAGTTTTAATAAGTTTAGTGCTAAGTTTGGGCTTGATTCTCAACTCCTTGTTGTTTTCCTCAAATCTTTTGCTTCACATCTTAATATGCCTAAGGAGAATTGGATCAAGCATCGTGAACCTTTTAAAGAGATTTGCAAAGAAAATGAAATTGTTCATGATGATTGCAACATGCATGATCCAATTCCTGAAAATGAAGTTTTATATAAGCATGTTAATTTTTGTGGAGTGGATAGACCTTGTGAAAGGCCTATGATTGAAGAAGAGAAGTATTGTAAGCAACATAAGCATGAAAGAACAATCATTTGGGTCAAAGATTTAAATGAAATTGCTAGAGAATTGTGTGACCTTTATCCTTTTACTTGTGAACTTTGCTGCATAGAGGGTCACTTTAATTTTCAATGCATGAACTTTCAAAGCATAACTGTTAATCAGTTTTGTGATAACATGATCACTTCTGATCTTTATGATGAACTTATGTTGTTTTTGATGTGTGAAGAGTTATCAGAAAAGACTTCTTGGCTAGATGTTAATGCCTTAGGAATTAGCAACACTTTGCAAAATTGCCATCTCTATTGTGTTGTTAATTGCCATGAAAATGATTACATAAGTAAGATTAGAAAGGAGTGAACTTTACCAAAGTATAAAAATGTCTCTTATATCTCTACTAATAAAAAGGAGAGTTTCTCCAAAGTTCCCCCTATTGTTTCTAATGATGAACCAGGATATGTGGAGAAACATCATCTCCAACCACTCCCTCCTAAGGTGAAGAAGAAGAAAAAGAAGAGGAGGAGGAAGAGGAGCAAGAAGGAAGAAGAATGGGTATCAACCTGGCCTGAGCATATCCCTCGCATCAATTTTTATCCCAACGGACAGAAATTTTTGGAGGACGGTGAGCTTGATTGCATTCATTATTATCCTGATGTTAAGTCCGTAGGCACTATTGAAGATGATTTTGATTATGATATGCATGTTACTTTTTGTGATTGGGAAAATGATGATAATGCTACTTATGATATTGAAAATCTTTTTGGTACTAACTCTGAGAGTGATGATATGGAAATCTCTAAGCTTGGGGATGATAGGATTGCAAGTCCTTTACCCATTAGTGATGTGGTAATTGATAATTCTTTTTCTAGTAAGAATAAAGATAACATGTTTACAAATATAGTTTCTAGCAATGATAATGCTCTTATCTACTATGATGATGTTATAACTCCTATCTTTAGTGATTATAAAGGTACCTATGACATAAGGAGAAATTATCCCTATGAAACTTGTCATAATCAAGGAGGGAATTACTCCATTGTTGAACACCATCTTCCTAATACACAATTAATCTATAGTGTTCAAGTTGTTTATGATAGTCCTACTCCCACTATTACCAATGAGAAAGATTATGCTTATGTGGAGAGTAAGAGTACCCTTTTGCATGTGGATCATGGTAACAATGCTTTATGTGATACTTATATTGTTGAGTTTATTCATGATCCCACTGAAAATTATTATGAGAGGGGAACATATGCTTATAGATATTTCAATAATATCAAGTTCCCTATCTTTATGTTGAAGGTTTTGAAGTTGCACTTATTTTGGCTTCCTATGCTAATATCTTTATGCTTCCATGAGTTATTTATCTACAAGATCCCTTTTCATAGGAAGCATGTTAGAATTAAATGTATTTGTTATTTGCTTCTTGATGTTCTCTTTCGTTCTTCAACTCTTATTCCTTATTCCTGTGAGAGCATCATTAAAATCTTAAGCCTATCTTTATGGCTATAAAGAAAGAGCTCTAGGGAGACAACCCTTGTTATCTTTAGTTTGAGTTTTTACTTTCAGTTTTTAATGGTCTTGATGATTGTTACTACTGTAGCAACATCATTTTATCTTTATTTTCAATCTTTGTGCAAAGTCTAGCCTCCGATTGCAAGAAAGTTCAAAAGTTGTGACATGCTGTCCAGAAAACAGATTCTGTCATTGGACGGATAAATTATCCTAAAATCACCAGATCATCTTTTTGATCTGATTTTTTTTGAAAGCGTGCTCCATACAATTGACTTTCGAGCGTCTGTTCTGAGTTTTTTGATTCGAGTTGCAGAAGTACCCCTAAAAAATTCTTTACTACCTGCTGTTCTGTTTTTCACAGATTCTTCCACGTTTTGTCTCTCCTAACTTTTGCAAACCTTAAGCTTTCTTTTTCTTTGCAAAAACTCTTTGGCAATCTTGGGAAACAATATCTCTTCAAGACTATCTTTATATACAGTAGGAAAAAATTATTTATTAAGGGTACTAACCTCTCTAATCAGCTTATGATGAGTTATGTATGAAGGGAGTTTTCAAGTGTGCGATGGAAGATGATGAAAGAAGATTCAGGAGTGTCAAGCGCTAAAGCTTGGGGATGCCCCCATGCATCCCCAACAACTATTTAAGGACACTCAAGCGTCTAAGCTTGGGGATGCCCCCGTGCATCCCCTTCTCCATCGACAATCATCAGTTCATCCTTTGTTTCACTATATTTTTATCACTTCATGTGTTATGTGCTATGCTTGGAGCGTCTCTCTCTTAGGTTTTATTTTTAGTTTTTTTAGCTTTGCTTGCTGTTCATAACAAGTTAGATCCCGTCTTACTTTGTGTGGGAGAGAAACACGCTCCGTTTGAACTAGAACTCCTCATAGGATTTGCATGATTATTTCCTTAGCTGTGAGTTGTTCTTTTTCTTTTCTTAGCTGCTGCCCTGTTTAGTTGTAGTGCTTTAGTTTTCTTCTAGATCTTTTCTTTTGTCTCAGGTTGAACTTTCTATAGGTTGTATGTTTTATCTTGTTAGAGAGTTTTCCTGTTGCACTGAGTTTTGTGTCTTGACTAGAAAGTAGGTAGTTAAAGTTGCTATTCTCTTTATAGTAGTAACTTGCAATAGTTTTGAGGTATTGACTAGAGTAATGTTTGAACTTTCGGTGTCAAGAGCTCGAGCCAATTAGTGATAGATGTCGTATTTTGGGCAATCCGTGTGTTTTTCGAAAACCAAAAAACCCTGTTGAGAACTCTAGCTACTAGATGGATCACTAACCACTGGAGGGTTCGAATATTAGAGTACACTCACGTACCATGAGTCGAGGATGCGCAAGGATAACCAAACCACCATACACTCCTCCTCGGGGTACTTGTCTCTTTGTGAACCTCCTGATTAGATTGAGAGTTACCGATAATAAGTGCATGAGTTCTTCGGACTAATGTGAGTATTCGAAAGTTGACACTTCCACCCACCTATACTTTTTCTAGCCTCTTCGGTACCGTGCATTGCCTTTTCTACCCTTGAGAGTTGGCGCATACTTCGCCGGTTTATCCAAACCCTTGGCACGATACGCTCTGTCATCATAAGCCTCCTTATATCTTTCCTCAAAACAGCCACCATACCTACCTACAAGGCATTTCTATAGCCTTTCCGAGATACATTGCCATGCAACATCCACCTTCTCATGACTTGATCCTCATGTCATACATGCTACTTGCTTGATCAATGAGCCGCATGCTAGTTGGTCCTTGCCCTAATCATTGCTACATGATGCTCTAGTATCATTGCATATCCTGCTATCCTGGCAGAGGCATACATTTGCATCATGATAGTTATATCTTCTTTATGTGAGTACCTTTGTAAAGTGTGAAAGATCTCCTATATTCTTGTAAAATATAGAGTGTGCCCCTAAAGTGAGGAAAAGATCCCAAAGAGGACAAAATCAAAAGATCCCAAAGAGGACAAATGAGAGTTAAATAGAAAGAGCCATTGAGGCCACCAAAAAAATACAAAAAATAGAAAAAAGAGAAAAAGAAAAAAAAAAAGAGAGAAGGGGGCACACTACTATTCCTTTTGAGAGATCCACACTAGTACTTCATCCTCTATCCCTTGTACTCCATAGAGATCGTCATCATGCATATAGCTATGTGGGGACCTTCACACTATAGAACTTGGCTTGTATATTCCAATGATGAGCCTCCTCAAACGAGCTCGAGGTCTTCTTCAGCAAGAAAGTTAGATGCACCCCCACTAGTTTTCTTGGAGATCTTTTAGCTCACATGTGCATCCGTTGCATGGAAATCCCTACTCCTCACATCATTTCTATCCTATGGCCTTCTCTCGCCTATGATTGTCCTCATTGATGTGAGCCTTTCACACCTTTTTGTCTTCCTCCTCCACCTTCTTTCTGTTTCGCCTTTTAGGTGTCAACTTTCTTACTCACGCTTATCCATTGCATGAGTGCTCAAAATATCAAAAGTGAGTGGATCAGTTTGACTTGTACCTGGCTAGTGGTCTGGGGGTGAGTCAAGATAAGAATCCAAAGGAGACCAAGTGTGAAAATTTAGTAGATAGTTGTTCTCAACAACCTTTTTTCTCTCTTTTTCACAGTCCCCTGCTTGCACGCAAACACCATCTGGAGACATTCGAGTCACGGACAGCGAGAGCTCTTGCACCTTTTGTTCTTTTGTTGCTTGTGTCAATACTAATATAGACTCTTGCTTGTTAAGACTTGAATTGAATTGCATGCTTTGATTGCTTTACTTAAAAGTCCTTATATGGTTGTGTGGCATGTCACCACAGAAATTATGCTTGTTATCATTTACCTACTCGAGGACGAGCAGGAATTAAGCTTGGGGATGTTGATACGTCCCAAACGTATCTATAATTTCTGCTTGCTCCATGCATGTTTTGTGTGACTTTGCCATGTTTTTCTTGAACTTTCATACACTTTTGAGCATAGTTGGACTAACCTATTAACTCGGTGCACCCAGTTGCCAGTTCCTGTTTTCTGTTGTTTTTGTATTTCAGGTTTTCCGGCCATTAAAAGTGCTCCAAAAATTCCGGAAAAATTATAGAAAAAATCAGCGTCCCGGAAGCTTCCGGAATCCCCAAGGAAGGAGGGGAGGGCCACCACAGGGACTCCAGAAGGGTCCCTGGTGCGGCCCCACCCTAGGCCGCGCCGGGCACCCTCCTGGCTGCCGTGTGGCCCCCCTGGTGCCCCCTTTGGCCCTATTTTTACCCCCGCGGAGGAAACCCTGATTTCGAACCCCTTTTCTCCAGAAGCAATTCCAATCTCCGCCGCCATCTCCATCAAGTTTCGGGGGACAGAATTCCTGTGCCTGCACCTTGCCGGGACGGGGAAGTGCCCCCGGATTCAACTCCATCGACGTTGCTTCCTCCCTCCATGAAGCGGGAGTAGTTCTCCCTCGGGGCTGAGGTTTCTACCAGTAGCTATCTGTTCTCCTCTCTCTCCCATGATGTGATCTTCGTTGTGATCATAGGCTATGTTAATCTAGGGTGATCCCATGATATTTCCCCTTCCTCTATGTATTGGATTGATGTACTCACTTGATCTTATCTAGTATAATCCAGAGACCATGGTGACAGCGGTCTATTGGACATGGATTAGAAGAATATTTTCATGAGTGATTTCCTCTTTTGTGTGTTGATTGAAGATTGAGAGTCTCTTGGTGCTTGTCTTTGACTATCCTTGAGATATGTTGTGGTGATTGTGGTACTCTCTTTCGATGGCCGCGGTGACATTGGGAAATCCATAGATTGAGAACTACAAACTTTGAGGTGTGCTTTTGTAGCCCTACATAATTCTCATCCTCTCTTGACCACAAAGGAATGACCTCCGAGTGCGTCTCCATTGCATGTTTTATGGGAAATATCATGTGATTAGACTATGCTAATGTTGTTGAGAGTTGCCACTAGTGAAAGTATGAAGCCTAGGCCTTGTTTCCACCATTGTTAAACCGTTTGTGCTCACTTTTGTCACATGTTTGCTTGCTGCACTTTTATTACAGATTTATATTACCTTGCTTTTCCACACCTATCACTCGTATTTTACCATCTCTTCGCCGAACTAGTGCACCTATACAACTCCTAGTTGTATTAGGTGTGTTGGGGACACGACTTCTTGTATCTTAATTGCAGGGTTGCTTGAGAGAGACCATCTTCAACCTCTACTTCTCTGAGTTCGATAAACCTTAGGTCATTCACTTGAGGGAAATTGCTGCTGTCCTACAAACCTCTGCGCTTGGAGGCCCAACATAGTCTACAAGAATAGAAGCGTGCGTAGACATGAGATATGCATGTCCTTCTGGAAATAGAAGAGGTTCTTCACCTTCCTGGTGAGCTTAGCAGCCCACCCAGGTTGCTTAGGTCCCTAGCAGAAGACCCATCACCACTGCCAAAACTAGCACCGGAGCGAGCACGGGGAACTCGGCCAGCACCTGGAGCAGTCTCCCCAATAATATCCTCGTCAGAGCCGGTTGGAGAAGCAGGAGCATGACCATACCCCCAGCCCAGTTGTCCTTGATGCGCAGCTGAACCACCTCGTGTGAGGTGAGAGGCCTAACTCGAAGTCTTTCATCCACAAAATGAGATGCCCAAGTGATCTCGAAGAGAACCTAAAGACACGGGCCATAAATCGGGACCTTCCGTTCCATCATGGTAAGGTAGAGATCCTCCCAAATAATGTCACACTGATACTTCCCAAACATATCTATAATTTCTGCTTGCTCCATGCATGTTTTGTGTGATATTGCTATGCTTTTGCTACACTTTCATAAACTTTTGATCATATTTGGACTAAGCTATTAACTCAGTGCACCTCAGTACCAGTTCCTGTTTTCTGTTGTTTTTCTTATTTCAGGTTTCCCCCGTATTAAAAGTGCTCCAAAAATTCCGGAAAAATCCAATAAAAAATCAGCGTACGGGAACCTTCCAGAGTCCCGAAGGGGAGACCGGAGGGGACCCACCAGGGCCCCAGGCGCCCTCCCGGCGCACCCTAAGGTGGGGCCGCACCAGGGGGTTGCCTGGACCCCTGGTGCCCCCCTGGATACCCCCTTCGCCTATATTTATCTCTCGACCCGAAACCTCCGAAGACAGAACCCTTTTTCGTGATCTCGCCTCTGTTCTGCCGTCGTCGTGCTTCCAAGATCGGGAGCATTACAAGACCTCTTCCCGGCACCCTGTCGGGGGGAGGATTGACCTCTGGGAGCTTCTACACCACCATGGACGCTTCCCAGATGATCCGTGAGTAGTCCACCTTGGACCATGGGTCCATGATCAGTAGTTATGTGATGTTCTCCTCCCCTCTTTGTTCTTCATGGGTTAGACCTTGTGCGCTGCCCTACATGATCAAGGCACATATGTAATTATTTCTGCTGTTGTTGTGCTGAGTTTGCTGGGATCTGATGGATTATGAGACTATGTTCAGATTGTGATTGAGTAATATATTTGGTTCTTCTCTTTTATATTTTTGTTCTTGAGTAATTCTTGCATGTTCTCCATTGTTGTTTATTGCTTTGGCCAAGTAGTAGGTAGTGACTCCAAGAGGGAGCGTTATGATTGATTGTGGGTTCATGCCCCCTTCTGACTAGCTTGAGTGACAGAAACATGAGTCTAGGGGATGTGCTGTTGCCACAAGGGGGAAAACAACGGTGCTTGTAACCACGGTTGCAAGGATTGTTTACTTTACGCAAAGTTCTTTTAATGCAGTTGTCTGTTTCTTTGGGTTTAGACTTTGGGTGGGGCTCGCAACTTAATACTAGCGAGATGTTCTGGATAGATATCTCAAGGTGGATGATTAGTAGTAGATGTAGTTGGATTATGGTCTAGTTATTTTGGCGTACCGCCCATGCTTTTGAGCCTCTTCCTTTCTTTGTAGCATAGTTAGCATTGGTTTGCGCCCATAATCCTGACAATTTCCCAAATGTGATTTGTTTACCTCGCATAGCAGTTTTATCGTCTTTTGGGAGAGACATCACTAGTGAACATCATGGGACGCCGGTCCATATTTCCACCATTGTTTACACCCTAAATTTACTTCTTGCTTGTACTTTCTATTTGTAGTTATCATTACTCTTTTATCTGTTGTGTTTGATCCTTTGTAAACGACAAGGCCGGAGAGACTGACAACCTCTCTGTACTCGTTGGGAGAAAAGTTATTTGGTGTGTGTCAAGGTCCACCTGAAGTAAGCAATCTTAGATTGTGAACGGCACCATTGTTCACTTTACCACCTACTTGTCGACCTTGGAGTCCTAGTGGATTGACTCTAAACCTTGGTATGTTTGCCAAGGGAAATTTTCTACTAGGCTACATCCACCTTCCACTTGGGGTAACCAATGAGGAGCACTACTTCAGTGCCATCAAGCTAATTTCTGGAGCCATTGCTGGGGACTCCAATCTTCAAGATAGGGGAGTTGCACACTATCTTTTACCTTTGATTTTTAGTCTTGTTAGTTTACCTTTAAGTTCTTGCTTTTAGTAGTCCTTCTAGTTTAGTTAAGCATGTTAGGACTTGGTGCTTTGAGGGAATCGGAAGTTCTCGATTTCCATCAAAGGGACGGAGAGAATATGAAGTAGGCATGGGACAGAATTTCTGAAGCACATAGAAGAATTATGCCTTGGATACCTATAAAATTGTGCATAGAAATTTCTACCATGGTTTTTTAAGTGGTGTAAACAGTCTCTTGATATTATAGCTGAAGGAGACATTTTAGAGTGTGATGAAGCTAGAGCTCTTGATATTTTACATGGTCTATCCAGTTATTTTGTTTATGATCATAGTTTTGATACTGTTATAGATAGACTTGCTACTATTGAAAAGAGGATGGTTACTCTAGACTTGAGGAAGGTAGAGGAACTTAATCCCAAAAAGAAAGAAATGTTGGAGATAGATGATGATTGGGAGCCTTTTGTTAGAATTATCATCTCTAACCAAGACTTCCTCCCTTTTTGTGATATTGGATCGATGGTTTCTACAATGCCAAAGATAGCTTACGATTCTTTGAAACTAAACATGGATAATTTGTCATCTTATCATGAACATACTAATGGAGATATTTTTGAGATCCAGGGAAAGGTAAAATAAGTCCAAGTTACATTCCTTAAAAGGGTTGCGACGGTGGATTTCTTCATCATGGAGCCGAACCAAAGTAACATCGTGCTTGGAAGGGACTTCCTCCGAGCTATGAAAGGCTTCCTTGATATTGGTAAGGGGCATATACGCTTACGTGGTAAAGAGAAAGGTAAGTACCTCTTCCCTTGGGAAAATAAGAATGAACTTGTTGAAAATTAATTTGAAGGTTTTTATGACTCCGATGATCTCGGGGATCTTTGATTCTTCTTTTTGCTTCTTGGCTAGCTTAAAGGCGTAAAAGAAAGCGCTTGTTGGGAGGCAACCCAAAATATTTTTAATTCTATTTCTAGTGGTCTTGATGATTGTTACTACTGTAGCAACATCATTGTATCTTTATTTTCAAGCTTTGTGCCAAGTTTAGCCTCCGATGGCAAGCAAGTTCAAAAGTTGTGACGTGCTGTCCAGAAAACACATTCTGTCCTTGGACGGAAAAATTCTCCTAAAATCACCAGATCATCTTTTTGATCTGAATTTTTTGACAGCGTGCTCTATACAATTGGCTTTCGGGCGTCTGTTCTGAGTTTTTTATTTGAGTTACATAAGTACCCCCAAAAAAATATTTACTACCTGCTGGTCTGTTTTTTCACAGATTCTGCCATGTTTTGTCTTTTCTTTGTTTTGCAAACCTTAAGCTTGATTTTTCTTTGCAAAAACTATTTGAAAATCTTGAGAAATAGTAGCTCTTCAAGAATATATTTATTTCCAAGAAAAATATATTTTATTATGGGTACTAACCTCTCTAATCAGCTTATGATGAGTTATGTGTGAAGGGAGTTTTCAAGTGTGCAAAGGAAGATGATGAAAGAAGATTCAGGAGTGTCAAACACTCAAGCTTGGGGATGACCCCATGCACCCCCAAGAAATATCCTAAGAGACTAAAGCATCTAAGCTTGGGGATGCCCCCGTGCATCCCCTTCTCCATCAACAATCATCAGTTCGTCCTTCGTCTCACTATATTTTTATCACTTCATGCGTTATGTGCTATGCTTGGAGCGTCTCGCTCTTAGGTTTACTTTTTAGTTTTCTTTTGCTTTGTTTGCTGTTCATAACAAGTTAGAACCCAAATTTCTTTGTGTGGGAGAGAAACACGCTCCACTTCAAACTAGAACACATCATAGGATTTTCATGCTGATCTTTATTTTGTTGTATGTTCTTTATCTTTTCGTAGTTGATGTCATGTTTAGGTCTTAGTTTTCATGTTTATCTGTTTCAAAAGATTTTGTTTATTTTGTTGCTGGAACTCTCTTTACTTTTCATGTTTATTTTGTTAAGAGAGTTGGTTGTTGCACTGAGTTGTGTCTTGACTTTAAGTAGGTAATTGAGGTTGCTATTCAATTGTAGTAGTAACTTGCAATAGTTTTGAGGTATTATTGTGAGTAATGTTTGAACTTTTGGTGTCAAGAGCTCTAGGCTATTAGTGATCGATGTCGTATTTTGGGAAATCTGTGTTTATTTTCAAAAACTACAAAAACTACTTGAGAACTCTAGCACTAGACGGATCACTAATCTTTGGAGGGATTGGATATTAGAGTACACTAACGTACCATAAGTCAAGGATGTGCAAGGATAAAAAAACCTCCAGACACTCCTCCACGGGGTACTTGTCTCTTTGTGAACCTCCTTATTAAATTGAGAGTTACCGATAATAAGTGCATGAGTTCTTCGGACTAATGTAAGTATTGAAAGTTGACACTTCCACCTCCTCATATTTGCTAGCCTCTTCGGTACCATGCATTGCCTCTTCTCACTCCTAGAGTTGGCTTCCACCTCGCCGATGCATCCAAACCCTTGGCATGATACGCTCTGTCATCATAAACCTCCTTATATCTTTCCTCAAAACAGCCACCATACCTACCTATCAAGGCATTCCATAGCCTTTCCGAGATATATTGCCATGCAACATCCACCTTCTCATGACTTGATCTTCATGTCATACATGTTCCTGCTACACTGGTAAAGGCATACATTTGCATACATCATGATAGCTACATCTTCTTTATGTTGAGTACCTTGTAAAGTGTGAAAGATATTCTATACTCCTTGTAAAATAGAGTGTTCCCTTAAGTGAGGAAAATATCCCAAAGAGGAAAAATTTAAAAGATATCAAAGAAGACAAATGAGAGAAATAAAAAGAGCCATTGAGGCCACCAAAAAATAAGAAAAAATAGAAAAAATAGAAAAAAAATAAAAATAAAATAAAAAGAGAGAACGGGGAAACACTACTATTCCTTTTCAAAGATCCCCACTCGTACTCCCTCTTATACCTTGTACTCCATAGAGATGATCATATATGCATATAGCTATGTGGGGACCTTCACACTATAGAACTTGGCTTGTATATTCCAATGATGAGCCTCCTCAAATGAGATCTAGGTCTTATTGAGCGAGAAAGTTGGATGCACCCCCGCTAGTTCCATTGGAGAGCTTTTATAGCTCATATGTGCATCAGTTGCATGGCAATACCTACTCCTCACATCATATCTATCATTTGGCTTTCTCTCGCCTATGATTGTCCTCATTGATGTGAGCCTTTCACACCTTTTTTGTCTTCCTCCTCCACTCTGTCTCTCTCTTTGCCATCCTAAGTGTCAACTCTCGTGCTTACGCTCATCCATTGCATGAGTGCTCAAAATATCGAAAGGGAGTGGATCAAATTGACTTGTACCTGGCTAGTGGTCTGGGGACGAGTCAAGATAAGATTCCAAAGAAGACTAAGTGTGAAACTTCAGTAGATTGAGTTCTCAACGAATAAATATTTTTCTCTCTCGTATTCCCATCTCCCACTTCTTACACGGAAACACCATCTGGAGACATTCGAGTCACGCACAGCGAGAGCTCTTGAACCTTAATGTTCTGTTGTTGCTTGTTTCAATACTAATATAGACTCTTACTTGTTATGAGTTGAATTGAATTACATACCTTGATTGCTTTACTTACAAAGTTCTTTTATGGTTGGTAGCATGTCACCACAAAAATTATGCTTGTTAGCATTTACCTACTCGAGGACGAGCAGGAATTAAGCTTGGGGATGTTGATACGTCCCAAACATATCTATAATTTCTGCTTGCTCCATGCGTCTTTTGTGTGATATTGCTATTCTTTTGCTACACTTTCATACACTTTTTATCCTATTTGGACAAACCTCTTAACTCAGTGCACCTCAGTGCCAGTTCCTGTTTTCTGCGGTTTTTCTTATTTCAGGTTTACCCCGTATTAAAAGTGCTCCAAAAATTCTGAAAAAATCCAATAAAAAATCAGCATACGAGAACCTTCCAGAGTCCCGAAGGGGGGGGGCGGAGGGGACCCACCAGGGCCCTAGGCACCCTCTCGGCGCACCCAAGGTGGGGCCCTGCCAGGGGGCCGCCTGGACCCCTGGTGGCCCCCTGGCTACCCCATTCACCTATATTTATCTCTCGACCCGAAACCCCCGAAGACAAAATCCTTTTTCCCGATCTCGCCTCTGTTCCACCACCGCCATGCTTCCATGATCGGGAGCACCAGAAGACCTCTTTCAGGCACCCTGCAGGAGGGAGGATTGACCTCCGGGAGCTTCTCCACCACCATGGAAGCTTCCCGGATGATCCGTGAGTAGTCCACCTTGGACCATGGGTCCATGATCAGTAGCTATGTGATGTTCTCCTTCCCTCTTTGTTCTTCATGGATTAGACCTTGTGAGCTGCCCTACACGAACAAGGCACATATGTAATTCTTTCTGTTGTTGCTATACTGAGTTTGCCGGGATCTGATGGATTATGAGACTATTTCCAGATTGTGATTGATTAATATATTTGGTTCCTCTCTCTTATATTTTTGTTCTTGAGTAATTCTTGCATGTTTTCCATTGTTGTTTATTGCTTTGGCCAAGTAGTAGGTAGTGACTCCAGGAGGGAGCGTTATGCTTGATTGTGGTTTCATGCCCCCCGATGACTAGCTTGAGTGACATAAACATGAGTCTAGGGGATGTGCTGTTGTCATAAGGGGGAAAACAACAGTGCTTGTAACCGCGGTTGCAAGGATTGTTTACTTTACGCAAAGTTCTTTTAATGCAGTTGTCTGTTGCTTTGGGTTTAGACATTGGGTGGGGCTCGCATCTTAATAGCAGCGAGATATTCTGGATAGATATCTCAAGGTGGATGATTAGTAGTAGATGAAGTTGGATTTTGTCTACTTATTTTGGCGTACCCCCCATGCTTTTGAGCCTCTTCCTTTCTTTGTAGAATTATTAGCATTGGTTTGCATCCGTAATCCTGTCAATTGCCCAGCTGTGATTTGTTTACCTCGCGTAGCGGTTTTTATCGTCTTTTGGGAGAGAGACATCATTAGTGAACATCATGGGACCCCGGTCCATATTTCCACCATTGTTTACACCCTCAATTTACTTCTTGCTTTTACGTTCTAATTGCAGTTATCTTTACTCTTTTATCTGTTGCGTTTGATCCTTTGTAAACGGCAAGGCCCGAGAGATTGACAACCTCTCTGTACTCATTGGGAGCAACATTATTTTGTGTGTGTGCATGTCCAGGTGAAGTAAGTAATCTTAGATTGTAAACGACGCCATTGTTCACTTTACCACCTACTTGTCGACCTTGGAGTCCTACTGGATTGACTCTAAACCTTGGTATCTTTGCCAAGGGAAATTTGCTGCTAGGCTACATCCAACCTTCCACTTGGGGTAACCAACGAGGAGCACTACTTCAGTGCCATCACACACACATCCAGAGTCTGAGTGGTGTCCTTGTAGTCCATGTAAAGAAGAAGCATGTTCACCAGATAGCTGTGAACCATGTCTAGATTTACCACTCGGGGAAACAGAGAAGTCCTGAAGATCCGGTGCATGATGTCCAAGAACGGAGTGAGAACAAACCTGTACTTCTCGTTCACCTTTGCATCAGTGTAGGGGATAGAGGTCTGATATGGATCCAACTCACTCTTGTTCTTGGCTGCCCTCTTAGTGTGGGGACGAACACCCACTGGTTCCTCCAAAGTGTTGAGCGGAATTTTCGAAGCCTTCATGAAGGCCTCCCAAGTGCAGCTCACCCACTCCTCTTTGCACATCCAAATCATGGTCTGGTATTTTTGGTTGGTGAAGTAAACAGAAGTATAAAACTGGGCCAGAAGCTCGACATCGAAATCCTTGTTAAAGGAGATGTCGGAGATCCCAAACTGATCACACACATCCATAGCCTCTCCAAAGTAGTCCTCGTTGGCCTTCATATAATGCAGGCTGACGAACTTCACATGCGGAACAAAGAGGTTCTTCCTTTCCTTCAACACCATAAAGAACACATCACGCGGAGACTTTTTCCAGAACTGGGTGCCCTCAAGATCTCTGTCTTGAGGCTTGCTGTACGGATTGACTTGATGATACGCCTTGTACTCTGGCACAGGAATCTCTGACACAAGCTTGACATGATCCTTCTTCTTGTTGGTAGTATTCTTCACGGAGGTACTTGCGTGACCGGTGACCTTGCGCTTAGGATTGTGACGAGACCCATCACCTGACCAAAACCAAGGGCGAGGGAAAAGCAAGACACATGAGATGCAAAAGCTCGGAAACATGTGAACGAGGAACTGATGTTGGTAGGCTGTCAGGTTCAGGAAGCACGGTAGTACCGCAGGTGCCCAGCGGTAGTAACGTACGGGCGCCTGGGAGCACAGATCTCAGATCCGGTACTACCGTGGTACCAAAACTTCAGAACAAACCAAAAATAGTACCTCATTCCTATCTAGCAGTCATACTAAGTCCTCAGAGTGCCTAGATTTATCCAAAAACCTAGTGGATCCAAAAGATATTTCCCTAACCACAAGATCCAAGAAAATGAACCAAAGGGAGAGGGAAACAGGGAAATACCGGGATCCATGGCACATGGGAGGGTGGAGATCGATCCCACCGGAGGAGGACGAAGAGGACGACACGGAATCGGCACACCGGGGTTGGGTGCCGGGGACGGCGGCGTTGCTGTGGTGAAGAGGGGAATAACAATCGAATGGGTATGGGGAGGAACTCCCCGTACACGTTCGGTTAAATACCCCCTTAGATACAGCGGTAGTACCGCACCGGGGACGGTAGTACCGTGCCACGGGCTGTAGTACCACTGGCAGCAGTACAACAGAATCCGGATTCAAACTGGGTGAGCTTTTGCAATGGGAGTCTTAGGGGGATGGGCTTAGGTTGGAGACTCTAAAAACAACAGCTAGATTGGGACACTTCGAGATAAAAAAACATAAATAAACGCACGAGCAATCTCGGAGTGACCAAAGTGCGAAACTCAAAACCAAACATAAAAACGAACCAACCCTCCCAAGGGGAGGGGAGGTGGCCGAGGCCACCATGTTTGAGTTTATTTGGTATCTTGGGTTCATTGCCAATACTCTTCTTTGAAACGCCGTTTCCACTTTGGGTGACCATGATAGCCGCCGAAAATGACCATAGTGAAAGAAATTTATCTCTTTCCGCGTAATAGGTGGAGTGATTTCCTATGAAGTAAGCAACACTCCCCCTATGTCCATGTCTACATCCAAACTAGATACTATGTTGATATAGGGTGTGTGGGCAAGTTTCTCAAACCACATTACTCGGATCAATGATATTTAGCTCATGCCTTAACTCTCGAAATCTTGCTTCATCCAAGGGATTGGTGAAAATATCCGCAAGTTGATCTCCGGTGCCCACATATGAAATAGTAATATCACCTCGCTTCACATGATTTCGGATAAAATGATGACGAATCTCAATATGCTTCATCTTGCTATGTTGAACGGGGTTGTAGGAGATCTTGATATCACTTTCATTGTCACATAAAAGAGGCACTTCGTCACAAGTGGTACCGTAATCCTTTAAAGTTGGCCTCATCCATAATAATTGTGCACAATAACTTGCGGCGAAAATGTACTCGGCTTCGGTGGTTGAGAGAGAGACACAATTTTTCTTCTTGGAAGACCAACTTACCAAAGACATACCAAGGAGTTGGCATCCTCCGGAAGTACGCTTCCTCTCCACTTTGTCTCCTGCCCAATCCGAATCCGTTTACCCAACGGGGTTGAAGCTTGAGCCCTTGGGATACCACAAGCCAAAGTTTGGGGTATGAACCAAATATCGAAAGATTCTTCTGACAGCCACTACGTGGCTTTTCTTTGTTGTGGATTGAAATCTTGCACACGTGCCCACAATCAACATAATATCCAGCCTAGATGCACAAAGATACAACAAAGAACCAATCATAGAACGATACTCCCTTTGTTCTACCTCTTTTCCGTTTGGGTCGAGGTCAAGTTGACACTTGAGGGGCATGGGGGTCTTGGCCCCCTTGAGATCATCATACTTGAACCTCTTGAGCATGCCTTGAGTGTATTTTTCTTGGTTGATGAAGGTTCCTCTTGGCAATTGCTTCACTTCAAAACCGAGGAGGAACTCCAACTCTCCCATCATAG
This sequence comes from Bromus sterilis, assembly GCA_950022295.1. NCBI lineage: Eukaryota > Viridiplantae > Streptophyta > Magnoliopsida > Poales > Poaceae > Bromus > Bromus sterilis. Next base: position 337,922,164 of record OX465597.1, read on the forward strand.
ACATCTCAAACTTGTCGGTCATTAGCTTAGCAAACCTTTCATTAAAATATTGGTTAACCGAACCAAAGATAATATTGTCACAACCCTCTGTTAGGTATGTGCTAGGATCAAGCCTCACCTTGCATTCATGTCAAAAAATTCAAATGAAATTGAAATGGGAGAGAGAACACCCCCAGATGAATTTAATTCAAATGGCCACTTTAAAAGTTGCTTCAAAAATTCCGCTGGCATTTTTGAAAAGTCTCATAATTGAGTGTGATCACATATAAAGTGATTTGGATTCAAACCCATGCTCAAAGATTTTTCAAAAATTCAAATAGGACATTGGAATTAATCAAATACCCCTATTTGAATTTGAATTCAAATATTTTGAATTAAAAAAATGTTCAAAACTTGGATGTGACTAGCCACTGGTCATGTAAAGCCATATATAAATTTTGAGCATTTAATAAAATGCCTAGCTATTTTTATTTGCTAAGGAAAAACAAATGACAGAAATTAAAATAGAAGAAAAATAGAAAGAAGGCCGACCTACTTATGGCCCAACTCATCCCCCAGCCGGCCCAGGCCCACCTCCACGTTTGTCTCTTCCTCCCAGCGCCCCTAAGGTGCTCGGTGGAATGCATGCAGCACTCCACCGACGCCGCCGACGAGCCGCGGCCACGCAACAACTTCCCCGCGTCCACCTCTTCGCACCTAGAGGCGTTTGGAAGCCTCCCGCACCTTTCCCCCTCCTCTGGCTCATCCTCCCCCTCTTCCCTCGCCGTTATGTTCGCCGCACGAAGCTCGCGCCGGAGCGCGTCGCCGCACCCGCGTGGCCATCGTCTTTCTCGAGCTACCCCGAGGTGTCCAGAAGACTCAACGCCGTCTACTTGCTCACCGTGCGCAAGGAATCGAGCCATATCCCTCTGGAGACGTCGCCCGCATCAACTTCCTCCACCACGGGCCGTGCGCCATTGCCGGAATTTGTCGCCATTCTGCTTCCTCCGGCCTCCCCGACCCCTCCATCGCGCTAGGGGTGAGCTCCTCCGTCGATCCCCTCTCTCCCAGCTCCTCCCCGTCCACCGTAGCACAATGCCGCCAAACCCGAGCCACGACCGCCGCCACACCTCGACGCCGGCGCGGCTCCGGTGCCCCCTAAGCTCCCCTGTGCCTGCAGGGTGAAGCGGGCGAGCACAGGGAGCACCCCGGTGCCTTACCCGTGCCAAATGGTGGCCGGGAAGCACTGTTCTGGCGAGCCTGCGTCGTGCCAAGTGGCACCGGCGGCTAACCGCTGGCCGCCATGGTCATTAGGGCATAACCCACCCCCTAATCCCCCCTTAGAGACACTGACCAGTGGGCCCAAGGCCACTAAACCCCCCTGTTAATTTAATCCACTTGATTAATTAACCAGTGACACTGACCAGTGGGTCCCCCATGTCAGTTTGACACGGGTCAAAACCCCCTGATGTCATGCTGACGCGAAGCTGATGCATTAAAGCTTTTTAATTTATCAGAAATTCCAGAAAAAGGCTTAAAATTTGGAAATTCATAACTAATTCATATTAACTCCAAATTGGACATATAATATATGTAAAATTATCAGAAAAATGCAAGGATTCTGAATATGCACTTTGTTTTCATGTTTATGCATTTTAAAAGGGGCGGGGAAAGAAGCAAATGTGCATATGAACACTTTTGAAATTCAAATTTGGAGTTGTTTTGCAAATTCCTTTGCAATGCACTTCTTGTAAATGGAATGCTCAACACATCAGTACCATGAACATCACCTTATACCAGTGATCATGTGATTGTGCATTGTACCTAATGTTGATCACTTTGTTTGCATTGTTTGCTTGGATAGAAGTGGAGCCGGAACACGAGATCACCCCCTCCGTTGAAGATACCCCGTACGACCCTCGTCATCAAGGCAAGCAAACCCCATTGATCATGTCGATAAAAACCCAGTTGCCTCTCAGTATCGCTTAGGCGTTGTTTAGGATGATTACCATCATACGTTTCTACCGCATAGTTGAACCCATTCCTTTGCATGACCTATCATTTTGTCACACTAGTAAGCAAACCACAATCCTAGCAGATGCAGGAGTTGATTGATATCATGTGGACCTGCAACTGTTACTGCTTATTGCATGCTTAGAGTTACAATGAGGTTACTCTTTTGTGAGTCGGGATGGTAGTGATCATGTTGATGATGGTGGAAATGTGTTGGTGCACTTGACCTAAACAAGGTGAATGATGAGAGGTTGTGTAGGAGTACACAATGGGTTGTCTCGTTGAACACCGCCTTAAGCCCGAGTTCTTGTGTGGTGATCCAAGACAAAGAGTACTACCACATGTTGGGCACATGGACCCCCGCTCAACCTACTAAATCACCCCTTCTCAGTTCAATGAGTCACAATAATTCGGAGTTCTGGTAGGTCTGTGGCACGGTCTGCGAAGTGGAAAAACGACCTTTCAGACCGGCTTGGGACCCTGCACACATCTTCTGGGGCCACATCGGTAAACCGACCGAGTTCAAGATGTGGAATCCAGCCCAGATAGGCGTCTCCATTGGACTTAGAGTTGGCTGTGTGGTAAAAGTTGTGGAAATTATCCTCGCCAACACCCACTTGAAGGGTGACGAGATCCCGGTGGTAACTGATAGTTTCATGTGTGTAGCAGTACACCCCTGTAGGGTTAATAAACTATTCGAATAGCCGCGTCCGCGGGAATGGACTACTTGGTTATCTGTGCTTGATTATTAGACAACTTCAACGGAAACTCTAAAACTTGGTTTGAGTGCTATGGCGTGCTTTCTCGTGGGAAGTCGAGGAAGGCTCCATAGTCCATAGTGGTGTATTGTTTGGGAGACTAGGATAGATGGACTCGTGTACGCTTCTTACCTCATTCTGGTATTCATAGTACAGGACTAGCCAAGTGAAAGCTGACACTTATGCATTGAAACCCCACCTCCCTTTGCCTTGAAACTTGGGCATGAGTAGTATAGTTCCTACCTAAGTCTTGCTGAGTACGACTTTGTACTCATGTTTTCTTATTTATGTTTTTACATGAATCCACTGACCCCGATGGGGGCTTCTTCCTGGAGCTCGACGACTGATCAAGCTAATGTAGTCCAAGACAGAGGTCTGGTCCCTTGTAGAGGGCTTGTTTATAAATAAGGCTTCTCTAAGCCATTTGTTAAACTTGTCTGTACTCAGACCTAAGTTGCTTCCACTTGAATGTTGTGATGTTGGATCACAGTCTTGTGATCTCTGTGTGTACTCTATATATAAGTCAATAAAGTTGCAAACTTTGTAGAGTTCATGCAATGTGTACCTACTGTTTACACTAGACATGTATGCTGCGTGTATGGTTATAACGTGCATGTCTTAGTGTGGGGTTCGATAGCTTAGTTGTGTTCTTGCTGGCGGTATTTTATACACCAAGTGACCCTTAGATGTGCGCAACTTGGGGCATCGCGATGCGATTTCTCGTGACTCTGTCACATGGCACACTTTGCTGTATGATCGAGCCCGCCCGAGACCCCGACTAAGTGATTGGGCTGGAGTCTGTTTATGTAAGTGTTATAATTCAATCAATAATGTGGTTGAGGCGACTTGTCTATGAGTATGGGATTCACCACCCATAATCATCTAGACTTGTGAGCGGACGATGAGGACCCATCTCAGTTGATCATCCGGCCTGGATGGGATGCCCCTCACGTTCGATGCTTTCCGAGAGTGTTCTGTGCTTGGCCTTGTCTGCTTATACAAGTGGGTACAGCTCTCAGCTCTCCATATGATTGTGTTGTAACAGTAATTACATATGCATTCCCCGGGTCCCGACAGACTTGGTATCAGAGCAGGACTGACTGTCGGATTATCAGCCTTGGTCGAAGTCGAGTCTAGCCTTCTATAGTTATATAGTTACTCAGGGTATATAAGGGAACAACGTAAGGCTTGTTTTTTCTCCTTACCCTCCTCGTTCTGAGTTCTGAGTCACCCTTACCTTTTCTACGGGAAGATAGGACTAGTGTCATCTATGTCTTACTAGAACATCTCGTTAATTGCTTCCTTGTAGCCGTAGAAAAGTTGTGTTCGATTGTATAGAGTTATGGTGCTTCTAGTTGTGGACTTCTTACTGTAATTGCTATTCCAATGTTGTGAGAATTTCCATTTCTCTTGTGATTACAGCCGTTATGATGCCCGAGTCATTCCAGGTTTCTTCATAATCTGATGCATTTGAAAAATCCTTCTCTCCATTTCGGCTGTCCTTTTAGAAGAACTTCTAGGTGGCATGCCCGACAGTTCCATAGAGTTTGTTGTAGTTTTTTACTCTAGAAACCTATATTGATGCATTTGCAGTTCTTCCCCCCACTTTAGATGTCTTCTAGCCAGAATAACCACACTAACCATCGTGTTGGGGTACTTTGCTACTCTGACATATTTGTTGTAGCCCCTAGTAAGCCATGGTCATCCTCTAGAAAACTACCCAGTAATCCAATCCCGTCTATCTATTCACCAGACAGATGTGTAGAATTCATTGTAGATCTTATGCCAGGAACTGCCCCAATTTCTAGACGCCCATACAAAATGGCCCCACGTGAGTTAGCTGAGCTTAAAATCCAACTTGAAGATGTATTTGTAAAAGGCTTCATCCGCCCTAGCTCATCTCCATGGGATTGCCTCATTCTGTTCGTAACGAAGAAAGATGGAACATAAAGGATGTGCGTAAACTATCACCCACTAAATCCAGCAACGATAAAGAACAAGTACCCACTGCCCAGAATCAATGATCTTTATGATCAACTTGTTGGATCCTCAGTCTTCTCCAAGATGGATTTGAGATTAGGCTATCATCAAATCAAAATCAGAAACGAGGACATTCCCAAAACGGCTTTCACTACTCGTTATGGTCTTTACGAGTACACCATCATGTCCTTTGGTTTAACCAATGCCCCCGCCACTTTCTCGCGCATGATGAATTCGATCTTCATGGAGTACTTGGATAAATTTGTTGTAGTTTATCTTGATGAAATTCTCATCTACTCGAAGAATGAAGAAGAACATGCCGAACATCTTAGGCTGGTGTTGATGAAACTTCAAGAGCATCGCCTTTATGCCAAGTTAAGTGTGAATTTTGGCTACCAGAAGTGACCTACTTAGGCCACGTGATTTCTGCCAAAGGCATTGCTGTCAATCCCGAGAGAGTTCAGGCCGTCCTTGACTGGACTCCACCTGAATCGGTTAAGCAAGTTAGGAGTTTTCTTTTCTTAGCAAGCTATTGCCGCCGTTTCATTGAGAACTTCTCCAAAGTTGCAAAGCCTTTTCACTGAACTCCTCAAGAAAGATAAGAAATTCGAATGGACCCCCAAGTGCGAGGAAAGCTTTCAAGAGCTGAAAAGAAGATTGACTTCTGCACCCGTACTTGCGCCTCCAGACACTAAAAGGGATTTCGAGATCTATTGTGATGCTTCATGGCAAGGGTTAGGGTGCATACTTATGGAAGATCGACATGTGGTAGCATACGCTTCATGCCAATTGCGTGCACATGAAGAGAACTACCTACCCATGATATTGAACTCGCTGCCGTAGTTCATGCCTTGAAAACTTGGCGACATTACCTCCTTGGTAATCGTTGTGAGATCTATTCCGACCACCAAAGCCTCAAATACATATTCACCCAGCCAGATCTTAATCTCAGGAAAAGACGCTGGATAGAGTTGATAATGGATTATGACTTAGGAATTTCTTTCACCCCAGGCAAAGCCAATGTCATGGATGATGCACTAAGTCGTAAGTCGTATTGTAACAACCTCATGTTACAACAGTGTCAACCACTTCTTCATGAGGAATTTTGAAAGCTAAATCTTGAGATAGTTCCTCATGGATTTCTTTCTACGTTGGTGGCGAAACCAACCCTTGAGGTTCAAATTATAGTTTCCCAAAGGCGTGCACGAGGTGTTCGCCGGATCAAGGAGAACATTGCTAGCGGAGTTGCTAAATGTTTCTCCACAGATAACAAAGGAATGGTATTCTTTGAAAATCGTTTGGTAGTACCTAAGAATAGGGATCTAAGGCAACTCATCCTTAAAGAAGCTCATGACACTCCCCTCTCGATTCATCCCGCTAGCACAAAGATGTACCGAGATCTACGCCAGAGATTTTGGTGGACTAGGATGAAGAGAGACATTGCTCGTTATGTTGTTGAATGTGATGTTTGTCATCGCATTAAGGCCGAACATCAAAGACCTGCTGGTACTCTTCAACCATTGCCTATTCCTGAGTGGAAATGGGACAAAGTCAGTATGGATTTCATCACTGGATTTCCATAAACCCAGAAAGGAAATGATGACATCTTCGTTGTCGTTGATAGACTTTCCAAAGTTGCTCACTTCGTTCCCGTTCGCGAGTCTATAACTGCAAGCCAGTTATCGGACTTGTATGTATCTAGAATTGTGTCTCTTCACGGTGTTCCTTTGGAAATCAATTCTGATCGTGGTAGCCTTTTCACCTCTAGATTCTGGCAAAGCTTTCAGAATGCTATGGGAACACATCTCTCCTTTAGCACAACTTTCCATCCTCAGTCTAGCGGTCAAGTTGAAAGGGTTAACCAAATTCTCGAAGACATGCTTAGAGCTTGTGTTATCTCTTTCGGAAAGAATTGGGAGAAGTCTCTTCCATTCGCCGAATTTTCTTATAACAATAGTTTGCAATCTATTCTGAACATGGCTCCTTTTGAACTCCTCTATGGACGAAGATGTCGAAAATCCCTTAACTGGTCAGAAACCGGTGAAAGACAACTCTTTAGACCGGATATGATCAAGGAAGCAGAAGAGCAAGTTCGCATTGTTCGTGATCAATTGAAAGCATCCTAGTCTCATCAGAAAAGCTACTATGATCGTCATCATATGCAAGAAAGCTATAATCTGGATGAGAAGGCTTACCTTCAGGTTACTCCTTTGAAGGGAACCCAACGATTCGGTATCAAAGGCAAGTTGGCCCCATGTTACATTGGACCTGTCCGCTTTCTTGCTAAACGTGGAGAAGTTGCCTACCAACTTGAACTACCCCGCATCTTTTTCTGAGTACATGATGTATTCCATGTGTCACAACTCAGGCGTTGCTTAAAGGACCCCATCCGCGAAGTCGACCATGAAACTCTTGATCTCCAAGATGACCTTTAATATCGAGAATACCTCATTCGTATTCTTGATTCAGCAGAGCGTGTCACTCGTCGTCAGAAGATTAAGTTTCTGAAAGTGCAATGGTCACACCACTCTGAGAAAGAAGCCACCTGGGAAAGATAAGACCATCTCAGTGCCGGAGTACCCCTCCTTCCTCCCGATGACTTCTGAATCTCGGGACGAGATTCTTTTAAGTGGGGGCGAGTTGGCACAACCCTCTGTTAGGTATGTGCTAGTATCAAGCCTCACCTTGCATTCATGTCAAAAATTTCAAATGAAATTGAAATGGGAGAGAGAACACCCCTAGATGAATTTAATTCAAATGGCCACTTTAATAGTTTCTCCAAAAATTCCTCTGGTATTTTTGAAAATTCTCATAATTGAGTGTGATCACACATAAAGTGATTTGGATTCAAACCCATGCTCAAAGATTTTTCAAAAATTCAAACAAGACCTTGGAATTAATCAAATACCCCTATTTGAATTTGAATTCAAATATTTTGAATTTCAAATTTTTTCAAAACTTGGATTTGACTAGCCACTGGTCATGTAAAGCCATATATAAATTTTGAGCATTTAATAAAATGCCTAGCTATTTTTAGTTGCTACGGCAAAACAAATGACATAAATTAAAACAGAAGAAAAATAGAAAGAAGGCTACCTACTTTTGGCCCAACTCATCCCCCAGCCGGCCCTGGCCCACCTCCACGTTTGTATCTTCCTCCCCGCGCCCTAAGCTGCTCGGTGGAATGCATGCAGCACTCCACCGACGTGATACGTCCCAAACATATCTATAATTTCTGCTTGCTCCATGCATGTTTTGTGTGACTTTGCCATGATTTGCTTGAACTTTCATACACTTTTGATCATATTTGGACTAATCTATTAACCCAGTGCACCCAGCTGCTAGTTGCTGGTTTCTCCTGTTTTTGTATTTTAGGTTTTCCGGCCATTAAAAGTGCTCCAAAAAATCCAGAAAAATCAGATAAAAAATTAGCGACCCGGAAGCTTCCGGAAACACCAAAGGAGGGAAGGGGGGCCACCAAAGGGACTCCAGAAGGGTCCCTGGCGCGGCCCCACCCCAGGCCGCGCCAGGGAGCCTCCTGGCTGCCCTGTGGCCCCTCTCGGTGCCCCCCTTTGCCTATATTTAGCCCTCGGGGTGGAAACCCCTAGGACGGATCTCTTTTTCGCGAACTCGCCTCTGTACCGCCGCCGCCGCCGTTTCTAGATCGGGGCTGCCTGGAGAAGCTACCCCGGCACCCTGCCGGGAGGAGGAACCCCCTCCGGGAGACCATCCATAGCCATGAACGCCTCCCGTATCTACCATGAGTAGTTCCCCTTGGACCATGGGTCCGTGACCAGTAGCTATGTGATGTTCCTCTCCCCTCTTTGTGCTTCCACTTTCGATACCTCGTGAGCTGCCTCACATGATCGAGGCACCTTTGTAATTTTCTGCTGTTGCTATGTTGAGTTTGCTGGGATCTGATGGATTATGAGACTATGTTCAGATTGTAATGAGTAATATATTTGGTTCTTATCTTTTATATTTTGTTCTTGAGTAAATTCTTGCATGTTCTCCGTTGCCGTATTTTACTTTGGCCAAGTGCTTTGTTGCAACTTCAAGAGGGAGCGTTATGGTTGATTGTGGGTTCAGCCCCTTGATGTCTAGCTTCAGTGACAGAAACATGAGACTAGGGGATGTGCTGTTGCCACCAGTGATAAATCAACGGTGCTTGTACCCGCGGGTGCAAGGATTGTTTACTTTACGCAAAGTTCTTTTAATGCAGTTGTCTGTTGCTTTGAATTTACACTTTGGGTGGGATTCGCAACTTAATACCAGCGAGATGTTCTGGATAGATATCTCAAGGTGGATGATTCGTAGTAGATGCAGTTGGATTTCGGTCTACTTACCTTGGCGTACTGCCCATTGCTTTTGACCCCTTCCTTTCTTTGCAGCATAGTTAGCATTGAAGTGCCTTCATAATTCTGTCAATTGCCCAGCTGTGATTTGTTTACCTCGCTAGAACTTTTTTCGACTTTTGGGAGAGAGACATCACTAGTGAAAATCACGGGACCCCGGTCCATCTTCACACTATTGTTTACACCCTTAGCTTACTTTCAGTTCCACTTTTATCTCTTGCGTTTATCCTTTGTAAACAGCAAGGCCGGAGGAATTGACAACTCCTTTGTACTCGTTGGGAGCAAAGTTATTTGTATCTGTGTGCAGGTCCAGGTGAAGTTAGCAACCTCGGCGCCATTGTCCACTTTACCACCTTCTTGTATCCTTCGGAGTCCTATGGGAGACAAACCTTGGTATCTTTGCCAAGGGAAAACTTGCCGCTGCACTATATCTCACCCTGCGCTTGGGGTAACCAACGCGGCTTGAAGAGTATTAACACTCTCTTGCCAACACGACACCGCCGACGAGCCGCGGCCACGCAGCAGCTTCCCGCGTCCACCTCTTCGCACCTAGAGGCGTCTGGAAGCTTCCCGCACCTTTCCCCCTCCTCTGGCTCATCCTCCCCCTCTTCCCTCGACGTTCTGTTCGCCACCCGAAGCTCGCGCCGGAGCGCGCCGCTGATACGTCCTAAACGTATCTACTTTTCCAAATACTTTTGCTATTATTTTTCCTTCATTCTTGCATGATTTGAACGAAACTAACCCGGACTGACGTTGTTTTCAGCAGAGCTACCAGTGCTGTTTTCTTTTGTGTAGATTTCTGGATATTTAGGTACGCTGGAAAAATCCCAAAAATATATATAAAAAATCAGCGTTCCAGAAGCTTCCACCAGGCCAAAGGGGGGCCACAGGGCAGCCAGGGGGCAGCCAGGAGGGTGCCTGGCACGGCCCAGCTCCTGGCCGCGCCACCTGCCCTCCTGGGTGGGTCCCACACCCCCTGGTGCCCTACTTTGGCCCTATTTATTCCCCCGTCGAGAAAACCCCGAAAGAGAGGTCGCTTTTCCAATCTACGTCGCGGAGTTGCCATAGCCCTCTGTTCTTCCTCGGAGAGCTAATCTGGAGGCTGAATTGGCCTCCGGTGAGGGCGAAATCATCGCCATCGTCATCATCATCGCCTCTCCATCACCCCTCCATGACTCCTCCTCTCATGTGTGAGTAATTCCCTGCTGTAGGCAAAGGGGATGGTAGGGATTGGATGAGTTAGATAATGTAATAGTTCAATCAGATTGTTGGGGGGCATGTTGCCTATCATCTACTTTGTGTTTATCATCTCTGTTACAACTTGTTGCTCTTAATGCTTGTCACTTTGGGCCCGAGTGCCATGATTTCAGATCTGATCACCCTTTTGTTTCTTGAGTTTGTGGTGTTCTTGATCCTATCTATGAGTTGTATGCACCTATTATAGTCCGGAACCAGTGATCCCAATGGTGACAGCTTGGGACACCAAAGGGGATGGACTATAATTTGAGGATTCCGTGTATCCATGAATTGTTAATGCTTTGTTCCGGTGCTCTTTGACAGGAGTACTTAATCTCCCTAAGTTCCTTTTGGCCCCGTTTGTAGCGGGAGGGTAGGACAAAAGTTGTTGTGCAAAGTTCTTATTGCAAGAACGTATGATACGTCCAAAACGTATCTATAATTTCTGCTTGCTCCATGCATGTTTTGTGTGATATTGCTATGTTCTAGATACACTTTCATACACTTTTGATCATATTTGGACTAACCTATTAACTCAGTGCACCCCAGTGCCAGTTCCTGTTTTCTGCTGTTTTTCTATTTCAGTTTCCCCCATATAAAAAGTGCCAGAAAAATTCCGGGAAAAATACAGGAAAAATCAGCGTACAGGAAGCTTCGCGAAGAGCCCGAGTGGGGCCAGAGTGGAGCCAGGGGGCCCAGGCGGCCACCCGGCGCGGCCCCACCCCTGGCCACGCCAGTGGGGCGCCTGGGGCCCCTGGTCCACCTCTGGCTGCCCCCCTTCGCCTATTTATTCTCCGTCACGGGGAAACTCCGAAGACAGAACCCTATTTCGCAAAGTCGCCTCTGTTCCGCCGCCGCCGCGCTTCCGAGATCGGGAGCACCAGAAGATCTCTTCCCGGCACCCTGCAGGAGGGAGGGCCGACCTCCGGGAGTCTCCTCTCCACCATGGATGCTCCCCGGATGTGTCGTGAGTAGTTTTCCTTGGACCATGGGTCCGTGATCAGTAGCTATGTGATGTTCTCCTCCCCTCTTTGATCCTCATGGTTTAGACCTCGTGAGCTGCCCTACATGATGGAGGAACTTTTGTAATATTTCTGCTATTGCTATGCTGAGTTTGATGGGATCTGATGGATTATGAGATTATGTTTAGATTGTGATAGAGTAATATATTTGGTTTCTATCTCTTATATGTTTGTTCCTAAGTAATTCTTGCATTTTCTCCGTTGTTGTTTATTGCTTTGGCCAAGTAGTAGTTAGTGACTCCAAGAGAGAACGTTGTGCTCGATTGTGGGTTCATGCCCCCCGATGACACGCTTGAGTGACAGAAACATGAGTCTAGGGGATGTGCTGTTGCCACAAGTGGGAAAACAACGGTGCTCTTAACCGCGGTTACAAGGATTGTTTACTTTACGCAAAGTTCTTTTTAATGCAGTTGTCTTTTGCTTTGGGTTTTCACTTTGGGTGGGGCTCGCAACTTAATACCAGCGAGATGTTCTGGATAGATATCTCAAGGTGGATGATTAGTAGTAGATGCAGTTGGATTACGGTCTACTTATTTTGGCGTACTGCCCGTGCTTTTGAACCTCTTCCTTTCTTTTGTAGCATAGTTAGCATTGCGGTGCGTTCATAATCCTGTCAATTGCCCTTCTGTAATTTCTTTACCTCGCATAGCAGTTTTATCGTCTTTTGGGAGAGAGAAATCACTAGTGAACATCACGTATCCCGGTCCATATCCTTATTTCTGTTTCCACGCTATATTTACTTTCCTGCTTTTTACTTTCAATTGCTATCATTATCCTTTGTGTTTTACCCTTTGTGAACAACAAGACCGGAGAGATTGACAACCTCTCTGAACTTCGTTGGGAACAAAGTTATCTGTGTCTGTGTGCAGGTCCACGTCAGTTGCGCCGCTGACACCTACTTATCATCTCTGGAGTCCTACTGGAGACAAACCTTGGTATCTTCACCGAGGGAAACTTGCTGCTGCGTTACATCTCAACCTTCCACTTGGGGTAACCAACGAAGGGCGAGAAGCCATCAACCTACAACTACCTTGGGATACATGCCTGATGTTTGATATTTACCTAGATGATCCTTTGTTTTCTGTGAGCCTTGCCCAAGTTAGAATCTGTTACATGTTCATTCTCATCCAAGCAGCGCCCAACCATCCATCTCCCTAGCCTACAGTGTTTTCCTTCTACTAGTTACTAGTTGTTTACCTTTGCTGTTCCACTATCACTATCACTACTATTATCATCACCACTACCACCACCATATCAACGTTGCTACTAATACCTTTGTGCAAGCAAGTGTTTATTTCAGGTGCGGTTGAATTGCCAACTCAATTGTCAAAGCCTGTACGTATTCTTTGTGTCCCCAAGTGTAGAATCAATAAATTGGGTTATCTTGCCCGCGAAGACTATCTCGATCTCCTACAGTTGAGGGTTATCAGCCACCGCACCCGCGTGGCCATCGTCTTCCTCGAGCTACCCCGAGGTGTCCAGAAGACTCGCCGCCGTCTACTTGCTCACCGTGCGCAAGGAATCGATCCATAGCCCTCTGGAGACGTTGCCCACATCAACTCCCTCCAACACGGCCGCCATGCGCCATTGCCGAAATACGTCGCCATTCTTCTTCCTCCGGCCTCCCCGACCCCTCCATCGCGCTAGGGGTGAGCTCCTTCGTTGATCCCCTCTCTCCCAGCTCCTCCCCGTCCACCGTAGCACAGTGCCACCAAACCCGATCCACGGCCGCCGCCGCACCTCGACGCCGGCGAGGCTCCGGTCTCCCCTAGGCTCCCCTGTGCCTGCAGGGTGAAACGGGCGAGCACGGGGAGCACCCCGGTGCTTTCCGCGTGCCCAATGGTGGCCGGGAAGCACTGTTCCGGCGAGCCTCTGTCGTGCCCAGTCGCACCGACGGCTAACTGCCGGCCGCCATGGTCATTAGGGCATAACCCACCCCCTAATCCCCCCTTAGAGACACTGACCAGTGGGCCCAAGACCACTAAACCCCCTGTTAATTTAATCCACTGGATTAATTAACTAGTGACACTGACCAGTGGGTCCCCCATGTCAGTTTGACCCGGGTAAAAAACCCTTGATGTCATGCTGACGCAATGCTGATGCATTAAAGCTTTTTAATTTATCAGAAATTTAAGAAAAAGGCTTAAACTTTGGAAATTCATAACTAATTCATATTAGCTCCAAATTGGACATATAATATATGTAAAATTATCAAAAAATGCAAGGATTCTGAATATGCACTTTGTTTTAATGTTTGACCAGTTTAAAATGGGGGGGGGACAGAAGAAAATGTGCATATGAACCCTTTTCAAATTCAAATTTGGAGTTGTTTTGCAAATTCCTTTTCAATGCACTTCTTTTAAATGGAATGCTCAACGCATCAGTACCATGAACATCACCTTATACCATTGATCATGTGATTCTGCATTGTACCTTATGTTGATCACTTTGTTTGCATTGTTTGCTCAATAGAAGTGGAGCTGGAACACGAGATCACCCCCTCCGTTGAAGATATCCCGTACGACCCTCGTCAGCAAGGCAAGCAAACACCATTGATCATGTCGATAAAAACCCAGTTCCCTCTCAGTCTCGCTTATGCATTGTTTAGGATGATTACCATGATACGTTTCTACCGCATAGTTGAACCCATTCCTTTGCATGACCTATCATTTTGTCACAATAGTAAGCAAACCACAATCCTAGCAGATGCAGGAGTTGAATGATATCATGTGGCCCCTGCAACTGTTACTTCTTATTGCATGCTTAGAGTTACAATTGTTGGGAATGTGCCCTAGAGGCAAATAAAATATGTTTATTGGCGTATTCCATTAGTTCAAAATAAGTTTTATACTGTGCTATAACTGTATTAAGCGGAAACATTAATACACGTGTGGTATACAAACAACCAGGTCCCTATTTAACTCTAGTAAACTAGTCCATTGGGCAATTGATGATCAAGGTTTCCTGATCATGAGATGTGAACAGTCTATTGACAATGGGGTCATGTCATTGGGAGAATGACATGATGGACACACACCCACCAGAAGTGTTGCAATGTGATCCAGTCACATAGTTCAACATTGCGATAACTATAAACGTAGTGACCCGATCCTTAAGACCGTGATGATCATACATAATTGCTATCTACCAGGATGCTTTGAGTGCATTAACCGTTACACTGAAACATGGTAACCATCAAGGTGTATCTTGGGTATTCCGAAGTAGATATGTTGATGAGTATGCAAATAGATCAAAATGGGATTTGTCCATCCGAGTGACGGATAGGTACTCTGGGCCCACTCGGTGATATTACATCATAAAGATTGCGCAATCATGTGACTAGGTCACGGGGTTGTAATATCACGGGAAAGAGTAAACATGTTTGTCAGTAACGAGAATGAACTAGGTATATTGGATACCGACGATCAAACCTCGAACAAACAAAGTATCATATGACAAAGGGATCAGGACTCAACATTAACGGTTCAAACGATGAAGTTAATTCGACGGAAGCACAGGGGCTCATCAAGGATTGTAACCAGAGCCCACATGATGGTCATTGGTCAGAGAGTGTCTGATCATGTCTGCTGTTTCCCGAACCGTAGGGTGTCACGCTTAAGGGTATTCGACGCAATAAGGATTGATTCGGGATCATCGGTGAAATAAGAGAGAACACCGGAATTGTTCCGGGAGGTGCCGGAAGTTGTTCTGGATATTTTGAAAGGTTCAAAATAATGTTTAAATATTTTTATTATTTAATTAACAGAATTAAATATTAAAATATTATTAAATATAATTAAAAATGAATTAAAAGGCATATGGGCCTAAAGAGGCCCATTAGGGGAAGGAGGGAGCTCCCCCTTGGGCCAAGGCGCCAAGGGAGGGAGCCCACCTCCCCTAGCCGCACTAAACCCCCCCTCCCTAGGGTTTAGTCCCACATGGGAAGGGGAGGGAGGGTGGAACCCCTCCTTGGCCTATATAAGGAGGGGTGGGGGTGCCTTTTTTCTTCACACAATTTGATTTGAGACACGTTTCTCAGATCTCTCTTCTCTCTCTTTCTCCCTCCTTGAGTGGACTCCCCTTGTTTGGAGTCTACACTTGGTTGGGGTTTCTCCACCATACGCACGCCGTCGTGCTGCTGGAATCGGGATCCAAATCCATCTTCTTTCCGCTGCTATTCTGGTTCGGAGCCCTGAGGGAACGTCGGGTACACCGTATGCGTGTAATCCCGCGAGGCGCTACACTTGTGGTGCTCCTTCATCGTTGAGGCCGTGTCACGAAGTCTTCACCGACAACGTTCCGACGGGGACGTAATCCCGTCATCGGTCTTCAAGGACCAGGTGGCCTCAGAAGTCATCGTGGATCTGCGCGACATCGGGGATTGCCGGTACGACTACATCAACCACGTTCACACGGGAACGTTTCCCGCTTAACGGAATACATACTGGTATGTGACCAATTCCCTCCGTTACTTGCATCGCCATAGCATAGGTCTTGGGTTCGGGACGCGTAGGTCATGAAAAATTATTGTTTTCTTCCCCGTTCCCCAACAACAATGAGGTTACTCTTTTGTGAGTCGGGATGGTAGTGATCATGTTGATGATGGTGGAAATGTGTTGCTGCACTTGATCTAAACAAGGTGAACGATGAGAGGTTGTGTAGGAGTAAAAAGTGGGTTTTCTCGTTGAACACCGCCTTAAGCCCGAGTTCTTGTGTGGTGATCCAAGACAAAGAGTACTACCACATGTTGGGCACATGGACCCCCGCTGAACCTACTAATTGACCGCTTCTCAGTTCAATGAGTCGCAGTAATCCGGAGTTCTGGTAGGTCTTTGGCACGGTCTGCGAAGTGGAATAACGGCTATTCAGACCGGCTTGGGACCCTGCACAAATCTTATGGGGCCACATCGGTAAACCGGCCGAGTTCAAGATGTGGAATCCAGCCCAGATAGGCGTCTCCATTGGACTTAGAGTTGGTTGTGAGGTAAAAGTTGTGGAAATTATCCTCGCCGACACCTGCTTGAAGGGTGAAGAGATCCCGATGGTAACTAATAGTTTCATGTGTGTAGAAGTACACCCCTATAGGGTTAATAAACTATTCGAATAGCCGCGTGCGCGGTAATGGACTACTTGGTTATCTGTGCTTGATTATTAGACAACTTCAATGGAAACTCTAAAACTTGGTGTGAGTGCTATGGCGTGCTTTCTCGTGGGAAGTCGAGGAAGGCTCCATAGTCCATAGTGGTGTATCGTTTGGGAGACTAGGATAGATGGACTCGAGTACGCTTCTTACCTCATTCTGGTATTTGTAGTACATGACTAGCCAAGTGAAAGCTGGAACTTATGCATTGAAACCCCACCTCCCTTTGCCTTGAAACTTGAGCATGAGTAGTATAGTTCCTACGTAAGTCTTGCTAAGTACGACTTTGTACTCATGTTTGATTATTTATGTTTTTAGATGAATCCATTGACCCCGATGGTGGCTTCTTCCTGGAGCTCGACAACTGATCAAGCAAATGTAGTCCTAGACAGAGGTATGGTCCCTTGTGGAGGGCTTGTTTATAAATAAGGCTTCTGACGAGGGGGTGACCCCACGACTCCTACTGATGAGCCTACCTGGTGTCCATGAAGGCAGAAGGCCCATGAATATACGGCCTCGGCCCACTAGTTGGCACCGACGTAGGAGTCCTCGACTCACAAGGAAGGTGCAAAGACCTGCCGTACGGAGCAAGCTAGGGTTAGGAAAGTTTACCTGTACACGTAGATGAAGTCCCCGAGACCTAGCCCAGTATATAAGGGCTAGGAGGGGCGATGCCAAAGACATCCAATCTCACCTGTAACCCTAGCCTTGAGCGCTCTAGCCTTGGCCTCCACTGTAATCGCATCTTCCCAATCAATAATATCGAGCAGGAGCGAGCCTCCCTGTTTGCCGACGAGCTATCGTCCAACCTGTGCCTCTCATGACTAACCCAGGGTCCCTGACCATGGGATTTGCCGGGGTTGATCCCCGTCAATTGGCACCGTCTGTGGGAACCGCGCAGGTTGGGAACGCAATCTCGGCGGCCTCATCATCATCAGCACTCATCGACTCGATGGCTCCGGCAAGATCCAACCTGTTCGAGTCCCTCGGATTCACGACCCACCTCCCGGCCCTCAAGCCAGCCTTCGCCAATCTACACTCCGGCGTCAATCTGATCTTCGGAGCGTATCAGATCTACATCAATCATTGGGGTACCCTTCGCCTCATCGACGACACCCGTGCGCCCATGGGAACACCTGCAGCAACAACTTTAGCGGACGCCGCCAGCACGGCCAACCTGTCTGGCAGTTGCAGCTACCCACCCAACTCACGGCTCCACGCTACTCACGACCACTCGAGTGAAGTCCCAGCATGGAGAAGCACGATCGCACGTATCATCAAGGAGACGGCAAGGGCACCTTCACAGGTGTTCATGGCAGAAGTTGGCGCATCAACGTCAGGCGACAACGGACGAGCCGACGAACCGGGCACTCGAGGAGACACTCCAACCACCAACAGGGCGGCTGGCCCCGGCCACAACAGTCAGATGGTCGTACAGCTAGGAGAGCCGGGAACCATACCAAAGAAAGTCCCGGTGGAGCAAGGACCAAGCAATCAAAAAAGCAGTCAGCCGCTAAGCAACAAACAGCAAGCACCTGGCCAAGGCAGCCAGCCATCACACAGCAGGCAGCAAACCCCGGTTGTAGCGGCGGGCGAACCTCCCAAAGAAAAAATATACTTGTCCAAGGAATCGATGACAATGGTAAAGGAAGAAGTCGCCCGCGGAGGGTTACGACCATCAGATGCCTTAAGAGACGAGCTAAGGGCATACAACAAGCTAGCGGGAGAGCTAACCAAGCAGACGAGACAGTGGCGCCTAGCCATGGAGAAGAAAGAAAAAGCGGAACCCGAAAGGAAAAGCAGCCGCAGACAATCTCCCAGAAGTGACTCGCCAGGCCACGACTCCCCCATCTGCAATAGATCGAAACTCAACAACCTGCGGAAGACAGAAAGGGCGAGAGTAGTGCGGAAATTGGAAGACGACTTCAGGTCAGAGGAGACCGACGACGAAGAAGAGCCCCTCACTCCGGCAGAAGCACTCATAAGCGCCCAAGACTACCTGTCCCGTGCCCAGAAAAGCAGAAAGGGCAAAACGGATCGCTACACCTCCATAGCTCTGCAGATAATGAAGGACGCTATCGACGCCTCGGCACCTAAGAAATCCAGCGCAAAGCGGCAGACTCGCGAGCGGACACCGGACAGGGACCCCAGTTCACCAGACGACGACGACGACAGTAACGACGACAGACGCAGGCACTCCGACAAGCACAAGAAACGCAACAGCGACGACAACGGCAGGCGCCGCAGCACTCGGCGAGATGCACGAGACGACATCATGCAGAACAGAGTCAACCGCAGCAGGCGAAGATGCGCAACTCACGAGGAGTACTCGGAGGAAGAGGTTTCCGACGAGGAAATCAAGCCATGTGGAGCACTCTGCTTCACACGTGCCATACGTGAGACGCGTATGCCCAACGGGTTCAAACTGAACTCCACGACACTAAAGTACAACGGACTCGAGGAGCCGGAGGCATGGCTCGACGACTACCTAGCAGCGGTAAAATTCCAAAGAGGAACCAATGTCACGGCAATGCAGTACGTACAGCTCATGCTCGAGAGCTCCGCTCGACATTGGCTGAAAAATCTTCGGCGCGGATCCATCAGATCCTGGAGCCAGTTCCGAGGAGCCTTCATAGAAAACTTCAAATCAACATACAAGCGACCATCCTCACTCAAGGAGCTGCGAGCATGCAAACAAGGAACAAGGGAAGCCCTGCGAGCATACATCTAGCGATGGACGATACTCAAGAATTCAGCGGAAGACATCTCGGACGAAAGTGCGATCGACGCATTCAGGCAAGGTCTTCAGCGCGTTGAATTCAAGGAGCAACTCGGACAGATGAAAGTCCGAACACTCGCACGGCTGCTAGAACTAGCCAACAGCTGGGCGGACGGAGAAGACTTCGTTCGTAATGAAACAGAAACCCACACTGCATGATCAGAGTACGACTACGACTACAACGGAGATAGAGGAGACGACAGAAGAAGGAATCGACCCAGACGGAACTTCTACAACGACAGAGGACCTGACATGGTCGCCGCAGGTTTCTCGGACGACCGGAACGGCAGGCACCGTGATGACAACATACCACAGCGCCGAGACAACCCAGAAGACGAGCCCCAGGCTCAGAGACGAGAATGGAGGACAAGACAGCCAAGCGACGGCACTCGCGCATTCCGCTCCGCCAAAGAACAACTCGACGGACCATGCTCTTTAAACGGATTCAGAAACGAGCGAGGGAGATCAAATCATCCCACACCCTCAGGAATTGTCGAAGCTTCAACGAGTTGGCCGAGGAGAAAAGCCGCTCTGCGATCACAGCAGCACGACCACTCGCAAGCATAGCAGTTGGGCCAGTCGCCCACGGTGCGCCACCAGCCCCCCCTCTACCAACAAGACAGGTGGCTGCCATCCAGGAACGGCAAAGGACGCCAGAAGAAGAAAACCAATACCCAGAAGCCCACGGGAGGATCTACATGATACAAGAAGGCAGACCTTCCAACAGGCAGCACAAACAAGTCACCAGACAAGTCTTCCTGGCAACCTCCACACACCCGGCCGTCCCAGAGTACCTGCGCGGGTCGGAGACAGAAATATCCTTCTGCAGGGACGACCACCCGCCAGTCGTCCCCCAACCAGGGCACGCCGCGCTGGTACTCGAGGCCAGAATCGGAAATTACGACATGTCGCGAGTATTCATGGATGGCAGCAGCGGTATCAACATCATCTTCACCCGAACACTCGACGACATGCTCATCCAAAACAACGCACTCAAGTCCTCAGGCACAACCTTCCACGGGATCGTACCAGGAAAAGCAGTCTACCACCTCGGAAGGATAAGCCTGGAGGTAGTCTTCGGGGATGCGACGAACTTCCGCAAGGAAACACTTGACTTTGAAGTGGTCGATTGGAAGTCGCAATACCACGCAATTCTCAGGCGGCCAGCTTACGCCTACCTCAAGCTGAAGATGCCAGGCCCAAACGGGGTCATCACAATCAGCGGCAGTTTCGTCAGATCCGACCGCTGCGACAAAGAATTCCACAAGATAGCAGAAGCATTCGTGGCCCACCAAGACAGCAGGACCACGGGGCTCGCAGAAGAAGCGCTCCCGTAGAAGAAAAGGAACAGCGCCCGAATAAACCCAACACTGGGAGAAAAAGCTACCGGGCCCTTAAAACCACTACATCATCGCTCTAAAAGGGATCTACCCTCAACAGAGCCCGACTACTCTTTGTAAGAAACAGTAGGAAAGATATTACATAAAATATTTTTCCACAAAATTACTCGGCACTCGGGGGCTCGCCAAAGCAGCCACCCCCCGACGCGTCCTCCGCAACCGCGGCAAATTAACTCGGCACTCGGGGGCTCGCCAAAGCAGCCACCCCCCCGACGCGTCCTCCGCAACCGCGGCAAATTAACTTGGCACTCGGGGGCCCGCCAAAGCAGCCACCCCCCGACGCGTCCTTCGCAATCGCGGAAAATTAACTCGGCATTCAGGGGCTCGCCAAAGCAGCCACCCCCCGACGCGTCCTCCGCAATCGCGGAAAATTAACTCGGCACTCGGGAGCTCGCCAAAGCGGCCACCCCCCGACGCGTCATCCGCAATCGCGGCAAATTAACTCGGCACTCGGGGGCTCGCCGAAGAAGCCACCCCCCGAGGCGTCCTCCGCAATCACGGCAAATTAACCTGTCACTCGGGGGGTCGCCGAAGCAGCCACCCCCCGTGGCGTCCACCGCAATCACGGCATACCAACTTAGCCCTCGGGGGCTCGCCGAAGAAGCCACTCCCCGAGGCGCCCCACGCAACTTCAAATGAAGACGATATATACAACCAAGAAGAAGCACATACAAAGAAGGGAAGCACCTAATCATTAGGCTCCAACTTCGCCTTAATAAGTGCACCCAGATGGCGATCGTTCTCTTCGCAAACCCGCCTCACAACCTGGTGCGCATGCCTATCTACAGCCACGTAGTGCTCATTCAGCGGATGAACCCTACCACCTGGAGGACCCGCCACCACCTGAGAAAAATCCACCCGGGCCAATAACTATGGACCAAGCCCAAAGCAGCTCGGGCTCCAGCACGAATCTGATGGTCCAATACCCGACGTAACTCAGCAGGCTGAGAGAAAATGCGACAAAGCCTCTCAAGGGATGAAGGAACCACCTCCAACGGATAGAACTCAGCATGGATACCACCCAATACCCGCTGGCAGTAACTGAGAGCTTTCGGTACCCGCTCAACTCGGCGACGAAGCAAAGCAAACGCTCGAGCACGAGCCCCATCTGCCCAGAAGGGATTGCTCGCCTGCACACTAGGATCATCAAGCCGCGACATCTCCGACTGAAGAGCCCTCTCTTCATCCCGAGTTCGCCCTGCGAGGACTTCGAAAGTCAAAAAACTACGATCAAGACAAAGACGGCAAAAACCCACCAAGCGGAATCAGGCAACCGAGCAAAGGCAAGACTCACCCCGCAGGAGGTCGGACAACTTCACCACCCACGAAGCAAGGACCTCAACCACGGACTCGGCACGCTCACGCCGAGTACGCTGAACGGCCACGGACCCCTTCAGTCAGACAACATCCCGCTCAGCGTCCTTCAGCCGCAGGCAAACGGACTCGTACGCACCCTTGTGAGCGTCATCCTTCAGCGAACTCCACGGACGAAGGAAGCCCGGAGTGGCCTACCGTAGGATGAACAAAACAAATCAAAACAGCAAGAGGAACAGCCAAGCAGACATTCAGATAAAAGTTGCAAAAGATCAACCATCACAACAGAGTCACGAATTACAGACAGAGTCTCCAAAAGGCGCAAGCACTACTATGCCTCCCCCTCACCTACGGCAGTGGGACCCTGAGCATCTACAACTTGTTGCAGGCGACGAGCCAGCCTGTCGGCTCGGTCGTCGTGCTCACCAGAATAATGCGGGATGGTCTCAACCAAGGAATCATCAAAGGAAACACCATGCCCTATGAGGACGACAAGGGCCGTGGAGGAACCACTCACCACGCTCTCCGCCACCAGTTCCACCATATCTTTCCCATCAGGGCTAAACGCAGCAACCCGAGCACCCAGGACATCAGGCACCCTCGTACCCTCCGGCATAAGGTGCTCGTGCGCAAGACCCACAAGATTGGAAGCCCGGGCGCAGACGTCCTCGACCACTGCAATAGTATCCGCAACAGAATCAACAACACCTTCGAGAACCCCAGACCCCGACGCAGCAGCCTCCATCGGCTTCGCACCTACAGCAGCTGCACCAAACAAAGAAACATCACCAAGGGTAAACAACGGAAACAGCAATAGTCGAACGCCAAACTTACACACGAGAGAGTCCGCCAAGGCACGAAGACGTTTGCCCTCGACTGCCTCCATCTGCGCATGCGCATCCTCAGCCTGGCGAAGGCGAACCAGCTCCTCATGTTGACCATGCAACTCCGCCTCCTTGGAAGCCAAGGCAGCCTCGAGAACGGAAACAGTCCTTTCCGCCTTTTCGGCTTCTTTCTCGGCAGCCTGGCGATGACCTGCGAGGCAAAGGCAATACTCAGAACAAAAGATGAAGTACCCAAAAGCTCAGCAGCACAAGAATAATGCTCACCATCCATAACAGATAAGGCATCTTGGGAAGACTCATGGGCCCGTTGCCAACGCTCAGCATCAAGAACCAAACGCTCACAGTGCTGGAACACAGGCTGCAAGAACCAGGCAATCAGGTGTTAATTAAAGACAAGACTACAAGCAACTGCCAATAGTTACTTCTAGCCTCGGGGGCTACTCCCATCGGGAGCACTTCCATGCCCCCGATGATGAAGCAACACAGACACAAATCAGCCTACCAGCTTGGAGACATGATCGAAAGAACGGGCCTTATCTTCAATCATCAAATCAACACGGAAAAAGTACGGAGGACAAAGCCCAGTCGGCCTAGGCTCAGGAGCAGTAGCACCGGGCACTCCAGAAGGAGACACACCGGTAACGACGCCCGCAGACGAAACGGCAGGAGTTGCCGTCGGCCCAGATTGACCAGCGGCAGTCGAGTGGTCCTCAGGACGCTTGTACGCCGCCCCAGAGCTCGTCAATTTCAGATCGGTAGCAGCTGCGCTGGTGCATGAAGTAGCCGGAGCAGGCGCAGCACTACAAAAGAAAGCATTATCAGTCGTAAGAATAAGGAAAAAGAAACGGGCACTAATTCAGCAGAATCTTACCCGACACGCTCACCACGAGGACGCCCCAACCTCCCAAGCCTGGCCCTCTTGGGAGGAAGGGCCGGAGCAACAGCCGAAGGGGAAGGCCCAGCAAAAGGAGCAGCAGGAGGGACAACATCACCTAATGCGGCATGATCTTCAGCATCCAAGGGGCGCGACCGTTTCACACGGAAGGGACTCGAGTCCTCACTATCTCTGGTCTCCACTAGCAAATCTCAGCATTAACAGCCGGCGCAGCATTATCAGCTGCGGAAGCATCAGGCTCTTCACGAATATCGGCGTCTTCCGGCTGCGGAGGGTTACACGGCACTGGAGCATGGCCCTGCAAGACAAGCAATGTCAACAACAAGACAAAACGAAGTACTCGCCCAAACAAATGAAGGAACATGGGCACCAACCGGCGGCGGAGGATGATCAGAAGCATATGGAAGGAAAAGGTGCATCTCGGAAATACTAGAACACTTGGTCACATGCTGGATACGAGCCAGCAAAGCATCAGGTTCTAGCTCTTCAGGTGAGCATCTCGTCAAGTCATCGAGTCCCTCGTACTGCCACATAGGGCGATCTCGATGCTGCAACGGTTGAACTCGCCTCCCCACAAACACAGCGATAAGTTGACCACCAGTCAAGTTATCCTTCCACACAGAAATCCTCTCCAAAAATGGATCCAGTGCAGACGACTCCACCTCGGTCAAAGAATGAGACCACGAAGGTTGTCTGACCAACCGTGTGCCCGGATTGAAAGAAGCAAGACCAAATTGCTGACCAACAATGAAGCGATCTTTCAGATAAAACCAGCCTCTCCGCCAGCCACTAACGGAATTGATCTTCTCCAAGTCAAAGTATGAATGTTTATCCCCAATGGAGATACCCACTCGACCCACGGTGTACTCATAGTTCGTCCTTTTCACATTAAAAAGGTGTCTCCAAAGTCCCCAATGGGGATAAATCCCCAGGAAGGCCTCACAAAGAGTGATGAAACACGCAATGTGCAAAATCCCATTGGGAGTAAGGTCATGCAACTGGAGCCGATAGGAATACAGCAAGCCCCGAACGAAAGGATGCATCGGAAGAGCAAACCCATGGTGGAAGAAAGCCTGGAAGCATACCCGCTCGTCCGCCGCCGGCGCCGGAATCGACTCCGCGCCAGGAAGACGGGCATCGCCCGCCACCACCATGCCATCAGCAACCAACACATCCAGATCTTCAGCCCCGAATGTGGACCGCTCCCACTTGCCGGACATCTTGGCCGACTCGATGGCAGCACGGGAGCGCTTGGACATAGATCTCACAGCAGCACGCAGGGAAGAAAAGATGAAGGCTAAGGAACACGAAGGAAAACAGAGAAAGAGGAGGAAGGCAATGGCTGGGTAAAACCTACAATTCACCCAGCCGCATGGTATTTAACTCAACGAGTCTGACAAGAAGGGCCACCGGCCAACCTTTTTTGCCCAGTAAAACGTGCCACGATCCCGTACAGGGGCGAAAAGTATGCAAAATCCAACCGGCGCAGTAACAACACCGCCCACTACGCGCGCAAAAAGAGGACCATGATCGCGCGACGCGAAAATTTTGGCGGGACAACGCCAAGTCATTTCACACGACAGACCGCGGCGGTCAACAAATTGCAGAAGACCACGCCAACGTCATATCACAGCAAGGCGTACTCAGTACGCCATCAAGACCCAGATATTCCATCTCTTAGATGTTTTCCCCTGGGAAGAAAAACATCTTACTCCCATCGGGAGCGTACATCATAAGAGTCCTGGGTGCTCCCTAACCTAAAGGTTATCCACGTTCTCGAGTGAACACTCGCACTTATGAGAGTCTCGGGTGCTCCCTCAAACCGACGTAAGACAAACAAACATTCGCCAAGACCATACGGCGCTAAGAGTCTCCGGGTGCTCCCTCACCTGAAGAGCCGAAATGGCATTCGAGTGATTTCTCGCGAATAACCCCCCGACTGAGCACTCGAAACAAAGCTCCTCGGGTGAATGAGTGAACAGCTCGCTTGATGTTTTGTTCCAAGTGGGTGCAATGCTATAAGGGTCTGCGCCTCAAAAACACACATTCCTGGAACACGATACACTGGGCCCAGATGCCACGCAAGATTAGCGTGTAGGTAAGAGCCCGTTGCGAAGTACGGCCGGACTGGGACTTGCCGAAGAGCGATTTCACTCCCAACCATTCCTATGCGCAGAGCATGATAGATAAGCCGGGCGGACGCGCCTTAGGCTACACACATTACTGGCAGAAAATGAACACCGTAAGACCCGAAGAGGCCGGACTTTTGCTCGACACCAGTGTTCCAAGGTCACGTCGAGGGACGTGGGTTTGATTGGGCTACTGTGGTATTTTCCCTAGTGCAATTCACCAAGGCTTGACCCGTCGACTCCTTGGGCCCTTTCAGCTTAGCATCCCTCGAAACAGGTTTTGTCATGGCCACCAGACTGCCAGCGACCAACAGAGGAACTGTGCATATCAACGAACGACAAGTGAATGAACTCGAGTCCCTGCGCGACTCTTCGAGTCCCCCATGCACTCGGGGGCTACTCACGAGGGGGTGACCCCACGACTCCTACTGATGAGCCTACCTGGTGTCCATGAAGGCAGAAGGCCCATGAAGATACGGCCTCGGCCCACTAGTTGGCACCGTCGTAGGAGTCCTCGACTCACAAGGAAGGTGCGAAGACCTGCCGTACGGAGCAAGCTAGGGTTAGGAAAGTTTACCTGTACACGTAGATGAACTCCGCGAGACCTAGCCCAGTATATAAGGGCTAAGAGGGGCGACGTCAAAGACATCCAATCTCACCTGTAACCCTAGCCTTGAGCGCTCTAGCCTTGGCCTCCACTGTAATCGCATCTTCCCAATAAATAATATCGAGCAGGAGCGAGCCTCCCTGTTTGCCGACAAGCTATCGTCCAACCTGTGCCTCTCATGACTAACCCAGGGTCCCTGACCATGGGATTTGCCGGGGTTGATCCCCGTCAATTGGCGCCGTCTGTGGGAACCGCGCAGGTTGGGAACGCAATCTCGGCGGCCTCATCATCATCAACACTCATCGACTCGATGGCTCCGGCAAGATCCAACCTGTTCGAGTCCCTCGGATTCACGGCCCACCTCCCGGCCCTCAAGCCAGCCTTCGCCAATCTACACTCCGGCGTCAATCTGATCTTCGGAGCGTATCAGATCTACATCAACCATTGGGGTACCCTTCGCCTCATCGACGACACCCGTGCGCCCATGGGAACACCTGCAACAACAACCGTAGCGGACGCCGCCAGCACGGCCAACCTGTCTGGCGGTTGCAGCTACCCACCCAACTCACGGCTCCACGCTACTCACGACCACTCGAGTGAAGTCCCAGCATGGAGAAGCACGATCGCACGTATCATCAAGGAGACGGCAAGGGCACCTTCACAGGTGTTCATGGCAGAAGTTGGCGCATCAACGTCAGGCGACAACGGACGAGCCGACGAACCGGGCACTCGAGGAGACACTCCAACCACCAACAGGGCGGCTGGCCCCGGCCACAACAGTCAGATGGTCATACAGCTAGGAGAGCCGGGAACCATACCAAAGAAAGTCCCGGTGGAGCAAGGACCAAGCAATCAAAAAAGCAGTCAGCCACTAAGCAACAAACAGCAAGCACCTGGCCAAGGCAGCCAGCCATCACACAGCAGGCAGCAAACCCCGGTTGCAGCGGCGGGCGAACCTCCCAAAGAAAAAATATACTTGTCCAAGGAATCGATGATAATGGTAAAGGAAGCAGTCGCCCGCAGCGGGTTACGACCATCAGATGCCTTAAGAGACGAGCTAAGGGCATACAAAAAGCTAGCGGGAGAGCTAACCAAGCAGACGAGACAGTGGCGCCTAGCCATGGAGAAGCAAGCAAAAGCGGAACCCGAAAGGAAAAGCAGCCGCAGACAATCTCTCAGAAGTGACTCGCCAGGCCACGACTCCCCCATCCGCAATAGATCGAAACTCAACAACCTGCGGAAGACAGAAAGGGCGAGAGTAGTGCGGAAACTGGAAGACGACTTCAGGTCAGTGAAGACCGACGACGAAGAAGAGCCCCTCACTCCGGCAGAAGCACTCATAAGCGCCCAAGACTACCTGTCCCGTGCCCAGAAAACCCGAAAGGGCAAAACGGATCGCTACACCTCCATAACTCTGCAGATAATGAAGGATGCTATCGACGCCTCGGCACCTAAGAAATCCAGCGCAAAGCGGCAGACTCGCGAGCGGACACCGGACAGGGACCCCAGTTCACCAGACGGCGACGACGACGACAGTAACGACGACAGACGCAGGCACTCCGACAAGCACAAGAAACGCGACAGCGACGACAACGGCAGGCGCCGCAGCACTCGGCGAGACGCGTGAGACGACATCACGCAGAACAGAGTCAACCGCAGCAGGCGAAGACGCGCAACACGCGAGGAGTACTCGGAGGAAGAGGTTTCCGACGAGGAAATCAAGCCATGTGGAGCACTCTGCTTCACACGTGCCATACGTGAGACGCGTATGCCCAACGGGTTCAAACTGAACTCCACGACACTAAAGTATAACGGACTCGAGGAGCCGGAGGCATGGCTCGACGACTACCTAACAGTGGTAAAATTCCAAAGAGGAACCAATGTCACGACAATGCAGTACGTACAGCTCATGCTCGATAACTCCGCTCGACATTGGCTGAAAAATCTTCGGCGCGGATCCATCAGATCCTGGAGCCAGTTCCGAGGAGCCTTCATAGAAAACTTCAAATCAACATACAAGCGACCAGCCTCACTCAAGGAGCTGCGGGCATGCAAACAAGGAACAAGGGAAGCCCTACGAGCATACATCCAGCGATGGATGATACTCAAGAATTCAGCGGAAGACATCTCGGACGAAAGTGCGATCGACGCATTCAGGCAAGGTCTTCAGCGCGTTGAATTCAAGGAGCAGCTCGGACAGATGAAAGTCCGAACACTCGCACGGCTGCTAGAACTAGCCAACAGCTGGGCGGATGGAGAAGACTTCGTTCGTAATGAAACAGAAACCCACACTGCACAATCAGAGTACGACTACGACTACAACGGAGATAGAGGAGATGACAGAAGAAGGAAGCGACCCAGACGGAACTTCTACAACGACAGAGGACCTGACATGGTCGCCGCCGGTTTCTCGGACGACCGGAACGGCAGGCACCGTGATGACAACATACCACAGCGCCGAGACAACCCAGAAGACGAGCCCCAGGCTCAGAGACGAGAATGGAGGACAAGACAGCCACGCGACGGCACTCGCGCATTCCGCTCCGCCAAAGAACAACTCGACGGACCATGCTCTTTAAACGGATTCAGAAACGAGCGAGGAGATCTCAAATCATCCCACACCCTCAGGAATTGTTGAAGCTTCAACGAGTTGGCCGAGGAGAAAAGCCGCTCCGCGATCGCAGCAGCACGACCACTCGCAAGCATAGCAGTTGGGCCAGTCGCCCACGGTGCGCCACCAGCCCCCCCTCTACCAACAAGACAGGTGGCTGCCATCCAGGAACGGCAAAGGACGCCAGAAGAAGAAAACCAATACCCAGAAGCCCACGGGAGGATCTACATGATACAAGAAGGCAGACCTTCCAACAGGCAGCAATAACAAGTCACCAGACAAGTCTTCCTGGCAACCTCCACACACCCGGCCGTCCCAGAGTACCTGCGCGGGTCGGAGACAGAAATATCCTTTTGCCGGGACGACCACCCGCCAGTCGTCCCCCAACCAGGGCACGCCGCGCTGGTACTCGAGGCCAGAATCGGAAATTACGACATGTCGCGAGTATTCACGGATGGCAGCAGCGGTTTCAACATCATCTTCACCCGAACACTCGACGACATGCTCATCCAAAACAACGCACTCAAGTCCTCAGGCACAACCTTCCACGGGATCGTACCAGGAAAAGCAGTCTACCCCCTCGGAAGGATAAAGCCTGGAGGTAGTCTTCGGGGATGCGACGAACTTCCGCAAGGAAACAGTTGACTTTGAAGTGGTCGATTGGAAGTCGCAATACCACGCAATTCTCAGGTGGCCAGCTTACGCCTACCTCAAGCTGAAGATGCCAGGCCCAAACGGGGTCATCACAATCAGCGGCAGTTTCGTCAGATCCGACCGCTGCGACAAAGAATTCCACAAGATAGCAGAAGCATTCGTGGCCCACCAAGACAGCAGGACCACGGGGCTCGCAGAAGAAGCGCTCCCGTAGAAGAAAAGGAACATCGCCCGAATAAACCCAGCACTGGGAGACAAAGCTACCGGGCCCTTAAAACCACTACATCATCGCTCTAAAAGGAATCTACCCTCAACAGAGCCCGACTACTCTTTGTAAGAAACAGTAGGAAAGATATTACATAAAATATTTTTCCACAAAATTACTCGGCACTCGGGGGCTCGCCAAAGCAGCCACCCCCCGACGCGTCCTCCGCAACCGCGGCAAATTAACTCGGCACTCGGGGGCTCGCCAAAGCAGCCACCCCCCGACGCGTCCTCCGCAACCGCGGCAATTAACTCGGCACTCGGGGGCCCGCCAAAGCAGCCACCCCCCGACGCGTCCTTCCCAATCGCGGCAAATTAACTCGGCACTCAGGGGCTCGCCAAAGCAGCCACCCCCCGACGCGTCCTCCGCAATCGCGGCAAATTAACTCGGCACTCGGGGGCTCGCCAAAGCAGCCACCCCCCGACGCGTCATCCGCAATCGCGGCAAATTAACTCGGCACTCGGGGGCTCGCCGAAGCAGCCACCCCCCGAGGCGTCCTCTGCAATCACGGCAAATTAACCTGTCACTCGGGGGCTCGCCGAAGCAGCCACCCCCCGTGGCGTCCACCGCAATCTCGGCATACCAACTTAGCCCTCGGGGGCTCGCCGAAGAAGCCACCCCCCGAGGCGCCCCACGCAACTTCAAATGCAGACGATATATACAACCAAGAAGAAGCACATACAAAGAAGGGAAGCACCTAATCTTTAGGCTCCAACTTCGCCTTAATAAGTGCACCTAGATGGCGATCGTTCTCTTTGCAAACCCGCCTCACAACCTGGTGCGCATGCCTATCTACAGCCACGTAGTGCTCATTATTCGGATGACCCCTACCACCTGGAGGACCCGCCACCACCTGAGCAAAATCCACCCGGGCCAATGACTATGGACCAAGCCCAAAGCAGCTCGGGCTCCAGCACGAATCTGATGGTCCATCACCCGACGTAACTCAGGAGGCTGAGAGAAAATGCGACAAAGCCTCTCAAGGGATGAAGGAACCACCTCCAACGGATAGAACTCAGCATGGATACCACCCAATACCCGCTGGCAGTAACTGAGAGCTTTCGGTACCCGCTCAACTCGGCGACGAAGCAAAGAAAACGCTCGAGCACGAGCCCCATCTGCCCAGAAGGGATTGCTCGCCTGCACACTAGGATCATCAAGCCGCGACATCTCCGACTGAAGAGCCCTCTCTTCATCCCGAGTTCGCCCTGCGAGGACTTCGAAAGTCAAAAAACTACGATCAAGACAAAGACGGCAAAAACCCACCAAGCGGAATCAGGCAACCGAGCAGAGGCAAGACTCACCCCGCAGGAGGTCGGACAACTTCACCACCCACGAAGCAAGGACCTCAACCACGGACTCGGCACGCTCACGCCGAGTACGCTGAACGGCCACGGACCCCTTCAGTCAGACAACATCCCGCTCAGCGTCCTTCAGCCGCAGGCAAACGGACTCGTACGCACCCTCGTGAGCGTCATCCTTCAGCGAACTCCACGGACGAAGGAAGCCCGGAGTGGCCTACCGTAGGATGAACAAAACAAATCAAAACAGCAAGAGGAACAGCCAAGCAGACATTCAGATAAAAGTTGCAAAAGATCAACCATCACAACAGAGTCACGAATTACAGACAGAGTCTCCAAAAGGCGCAAACACTACTATGCCTCCCCCTCACCTACGGCAGGGGGACCGTGAGCATCTACAACTTGTTGCAGGCGACGAGCCAGCCTGTCGGCTCGGTCGTCGTGCTCACCAGAATAATGCGGGATGGTCTCAACCAAGGAATCATCAAAGGAAACACCATGCCCTATGAGGACGACAAGGGCCGTGGAGGAACCACTCACCACGCTCTCCGCCACCAGTTCCACCATATCTTTCCCATCAGGGCCGAACGCAGCAACCCGAGCACCCAGGACATCAGGCACCCTCGTACCCTCCGGCATAAGGTGCTCGTGCGCAAGACCCACAAGATTGGAAGCCCGGGCGCAGACGTCCTCGACCACTGCAATAGTATCCGCAACAGAATCAACAACACCTTCGAGAACCCCAGACCCCGACGCAGCAGCCTCCATCGGCTTCGCACCTACAGCAGCTGCACCAAACAAAGAAACATCACCAAGGGTAAACAACGGAAACATCAATAGTCGAACGCCAAACTTACACACGAGAGAGTCCGCCAAGGCACGAAGACGTTTGCCCTCGACTGCCTCCATCTGCGCATGCGCATCCTCAGCCTGGCGAAGGCGAACCAGCTCCTCATGTTGACCATGCAACTCCGCCTCCTTGGAAGCCAAGGCAGCCTCGAGAACGGAAACATTCCTTTCCGCCTTTTCGGCTTCTTTCTCGGCAGCCTGGCGATGACTTGCGAGGCAAAGGCAATACTCAGAACAAAAGATGAAGTACCCAAAAGCTCAGCAGCACAAGAATAATGCTCACCATCCATAACAGATAAGGCATCTTGGGCAGACTCATGGGCCCGTTGCCAACGCTCAGCATCAAGAACCAAACGCTCACAGTGCTGGAACACAGGCTGCAAGAACCAGGCAATCAGGTGTTAATTAAATACAAGACTACAAGCAACTGCCAACAGTTACTTCTAGCCTCGGGGGCTACTCCAATCGGAAGCACTGCCGTGCCCCCGATGATGAAGCAACACAGACACAAATCATCTTACCAGCTTGGAGACATGATCGAAAGCACGGGCCTTATCTTCAATCACCAGATCAACACGGCAAAAGTACGGAGGACAAAGCCCAGTCGGCCTGGGCTCAGGAGAAGTAGCACCAGGCACTACAGAAGGAGACACACCGGTAACGACGCCCGCAGACGAAACGGCAGGAGTCGCCGTCGGCCCAGATTGACCAGCGGCAGTCGAGTGGTCCTCAGGACGCTTGTCCGCCGCCCCAGAGCTCGTCAATTTCAGATCAGTAGCAGCTGCGCTGGTGCATGAAGTAGCCAGAGCAGGCGCAGCACTACAAAACAAAGCATTATCAATCGTAAGAACAAGGAAAAAGAAACGGGCACTAATTCAGCAGAATCTTACCC
Source organism: Bromus sterilis (assembly GCA_950022295.1). NCBI lineage: Eukaryota > Viridiplantae > Streptophyta > Magnoliopsida > Poales > Poaceae > Bromus > Bromus sterilis. Next base: position 337,955,188 of record OX465597.1, read on the forward strand.
GACACGCGCACCACGAGGACGCCCCAACCTCCCAAGCCTGGCCCTCTTGGGAGGAAGGGCCCGAGCAACAGCCGAAGGGGAAGGCCCAGCAAAAGGAGCAGCAGGAGGGACAACATCACCTAATGCGGCATGATCTTCAGCATCCAAGGGGCGCGACCGTTTCACACGGAAGGGACTCGAGTCCTCACTATCTCTGGTCTCCACTAGCAAATCTCAGCATTAACAGCCGGCGCAGCATTATCAGCTGCGGAAGCATCAGGCTCTTCACGAATATCGGCGTCTTCCGGCTGCGGAGGGTTACACGGCACTGGAGCATGGCCCTGCAAGACAAGCAATGTCAACAACAAAACAAAACGAAGTACTCGCCCAAACAAATGAAGGAACATGGGCACCAACCGGCGGCGGAGGATGATCAGAAGCATATGGAAGGAAAAGGTGCATCTCGGAAATACTAGAACACTTGGTCACATGCTGGATACGAGCCAGCAAAGCATCAGGTTCTAGCTCTTCAGGCGAGCATCTCGTCGAGTCATCGAGTCCCTCGTACTGCCACATAGGGCGATCTCGATGCTGCAACGGTTGAACTCGCCTCCCCAGAAACACAGCGATAAGTTGACCACCAGTCAAGTTATCCTTCAACATAGAAATCCTCTCCAAAAATGGATCCAGTGCAGACGACTCCACCTCGGTCAAAGAATGAGACCACGAAGGTTGTCTGACCACCCGTGTGCCCGGATTGAAAGAAGCAAGACCAAATTGCTGACCAACAATGAAGCGATCTTTCAGATAAAACCAGCCTCTCCGCCAGCCACTAACGGAATTGATCTTCTCAAAGTCAAAGTATGAATGTTTATCCCCAATGGAGATACCCACTCGACCCACGGCGTACTCACAATTCGTCCTTTTCACATTAAAAAGGCGTCTCCAAAGTCCCCAATGGGGATAAATCCCCAGGAAGGCCTCACAAAGAGTGATGAAACACGCAATGTGCAAAATCCCATTGGGATTAAGGTCATGCAACTGGAGCCGATAGGAATACAGCAAGCCCCGAACGAAAGGATGCAGCGGAAGAGCAAACCCACGGTGGAAGAAAGCCTGGAAGCATACCCGCTCGTCCGCCGCCGGCGCCGGAATCGACTCATCGCCAGGAAGACGGGCATCGCCCGCCACCACCATGCCATCAGCAACCAACGCATCCAGATCTTCAGCCCCGAATGTGGACCGCTCCCACTTGCCGGACATCTTGGCCGACTCGATGGCAGCATGGGAGCGCTTGGACATAGATCTCACAGCATCACGCAGGGAAGAAAAGATGAAGGCTCAGGAACACGAAGGAAAACAGAGAAAGAGGAGGAAGGAAATGGCTGGGTAAAACCTACAATTCACCCAGCCGCATGGTATTTAACTCAATGAGCCTGACAAGAAGGGCCACCGACTAACCTTTTTTTCCCAGTAAAACGTGCCACGATCCCGTACAGGGGCGAAAAGCATGCAAAGTCCAACCGGCGCAGTAACAACACCGCCCACTACGCGCGCAAAAAGAGGACCATGATCGCGCGACGCGAAAATTTTGGCGGGACAACGCCAAGTCATTTCACACGACAGACCGCGGCGGTCAACAAATTGCAGAAGACCACGCCAACGTCATATCACAGCAAGGCGTACTCAGTACGCCATCAAGACCCAGATATTCCATCTCTTAGATGTTTTCCCCTGGGAAGAAAAACATCTTACTCCCATCGGGAGCGTACATCATAAGAGTCCCGGGTGCTCCCTAACCTAAAGGTTATCCACGTGCTCGAGTGAACACTCGTACTTATGAGAGTCTCGGGTGCTCCCTCAACCCGACGTAAGACAAACAAACATTCGCCAAGCCCATACGACGCTAAGAGTCTCCGGGTGCTCCCTCACCTGAAGAGCCGAAATGGCATTCGAGTGATTTCTCGCGAATAAGCCCCCGACTGAGCAGTCGAAACAAAGCTCCTCGGGTGAATGAGTGAACAGATCGCTTGATGTTTTGTTCCAAGCGGGTGCAATGCTATAAGGGTCTGCGCCTCAAAAACACACATTCCTGGAACACGATACACTGGGCCCAGATGCCACGCAAGATTAGCGTGTAGGTAAGAGCCCGTTGCGAAGTACGGCCGGACTGGGACTTGCCGAAGAGCGATTTCACTCCCAATCTTTCCCATGCGCAGAGCATGATAGATAAGCCGGGCGGACGCGCCTTAGGCTACACACATTACTGGCGGAAAATGAACACCGTAAGACCCGAAGCGGCCGGAGTTTTGCTCGACACCAGTGTTCCAAGGTCACGTCGAGGGACGTGGGTTTGATTGGGCTACTGTGGTATTTTCCCTAGTGCAATTCACCAATGCTCGACCCGTCGACTCCTTGGGCCCTTTCAGCTTAGCATCCCTCGAAACAGGTTTTGTCATGGCCACCAGACTGCCAGCGACCCACGGAGGAACTGTGCATATCAACGAACGACAAGTGAATGAACTCGAGTCCCTGCGCGACTCTTCGAGTCCCCCATGCACTCGGGGGCTACTCACGAGGGGGTGACCCCACGACTCCTACTGATGAGCCTACCTGGTGTCCATGAAGGCAGAAGGCCCATGAAGATACGGCCTCGGCCCACTAGTTGGCACCGACGTAGGAGTCCTCGAATCACAAGGAAGGTGCGAAGACCTGCCGTACGGAGCAAGCTAGGGTTAGGAAAGTTTACCTGTACACGTAGATGAACTCCCCGAGACCTAGCCTAGTATATAAGGGCTAGGAGGGGCGACGTCAAAGACATCCAATCTCACCTGTAACCCTAGCCTTGAGCGCTCTAGCCTTGGCCTCCACTGTAATCGCATCTTCCCAATCAATAATATCGAGCAGGAGCGAGCCTCCCTGTTTGCCGACAAGCTATCGTCCAACCTGTGCCTCTCATGACTAACCCAGGGTCCCTGACCATGGGATTTGCCGGGGTTGATCCCCGTCAGCTTCTCTAAGCCATTTGTTAAACTTGTCTGTACTCAGACCTAAGTTGCTTCTGCTTGAATGTTGTAATGTTGGATCACGGTCTTGTGATCTCTGTGTACTCTATATATAAGTCAATAAAGTTGTAAACTTTGTAGAGTTCATGCAATGTGTACCTGCTGTTTACACTGGACATTTATGTTGCGTGTATGGTTATAACGTGCATGTGTTAGTGTGGGGTTCGATAGCTTAGTTGTGTTCTTGTCGGCGGTCTTTTATACACTAAGTGACCCTTAGATGTGCGCAGCTTGGGGCATCGCGACTAAGTGACTCTTTCACATGGCACACTTTGCTATATGATCGACCCCGCCCGAGACCCCGACTAAGTGATCGGGCTGGTGTGACGCCCCCAAAATTAGACCGTGTACAGTAATCATACACGCAAGGTACACGATCTAGATTAGGGACTCACGGCCAGATATCACAACACAACTCTACAAATAAAATAATACAAGCTGTTTAATACAAGCCAGGGGCCACGAGGGCTTGAATACAACAGCTCGAGAGCACAAAGTTAGCAGAAGCAAAAGTATCTGAGTACAGACACAAGGTACACATGATCTTCCTTAAGAAGGATAGCACAAAAGCAACAACGATCGAAAAGGCGAGGCCTCCTGCCTGGGAACCTCCAAACTACTCCTTGTCAACGGGGAACTCGACGTCGTAGAAGGCATCGGGGATCTTCATGTTGCGGTGGTCGACATCGGGGATCTCTTGCTCCTACACTCCAACGTCGACTGCAGCGGCCGATCAGGCAAAAAATAAAGGGGGAAATAAAGCAAGGGTGAGTATCTAGTATACACGCGAGTCTTACGTCCGCTACTAAGCATTTATGCATTTGTATCAAATGGAAAGGGGAGGCTGTATATAGTGGACTCCAAGATAGAAATCAGAATAAGGATAAGAAGCTAGGCCTATCGAAGACTAGCATCTTCTGACGTGTCTTGCATCATGAGAAGGGAAACAACCAACAGTTCAATAACATGAATGTAATAACAATGCAGCAGAACTTGCTGTAGCATTGTATAATAGTAAGTTATAATAATTAATAATAATAATGCCTCTGAGTTCCCCTCCTCGACTTCTCGGCGAGGAAGAAAACCCGGAACCATACAGTTTAATAGTATTAGTTTGTAGTGGTAAGATCCAGCTTCAGCATAAAGCGTCCTGTTATCGTGGACATGGCTATTCGAATAGATTAATCTTCCCTGCAGGGGTGCACTGGCGTGACTCAACGACACTCGGATATCCAGGGTGGCGTACACCTTGTTAGGGAACACCCCACCGAAGCTATCCGACACAAAGTAGCCCATCCTTCAGAAATCAACAGAGAGGTCATCCGCCGGACTATATCCTATGTACGCCGGGCTTTGGACCCTAACCCGAACGTACTCCTGAATGGTGCGTGACTGGCCGGTGAAGAAAAATCAAAGCAAATAAAAATACACTGCTCGAGCAAGAGAAGACAACACCACTTCCCGTCAATCAGCCCGCGGTACTGCTGACGTCTGAAGACCCTCGAACGAGACTACGATGCAGATGAGTCCACACTCCTCATACCACGTGTAGGTAGTGCGTACAAGCCAAAAGGCTACTAAAGACATCCGCCGAACCATTTAGCATTTTAATTAACCAGCGTGACAACCGTTATCGTTGCCTCGACTTAACTGACCCGCGGAAACGACAGCAGTCAGGACCACCAGTACATCGGTGCCTGCCCTGTCGTCCCACCAAGTCTCTGCGGTTACCAACAAGGAGAACCGTCTGCTTACCTTGTCTCGCATGTGCTCTTGGTAGAGCTCGACTTTTCGTGGTTTGATAACTCTCACGAGATACGAGAAGGGGCCAAGCACGCCAGTAACGTCGGTCGTACCCTCCCTGTCGTTCCCGACGCAATACCGCTCGCGGGCACCGTTGGGTCGCCCGACTTCTTACCTTAAGGACAACCGGGCTCAGTACCCTAGAGCGGCTATACAGAGTCAGCAACGAGTGAAGGTACAAGGATTACTCCTCGATAGCTCACACTTGATGGTGGCTCGGCAGAACCGAGCTTGGGGACCTTAGGCGGTGTCTGCATTGTACCGTACCTGTTATAGTTATAATAAATTGTATCCACGACACTCACCAGAGTGATCACGGCCCGCTATCTTATCCTAGCTAACAATGCGCTGGGCTCACTGCTGAATAAGATATATACATTTATAAGCAGCATAGGATAAAGAAAGGTACATCAAGGGGCGACAATGACAGGCTATGCAATTGAATAGGATTGTAATCGTAGCAGCAACAGTAACAGTAACAATGCCTAGTGCAAGAAATGTACGAAACAGATAGGTGATATCTAGGGAAGAGAATGGCTCTGCTTTCCTGGAAGCTCGACGGTAGGGGTACGGTCGTGATACGTCCAAAACGTATCGATAATTTCTGCTTGCTCCATGCATGTTTTGTGTGATATTGCTATGATCTAGATACACTTTCATACATTTTTGATCATATTTGGACTAACCTATTAACTCAGTGCACCCCAGTGCCAGTTCCTGTTTTCTGCTGTTTTTCTATTTCAGTTTTCCCCCATATAAAAAGTGCCAGAAAAATTCGGGAAAATTCAGATAAAAAATCAGCGTGACGGAAGCTTCGAGAAGAGCCCGGGAGGGGCCAGAGGGGAGCCAGGGGGGGCCAGGCGGCCACCCGGCGCGGCCCCACCCCTGGCCGCGCCAGGGGGGCTCCTGGGGCCCCTGGTCCACCTCTGGCTGCCCCCCTTCGCCTATTTATCCCCCGTCACGAGAAAACTCCAGAACAAGAACCCTATTCCGCAAACTCACCGCTGTTCCGCCACCGCCGCGCTTCCAAGATCGGGAGCACCAGAAGACCTCTTCCCGGCACCCTGCAGGAGGGAGAATTGACCCTCGGGAGTCTCCTCTCCACCATGGATGCTCCCCGGATGTCTCGTGAGTAGTTTTCCTTGGACCATGGGTCTGTGATCAGTAGCTATGTGATGTTCTCCTCCCCTCTTTGATTCTTATTGTTTAGACCTCGTGAGCTGCCCTACATGATCGAGGCATCTTTGTAATATTTCTTCTATTGCTATGTTGAGTTTGATCGGATCTGATGGATTATGAGATTATGTTCAGATTGTGATAGAGTAATATATTTGGTTCTTATCTCTTGTATTTTTGTTCCTAAGTAATTCTTGCATGCTCTCCGTTGCTGTTTATTGCTTTGGCCAAGTAGTAGGTAGTGACTCCAAGAGGGAGCGTTGTGCTAGATTGTGGGTTCATGCCTCCCCGATGACATGCTTGTGTGACAGAAACATGAGTCTAGGGGATGTGTTGTTGCCACAAGGGGGAAAACAACGGTGCTTGTTACCGCGGTTACAAGGATTTTTTACTTTACGCAAAGTTCTTTTTAATGCAGTTGTCTGTTGCTTTGGGTTTACACTTTGGGTGGGGCTCGCAACTTAATACCAGCGAGATGTTCTGGATAGATATCTCAAGGTGGATGATTAGTAGTAGATGCAGATGGATTTCGGTCTACTTATTTTTGCGTACTGCCCGTGCTTTTGAACCTCTTCCTTTCTTTTGTAGCATAGTTAGCATTGCGGTGCGTTCATAATCCTGTCAATTGCCTTTCTGTAATTTTTTTACCTCGCATAGCAATTTTTATCGTCTTTTGGGAGAGAGACATCACTAGCGAACATCACGTATCCCGGTCCATATCCTCATTATTGTTTCCAAGCTATATTTACTTTTCTGCATTTACTTTCAAGTTTCTATCATTATCCCTTGCGTTTTATCATTTGTGAACAACAAGACCAGAGAGATTGACAACCTCTCTGAACTTCATTGGGAACAAAGTTATCTGTGTCTGTGTGCAGGTCCACGTCAGTTGCGCCGCTGGCACCTACTTATCATCTCTGGAGTCCTACTGGAGACAAACCTTGGTATCTTTACTGAGGGAAAACTCGCTGTTGTACTGCATCACGCCTTCCACTTGGGGCCTACCAACGAAGGGCGAGAAGCTAATAAGTAAGAGTATTTCTGGCGCCATTGCCGGGGACTGCAAGTGCTAAGATAGGGGAGTTGCATACTACCCTTTACCTTTGTTTTTTAGTCTTGTTAGTTTACCTTTCAATTTTTATCTTTGTGTCCTTTATCAAAAATCAAAAAATATATATATAGTATGTCTAGTTCCTTACTTGCCAATCAATGTCTAACTTCTTTGAAACTAGATCTTATTGGCATGGAGTATTCACCGAGGATCAACAAGAATATTACAAGGAATACCGCTTGTCTAAAAAAGGGATACACTTATGGAGACTCATACATCAATCGTATGAGTATGCTAAAAACTTGTGCTCAATATATAATATATCTTTCTGTAGGGATGAATCTTGTTGCTTTATGAGGCACAAACACCTTGCTTTCCAATGTGAGTACAATGAGGATGAAACCTTAGCTTCTTATGCTAAGGGAAATTATGATTTTTATGATGCAGAACAAATAGAAGAATTTGTTGCTTTTAAGGGTGCCTATGAAATTATTTCTTTTCTTGAAAATATTGATGACGCCCCTTACAAATCTGAGAGTCTTGCTATACTTAACTATTGTTTGGAAAATTATGATGCAAATTATTATATTGCTGGTCATCTTGAGAGAATCTCTCCTCCAAAGGAAGAGACTAATGTTTTGCAGGACTCTATGAAAGAAGAAATTGATGAAACCGAAAGCTCCTTGGATTTAAAAGAGGAGGAGAGTGACGAACAAAAGGAGGAAGAATGGAGCCATCCATGTCTACCTTCTAATGAGAGCAAATCTTTGAATCTTACCTTATATGAGTGTTATGATCCTATGGATTCTTTTGAAATATCCCTTTTTGATGAAGTTGATGCCTTCTATGCTTATGGTCGTGATGCCACTATGGATGATGCCTACGAAGATGAACTTGCTATAGTTCCTTATGTTAAGCATGAAATTATTGTTGTTGCACCCACACTTGATTGCCCTATTATCCTTTTGAAATCTCCAACTATTCCGGAGAATTTTTCTCTTATCAAGGCTCAATGTGATGGGTTGCATCTATCTTATCATCCTAAAAACCGTGTCGAAAACAATACACATGTGCTTGTAGGTCATGAACAACATGATTTATGTGATAGTTATATTCTTGATGTTGTTCATGACGCTATTGAAAATTACTTTGAGAGAGGAAAGTTTGGTTGTAGAAACTTCCATGTTACAAAAACACCTCTCTTCATGTTGAAAGTTTTGAAGTTGTTCTTGTTCCACCTTCCTATGCATGTCACTTTGTGCTTCTTTGATTTATTTTCTTACAAGATGCCTATGCATAGGAAGTGGGTTAGGCTTAAATGTGTTTCATATTTGCTTCTTGATCCTCTCTTTTTCTTCAAAATTCTTATTCTTGTGAGAGCATCTTCTATAATCTTTAAGCCTAGCTAATGGCTCTAAAGAAGCGCTTTCGGGAGGCAGCCCGCAACGAATTTAGGTTTTTATTTTTGCTTTTGTTGTGTATTGATGGTTGTTACTTCTGTAGCAACATCATTGTATCTTTATTTTTCAGCTTTGTGCCAAGTTATAGCCTCTTACGGCAAGGGAAGTAAAAGTTGTGACATGATGTGCAGGAAACAGTTTCTGTCCTTGTGACCAGAAGAATTCCAGAAAAATCCCATTTCATCTTTTTGAGCTGAAAGTTTTACACAGTATGCTCTATACAATTAAAAAACTTCCGTATGTTCTGAGTTTTTTGATTTGAGTTGCAGAAGAGCCCCTAAAAAATTCTTTACTATCTGCTGTTCTGTTTTTCACAGATTCTGCAACGTTTTGTCTCTCCTAACTTTTGCAAACCTTCAGCTTTCTTTTTCTTTGCAAAAACTTTTTGGAACTCTTGAGAAACAGTAGCTCTTCAAGATTATCTTTATATCCAGTGGATAAAAATTATTTATTAAGGGTACTAACCTCTCTAATCAGCTTATGATGAGTTATGTATGAAGGGAGTTTTCAAGTGTGCGATGGAAGATGATGAAAGAAGATCCAGGAGTGTCAAGCGCTCAAGCTTGGGGATGCCCCCATGCATCCCCAATAAATATTCAAGGAGACTCAAGCGTCTAAGCTAGGGGATGCCCCCGTGCATCCCCTTCTCCATCAATAATCATCAGTTCGTCCTTTGTCTCACTATATTTTTATCACTTCATGCGTTATGTGCTATGCTTGGAGCGTCTCGCTCTTAGGTTTTGTTTTTGGTTTTCTTTAGATTTGCGTGCTGTTCATAACAAGTTAGATCCTTTCTTACTTTGTGTGGGAGAGAAACACGCTCCACTTTCAAAATCTAGAACACATCATAGGATTTTTCCTGCCTATCTTTTTGCTGTTGTGTGTTCTTTATCTTTTCATAGCTACTGCCATGTTTAGTTTTAGTCTTAGTTTGTATTTAACAAGAGCCTTGGCTTTTGTTTAGTTTGTTGCTGCAACTCTTTTTATTTTTCATGTTTATCTTGTTAAGAGAGTTGGTTGTTGCACTGAGTTGTGTCTTGTCTTGAAGGTAGGTAATTGAGGTTGCTATTTAATTTTAGTAGTAGCTTGCAATAGTTTTGAGGCATTGTTGTGAGTAATGTTTGGACTTTTGGTGTCAAGAGCTCTTGCCTATTAGTGATAGGTGTCGTATTTTGGGAAATCCGTGTTTATTTTAAAAACCTACAAAACTAGTTGAGAACTCTAGCTACTAGATGGATCACTACTCTTCTGAGGAGTCGAATATTAGAGTACACTCACGTACCATGAGTCGAGGATGCGCAAGGATAACCAAACCCCCATACACTCCTCCTCGGGGTACTTGTCTCTTTGTGAACCTCCTCATTAGATTGAGAGTTACCGATAATAAGTGCATGATTTCTTTGGACTAATGTAAGTATTGAGAGTTGACGCTTCCACCTTCCCATATTTTGCTAGCCTTTCCCGTGCCGTGCATTGCCTTCTTCTCACTCCGAGAGTTGGTGTCCACCTTCGCCGGTACATCCAAAACCTTGGCATGATACGCTTTGTAATCATAAGCCTCCCTTTATCCTTCCTCAAAACAACCACCATACCTACCTATCAAGGCATTTCCATAGCCTTTCCAAGATATATTGCCATGCAACTTCCACCTCTTCATGACTTGATCTTCATGTCATACATGTTCCTGCTACACTGCCAGAGGCATACATTGCATACATCATGATAGTTACATCTTCTTTATGTTTTGAGTACCTTGTAAAGTGTGAAAGATCTCCTTTACCTTCTTGTAAAATAGAGTGTTTCCCTTAAGTGAGGAAAAGATCCCAAAGTGGACACATTAAAAGATCCCAAAGAGGACAAATGAGAGTTAAATAGAAAGAGCCATTGAGGCCACAAAAAAATACAAAAAAATAGAAAAAAGAGAAAAAGAAATAAAAAGAGAGAAAGGGGCAACACTACTATCCTTTTGAGAGATCCACACTAGTACTCCCTTTATATCCTTGTACTCCATAGAGATGATCTTTTTGCATATAGTTTGGAGAGCTTCCTAGCTCGTATGTGCATCCGTTGCATGGAATTCCCTACTCCTCACATCTTATCTATCATTTGGCATATCTTGCCTATGATTGTCCTCATTGATGCGAGCCTTTCTTATCCTTTTTGTCTTCCTCCTCCGTACTTCTCTCTTTGCCATCCTAAACGTCAACTCTCGTGCTTACGCTCATCCATTGCATGAGTGCTCAAAATATCGAAAAGGAGTGGATCAAATTGACTTGTACCTGGCTAGTGGTCTGGGGACGACTCAAGATAAGATTCCAAAGAGGACCAAGTGTGAAACTTTAGTACATGGCTACTTTTTTCTCTCGTATTCCCTATCCTCCTTTCTTGCACGCAAACACCATTTGGAGACATTCGAGTCACGGACAGCGAGAGCTCTTGCACCTTTTGTTCTCTTGTTACTTGTTTCAATGCTAATATAGACTCTTGCCTGCTATGACTTGAATGGAATCTCTAACCTTGATTGCTTTACTTTTCAAAGTTCTTTTATGGTTGCTAGCATGTCACCATAGAAATTATGCTTGTTACCATTTACCTACTCGAGGACGAGCAGGAATTAAGCTTGGGGATGTTGATACGTCCAAAACGTATCGATAATTTCTGCTTGCTCCATGCATGTTTTGTGTGATATTGCTATGATCTAGATACACTTTCATACATTTTTGATCATATTTGGACTAACCTATTAACTCAGTGCACCCTAGTGCCAGTTCCTGTTTTCTGCTGTTTTTCTATTTCAGTTTTCCCCCATATAAAAAGTGCCAGAAAAATTCGGGAAAATTCAGATAAAAAATTAGCGTGACGGAAGCTTCGAGAAGAGCCCGGAAGGGGCCAGAGGGGAGCCAGGGGGGAAGGCGGCCACCCGGCGCGGCCCAACCCCTGGCCGCGCCACGGGGGCGCCTGGGGCCCCTGGTCCACCTCTGGCTGCCCCCCTTCGCCTATTTATCCCCCGTCACGGGAAAACTCCAGAACAAGAACCCTATTCCGCGAACTCGCCTCTGTTCCGCCGCCGCCGCGCTTCCAAGATCGGGAGCACCAGAAGACCTCTTCCCGGCACCCTGCCGGAGGGAGGATTGACCTCCGGGAGTCTCCTCTCCACCATGGATGCTCCCCGGATGTATCGTGAGTAGTTTTCCTTGGACCATGGGTCCGTGATCAGTAGCTATGTGATGTTCTCCTCCCCTCTTTGAACTTCATTGTTTAGACCTCGTGAGCTGACCTACATGATCGAGGCATCTTTGTAATATTTCTGCTATTGCTATGTTGAGTTTCATAGGATCTGATGGATTATGAGATTATGTTTAGATTGTGATAGAGTAATATATTTGGTTCTTATCTCTTGTATTTTTGTTCCTAAGTAATTCTTGCATGCTCTCCGTTGCTGTTTACTGCTTTGGCCAAGTAGTAGGTAGTGACTCCAAGAGGGAGCGTTGTGCTAGATTGTGGGTTCATGCCTCCCCGATGACATGCTTGAGTGACAGAAACATGAGTCTAGGGGATGTGCTGTTGCCACAAGGGGGAAAACAACGGTGCTTGTAACCGCGGTTACAAGGGTTGTTTACTTTACGCAAAGTTCTTTTTAATGCAGTTGTCTATTGCTTTGGGTTTACACTTTGGGTGGGGCTCGCAACTTAATACCAGCGAGATGTTCTGGATAGATATCTCAAGGTGGATGATTAGTACTAGATGCAGATGGATTTCGGTCTACTTATTTTGGCGTACTGCCCGTTCTTTTGAACCTCTTCCTTTCTTTTGTAGCATAGTTAGCATTGCGGTGCGTTCATAATCCTGTCAATTGCCTTTCTGTAATTTTTTTACCTCGCATAGCAATTTTTATCGTCTTTTGGGAGAGAGACATCACTAGCGAACATCACGTATCCCGGTCCATATCCTCATTATTGTTTCCAAGCTAAATTTACTTTTCTGCATTTACTTTCAAGTTGCTATCATTATCCCTTGCGTTTTATCATTTGTGAACAACAAGACCGGAGAGATTGACAACCTCTCTGAACTTCGTTGGGAACAAAGTTATCTGTGTCTGTGTGCAGGTCCGCGTCAGTTGCGCCGCTGACACCTACTTATCATCTTTGGAGTCCTACTGGAGACAAACCTTGGTATCTTTACTCAGGGAAAACTCGCTGATGTACTGCATCACGCCTTCCACTTGGGGCCTACCAACGAAGGGCGAGAAGCCAATAAGCAGGTCGTCGTCGACGTAGTCGATCACCGGGGCGTCGACATCGGTCGCCGGGTCTATCAGACAATAAGAGGGGGAGAAACAATAAATACACGCAATAATAGCAATACAAATACAAGACATGGAAAACGCAATGTTAACGGTGTTCTAACGCAGTGTAATGGATGTGGCTCAGAGTGGGAAATCATCCGAGGATGAAATACTGGCTCCGGGTAATTATCGACAGACGGCTCGGAGGGGGGATGTCGATGTTCATTGTGTTAGAGAGGTGCGGTGGGTATACGGGTAGCGTATTTGTATTCGTTATATTTTTCTGATCAATTTTCATGTATAAAGTGTTTCGATCTGATATACGGATTAAAAGATATTAATATTTGAAGTTTAAATCATTTTCTAGAAATTTCTGGATTTATTTAATTGTTTATTAAAACTTATCCATAACAGTATCGTTGACTAGTCAAACCTGACATGAGGATCCCACATGTCAGCCTCACATGTTTTATAAATTCATTTTATTTATTTAAAACCCCCTGGACCCACATGTCATAGGCACAGGTTATAATTAACTAGTTTAATTAATCCAGTGGATATTTAAATGGGCAAGGCCCACATGTCATGTACTGAGGGGTTATTTTTAATAGCTTTAAACACTGATTAATTAGAAAGCTGGACCCACATGTCAATGGGTCATTTTAACTATCAGTTTTAATTGTTTACACTAATGGCCTTGGGCCCACGGTCAGTGAGGGGGGGGGGGCCATGGCCATGGCGGGGGTAGGAGGGTGGCCACGCGCATGTGTGTGCGCACACGAGCGACGCGGGCGGAGGCAACTCGTTGGCAGGGCGCGGCCGGAGAATGGGGGCACGGTGGCGCGGACAGGCACCACGGCGGCGGCGGTGTTCGGTACGAACGGCAAACAGCGACATGAGATGAATTTTAGCAACTTCTCCGGCTAAATCGAGCCTACGGTCCACTAGCAACACGTTGGTTCCAATTGCGTGAGCCAAACCTCACGGGAACAGGCCCATCGTCGTCAATGGCGGCGGTCGGGGCGAGCGCGTGCGGGAACGACGTATCGGCACGGAATCGACTACGAGAAGATGAGGGAAGATGCGGACGCTCACATTGGAGCTCGCCGATGCCGATTGGGGTGCGGGGCGACGCCAAGACGAGGGAATTTCCGGCGAGGTGCGCCGCAGCCGATGGAAGGGGCGGCTCGATCCGCAACCTGTGGTATCTCCCGGCTTGCTTCAACAAGGGCCGGCGAGGTGGAGGACGACGGCGGTCCTCCTGGACATGCCGGAGCGACGCGGGGAGCACGATGGCCGCGGTTGTTCATGAGCCCGCGTCCATGGAGGCGTCGACAACTCGGGCAAGCAAAGAAAACCGAAGGGGGCGAGCAAGGGGCAGAGACCAGAGGGATTAGGGTTTGTACAGGGGCTCGGAGGCGTTCTTATACGCGTCGGCGACCATGGGATGCTCGACACGGCGTCGGCTACGGCCATGGCGCCTCAGATGGCCACCACACACCTTCATTGAACTGGAGGAAGAAGAAGGAGGTGGAAGTGGGCTGGGCCCGGGGTGGGCCTCGCCCTGGGCGTTTTTTAACACTTTTCCAATTTCTGTATTTTTTGAGAAAACCCTCAATCTGTTTTAATTGGTTGGACCACCATATGATTTTTTGTTAATGATGAAACTTGTTTGTAAATTTGTGTTGCACAATGTAGCAGTGCCACAAAAGTTTGGGCATTTTTAAAATTCATTTAGTATTTATTTTTGAAACGCAACTTATTAAATGTGACTTTCGGCCGCTGTTTGGAATTGTTTGTATTATTTAATAGCTTGATAAATTCCCATACCCACATGGACATGGTCCACTTAATATTGGGCATTTTACAAAAGTGGTTGCAAAGTTTTTGGTTGAACTTTTATTTTTCACTTTTGTTTTAAATTCCAACCAAAGAGATTTGAAAAATATTTGATTTGATGATGATCAAGTCATGGTGAATCACTGAGATTAGTCATTAATAAAAGTGGTCACTGTAGTTTGACACTGAGGGTGTTACAAATCTCCCCCACTACAAAGAATTCTCGTCCCGAGAATTAAAGGTAGTGAAAGGGGTAAAGCTTTGGTTTCGTATTCTAACGAACCTTTTGGTGCTTGTTGACCTTCTCGAATGAGTTGATCCTTCTCGTTGTGGTCTTCAATTCTCTGCATCAGTGCATCTCGACGAGTTGTCATTCTTCCTTTGAGGGCTTTATCGTACTTACGACTAGGCTAGGAGGAAACTTAAGGGGGTTGGATCGGCACAAGGTTAATCAACCGAGGTTGTCCAAGGGAATGAGGTACAGAGTATCCCTCGAGTTTATACTCAGGGAAACACATTGAGAGAAACAAAAGAAGGCATGAGAAGTTTTCGAGCGGATATGCAATCATTCGACGATGATAACGGAGGATGAAAAGGGGTCCAGAGCATCAGGCATAAGCATTGAGTCTAATATCGACATGAATATCACCAGACAGAGGACTCGTGAGTTGCATACGAGGTCAAACAAGAGGAATAACCTCGAGAATAGAAAGGTACAAGAGAGTCAGGTTTCGATCCTGTGGAACCGTGGGTTATTGCCCACATTGAATAAGGGTGGTGACAAACAATGTGATCAAGTTGCGAGGTAAGTCAGAGAATAGCTTGTTATCTATGTTGGCAACAACGTCAGTACCAAGGGCGAGGGACAAAGAGAACCATTTTCCTGCTCGTTAAGACGAGGTGGACCAGTTGGCAAAGTTCTCGTCCATCGGTGGTTACCAAAATGTCATCAACAATAGTAACAGGAGGTACGGACAAAGTAGTACACCGAAGTGTTAACATAAGAAGGGATTACCACTTCTCAGATAAGTTACCTCAGAAGAAAGATTAAACAAACCAATGGAAAAGAAATGGTGGTTATGCACATGCATTAGGGGTATATAATTCCCAAGGGAAAGTAGAGCAAGATATACGACCAAGTTTGTATTGGCAGGGAGTCAACGGAGGTTGCCGATGATAACACAAATCATCGAGGGGCAAGGATGGCATTTCCCACCATGAATTCAATTAACACTTGGTAGAATCCAAGATGTTGATGCTGACCATGACACATCATGTCAAAAGGTTTCAAGAAAATACAATCAAACAACGGCGACATCAAGCAAAAGGAATGGTGAAGCAAAAGTATTCGGGGGTTCCCGGCTGACGACAAACCAGAACCATGAAATGGCTATAACAGGGATAAACATTGTTTCATCACAATTCGTAAGATGTAGTGCAAAGGCATGATATTCTCGAGATACCAGGGGTAATACTCGAAGGTAGAATGGTGGATCATAGGTGTAGGAGAATTTATACCTAGGGGGTTAATTATCTTTAGGAGAAGATTTCATGATAAGCTCTGCATTGTACCCATGGGCATGAACACAAAGGTTCAGGGTCGACTCCCACTTCTTCTATGCATAGCCTGTCATTCACTTCTCGATTTCGATGAAGTTGTAGAGTAGGAATTTTATCTGGCGTAACACCAGTAGAGTATAACCCGCAGAAGTTTCTGGGGTTCACATAGGTGGATGAAGCAAAGATACAACCCATAGGGACATTTTATGAATCTATACGCCAACCAATAGGAACAAGAGATACAAGTTTGAAAGCAGAAGGCTGATGACACAAACAAGATGATACCGTTCGCCAAAGGCATTTTGTATCAGGGGAAACTCGTTAATGACTTAGGACACAAGGGGACGGTAGGTAGTAATCCACCAAAAGGTCAGGTGGCGTACAGAGAGTCTGGTATGAGTATCGGTACCCAACCATAAGAAGAAAGAATGCAAAGACATCAGAGATAGAAGCATCAGAATAATTCGATGCTTAAGTACAAAGGAATTATGACTTCCATATCGGTGTATCAGATCCAGATACATCGATCAAACATGAATAAGTCGAATAGAGGCTTGACGGTTAATCAATTAAGGTTTAATTTACCGAGAATCCAACTCATGTCCAGAATGACGTCTAAGCCAGAAGAATGGATACATAGGGATCAACCGATGATTGCGTGCACTCGCGCACACGATGATTCAACAGATCGGAATGGCAATGCCAAGGGAGGGCATCGAAGACCACAAGAAAAACTGTATTAATCATAGTGCAAGAAGGCAAGAAGAATCTCCAAACCAGTAGGCTGCCGAGGAGTATCGCGAGATCGAATAGTATTTCAAAGTATTTTAGGAATCACAAGAACCACTTAGGGTGAACGGATCATCGTTAAATGTGAGGAATTATCCGCAGGGTGAAAACAAGCTGCAAGGCAGTAGGCTCAAAGGATTCCCGAAACAACAGAAAGTATTTCGATGTATCTTGTGAACACAAGAGCAACTGTGATTGAATGGATGAATGGAACGTATAGGTAATTATCCATACGACTTATCGGTGGCAGGGGATTGCAAGGGCGATGGGCACATAGGGTCTCAACAATTTTATCGGAGAGTAATCTTCAGAATCTTCTCGTGAAGCAAGCGATCACCTGTAATGAGGGGCTCTCCGGGAGGAAGCAGTGACAAAAACCTAATGTCAGGGTTAGCAACATCTTTAACCCGAAAGTGAAGAGAGATCAGAGTCCCAGAGCAAGGGTGTGAAGAAAAAGATCCTAATACCACCCATTTTGCGACGTGGGCCGATAAGCCACATGACACTGTTAGTAAAGTAGTTGTTGTTTGTCTAGACTCGAGCTCCACCAAGGAGTTGTAAGGGGGTTACCTACAGACAGTCGGCTCTGATACCAACTTGTGACGCCCCCAAAATCAGACCGTGTACAGTAATCATACACGCAAGGTACACGATCAAGATTAGGGACTCACGACGAGATATCACAACACAACTCTATAAATAAAATAATACAAGTTGTTTAATACAAGCCAGGGGCCACGAGGGCTCTGTAATATCCCAATTTTCTAAATTTGGAGTTTTTCGGTATTTTTAAATTGCCGGAAAAGTATTTAAAAATAAGTTGCAAAGTTTTTATTTTTATTGAATATTTTGGTAATGCCAAAAATTTAATTTTATTATTATAAAAGTTTTGGTGAAAACGAAAATTAAAAATAATTATCCGTTCTTTTTCTAAAATTGTTTCGGGCCTCCGAGCGTCCGTTCTATTTTTTTTCCGAGATGGGCGCTAATTAGAGTTTGGCCCGAACTCTGATTAAAAAAACGGAGGAGGGGCTGTCTATAAATAGCTCCGTTTAGGGTTAGATTAACTTTTTTTAGCGTTATAGATTTATCCCTAAACTAATCCGCGGGACCCGCCGCCGCCGACGTCATCGCCGGAATTTCGCCGGAGTTCGCCGGAATCTCGCCGGAGTTCGTTTTTTTTTTCGTCGCCGGTGAGTACCCCGCCTCCCTAGAGCCTCCCCGCCTCCTAGTTCGCCGCCCCGCCATCGTAGTGCGCCGCGCCGCCACCCCAGCCCCGTGCCGCCGCCGCTTGGCCGCCGCCGGCGAGCCGGCGAACTCGCCCCGGCCACGGGCGTCGCCGCCCCTGTGCGCCTCGCCGCCGCCCCCAACCCGCCGGCCCTCGATCCGAGTTCGCCGCGGGCCGGAGTGGCCGCTGCCCGCCGCCGCAGCCCCCATGGCCGTCGGCGTCTGTCTGAACCCTCTGTTAGGTAATGTGCTAGGATTAAAGTCACCTTGCATCATGTTAAAATTTTCAAAGAAATCATTTGAAATCAATTTCAAATTCAAATGGGAGAACGAACACCCCGAGATGAATTAATTCAAAAGGCCAGAAATAAATCTTCTCCAAAAATTCATGTTTGATTTTTGAAAAGTCTTATAAATCAGTGTGATCACATATCAAGTGATGTGGGACCCACCCCATGCTCATAGATTTTTCAAATATTCAAATAGGACCTTGGAATTAATCAAATACCCCTATTTGAATTAAAGTTCAAATGATTTGAATTTTAAAAATGTCCAAACTTTATAAGTGGCTAGATATAATTATTTTGAGGCCATATAAAAATTTGGGGCATTTAAAAAAATGTCTAGCTATTTCTTTTAGCCAAGACAAAACAAATGTCAGAAAAGAAAACAGAAAGAAAAAGGAAAAGGAACTTACCTGGCTTCTGGCCTGTTGGCCCACTTACCTGGCCCAGCCCAACCCACCAGGAGCAGCAGGGTCTTCTCCCTCTCCCCACGCCTCCAAGAAGCTCGCTGGAGAGGCTGAGCACGCGCGCGTCGACACCTCAACGCCCAGCAGCTTCCAGGCCACCCCGTGGCCTATCCTCGCGCCAGGAGACGCTCAGGAGCACGCCTCCTCCATTCCCCCCCTCGCAGCTTCGTCTCGCGGTCTCTCCCCCTTTTCCCCAATTCCACCGAGAGCAGACGCCGCTCGCCGTCGCAAGATCTCGCGGCCAAGGACGGAGAGGAGCCCGGAGACCTTGTCCATCCTGCGCAGCACCATCGACTACCCCGATCTGGAGAAGATGACGCCTTAATCGAGCCCGTGGACGACGCACACTTCATCGAGGACTCGTCGGACCCGCAAGTCGCCATCGTCGAATTCGCCGCCACCAAGACCTCCCCGATCTCCCTGACCCCTCTGCTAGCATCAGGGTGAGCTTCTTCATCCTCCCCGACCAAACACTGAGTTTCTCTCCATCTCCTTTGCGATTCGCCATGAGAGCCGAAGCTCGCCACCGCCATGGACGACGGCGAGGAGGTTCCAGTGCCTCTCCGTTCCTTCTGTGTTGTCCATCGTGTTCCTCGACCTCCCGGGAGCACGACGCACTTACTCCTGTGTCTGGACGGGCTCTGCAGTGACGACTGTGTCAAGGCCGTGGCTCCGCCGCCGCTAGGGCTTGAAGCCGGCGACGTTCCGGTGCCCCCCAGTGACCCTGCGGTGCTCAGTTCGACGCGCGGCACTCCCAGCTTTAGTTTGCACCTAGCCGCGCTTCCAACCGTGGACGGAAACTTCGATCCCGTGCAGCGCCGCCGTGTTGTCGGTCACCGGCGTTTAGCCGCCGGCAGCCGTCGACGTGGCAGTGGTTAGGGGCTTAACCCCACCTGGGTTAAGTGACCCTAGGTCACTGCCAGTGGGCCCTGCCCCCCCTAATCCCCTGGTTAGTTTAAACTAACCGGGTTAATTAACCCAGAGGCTGACAGGCCGACCCCACTGGTCAGACCCCCCCCCAAGTCAGCATGACGCAACAGTGACGCAATAAAGACTTTTCCAGATTAAAAGAAATCAGAGAAATTCCAGAAAATGATTTAAACTTTGGAAATTCATAGAAAATTCATCCTTACTCCAAATATAGCTAATAATATGTCTAAAATTATCAGAAAAATGCAAGGATTCTGAATATCCACTTTTTTCATGTTTGACCATTTTAAAATGGGGGAACAGTGAGAACAATGCATATGGAATTCATTTGAATTCAAATTGGAGTTTGAATTTGCAATTCATTTGCAGTACACTCTTTTTAAATGGAAATTCCCCACACATCAGAAGCATATAAATCAAGTTTCAACCTTCAACCATGTGATTGAGCATTGTATTTATATTGCTTCCTTGTTTGTTGTTTCTCGAGTAGAAGTGGAACCGGAACAGGAGGCTGCCCCCTTCGTTGAAGACCCCGATACCGAACCTCGTCAGCAAGGCAAGCAAACCCCCATTGATCATGTAGATAAAATCCCACTTCCCTCTCATGTCTCGCTTATGCATTGTATAGGATGATTACCATGCTACGTTTCTACCGCATAGATGAACCCATTCCTTTGCATGACCTATCATTTTGTCACAGTAGTAAGCAAAACCCAATCCTAACAAATGTAGGAGTTGGTTGATATCATGTGGCCCCTGCAATTGTTACTGCTTATTGCATGCTTAGAGTGATACAATGTTGTTACTGTTATGTGAGTCGGGATGGTAGTGATCATGCTAATGATGGTGGAAATGTGTTGGTGAATCTACCCTAATACAAGGTGAACGATGAGAGGCTGTGTAGGAGTACACAGTGGGTTGTCTCGTTGAACACCGCCCTAAGTCCGAGTTCTTGTGTGGTGATCCAAGATGAAGAGTACAACCACACATTGGGCTCACTGACCCCTGTCAACCTATTAACTCATCCCTTTCGACGTCCAGATGTCGCAATAGTTCGGAGTTCTGGTAGGTTTGTGGCCTGGCTGCTAAGTGAGAGAACGGCTCAACCGAGAACGGCTTATGCACCACGCACACATCATCTGGGTCCACTTCGGTAAACCGGTCGGGTTCACGATAGTGGCAGCCAACCCAGGTAGGCGGCTTTCTTGGACTAGATCGGCTATGAGGTAACAGTTGTGGTGAGCATCCTCGCCGACACTTCTTGAACGGTGTCGAGTACAAAGGCGGTAACTGATGATCATGTGTGTGTAGCGGTACACCCCTGCAGGGTTAACAAAACTATTCGAATAGCCGCGTCCACGGTTAAGGACTGCTTGGAAAGCTTAGCTTGATTATTAGACAACTTGAATTGGATACTTATAAAAATTACCAAGATAAGTGTGAGTGCTATGGCGTGCTTTCTCGTGGGGAAGTCGAGGAAGGCACCATAGTGGTGTAATTGGTTGGAGATGTAGTGGACTCGTGTACGCTTCTTACCTCAAGTCTGGTACTCGTAGTTCAGGACTAGCCAAGTCAAAGCTGGCACTTCTGCAATTGAACCCCACCTCCCTTTACCTTGATACATGTGCATGAGTAGTATAGCTAATATGTAAGTCTTGCTGAGTACGACTTTGTACTCACGTTTGCTTAATCTATGTTTTAGATGAACCCATTGACCCCGAAGGTTCCTTCTTCATCGAGCTCGATGACTGAAGACCAAGCTAGTGTAGTCCCAGTCAGCAGACTGGTTCCCTCGTGGAGGGCTTGTGTTTAAATAAGGCTTCTTAAGCCATTTGTTAAACTTGTCTGTACTCAGACCTACTTTGCTTCCGCTTGTCTGTTGTAATGTTGGATCACATGCTTGTGATCTCTGTGTGCACTCTGTGAGAGTTATCAATAAAATGTATACTTTGTAGAGAATTGCAATGATACCTGCTGTTCATACAAGGCATGTGTGTTGCGTGTATGTTTATAACATGCATGTCTTTGTATGGATTTTCGAGACCTTAGTTGTGATCTGGCTGGCGACCTTTTATACACCAGGTGGCCCTTAGATGTGCGCAGCTTGGGGCATCGCGATGCGATTGCTCGAGACTCTGTCTCGTGCACACTTTGATGTATGATCCAGCCCGCCCTAGACCCCGACTAAGTGATCGGGCTAGAGTAAGTCTATGTAAGAGTTATGAGATAGTCGATAGTATGGTTGAGGCGACTTGTTTGTGAATATGGGAGTTCATCACCCATATCATTAGACTTGTGTGCGGACGATGAGGATCCACCTCAGTTGATCATCTGGCCTGGATGGGATGCCCCTCACGTACGATGCTTTCCGAGAACGTTCTGTGCTTGGCCTTGTCTGCTTATACAAGTGGGTACGGTTCTCGGCTCTCCATATGACTATGTCGTAGCGGGACTTGCATACGCTAACCCCGGGTCCCGACAGACTTGGTATCAGAGCAGGACTGCCTGTAGGATTAGCAGCCTTGGACGAAGTCGAGTCTAGCTTGCTATAGTTATATAGTTACTCTGGGTATATAAGAGAACAACGTAAGGCTTCTTTTTCTCATTACCCTCATCGTTCTGAGTTCTGAGTCACCCTCATCTTGTTCTACGGGAAGATAGGACTAGGCTCATCTTTGTCTTACTAGAACATCTCGTTGTTTGCTTCCTTGTAGCCATAGGAAGGTTGTGTTCGTTTTGTTTTGAGTTGTTACGCTTCCTGATTACTTACATCGTATGTAAGTGTTTTTTCTACATTGCAAGAAAAGACATTTCTTACAATTACAACCATTATGTTGTCCGAGTCATTCCAGGTTTATCTCATAATCTGATGCATTTGCAAACTCCTTCTTTCTGTTTCAGATGGCAGATCTTCCCCCTCGGCAGATTGTTCGTTTGACTAGGTGCCTCGGAGTGCGTGGCCATCCCGCCATGCTGATCGAGATGATGTCCTTCATTGGATACCGATGGTACCCTGAGTACACAGTTGAGGAGCAGTTCCTTGACTTCAACCAAACCCAGTTCCACTGCATTGTTAGGATCTACCCGCACCAGAATGGAGTCACTCAGCCTATCCACTTTGGACATGGCATTGGCATGACTGAGAACATGGCTGTGCAGGATGCTGCATACTCATGTATTACCCTGCTGAGAGAGGAGCACACCATGCTGAGAGAGACCTCGTTCCGCTATATCCCTGCTGCCCTTCCAGGAGAAGAGGGATATTACACTGGACTCTACTCAGATCACTCTGCAGAGGATCTAGTACTTCAGATGACTGCTAGGTTTGCTTGTGATCGAGATCGTGATGCGCGCGCTCTCCGTTTTGATCTTCACTCCACTCGTGCCCGTCTGTATTAAGCACTGACACTCTTGGCACCCTTCGTGAGTGTTGGATCAGTTGAGTATGATGCTATCTACCCAGTCAGGACACAGATGCCTTCTCGAGTTTCTTGGCCCGAGATTGGAGGCATTTTTCCACCCCGTGGTCCTCTGCTTCCACCCTACGCTGGACCTAGGCCCCATCCTTGCCCAAATGGATATCAGGGTCCACAGGCCTCCGTGTTTTCCGATGGTCACCTTCAGCTACCGGGTTACGCGGGTAACTTTTATGAGGACTACTATGGAGATGGAGATGAGTGAGACCGCCTGTGATCTTACTTAGTGAGGATGTAGTAGTATCTTAGTATATTGTACGCAAGGTGTTCTAAGTTCCAGAGGCTTAGATAAATAATGTATAGGAAGTCAGAATGCCTCTGAAGGATGTATCATCTTCATCACGTTTGTATTAGCTTGGAGCTTGTACTAAAACGATGTATGGTTTGTATGACAGCTTGTGAATATATGGCTTGTATGCTTTTATCCCCATGTTGTCAAGATGATTACTTCCTTTGCTCTGAATTTCTTCCAGTACCTCAATACCTTGTTTAGACTATTCCAATCAACTCTGTTTGACTCTGGTTTTTACCTTCAGGATGTCTCAAGGAACCCGTGGCCGGCTTGGTCGTTCCCATGGTCGTGGGAATGAACCGGAGGAAGGCAACCTTCCACCCCCACCCACGATGGCTCAGGTTCTGATGGAGGTTGAGAGGAACCGCCGAGACTCTCACCATTTGCTGGAGGTCATTTCCCGCAACACCACTCAGCAGCGCAACAATTTGGTGTCCTTGAACGACTTCATCCGACTTCATCCCCCTGTTTTCAGCTACTCCACCGAGCCCCTTGACGCTGATGACTGGCTTCGCAACATCGAGAGGAAGCTCCAGGCAGGCCATGTTGCAGATGGCGACAAGGTCAGCTATGCCACCTATCTCCTCGAGGGTGCAGCTAGCTCTTGGTGGGAAAATTTCCTGAGCATGCGTCCCGTTGGACCACCCACCACTTGGGATGAGTTCTGCACTTCCTTCCACGAGCACCACATTCCAAAGGGTCTTATGGACCGCAAGCGTGAGGAGTTCTGCAACCTCACCCAAGGAAGAAGGACTGTTGATGAGTTTAGTCGTGAGTTCAACCGACTGGATCATTATGCTACTGAAGAGGTCTCCACCGACGCTAAGAAGCAAGAGAGGTTCCGTCATGGACTTAATTCTGGACTCCATCGTGAGCTCAACCTGCATGATTTTTCCACCTTCCAGGTCCTTGTCAACAAGGCCATCAAGGCAGAGGACATGAACACCCCAAATGACTTCCTCAAACACCCTAGATATGATGGTTCATCCAGTTCAGGCTCTCAGAAGCGCAAGATCTGGATCCCCAACAGTATGTTTCGCCAGAACAACCCACCGAGGCCATCCTATGTGGCGCCTCGTCCACCAGCTTCGTTCCACCCAGCTCCACCGAACAACCCAGCTCCACGCACTCTCTTTGGAGCCTGCTACAAGTGTGGTCAGGAAGGCTACTACTCCCGCGAGTGTCCCCAGAACCAGCTCCAGAATCAGAATGCTCCACCCCGTGCCGGAGGCAACAACAATGGTCATGGCAAGCCACCCCAGAAGGTCTACACCACCAAACCCGCTCCTCCCGCCACTCGTGGACGTGTGAATCAGATTGTCGCCGAAGAGACTGACGACACCACTGACGTCATTCTTGGTACGCTCCCAGTAAATTATGTTCCTACTTCCGTTCTTTTCGACCCAGGAGTATCTCATTCATTCATGTCGGAAAGTTATGCACTTCTTCATGAGTTATCCTTTGTTGAATTTTCCACCCCCATGATATTCAAACTCCAGGGTCAAGATGGAAAACTAATAGAGTAAGCCATGGTAATCAAATTGCAATTGAGGGTTTAGTATTCCTTGCTTCACTCATAGCCCTCAAGTCTTCCGACATTGATGTCATCCTTGGCATGGATTGGCTATCAAAACAGAATGCCTACCTGGATTGCAAAGGCAAATCAGTGAAACTAACCCACCCTTCAGGCAAGACAGTCAACTACACCTCACCCAGAACAAGAACCCAATTGCATTCTTTGAATGTACTTCCCCATCCCGACCTTGAAGATGTTCCGGTGGTTCGTGACTTCCCGGATGTCTTTCCTAAAGAGCTGCCGGGCATGCCACCCGACAGATGCGTAGAGTTCATAGTAGATCTTATGCCAGGAACCGCACCAATTTCTAGATGCCCATACAAAATGGCCCCACGTGAGTTAGCTGAGCTTAAAACCCAACTTGAAGCTTTGTTGGAAAAAGGCTTCATCCGCCCTAGCTCATCGCCATGGGGTTGCCCCGTTCTGTTCGTAACGAAAAAAGATGGAACAGAAAGGATGTGCGTAGACTATCGTCTGCTAAATTTAGCGACGATAAAGAACAAGTACCCACTTCCCAGGATCAATGATCTTTATGATCAACTTGCTGGATCCTCTGTCTTCTCCAAGATGGATTTGAGATTGGGTTATCATGAAATCAAAATCCGAAACGACGACATTCCCAAAACGGCTTTTACTACTCTTTATAGTCTTTACGAGTACACCATCATGTCCTTTGGTTAAACCAATGCCCCCACCACTTTCTCGCGCATGATGAATTCGATCTTCATGGAGTACCTAGATAAATTTGTTGTGTTTTATCTCGATGACATTCTCATCTAATCGAAGAACGAAGAAGAACATGCCGAAGACCTAAGGCTGGTATTGATGAAACTTAGAGGGCACCGCCTGTATGCTAAATTCTCCAAGTGTGAATTTTGGCTACCAGAAGTGACCTACTTAGGCCACGTGATTTCTGAAAAAGGCATTGTTGTGAATCCCGAGAGAGTTCAGGGCGTCCTTGACTGGACTCCACATGAATCGGTTAAGCAAGTTAGGAGTTTTCTTGGCCTAGCCAGCTATTGCCGTCGCTTCGTCGAGAACTTTTCTAAAGTTGCAAAGCCTCTAACTGAACTCCTCAAGAAAGATAAGAAATTCCTATGGACTCCCAAGTGCGAGGAAAGCTTTCAAGAGCTAAAAAGAAGATTGACTTCTGCACCCATACTTGCACCTCCAGACACCAAAAAGGATTTCGAGATCTTTTGTGAAGCATCACGGCAAGGGTTAGGATGCATACTTCTGCAAGATAGACATGTGGTAGCTTATGCTTCACACCAGTTGCGGCCACATGAAGAGAACTATCCTACCCATGACCTTGAACTCGCTGCCGTAGTTCATTCCCTAACAACTTGGCGACATTACCTCCTTTGTAATCATTGTGAGATCTATTCCGACCACCAAAGCCTCAAATAAATTTTCACCTAGCCAGATCTTAATCTCAGGCAAAGACGCTGGATTGAGTTGATAAAAGATTACGACGTAGGAATTTCTTACACCCCAGGCAAAGCCAATGTCATGGCTGATGCACTAAGTCATAAGTCGTATTGTAACAACCTCATGTTACAAAAGTATCAACCACTTCTTCATGAGGAATTTTGCAAACTCAATCTTGAGATTGTTCCTCATGGCTATCTTTCTACCTTGGTGGCGAAACCAACTCTTGAGGATCAAATCGTAGTTGCCCAAAGGCGTGCACGAGGTGTTCGCCGGATCAAGGAG
The DNA here is from genome assembly GCA_950022295.1 of Bromus sterilis. Classification (NCBI taxonomy): domain Eukaryota; kingdom Viridiplantae; phylum Streptophyta; class Magnoliopsida; order Poales; family Poaceae; genus Bromus; species Bromus sterilis. The sequence goes on from OX465597.1 coordinate 337,982,163, forward strand.
AACATTGCTAGCGGAGTTGCTAAATGTTTCTCCACAGATAGAAAAGGAACGACATTCTTTGGAAATCGTTTGGTAGTACCTAAGAATTGGGAACTAAGGAAACTCATCCTCAAGGAAGCCCATGACACACCCCTCTCGATTCATCCCGGTAGCACAAAAATGTACCGAGATCTACGCCAGAGATTTTGGTGGACTAGGATGAAGAGAAACATTGCTCGATTTGTTGTCGAATGTGATGTTTGTCGTCGCATTAAGGAAGAACATCAAAGACCTGCTGCTACACTTCAACCTTTGCCTATTCCAGAGTGGAAATGGGACAAAGTCGGTATGGATTTCATCACCGTCTTTCCAAAAACCCAAAAAGGAAATGATGCCATCTTCGTTGTCATAGATAGGCTTTCTAAAGTTGCTCACTTCCTTCCAGTTCGTGAGTCTATAACTGCTAGCCAGTTAGCGGACTTGTACGTCTCTAGAATTGTATCTCTTCACAGTGTTCCTTTGGAAATCAATTATGATCGTGTTAGCCTTTTCACCTCTAGATTCTGGGGAAGCTTTCAGAATTCTATGGGAACTCATCTCTCCTTTAGTACAGCTTTCCATCCTCAGTCTAGCGGTCAAGTCGAAAGGGTTAACCAAATTCTTGAAGACATGCTCAGAGCTTGTGTTATCTCATTCGGAAAGAATTGGGAGAAGTCTCTTCCATTCGCCCAATTTGCTTATAACAATAGTTTCCAATCTAGTCTGAACATGGCTCCTATTGAACTCCTATATGGACGACGATGTCGAACACCCCTAAACTGGTCAGAAACCGGTGAAAGACAATTCTTTGGACCGAATATGATCATGGAAGCAGAAGAGCAAGTTCGCATTGTTCGTGATCAATTGAAAGCAACCCAGTCTCGTCAGAAAAGCTACTATGATCGTCATCATAGGCAAGAGAGCTACAATCTTGATGAGAAGGCTTACCTTCGGGTTACTCCTCTGAAGGGAACCCAACGTTTCGGTATCAAAGGCAAGTTGGCCCCACGTTACATCGGACCTTTCCGCATTCTTGCTAAATGTGGAGAAGTTGCCTACCAACTTGAACTACCTCTGCACCTTTCCCGAGTACATGATGTATTCCATGTGTCCCAACTCAGGCGTTGCTTCAAGGACCCCATCCGCGAAGTCGACCATGAAACGCTTGATCTCCAAGATGACCTTTCTTATCGAGAGTACCCCGTTCGTATTCTTGGTTCCGCAGAGCGTGTCACTCGTCGTCAGAAGATTATGTTTCTGAAAGTGCAATGGTCACACCACTCTGAGAGAGAAGCCACGTGGGAAAGAGAAGACCGTCTCCGTGCCGAGTACCCCACCTTCCTCCCGCGAACTTCTGAATCTCGGGACGAGATTCTTTTGAGTGGGGCGAGTTTTCAGAACCCTCTGTTAGGTAATGTGCTAGGATCAAAGCCACCTTGCATCATGTTAAACTTTTCAAAGAAATCGTTTGAAATCAATTTCAAACTCAAATGGGAGAAGGAACACCCCCCAGATGAATTAATTCAAAAGGCCAGAAATAAATCTTTTCCAAAAATTCATGTTTGATTTTTGAAAAGTCTTATAAATGAGTGTGATCACATATCAAGTGATGTGGGACCCACCCCATGCTCATGGATTTTTCAAATATTCAAAGAGGACCTTGGAATTAATCAAAAACCCCTATTTGAATTAAAGTTCAAATAATTTGAATTTTAAAAATGTCCAAACTTTATAAGTGGCTAGGTATAATTATTTTGAGGCCATATAAAAATTTGGGGCATTGAAAAAAATGTCTAGCTATTTCTTTTAGCCAAGACAAAACAAATGTCAGAAAAGAAAACAGAAAGAAAAAGGAAAAGGAACTTACCTGGCTTCTGGCCTGTTGGCTCACTAACCTGGCCCAGCCCAACCCACCAGGGGCAGCAGGGTCTTCTCCCTCTCTCCACGCCTCCAAGCAGCTCGCTGGAGAGGCCGAGCACGTGCGCGTCGACACCTCGACGCCCAGCAGCTTCCAGGCCACCCCGTGGCCTATCCTCGCGCCAGGAGACGCTCAGGAGAACACCTCCTCCATTCCCCCCTCGCAGCTTCGTCTCGCGGTCTGTCCTCGTTTTCCCCAATTCCACCGAGAGCAGACGCCGCTCGCTGTCGCAAGATCTCGCGGCCAACGACGGAGAGGAGCCCGGAGACCTTGTCCATCCTGCGCAGCACCGTCGACTACCCTGATCTGGAGAAGATGGCCCCTTAATCGAGCCCATGAACGACACACGCTTCATCAAGGACTCGCCGGCCCCGCAAGTCGCCATCGTCGAATTCGCCGCCACCACGACCTCCCCAACCTCCCTGACCCCTCTGCTAGCATCAGGGTGAGCTTCTTCACCCTCCCTGACAAACCCTGGAGTTTCTCTCCATCTCCTTTGCGATTCTCCATGAGAGCCGAAGCTCGCCACCGCCATGGACGACGGCGAGGAGGTTCCAGTGCCTCTTCGTTCCTTCTGTGTTGTCCATCGTGTTCCTCGACCTCCCAGGAGCACGACGCACTTACTCCTGCGTCTGGACGGGCTCTGCAGCGACGACTGCGTCAAGGCCTTGGCTCCGCCGCCTCTAGGGCTTGAATCCAGCGACGTTCCGGTGCCCCCCAGTGACCTTTCGGTGCTCAGTTCGACGCGCGGCACTCCCAGCTTTCGTTTGCACCTAGCCGCGCTTCCAACCGTGGCCGGAAATGTCGATCCCGTGCAGCGCCGCCGTGTTGTCGGTCACTGGCGTTTAGCCGCCGGCAGCCGTCGACGTGGCAGTGGTTAGGGGCTTAACCCCACCTGGGTTAAGTGACCCTGGGTCACTGCCAGTGGGATTTGCCCCCCCCCCTAATCCCCTGGTTAGTTTAAACTAACCGGGTTAATTAACCCAGAGGCTGACAGGCCGACCCCACTGGTCAGAGCCCCCCCACGTCAGCATGACCCAACAGTGACGCAATAAAGACTTTTCCAGATTAAAAGAAATCAGAGAAATTCCAGAAAATGATTTAAACTTTGGAAATTCATAGAAAATTCATCCTAACTCCAAATATAGAAAATCATATGTCTAAAATTATCAGAAAAATGCAAGGATTCTGAATATGCACTTTGTTTTCATGTTTGGCAATTTTCAAATGGGGGAACAGTGAGAACAATGCATATGGAATTCATTTGAATTCAAATTGGAGTTTGAATTTGCAATTCATTTTGAAGTACACTCCTTTTAAATGGAAATTCCCCACACATCAGAAGCATATACATCAAGTTTAAACCTTCAACCATGTGATTGAGCATTGTATTTATATTGCTTCCTTGTTTGTTGTTTGTCGAGTAGAAGTGGAACCGGAACAGGAGGCTGCCCCCTTCGTTGAAGATCCCGATACCGAACCTCGTCAGCAAGGCAAGCAAACCCCCATTGATCATGTCGATAAAATCCCACTTCCCTCTCATATCTCGCTTATGCATTGTATAGGATGATTACCATCCTACGTTTCTACCGCATAGATGAACCTATTCCTTTGCATGACCTATCATTTTGTCACAGTAGTAAGCAAACCACAATCCTAGCAAATGTAGGAGTTGGTTGATATCATGTGGCCCCTGCAATTGTTACTTCTTATTGCATGCTTAGAGTGATACAATGTTGTTACTGTTATGTGAGTCGGGATGGTAGTGATCATGCTGATGATGGTGGAAATGTGTTGGTGAATCTACCCTAATACAAGGTGAACGATGAGAGGCTGTGTAGGAGTACACAGTGGGTTGTCTCGTTGAACACCGCCCTAAGTCCGACTTCTTGTGTGGTGATCCAAGATGAAGAGTACAACCACACATTGGGCTCACTGACCCCTCTCAACCTATTAACTCATCCCTTTCGACGTCCAGATGTCGCAATAGTTCGGAGTTCTGGTAGGTTTGTGGCCTGGCTGCTAAGTGAGAGAACGGCTCAACCGAGAACGGCTTATGCACCACGCACACATCATCTGGGTCCACTTCGGTAAACCGGTCGGGTTCACGATAGTGGCAGCCAACCCAGGTAGGCGGCTTTCTTGGACTAGATCGGCTATGAGGTAACAGTTGTGGTGAGCATCCTCGCCGACACTTCTTGAACGGTGTCGAGTACAAAGGCGGTAACTGATGATCATGTGTGTGTAGCGGTACACCCCTGCAGGGTTAACAAAACTATTTGAATAGCCGCGTCCACGGTTAAGGACTGCATGGAAAGCTTAGTTTGATTATTAGACAACTTGAATTGGATACTTATAAAAATTACCAAGATAAGTGTGAGTGCTATGGCGTGCTTTCTCGTGGGGAAGTCGAGGAAGGCACCATAGTGGTGTAATTGGTTGGAGATGTAGTGGACTCGTGTACGCTTCTTACCTCAAGTCTGGTACTCGTAGTTCAGGACTAGCCAATTCAAAGATGGCACTTCTGCAATTGAACCCCACCTCCCTTTACCCATGAGTAGTATAGCTCCTATGTAAGTCTTGCTGAGTACGACTTTGTACTCACGTTTTCTTAATCTATGTTTTAGATGAACCCACTGACCCCGAAGGTGGCTTCTTCATCGAGCTCGACGACTGAAGACCAAGCTAGTGTAGTCCCAGTCAGCAGACTGGTTCCCTCGTGGAGGGCTTGTGTTTAAATAAGGCTTCTTAAGCCATTTGTTAAGCTTGTCTGTACTCAGACCTACTTTTCTTCCGCTTGTCTGTTGTAATGTTGGATCACATGCTTGTGATCTCTGTATGCACTCTGTGAGAGTTATCAATAAAATGTATACTTTGTAGAGAATTGCAATGATACCTGCTGTTCATAGAAGGCATGTGTGTTGCGTGTATGTTTATAACATGCATGTCTTTGTATGGGTTTTCGAGACCTTAGTTGTGATCTGGCTGGCGGTCTTTTATACACCAGGTGGCCCTTAGATGTGCGCAGCTTGGGGCATCGCGATGCGATTTCTCAAGACTCTGTCTCATGCACACTTTGATGTATGATCGAGCCCTCCCTAGACCCCGACTAAGTGATCGGGCTAGAGTAAGTCTATGTAAGAGTTATGAGATAGTCGATAGTATGGTTGAGGCGACTTCTTTGTGAATATGGGAGTTCATCACCCATATCATTAGACTTGTGTGCGGACGATGAAGACCCACCTCAGTTGATCATCCAGCCTCGATGGGATGCCCCTCACGTACGATGCTTTCCGAGAACGTTCTGTGCTTGGCCTTGTCTGCTTAGACAAGTGGGTACGGTTCTCGACTCTCCATATGACTATGTCGTAGCGGGACTTGCATACGCTAACCCCGGGTCCCGACAGCCTCGTGGTGTGGAGAGGATAGAGTTAAAAAAAAGGGAAGACGCGTTGGAAAAAAAAGTCCAGATCTGGTCAACCGTCGGCCAGGGACCCGATCGCGCTTTTCAGCTTATTTTATTTATGGATAGGTCCTTTTTGCAGATTGGACCCCGATGCCACCCCAGTACCGTTTCCACGGTTACTTTTTAACGTAGCTCGGAATCAAGTGATTCCAGTTCCGTTGCGACCGTGACGAAAAGTTCTAGCCAATAGACTAAGTTTTGCAGAAGTTTGAAGTTTTCAAATTTGAATCCCAAGCGGAATCAAATTTGAACTTCCGATAGCCGTATCTTTTTAACGGTGCGCCCGTTTGCACCGTTTCATTTTGCGTTAGTTTTATTTTGTCGAGTACTTTATGTTTAGCTTCTGTTAGGCAAGTTTTTCTACTGTTATTTTAATGTTTATAACTGTTTGTGCATATTTGTATTGAATATCACCCTATTGCATGATAGGTAGTTTACTTTACTGTTGCTGCAAAACAAGTTAGGATAGCCACATGTCTTGACTTGTATTTATAGATCAACCTAGCACGTGTTGTTACTTTATTTCTATGCTTTGTAGACGTGGTTTGGGTTGTGAGAATTCATGGAGTGCATGTGAACTATTTAATAATTTGTGTAGCAACTTTATAATAAATAGAAATCACTTCTGGACGGGCGGGTTGCATCCCGGTTGCTGTGCCTTGTCTAAGGACAGTGCCGGGGTTAAATGCACCCAATGGTTGATTTGGTGGTGGACCGGGTGCGACATGGTGTCTAACCTCTGAACGCAGTGGGCGCCGTCCAGGCTCAAAAAGATCAGACAGACAATATTACTAGTAGCTTCCGTGTACAGCCACTGGCTATATGGGCTCTGGCTTAGCATGAGTACGTTGTGGGGAACCTGGCCCTTGTAGCTAGCTGATGTAGATGTGTGTTAGGTGTACCGCCTACCAAAGGGTGGAGGAAACCTCTTCGGAAAGTCTTCGTCTCAATCTTCGGGTTGAGTCCAGTGGGGAACGTCTACAACCTCTACAGAGCGTATAAACTGATCATGATTAGCCGTGTCAACGGTTACGCACGAACTTTGAGCAACTAGTCAGTACTGTTGATGAATGATCTTGACAGATGAACACTTAATAATAATTTTGTGGGAAAGATTAGCATGGGTTGCTGTGTGTTTCAGGTAGTTTTCGACTTAAAATTTTGACTAGTTTAGTTTAGGAGAAAATTGGCTTTCTGCAAAACAAAACCATAAGCATTTCCTTTGACTCACCTTACATGTAGTTGTAGGTCCTTTATATATACCTTTTCTGTGTCACTTGCCGTACAAATCAGATGTACTGACCCGTTGTCGGGCTGTAACCTTCGGTGTTGCAGGTTTTTCAGACAACCAGTAAGGTGCGTTTAGGGTTGCAGGTCTACACTCAGCATGTTCGCTTGTGGATGTTGATGGGACTCCTCGTTATTTGCTTATGCTTCCGCTATATTTATGTTGAATAAGCTAGCCTTGAGCTATGCAACTTGTTATTTATTTTATTCTAGATCATACGTTGTAATAATGATGCACTTGTACTTTGATATACATCTATGATACTGTGTGTGCCAGCGAGTTCGATCCAGGGACTGGCTTTTGATCACAGAGACTTCAATTCTATGTGAATTGGGTCGTTACAGATGGTATCAGAGCAGTGTGTTGACTGTAGGACGTGACCCTAGAAAATGGATTAGAAAAGCCATAGGAATGAAAATATTACTTTACATCACTCTGTCTTGTACTTACTTACCTTCTCTATCTCGTATTCATACCTGTTATAATCTTGCCTTTCCTCTCTTTGATTATAGATGACCACTTTGTCATACCGCGCTATGGCGTTTGGACCTGAGCTCAGGGGGATTTTCCATTACCTAAACATCTACGCGCCAGTCTTTCAGCCGGACATAGTGGAGACAAGGGGAGCTGATTACTACTGGCAAGTGGAGACATTTCTCCTAGGATTCATGATGGAAGAAAGGGTGATCACGGAGTCATTCGAGGTGCATGCCGCGGAGAAGGAGCAGTGTGTGCGCATAGCCGCTCACATGGCTCTTGGACGCATCATTGAGCGGTATGCCGGCCAGCTAAAGGGTACGGTGTACGAGAAGATGACCAGGATCCTTCCATCGGGGATCATATGGCCAAAGAAGTTCAAGTATGTGCCTGTGAAAGTCCAAGTATGTGATCAGAGGGGGAGGGGGTGAATGATCACTTCAAAATTTTCGACTGAAACTTTTGAGGTGAAGCATAAGTAGTGCGGAATAGTGAAGTAAAACTGGAAGCGAAACTAAATGCAGCGAATCAAAACACATTGAAGCATAACTGTGAAGCAAATGCAATACTGAAGGTAAATGCTTGAAGTAAAACGAACTGGGACTCGACGATGTTTGTTCGACCAGTTCACGCTCTGCAAAGCGCTACGTCTGGTTGGAGGGACTGGTGATTGAACACCTGGAGCAAAACTCTCTCCGTCCGTTGCTCCACTGCACCAAACTCCTTGAGCTTGGTCAGTTCTTCACTCGTGGTTGATTATTGAGGAAATCACCGAAACCTTTGACAAACTGGACTTCGAGGCGACAATTACTCTTTGCTCTCTGAAGAACAACACTCTAACCGTCTAGGAGAATTGCAGTTCTCCAAGATAAAAAGGCTAGTAAGCTTTCACCTAAGTCATCTCGAATCTACTGAGATCAATGGGACTTAGGCTTCAGTATCTGGGTTTTGGGTTTTGCTTCGGTGGCGTTTTTGGGGTTGCTCTCTACAATCTCTCTTGGGATATTCTCGGAGCAGCCACCCGCAAATGGAGGAGGGGGCGGCGTATTTATAGTTGGCGATCCCGAGGTGCGGAATGACCAAATTGACCCGAGGTGACAGCTTGACACGTGTCCACAACGGTCGGATTTGTCATCAATGCGCAACTTTACTTGAGGAACAAGTAAAGCTGACTCACAGACTTAGTTCTGCTTCAGTAGCCAAAGAACGAAGTCTTTCCTACCGAAACTTAACTTAGTGCACATGAGATTTCTTCACTCAGGCTTCACACTTGATTTGGATTTGATCTGAGCATATCTCAATGACTTCGGTGTCCACAAACTAAATACCCCTCTTGATAGTACGGTTTGTCCTATGACTCAAAGAACCGAAAAAGAACTACACAAAAACATCTAAGTCTTGCGCCGTCCTCTTCATTTCCTTCAATGAGTAGAGCTTCAGGACACCTTCATTTTTGGGGGTCATCCTTCGTGATTAAGCTTCGCTCCGTGGGTAATGCTTCGATAACTTGAAGATCTTTACTGAAGCTTTATCACTTAGCTTGTCCTTCAGGAACCTATAAAACTGTTTACACTAGAAAACATTGTCAGTTCCTCTACTGTCTTGTCCAACAATATCCAAAACACACGGGGGTAAACCTTTGCTCTTACAATCTCCCCCTTTTTAGACTATTGTTGACAAAACAGGCATCGATAAAAGATATTGAAGTTTTTGTGAAGTGATGGGACAAACTCTAAGATATGAAGTTTTTGGCTCCCCCTGAATGCAAGCATCGAAGATTTATATAATCGAAGTTAATGCTTGAGAAGATTTTCTTCGGTGGAGAGCAAAACAAAATATCTTAGAGAATACAATTGCATTTGAAGATATATATCCAGGAATGTATGCAATTGGTTCCAATGACCTGTGACTGAGAAAATAATAACCACCTGCAAGATAGAAGATACGAAGCAATACTTGCAAGGAAAGGGGTTATTAAAACTTAAGCGTAGCACAGGAGTAGCATGACCGAAGTTAAACTTAAGTTACAACCCAATCGAAGAGAATGGGATGTTTGTTGGAACTTAACCAAACGAAGCAAAAGCAAATGGTAAGAACCCTTTCCCCGATGCAAATCCAACTCATCGATGCCCTCATTCTCCCCCTTTTTGTCAATGATTGGACAAAAGGTTGAGAAGAGGTTCGAGAGATCTATTGCGCGGCATCAGCACCCTGAGGACCCGACGAAGCTGTGCTTGACGAAGACTCATCCGACGAAGACTGACCGTCTAAGGATTCTTCTTCGGAAGAAGATGTAGGAAGAGCTTCGTGGCGCGTCTGAGTGATGAGGTTGATGTCGAGGTCGCTGTCGTCGAGGCCGTTGTTGTCCTTTGAAGTGATGGAGTCATTCTCGGAGACGGTATCAGGCCGGATGGGTTCAGGTTCGTTGACGAAGAATACTTCATCAATCTTGTGCAGGGGAGGGATCTTCTGATTCGGGCGGTCCACTGAGTCATCACATGAAAAGTGTCGCTGGAGGTGCTCATACTCTTTGTAGATGCGATCTTTACGAAGGCCTTTGACAGAGTTGAACTTCCGGAGCCCCTTCCAGGAATGGCGTTTGAGAACACGCAAATACTGATTGTTGTTAAGTACTATGTTGCCCACTCTGTTGATCTCACCAGCAAGAAATTGCATTTGGCGTTGATTAGCTTCAATGTAATTCTCAAGCATTTGCTGCGTGCGAAGATTAACTTCAAAATAATGGCAGTCTTTCTGGAACTTCTTTGATAAGTTTCGCTCATTGACTTCATGGCGAACACCAACATAGGTAGAAAAAGGATCATTGGGCTTCCTCAGCAAAGCCAAAGAGTCACGCACTGGGGGCGAGAAAAGCTTCGGGTGATGGCGAGCCACAAAGTCTTCGTTCCTTCCATAGTCACAAATAACTTGCAGCCAGGGAGCATAGGGTTTCAGTGTGAAAGGTAGCTCCGCTGCATGAACCAAATTCCTAATGAAGCAGTCTTCAAAGTCAAAGAGAAGACCATGAGTGAGCTTCATAATAGCATGCCTTGTTTCAGGATAAAGATTCGATTCTTCCAAAGCTGTACTCAAAGGAATCAATGAGTTGGACAAGATGTAGAACCAAGTCCTTGAGATGAAGTTCAAATGCTTCGGACAAATGTTTTGAGGAATATAGTTTGCAGTGACGTCAGGATCCAACAGAGTAGAAAATTCTTCTTCAGTCAGATCAGGTTCTAAATGTATCTTTTCTTGGACTCCAGAATGCCTTGGAATGTTGACAATTTCCATGAATTCAGCAGAGGTCATCCTGAAGACTTTGCCTTGAATCATCCATTCCAGCGTCCATGAGCTGGGTTCGTTGGCTTCACCAGAAACATAAAGAGTTGCATAGAATTGCTTGATGAGCTCGGAGTTGAAAGGAGTGCTCAACGCAAACAACCGTGTGAAATTCTGATTTTCAATAGTTTCGAGGATGTTCTGAAAGCAGGAGGCAGTGGAAAGACTTCGCATGTCCAGAAACTTGTGCCTAAACAGAACTCCTTGCTGACAGAAGACTTTAGTGTATAAGACTTGTTGCTCAGCAGTCCAAAAACGAAGATCATCAGCTGTGCGGTCTGAAGCATACGGACTAACACCAAAGAATCGATGGCGCTTCCGATGCTGTTCCAGGTTGAATTCCGGGCCATGCCTTGAAGAATAACCAGCACCCTTGAATATAGGAAAAGTTTCACGAGGGTAATTGGAGTCAAGCTGGGTATCTTGATAGGGGCGCGAACGCTCGCGAATCCTTTGCAGAGGAGCAATTTGATTGGCTCTTGAAGGGCCAGCAGATTGAGCGACTATAAGCGCTTGCTCTTGCGACAGATTCAGAATTTGTACTTGTTCGTCTTCGTCGTCATGTGCTTCGGTTCGGGCACATGTGCTTCAGAATCTTGAACTGGTCTGGCGGGGGAAAAGTCTCGGGTTACATGGGTTCTGGAGTGGGTTGGGGATGGTGCATTAGCTTCATGGGGAGGTGATGGAGGTGGTGCGGGAGCAACTGGTGGAGTAGGAATCCTTTTTGGTTCGGGGGTTGGAGCACGGATGGGTGTGGGTGTTCGAGCAGGCGGTGGAGTGGGGGTAGGAGCTCTTTGTGGTGGAGTTTGCTTAGGGGTGGTTCTGGTAGGAGGAGGTGTGAGAGTCTTGGTGGGTGGAGCTGAAGGCTTTGGTGTGGGCTTGGATGGCTTTGGCTCCGGTGCAGGAGTGGGAACTGCTTCAGGAGTTTCCTGTGGTTGTTCATCACTTGTATCCATGTCTGCGAATGAGGCCAAAGTAACCTTGCGCTTCTTGGTGGTTTCCTTCTTGGGTGAGGGTCCAGTTTCCTTTGATCCAGCAGGCTTAGGAGATGGTTGTGCAACAACTTGTTCAGCTATGGGCGAAGCCTTGCGCTTCCTTGAATCCCTTTCCATAATGGAAGCATTATGGGTCTTCACCATATCATCAAAAGCGGCCTTGACTTTGCCTTTGAAGATTTTTATATTGTCTTTAGTGGTGGAATTTACATCTGTCACTTGTTGATGCAACTTCAGGGCGTGCTGTTTGAATTCTTCATCAGGTTTTGATTTAGCTCGCTTCTGATAGTTGTGAATCTTTTTGATTTCAGCCCTATCTCTGGAATGCAGATCCTTCAGCTGACTGATCATAGTTGTGATCATTTCTTCGACAGATCTGGAAATGTAAACTTCTCCTAGATCAACAGCATCAGGATCTTCAGCCGCACACTTCTCCCAAAGGGCTTCAGTGATGCCCAACTGATCCCAGAGTTCCCCTTCACGTGGGTCAGGGAATTGATGGTCACTCTGACGATCAGCTTCAGCTTGAGCTTCAGGCAAAGATATGCCTTTCTGCTTCGATGAAATAGCTGAGGGAGTCATATCAACTACGGGCTTCTTCTGACTTGCCCTAGCAGCTTTTTCAGCTTTCTTCGTCCCGAGGCCTTCTAAAGAGGCCTTGCGTTTTGCTTCATGTTCAGCTAGCTGTTTAGCTTCAGCAATAACTTTTTCTTCGTTCTTTGCGGCTTCGGCGAGCTTGCGCTTCGTCTCAGCCTTCTCTGCAGCCATCTTGGCAGAGTCCGACTCCTTTTTCTGTCTGGCAGCGTTCTCATCTGCCTTCTTCTTCTCTGCTGAGCTTCAGGCAAGGATGTTGCGCTCAAGTGCCTCTTCGAGGTCTTTCTGTCTCAGTTCTTCTTCAGTGAGCTTGTGCTTCGCTGAAGGGATATGTGCAGCAGTCTGCTTGGGCTTCGTTGGAGCTGAAGCCTTTGCATGTTGTTTCTTGGCGGGGTCATGCTTCTTCTTAGATCGCCTCTCCGTGTCGAGGGCATCAGCCGGTGGCTTGGAGGCCAAGGGCTTCGCAACCACCAAGTTAGAGAGATCAATGGTGGGGCGAGAAGAAGACTTGTCCTTGGGGTCTTGAAACTTAATCCCCTTAGCATCAGGTTTCTCTCCTGGCTTCTTATTCAGTGGGATCTTAAGTCTTTGCTTCTTGGGGGGAGCAGGATCATCAGATTCATCATCTGCTTCGAATTCAGATTCGTCGTCAGCAGCATTTGATTCGTCCATGATTGAATCTTCCAGAGCTGCTTGCTCTAGCCTGACATGCTCTCCATCTTCTATGGTTGCATGGGGTGGAGAAGCAGATTTCTTCTTCAGCTTCTTCTTCTTCTTCGTTCTTGGCCCTTCACCATGGGCTTCAGCTTCAGCCAACTTGGCTGCCTTCTTCTCTTCTTTCAGCCTCTTGGCTTCAGCAGCGATCCTCAATCGTTCTTGTTCTTCTGGGTAACCATCTGGTGTCTTGAGGGTGTTGGGGTGAGGAAACTTCGGTGGAACTGGGTAGTACAGATGGCGATTCTCTTCGGTGTACTGACTTCTCATGGCCGAAGTATACCGATAGGGTGGACTGAAGGCAAACTGCATAGTCCACTTCCAGGTAGGGATGCTCTTGTACTTGTACCATCGAACAACCCAGTACCGGCGAATGTTTTGCAAGCGGTTCTTGCGCTGCTCCTTGGTTTCTCCAGGAGGCGTGTCATAACCCAGAGCAATGCGAATGGATTCGGGGATGCCTCTGCTATTGTTGGTTTCCTTTGTTCTGCCTCCTTTCTTCTTCGGAGCAGATCGTTCTGCTTCGTTGATGTGATCAAGATTTGGTGACTCATTACCGAAGTCTAATTCTGCAGACATCCTGTGAAAAGCACAAAGGTAGCGAGGGAAAGGCGAGTATGGAATGAGCACCAGCAAAAGTTTCGATCCCAAAAACATTTTTGAAAAGAGATTCAGTGAAGAATTTGGGTAGAGATTCTGGTCTGTTCTGAGCTAGACTTAATCTCACACAAGATGAGCTGAAACCCTAACACAGAACAGATGGACTCTATCCCTAATTTCTAACCTGAATCGGGATGGAAACCGTTGGCTAGCAGAAACAGATTTCCCAACAGTGCAACGATCCAACGGATCAAAGAAACCTAAGGAATTCATCCAAAATCAAACATTCTAAGAACTCGGATCCAATCTGGAAACTGACGAACAGAAGAGATAGAGATTGGATCGAGGCTCGGCGTACCCTAACTCGGTGGCGTCGAGCTTCTACGACGGCGATGAGCGGAGAGGACGTGCTCGTCGACGGCGTGAAGTCCACGGCGGCGCTCTTCCGGCAGTGAAGCGGCGAGAACGGCGACGGGGACGAAGAGTTCAGCGGCGCTCAGGAGAGAAAGGGTTCCGGGGAGATGCGAATGAGGAGGTGGGATGGATTCACTGGGGTGGAATGCCTTATATAGGCTGGTCTGACCGGAGCTCTCAGATCAGATCGAACGGCCCCCAGCGTCTGTCTCTCCGAATTCTACGGCGAGGATTTCGTGGCGAATCGCGAGAAAATCTCAACGACCCGGATTTGACGGGATCTCAACGACCGAAGAATAAGTCCTCGACTTGAGTAAAACATCGATGAGAATTGGAAGCATTTGATTCGGAACTCAATGATGTTCGAAGAAAAATACTTTCCGTTTCAATTGTGCTCAACCATTTGGACAGATAGACTAAGAAAGAAAAAGAATAGAAGGGGTAGGGTCCGAAACTTATCACCTTGAAGAAAATTCAAACGAAGCAAAAGGTGATAAGCAAAGAGGACTAAATCCAAACGAAATAAAATAAAGAAAAAAACGTTGCAAAAGCAAACAACGAAACTAAATAGGTAAGCAACGAAGTAAATGGATATATACAGAAGTAAAAAGTTTCGGTCTTACAGTACATGTCGTGAGTCCAATATATTGAGCTCACACCTTAACGTACAAAACCTTTTCTCATCCAATGGTTTCGTGAATATGTCTGCCAGTTGATCTTCAGTTCTGACATGACTAATAACAATATCTTCACGCTGAACATGATCACGAAGAAAATGATGGCGAATGTCGATATGCTTCGTGCGAGAGTGCTGTACAGGATTGTGAGCAATTTTGATTGCACTCTCATTATCACATAGGAGAGGAATTTTCTTCACATGAATACCATAATCCTTCAGCGTTTGCTTCAGCCATAGAATCTGAGTACAGCATGACCCAGCAGCAATGTATTCGGCTTCAGCAGTAGATATTGAAACACAGTTTTTCTTCTTTGAAGCCCAACACACAAGTGATCTTCCAAGGAAATGACAAGTCCCTGAAGTTGATTTCCTATCCACACGATCACCAGCCCAGTCTGAATCAGAATAGCCAATAAGATCAAACTGTGCTCCCTTGGGATACCACAACCCCAAGGTAGGTGTGTGAGCAAGATAACGAAGAATTCTCTTTACAGCAGTATGATGTGATTCCTTTGGATTTGCCTGAAAATGAGCACAAATACAAACTGAAAGCATAATGTCAGGTCTAGATGCACAAAGATATAAAAGGGATCCAATCATAGACCGATATTTCTTCTGGTCGAAGGCTTTGCCCTTCTCATCTGCATTTAAAAAGCCATTGGTAGGCATAGGAGTCTTAATAGTTTTGCATTCAGTAAGACCAAACTTCTTCAGGAAATCCTTGAGATATTTTTCTTGAGAAATAAAGGTGCCATTCTTCTATTGACGAATTTGAAGTCCAAGGAAGAACTTCAATTCACCCATCCTAGACATCTCATATTTCTTCGACATCATTTTGGCAAATTCTTCGCTGATTTCAGTGTTAGTGAATCCAAAAATGATATCATCTACATATATTTGACATACAAATAAATCACCATTATAAGATCGAGTGAAAATTGTTGGGTCAGTGGTTCCTGGTTTGAAGCCTTTCTTTAGAAGGAAATCCTTCAATGTGTCGTACCAAGCACGAGGTGCTTGCTTGAACCCATAGAGGGCCTTGTGTAACCTGTACACCATGTCGGGTTTCTTTGGGTCTTCAAAACCTGGAGGCTGCATAACATACACTTCTTCCTCGATTTCTCCGTTAAGAAAAGCACTTTTCACATCCATTTGATAAATCAGAATGCCATTGAAATTTGCAAAAGCAAGCATAACACGAATGGATTCGAGACGAGCAACTGGAGCATAAGTTTCACCGAAATCGATACCTTCAATTTGGGTGTATCCTTGTGCTACCAGTCGTGCTTTGTTTCTTACCACTATACCATCTTCATCTTGCTTGTTGCGAAAAATCCACTTTGTACCAATGATGTTGTGCTTCGTGGGATCAGGTCTGTCAACTAAGGACCAGCCTTTGTTTCGCTTGAATTGGTTAAGTTCTTCGAGCATGGCAGTTAACCAATCTGGATCCTTCATGGCTTCATCAAACTTTGACGGTTCTAACATGGAGACAAAAGAAAAATTTCCATAGAAGTTAGCCAAACGAGTACGAGAACGAGTTGTAGGACGACCTGGTTGATGAATTTCTTCAAGAATCGAGTCAACATCAACTCTTCTTCGAACTCGTGATAAAGTTGAATCATTTGCTTCAGGCTCAGCTTCTGCTTCAGGATTTGCATTAGCTTCAGGATCTGCTTCAGCTTCAGCATCAGCATTTCCTTCGGTATTTGCATTTCCTTCGTTCCTTTTTTCTTCTTCGTCCTGTTCATCATTAGCTTCAGGATGTTGATCTCCAGCGCCCCGGGCTATGTGTGGGAACATTGGACCATCATCATCCCTATTAGCTTGACGAGCATTGGCTTCAACAGGGCGAATCTCTCCAATAGCCATGGACCTGATTACTTCATTAAGAGGAGGTTCATCTAGATCATGAGGCAAATGCTCTTTTTGAGAGCCATTAGTTTCATCAAATCTCACATTCACTGTTTCCATAACTTTCCCAAAGTGAGAGTTATAGACCCTGTACGTGTGAGAGTTTGAGCCATAACCTAAAAGAAAACCTTCATGTGCCTTAGGGGCAAACTTGGAGCTATGATTCATATCTCTAATAAAGTATGGAGCACCAAATACCCTAAGGTACGAAACATTAGGTTTGTTACCAGTGATAAGCTCATGTGAAGTTTTCTTCAGAAATTTGTGAAGGTAAACCTTGTTGATGATATGACAAGCTGTGTTAATTGCTTCGGCCCAAAAACTGATAGGAGTCTTGTATTCAGCAAGCATGGTTCTGGCCATTTCAATAAGATTTCTATTCTTCCTTTCAACAACACCATTCTGTTGAGGTGTATAAGCAGCAGAGAACTCATGAGTAAAACCATGATCATCAAGAAAATCTTCAATATGAGTTTTTTTATTCAGTTTCATTATCACTTCGGATATGCTTCAGAGATAATTCATATTCTGTTTGAGCTCTCTTGGCGAATGACTTGAAGATTTCAACAACCTTGCTCTTGTCATCCAAAAAGAAAACCCAAGAATACCGAGAGAAATCATCAACAATAACTAGACCATACTTATTTCCTCCCAGGCTTGCATAATTTTGAGGACCAAAAAGATCCATATGAAGCAATTCAAGAGGACGAGTGGTAATCATGATAGTCTTCGCTGAATGATGTTTCTTCGTAATTTTACCAGCTTCACACGCACTGCAGAGACGATCCTTATCGAATTTTACTTCGCTAAGGCCAATAACATGATTCTTTTTCACTAGGTTATGAAGATTTCTCATCCCTGCATGACCAAGTCTTCGATGCCATAACCACCCAGATGAAGCTTTTGCCATTAAGCATGTGGATACAGCAGGGCCCGAAGAAAAATCAACAATGTATAAATCTCCTTTTCGGTAACCCTCGAAGACAAACATATAGTCATCCTGTGAAAAGACAACACAACGCGAAGCAGAAAATAGAACAAGCATACCCATATCGCATAACTTAGAAATAGACATAAGATTATATCCAAGTGATTGGACTAGCATAACCTTGTCAATGTGCTTATCCTTCGATATGGCAACCTTACCCAAGCCTAAAACTTTACCCTTGTTATTATCACCGAAGGTAATGTACTTCTGAGAAGAGTGAGATAGTTTTTCTTCGGTGAATAACTCCTTGTCTCCGGTCATATGATTTGTGCAACCACTATCCATGACCCATTCGGATCCACCGGAGACATAGTCCTGCAGAAGAATTAGTTCTTCTTAACCACCCACAAACGAGCAGGTGACTGAGAAGATGTTGAAGCACTGGTTGAAGCAATATTAAAGCGAACAGGAGTGTATTGCTTCGGTGTACCATCAAGCACACCATAAATGTAAGTCCTCTGCGAATGGTTAGCATAAGAATGAGCATATGCAATCTTAGAATGATTATTATGAGGACGATAAGTATGACGACCAGTACGATAGTATTGCTTCTGCGGAACATTTGATTCGGTCACCAATGGATCATTTCTCGATTCAAGAGAATAGAAATGATTCGGTGGTACCGAAGACTTTCCCTGGATGGTATGGTTAGCAGGCAGTTTTTCCACAAGTGCTTTCTGCACCCATATTTGCCTCTTATAGAAGCCATTCTTAGGAGGAGTACCAACATACTCAGATGTAACCTTTCCCTGTTCATCTTTGATGAGTTTGTAGTCAGAATCAAGTGATTCGTCTACAATAGCTTTGTTCATCTTGCAATCAAAACCTGAAAGGGTAGCTATATCAATGGGGTTCCCCTTCGCAAGAACTCAAACAGTCTTAGGATACTGCTCAGGTTCCCAATAGGTGCCATCAGGTTTTATCTTTCTCTCGAAAACAACACCTTCATTCCTGGGATTCCTGTGAAGGAGAGCCTTCCTCAGGATATCACAGAGATACTGGTGACCTTGCACACTTTTGAACATCCCTGTTTCAAATAAGTTTTTCAACCTGAGGAGTTCCTCGGTAACAGCAGGATTTTCCTCATCAGAGGCATTAGTATCATCAATAACAATAGGAGCTTTGCCTTTGGAATCAATTTTGCTTCGTTCCAAACAATCCAAACAAGGTGATTCAGTTTTATGATTTGCTTCAGAACCTTGTTGAGCCATGAGAGAGAGATTGACATTTTCCAATTCTTCATGAGCCTCTTTCAGTTTTTCGAGAGCCATTTTCCTCTGAAGAAATTCATAGGTGAGCTTCTCATAATCAACTGAAAGAAGATCATGTCGAGAGGATAACTCTTCAAACTTTTCTTTCAGGGCTTCATGCTCATTAGTCAAAGTTTGACCTTTCTCTATCTCATCGATCAACAGAGTTTCTGATTTCTTAATGGTTTTGCTTAGTGAATCAAGTTCATCTTGTTGGATTGAAGCAATTTTAGCAAGTTTAGCATAGCTTATCTTTGAATCACTGTCATATGAGGAACAATCAGAAGTATCATAGTTAGATTTTGATGAGGATACCTTAGCCTTGGCCATGAAGCAATATGCAGGAGATTCATCTTCACTACTGTTGTTGGTGAAGAATGAGCTCGAAGCTTTTGTCGAAGCATCTGCTGAAGCGAATGCCAAACCAGCAACACCATCTGATTCGGACCCAGACCCAGACCTTGAGCCTGAATGAGCTTCGGAACCAGATGCTTCGTCTTCGGAGTTCATCTCCTTTCCCAGATAGGCCTTGGCACGGTGAGAGATGCTTCGATGAGACGAGTGAGTCTTTGATGAAGAACCCTCACGCTTCTTGTGATACTTCTTCCTCTTGTCATCATCAGAATCTTTCTTCTTATCTCTTCTCAAACTGTAGTCATGTCTCTTGGATTCATAGCTTCTGGAAGATTTGTGGGACTTGGATGAGGAGTCTCTGAGCGAATGCTTTGCTTTGTTCTCAGCTTCCCACAGAGGGCAATCAGCTATGTAGTGACCTGGTTTCTTGCATTTGTAGCAGCAGTTTTCTTTCGATGGAGAGCTTCTTGAGGATGAGCGGTGAGATGAGTGAGTGGAGCTTCTTGAAGAATAACTCTTTTTCGGTGAAGAAAAACCTTTTCTTTGGAAGCGGTTGAAGCGTCTCATGATCAATGCCAAATCCTTTCCAATGCTTGCAGGATCATCTGATTCGACACCTGAAGCAGAACTGACCTCGGGTGAAGAATGACATGAAGCTTTTGCTTTCAAAGCATGAGTTTTTCTTCGAGAACCATTTATGTCACGTTTCTCATCTTCTTCCATTTCAAAGGTAGTGAGTCTCTCAAGAATATCAGCGGCAACAAGATGTCTGAAATCAGTCCTTTCCTTGATCATCAGCACAATGTGATCAAACGAGTCATCTAATGAGGGAAGCAAAGTTCTTACAACTGAGTAAGGAGTAATGTCATCAGCACCGAGGGAAATCAACTCATTTGCAAGAGCTGTGAGTCTGCTGTAAATGGAGCTGAATTTTTCACCCTCGATTCTCTTGAAGCGATAGAATTTGCTTCGGAGTGTGTCAATTCTGGCATCTTTCTGAGTAGAAACACCTTCACCAATCTTTTCAAGATAGTCCCAAACACCTTTGGCAGTTGGAATATTCTTCACTTCATGATACTTTTCTGGTGTCAAGTGATTGGTGATGAAAACCCAAACTTCTGAATCAAGATCAATCAGTTTTTCTTCTTAAGGAGTGATGGCGTTCTCGTCTGCAACTGTAACACCATACAAGACAACTTGCCATGCAATAGAGTTGATAGCCATGATATTTCTTTTCATCTTGTCCTTCCAGTACGGGTAGTCCTTCCCATTGAAAACAGGAATAGGTTCGCCGGAGCGAATAGCTGCGAAAGACATACTTGAAGACACTCCAGGAGGTTAATCCAAAACACACAAAGTGTAGGGAGTGACTAGCTCTGATACCAATTGAAAGTCCAAGTATGTGATCAGAGGGGGAGGGGGTGAATGATCACTTCAAAATTTTCGACTGAAACTTTTGAGGTGAAGCATAAGTAGTGCGGAATAGTGAAGTAAAACTGGAAGCGAAAGTAAATGCAGCGAATAAAAACACATTGAAGCATAACTGTGAAGAAAATGCAATACGGAAGGTAAATGCTTGAAGTAAAACAAACTGGGACTCGACGATGTTTGTTCGACCAGTTCACGCTCTGCAAAGCGCTACGTCTGGTTGGAGGGACTGGTGATTGAACACCTGGAGCAAAACTCTCTCCGTCCGTTGCTCCACTGCACCAAACTCCTTGAGGTTGGTCAGTTCTTCACTCGTGGTTGATTATTGAGGAAATCACCGAAACCTTTGACAAATTGGACTTTGAGGCGACAATTACTCTTCGCTCTCTGAAGAACAACACTCTAACCGTCTAGGAGAATTGCAGTTCTCCAAGATAAAAAAGGCTAGTAAGATTTCACCTAAGTCATCTCGAATCTACTCAGATCAATGGGACTTAGGCTTCAGTATCTGGGTTTTGGGTTTTGCTTTGGTGGCGTTTTTGGGGTTGCTCTCTACAATCTCTCTTGGGTAATTCTCGGAGCAGCCACCCGCAAATGGAGGAGGGGGCGGCGTATTTATAGTTGGCGATCCCGAGGTGCGGAATGACCAAATTGACCCGAGGTGACAGCTTGACACGTGTCCACAACGGTCGGATTTGTCATCAATGCGCAACTTTACTTGAGGAACAAGTAAAGCTGACTCACGGACTTAGTTCTGCTTCAGTAGCCAAAGAACAAAGTCTTTGCTACCGAAACTTAACTTAGTGCACATGAGATTTCTTCACTCAGGCTTCACACTTGATTTGGATTTGATCTGAGCATATCTCAATGACTTCGGTGTCCACAAACTAAATACCCCTCTTGATAGTACGGTTTGTCCTATGACTCAAAGAACCGAAAAAGAACTACACAAAAACATCTAAGTCTTGCGCCGTCCTCTTCATTTCCTTCAATGAGTAGAGCTTCAGGACACCTTCATTTTTGGGGGTCATCCTTCGTGATTAAGCTTCGCTCCATGGGTAATGCTTCGATAACTTGAAGATCTTCACTGAAGCTTTATCACTTAGCTTGTCCTCCAGGAACCTATACAACTGTTTACACTAGAAAACATTGTCAGTTCCTCTACTGTCTTGTCCAACAATATCCAAAACACACGGGGGTAAACCTTTGCTCTTACAGCCTGGGGCCATTTGGCCAGGTACAACCACCTATTTCATCCAGAGCCTGGATAAGCACATCCATGACCTGGAGAAGAGCACTCAGTCGGATCTCTACACCATCACTGAGTTGCAGCAGAAGAACACCAAGCTCAAGAGGGACACCAACAAGTTGAAGAAGGAGAGGGTGGAGATGCAAGCAGAGATAAAGAGGCTGAAGGAGAAGATGAAGGCAAATGGAATTGAAGAACAAGAAGAGGAACCAGAAGTGGAGACCTCGGCAGAAGAAGATGAACCGAGTCCCAAAAGGCGCAACCGCATTAGCGGGCGCGAATACCTCATGCTGTTTAGCAAAGACAGCATTCGAAATTACTTCACCGG
This sequence comes from Bromus sterilis, assembly GCA_950022295.1. Taxonomy (NCBI): domain Eukaryota; kingdom Viridiplantae; phylum Streptophyta; class Magnoliopsida; order Poales; family Poaceae; genus Bromus; species Bromus sterilis. The sequence continues at coordinate 338,004,176 of OX465597.1, forward strand.
CAATTAGTTTACTACCGTTATCGTGTTAGCGTATTTGACCATGTCGACTTATTCGGTGTGGCAATACTAGGTTGCTTGATATACTCTTATTCGTGGTTTTGTTGAGGATCTTATATTATTCGTGGTTGTGTTGAGGATCTTATATCAGTTATGCAATATATTTTAAACTATATGGTGTTATATGTGATGGTTTTTCGTATGAGTGCATTGGTTGATGATTGTTATATGTTTGATGCTATGGTGATATTGTTTGGTGAAGTTGATTGGTGATATATGTATTGTATATATAATGCTTGTCATGATCATCATAAGCATATGGGGTAGGATATATTTCCCTAGCTACTTTCTGTCTACAACTTACCTATTCTTGCCCAACAGATGCCGCCGAGACGTGATCCCACGGGGAATGGGAACAACAACAATGAAGTGCCAGCTTACATGCAGCAGTTACTTCAAGGACAAGCTCAGTTGATCCAGTTGCTCACTCAGAACATGGGCAACAACAACAACAATGCGCCACCACCACCACCGGTGGACACGCTTGCGAGGTTCCTGAGGCTGAATCCCCAGAGGTTCTCTAGCACTCCTGAACCCATAGTGGCGGATGACTGGCTTCTTTCAGTGGGCCTGAACATGGAGACAGTTGGTTGTACTGAGGCAGAGAGGGTGAGGTTTGCCTCACATTTGATGGAGGGTCCTGCCGTAGCATGGTGGGAAACCTACTTGGTGACTTATCCCATCGACACCATCACTTGGGCGCAGTTCCAGTCTGCTTTTCGCGCCGCACATGTTTCAGCAGGCTCCATGAGCTTGAAGAATAAGGAGTTCCTCAGTTTGCGTCAGGGAGGCCGTTCAGTGGCTGAGTATGTTGAGGTGTTCAACAAGCTTGCAAGATATGCTCCAGATGATGTCAGGAATGATGCAGAAAGGCAGGAGAAGTTCTTGGAGGGGCTGAATGATGAGTTGGGGGTCCAGTTGGCAGTGGCTACCTTTGCTAACTGCCAGGGGCTCATAGACAAAGCTATTGTGTTGGAAGGCAAGCAACAGGCCATTGAGAATCGCAAGAGGAAGTACAACAACAACAATGGTGGCAAGTATAACTCTGGACCGCATCAGAAGCCATGCAACTCTTATGGTGGCAATGGAGGACATAACCATGGACATAACCACAATGGTGGGAATGGCCATGTTCACAGTGGAGGACACAACCATCATGGTGGGAATGGTCACAACCATAATGGCCACAACCACCACAACGGTAACAGAAATTGCGATGGCAATGGCAATGGCAATGGCAATGGAAGGAACAATGGGAATGGGAGAAGCAATGGAGCCAACGGAGGCAATGGAAACAACCGTCAGAATGGCCATGCACCAAAGGACTTGAGTCGCATCAAGTGTTTCAAGTGCAAGAACATGGGACACTATGCCACAGACTGCCCAGAGTCGCAGCCCAATGGGAATGGAGTCGTCAAGCCCAATCCTTTCAGCAAGGGGCATGCGAACCATGTCAACGTGGAGGAGATCCATGATGAGCCTGATGCTGTGATTGGTAAGTTCTTCATCAATTTAGTACCTACACTTCTTCTTTTTGATTCTGGTGCATCACATTCTTTCATATCGAGGGTATTTGTGGATAAGAATGAGTTACCTACCGTAGTTCTTAAGTCATCTATGCTCATAAGTTCACCTGGAGCGGAGATGTCAGCTTGTTTGGGATGCTATCAGATGAGCCTAGCCATAGGGAAGCATGTTTTTCCTACAGATTTGATTATATTGGAGTCACAAGGTTTGGATGTTATATTGGGCATGGATTGGCTAGCTAAGTAGCAAGGGTTATTGATTGTGCCAGTCGGTCCATCACTCTCCGTACACCGAATGGGCAGAAGATAAGATATGTGTCCAAGTATAAGCATCAGCACGCTCAGGTGAATTCTCTTAAAGGGGGTAGCCTGGATGATGTGCGTGTTGTGAGGGATTATCTGGATGTGTTTCCAGAGGAGTTGCCAGGTATGCCACCGGATATGGAGATTGATTTCCTTATTGATTTAATACCAGGCACGGGGCCTATTGCTAAGAGACCGTATAGGATGCCCGCTAATGAACTTGCAGAGTTGAAGGAACAGATTAGAGAGTTGCAGGCAAAGGGATTCATTCGCCCAAGCTCGTCACCTTGGGGATCTCCAGTGTTGTTTGTTGAGAAGAAGGATGGAACCCAGAGGATGTGTGTTGATTACCTTTCTCTGAATGATGTTACTATCAAGAACAAGTATCCCTTACCTGTGATTAATGATGTATTTGACCAGTTGGAGGGATCTTGTGTATTCTCTAAGATTGATCTTCGTTCTGGTTATCATCAAGTGAAGATTCGGGAGAAGGATATTCCGAAGACTGCTTTTACTACAAGGTATGGGTTGTATGAGTATACGGTTATGTCATTTGGATTGACTAATGCTCCTGCATACTTCATGAATATTATGAATAAGGTGTTTATGGAGTTCTTAGAGAAATTCGTTGTGGCGTTCATTGATGATATATTGGTGTATTCCAAGAATGAGCAAGAGCATGAGGCACATCTGCGTTTGGTATTGGAGAAGCTCATGGAGCACAAATTGTATGCCAAGTTCAGCAAGTGTGAGTTTTGGTTGAAGGAGGTAGGATTCCTTGGACATGTTGTGTCAGGAGAAGGAGTAGCTATGGACCCATCCAAGGTTTCAACAGTTACAGAATGGGAGACACCCACGACAGTTGGAGACATTCGCAGTTTCTTGGGGCTTTCAGGATATTATAGGAGGTTCATTGAGAATTTCTCCAAGCTTGCAAAACCAATGACTGAGCTGTTGCAGAAAGAGAATAAGTTTGATTGGAGCAAACAATGTGAAACCATCTTTCAGGAGTTGAAGAAACGGTTAGTAACTGCACCTGTTTTATGTTTGCCTGATATACATAAGTATTTCCAAGTATATTGTGATGCATCTCGTCGAGGACTTGGTTGTTTTTTGATGCAAGGGGGTAGAGTTGTTGCTTATGCTTCACGTCAGCTTTAGAACCATGAGCAGAAATATCCTACACATGATTTGGAGTTAGCTGCAGTTGTTCATGCATTGAAAACATGGAGGCAATATCTTGTTGGTAATCATTGTGATGTTTTTAATGATCATAAGAGTTTGAAGTATATCTTTACTCAGAAGGAGTTGAATCTCAGGCAGAGTAGATGATTGGAGCTTATTAAGGATTATGATTTGAATGTGCAGTATCATCCTGGTAAAGCGAATGTGGTTGCTGATGCATTGAGCTGTAAGAGTCATATCAATGTTGCTAATGTTGAGGATATGCCACTTGAGTTATGTGAGCAGTTCAAGAATCTCAGGTTGGAGATAGTTCCTAAGGGATATGTGGCAACATTGGAGGTGAAGCCAAATCTGTAGGAAAGAATTAGAGAAGCTCAGAAGGGTGATGCAGAAATTGATGAGATAAAGGAGAATATGACCAAAGGGAAAGCAGAGGGTTTTCGTGAGGATGAGCATGGGGCCATTTGGTTTGAGAAGCGCATTTGTGTACCGCAAGATACAGAGATCAGGAAGTTGATTCTTCAGGAGGCACATGATTCACCTTATTCTATTCATCCCTGGAATACCAAGATGTATTTGGACTTGAGGGAGAGATTTTGGTGGCCTAGCCTGAAGCGAGAGATAGCCCAGTCTATTGCATTGTGTGATGTTTGCCAGAGATTCAAAGCTGAGCATCAGAAGCCAGCAGGATTGTTGCAGCCTTTTCCTATACTAGAATGTAAGTGGGATCAGATAGGTATGGACTTTATTATTGGTTTACCCAGGACTCGGTCAGGATATGATTCTATTTGGGTGATTCTTGATCGTCTGACCAAGGTTGCTCATTTCATTCCAGTAAAGACAACTTATACAAGTGCTAAGCTAGCCAAGATTTATATGTCCAGGATCGTGTGTTTGCATGGAGTTCCAAGCAAGGTTGTGTCTAATAGAGGTACTCAGTTTACTTCAAAGTTTTGGCATCAGTTGCATGAGACTTTGGGCACTAGGCTGGAGTTCAGTACATCGTTCCATCCTCAGACAGATGGGCAGACCGAGAGAGTCAATCAGATCTTAGAGGATATGTTGAGAGCTTGTGCGTTGGATTATGGCTCGAGTTGGGATGACAACTTACCGTATGCTGAGTTCTTGTACAACAACAGTTACCAGGCTAGTCTCCAGATGGCACCATTTGAGTTACTGTATGGCAGGAAGTGCAGAACATCGTTGATGTGGGATGAGGTAGGACAACGTCAGTTGTTTGAACCAGACCTGATTAGAGATGCTGAGGAGAAAGTCAAGTTGATTCGTGATAGACTGAAGATAGCAAAGTCCAGGCAAAAGAGTTATGCAGATGCGAAGCACAAGGATGTAACCTATGAGGTTGGAGACCGTGCGTATCTCAGAGTTTCACCAATTCGTAGAATCAAGAGGTTTGGAATCAAGGGCAAGTTAGCACCACGTTTTGTGGGGCCTTACAAGATCTTGGAGCGCAGAGGAGAGGTTGCTTATCAGTTGGAGTTTCCAGAAGCTTTGTCAGCTGAAGAAGTGTCATGCAGAAATGGCGGATATTCCTTTGAGAGATACAGTGCCACTTGAGGCAATTCAGTTGGAGAGTGACCTGACTTATGAGGAGAAACTTGTGAAGATTCTGGAGACTGCAGAAAGAGTTACCCGCACCAAGACGATCAGGCTATGCAAGGTTCAGTGGGATCATCATACCGAGGAAGAAGCCACTTGGGAGCGAGAAGAAGATTTGAAGCAAGATCATCCACACCTCTTTGCTAGCCAGCCCGAATCTCGAGGACGAGATTCATCTTAAGGGGGGTAGGTTTGTAACATCCCAATTTTCTAAATTTGGATGTTAATAGATCATCATATGCATCTCATGCTGTTTCCGCATTTTTCTAGAGTTTTAAAATATTTTTAACATTTTTCAACACATGGCAGTCCGCTGGAGAAGATATAAAATGACTTATCCCCATTTTTAAATTGTTGGAAAATAGTTTAAAATATTTTTGAGAGGCATTTCAAATTTACTTTGGGGTTATAAATAATTTCTAAAAATATTTTGGGAATTTATTTATGCTCCGGGAAATTTTAAAATCATTTTTGGAGTTTTTCGGTATTTTTAAATTGCTGGAAAAGTATTTAAAAGTATTTAAAAATAAGTTGCAAAGTTTTTATTTTTATTGAATATTTTGGTAATGCCAAAAATTGAATTTTATTATTTTAAAAGTTTTGGTGAAAACGGAAATTAAAAATAATTATCCATTATTTTTCTAAAATTGTTTCGGGCCTCCGAGCGTCTGTTCTGTTTTTTTTTCGAGTTGGGCGCTAATTAGAGTTTGGGCAGGACTCGGATTAACAAAAATGGAGGAGGGGCTATCTATAAATAGCTCCGTTTAGGGTTAGATTAATTTCTTTTAGCGTTTTAGGTTTAGCCCTAAACTAATCCGCGGGACCCGCCGCCGCCGACGTCATCGCCGGAAGTTCGCCGGAATCTCGCCGGAGTTCGGTTTTTTTTCGTCGCCGGTGAGCACCCCGCCTCCTAGCCCGCCGCCCCGCCACCGTAGTGCGCCGCACCGCCACCCTAGCCCCGCGCCGCCGCCGCCGCTTGGACGTCGCCCCTGTGCGCCCCGGCCGCCGCGCCCCCCCGCCGCCGCCCCCGACCCGCCGGCCCTCGGTCGGAGTTCGCCGCCGACCGGAGTGGCCGCTGCCCGCCGCTGCCGCCCCCATGGCCGTCGGCCTCGTGGTGAGGAGAGGAGAGAGTTAAAAAAAAGGGAAGACGCGTTGGAAAAAAAAGTCCAGATCTGGTCAACCGTCGGCCAGGGACTCGATCGCGTTTTCAGCTTATTTTATTTACGGATAGGTCCTTTTTGCAGATTGGACCTCGATGCCACCCCGATACCGTTTTCGCGGTTACTTTTTAACGGTAGCTCGGAATCAAGTGATTCCAATTGTTTTGCGACCGTGACGAAAAGTTCTAGCCAGTAGACTAAGTTTTGCAGAAGTTTGAAGTTTTCAAATTTGAATCCCAAGCGGAATCAAATTTGAACTTCCGGTAGCCGTATCTTTTTAACGGTGTGCCCGTTTGCGCCGTTTCTTTTTGCGTTAGTTTTATTTTGTCGAGTAATTTATGTTTAGATTCTGTTAGTCAAGTTTTTATACTGTTCTTTTAATGTTTATTACTGTTTGTGTATATTTGTATTGAATATATGTTGATTGGTGCTATGTTTGCTCGTATAGATTGTCCGGAGTGCGCCGCATCGTTTTGTGAGGATTGTGATCATCAGGAACAGGAAGAAGGCAAGTGATGCTTTGACCATACTCATACCTATAATTTTCTATATGCATTATGTTAAGAATATCACCCTATTGCATGATAGGTAGTTTACTTTACTGTTGCTGCAAAACAAGTTAGGATAGCCACATGTTTTGACTTTTATTTGTAGATCAACCTAGAACGTGTTGTTAGTTTATTTCTATGCTTTGTAGACGTGGTTTGGGTTGTGAGAATTCATGGAGTGCATGTGAGCTATTTAATAAATTGTGTTGCAACTTTATAATAAATAGAAATCACTTCTGGACGGGCGGGTTGCATCCCGGTGGCTGTGCCTTGTCTAACGACAGTGCCGGAGTTAAATGACCCAATGATTGATTTGGTGGTGAACCAGGTGCGACATGGTGTCTACCCTCTGAACGCAGTGGGCGCCATCCAGGCTCAAAAATATCTGACAGGAAATATTACTAGTAGCTTCCGTGTACAGCCACTGGCTATCTGGGCTCTGGCTTAACATGAGTGCGTTGTGGGGAACCTGGCCCTGGTAGCAAGCTGATCTAGATGTGTGTTAGGTCTATCGGCTACCAAAGGGTGGAGGCAACCTCTTCGGAAAGTCTTCTTCTCAATCTTCGGGTTGAGTCCAGTGGGGAACGTGTACAACCTCTGCAGAGCGTATAAACTGATCATGATTAGCCGTGTCCACGGTTACGGACGAACTTTCAGCAACTAGTCAGTACTGTTGATGAATGATCTTGACAGATGAACACTTAATAATAATTTGGTGGGAAAGATTAGCATGGGTTGCTGTGTGTTTCAGGTAGTTTTCAACTTAAAATTTTGACTAGTTTAGTTCAGGAGAAAATTGGCTTTCTGCAAAACAAAACCATAAGCCTTTCCTTTGACTCACCTTGCATGTAGTTGTAGGTCCTTTATATATACCTTTTCCGTGTCACTTACCGTACAAATCAGATGTACTGACCCGTTGTCGGGCTGTAACCTTCGGTTTTGCAGGTTTTTCAGACGACCAGTAAGGTGCGTTTAGGGTTGCGGGTCTACACTCAGCATGTTCGCTTGTGGATGTTGATGGGACTCCTTGTTATTTGCTTATGCTTCCGCTATATTTATGTTGAATAAGCTAGCCTTGAGATATGCAACTTGTTATTTATTTTATTCTGGATCATACGTCGTAACAATGATGCACTTGTACTTTGATGTACATCTATGATACTGTGTGTGCCAGCGAGTTTGATCCAGGGACTGGCACTTGATCACAGAGACTTCAATTCTATGTGAATTGGGTCGTTACAGGCTCGAATACAACAATTCAAGAGCACAAAGTTAGCGGAAGCAAAAGTATCTGAGAACAGACACAAGGTACACATGATCTTCCTTAAGAAGGCTAGCACAAAAGCAACAACAATCGAAAAGGCGAGGCCTCCTGCCTAGTAACCTCCAAACTACTCCTGTTCAACGGGGAACTCGACGTCGTAGAAGGCATCGGGGATCTTCATGTTGCGGTGGTCGACATCGGGGATCTCCTACTCCTGGACTCCAACGTCGACTTCAGCGGCCGATCAGGCAAAACATAAAGGGGGAAATAAAGCAAGGGTGAGTATCTAGTATACCCGCGAGTCTTACGTCCACTACTAAGCATTTATGCATTTGTATCAAATGGAAAGGGGAGGCTGTATATAGTGGACTGCAATATAGAAATCAGAATAAGGATAAGAAGCTAGGCCTATCAAAGACTAGCATATTCTGACGTGTCTTGCAGCATGAGAAGAGAAACAACCAACAATTCAATAACATGAATGTAATTACAATGCAGCAGGAGTTGCTGCAACATTGTATAATAGTAAGTTGTAATAATTAATGATAATAATGCCTCCGAGTTCCCCTCCTCGACTTCCCGGCGAGGAAGAAAACCTGGAACCATACAGTTTAATAGTAGTAGTTTGTAGTGGTAAGATCCACCTTCAGCATAAAGTGTCTTGTTACCTTGGACACGACTATTCGAATAGATTAATTTTCCCCGCAGGGGTGCACTGGCGTGACTCTACGACGCTCGGATCTCCTGGGTGGCGTACACCTTGTTAGGGAACACCCCACCGAAGCTATCCGACACAAAGTAGCACATCCTTCGGAAATCAACAGAGAGATCATCCTCCGAACTATATCCTATGTATGCCAGGCTTTGGACCCTAACCCGAACGTACTCTTGAACAGTGCGTCATTGGACGGTGAAGCAAAATCAAAGCAAATACAAATACACTACTCGAGCAAGAGAACACAACACCACTTCCCGGCAATCAGCCCGCGGTACTGATGACGTCTGAAGACCCTCGAACGAGATTACGATGCAGGGGATCCCACACTCCTCATCCCACGTGTAGGTAGTGCGTTGATACGTCCCAAACGTATCTATAATTTCTGCTTGCTCCATGCATGTTTTGTGTGACTTTGCCATGTTTTGCTTGAACTTTCATACACTTTTGAACCTATTTGGACTAACCTATTGATGACAGCTTCTCGCCCTTCGTTGGTAGGCCCCAAGTGGAAGGCGTGATGCGGTACAGCAGCGAGTTTTCCCTCAGTAAAGATACCAAGGTTTGTCTCCAGTAGGACTCCAGAGATGATAAGTAGGTGTCAGTGGCGCACCTGATGCAGACCTGCACACAGACACAGATAACTTTGCTCCCAACGAAGTTCAGAGAGGTTGTCAATCTCTCCGGTCTTGTTGTTCACAAATGATAAAGCGCAAGAGGATAATGATAGCAACTTGAAAGTAAATGCAGAAAAGTAAATAAAGCTTGGAAACAATAATGAGGATATGGACCGGGATACGTGATGTTCGCTAGTGATGTCTCTCTCCCAAAAGACGATAAAAATGCTATGCGAGGTAAACAAATTACAGAAAAGCAATTGACAGGATTATGAACGCACCGCAATGCTAACTATGCTACAAAAGAAAGGAAGAGGTTCAAAAGCATGGGCAGTACGCCAATGTAAGTAGACCGAAATCCATCTGCATCTACTACTAATCATCCACCTTGAGATATCTATCCAGAACATCTCGCTGGTATTAAGTTGCGAGCCCCACCCAAAGTGTAAACCCAAAGAAACAGACAACTGCATTAAAAAGAACTTTTCGTAAAGTAAACAATCCTTGTAACCGCGGTTACAAGCACCATTGTTTTCCCCCTTGTGGCAACAACACATCCCCTAGACTCATGTTTCTGTCACTCAAGCATGTCATCGGGGAGGCATGAACCCACAATCTAGCACAACGCTCCCTCTTGGAGTCACTACCTACTACTTGGCCAAAGCAATAAACAACAACAGAGAGCATGCAAGAATTACTTAGGAACAAAACTACAAGAGATAAAAACCAAATATATTACTCTATCACAATCTGAACATAATTTCATAATCCATCAGATCCGATCAAACTCAACATAGCAATAGCAGAAATATTACAAAGGTGCCTCCATCATGTAGGGCATCTCACGAGGTCTAAACAATGAAGATCAAAGAGGGGAGGAGAACATCACATAGCTACTGATCACGGACCCATGGTCCAAGGAAAACTACTCACGGGACATCCGGGGAGCATCCATGGTGGAGAGGAGACTCCCGGAGGTCAATCCTCCCTCCGGCAGGGTGCCGGGAAGAGGTCTTCTGGTGCTCCTGATCTTGGAAGCGCGGCGGCGGCGGAACATAGGCGAGTTCGCGGAATAGGGTTCTGCTTCTAGAGTTTTCCCGTGACGGGGGATAAATAGGCGAAGGGGGGCAGCCAGAGGTGGACCAGGGGCCCCAGGCACCCCCCTGGCGAGGACAGGGGTGGGGCCGCGCCGGGTGGCCGCCTAGGCCCCCCCTGGCCCCCCTCTGGCCCCTCCCGGGCTTTTCTCGAAGCTTCCGTCACGCTGATTTTTTATCTGAATTTTCCCGAATTTTTCTGGCACTTTTTATATGGGGGAAAACTGAAATAGAAAAACAGTAGAAAACAGGAACTGGCACTGGGGTGCACTGAGTTAATAGGTTAGTCCAAATATGATAAAAAATGTATGAAAGTGTATCTAGATCATAGCAATATCACACAAAACATGCATGGAGCAAGCAGAAATTATCGATACGTTTTGGACGTATCAACATCCCCAAGCTTAATTCTTGCTCGTCCTCGAGTAGGCAAATGATAACAAGCATAATTTCTGTGGTGACATGCTAACAACCATAAAAGAACTTTGAAAAGTAAAGCAATCAAGGTCAGAGATTCAATTCAAGTCATAACAGGCAAGACTCTATATTAGCATTGAAACAAGTAAAAAAGAACAAAAGGTGCAAGAGCTCTTGCTGTCCGTGACTCGAATGTCTCCAAATGGTGTTTGCGTGCAAGAAAGGCTGATAGGGAATACGAGAGAAAAAAAGTATTTTTGTTGAGAACTCAATCTACTAAAGTTTCACACTTGGTCCTCTTTGGAATCTTATCTTGACTCGTCCCCAGACCACTAGCCAGGTACAAGTCAATTTGATCCACTCCTTTTCGATATTTTGAGCACTCATGCAATGGACAAAAGTTGAGACTTAGGATGGCAAAGAGAGAAATATGGTGGAGGAGGAAGACAAAAAGGATAAGAAAGGCTCACATCAATGAGGACAATCATAGGCAAGAGATGCCAAATGATAGATATGATATGAGGAGTAGGGATTGCCATGCAACGGGTGTACATACGAGCTAGGAAGCTCTCCAAACTATATGCAGAAAGATCATCTCTATGGAGTACAAGGATATAAAGGGAGTACCAGTGTGGATCTCTCAAAAGGATAGTAGTGTTGCCCCTTTCTCTCTTTTTATTTCTTTTTCTCTTTTTTCTATTTTTTTATTTTTTTGTGGCCTCAATGGCTCTTTCTATTTAACTCTCATTTGTCCTCTTTGGGGTCTTTTAATGTGTCCACTTTGGGATCTTTTCCTGACTTAAGGGCAACACTTTATTTTACAAGAAGATAAAGGAGATCTTTCACACTTTACAAGGTACTCAAAACATAAAGAAGATATAACTATCATGAAGTATGCAATGTATGTCGCTGCCAGTGTAGCAGGAACATATATGACATGAAAATCAAGTCATGAAGAGGTGGAAGTTGCATGGCAATGTAACTCGGAAAGGCTATGGAAATGCCTTGATAGGTAGGTATGGTGGCTGTTTTGAGGAAGGACAAAGGGAGGCTTATGATGACAGAGCGTATCATGCCAAGGGTTTGGATGTACAGGCGAAGGTGGATACAAACTCTCGAAGTGAGAAGAAGGCAATGCACGGCACGGGAAAGGCTAGCAAAATATGGGAAGGTGGAAGTGTCAACTCTCAATACTTACATTAGTCCGAAGAACTCATGCACTTATTATCGGTAACTCTCAATCTAATGAGGAGGTTCAAAAAGAGACAAGTACCCCGAGGAGGAGTGTATTGGGGTTTGGTTATCCTTGCGCATCCTCGACTCATGGTACGTGAGTGTACTCTAATATTCGACCCCTCAGAAGAGTAGTGATCTATCTAGTAGCTAGAGTTCTCAACTAGTTTTGTAGGTTTTGAAAATAAACACGGATTGCCCAAAATACGACACCTATCACTAATAGGCAAGAGCTCTTGACACGAAAAGTCCAAACATTACTCACAACTATGCCTCAAAACTATTGCAAGCTACTACTAAAATTAAATAGCAACCTCAATCACCTACTTTCAAGACAAGCCACAACTCAGTGCAACAACCAACTCTCTTTAACAAGATAGACATGAAAACTAAAAAAGAGTTGCAGCAACAAACTAAACAAAATCCAAGGCTCTTGTTAAGGATAAACTAAGACTAAAACTAAACATGGCAGTAGCTATGAAAAGATAAAGAACACACAACAACAAAAAGATAGGCAGGAAAAATCCTATGGTGTGTTCTAGATTTTGAAAGTGGAGCGTGTTTCTCTCCCACACAAAGTAAGAAAGGATCTAACTTGTTATGAAATGCAAGCAAAACTAAATAAAACTAAAAACAAAACCTAAGAGCGAGACGCTCCAAGCATAGCACATAACACATGAAGTGATAAAAATATAGTGAGACGAAGGACGAACTGATGATTGTTGATGGAGAAGGGGATGCACGGGGGCATCCCCAAGCTTAGACGCTTGAGTCTCCTTGAATATTTATTGGGGATGCATGGGGGCATCCCCAAGCTTGAGCGCTTGACACTCCTGGATCTTCTTTCATCATCTTCCAACGCACACTTGAAAACTCCCTTCATACATAACTCATCATAAGCTGATTAGAGAGGTTAGTACCCTTAATAAATAATTTTTCTCCACTGGATATAAAGATAAACTTGAAGAGATACTGTTTCTCAAGAGTGCCAAAAAGTTTTTGCAAAGAAAAATCAAGCTTAAGGTTTGCAAAAGTAAGGAGGGACAAAGCGTGGCAGAATCTATGAAAAACAGAACAGCAGATAGTAAAGATTTTTTAGGGGCACTTATGCAACTCAAATCAAAAAACTCAGAACATACGGAAGTTTCTTAATTGTATATAGCATACTGTGTAAAAATTTCAGCTCAAAAATATGAACTGGGATTTTTCTGGAATTTTTCTGGTCACGAGGACAGAATCTGTTTTCTGGACAGCATGTCACAACTTTTACTTCACTTGCCGTAAGAGGCTATAACTTGGCACAAAGTTGAAAAATAAAGATACAATGATGTTGCTACAGAAGTAACAATCATCAAGACACAACAAAAGCAAAAAGAAAAACCTAAATTCGTTGCGGGCTGCCTCCCGAAAGCGCTTCTTTAAAGCCATTATCTAGGCATGATGCAAAAAAGAAGAATCAAGGGTATCCAAGTTCTGAATCATAAAAACCTTCAAATTGATTTTCAATAAGCTCATTCTTCTTCTTACTAGGAAAGATATACTTACCTTTCGCCATACTGCGTAAGCGTATGTGCCTATTACCAATATCAATGAAGCCTTTCATAGCACAGAGGAAGTCTCTTCCGAGCACAATGTTACTTTGGTTTGGCTCCATGATGAAGAAATCCATTGGTGCAGTCCTATGAAGGAATGCAACTTGGACTTCTTTTACCTTTCCTTTAATTTCTGAAATATCTCCATTAGAATGTTCATGATAAGATGATAATATATCCATATCCAGTTTCAAAGAATCATAAACTATTTTGGGCATAGTAGAAACTGTGGATCCAATATCACAAAGAGCAAGGAAGCCTTGGTTAGAGACGCTAATCCTAACAAAGGGCTCCCAATCATCATCTATCTCCAACATTTCTTTCTTGTTGGGCTTAAGTTCCTCTACTTTACTCAAGTCTAGAGCATCCAATCTTTTTTCAATAATGGCAAGTCTATCTATGACAGTATCAACACTACGATCATAAACAAAATAACTAGATAGACTATGCAAAATATCAAGAGCCCTATCTTCATCACACTCTAGAAAATCTCCCTCAGCTATAATGTCAAGAGAGTGTTTACACCACTTAAAAAGACCATGGTAAAAATTTCTAAGCACAATTTTTATAGATACCCAAGGCATAACTCATTTATGTGCTTCAGAAAGCCTTCTTCATATTTTCTCCATCCCTTTGACGGAAATCGAGAACTTCCGATTCCCGCAAAGCACCCAGTCCTAACATGTTCATCTAAACAAGGAGGACTACTAACAGTAAGATAAATAATTTTTTTGTAAATCTTGATAAAACACACAAAGATAAAAACTGAAAGGTAAACTAACAAGACTGAAAAACAAAGGTAAAGGGTAGTGTGCAACTCCCCTATCTTAACACTTGGAGTCCCCGGCAACGGCGCCAGAAATTACCCTTGATGACAGCTTCTCGCCCTTTGTTGGTAGGCCCCAAGTGGAAGGCGTGATGCGGTACAGCAACGAGTTTTCCCTCAGTAAAGATACCAAGGTTTGTCTCCAGTAGGACTCCAGAGATGATAAGTAGGTGTCAGCGGCGCACCTGACGCGGACCTGCACACAGACACAGATAACTTTTCTCCCAACGAAGTTCAGAGAGGTTGTCAATCTCTCCGGTCTTGTTGTTCACAAATGATAAAACGCAAGGGGATAATGATAGCAACTTGAACGTAAATGCAGAAAAGTAAATAAAGCTTGGAAACAATAATGAGGATATGGACCGGGATACGTGATGTTCGCTAGTGATGTCTCTCTCCCAAAAGACGATAAAAATTGTATGCGAGGTAAACAAATTACAGAAAGGCAATTGACAAGATTATGAACGCACCGCAATGCTAACTATGCTACAAAAGAAAGGAAGAGGTTCAAAAGCACGGGCAGTACGCCAAAGTAAGTAGACCGAAATCCATCTGCATCTACTACTAATCATCGACCTTGAGATATCTATCCAGAACATCTCGCTGGTATTAAGTTGCGAGCCCCACCCAAAGTGTAAACCCAAAGCAACAGACAACTGCATTAAAGAGAACTTTGCGTAAAGTAAACAATCCTTGTAACCGCGGTTACAAGCACCGTTGTTTTCCCCCTTGTGGCAATAGCACATCCCCTAGATTCATGTTTCTGTCACTCAAGCATGTCATCGGGGAGGCATGAACCCACAATCTAGCACAACGCTCCCTCTTGGAGTCACTACCTACTACTTGGCCAAAGCAATAAACAGCAACGGAGAGCATGCAAGAATTACTTAGGAACAAAAATACAAGAGATAAAAACCAAATATATTACTCTATCACAATCTGAACATAATCTCATAATCCATCAGATCCGATCAAACTCAACATAGCAATAGCAGAAATATTACAAAGGTGCCTCGATCATGTAGGGCAGCTCACGAGGTCTAAACAATGAAGATCAAAGAGGGGAGGAGAACATCACATAGCTACCGATCACGGACCCATGGTCCAAGGAAAACTATTCACGGGACATCCGGGGAGCATCCATGGTGAAGAGGAGACTCCCGGAGGTCAATCCTCCCTCCGGCAGGGTGCCGGGAAGAGGTCTTCTGGTGCTTCCGATCTTGGAAGCGCGGCGGCGGCGGAACAGAGGCGAGTTCGCGGAATAGGGTTCTGCTTCTGGAGTTTTCCCGTGACGGGGGATAAATAGGCGAAGGGGGGCAGCCAGAGGTGGACCAGGGGCCCCAGGCGCCCCCCTTGGCGCGGCCAGGGGTGGGGACGCGCCGGGTGGCCGCCTGGGCCCCCTGGCCCCCCTCTGGCCCCTCCCGGGCTTTTCTCGAAGCTTCCGTCACGCTGATTTTTAATCTGGATTTTACCGAATTTTTCTGGCACTTTTATATGGGGGAAAACTGAAATAGAAAAAACAGCAGAAAACAGGAACTGGCACTGGGGTGCACTGAGTTAATAGGTTAGTCCAAATATGATAAAAAAAATGTATGAAAGTGTATCTAGATCGTAGCAATATCACACAAAACATGTATGGAGCAAGCAGAAATTATCGATATGTTTTGGACGTATCACCTATTAACTAAGTGCACCCAGTTGCCAGTTTCTTTTTTCTGCTGTTTTTGTATTTCACGTTTTCGGCCATTAAAAGTGCTCCAAAAATTCCGGGAAAAATATATAAAAAATCAGCGCAACAGAAGCTTCCGGTATCACCAAAAGAGGGAAGGGGGGCCACCACCAGGCAGCCAGGAGGGCAGGTGGCGCGGCCCCACCCTGGGCCGCGCCAGGGACCCTCCTGACTGCCTCGTGGGTCCCCTTGATGCCCCCCTTCGCCTATATTTACCCCTCGGGGTGGAAACCCCTAATATTGATCTCTTTCTCGCGAACTCCCCTCTGTACCGCCGCCGCCGCCATTTCAAGATCAGCGCTGCCTAGAGAAGCTGCCCTGGCACCCTGCCGGGAGGAGGAACCCCCTTTTGGGAGACCATCCATAGCCATGGACGCCTCCCGTATGTACCGTGAGTAGTCCCCCTTGGACCATGGGTCCGTGACCAGTAGCCATGTGATCTATCTCTCCCCCTTTTGTGCTTCCACTTTCGAGTCCTCGTGAGCTGCCTCACATGATCGAGGCATCTATGTAATTTCTGCTGTTGCTATGCTGAGTTTGTTGGGATATGGTGGATTATGAGACTATGTTCAGATTGTGATGAGTAATATATTTGGTTCTTCTCTTTTATATTTTATTCTTGAGTAAATTCTTGCATGTTCTCCGTTGCGGTATTTTCTTTGGCCAGGTATTTTATTTGCAACTCCAAGAGAGAGCGTTATGCTCAATTGTGGGTTCAGCCCCTTGATGTCTAGCTTGAGTGACAGAAACATGAGACTAGGGGATGTGTTGTTGCCACTAGGGATAAAACAACGGTTCTTGTACCTGCGGGTGCAAGGATTGTTTACTTTATGCAAAGTTCTTTTAATGCAGTTGTCTGTTTCTTTGAGTTTACACTTTGGGTGGGATTCGCAACTTAATACCAGCGAGATGTTCTGGATAGATATCTCAAGGTGGATGATTCGTAGTAGATGCAGATGGATTTCGGTCTACTTACCTTGGCGTACTGCCCATTGCTTTTGAGCCCTTCCTTTCTTTGCAGCATAGTTAGCATTGCGGTGCCTTCATAATCCTGTCAATTTCCCAACTGTGATTTGTTTACCTCGCTAGCACTTTTATCGTCTTTTGGGAGAGAGACATCACTAGTGAAAATCACGGGACCCCGGTCCATCTTCACATTATTGTTTACACCCTCAATTTACTTTCAGCCTTTACTTTCAGTTGCCACTATTATTATCTCTTGCGTTGATCCTTTGTAAACAACAAGGCCGGAGGAATTGACAACTCTTCTGTACTCGTTGGGAGCAGAGTTATTTGTTGCTGTGTGCAGGTCCACGACAACACCCTAGTCAAGAAGCAATTTCTGGCGCCGTTGCCACCTACTTGTATCTCCTGAGTCCTACTGGTTCGATAACCTTGGTATCTTCACCGAGGGAAATTTGCTGCTACGCTACATCTCACCTTCCACTTGGGGTAACCAACAAGGAGTGAGAGAACTATCCTCACCATATCAAGCTAATTTCTGGCGCCGTTGCCGGGGATTCAAGGAGCTACAAGTAGACTGGTCCCGACAACAGCCAATTTCTGGCGCCGTTGCCGAGGACTCAAGTCTACAAGATATGGGAGTCGCACACTATCTTTTATCTTTGCTTTTTAGTCTTGTTAGTTTACCTTTCAGTTTTTACTTTTGTGTCCCTAATCAAAAATACCAAAAATACCCGCTGCTACTATGGGTTCCAATGAAAACACTAAGTTGTGTGACTTCACTAGTCACAACAACAGTGACTTTATCTGCACTCCTATTGCTCCACCTGCCACTTCAGCACCTTCTTATGAGATTAAACCTGCTCTTCTTAACCTTGTTATGAAAGATCAATTCTCAGGAGCAGGAGAAGATGCTGCCTTGCACCTAAACAACTTTATCGAGCTCTGCGACATGCAGAAGTAGAAGGAAGTGGATGGAGACATCGTCAAGCTGAAGCTTTTTCCTTTCTCTTTGAGAGGAAGAGCCAATGAGTGGCTACAATCTTTGCCCAAGAACAGTATCGATTCTTGGAGTAAATGCAAAGAAGCTTTTATAGGGAAGTACTATCCCCCTGCTAAAATTATTCAATTGAGGAGTAACATTATGAATTTTAGGCAATTGGATAATGAAGACGTTGCCCAGGCTTGGGAACGTATGACGACGCTTGTCAAGAACTGCCCCACACATGAACTGACTACCTGGATGGTTATCCAGACTCTTTATGCAGGCTTGAACTTCACCTCGCGAAACCTGTTAGATTCGGCCGCGGGAGGAACTTTTATGTCAACCACGCTTGGTGCTTCCACAAAGCTACTTGATGAGATGATGCTAAACTACTCGCAATGGCACAACGAGAGATCTCCAACCGGTAAGAAGGTAAACTCTATCGAGGAGATCTCCTCTTTAAATGAAAAGGTTGACCTTATCATGTCTCTACTTACCAAGAAACCTTCTATTGATCCTCAAGATGTTCCTTTAAATTCTTTGGTTTCTCAGGAGCAAGTAGATGTTAATTTTGTCTCTAGAAACAACTTCAACAATAATGCTTATAGGAGTAACTTTGGTAGCAACAATCCTAGGCCTTTCCCATCCAACAACTATGGGAACAACACTTATCCTACCACCAGAAACTTCACTTCAGAACTAGAGACCTTGCTCAAAGACTTTATCACTACCCAGAAAGCCTTCAACAAGAGTGTGGAAGAGAAATTAGATAAATTAGATATCCTCTCTTCTAAGGTAGACAACATAGCCCATGATGTAGACATGCTGAAAATTAGAACCTCTCCCCCCGAGGAGAGGAAGACCACTCCTATAAATGATATCCAAGTCCAAATTAATGAAAACATTAGGATGTTGGGAAAACTAAAAGAGAGATGGGCTAGAGAAAAGGAGGAAGAAGAGAGAATTAAGAGCCTTCCTACCTACCACACAGTGGACACTATCCAAGTAGTTGAGGATGTCCAAACTGTTAGCACCCATCACACCCCTAGTCCCACTGGACCTATCAATGATGATGCTACCACCTCAACCTTAGAAGAAGAAACCTCTATGAACATAGAGGCTTTCGAACAGGTGAGCTTAAATGATATCACTACTTCCCTGATAGATAGTAGTGACTTAGACTTTGACAACTGCACTTTAGCAGAAGTTATTGGTTTCCTACACAAGATGTCTAGAGACCCCCACACTAGCACACTCAATCTTGCCTTCACAGAGCATATCACCAATGCTCTAATCAAAGTTAGGGAGGAGAAGCTTAGACTAGATGCCTCCATACCTAGGAAGCTAGAAGATGGTTGGGATCCTATGATAAAAATTAAATTGAATAACTTCTCTTGTTATGCTCTTTGTGATGTTGGGGCAAGTACCTCTGTTATGCCCAAAAGAATGTATGATATGCTTGAATCAAAACCTTTTATCCTTGTTCTTTTGGTGTTCGTCTTGTTGATTCTTCCGTAAAGAAACCTTTGGGGAAGATCGACGATGTTCTTATCATTGTCAATGGCAATTAAGTTCCCGTTATTTTGGGACGTCCTTTTCTTCGCACAGTTGGTGCTATCATTGACATGAAAGAGGGAACTATCAAATTCCAATTCCC
Source organism: Bromus sterilis (assembly GCA_950022295.1). NCBI lineage: Eukaryota > Viridiplantae > Streptophyta > Magnoliopsida > Poales > Poaceae > Bromus > Bromus sterilis. The sequence continues at coordinate 338,023,664 of OX465597.1, forward strand.
TCTCAAGAAAAGGATGGAACATTTCCCTAGGAAAAAGATGAAGTTACCTTTTGAGTCCGTCACACGGGCTAGTTATTCTCTTGAAAAGACTTGATCTTCTGCTTTAAGCCTAGCTAATGGCTCTAAAGAAGCGCTTTCGGGAGGTAGCCCGCAACGAATTTAGGTTTTTCTTTTTTCTTTTGTTCTGTTCTTAGTGGTCTTGATGATTGTTACTACTGTAGTAACATCATTGTATCTTTACTTTTCAAGCTTTGTGCCTTTTATAGCCTCATACGGCAACGAAAGTGAAAGTTGTGACATGCTGTCCAGAAAACAGATTCTATCCTCGTGACTAGAAAAATCACAGAAAAATCCCAGTTCATCTTTTTGAGCTGAAATTTTTACACAGCGTGATATATACAATTACGCAACTTGCGTATGTTCTGTTTTTTTTATTTGAGTTGCAGAAGTATCCCTAAAAAATTCTTTACTACCTGCTGTTCTGTTTTTCACAGATTCTGCCACGTTTTGTCTCTCCTTACTTTTGCAAACCTTAAGCTTGCTTTTTCTTTGCAAAAACTTTTTGGCAATCTTGAGAAACAGTAGATCTTCCTGAATATCTTTATTTGCAGTAGAGGAAAATTATTTTATTAGGGTACTAACCTCTCTAATCATCCTACAATGAGTTATGTATGAAGGGAGTTTTCAAGTGAGCGTTGGAGGATGATGAAAGAAGATTCAGGAGTGTCAAACGCTCAAGCTTGGGGATGCCCATGTGCACCCCCAATAAATATTCAAGGAGAATCAAGCGTATAATCTTGGGGATGCCCCCGATGCATCCTCTTCTTCATCAACAATCATCAGTTCGTCTCTCGTTGCACTATATTTTTATCACTTCATGCGTTATGTGCTATGCTTGGAGCGTCTCGCTCTTTACTTTTCTAGGTTTGTTTTTGCTTTGTTTTCTGTAGTAACAAGTTAGACCCCAACTTACTCTTTTGTGTGGGAGAGATTCACGCTCCGCTTGAACTAGAACTCCTCATAGGATTTGCATGCTTATTCTTTTAGCTGTGAGTTGTTCTTTTTCTTTTCCTAGCTGCTGTTCTGTTTAGTTGTAGTGCTTTAGTTTTTCTAGAGATTTTCTTTTGTCTTAGGTTGAACTTTCTATAGGTTGCATGTTTTATCTTGTTAGAGAGTTTGCCTGTTGCACTGAGTTCTGTGTCTTGACTGAAAGTAGGTAGTTAAAGTTGCTATTCTCTTTGTAGTAGTAACTTGCAATAGTTTTGAGGTATTGACTAGAGTAATGTTTGAACTTATGGTGTCAAGAGCTCTTGCCTATTAGTGATAGATGTCGTATTTTGGGCAATCCGTGTGTTTTTCGAAAACCAAAAAAAACCCTGTTGAGAACTCTAGCTACTAGATGGATCACTAACCTCTGGAGGGTTCGAATATTAGAGTACACTCACGTACCATGAGTCGAGGATGTGCAAGGATAACAAAACCCCCATACACTCCTCCTCGGAGTACCTGTCTCTTTGTGAACCTCTGATACGTCCAAAACGTATCTATAATTTCTGCTTGCTCCATGCATGTTTTGTGGGATATTTCTATGATCTAGATACACTTTCATACATTTTTTTATCATATTTGGACTAACCTATTAACTCAGTACACCCCAGTGCCAATTCCTGTTTTCTGCTGTTTTTCTATTTCAGTTTTCCCCCATATAAAAAGTGCCAGAAAAATTCGGGAAAATTCAAATAAAAAATCAGCGTGAAGGAAGCTTCGCGAAGAGCCCGAGAGGGGCCAGAGGGGAGCCAGGGGGCCCAGGCGGCCACCCGGCGCGGCCCCACCCCTTGCCGCGCCAAGGGGGCGCCTGGGGCCCCTGGTCCACCTCTGGCTGCCCCCCTTCGCCTATTTATCCCCCGTCACGGGAAAACTCCAGAGAAGAACCCTATTCCATGAACTCGCCTCTGTTCCGCTGCCGCCGCGCTTCCGAGATCGGGAGCACCAGAAGCCCTCTTCCCGGCACCCTGCCGGAGGGAGGATTGACCTCCGGGAGTCTCCTCTCCACCATGGATGCTCCCCAGATGTCTCGTGAGTAGTTTTCCTTGGACCATGGGTCCGTGATCAGTAGCTATCTGACGTTCTCCTCCCCTCTTTGATATTCATTATTTAGACCTCGTGAGGTGCCCTACATGATCGAGGCACCTTTGTAATATTTCTGCTATTGCTATGTTGAGTTTGATAGGATCTGATGGATTATGAGATTATGTTCAGATTGTGATTGAGTAATATATTTGGTTCTTATCTCTTATATTTTTGTTCCTAAGTAATTCTTGCATGTTCTCCGTTGCTGTTTATTTCTTTGGCCAAGTAGTAGGTAGTGACTCCAAGAGGGAACGTTGTGCTAGATTGTGGGTTCATGCCCCCCGATGACACGCTTGAGTGACAGAAACATGAGTCTAGGGGATGTGTTGTTGCCACAAGGGGGAAAACAACGGTGCTTGTAACCGCGGTTACAAGGATTGTTTACTTTACGCAGAGTTCTTTTTAATGCAGTTGTCTGTTGCTTTGGGTTTACACTTTGGGTGGGGATCGCAACTTAATACCAGCGAGATGTCCTGGATAGATATCTCAAGGTGGATGATTAGTAGTAGATGCAGATGGATTTCGGTCTATTTATTTTTGCGTACTGCCCGTGCTTTTGAACCTCGTCCTTTCTTTTGTAGCATAGTTAGCATTGCGGCGCGTTCATAATCCTGTCAATTGCCTTTCTGTAATTTGTTTACCTCGCATAGCAATTTTATCGTCTTTTGGGAGAGAGACATCACTAGCGAACATCACGTATCCCGGTCCATATCCTCATTACTGTTTCCACGCTATATTTACTTTACTGCTTTTACTTGCTATCATTATCCCTTGCGTTTTATCCTTTGTGAACAACAAGACCGGAGAGATTGACAACCTCTCTGAACTTCGTTGGGAACAAAGTTATCTGTGTCTGTGTGCAGGTCCGCGTTAGTTGCGCCACTGGCACCTACTTATCATCTCTGGAGTCCTGCTGGAGACAAACCTTGGTATCCTCACCGAGGGAAAACTGCTGCTGCACTACATCTCAAACCTTCCACTTGGGGTAACCAACGAAGGGCGAGTAGCCATCAACCTCCTGATTAGATTGAGAGTTACCGATAATAAGTGCATGAGTTCTTCAGACTAATGTGAGTATTCGAAAGTTGACACTTCCACCCACCTATACTTTTTCTAGCCTCTTCGGTACCGTGCATTGCCCTTTCTCACCTCGAGAGTTGGCGCATACTTCGCCGGAGCATCCAAACCCTTGGCATGATACACTGTCATCTTAAACCTCCTTATATCTTTCCTCAAAACAGACACCATACCTACCTACAAGGCATTTCCATAGCCTTTCCGAGATACATTGCCATGCAACATCCACCTTCTCATGACTTGATCTTCATTTCATACATTTGCATCATGATAGTTACATTTTCTTTGTAAAGTGTGAAAGATCTCCTATATTCTTGTAAAATATAGAGTATTGCCCCTAATGTGAGGAAAATCTCCCAAAGAGGACAAAATCAAAAGCTCCCAAAGAGGACAAATGAGAGTTAAATAGAAAAAGCCATTGAGGCCACCAAAAAACAAAAAAAATAGAAAAAGAGAAAAAAAATATAAAAAGAGAGAAGGGGGCATACTACTATTCCTTTTGAGAGATCCACACTAGTACCTCATCTTATATCCCTTGTACTCCATAGAGATCATCATCATGCATATAGCTATGTGGGGACCCTTCACACTATAGAACTTGACTTGTATATTCCAATGATGAGCCTCCTCAAACGTGATCTAGGTCTTCTTGAGCAAGAAAGTTAGATGCACCCCCACTAGTTCCCTTGGAGAGCTTTTAGCTCACATGTGCATCCGTTGTATGGCAATCCCTACTCCTCACATCATATCTATCCTATGGCCTTCTCTCGCCTATGATTGTCCTCATTGATGTGAGCCTTTCACACCTTTTTTTCTTCCTCCTCCACCTTCTTTTTGTTTCGCCTTTTAGGTGTCAACTTTCTTTCTCACGCTCATCCATTGCATGAGTGCTCAAAATATCGAAAGGGAGTGGATCAGTTTGACTTGTACCTGGCTAGTGGTCTGGGGACGAGTCCAGATAAGAATCCAAAGGAGACTAAGTGTGAAACTTTAGTAGATAGTTGTTCTCAACAATTATTTTTTATCTCGTATTTCCCTATCCCTTGCTTGCACGCAAACACCATTTGGAGACATTCGAGTCACGGACAGCGAGAGCTCTTGCACCTTTTGTTCTTTTATTGCTTGTGTCAATGCTAATATAGACTCTTTCTTGTTAAGACTTGAATTGAATTGCATGCTTTGATTGCTTTACTTAAAAATCCTTTTAAGGTTGTGTGGCATGTCACCACAGAAATTATTCTTGTTATCATTTACCTACTCGAGGACGAGCAGGAATTAAGCTTGGGGATGTTGATACGTCCCAAACGTATCTATAATTTCTGCTAGCTCCATGCATGTTTTGTGTGACTTTGCCATGTTTTGCTTGAACTTTCATACACTTTTGAACCTATTTGGACTAACCTATTAACTCAGTGCACCCAGTTTCCAGTTTTTGTTTTCTGCTGTTTTTGTATTTCAGGTTTTCCAGCCATAAAAAGTTCTCCAAAAATTCCGAGAAAAATATTTAAAAAATCTGCGCAATAGAAGCTTCCGGAATCACCAAAACAGGGAATGGGGGCCACCACCAGGCAGCCAGGAGGGCAGGTGGCGCGGCCCCACCCTAGGCCTCGTGGGTCCCCTCGATGCCCCCTTCGCCTATATTTACCCCTCGGGGTGGAAACCCCTAATATCGATATCTTTCTCGTGAACTCCCCTCTGTACCGCCGCCGCCGCCGTTTCAAGACCGGGGCTGCCTGGAGAAGCTGCCCCGGCACCCTGCCAGGAAGAGGAACCCCCTCCGGGAGACCATGCATAGCCATGGACGCCTCCCGTATGTACCGTGAGTAGTCCCCCTTGGACCATGGGTCCGTGACCAGTAGCTATGTGATCTATCTCTCCCCCTTTTGTGCTTCCACTTTCGAGTCCTCGTGACATGCCTCACATGATCGAGGCATCTATGTAATTTCTGCTATTGCTATGATGAGTTTGTTGGGATCTGATGGATTATGAGACTATGTTCAGATTGTGATGAGTAATATATTTGGTTCTTCTCTTTTATATTTTGTTCTCCATTGCGGTATTTGCTTTGGCCAAGTATTTTATTTGCAACTCCAAGAGAGAGCGTTATGCTCGATTGTGGGTTCAACCCCTTGATGTCTAGCTTGAGTGACAGAAACATGAGACTAGGGGATGTTTTGTTGCCACCAGGGATAAAACAACGGTGCTTGTACCTGCGGGTGCAAGGATTGTTTACTTTACGCAAAGTTCTTTTAATGCAGTTGTTTGTTGCTTTGAGTTTACACTTTGGGTGGGATTCGAAACTTAATACCAGCGAGATGTTCTGGATAGATATCTCAAGGTGGATGATTAGTAGTAGATGCAGATGGATTTCGGTCTACTTACCTTGGCGTACTGCCCATTCCTTTTGATCCCTTCCTTTCTTTGCAGCATAGTTAGCATTCTGGTGCCTTCATAATCCTGTCAATTGCCCAACTGTGATTTGTTTACCTCGCTAGCACTTTTATCGTCTTTTGGGAGAGAGACATCACTAGTGAAAATCACGGAACCCCGGTCCATCTTCACATTATTGTTTACACCCTCAATTTACGTTCAGTCTTTACTTTCAGTTGCCACTATTATTATCTCTTGCGTTGAACCTTTGTAAACAGCAAGGCCGGAGGAATTGACAACTCTTTTGTACTCGTTGGGAGCAAAGTTATTTTTTGCTGTGTGCAGGTCCACGACAACACCCTAGTCAGGAAGCAATTTCTGGCACCATTGCCACCTACTTGTATCTCCTGAGTCCTACTGGTTCGATAACCTTGATATTTTCACCGAGGGAAATTTGCTGCTACGCTACATCTCACCTTCCCCTTGGGGTAACCAACGAGGAGTGAGAGAACTATCCTCACCGTATCATGCGTACAAGCCAAAAGGCTACTGAAGACATCCGCCAAACCATTTAGCATTTTAATTAACCTGCTTGACAACCGTTATTGTTGCCTGGACTTAATTACCCGCGGACAACGACAACAGTAAGGACCACCAGTACATCGGTGCCTGCCCTATCGTCCCACCAAGTCTCTGCGGTTACCAACAAGGTGAACCGTCTCCTTACCTTGTCTCGCGTGTGCTCTTGGTAGAGCTCGACTTTTCGTGGTTTGGTAACTTTCGTGAGATACGAGCAGGGGCCAAGCACGCTAGTAACGTCGGTCGTACCCTCCCTGTCGTTCCCGACGCAATACCGCTCGCGGGCACCGTTGGGTCGCCCAACTTCTTAACTTAAGGACAACCGGGGCTCAGGACCCTAGAGCGGCTATACAGAGTCAGCAACGAGTGGAGGTACGAGTATTACTCCTCGATAGCTCACACTTGATGGTGGCTCGGCAGAGCCGAGCTAGGGGACCTTAGGCGGTGTCTGCATTGTACCGTACCTGTTATAGTTATAATAAATTGTATCCGCGACACTCACCAGAGTGATCACGGCCCGCTATCTAATCCTAGCCAACAACGCGCAGGGCTCACTTCTGAATAAGATATATACATTTATAAGCAGCATAGGATAAAGGAAGGTACATCAAGGGGCGACAATGATAAACTATGCAACTGAATAGGATTGTAATCGTAGCAGCAGCAGTAACAATGCCTAGTGCAAGAAATGTATGGAAAAGATAGATGATATCTGTGGAAGAGAATGGCTCTGCTTGCCTGAAAGCTCGACGGTAGGGGTACGGTCGCAGTCGACGTAGTCGATCACCGGGGCGTCGACAGCGATCGCCGGGTCTATCGGACAATAAGAGGGGGGAGAAACAATAAATACATGGAAATAATATAAATACAAATACAAGACATGGCAAACGCAATGTTAACGGTGTTCTAACGCAGTGTAATGGACGTGGCTCGGAGCGGGAATTCATCCGGGGATGAAATACCGGCTCTAGGTAATTATCGACAAACGGCCCAGAGGGGGGATGTCGATGTTCGTTGTGTTAGAGAGGTGCGATGGGTATACGGGTAACGTATTTGTATTCGTTATATTTTTCTGATCAATTTTCATGTATAAAGTGTTTCAATCTGATATACGGATTAAAAGATATTAATATTTGAAGTTTAAATCATTTTCTAGCAATTTCTGGATTTATTTAATTGTTTATTAAAACTTATCCATAATAGTATCTTTGACCAGTCAAACCTGACATGGGCGTCCCACATGTCAACCTCACATTTTTATAAATTCATTTTATTTATTTAAAACCACCCTGGACCCACATGTCATAGGCACAGGTTATAATTAACTAGTTTAATTAATCCAGTGGATATTTAAATGGGCAAGGCCCACATGTCATTGACTGAGGGGTTATTTGTAATAACTTTAAACACTGATTAATGTGAAAGGTGGACCACATGCCAATGGGTCATTTTAACTATCAGTTTTAATTGTTTACAGTAATGGCCTTGGGCCCACGGTCAGTTAGGGGGGGCTTATTAACGGGGGTTAGCCCGTTGCTAACCACAGCCATGCCCGTCGGCGAGAGAAGGCACGGTGAGGGGAGCCAAGGCGGGGGTAGGAGGGTGGCCACGCGCGCGTGTGTGTGCGCACACGAGCGGCGCGGGCGGAGGCAACCCGTTGGCAGGGCGCGACTGGAGAACGGGGGCACGGTGGCGTGGGCAGACACCACGGCGGCCGCGGTGTTCGACACGAACAACAAACGGCGACACGAGATGAATTTGAGCGACTTCTCCGGCTAAATCGAGTCTACGGTCCACTAGCAACACGTTGGTGCCAATTGCGTGAGGCAAGCCTCACGGGAACAGGCACATCGTCGCCAATGGCGGCGGTCGGGGCGAGCGCGTGCGGGAACGACGTATGGGCACGGAATCGACCACGAGAAGATGAGGGAAGATGCGGACGCTCACATTGGAGCTCGCCGATGCCGATTGGGGTGCGGGGCGATGCCAAGACGAGGCAATTTCCGGCGAGGTGCGCCGCGGCCGGTGGAAGGGGCGGCTCGATCCGCAACCTGTGGTGGCTCCCGGCTCGCTTCAACAGGGGCCGGCAAGGTGGAGGACGACGGCGGTCCTCCTGGACATTCCGGAGCGACGCGGGGAGCACGATGGCAGCGGGTGTTCACGAGCCCGCGTCCATGGAGGCGTCGGCAGCTCGGGCAAGCAAAGAAAACCGAAGGGGGCGAGCACGGGGCGGAGACCAGAGGGGTTAGGGTTTGTCCAGGGGCTCGGGGGCGTTCTTATACACGTCGGCGACCATGGGATGCTCGACACGGCGTCGGCTGCGGCGATGGCGCCTCAGATGACCGCCACACACCTTCAGTGATCAGGAGGAAGAAGAAGGATGTGGAAGTGGGCTGGGCCCGGGGTGGGCCTCGCCCTGGGCGTTTTTTAACACTTTTCCAATTTCTGTATTTTCTGAGAAAACCCTCAATCTGTTTTAATTGGTTGGACCACCATATGATTTTTGTTAATGATGAAACTTGTTTGTAAATTTGTGTTGCACAATGTAGCAGTGCCACAAAAGTTCGGGCATTTTTAAAAATCATTTAGTATTTCTTTTTGAACCACAACTTATTAAATGTGACTTTTGGCTGCTGTTTAGAATTGTTTGTATTATTTAATAGCTTGATAAATTCCCATACCCACATGGACATGGTCCACTGAATATTGGGAATTTTTCAAAAGTTGTTGCAATTTTTTTGGTTGAACTTTTATTTTTAATTCCAACCAAAGAGATTTGAAAAAGATTTGATTTGATGATGATCAAGTCATGGTTAATCACTGAGATTAGTCATTAATAAAAGTGGTCACTATAGGTTGACACTGAGGGTGTTACAGCTGGAGTCTGTTTATGTAAGTGTTATAATTCAATCGATAATGTGGTTGAGGCGACTTGTCTATGAGTATGGGATTCACCACCCATAATCATCTAGACTTGTGAGCGGACGATGAGGACCCACCTCAGTTGATCATCCGGCCTGGATGGGATGCCCCTCACGTTCGATGCTTTTCGAGAGTGTTCTGTGCTTAGCCTTGTCTGCTTAGACAAGTGGGTACGGCTCTCGGCTCTCCATATGATTGTGTTGTAACAGGAATTACATATGCATACCCTGGGTCCCTACAAGTATCATCAACATATAGTTGACATATGAACAATTCCCCACCAACCCTCTTAGTAAAAAGTGTGGGATCGATTTTCCCAATTTCAAACTCAAAATCGACTAAGAACTCGGTAAGGTGCTCATACCAAGCTCGTGGTGCTTTCTTAAGGCCATAGAGTGCCTTATCGAGTTTATAGACATGATTGGGGAACTTGGGGTCCTCAAACCCGGGGGGTTGCTTGACATATACCAACTCATTAATAGGACAATTAAGAAAAGCACTTTTCACATCCATTTGATATAGCTTGAAGTCACGATGAGAAGCATAAGCAAGAGCAATACGAATGGATTCGAGGCGAGCCACAGGGGAAAAAGTTTCACCGTAGTCAATACCTTCGACTTGGGAAAAACCTTGTGCCACCAAGCTTGCCTTGTTTCGCACAACAATACAATGTGCATCTTGCTTGTTCTTGAATATCCACTTAGTCCCAATGACATTATGATCACCTTTGGGTCTCTCCACTAATGACCACACCTTGTTGCGCTTGAAGTTATTGAGTTCATCATGCATGGCTTCAATCCAATCCGGGTCTTCAAGCGCCTCAAATACCTTTTGGGGTTCCACACAAGAAACAAACGCATTATGGGCACACAAATTTCTTAATTGACTACGAGTGGTTACCCCTTTTCTCAGGCTGCCAAGCACTTGATCCACCGAATGATCTTGAGATGAAAGCTCAGATGCAATCTTGGTCGCACGACGTGCTATAGTTTACTCAAGTGATTCTTGAGAATCCTCTTAAGGGTTATCTTCGAGAGCTTGAGCACCATCAAGGACTTGCTCATCACCTTGAGTTGGCCGTTGCATAAGAACTTGATCTTGGTCATCATTTGGTGCACCACCATCATCAATGATTTGATCTTGACCTTGATCTTGACCTTGATCTTGTTCGGTTGGGGTAGGGCCTTCATTTTGTTCTTGGTTTTCTTGTTGATCTTGTGAAGATGATGCCTCCACATGAGTAGAGCATTGTCCTTCTCCTTCCACCACAAGGGGTTCCTCAATGGGTAGGATATGACCAACACCGTTCTTCATATTACTTGAGGAGGAATTTCATCATCTACAACCAAAAGATCACTTTGCTCCACTTGGGAGCCATTATGTTCATCAAACTCCACGTTACTAGATTCTTCAACAAGCCCGGAGGACTTGTTGTAGACTCTATACGTGTGAGAATTTGAAGCATAACCAACAAATATGCCCTCATGTGTTTTTGACTCAAATTTAGACAAACGAGCACCCTTTTTGAGAATGAAACACTTACACCCGAAGACTCGAAAATACTTGATGTTGGGCTTTTTTCCGGTGATAATTTCATTGGGAGTCTTGTTCAAGATCTTGCGGAAATAAAGACGGTTGGTTGCATGGCAAGCAGTGTTGATGGCCTCCACCAAAAAGTTGTATGGACTCTTGAACTTCGCCATCATGGTTCTTGTCGCATCAATGAGAATGTGATTCTTCCTCTCCGCAACACCATTTTGTTGAGGGTTATAAGCAACAGAATATTGATGTTTGATCCCCTCATCACCAAGAAATTCATTCAATGTGTAATTCTTGAACTCGGTGCCGTTGTCACTCCTAATAGCCAATATCTTTGAATTGTATTCACGTTGGGCTTCATTGGCAAACTCGATGATGGTTTGTTGGGTCTCATTCTTCCTCTTGAAGAAATAGACCCATGTATATCTTGAATAGTCATCCACAATCACCAAGCAATAATTATTTCCGCTAAGACTATCATATGTGGGAGGGTCAAAGAGATCCATGTGAAGAAGCTCCAAAGGCCTCTTGCTGGTAATGATATTCTTGATGGGATGTTTCTTCTCATGTAGCTTTCCTTCAATGCAAGCCCTACAAGCACGATATTTGGCAAAACTAACATTTGTTAGTCCAATGGCATGCTCACCTTTAAAAAGTGTGTGCAAAGACCTCACTTGGGCTAGATGGCGGTGCCAAAGAAATCCAAGGTCAACTTTAGCCATTCGAGATATGGCAGTTTTGGTGGGGACTCGTGAGAAATCCACCACATACATACCGTCCTCCACATGTCCAACAAAGGCTGCTTTAAGAGTTTTGCTCCACATCACGGTGACCATGTCCACATCAAAGAAAGTACAAAGGCACATCTTGGAAAGTTGAAGAACGGAAAGTAAACTGAAAGCACATGTCTCGGATAGTAAAACATTCTCGATAGTTGTTTCCGGAGAAATGATTACTTTGTCGTGACCCAATACCTTTGACATTTTTGCATCACCAAATTGGACAAGGGTGTCACGGGATTATTGAAAGTCAATGTCCACCAACAAGTCCTTGCTTCCGGTCATACTACTTGTAGCCCCGCTATCAAGTATCCATGAATCGCCATCGGAAGCCGCCACCTACATGAGATCAACGCTTGGGTTTAGGGATTGTGACGCCCCCAAAATCAGATCGTGTACAGTAATCATACAAGCAAGGTACACGATCGAGATTAGGGACTCACGGTGAGATATCACAACACAACTCTACAAATAAAATAATACAAGTTGTTTAAAACAAGCCAGGGGCCACGAGGGCTCGAATACAACAGCTCGAAAGCACAAAGTTAGCGGAAGAAATAGTATCTGAGTACAGACACAAGGATACAAGGTTGCATTAAGAAGGCTAGCACAAACCAACACTCGATCGAAAAGGCGAGGCCTCCTGCGTGGGAACCTCCAAACTACTCCTGGTCAACGGGAAACTCGACGTCGTAGAAGGCATCGGGGATCTTCATGTTGCGGTGGTCGGCATCGGGGATCACCTGCTCCTGGACTACAAGGCTCCAACGCCGAATGCAGCGGCCGATCAGGCAAAACAAAAAGGGGGGAAATAAAGCAAAGGTGAGTATCTAGCATACCCGCGAGTCTTACGTCCGCTACTAAGCATTTATGCATTTGTATCAATGGAAAGGCGAGGATGTATATAGTGGATTGCAAGGTAGAAATCAGAATAATGGTAAGAAGCTAGGGCTATCGAAGACTAGCATCTTCTGACGAGTCTTGCAGCACAAGATGAGAACAGCCAACAGTTTATAGAAAGCATAAAGTAACAATGAAGCAGAAGTTGCTGCAACATTGTATAATAGTAAGTTGTAATAATTAATAATAATATATGCCTCCGAGTTCCCCTCCTCGACTTCCCTACGAGGAAGAAAACCCGGAACCAACAGATTAATAGTAGTAGTTTGTAGTGGTAAGGTCCAGCTTCAGCATAAAGCGTCCTGTTACCGTGGACACGGCTATTCGAATGGATTAAACTCCCTGCAGGGGTGCACTACTGTTCAGCCTGCACGCTCGGATCTCCAGGGTGGCGTGAACCTTGTTAGGGAACGCCCCACCGAGGCTATCCGACACATCGCAGCCCATCCTAGGCTCAGCAGAGAGGCCATCCGCCGGACTATATCCTATGCGCCAAGGGGTCTAGGTCCCTCAACCTTTCACGCTCCTACACGGTGCGAGTCTGGCCGGTGAAGCAAAAGAAAATCCAAACACACCTGCTGAAGCAAATAAGACAACACGGCTTCCCGGCTATCAGGCCGCAGTACTGGTGACGTCTGAAGAGCTTTCGGACGAACTACGACGCGAAGGGCCCACACCGTAATCCCACGTGTAGGTAGTGCGTACAGACCAACGGGCCTCTCAAGTCATCCACCAAACCATTTAGCATTTTAATTAACCTGCGTGACAACCGTTATCGTTGCCTCGACTTAACTGACCCGCGGAAAACAACAACAGTGAGGACCACCAGTACATCGGTGCCTGCCCTGTCGCCCCACCAAGTCTCTGTGGTTACCAACAAGGTGAACCGTCTACTTACCTTGTCTCGCGTGTGCTCTTGGTAGAGCTCGACTTTTCGTAGTTTGGTAACTCTCGCGAGATACGAGAAGGGGCCAAGCACGCTAGTAAAGTCGGTCGTACCCTCCCTGTCGTTCCCGACGCAATACCTCTCGCGGGCACCATTGGGTCGCCCGACTCTTACCTTTAAGGACAACCGTTGCTCAGCTACCTAGAGCGGCTATACAGAGTCAGCAACAAGTGGAGTACAAGGATTACTCCTTGATATCTCACACTTGATGGTGGCTCGGCAGAGCCGAGCTAGGAGGCCTTAGGCAGTGTCTGCATTGTACCGTACCTGTGCAGTTGTATATATTGTATCCGTGTTCACTCCCCTGAGTGGTCACGGCCCGCTAACTAATTCTAGCTAACAATGCACAGGGCTCACTGCTGAATAATATATAGTTATAGCAGGCAGCATAGGATAAAGGAAGGTACAACAAGGGGCGACAAAAACAAGCTATGCAATTAAATAGGATTGTAATCATAGAAGCAGCAGTAACAATTCCTAGTGCAAGAAAGTACGGAATAGATAGGCAATATCTGGGGAAGAGAATGGATCAGCTTGCCTGGTAGCTCGCAGGTAGGGGCAGGGTCGTCGACGAAGTAGTCGTACCCGGCAGCAGTGTAGTCGGCGGTAGCAGCGGGGTCTACCGAAGAATAAAGGGGGGAGAAACAGTAAATATAAAGCAATCATAAACAAACAGATGCATGACATGATAGATGCAATGTTAACGGTGTTCTAACGCAGTACAATGTGTTATGCTCGGAGCGAGAATTCATCCGGGGATGAAATACCGGCTCCGGGTGATTATCGACAGACGGCCCGGAGGGGGGAATGTTGATGTTTGTTGTGTTAGATGGGTGTGGTTCGTATGCGGGTAGCGGATTATTATTAGTTATATTTTTCTGATCAGCTTTCATGTATAAATTATTTTCATCGGAGTTACGGTTTAAAAGATATTGAATTTCTAATATTTATTCATTTACTAGCATTTGTGTAATTATTTTGATCATTTAAATATAGCATTATCAAGAAGTGGGTTGACTGGTCAAACTGACAAGAGGGACCCACCTGTCATAGGCTAGGTGGTTTGACTGGTCAACTGACCAGTGGGCCCCATGTGTCATAGACACATGCAACAAATTCATTTTATTTAATCTAAATAGTCAAGGGGGACCCACATGTCATAGAGACACTTATAATTATTAATCTAATTAAGCCAGAGGGTTTATTAAAGGGCTGGGCCCACATGTCATATACTTAGGGGGAATTAAGTTAACTTAATTCTTTTAATTAGTAGTGAGGGGGTCCACATGTAAGTGACTAGGCTGGGGAATTAACAGGGGGGCTTATTACTAATGGGGATTATCGGGGGGGGGGGGTCTCAGCCCATGGACGAGCACGCCGGCGGTGAGAGACTCGGCGGCGAGGCCATTCCATCAAGGGGCTACGGCGGCGGCGCAGCCTTCACGAGCGAGTGCGCGAACTCGACAGGAGGCACACATGGCGCGTATACGGGGGAGCCTAGGCGTGGCCAGGAGGTGGGGTGCACCGAAGACGGCGGCGACGGCTTGCACGGCTGCCGGAGCATGGCTTCGACGACCTAGTCGCAGGAGGACAACACATCAAGATGGGAAGGGGAGGGGAGGAGGGCGAGCTCACTGGGAGGTCTGAGGTAGTCCGACGGGCCGGGGGTATTCGGGGCGCGGGGATATGACGGTGGTGGCGCGGTAGCCTTGGCAGTCGGGCCCGAGGAAGAAGAGGTGGGGGACTACGTCGATGGCGCTCCACTGTCCAGCTTCTTGCGTGCGGGTGTGCAGTTGGCGCCGCGGTGCTCTCAAGCGGAGAGCTTGGCGAGGCGGAAGGCGATGGCTACACCGGCGACAAAAATGACGGTGAGCACGTGCACGGCCCCGAGCGCAGCCCGGTCCAAGAGAGAGAGAGAGCGAGAGGAGAGGGGGAAGATCTGGGATCGATCCACGGGGTCAGGGGCATTCTTATCCAACCCCAACACTGTAGCGGCGCTGCGTGGGTCGACGGGGTTCGATGGCGCCACGACCACTTCCCCGGTCGGTTGCGCCATGGACGAGGGGAGGATGAACAGGGAAAGGGGAAAGGGAGTGGGGGAATAGGCTGCGCCCAGTTGAGAGGCCTCGGCGCAAGCGTTAGATTAGGATCTTCCCTTATTTCCCTTTTTTTTCTGCCATCTTTTCTGTTATTTATTGGTTTGGCTATTATTCCATTTTATAAAATGGTGGAAAGTGCTCCACAATTACTGGTTTTGGATATTACAGTAACATAAAAGATTTGGGCATTTAATAAAACAATTTCATATTTTGATTTAATTTCTAGGGATGAAATGCCTCTGTTTTTCTACCGTTATTATTTGTTTGAATTATTTAATTACTTAATAATTCCCCACATCCATATGGACATGATGCAATAATTATTTGGCATTTTACAAAAGTGGTTGCACAATTTTTGGACAAAGTTTTATTTTGCACTTTATTTTTATAATCAATTCAAAGGGGTTTTGAAATTTGATTTGATTCATGATGATCAAGGAATGCTTTAGCACAGTAATTGTCATTAGCAAAATAATTACTGTAGCATGACACCCTAGGTGTTACAAATCTCCACCACTACAAAGAATTCTCGTCCCGAGAATTAAAAGGTAGTGGAAGGGGTAAAGCTTTGGTTTCGTATTCTAACGATTCTTCTTGGTCTTGTTGTCCTTCTCGAAGCAGTTAATCCTTCTCGTTGACGTCTTCATTTCTCTGCATCAGTGCATCCCGACAAGTTTCCATCCTTCATCCAGGATCTTCATCGTACTTACGAGTAGGCTAGGATTAAAAACATAAGGGGTCGGATCGGTACAAGGTTAATCAACCGAGATGGTCCAAGGGAATGGGATACAAAGTATCTCATGACTTAAACTCACGGAGATACATCGAGAGAAACAAAAGAAGGCATGAGAAGTTTTTAAGCGGATATGCAAGTATTTGACGATGATAACGGATGATGAAAAAGAGGTCCAGACAATCAGGCATAAGCACTGAGTCTGATATCGAACTGAATATCACAAGGAAGGGGACTCGTGAGTTGCATACGAGTTCAAGCAAGAGGAATAAACTCAAGAACAGAAAGGTACAAGAGAGTCAGGTTTTGATCCTATGGAACTGAGGGTTATGGGCCCACATTGAATAAGAAGGGTGGCGGCAAACAATGCGATCCAGTTGCAAGGTAAGTCAGAGAAGAGCTTGTTAGTTATGTCGGCAACAACATCAGTGCCAAGTGCGAGGGACAAAGATAACCATTTTCCTGCTCGTTAAGACGAGGCGGACTAATAGGCAAAGTTCTTGTCCATCGGTGGTCACCGAAAGGTCATCAACAATAGTAACAGGTGGTACGGACAAGGTAGCACACCGAAGGGTTTACATAAGCAGTGAATTATCACTACTCAGACAAGTTATAACACAAGAAAGGTTAAACAGACCAATGGAAAGTAAATTGTGATGATACACCAGTATCGGGTGTATATCTTTCCCAAGGGAAAGCAGAGCAAGATACACATGACCAAGTTTGTATTGTCAGGGAGTCAAAGGATGTTGTCGAGGGTAACTTAAATCATCGAGGGGCAAGGATGGCATTTCACACGATGAATCCAATTTACACTTGGAAGATGAAAAATGTTGATGATGACCACGACACTTTATGTCGAGAGATTTCAAGAGAATGCAATCGAGTAGAAACATCACCAAACAAAAGGGGTGGTGGAGCAAAAGGTAAGCGATGTTCTCGGTTGACGACAACCCAGAACCATGGAACTTCTATGACATGGATAGGCATTGTTTCATCACAAGTCATATGTTGTAGTGTAAAGGAATGATATCCTTGAGATACCAGGGGTAATACTCGAAGGTAGAATGGTGGATCATAGGTGTAGAAGAATTTATACCAAGGTGGTAATTATCTTTACGAGTAGCTTTCATGATAAGTTCTACATCGTATCCATGGGCATGAACACAAAGGTTCAGGGTCGACTCCCACTTCTTCAATGCATAACATCTCAATCACTTCTCGCTTTCGATGAAGTTGTAGAGTAGGAAATTTATCTGGCGTTACACCCGTAGAGTAAGACCCGTAGAAGTTCATGGGTTCACACAGATGGATGAAGCATAGATACAACCCATAGGTACATTTTTACGGATCTATACAACAAACAATAGGAACAAGAGATACAAGTTTGAAAGGAGAAGGCCGATGACACGGACCAGATGATACCGTTCGCCAAAGGCATTTCGTATCAGGGGAAGCTCGTCAATGATGTAGGACACAAGGGGACGACAATTAGTAATCCACCAAAAAGGTCAGGCGGCGTACAGAGAGTCTTGTGCGAGTATCGATACTCAACCATAAAAAGAAGGAATGCCAAAGCATTGGAGATAGAAGCATCAGAATAATTTGATGCTTAAGCACAAAGGAATTATGACTTCCATATCGATGTATCAGATTCAGATACATCGATCAAACATGAATAAGTTGAATAGAAGCTTGACGGTCAATCAATTAAGGTTTGATTTAACGAGAACCAGCTCATGTCCGGAATGACGTCTGAGCCAGAAGAATGGATTCATAGGGATGAACTGATGATTGCGTGCACTAGCACACACGATGATTCGATAGATCAGAATGGCAATGCCAAGGGAAGTCATCAAAGAATACAAGACAAACGGGATTAATCATAGTGCAAGCAGGTAATAAGAATCTCCAATGCAGTAGGCTGCCGAGGATTGTCGCGAGATCGAATAGTATTTCAAAGTATTTATGGAATCACATGAACAACTTAGGATGAACGGATCCTCGATAAATGTGAGGAATTAACCGCAGTGTGAAAAGAAGCTGCAAGGCAGTAGGCTCAAATGATTCCCAAAACAACGGAAAGTATTTCAATGCCTCTTGTGAACACAAGAGAAACTGGGATTGAATGGATGGACGGAACGTATAGGTAATTATCCATACGCACTTATCGGTGAGAGGGGATTGCAATGGCGATGGGCACATAGGGTCTGGGCAATTCATCGGAGAGTATCTTCGGCATCTTCTGGTGAAGCAAGCGATCATCTGCAATGAGGGTCTCTCCGGGAGGAAGTACTCACGAGAACCTAATGTCAGAGTTAGCAAAATCTTTAACCCGAAAGGATGAGAAAGTAGGATCCCAGAGTAAAGGTGCGGAGAAAAAGATCCTAATACCACCCAGATAGCGACGTGGGCCTATAAGCCACACGACACTGTTAGTAAAGTAGTTTTTGTTTGTCTAGACTCGACTTCGATCAAGGAGTTGGAAGGGGGTCTCCCACAGGCAGTCGGCTCTGATACCAACTTGTGACGCCCCCAAAATCAGATCGTGTACAGTAATCATACACGCAAGGTACACGATCGAGATTAGGGACTCACGGTGAGATATCACAACACAACTCTACAAATAAAATAATACAAGTTGTTTAATATAAGCCAGGGGCAACGAGGGCTCGAATACAACAGCTCGAAAGCACAAAGTTAGCGGGAGCAATAGTATCTGAGTACAGACACAAGGATACAAGGTTGCATTAAGAAGGCTAGCACAAAACCAACACTCGATCGAAAAGGCGACGCGTCCTGCCTGGGAACCTCCAAACTACTCCTGGACAACGGGAAACTCGACGTCGTAGAAGGCATCGGGGATCTTCATGTTGCGGTGGTCGGCATCGGGGATCTCCTGCTCCTGGACTCCAAGGCTCCAATGCCGACTGCAGCGGCCGATCAGGCAAAACAAAAAGGGGGAAATAAAGCAAAGGTGAGTATCTAGCATACCCGCGAGTCTTACGTCCGCTACTAAGCATTTATGCATTTGTATCAATGGAAATGGGAGGCTGTATATAGTGGAATACAAGGTAGAAATCAGAATAAGGGTAAGAAGCTAGGCCTATCGAAGACTAGCATCTTTTGAAGAGTCTTGCAGCACAAGATGAGAACAGCCAACAGTTTATAGAAAGCATAAAGTAACAATGAAGCAGAAGTTGCTGCAACATTGTATAATAGTAAGTTGTAATAATTAATAACAATATATGCCTCCGAGTTCCCCTCCTCGACTTCCCAGCGAGGAAGAAAACCTGGAACCAACAGATTAATAGTAGTAGATTGTAGTGGTAAGGTCCAGCTTCTGCATAAAGCGTCCTGTTACCGTGGACACGGCTATTCGAATATATTAAACTCCCTGCAGGGGTGCACTACTGTTCAGCCTGCATGCTCGGATCTCCAGGGTGGCGTGAACCTTGTTAGGGAACGCCCCACCAAGGCTATCCGACACATCGCAACCCATCCTAGGATCAGCAGAGAGACCATCCGCCGGACTATATCCTATGCGCCAAGGGGTCTAGGTACCTTACCCTTGCACGCTCCTGCACGGTGCGAGTCTGGCCGGTGAAGCAAAAGCAAATACAAACACACCTGCTGTAGCAAATAAGACAACACGGCTTCCCGGCGATCAGGCCGCAGTACTGCTGACGTCTGAAGAGCTTTCGAACGAACTACGATGCGGAGGGCCCACACCGTAATCCCACATGTAGGTAGTGTGTAAAGACCAACGGGCCTCTCAAGTCATCCACCGAACCATTTAGCATTTTAATTAACCTGCATGACAACCGTTATCGTTGCCTCGACTTAACTGACCCGCGGACAACAACAGCAGTCAGGACCACCAGTACATCGGTGCCTGCCCTGTCGTCCTACCAAGTCTCTGCGGTTACCAACAAGGTGAACCGTCTCCTTACCTTGTCTCGCGTGTGCTCTTGGTAGAGCTCGACTTTTCGTAGTTTGGTAACTCTCGCGAGATACGAGCAGGGGCCAAGCACGCCAATAACGTCGGTCGTACCCTCCCTGTCGTTCCCGACGCAATACCTCTCGCGGGCCCCGTTGGGTCGCCCGACTCTTACCTTTAAGGACAACCGTTACTCAGGTACCTAGAGCGGCTATACAGAGTCATCAACGAGTGGAGTACAAGGATTAATCCTTGATAGCTTACACTTGAGGGTGGCTCGGCAGAGCCGAGCTAGGAGGCCTTAGGCAGTGTCTGCATTGTACCGTACCTGTGCAGTTGTATATATTGTATCCGTGTTCACTCCCCTGAGTGGTCACGGCTCGCTAACTAATTCTAGCTAACAATGCGCAGGGCTCACTGCTGAATAATATATAGTTATAGCAGGCAACATAGGATAAAGGAAGGTACAACAAGGGACGACAAAAACAAGCTATGCAATTGAATAGGATTGCAATCGTAGTAGCAGCAGTAACTATTCCTAGTGCAAGAAAGTACGGAATAGATAGGCGATATCTGGGGAAGAGAATGGCACTGCTTGCCTGGTAGCTAGCAGGTAGGGGCAGGGTCGTCGACGAAGTAGTCGTACCCGGCAGCAGTGTAGTCGGCGGTAGCAGCGGGGTCTACCGAAGAATAAAGGGGGGAGAAACAGTAAATATAAAGCAATCATAAACAAACAGATGCATGACATGACAGATGCAATGTTAACGGTGTTCTAACGCAGCACAATGTGTTATGCTCGGAGCGGGAATTCATCCGGGGATGAAATACCGGCTCCGGGTGATTATCGACAGACGTACCGGGGGGGGGGGAATGTTGATGTTCGTTGTGTTAGAGGGGTGTGGTTGGTATACGGGTAGCGGATTCTTATTCGTTACATTTTTCTGATCAACGTTCATGTATAAATTATTTTCATCGGAGTTACGGTTTAAAAGATATTGAATTTCTAATATTTATTCATTTACTACCAGAAGTGGGTTGACTGGTCAAACTGACAAGAGGGACCCACATGTCATAGGCTAGGTGGCTTTGACTGGTCAACTGACTAGTGGGCCCCATGTGTCATAGACACATGCAACAAATTCATTTTATTTAATCTAAATAGTACAGGGGGACCCACATGTCATAGAGACACTTATAATTATTAATCTAATTAAGCCAGAGGGTTTATTAAAGGGCCGGGCCCACATGTCATATACTTAGGGGGAATTAAGTTAACTTAATTCTTTTAATTAGAAGTGAGGGGGGTCCACATGTAAGTGACTAGGGTGGGGAATTAACAGGGGGGCTTATTACTAATGGGGATTATCGGGGGGGGGGAGGTCTCAGCCCATGGCCGAGCACGCCGGCGGTAAGGGACTCGGCGGCGAGGCCGTTCCATCAAGGGGCTACGGCGGCGGTGCAGCCTTCACGGGCGAGCTCACTGGGAGGTCTGAGGTAGTCCGACGGGCCGGGGGTTGTCGGGGCGCGGGGATTTGACGATGGTGGCGCGGTAGCCGTGGCAGTCGGGCCCGAGGAAGAAGAGGTGGGGGACTACGTCGATGGGGCTCCACTGTCCAGCTTCTTGCGTGCGGGTGTGCAGTTGGCGCCGCGGTCCTCTCAAGCGGAGAGCTTGGCGAGGCGGAAGGCGATGGCTACAACGGGGACGAAAACGACGGTGAGCACGTCCACGGCCCCGAGCGCAACCCGATCCAAGAGAGAGAGCGAGAGGAGAGGGGGGAAGATCTGGGATCGATCCACGGGGGAAGGGGCATTCTTATCCAACCCCAACACTGTAGCGGCGTTGCGCGAGTCGACGGGGTTCGATGGCGCCACGACCACTGCCTCGGTCGGTTGCGCCATGGACGAGGGGAGGATGAACAAGGAAAGGGGAAAGGGAGTGGGGGGAATGGGCTGGGCCGAGTTGGGAGGCCTCGCCCCAAGCGTTAGATTAGGATCTTCCCTTATTTCCCTTTTTGTTCTGCCATCTTTTTTGTTATTTATTGGTTTGGCTATTATTCCATTTTATAAAATGGTGGAAAGTGCTCCACAATTACTGGTTTTGGATATTACAGTAACATAAAAGATTTGGGCATTTAATAAAACAATTTGATATTTTGATTTAATTTCTAGGGATGAAATGCCTCTGTTTTGCTACCGTTATTATTTGTTTGAATTATTTAATTACTTAATAATTCCCCACATCCATATGGACATGATGCAATAATTATTTGGGATTTTACAAAAGTGGTTGCACAATTTTTGGACAAAGTTTTATTTTGCACTTTGTTTTTATAATCAATTCAAAGGGGTTTGAAATTTGATTTGATTCATGATGATCAAGGAATGCTTTAGCACAGTAATTGTCATTAGCAAAATGATTACTGTAGCATGACACCCTATGTGTTACAGGGACCCATTCACGGATGGGTCCTCTTGCGTTAGTAAGTAGGGTCTTAGGAACACAAATAGAGAATGAAATTTATTCATCATAAGAACCAACAAATTTGGCATAAACATGCCCATCATTAGTGCAACCAAGAATATAAGAAGGGTTAGTAGGACGGCAAAGTCATTGGGGATGGCATTGCCCCTTTTGGCTACACCACCCTTAATGGCCTTTGCCACTTTCTCTTTTGGATTCTCTCCTTCCTTTACAAAGAGAATCTCCTTGGAGGGAGAGTATTCCTTGCCCTTCTTCTTCTTCTTCTTCTTCTTCTTATTGTTCTTCCTCTTTGATGAACTAGCACCAAAACCAATTCCTTTTTTACCAATGACCTCCTTTTGATAACTCAAGAGATCATCGAGATATTTCTCTCCTTGAATGCAAGAGACAAGTCCCTTATCGAGTTGTGCTTCAATCTAGAGTTTTCCTCAACAAGAGGAGCATACTCACAACAAGGGTTAGAATAACTTGGTCTCTCAAGCACAATGATAGGAGGGAAAGAAGTGATCTCTTTAGTGAGTTGAATGTTTACTTCCTCATGTGCCTTCTTAAGAGTCATGAGTTCACGCTTTAAGGATTTCTGATCCTTTTTTACTTCCTCATGATCCGCAAGAAGTCTTTCATGAGCCTCCACTAGTTCTTCATTTTAGTTTTGAGGTCACAAGCAATAGCATTGGCATGTTTAAGGTCAAGTTTTAGCTTAGCAATATCAATAGCATATGTCTCTTTAAGAGACACCTTAAGCTCACGCTCTTCCTCAAGAAATTGAGATAGCTCTCCTATCTCATCCGCATAGTCACGACTATGCCCTTACATCTCGGTGATGGTTTCATCAAGTTGCTCAATTTGAGCATGAGCTCCACCTAATTGTTCCAAGAGGGTCACAAAGTGACTCTTGGTCTCACCTTTGAGCTTTGACATGAAGAGCTGATACGTACGAAACGTATCTATAATTTGTGCTTGCTCCATGCATGTTTTGGGTGATATTGCTATGATTTTGATGCACTTTCATACAATTTTGATCATATTTGGACTAACCTATTAACTCAGTGCACCCCAGTGCTAGTTTCTGTTTTCTGCTGTTTTTGTATTTCAGGTTTTCCCATTACTTAAAGTGCCCAAAAAATTCCGGGAAAAATATAAAAAAATCAGAAAGACAGAACCTTCCACAGCCTCGAAGTAGGGCCAGAGAGGGGCCACCAGGGGTCCACGCGCCCTGGGGGCGCGTCCCCCTGGTGGCCGCGCCGGGTGGCCGCCTGGACACCCGGGGCCACCCCTGGCCCCCCTTCGACCTATATTTACCTCGTCTTCTGAAACCTCCGAAGACATAACATTTCTTTTGCAATCTACCCTCTGTTCCGCCGCCACCGCGCTTCCAAGATCAGGGCTGTCAGGAGACCCTGTCCCGGCACCCTGCCGGAGGGAGGATTGACCTCCGGGAGCTTCTCCACCACCATGGACGCTTCCCGGATTAGCCCTGAGTAGTTGATACTCTATCCTCGTTGGTTACCCCAAGTGGAAGGTTAGATGTGGTGTAGCGGAAAATTTCCCCTATGTAGAGGATAGCGTTTATCTCCCGTAGGACTCCGACAATGATAAGTAGGTGGTTTGGAAAGTTAGGCACCGAATCGCTTGCTTCGCTTGGACCTGCACACAATACAAATAACTTTGCTTCCTAACGAGTACATAGAGGTTGTCAATCTCTCCGGCCTTATTGTTCACAAAGGATCAAACGCAACGGATAATGATAATAACTAGAAAGTAAAAGCAGGAAAATAAAAGAGCGTGTAAATAGTGATGAGGATATGGACCAGGGTCCCGTGATGTTCACTAGTGATGTATCTCTCCCAAATGACGATAAAACTGCTATGCGAGGTAAACAAATCACAGCTAGGAAATTGACAGGATTAAAAACGCACCGCGATGCTAACTATGCTACAAAGAAAGGACGAGGCTCAAAATCATGGGCGGTACGCCAAAATAAGTAGACTGAAATCCAACTGCATCCAAGCTTTTAAATAGCGTATAGCGGACTTATAGCGGATTGGGGTCGATATAGCGTAATGCGGATCGCGGGTGATATTGCGGACGCTATGTATGAATAGCGGAGTATGAAAACACTCATAAATTTTAGTTTGCTATGTATATTTCTAGACCATTGACAAAAAAATTGACATTTAAGTTGAGCAATCATCATTTATATAAGGAGATAATACATAAATGGAAAATATTTGCTCGTGCAACCATGCAATCAAGACATATTTTGAGAAATAGATTACACATAATAAAATACTTATATAGCGGGCAATATTGTGCATAATAGCGGCAGGGTGACGCTGCCGCTATTGCGGCCGCAATAGCGGACGTAGCGGGTGCTATTTAAAAGCTTGACTGCATCTACTACTAATCATCCAACTTGAGATATCTATCTAGAACATCTCGCTGGTATTAAGTTGCGAGCCCCACCCAAAGTGTAAACCCAAAGCAATAGAAAACTGCATTAAAAAGCACTTTGCGTAAAGTAAACAATCCTTGCAACCGCGGTTACAAGCACCGTTGTTTTCCCCCTTGTGGCAACAACACATCCCCTATACTCATGTTTCTGTCACTCAAGTGTGTCATCAGGGGGCATGAACCCACAATCAAGCATAACGTTCACTCTTGGAGTCACTACCTACTACTTGGCCAAAGCAATAAACAACAACGGAGAACATGCAAGAATTACTTAGGAACAAAAATATAAAAGATAAGAACCAAATATATTACTCAATCACAATCTGAACATAGTCTCGTAATCCATCAGATCCCAGCAAACTCAGCATAGCAACAACAGAAAATTACATATGTGCCTCGATCATGTAGGGAAGCTCACGAGGTCTAAACCATGAAGAACTAAGAGGGGAGGAGAACATCACATAGCTACTGATCACGGACCCGTGGTCCAAGGAAGACTACTCACAGATCATCCGTGAAGCGTCCATGGTGGAGGGGAAGCTCCCGGAGGTCAATCCTCCCTCCGGCAGGGTGCCGGGAAGAGGGCTGCTGGCGCTCCCGATCTTGGAAGCGCGGCGGCGGCGGAACAGAGGCGGGATCGCGAAAAGGGGTTCTGTCCTCGGAGGTTTTGCTTCACGGAGAATATATAGGCGAAGGGGGGAAGCCAGGGGGGCCACCAGGCGTCCAGGCGCCCCCTTGCGCGACCAAGCCCTAGGTCGCGCCAGGTGGCCGCCTGGGTCCCTGGTGGTGGCCCTCTGGCCCCACTTTGGTAATTCCAGAAGCTTCCGTTGCGCTGATTTTTTATCTGATTTTTTCCGAATTTTTTGAGCACTTTTAATATGGGGGAAAAC
Organism: Bromus sterilis; assembly: GCA_950022295.1. NCBI lineage: Eukaryota > Viridiplantae > Streptophyta > Magnoliopsida > Poales > Poaceae > Bromus > Bromus sterilis. The sequence goes on from OX465597.1 coordinate 338,049,504, forward strand.
TGAAATAGAAAAACAACAGAAAACAAGAACTGGCACTATGGTGCACTGAGTTAATAAGTTAGTCTAAATATGATCAAAAGTGTATGGAAGTGTATCTAGATCATAGCAATATCACACAAAACATGCATGGAACAAGCAAAAATTATAGATATGTTTGGGACGTATCACCATCCCCAAGCTTAATTCCTGCTCGTCCTCGAGTAGGTAAATGATAACAAGCATAATTTCTAAGGTGACATGCTAGCAACCAGATAAGAACTTTGAAAGTAAAGCAATCAAGGTATGTGATTCAATTCAAGTCATAACAGGCAAGAGTCTATATTAGCATTAAAACAAGCAACGAAAGAATATTAGGTGAAAGAGCTCTTGCTGTCTGTGACTCGAATGTCTCCAAATGGTGTTTGAGTGCAAGAAGGGGGATATGGGAATACGAGAGAAAAATATATTTATTGAGAACTCAATCTACTAAAGCTTCACACTTGTTATTCTTTGGAATCTTATCTTGACTCGTCCCCAGACCACTAGCCAGATACAAGTGAATTTGATCCACTCCTATTCGATATTTAGAGCACTCATGCAATGGATGAGCGTAAGCACGAGAATTCACACTTAGGATGGCAAAAAGAGAGAGATGGTGGAGGAAGAAGAAAAAAAGAGTGTGAAAGGCTCACATCAATGAGGACAATGATAGGCAAGAGAAGGCCTAATGATAGATATGATGTGAGGAGTAAGGATTTCCATGCAACGGATGCACATATGAGCTAAGAAAAGCTCTCCAATGGAACTAGTGGCGGTGCATCCAACTTGCTTGCTCATGAAGACCTAGAGCTCATTTGAGGAGGCTCATCTTTGGAATATGCAAGCCAAGTTCTATAGTGTGAAGGTCCCCACATAGCTATATGCATAAATGATCATCTCTATGGAGTAGAAGGGTAAGAGGGAGTACGAGTGTGGATCTTTCAAAAGGAATAGTAGTGTTGCCCCTTTCTCTCTTTTTATTTCCTTTTTCTTCTTTTTCTGTTTTTTTGTATTTTTTTGGTGGCCTCAATGGCTCTTTCTATCTAACTCATTGTTCCTCTTTGGAATATTTTATTTTGTCCACTTTGGGATATTTTCCTCACTTAAGGGCATCACTCTATTTTACAAGAAGGTATAGAAGATCTTCACACTTTACAAGGTACTCAAACATAAAGAATATGTAGCTATCATGATGTATGCAAATGTATGCTTCTGCCAGTGTAGCAGGAACATGTATGACATGAAGATCAAGTCATGATGAGGTGGATGTTGCATGGCAATATATCTCGGAAAGGCTATGGAAATGCCTTGATAGGTAGGTATGGTGGCTGTTTTTAAGAAAGATATAAGGAGTTTTATGTTGACAGAGCATATCATGCCGAGGGTTTGGATGCACCGGCGAAGGTGGACACCAACTCTTGGAGTGAGAAGAAGGCAATGCACGGTAGTGAAGAGGCTAGCAAATATGAGGAGGTGGAAGTGTCAACTTTTAATACTTACATTAGTCTGAAGAACTCATGCACTTATTATCGGTAACTCTCAATCTAATAAGGAGGTTCACAAAGAGACAAGTACCCCGAGGAGGAGTGTATGGGGGTTTGGTTATCCTTGCGCATCCTCAACTCATGGTACGTGAGTGTACTCTAATATCCGATCCCTCCAAAGATTAGTGATCCATCTAGTAGCTAGAGTTCTCAACTAGTTTTGTAGGTTTTTGAAAATAAACACGGATTGCCCAAAATACGACACCTATCACTAATAGGCTAGAGCTCTTGACACCAAAAGTTCAAACATTACTCACAACAATACCTCAAAACTATTGCAAGTTACTACTACAATCGAATAGCAACCTCAATTACCTACTTCAAGACAAGACACAACTCAGTGCAACAACCAACTCTCTTAACAAGATAAACATGAAGAATAAAGAGAGTTCCAGCAACAAACTAAACAAAATCAACGGCTCTTGCTAAACACAAACAATAAAACTACAAAACTGGCAACAGCTACGAAAAGATAAAGAACACACAACAGAGAAAAGATAAGCATGAAAATCCTATGCTATGTTCTAGATTGGAGTGGAGCGTGTTTCTCTCCCACGCAAAGTAAGCTGGGGTCTAACTTGTTATGAACATCTAGCAAAACTAAAGAAAACTAAAAAGGAAACCTAAGAGCGAGATGCTCCAAGCATAGCACATAACGCATGAAGCGATAAAAATATAGTGAGACGAAGGACGAACTGATGATTGCTGATGGAGAAGGGGATGCACGGGGGCATCCCCAAGCTTAGACGCTTGAGTGTCCTTTAATATTTATTCGGGATGCATGGGGGCATCCCCAAGCTTGAGCGTTTGACACTCCCGGATCTTCTTTCATCATCTTCCCTCGCACACTTGACAACTCCCTTCATACATAACTCATCATAATCTGATTAGAGATGTTAGTACCCTTAATATAATAATTTTCCCCACTGGATATAAATATATTCTTGAATAGCTATTGTTTCTCAAGATTTCCAAAAGGTTTTTGCAAAGAAAAAGTAAGCTTAAGATTTGCAAAAGTAAGGAAAGGGAAAACGTGGCAGAATCTGTGAAAAACAGAACAGCAGGTAGTAAATACTTTTTTGGGGGTACTTCTGCAACTCAAACAAAAAAACTCAGAACATACGAAAGTTTCAAAATTGTATAGAGCATTCTGTGTAAACAATTCAGCTAAAAAAGATGAACTGGTGATTTTTTTCGATTTTTTCCGTCAAGAGGACAGAATCTGTTTTCTGGACAACATGTCACAACTTTTTCTTCCCTTATCATAGAGGCTATAACTTGGCACAAAGATTGAAAATAAAGATACAATGATGTTGCTACAGTAGTAACAATCATCAAGACCACTAAAAACATAAGTAAAAACATCTTGGGTTGCCTCCCAACAAGCGCTATAGTTTATGCCTTTAAGCTAGGCATGAAGATCATAAAAGATGCTATCGTAAAAATAAGGATTTGAAGCAAAAGAGAGCATCAAGAAGAAAATATGAAACACGTTTAAGTCTAACCCACTTCCTATGCCTAGGAATCTTGTAAGAAAATAAATCAAAGAAGCACAAAGAGACAAGCATAGGAAGGTGGAAAAAGACAACTTCAAAACTTTCATCATGAAGAGAGGAGTTTTAGTAACATGGAAGTTTCTACAACCAAAATTTCCTCTCTCAAAATAATTTTCAGTAGCATCTTGAACAACAACTACAATATAACTATCACATAAAGCATGTTGTTCATGATCTACAAGCATAAGTGGATTTTTTTTCAACACGTTTTTTAGGATCATATGATAAATGCAACCCATCACTTTGGGCCTCAATAAGAGCATAGTTCTCCGGAACATGAGTTGGAGATTTCAAAAGGATAATAGGACAATCAAGTGTGGGTGCAATAGCAACAATTTCATGCTTAACATAAGGAACTATATCAAGTTCATCTTCGCAAGCATAATCCATATTGGCATCATGGCCATCAACAAAGCAAGTATCAAGATCTTTAGAAAGGGATGTATCAAGTGAGTCCTCGGAATCAAGGGATTCCTCGTCAATGCAATCATTAGCCTATTCTTGGGCAGAAAACATTTTATTTTTAAAATCCTCAATATAAGCATTGGAATTATAATTCTCGAAGCAATAAGCAAGAACTGCAAAGTTTTCGGACTTGTGAATAGTATCGTAATACTTTTCAATCAAAGAAGCAATCTCATAACCACCCTTAAAAGAAACAAACTATTCAATCTTTTCAACATCAAAGTAATCATAAACACCTTTAGCATAAGAAGGTAGAATCTCATTTTCATTAAACTCACATTGGAAAGGAAGGTGTTTACGATCTTTATTAGAACAACAAGTAAAATCATAAATGTGGCATAAACACTCAGCATAGCAATAAGAAACTTGTGGTTGATCCCATAAGTGTTTCCCTTTCTAAGAGAGGCGGTGCCGTGTATAATGAGCATGTTCATCAACCAAGTCGGTTGGGTTTTTAGCGCGAGCACAAATTGATCGAAGACGATTAAAGTGGAACATGTCCATCCTACATATTTGGGTGGTTCCACACCCATGATAAAGATAGCATAGGTAGGCAGACAATGACAACGACAAAAGGTAGCAACTATTTTTTGGTTTTTCATATAAGACTCGAAAGAAAAAAAGAAAAACTCAAAGGTAAACTAACAAGACTAAAAAGCAAAGGTAAAAGATAGTGTGCAACTCCCCTATCTTAGCACTCGGAGTCCCCGGCAACGGCGCCAGAAATTTTCGTGATACTCTATCCTCGTTGGTTATCCCAAGTGGAAGGTTAGATGTGGTGTAGCGGAAAATTTCCCCTATGTAGAGGATAGGGTTTATCTCTCGTAGGACTCCGGCAATGATAACTAGGTGGTTTGGCAAGTTAGGAACCGAATCACTTGCTTCGCCTGGACCTGCACACAATACAAATAACTTTGCTTCCCAACGAGTACAGAGAGGTTCTCAATCTCTCCGTCCTTGTGGTTCACAAAGGGTCAAACGCAAGGGATAATGATAACAGCTAGAAAGTAAAATCAGGAAAATAAAAGAGCGTGTAAACAGTGATGAGAATATGGACCGGGGTCCCGTGATGTTCACTAGTGATGTCTCTCTCCCAAAAGACGATAAAAATGCTATGCGAGGTAAACAAATCACAGCTGGGCAATTGACAGGATTAAAAATGCACCGCGATGCTAACTATGCTCCAAAGAAAGGACGACGCTCAAAAGCATGGGCGTTACGCCAAAATAAGTAGACCAAAATCCAACTGCATCTACTACTAATCATCCACCTTGAGATATTTATCCAGAACATCTCACTGGTATTAAGTTGCGAGCCCCACCCAAAGTGTAAACGCAAAGCAACAGACAACTGTATTTGAAAGCACTTTGCGTAATGTAAACAATCCTTGCAACCGCGATTACAAGAACCGTTGTTTCCCCCCTTGTGGCAACAACACATCCCCTAGACTCATGTTTCTGTCACTCAAGCGTGTCATCAGGGGGCATGAACCCACAATCGATCATAATGTTCCCTCTTGGAGTCACTACCTACTACTTGGCCAAAGCAATAAACAACAACGGAGAACATGCAAGAATTACTTAGGAAAAAAATATAAAAGATAAGAACCAAATATATTACTCAATCACAATCTGAACATAGTCTCATAATCCATCAGATCCCAGCAAACTCAGCATAGAAACAAAAGAAAATTACATATGTGCCTCGATCATGTAGGGCAGTTCACGAGGTCTAAACCATGAAGAACAAAGAGGGGAGGAGAACATCACATCGCTACTGATCACGGACCCATGGTCCAAGGGAGACTACCTAAGGATCATCCGAGAAGCGTCCATGGTGGAGGGTGATGACCTCAATTGTAGGGGATTGTTTGTAGCATTTTCGATAAATAAGAGTGTCGAACCCAACGAGGAGCAGAAGGTATTGGTAAGTGACTTTGGCAAAGAAATACCTACAGGAACTGAAAGATAACCTTTTAGGGGTTTTCGGTATAGGCAACAAAAAGGTAAAAGCGAGTATAGTAAAAGGCACTGAGGAGTAAAAAGTGGTCCTATCCTTTTGAGCAAAGGATAAGCCTGGCAACTGAACTTATAAAGGATAAAAGTGTTCTTGAGGACACACGGGAGAAATAGTCACGTGCTTTCGCCCTATTCCACATCTGTACTATGTGTTGCGTTGATAAGTGTTGAGTGGGTGGATCTATGCTAGTACACCTTCTAGACTAAGATAAGTGCACTCTTATGATTAAACATCTTGCAAGAATCAGCAAATAAAAGATAGTAATTAAGGCAAAAGCCTAACCATAGTAATACGATCGATGATCCTTTGTTCCCTTGTGCAAAAGCGTGCAAATTGGGGTTCAGGTTTCCGTCACTCCGGCAACCCGCCGTAAGCATTATTTATACACAATGCATTCCCCTAGGTCCTTAATAAGGAGAAGTGTTGAGTGTTCGACTCACACAACACCACTAGGAAAATAACAACACAACTTAAATATCAAACAACACATATTATTTCAACATCATATGACTACTAGCAACTAGACTTCTCCCATGTCCTCAAGAACTAAAGTAAATATTCACAAGACATAAAAGACATCATGATTAGTGGGGATAAATAGATGATAAACAATCTGTACACAATGATATTTCTCCAACAAAACTCAATAGCATTCACCACAAAGTAGTAATCAACACCGGTAGAGTAGAGAGGATAGATAGTACGGATTACAACACAAGTTGCAATTGTGATATGAGATAGGATGGTGGTGGAGATGGTGTTGATACGTCCCAAATGTATCTATAATTTCTGCTTGCTCCATGCATGTTTTGTGTGATATTGCTATGATCTAGATACACTTTTTATCATATTTGAACTAACTTATTAACTCAGTGCACGACAGTGCCAGTTCCTGTTTTCTACTGTTTTTCTATTTCAGGTGTCCCCCATATTAAAAGTGCTCCAAAAATTCGGGAAAAATCAGATAAAAAATCATCTTGAAGAAACCTTCCGGAATCACTTGGGTGGGACCAGAGGGCCACCACTAGGGACCCAGGCGGCCACCTGGCGCGGCCTAGGGTCTGGCCGCGCCGGGGGGGCGCCTGGACCCCTGGTGGCTGATGGCTTCTCGCCCCTCGTTGGTTACCCCAAGTGGAAGGTTTGAGATGCAGTGCAGCAGCAAGTTTCCCTCGGTGAAGATACCAAGGTTATCGAACCAGTAGGACTCAGGAGATACAAGTAGGTGGCAACGTCGCCACAAATTGCTTCCTGACTAGGGTGTTGTCGTGGACCTGCACACAGCAAGAAATAACTTTGCTCCCAACGAGTACAGAGGAGTTGTCAATTCCTCCGGCCTTGTCGTTTACAAAGGATCAACGCAAGAGATAAAAGGTGCAAAGGAAAGTAAAAGTTGAAAGTAAATTGAGGGTGTGAACAATAATGTGAAGATGGACCGGGGTCCCGTGATTTTCACTAGTGATGTCTCTCTCCCAAAAGACGATAAAAATGCTAGCGAGGTAAAAAAATCACAGTTGGGCAATTGACAGGATTATGAAGGCAGCGCAATGCTAACTATGCTGCAAAGAAAGGAAGGGCTCAAAAGCAATGGGAAGTTGTAACAGCCCAGTTTTCACAAAAATAAAAAAAAATTGTTTTCAGTGTGAATTGTTTGATTGTCTGATTTGTTTGCGGTGTTTGCTTCACCGAAATAATAATCGGTGAATATTTCCCCCTTATTTCTCGTATCAGATGCGTGACCGACCCTTTTCCCCAACGGCACACGACTCTGCGACACCGGGTTTTCACCCGAGCACCGTCGCTACCGGCACAGGACCAGCCATTGCCACCGGAACGAAAACCCCGTTTATTTAACAAACTGATTATTTTATGGGGTGCCGAAAAATATTCTCAGAATGTCACCGCAGTGAGGTACGATCAACGGGCTCGACGCGCTGAGCGCGTGGTTCGAGATTTCGTCGGAATCGGAGTCCGTACGGAGTCTCGGCGGTCACGAACGCGATCACCGGACACGCGAGAGGGGTACCGAGGGCGTTTGCGTCAACTGGCCAGCCAACCTGCCTATTTAAAGACCACCACACTCCCCTAGGCCTTCTAGGGTTTCCCCCATGGAAAATTTGCAGCCACCCCCTCAAACTCCTCCCCAAATTAGCCCCAAAACCCCCATTTTCGCCGAAACCCTAGATCCCAGAGCACCAGGGCCGTTGGATCGCGAGATCGACGCCCCTGGAGCTGCCACGTCGTCCCACCGCCGCTCCACCGCCGCCCCGTGCCACGCAGGGCCGGATCCGCGCGGCCGTGGCCCGCAGAAGCCCATCTGGAGCCGCCACCTGCCCGAGCCTCCTCCTCCCGAGCGCCTAGCGCCGCCCGTGCTTCAGGTCGCCGGCCGCCGGCAGCCGGAGCGGGCCGCCACCTCGGCGAGCTCCCTCTCTCCCTTCTCCTTCCTCCTCTCCTCCGTTCCCTCCTCACCCGTTCTTTATTTTCCTCCATGCAGGCCGCAAGGGAGCCGCCGTGCCATGGCGCAGGGAGGACCTCGCCGCGAGCTCGAGCCGTCGCCGCGCTAGGACCTCGTCGCCGGGCTGGAACCGGCCACCTCCACGCCCCTGCCTCGCCGCCTCGACCTCCCCCCGTTCCATGAAGCGCCGCCCCTCGCCTGAGGAGGCCGCCGTGAACCGCCGGGCGCCGCCGCTGTCCTCGATCCGATCTGGATCGGGACGGGCGAGCTGCCGCCGCCACGGGTGGGCCGGTCCAGCAACAGGACCACGTGGGCCGCGCGCCCCAAGCGGCCCAGTCCAGCCGGACCAGGCAGGCCGCCTTTTCTGCCACTCGGGCCGAGGCCCTCTAGGGGTAAGGCCTAGGCTGCCCCTCTATTATTTTTTTTTCTTTCCGTAGGTTTTCTTTTTCTTTTTTTCTGTCAAGTGCTGAAACTGTGTGCTGATTCATTTTTGCAACGCTAATTCCCGTTGAACCGTAGCTCCGATGAACGTGCCCCCAAAATGAAAGTTGCTCGGTTTTGCGTGCTTTAGCGTTCGTATGTAGAAAGTTTTTCCGTTTGAGGCCGTCTAGATAATTTATTTCTGCGTCGAAGTGGGTACCAGATCGTTAATGTGCTGGTGTGTTGAAAACTGTTATTTTATTGCAACTTCGTGCGACGATTGCTTCGCAACCGTTCGTCGGAATTGATTGATTCCTTTTGCATCCTGTTAAGCATTGTTTATACTTCAGTTCCATGCATTCACATGCCATAATTTCTTGCTGCATCGTATTTTCATCTTTCTCCAAAGTAGCTACCCTGCTGTTAGTGTGCTGCTGTTTATATTTTGTTGCAACTTCGGTCGACGAGTGTGTAGCGACCATTTATCAGAATTGAGTGATTCCAATTGCATATTGTTAAGCATCATGTCTACTTCATGCCCATGTATTGCTATGTCATGTTGCCGCACTTTTGCATATAGTTATACCCCTGTTTATACAGCATAAAAATAATAGTTTCTGTCATGTTGTTTGCTTAATATCTTTTGATCTGTGATGCCTGTTTGCATGATTCTTTTTGCCATGCCTTCCATGGCATGTCTACTTTAGTTCCATGTCTTTTTTAATCATTTTTGCATTGATTACCCTGTTTATGCAATGCTCTAAAGTGTGCTTCCTGATGTTGGCAGTTTGTGCCCGTAACTTGTTTTGCTTATATCTTTTTAACCGTAACTCCGTTTGCAGTGTGCCTTATATGTAACTTGATTAGTTTTTCGTGTACTTTGTGTTTATGCTATTGTTTGCTGCTGTTAAGCAACCTAAAATATGGTTTAGGACAGAACAGTACCAAATCCTTTAATTGTCGTGAGGCACTTAGTGTTATGCCATGTTTAGGGTGTTGCCTCGCTTAACTTGACTAGTATAGGTAGTTTACTTTGTGCTTAACCTTTTGTCATGTTCGTGTGAAATGCCATGCTTGAGTGCCTTGCCATTTTAATATCCGTTGATTGATAACCTGTAGCTAAACGACTTGAACCCTTATAATCATGCGGTATTCGTCGTGTGTGACCGATACCCCACTTAAACTGTTAGTAACCGTTCTCGACGATAGATCCGTATCGCGTTGCCGTGTCGTGTGATGTCTTCTTGATCTTGTGTTGCCCCGTAGTAATAGAGTGCTTGCTCGTTGATTGCTTTCCAGTGTTTATCCTCTTGTGTGCTTCCGCGGATACCTCTCGGAGACGATGCGAGCTTGCGATCAACTACACCTTCGGAACCCGACTTATCAACAGGCAAGGACTATACATTACTTATGATCCATTCTATTTCAACCAGCGGTTTGCATGCTAGTCTAGGTTAGGTTCGATGTTTAATCCTACCACATGTTTACAGCCTCTTTCAAACCGATACAGCCATGTCCCCTCCCAGCAAACCATGTACTGCTATGTTACTATTGCTCGTTGCTCAGCCCCTGCTTAGTATGCATGCTTAGGATGCTACGATGTTACCCTGTTACTCCTTGGTTTGGGATATCACATTATTATTATTGTTATTGATGATATGATTATTATAATGTTGACTATATTCGACGAAGGATGGAAGGTCTAGGCTATCCCGCCCCGACGATTTGTTCCATTCGAGTCACCTAGGACCAGAGTTCCGGGTATTGGTTTTAAGACTGAGCGTGCCTAACCGCGTGTGGGATTTTATGGGGTCCCCTTTTCTTACCTACCTAGCTTAAAACATTTCTAGAGGTGGCCCAAGCTGATTTACCATTTGAAACAGCATGCATAACTGGTCTGCAGCCAGTGGTTTTAAAACAACTCGGGCTAGTAGAGAAATAGTTCCTTTGTTGGTCCACACTGGTGAGCTAGGGAAGTCCCCTGTTATATAGGTGAGGCTAACCCCGACCTTAGCCATACGGAAGAGTCCGATCCGAGAGCGTGGCTGGCTTTTGGATTGGGTGTCGACTCCCCGGGGGCCACCCGGTTTTGTTCGTTGTTAGTTAGAGGGACCTGTCGTTTCGGATCTCTTGGAACTAAATCATAAAATGGTTGCCTGTGATGGGTAGCAACTGAGAGAGATGGACGTGCGTGCGGAGCCTCGTAATGGGCAGTTGGTACACCCCTGCAGGGTTAAATCTTTTCGAGAAGCCGTGTCCACGGTTATGGACGACTTGAGACCTACTCCTTGTTCATAGACAACAACAACTGAGATAATCTTAATATAACTTGATCAACGTGTGTGTGCCTTGACTGCTTCTTCTTTGTCGGGATGCGAAGAGGAGGAGAAGGATAGGATAGGTGTTATGATTGCGTAAGTAGTTGATAGCAAGACTTGTTGGAGGCGATTCCTCATCGAATGCTTGGCTTCTTATCTTACTCTCTAGATCGTTAGCCACTTCATAAATGCTAGTGCGGCAGCAACCTCACCACTTACCCCTTCCTTACCGTAAACTACTAGTTTTCCTAGAATGACGAGTGATGAAGTCCTTGCTGGGTCAGATGACCACTACAGTTGGATGCTGAGTACCTCTGTACTCATGATACTACCCCCAAACTCTTTTCAGGGTTCTCGATCGACAACAGGTATGGTGATCGACGTTTCACGTGGAGACTCGACGACGACTAGTTAGGTGGATCCCGGCGGAGGGCCTGGACCCGTGTGGTTATGGGGAGCGATGTTCTTCTTTTGCCACTAGGCATTTGATTGTAGTCTGTACTCAGACATGTATCTTCCACTATTGTATTGTATTAAGGCAGTTGTATGCCGATTGTATGAGATGTTGTATCCTTGTATCTGTAATGTTGTGATATCATGTTGGAAATCTGGGGCATATGACTTCGTCATATGTCGCGGTGGGACCGATATGTGCTTCGTCCCCGGATCTGGATGGAAACATCTAGATTTGGAACAGCACCGCATATCGGGCCTTACAGCAGTACGCCAAGGTAAGTAGACCGAAATCCATCTGCATCTACTACGAATCATCCACCTTGAGATATCTATCCAGAACATCTCGCTGGTATTAAGTTGTGAATCCCACCCAAAGTGTAAACTCAAAGCAACAGACAACTGCATTGAAAGAGCTTTGCGTAAAGTAAACAATCCTTGCACCCGCAGGTACAAGCACCGTTGTTTTATCCCTGGTAGCAACAACACATCCCCTAGTCTCATGTTTCTGTCACTCAAGCTAGACATCAAGGGGCTGAACCCACAATCGAGCATAACGCTTTCTCTTGGAGTTGAAAATAAAATACTTGGCCAAAGAAAATACCGCAAAGGAGAACATGCAATAATTTACTCAAGAAAAAAATATTAAATAGAAGAACCAAATATATTACTCATCACAATCTGAACATAGTCTCATAATCCATCAGATCCCAACAAACTCAACATAGCAACAGCAGAAATTACATAGATGCCTCGATCATGTGAGACAGCTCACGAGGACTCGAAATTGGAAGCACAAAGGGGGAGAGATAGATCACATAGCTACTGGTCACGGACCCATGGTCCAAGGGAAACTACTCACGGTACATACGGGAGGCGTCCATGGCTATGGAGGGTCTCCCGGAGGGGGTAGCTTCTCCCGGCAGGGTGCCAGAGCAACTTCTCCAGGCAGCCCCGATCTTGAAACAGCGGCGGCGGCGATACAGAGGTGAGTTCATGAGAAAGAGATCGATATTAGGGGTTTCCACCCCGAGGGGTAAATATAGGTGAAGGGGGCATCGAGGGGACCCACGAGGCAGTCAGGAGGGTCCCTGGCGCGGCCCAGGGTGGGGCCGCGCCACATGCCCTCCTGGCTGCCTGGTGGTGGCCCCCCTTCCCTCTCTTGGTGATTCCGAAAGCTTCTGTTGCGCTGATTTTTTATATATTTTTCCCGGAAATTTTGGAGCACTTTTAATGGCCGGAAAACCTGAAATACAAAAACAGCAGAAAATAGAAACTGGAAATTGGGTGCACTGAGTTAATAGGTTAGTCCAAATAGGTTCAAAAGTGTATGAAAGTTCAAGAAAAACATGGAAAAGTCACACAAAACATGCATGGAGCAAGCAGAAATTATAGATACGTTTGGGACATATCAACATCCCAAGCTTAATTCTTGCTCGTCCTCAAGTAGGTAAATGATAACAAGCATAATTTCTGTGGTGACATACCACACAACCATAAAAGGAATTTTAAGTAAAGCAATCAAAGCATGCAATTCAATTCAAGTCTTAACAAGCAAGAGTCTATATTAGCATTGACACAAGCAACAAAAGAACAAAAGGTGCAAGGGCTCTTGCTGTCCGTGACTCGAATGTCTCCAAATGTTGTTTGCGTGCAAGCAAGGGACTGGGAAGAAAGAGAAAAAAGGTTGTTGAGAACAACTATCTACTAAAGTTTCACACTTGGTCTCCTTTGGATTCTTATCTAGATCGTCCCCAGACCACTAGCAGGGTACAAGTCAAAATGATCCACTCCCTTTCGACATTTTGAGCACTCATGCAATGGATGAGCGTGAGCAAGAAAGTTGACACCTAAAAGGCGAAACAGAAAGAAGGTGGAGGAGGAAGACAAAAAGGTGTGAAAGGCTCACATCAATGAGGACAATCATAGGCGAGAGAAGGCCATATGATAGATATGATGTGAGGAGTAGGGAATGCCAAACAACGGATGCACATGTGAGCTAAAAGCTCTCCAAGGGAACTAGTGGGGGTGCATATAACTTGCTTGCTCAAGAAGACCTAGAGCTTGTTTGAGGAGGCTCATCATTGGAATAGACAAGCCAAGTTCTATAGCGTGAAGGGTCCCCACATAGCTATATGCATGATGATGATCTCTATGGAGTACAAGGGATAGAAGATTAAGTACTAGTGTGGATCTCTCAAAAGGAATAGTAGTATGCCCCCTTCTCTCTTTTCTATTTCTCTTTTTCTCTTTTTCTCTTTTTTTTGGTGGCCTAAATGGCTCTTTCTATTTAACTCTCATTTTTCCTCTTTGGGATATTTTGATTTTGTCCTCTTTGGGATCTTTTCCTCACTTTAGGGGAAATAATATATAGTTTACAAGACTATAGGAGATCTTTCACACTTTACAAAGTTACTCACATAAAGAAAATGTAACTATCATGATGCAAATGTATGCCTCTGCCAGGGTAGCAAGATATGCAATGATACTAGCGCGTCATGTAGCAATGATTAGGGCAAGGCCCAACTAGCATGCGTCTCATCGATCAAGCAAGTAGCATGTATGACATGAAGATCAAGTCATGAGAAGGTGGATGTTGCATGGCAATGTATCTCGGAAAGGCTATGGAAATGCCTTGTACGTAGGTATGGTGGCTGTTTTGAGGAAAGATATAAGGAGGCTTATGATTGCAGAGCGTATCATGCCAAGGGTTTGGATACACTGGCAAAGTATGCGCCAACTCTCGAGGTGAGAAAGGGCAATGCACGGTACCGAAGAGGCTAGAAAAAGTATAGGTGGGTGGAAGTGTCAACTTTCGAATACTCACATTATTCCGAAGAACTCATGCACTTATTATCGGTAACTCTCAATCTAATCAGGAGGTTCACAAAGAGACAAGTACCCCGAGGAGGAGTGTATGGTGGTTTGGTTATCCTTGCGCATCCTCGACTCATGGTACGTGAGTGTACTCTAATATTCGAACCCTCCAGAGGTTAGTGATCCATCTAGTAGCTAGAGTTCTCAACAGGGGTTTTTTTGGTTTTCGAAAAACACACGGATTCCCCAAAATACGACATCTATCACTAATAGGCAAGAGCTCTTGACACCATAAGTTAAAACATTACTCTAGTCAATACCTCAAAACTATTGCAAGTTACTACTACAAAGAGAATAGCAACTTTAACTACCTACTTTCAGTCAAGACACATAACTCAGTGCAACAGGCAAACTCTCTAACAAGATAAAACATACAACCTATAGAAAGTTCAACCTAAGACAAAAGAAAAGCTCTAGATAAACTAAAGCACTACAACTAAATAGAACAAAAGTTAAGAAAAGAAAAAGAACAGCTCACAGCTAAAAGAATAAGCGTGCAAATCCTATGAGGAGTTCTAGTTCAAGCGGAGCATGAATCTCTCCCACACAAAAGAGTAAGTTGGGGTCTAACTTGTTACTACAGCAAATAAAGCAAAACAAACCTAGAAAAGTAAAGAGCGAGACGCTCCAAGCAAAGCACATAACGCATGAAGTGATAAAAATATAGTGCAACGAGGGACAAACTGACGATTGTTGATGAAGAAGGGGATGCATCGGGGGCATCCCCAAGCTTAGACGCTTGAGTCTACTTGAATATTTATTGGGAGGGCACATGGGCATCCCCAAGCTTGAGAGTTTGACACTCCTGAATCTTCTTTCATCATCCTCCATCGTGCACTTGAAAACTCCCTTCATACATAACTCATTGTAGGATGATTAGAGAGGTTAGTACCCTAATAAAATAATTTTCCTCTACTGCAAATAAAGATTTCCAGGAAGAGCTACTGTTTCTCTTGCCTGCCCAAATTAGTTTGCAAAGAAAAATAAAGCTTAAGGATTGCAAAACTGCGAAAACAAAAACCGCGGCAGAAGTTGAGAAAAACAGAATAGTAGAGAAATGAGAATTTTTTCGACGTATTTCTGCAACTCAAATAAAAAAACTTTGAACATACGCCTGAAAGGTAATTGTATGGAGCATGCTGTCAAAAAAATCAGAGCAAAAAGATGATCTGGTGATTTGTTGAGAATTTTTTCGTCAAGCAGACAAAATCTGTTTCTGGACAGCAAGCACCAACTTTTGACCTTTCTTGCAATCTGAGGCTAAACTTGGCACAAAGCTTGAAAAGTAAAGATACAATGATGTTGCTACAGTAGTAACAATCATCAAGACCACTAAGAACAGAACAAAAGCAAAAAGAAAAACTTAAATTCGTTGTGGGCTGCCTCCCGAAAGCGCTTCTTTAGAGCCATTATCTAGGCTTAAAGTAGAAGTTCAAAGTTCTCCAAAATCATCGGAAGGTTCACCAAGGATTTCAAAAGGATTTTCAATAAGCTCATCCTTGTTCTTCCGAGGGAAGAGGTACGTACCTCCCCGTTCCTTTGATGGAAATCCAAGACTTCGGATTCCCTCATAGTACCAACTCCTAACATACTTAACCACACAAGAAGGGTAACAGGTGTTTTTGGTATTTTTGATTAGGGACACAAAAGTAAAAACTGAAAAGTAAACTAACAAGACTAAAAAGCAAAGGTAAAAGATAGTGTGCAACTCCCCTATCTTGTAGACTTGATTCCCCGGCAACGACGCCAGAAATTTGCTTGATGGCTTCTCGCCCCTCGTTGGTTACCCCAAGTGGAAGGTCTGAGATGCAGTGCAGCAGCAAGTTTCCCTCGGTGAAGATACCAAGGTTATCGAACCAGTAGGACTCAGGAGATACATGTAGGTGGAACGTCGCCAGAAATTACTTCCTAACTAGGGTGTTGTCGTGGACCTGCACACAGCAAGAAATAACTTTGCTCCCAACGAGTACAGAGGAGTTGTCAATTCCTCCGTCCTTGTCGTTTACAAAGGATCAACGCAAGAGATAATAATAGTGGCAACTGAAAGTAAGAACTGAAAGTAAATTGATAATGGAAACAATGGTGGAATATGGACCGGGGTCCCATGACGTTCACTAGTGACGTCTCTCTCCCAAAAGACGATAAAAGTGCTAGCGAGGTAAACAAATCATAGCTGGGCAATTGACAGGATTATAAACGCACTACAATGCTAACTATGCTATAAAAGAAAGGAAGAGGCTCAAAAGCAATGGGCAGTACGCCAAGGTAAGTAGACCAAAATCCATCTGCATCTACTACGAATCATCCACCTTGAGATATCTATCCAGAACATCTCGCTGGTATTAAGTTGCGAATCCCACCCAAAGTGTAAACTCAAAGCAGCAGACAACTGCATTAAAAGAACTTTGCGTAAACTAAACAATCCTTGCACCCACAAGTACAAGCACCGTTTTTTTATCCCTGGTGGAAACAACACATCCCCTAGTCTCATGTTCTGTCACTCATGCTAGACATCAGGGGGCTGAACTCACAATCAAGCATAACGCTCCCTCTTGGAGTTGCAACAAATCACTTGGACAAAGCAAAATACGGCAACGGAGAACATGCAAGAATTAACTACAGAACAAAAATATAAAAGAGAACCAAATATATTACTAATCACAATCTGAACATAATCTCATAATCCATCAGATCCTAGCAAATTCAGCATAGCAACATAGAAGATTACAAAGGTGCCTAGATCATCTGAGGCAGCTCACGAGGTCTCGAAAGTGTAAGCACAAAGAGGGGAGGAGAACATCACATAGCTACTGGTCATGGACCCAAGGTCCAAGGGGGACTACTCACAAGACATCCGGGAGGCATCCATGGTGATGGATGGTCTCCCGGAGGGGGTTTCTCCTTCCGGCTGGGTGCCGGGGCAGCTTCTCCTGGCAGCCCCGATCTTGAAACGGTGGCGGCGGTGGTACAGAGAGGACAACATGAATAGCAGATCGACATTTGGGGTTTTCGTCGCGGGGGCTAAATATAGGCCAAAGGGGGCACCGAGAGGGGCCACAGGGCAGCCAGGAGGCCTCCTGGGCTCCCTATGGTGGGGCCGCGCCAGGGACCCTCCTGGGTCCCTGGTGGGTCCACTCCCTTCCTTCCTTGGTTCTTCGGGAAGCTTCCGGAGCGCTGATTTTTTATATAATTTTTCTGGAATTTATTTGGCACTTTTAATGGCCAAAAACCTGAAATATAAAAACAGCAGAAAACAGGAACTAGCAACTGGGTGCACTGAGTTAATAGGTTAGTCCAAATATGATCAAAAGTGTATGAAAGTTCAAGTAAGACATGGCAAAGTCACACAAATCATGCATGGAGCAAGCAGAAATTATAGATACGTTTGGGACGTATCTGATACGTCCAAAATGTATCTATAATTTCTACCGGCTCCATGCATCTTTTGTGTGGTATTGCTATGATATTGATGCACTTCCATAAACTTTTGATCGTATTATGACTAACCTATTTACTCAGTGCACCATAGTGCCAGTTCCAGTTTTCTGCTATTTTTGTATTCCAGGTTTTCCCATTACTTAAAGTGCCAGAAAAATTCCGGGAAAAATATAGGAAAAATCAGCGTACATGAAGCTTCGGGAAGAGCCCAAGTGGGGCCAGAGGGGAGCCAGGGGTGGCCTAGGAGGCCACCTGGCGTGGCCACCCCCTAGGCCGCGCCAGGGGGGTGCCTGGGGCCCCTGTTCCACCTCTGGCTGCCCCCCTTCGCCTATATATCCCTCTCGTCCCGAAATCCTCGAGGAAAGAACCCTTTTTCGCGATCTCTCCTCTGTTCCGCCACCGCCGCGCTTCCAAGATCGGGAGCACCAGGAGCCCTCTTCCCGGCACCCTGCCAGAGGGAGGAACCACCTCCGGGAGCTTCTCCACCACCATGGATGCTTCCCGGATGAACCGTGAGTAGTCCACCTTGGACCATGGGTCCATGATCAGTAGCTATGTGATGTTCTCCTCCCCTCTTTGTTCTTCATGGTTTAGACCTCGTGAGCTGCCCTACATGATCGAGGCACATATGTAATCTTTCTGCTGTTGCTATGTTGAGTTTGCTGGGATCTGATGGATTATGAGACTATGTTCCGATTGTGATTGAGTAATATATTTGATTCTCCATTTTTATATTTATGTTCTTGAGTAATTCTTGCATGTTCTCCGTTGCTGTTTATTGCTTTGGCCAGGTAGTAGGTAGTGACTCCAAGAGGGAGCGTTATGCATGATTGTGGGTTCATGCCCCCTGATGCCTAGCTTGAGTGACAGAAACATGAGTCTAGGGGATGTGTTGTTGCCACAAGGGAGAAAACAACGGTGCTTGTACTTTCGGGTGCAAGGATTGTTTACTTTACGCAAAGTTCTTTAATGTAGTTGTCTGTTGCTTTGAGTTTACACTTTGGGTGGGATTCGCAACTTAATACCAGCGAGATGTTCTGGATAGATATCTCAAGGTTGATGATTAGTAGGTAGACGCAGATGGATTTCGGTCTACTTGTCTTGGCGTACCGCCCATGCTTTTGAGCCTCTTACTTTCTTTATAGCATAGTTAGCATTGGTTTGCGCACATAATCCTGTCAATTGCCCTGCTGTAATTTTTTTACCTCGCATGGCTATTTTATCGTCTTTTGGGAGAGAGACATCAGTAGTGAACATCATGGGACCCCGGTCCACATTTCCACACTGTTTACACCCACTATTTATTTTCTTCTTTATTTACTTTTCTGTTGCTATTACTATCATTATTATCCCGTGCGTTTGATCCTTTGTAAACAACAAGGCCGGAGGGATTGACAACCTCTCTGAACTCGTTGGGAGCAAAGTTATCTGTTGTGTGTGCAGGTCCACGTCAACCGCCTAATAGTTGGCGCCGTTGTCACCTTCCTGTCATTGCCCGATTACTACTGGAGACAAACCTTGGTATCTTCATCGAGGAAGATTTGTTGTTGTCTACATCTCAACCTTCCACTTTGGGTAACCAACGAGGGGCAAGAAGCCATCAAAGTTAATTTCTGGCGCCGTTGCCGGGGACTCCACTCTTCAAGATAGGGGAGTTGCACACTATCTTTTATCTTTGCTTTTTAGTCTTGTTAGTTTACCTTTCAGTTTTTTCTTTAGTGTCCTTTATCAAAAATAAAAAAATAGTTACCTTGCTTGCTGCTGTTACCTTGAGAGGAGGAGCTAAAATCTGGTTTCAATCCTTGCCTAGGAATAGCATAGATTCTTGGGATAAGTGTAAGGACGCTTTTATTGGGAATTACTACCCCCCAGCTAAAATTATCCAACTAAGGAGTAATATTATGAATTTTAAGCAATTGGATAATGAGCACGTTGCCCAAGCTTGGGAACTCATGAAATCTATTTTTAATAATTGCCCTACGCATGGTTTGACTACTTGGATAGTTATCCAAACTTTTTATGCAGGCTTGAACTTTACCTCGCGGAACTTGCTAGATTCAGCCGCGGGAGGAACCTTTATGTCAACAACACTTGGTGCTGCCACAAAACTACTCGATGAGATGATGACCAACTATTCCCAATGCCACACCGAAAGAGCTCCAACGGGTAGGAAGGTAAACTCTATCGAGGAGATCTCCTCCCTAAATGAAAAATTTGACTTGATTATGTCTATACTTACCAAGCAATCTCCTATTGATCCTCATGATGTTCCTTTAAATTATTTGATTGCCCAAGATCAAGTAGATGTGAACTTTATCTCTAGACACAAATTCAATAAAAAATCCTATAGGAGTAACTTTGTGAGAAATCCTAGACCGTTCCCCTCCAACAACTATGGGAACAACAACACTTACCCTAGCACCAAGAACTCCACTTCTGAATTAGAGAGTATGCTTAAAGACTTCATCACTACCCAAAAAGCCTTCAATAAGAGTGTAGAGGAAAAGCTAGATAAATTAGATAATCTCTCTTCGAAGGTAGACAATTTAGCCCATGAAGTAGAATTGCTTAAAATTAGAACTTCTCCTCTTGAGGAGAGGAAGGTCACTCCTATGAACGCTATTCAAGTGCAAATTAATGAAAACATTAGGATGATGGCTAAACTTAAAGAGAGATGGGCTAGAGAAAAGGAGGAAGAAGATAGAATTAAGAGCATTCCTACACACCATACCGTTGCTACTATCCAAGTTGTTGAGGATATCCAAACTCTTAGTACCCAATGCACCCCTAGTCCCATAGGACCTATTAATGGTGATGCTATGACCTCAACCGTAGAAGAAGAAACTCCTATGACTATAGAAGCTACCAAACAAGTGAGCCTAAAGGACACCACTACCACTTTACTTGATAGTAGTGACCTTGATTTTGATAATTGTACCCTTTATGAAGTTATTCGTTTCCTTCACAAGATGTCTAGAGATCCCCACACTAGTACACTTAATCTTGCCTTCACGAAGCATATCACTAATGCTCTCATTAAAGCTAGGGAGGAGAAGCTTAGGGTAGAAGCCTCCATACCTAGAAATCTAGAAGATGGTTGGGATCCTATGATTAAAATTAAGTTGAATAACTTCTTTTGCTATGCTTTATGTGATGTTGGAGCTAGTACCTCCGTTATGCCCAAAAGAATGTATGATTTATTTTAATTGAAACCTTTTGATCCTTGTTCTTTTGGTGTTCGTCTTGTTGACTCTTCCGTAAAGAAACCTTTGGGGAAGATCGACGATGTTCTTATCATTGTCAATGACAATTATGTTCCCGTTGATTTTACTATTATGGACATTGAATGTGAACCTTCTTGTCCAATTATTTTGGGACGTCCTTTTCTTCGCACTGTGGGTGCTGTTATTGATATGAAAGAAGGGATTATAAAATTCCAATTCCCTCTCAAGAAAGGGATGGAACATTTCCCTAGAAACAAGATTAAGTTACCTTTTGAGTCCGTCACACGGGCTAGTTATTTTCTTGATAAGACTTGATCTTTTTGCTTTAAGCCTAGCTAATGGTTTTAAAGAAGCGCTTTCGGGAGGCAGCCCGCAACGAATTTAGGTTTTCCTTTTTGTTTTTCTTCTGTTTTTAGTGGTATTGATGATTGTTACTACTGTAGCAACATCATTGTATCTTTACTTTTCAAGCTTTGTGCCAATTATAGCCTCATATGACAAGGGAAGTGAAAAGTTGTGACATGCTGTCCAGAAAACAGATCCTGTCCTCATGATGGGAAAAATCATAGAAAAATCCCAGTTCATCTTTTTGAGCCGAATTTTTACATAGCGTGCTCTATACAATCACGGAACTTTCGTATGTTCTGAGATTTTTTATTTGAGTTGCAGAAGTATCCCTAAAAATTTTTTACTATCTGCTATTATGTTTTTCACAGATTCTGTCCTGTTTTGCCTTTTCATCGTTTTGCAAACCTTAAGCTTGTTTTTTCTTTGCAAAAACTTTTTGGCGTTCTTGATAAACAGTAGCTCTTCAAGAATATCCTTATTTCCAGTAGAGGAAAAATTATTTTATTATGGGTACTAACCTCGCTAATCAGATTACAATGAGTTATGTATGAAGGGAGTTTTCAAGTGTGCGATGGAAGATGATGAAAGAAGATCCTGGAGTGTCAAACGCTCAAGCTTGGGGATGCCCCCATGCATCACCAATAAATATTCAAGGAGACTCAAGCGTCTAAGCTTGGGGATGCCCCCGTGCATCCCCTTCTTCATCAACAATTATCAGTTCGTCCCTCGTTGCACTATATTTTTATCACTTCATGCGTTATGTGCTATGCTTGGAGTGTCTCGCTCTTTAATTTTCTTAGGTTTGTTTTTTCTTTTCTTGCTGTTCATAACAAGTTAGAACCTAGCTTTCTTTGTGTGGGAGAGAAACATGCTCCACTTTCAAAACCTAGAACACATCATAGGATTCTTCATGCTTATCTTTGATGTGTGTGTTCTTTATCTTTTTCGTAGCTGCTGCCATGTTTCGCTCTTAGTTTTCATGCTTATCTTTTTAAGAGATTTTGTTTAGTTTGTTGCTGGAACTCTCTTGATTTTTCATGTTTATCTTGTTTAGAGAGTTTGCCTGTTGCACTGAGTTTTGTGTCTTGACTTGGAGTAGGTAATTGAGGTTGCTATTCAATTGTAGTAGTAACTTGCAATAGTTTTGAGGTATTGCCATGAGTAATGTTTGAACTTTTGGTGTCAAGAACTTTAGCCTATTAGTGATAGATGTCGTATTTTGGGAAATCCGTGTTTATTTTCGAAAAACCTACAAAATTAGTTGAGACCTTTAGCTACTAGATGGATCACTAATCTTTGGAGGGATCGAATATTAGAGTACACTCACGTACCATGAGTCAAGGATGCGCAAGGATAACGAAACCCCCATACACACCTCCTCGGGTACTTATCTCTTTGTGAACCTCCTAATTAGATTGAGAGTTACCAATAATAAGTGCATGAGTTCTTCCGACTAATGTGAGTATTCGAAAGTTGACACTTCCACCTACCCATATTTTGCTAGCCTCTCCTGTGTCGTGCATTGCCTCCTTCTCACTCCGAGAATTGGCGTCCACCTTCACCGGTACATCCAAATGCTTGGCATGATACGCTCTGTCATCATAAACCTCCTTATATCCTTCCTCAAAACAGCCACCATACCTACCTATCAAGGCATTTCCATAGCCTTTCCGAGATACATTTCCATGCAACATCCACCTTCTCATGACTTGATCTTCGTGTCATACATGCTTTTGCTTGATCGATGATCCGCATGCTAGTTTGGCCTTGCCCTAATCATTGCTACATGACGCGCTAGTATCATTGCATATCCTGCTACACTGGCAGAGGCATACATTTGCATACTTCATGATAGTTTCATTTTCTGTATGTTGAGTACTTTTGTAAAGTGTGAAATATCTTCTATACTTCTTGTAATATATAGAGTGTTGCCCCTAAAGTTAGGAAAACATCCCAAAGAGGACAAAATCAAAAGATCCCACAGAGGACAAAATCAAAAGATCCCAAAGAGGACAAATGAGAGAAATAGAAAGAGCCATTGAGGCCACCAAAAAAATACAAAAAAATGGAAAAAAGAGAAAAAGAAATAAAAAGAGAGAAGGGGGCACACTAGTATTCCTTTTGAGAGATCCACACTCGTACTCCATCTTATATATTGTACTCTATAGAGATTATCATTCATGCATATAGCTATGTGGGGACCTTCACACTATAGAACTTGGCTTGTATATTCCAATGACGAGCCTCCTCAATTGAGCTCTAGGTCTTCTTGAGCGAGCAAGTTGGATGCACCCCACTAGTTCCATTGGAGAGCTTACCTTAGCTCATATGTGCATCTGTTGCATGGAAATCCCTACTCCTCACATCATATCTATCATTTGGCTTTCTCTTGCCTATGATTGTCCTCATTGATGTGAGCCTTTCACACCTTTTTAGTCTTCCTCCCCCATCATTTTTCTCTCTTTGCCATCCTAAGTGTCAACTTTCTTACTTACGCTCCACCATTGCATGAGTGCTCAAAATATCGAAAGGGAGTGGATCATTTTGACTTGTACCTGGCTAGTGGTCTGGGGATGAGTCAAGATAAGATTCCAAAGAAGACAAAGTGTGAAACTTTAGTAGACTAAGTTCTCAACTGTAAAAACTATGTTTTACTCTCTCGTATATCCCTATCCCCTTTCTTGCACGCAAACACCATTTGGAGACATTCGAGTCACGGACAGCGAGAGCTCTTGCACCTTTATGTTCTTATGTTGCTTGTTTCAATGCTAATATAGACTCTTGCCTGTTATGACTTGAGTTGAATTACATGCCTTGATTGCTTTACTTAAATAGTTCTTATATGGTTGGTAGCATGTCACCACAGAAATTATGCTTGTTATCATTTACCTACTCGAGGACGAGCAGGAATTAAGCTTGGGGATGTTGATACGTCCAAAACGTATCTATAATTTCTGCTTGCTCCATGCATCTTTTGTGTGATATTGCTATGACTTTGATGCACGTCCATACACTTTTGATCATATTTGGACTAACCTATTAACTCAGTGCACCCCAGTGCCAGTTCCTGTTTTCTACAGTTTTTGTATTTCAGGTTTTCCCATTACTTAAAGTGCCAGAAAAATTCCGGGAAAAATATAGGAAAAATCAGCGTACAAGAAGTTTCAGGAAGAGCCCAAGTGGGGCCAGAGGGGAGCCAGGGGGCGCCTGGGACCTCTGGTCCACCTCTGGCTGCCCCCTTCGCCTATATATCCCTCTCGTCCCGAAACCCTCGAGGACAGAACCCTTTTTCACGATCTCTCCTCTGTTCCGCCACCGCCGTGCTTCCAAGATCGGGAGCACCAGGAGCCCTCTTCCCGGCACCCTACCGGAGGGAGGAACCACCTCCGGGAGCTTCTCCACCACCATGGATGCTTCCCGGATGAACCGTGAGTAGTCCACCTTGGACCATGGGTCCATGATCAGTAGCTATGTGATGTTCTCCTCCCCTCTTTGTTCTTCATGGTTTAGACCTCGTGAGCTGCCCTACATGATCGAGGCACATATGTAATCTTTCTGTTGTTGCTATGTTGAGTTTGCTGGGATCTGATGGATTATGATACTATGTTCAGATTGTGATTTGAGTAATATATTGATTCTCCTCTTTTATATTTATGTTCTTGAGTAATTCTTGCATGTTCTCCGTTGTTGTTTATTGCTTTGGCCAAGTAGTAGGTAGTGACTCTAAGAGGGAGCGTTATGCATGATTGTATGTTCATGCCCCCTGATGACTAGCTTGAGTGAAAGAAACATGAGTCTAGGGGATGTGATGTTGCCACAAGGGAGAAAACAACGGTGGTTGTACTTGCGGGTGCAAGGATTGTTTACTTTACGCAAAGTTCTTTAATGCAGTTGTCTGTTGCTTTGAGTTTACACTTTTGGTGGGATTCGCAACTTAATACCAGCGAGATTTTCTGGATAGATATCTCAAGGTGGATGATTAGTAGGTAGATGCAGATGGATTTCGGTCTACTTGTCTTGGCGTACCTCCCATTATTTTGAGCCTCTTCCTTTCTTTATAGCATAGTTAGCATTGGTTTGCGCACATAATCCTGTCAATTTCCCTGCTTTAATTTTTTTACCTCGCATGGCTATTTTATCGTCTTTTGGGAGAGAGACATCAGTAGTGAACATCATGGGACCCCGGTCCATATTTCCACACTGTTTACACCCACTATTTATTTTCTGTTGCTATTACTATCATTATTATCCTGTGTGTTTGATCCTTTGTAAACAACAAGGACGGAGGGATTGACAACCTCTCTGAACTCGTTGGGAGAAAAGTTATCTGTTGTGTGTGCAGGTCTACGTCAACCGCCTAATTGATGGCGCCGTTGTCACCTTCCTGTCGTTGAAGGAGTCCTACTGGAGACAAACCTTGGTATCTTCACCGAGGGAAATTTTCTTTTGTCTACATCTAAACCTTCCACTTTGGGTAACCAAAGAGGGGAGAGAAGCCATCAGTATCAACATCCCCAAGCTTAATTCCTGCTTGTCCTCGAGTAGGGAAATGATAACAAGCATAATTTCTGTGGCGACATGCCACACAACCATATAAGGACTTTTAAGTAAAGCAATCAAAGCATGCAATTCAATTCAAGTCTTAACAAGCAAGAGTCTATATTAGCATTGACACAAGAAACAAAAGAAACAAGGGTGCATGAGCTCTCGCTGTCCATGACTTGAATGTCTCCAGATGGTGTTTGCGTGCAAGAAAGGGGGATAGGGAATAAGAGAAAAAAGTATTTTTGTTGAGAACTACTATCTACTAAAGTTTCACACTTAGTCTCCTTTGGATTCTTATGTTGACTCGTCCCCAGACCACTATCCAGGTACAAGTCAAATTGATCCACTCCCTTTCGATATTTTGAGCCCTCATGCAATGGATGAGCGTGAGCAAGAAAGTTGACACCTACAAGGTGAAACAGAAAGAAGGTGGAGAAGGAAGACAAAAAGGTGTGAAAGGCTCACATCAATGACGACAATCATAGGCGAGAGAAGGCCATATGATAGATATGATGTGAGGAGTAGGGATTGCCATGCAACGGAGGCACATGTGAGCTAAAAGCTCTCCAAGGTAACTAGTGGGGATGCATCCAATTTGCTTTCTCAAGAAGACCTAGAGCTCGTTTGAGGAGGCTGATCATTGGAATATACAAGTCAAGTTCTATAGTGTGAAGGGTCCCCACATAGCTATATGCATTTATGATGATCTCTATGGAGTACAAGGGATAGAGGATGAAGTACTAGTGTGGATCTCTCAAAAGGAATAGTAGTGTGACCCCTTCTCTTCTTCTTCTTTTTTTTCTCTTTTTTTTGTATTTTTTTGTGGCCTCAATGGCTCTTTCTATTCCTCTCATTTGTCATCTTTGGGATCTTTTGATTTTGTACTCTTTGGGATCTTTTCCTCACTTTAGGGGCAACACCATATATTTTACAAGAATATAGGAGATCTTTCACACTTTACAAGGGTACTCACATAAAGATGATGTAACTATCATCATGCAAATGTATGCCTCTGCCAGGATAGCAGGATATGCAATGATACTAGCGCGTCATGTAGCAATGATTAGGGCAAGGAGAAACTAGCATGCGGCTCATCGATCAAGCAAGTAGCATGTATGACATGAAGAGCAAGTCATGAGAAGGTGGATGTTGCATGTAAATGTATCTCGGAAAGGCTATGGAAATGCCTTGATAGGTACGTATGGTGGCTGTTTTGAGGAAGGATATGAGGAGGTCTATGATGACAGAGCGTATCATGCCAAGGGTTTAGGTGTACCGGCGAAGGTGGACGCCAACTCTTGGAGTGAGAAGGAGGCAATGCACGGCACAGGAGAGGCTAGAAAAATATGGGAGGCTAGAAGAACTCATGCACTTAAGATCGGTAACTCTCAATCTAATCAGGAGGTTCACAAAGAGACAAGTACCCCGAGGAGGAGTATATGGGGGCTTGGTTATCCTTGCGCATCCTCGACTCATGGTACGTGAGTGTACTCTAATATTCGAACCCTCCAGAGGTTAGTGATCCATCTAGTAGCTAGGGTTCTCAACAGGGGTTTTGGTTTTCGAAAATAACACGGATTGCCGAAAATACGACATCTATCACTAATAGGCTAAAGCTCTTGACACCATAAGTTCAAACATTACTCTAGTCAATACATCAAAACTATTGCAAGTTACTACTACAAAGAGAATAGCAACTTCAACTACCTACTTTCTAGTGAAGACACAAAACTCAGGGCAACAGACAAACTATCTAAACAAGATAAACATGCAACCTATAGAAAGTTCAACTGAGACAAGAGAAAAGCTCTAGAAGAAAACTAAAGCACTACAACTAAACAGGGCAGCAGCTAAGAAAAGAAAAGGAACAACTCACAGCTAAGGGAATAAGCATGCAAATCCTATGAGGAGTTCTAGTTCAAGCGGAGCGTGTTTATCTCCCACACAAAATAAAGCTGGGGTCTAACTTGTTACTACATAAAACAAAGCAAAAACAAACCTAAGAAAAGTAAAGAGCGAGACGCTCCAAGCATAGCACATAACGCATGAAGTGATAAAAATATAGTGCAACGAGGGACGAACTGATAATTGTTGTTGAAGAAGGGGATGCACGGGGGCATCCCCAAGCTTAGACGCTTGAGTCTCATTGATTATTTGGTGGGGATGCACATGGGCATCCCCAAGCTTGAGCGTTTTACACTCCAGGATCTTCTTTCATCATCTTCCATCGCACACATGAAAACTCCCTTCATACATAACTCATTGTAAACTGATTAGAGAGGTTAGTACCCCATTAAAATAATTTTCCTCTACTGCAAACAAAGTTATTATTGAAGATCTACTGTTTCTCAAGATTGCCAAAAAAAATTGCAAAGAAAAATCAAGCTTAAAATTTGCAAAAGTTAGGAGAGACAAAACGTGGCAGAATCTGTGAAAAACAGAACATCACGTAGTAAAGAATTTTTTAGGGGTACTTCTGCAACTCAAATCAAAAAACTCAGAACATACGGAAGTTCCATGATTGTATAGATCATGCTGTGTAAACAATTCAGCTCAAAAAGATGAACTGGTGATTTTCTATGATTTTTCCCGTCACGAGGAGAGAATCTGTTTTCTGGACAGCATGTCACAACTTTCACTTCCCTTGTCATATGAGGCTATAATTGGCACAAAGCTTGAAAAATAAAGATACAATGATGTTGCTACAGTGTTAAAAATCATAAAGACCACTAAAAACAGAAGAAGAAAAGATCTTGGGTTATCTCCCAACAAGCTCTTTCTTTTACGCCTTTAAGCTAGGCATAAAGATTATAAATGATGATTCTCATAAGAATAAGGATTTGAAGCAAAAGAAAGCATCAAGAAGAAAATATGGACACATTTAAGCTTAACCCACTTCCTATGCATAGGCATCTTGTAATAAACTAAATCAAATAAGCACAAAGTGACATGCATAGGAAGGTGGAACAAGAACAACTTCAAAAATTTCAGCATAAAGAGAGGTGTTTTTGTTATGTGGAAGTTTCTACAACCAAACTTCCCTCTCTCAAAATAGTTTTCAATAGCATCATGAACATCATCAAGGATATAACTATCACATAAATCATGTTGTTCATGACCTACAAGAGCATGTGTATTGTTTTCAACACGGTCTTTAGGAACATAAGATAAATGCAACCCATCACATTGAGCCTTGATAAGAGCAACATTCTCCGGAATATGAGTTGGAGATTTCAAAAGGATAATAGGAGAATCAAGTGTGGGTGCAATAGCAACAATTTCATGCTTACATAAGGAACTATAGAGAGTTCATCTTTTTCAGCATCATCCATATTTGCATCATGGCCATCAACAAAGCAAGTATCAAGATCTTCAGAAAGGGATATTTCAAGTGAGTCCTCGGAATCATGGGATTCCTCATCATAGAAACCATTGGCCTCTTCTACGCCAGCAAACATTTTATTTTTAAAATCATAAATTTAAGAATTGGAAGTATAATTCTCGAAGCAAGAAGCAAGAACTGCAAAGTTTTCGGACTGGTGAATAGTATCGTCATACCTTTCAATCAAAGAAGCAATCTCATAAGCACCTTTAAAGGAAAAAAAACTCTTCAATCTTTTCAACATCAAAGTAATCATAAAACCTTTAGCATAAGAAGATAAGCTCTCATTTTCATTGAACTCACATTGTAAAGGGAGGTGTTTATGATCTATATTAGAACAGCAAGTAAAATCATAATTGTAGCACAAAAGTTTAGCATGGCAATAAGAAACATGTATTTGATCCCATAAGTGTTTCCCTTTCTGAGATAGGCGGTGTCGCGTATAATGAGCATGTTCATCCAATGATTTTCCCTCAACCAAGTCGGTTGGGTTTTTAGTGCGAGCACAAATTGATCGAAAGCGATCCAAGTGAAACATGTGAAACAAGTCCATCCTACCATATTTGGGTGGTTCAACACCCATGGTGAGGATAGCACCACTAGGCAAAGCAAGACAAAGGCAAAAGGTAGCAACTATTTTTGTGGTTTTTCATATAAGACACAAAATCAAAAGGAAAACTGGAAAGATAAACTAACAAGACTAAAAAGCAAAGATAAAAGATAGTGTGCAACTCCCCTATCTTGTAGACTGGAGTCCCCGGCAACGGCGCCAGAAATTGCTTGATGCTAGCAAGGAAGATAATTCTCTCGCTTCTCGTTGGTTACCCCAAGTGGAAGGTGAGATATAGCATAGCAGAAGAATTTCCCCTATGTAGAGGATAGGTTTTTTCTCCCGTAGGACTCGCAGAAAATACAAGTAGGCGGTAAAGTGAACAATGGCACGGAGGTTGCTAAATTCACCTGGACCTGCACACACAACAAGTAGCTCTGCTCCCAAAGAGTATAGAGGAGTTGTCAATTCCTCCGGCCTTACTGTTTACAAAGGATCAACGCAAAAGATAATAATAGTGGCAACTGAAAGTAAATTTATAATGTAAACAATGGTGGAATATGACCCGGGGTCCCATGACGTTCACTAGTGATGTCTCTCTCCCAAAAGACGATAAAAGTGCTAGCGAGGTAAACAAATCATAGCTGGGCAATTGATAGAATTATAAACGCACCGCAATGCTAACTATGTTATAAAAGAAAGGAAGAGGCTCGAAAGCAATGGGCAGTACGCTAAGGTAAGTAGACCGAAATCCATCTGCATCTACTACGAATCATCCACCTTGAGATATCTATCCAGAACATCTCGCTGGTATTAAGTTGCGAATCCCACCCAAAGTGTAAACTCAAAGCAATAGACAACTGCATTAAAAGAACTTTGCGTAAAGTAAAAAATCCTTGCACCCGCAAGCACAAGCACTGTTGTTTTATCCCTGGTGGCAACAACACATCCCCTAGTCTCATGTTTCTGCCACTGAAGCTAGACATCAGGGGGCTGAACCCACAATCAAGCATAACCCTCCCTCTTGGAGTTGCAACAAATCACTTGGCCAAAGAAAAATACGGCAACGGAGAACATGCAAGAATTAACTAAAGAACACAAATATAAAAGAGAACCAAATATATTACTCATCATGATCTGAACATACTCTCATAATCCATCAGATCCTAGCAAACTCACCATAGCAACATAGAAGATTACAAAGGTGCCTCGATCATGTGAGGCATCTCACGAGGTCTCGAAAGTGGAAGTACAAAGAGGGGAGGAGAACATCACATAGCTACTGGTCATGGACCCATGGTCCAAGGGGGACTACTCACAAGACATCCGGGAGGTGTCCATGGTGATGGATGGTCTCCCGGAGGGGGTTCCTCCTTCCGGCAGAGTGCCGAGGCAGCTTCTCCTGGCAGCCCCGATCTTGAAACGGCGATGGCGGCGGTATAGAGAGGAGAACGGGAATAGAAGATCGATATTAGGGGTTTCCGTCGCGGGGGCTAAATATAGGCCAAAGCGGGCACCGAGAGGGGCCACAGGGTAGCCAGGAGGCCTCCTGGCGCGCCCTAGGGTGGGGCCGCGCTAGGGACCCTCCTGGGTCCCTGGTGGGTCCACTCCCTTCCTTCCTTGGTTATTCGGGGAGCTTCCGGGACGCTGATTTTTTATATAATTTTTCCGGAATTTATTTGGCACTTTAAATTGCCGAAAAACCTAAAATATAAAAACAGCAGAAAACAGGAACTAGCAACTGGGTGCACTGAGTTAATAGGTTAGTCCAAATATGATCAAAAGTGTATGAAATTTCAAGTAAAACATGGCAAAGTCACACAAATCATGCATGGAGCAAGCAGAAATTATAGATATGTTTGGGACGTATCAGCAGCCAAGGTGGGGGCCGCGCTAGGTGGACGCCTGGGCACCCTGTGGCCCCCTCTGGTTCTTCTTTTGCTTGTCCCCGTCATCCTTCTGGAAAATTTCATGCGCCGATTTTCAGGTAATTTGGAGGTCTTCTGTTTTAGCAACTCAGCGTCCACTTTTTACCGCTGAATCCTGCGTCTGCTGCTTCGGCATCGGAAAGTTGCAATCTATGTAAAACAAGCCAAAACAACATAAGAATAGCATCAAAACATGAAATATATCAATGAATAGGAAAGAATTACTATATAAAATAGTGATGCATTTTGGACATATCAGAGGGGAAGCTCCCGAAGGTCAATCCTCCCTCCGGTAGGGTGCCGGGGAAGAGTGTTGCTGGCTCTCCCGATCTTGGAAGCGCGGCGGCGGAACAGAGGCGAGATCGTGAAAAGGGGTTCTGTCCTCGGAGGCGAGATCGCGAAATATATAGGCGAAGGGGGGCAGCCAGGGGGGCCACCAAGAGTCCAAGCGCCCCCTGGCGCAGCCAAGCCATAGACCGCGCCAGGTGGCCACCTAGGTCCCTGGTGGTGGCCCTCTGGCCCCACTTTGGTGATTCCGTAAGCTTCCGTTGCGCTGATTTTTTATCTGATTTTCCCAAACTTTTGGAGCACTTTAAATATGGGGGAAACCTGAAATAGAAAAAAAACAGAAAACAGGAACTGGCACTGTGGTGCACTGAGTTAACAAGTTAGTCCAAATATGATCAAAAGTGTATGAAAGTGTATCTAGATCATAGCAATATCACACAAAACATGCATGGAACAAGAAGAAATTATAGATACATTTGGGACGTATTATTGGAAATATGCCCTAGAGGCAATAATAAAATGTTATTATATATATTTCCACGTTCGTAATTAATGTTTATATTTCTGTGCTATAATTGCAATGACCCTGTCTATGAGATTCAGAAGAAAACTCACTTGCATGTGTGGAAATGTAAACACCAAGAGTTCCTGGTTTAGCCTCTAAGACCAGCTCATGTGCTAACTGATGATTATGTTTTCTTAATCATGGACATTGTTCTTGTAACAAGGATGTCAGTAGAAATGGGAACATATTGTTAGCAGAACAATGATGTTGAACCGACCCCAGTATTGAATGATATACTTAGAGATCACATCGTAACAACGTTATAAGTCATATCATGAAATGTTATCATATACATAATTCCTTAGACCATGAGAGTATCAAGTTGCTTCACACAGGAAGATGTGCTTTGGTTCTTAGATGAATCTTCCCGTTACTGGGAAGTAGTAAAATAAGTTCTGGGTACATTGGATAGTATGTCTAGTAACTGTGATAGTTCAAGATTGGGATTTTCTCCTTCATGATGAAGAAGATATTCACTTCAGGCCCACTCGGTATGACGGTATCCATTATAGTCTGGCCAGACGCATTGTGATTCAGTCACGGGGATACCGGAATACGATAACGAGAAAAGGGACAAACGAGCAAAGAGGATAACGAGTGGCTTGTGTTAAAGAAGTTGTTACACATGGGTGCCGAACTTCTCTCCTCTAACTTTGTCATATATCGCGAAGCAAAGGGAATGGTACATGACTAAACATAATGGTTCACTCGAAGTTTCTTCGTGTATGTGCGGGAGTCAACATGGGTGTCCATGGCTCCGCTGTTGATTATTGGCTATTGACAAAAGGCTATTGACCTATGTCCGGAAGATGTTCTGAGTCATGTCCGCATTATACCGAACCTATTGGGTCACACACTTAACGAGTAGTAGTCTGTTAGAATACTGGAATGGTAGAAGGTTTAGTGGAAGAAAAAAGGAATAGTTCATACGGGCACTGGAAGTAGTTTCGGGTATTTATGGAATTGTTCATAAGGGCACCAGAAGAAGTTCTGGGTATTTAAATATATGTTCGGATCACTCTGGAATAGTCCCAGGTGGTTCTGGAACATATGATAATGGTACTGGGGAATTCATGGATCAACCGGAATAGTTTCCAGTTAATCGGTGGACGTCCCGAAAACGACCGATGAACCGACGCAGGGCATCGGGCAGGCTAGACCGTAACCCGAATCGTCCCGGAACCTATCCAGATAGTTCTGGAACGTCCAAAAATGGTCCCGGAAGGTCTTGGAAGTGTTCCTGAAGGTTCCGGAATGTCCCGAAACCATCCCGGAAGGTCCCGAAATGGCCGAGAATGGTCCCGGTGGGTCCTGGAAGGTTCTGGAAGCTTCCGGAAGGTTCCAAAAGGTTCCGGACAGTACCATATGCGCCCCACCACCCTTAGACTTGGGGGGCAAGGCTCCCCATAGGGGATGGCCGAAATTTGGCCCTAGTCCTATTAGGACTAGGCTTTCCAAAGTGGGAAGGACTCCTCACAAGGAAGGAGTCCTAGGGGAAAGTTTTCCCACCAAGGGAGGAGTCCTGGAAGGACTCCACCCCCCTTATTTCGGCCAAGGGCCCTCCTGGCCACCTATATAATGAGGGGAGGGGGTGGGGGGCGCAGCACACTTGATCCCCAAGGCCTATGCGCCACCCTCCCTCCCTCTAAACCCCGTTTCTCCACAATTAGACCCCGGTTTAGACGTTGTTCTAAATCGGAATCCGGTAGGGTTTTCTCCCTCGAGTTTTCTCGGTGGCGTTCTTCTCTGGAAGGCGGAGCGCTTCCGGATTACTGCTACGGGATGTGTGGATACCGGTAGAGGGATCATAACTTTGATCCTTCTTCGAGGAACTTCTTCTTCTTCTTCCTCGGAGATCTGTTCGAGGGAATTGCTCGAGGGATTCGTTCGTGGGATAGATCGTGGGACGGATCGTGAGACGCATCACGAGATCTATTTCCACCCGCTTCATCAACTCTTCTTCCGCTGCAACCGTTGGTGAGCAATGGCCTAAATCATGTATGCCATCTTTCTTGCATGATCTTGGGATCTTGATTCGTAGGCACGAATTTTTTTATTTTTCTACTACGTTTCCCAACGGTGGTATCATGAGCGATCCTTGATTAGATGCGTGTTTAGGTCTAGATCATATGTGTGGTATGAGGCATTGATTTTCTTGTTGCTTCCCTGTCATGTGATTTTTTCTATGCTTGATGGCAAGTTGAGGTTTTGCTACAAGGATTGAGTTTTCCATCGATCCCTCTATGCCGCTTTCAGTATGCTGGTTGCCTTGATCATGGTCTACATCAAACTCCTTGGATCTCATCTTAATCTCGCAATAGAAGATTTAACATGGAGGGGCTTGTGGATTTTATGAACTCAAATCCACACGGGGGTCACGCCTTGAACGAAGTTTGTCTTGTGGCATTAGTTGTTGCACGCACCCCGAACGTTAAACTAGCAACAATGAAGTATCGTGTTTGGTTTGTATAGGGAACAACGTTTGCATGTAACCTGCTAATCAACCACGATAAAAGTTGCAATAACCCGTGTAGATGGCGATCTAACTCGTTTTTGCAGAATGTGCATGTGATGTGGTATAGCCTTCAAGATTTGCAATGTGTTTGTATGAGATGCTATATGTTATGTAATATTTATTCGCGACCTGTGTGTCGTGGTACGGCATGATGACTGGAGTCATATGATTGTCACTTAATTATGGCCTGCGTGCCAAAACTGTTTATTAGCTCGAGGCAAAGCAATAGATGGATGCAAGGTGATGATCTACGATGTGGAGGTGGACCCCGACGCACATGCCGGAAGCCGTGTTGTTGGTCCCGGCGCCAAGGAGAAAGTTAGTGGAGACGGTGACTTCTACCACTTCGACGTGAAGACAGTGAAGACTTCACGAAGCAAAGGGCTATACTATATCACATAATTTTATGAACTGCCTGTGATGTTTATCCCTTTGATGCACCCTTGTTTGATGCGCGGTAGTCGTATTTTATTAGGGTGATCTCTCGCAAAACAATATCAAGTTGATAGTGTTCTTCCAACTGTAGCACCGTCTATACTATGTTTCACATCGGAGCAGGCCATGTCACATGGGTGCACACAGTGTGACACATAAAAGGCGGGTGTGTTAAGAACACACTGCAATTACACATGGTTGTCTTGACGGTTTGGATAAAATTTTGCTACCGGAACACACCCATCGAAAGATGAACAAGAATCACCTTTGGCGTGATTTGCAAGTTCGCCTACCGGTCCAGTCTATGTCATCAGTGATGTCAAATCAATGGCGGACGATTGGGTCGGATCTTGAATCACTCCAGCATCAATTACGAGAGATATTGATCTGAGTGGGAGCGCACTAAGTAATTAAATTTATTAATCACAAGTGCAACTTAATTATGAACAAAGTCTAAGTATTTGCATTATCGTTGTAGAATAATGGCTCGCGTTACCACCTTCCCAATTGATTTTGATTAACTGTATTATCTGGTAAAAACTTTACGATTGGTACCGTATTGTGAGGACTATCCTCAATAGTGTAGAGAAGGAGCTTGTCCTATCGCAAATTTTTGATGCTCTCCCGCTGATGCTATGGATGATTTGACTTACGTCCATAATCCAAAATGCTAGAATTCCACCACAGCTAAGTGAATTGTCTTCACCACCATGAAACCCGAACTTCGAAACGTTTGGGATAGTTATATTATATTCATGGAACTGAAAAATTGTTTTCAGTAGTAAGACAATTAATGTTGGATATAAGATATCTAGTACAATGTATGATTGTAAGCATTAGTGAAAATGTTCACTGTGCTCTAAACAAAACTGATAAGTGTGGGATCCAGAAGAACACCGATCATATGATGATGAGAATTAAGGGAAAGGAAGTCCAAAGGATGTTAGTAAGACTCACATGCCGGAAAGTCCATGGCATGCGCCACCTTTGATCATATGTGATCTTCTGTGAGTAGGAGTGACATTGGAAATAGAACTATGATACGTATAAAGGCAAAGCGAAAGAAGACTGGAATATCCAGCTCAGAAATGAAAGTCATACGAAGTTATAGATGAATTCATTGCTGGTCAAAAGATGTAATTCTTGGGAATCATGATTAAGCGGTTAATCTTAATTCTTGTATATTGTGATTAAACTGTTGATCACTAGAATATCACTTCAATTGTATATCTTTGCAAGTCGATGCAAGAAATACTATGGCCTTTATGACTAGCTAAATGATGAGTTTTGACACACACGAGAACACGCTAAAAGGTTTACTATACTGTGTGTTGACTCTATGATTATCTTCATAATTCATTTTAGAGTTGAGTAAATTGTTACTACATTTTAGCCTTGTTGCGAAACATCAATTTTTGAATCATGTTTATTGCAAGAGAGTTGTTCAAAGCTATGAATAACATAAAGGCCATACTTCAATTGTGAATAGGTTGTATGTTATGAATCTTGATAATAATGCTAAACATCCATAACACTGACGCTAAACGTCGCAAGACTAACAGAAATACCACAAGTGTGTGGCACTGCAGTTTGTCACAAGTGACATAACATGGATGAAGAATTTCCATAAGTTATGGACTTTTGAGTCATATGATTATGAATCACTTGACGCTTGCATACATTGTCTAAAAGTAATGTGACTAAAAACACCGTTGATAGGCCATGCATTAACGGGCAACTAAATTATTGAAAATCATACATGATGATGTGTGTAGTCCAATAAGTGTAGTTGTGTACAGTGGAGTTTCTATCTTCACTCATGAACTGAAGTAAATATATGGATATCTGTTCAGTGGAGACATACGTCTGAAATCTTTGAAACGTTCTAGGAAAATTAGAGTGAAATAGAAATGTATTGTAACAAGAAATAATGCTTCTGCAAATTAGATTGTAGAAAGTAATATTTGAGTTACAAGTTTAGCGAACGTCTGATGAGTTGTGAAAAGGTGTCATAACTTGTGCCTCGCGGAACTCAACAAGAGTAAAGTGTTCGAGAGACATAATCAAGCCATGTATGACACGGTAAGATCAAATACGACGTTTATCAATTTGCCATTATACTTATTAAAGTTATGTGTTAGAGACTACAACTTTTACACTGAAAAGAGCACCATCAAATCTGTTGAAATGACACCATATTAGATATGATATGGAAATGATAAAGCCATATTGTCTTTTCTTAAAATTTGGGTGTATGAGACATATGTTTGACATACTCAAAACACCAAATCAGATAAGTGCTACTTTGTGAAGGTTATTCCAAAAGGTTTGGTATTCCTCTATCACTACACAAAAGCAAAACTGTTTGCTGTTAAGAACAATGTGTTTTGAAGAAAATGGTTTCTTGAAAAAGAGTGAGTGGGAGGACAGTGCAACTTGTTAAAGATTGTTGAATCTTCAAATAAGTGCGCAGCTGAACCACACAGGTTAGACAAAACTCGTACAAACATTCATGATATGTAAAACGAGATATTGTTGTTCGACAATGATAAACCTGTCTTATACAAAGAAGCGTTGATGGGCCCTGACTCCGGGCTTTGGCTAAATGCCAAATAAATCCGAGATAGTATCCATGGAAGTAAGTCAAGTTTTGAACTTGGTAGACCCTCCGAAAGACTAAAAGTCTGAAGAATATATATATATATGGATATATAATTGATTCGGATGAAATTGTTTTATCCATAAAGCTCAACTCGTTGGAAAATTGTTTTCTAGCAAGTTCAAAGGTTGACTACGGCGAAATAGTTTCGACCGTAGAGATGCTTTAGTCATTTCAGGTTATATTAGCAATTACTACATGTCTCATTTATAGGATATGGTAGAATGAACATCAAAACAAAGTTCCTACACGGAAATATAACAAAGGATGTATATGTGATACGACCGGAATGTTTTGTCGATTCAAAGGATGCTAAAATAGATGCAAGCCTTGGATATCCAATGATGGACTGAAGCTAGCACAATGGAGTTGGAATTTTCATTATGATGAAATTGCCAAAAGAGTTTGTTTTCATCGGGAATAAACGAAGATGCTTGAATGTTCAAGAAAGTAAGTGGGAGCTGAATGATATATCTAAAACCTTATGTAGATGACATATTGTTGATTGGGAATGATATAAATTTCTTGACACGAATAAGGACTTCATTGGAAATAGTTTTTAGTTGAAGAACTTGGGCTAATATAGCATTAGTATTGAGCACAGTGATCTATAAAGATAGTAAGTGCCTGATCATGCTAAAGCCAACACTACATATTGACATGATACTAAAGTAGTTTAGTATAAAACGCCAAGAAGGATGTTCTTGCCGAGGTCATGGTGAAAAGCTATTTTCAGAAATCGGTGTTCATGAACACAGACAAGCAAAAGCACGTGAATTGAATTCCACTCACCTGTGTGTTTGGACAAATCATGTACACCATAATATGTAAAACAACCAAATATGTCCAATGCTCCAAAAGGTTTTGAGCAAGATACCAAAGTGATCAAGATGTTGATCATTGGACAAACAGTGAAAAGTTAAACTTATGAAAGATAAGATATGTTTCTCGGAAAATGGAGATAATGAAGAGCTCGTTGTAATGAGTTACACCAGCTGAATTTTTGATGTAAAACAGTTACACCAATTCAGTCTTCATACTTACTCCGACCAATTTTCGATTTTAATTGGGATTATGTGTTTCACACGTAAGGGTGGCAAAGTATGAAGGAACTGTGTTAAGTTAGATATTGTGGCGAATTCTATAACATAGGCTAAGTATATTGTTGCTTAAAGAAGTAACAAGGGAGGGTATTTTGAATCATAAGTTCATTTATGAACGTGGTATGGTTTCCTAGATGTTTGAAGCTCATGGAACATTGATGAA
This sequence comes from Bromus sterilis, assembly GCA_950022295.1. Taxonomy (NCBI): domain Eukaryota; kingdom Viridiplantae; phylum Streptophyta; class Magnoliopsida; order Poales; family Poaceae; genus Bromus; species Bromus sterilis. Next base: position 338,088,769 of record OX465597.1, read on the forward strand.
TGATTTCATGACTTATTCTAAGGAACCAAGGTCCTACCAAATGATCCAAAACATACACAAAGCTAAACTGATAAAATTAGTGAATTTTATGATAGCGTGAAAAACGTGAAGATATGCAAGATACAGACGGGCCTAAAACGTCAGATCCGTAGACGAAGTCTATACCACAATTGAAGCATGCATTACACCGGTATGCCATAGGTGTAAAGTGCTCAAGCACTGATAATATTATTGACTCTAGTGCAAGTGGGAGACTGTTGGAAATATGCCCTAGAGGAAATAATAAAATGTTATTATATATATTTCCACGTTCGTAATTAATGTTTATATTTCTGTGCTATAATTGCAATGACCCTGTCTATGAGATTCAGAAGAAAACTCACTTGCATGTGTGGAAATGTAAACACCAAGAGTTCCTGGTTTAGCCTCTAAGACCAGCTCATGTGCTAACTGATGATTGTGTTTTCTTAATCATGGACATTGTTCTTGTAACAAGGATTTCAGTAGCAATGGGAACATATTGTTAGCAGAAAAATGATGTTGAACCGACCCCAGTATTGACTGATATACTTAGAGATCACATCGTAACAACGTTATAAGTCATATCATGAAATGTTATCATATACGTAATTCCTTAGACCATGAGAGTATCAAGTTGCTTCACACAGGAAGATGTGCTTTGGTTCTTAGATGAATCTTCCCGTTACTGGGAAGTAGTAAAATAAGTTCTGGGTACATTGGATAGTTTCTCTACTAACTGTGATAGTTCAAGATTGGGATTTGCTCCTTCACGATGAAGAAGATATTCACTTCGGGCCCACTCGATATGACGGTATCCATTATAGTCTGGCCAGACGCATTGTTATTCAGTCAAGGGGATACCGGAATACGATAACGAGAAAAGGGACAAACGAGCAAAGAGGATAACGAGTGGCTTGTGTTCAAGAAGTTGTTACACATGGGTGCCAAACTTCTCTCCTCTAACTTTGTTATATATCGCGAAGCAAAGGGAATGGTACATGACTAAACATAATGGTTCACTCGAAGTTTCTTCGTGTATGTGCGGGAGTCAACATGGGTGTCCATGGCTCTGCTGTTGATTATTGGCTATTGAAAAAAGGTTGTTGACCTATGTCCGGAAGATGTTCTGAGTCATGTACGCATTATACCGAACCTATTGGGTCACACACTTAACGAGTAGTAGTCTGTTAGAATACTAGAATGGTAGAAGGTTTAGTGGAAGCAAAACGGACTAGTTCATACGGGCACCGGAAGTAGTTCCGGGTATTTATGGAATTGTTCAGAAGGGCACCAGAAGAAGTTCTGGGTATTTAAATATATGTACGGATCACTCTGGAATAGTCCCAGGTGGTTCTTGATCATATGAGAATGGTACTGGGGAAGTCCTGGATCAACCGGAATAGTTTCCGGTTAATCGGTGGACGTCCCGAAAACGACCGACGAACCGACGCAGGGCATCGGGCAGGCTAGACCGTAACCCAGATCGTCCGGGAACCTATCCAGATAGTTCCGGAACGTCCGAAAACGGTCCCGGAAGGTCTTGGAAGTGTTCCAGAAGGTTCCATAATGTCCCGAAACCATCCCGGAAGGTCCCGAAATGGCCGAGAATGGTCCCGGCGGGTCCTGGAAGGTCATGGAAGGTCCTGGAAGCTTCCGGAAGGTTCCAAAAGGTTCCGGACAGTACCATATGCGCCCCACCACCCTTATACTTTGGGGGCAAGGCTCCCCATAGGGGCTGGCCGAAATTTGGCCCTAGTTCTATTAGGACTAGGCTTTCCAAAGTGGGAAGGACTCCTCACTAGGAAGGAGTCCTAGGGGAAAGTTTTCCCACCAAGGGAGGAGTCCTGGAAGCACTCCACCCCCCTTATTTCGGCCAAGGGCCCTCCTGGCCACCTATATAACGAGGGGAGGGGTGGGGGCGCAGCACACTTGATCCCCAAGGCCTATGCTCCACCCTCCCTCTAAACCCCGTTGCTCCACAATTAGACCCCGGTTTAGACGATGTTCTTGATCGGAATCCGTTACGGTTTTATCCCTCTAGTTTTCTCGGTGGCGTTCTTCTCTGGACGGCGGAGCGCTGCTGGATTGCTGCTACGGGATGTGTGGATACCGGTAGAGGGATCATAACTTTGATCCTTCTTCGAGGAACTTCATCTTCTTCTTCTTCCTCGGAGATGTGTTCGAGGGAATTGCTCGAGGGATTCGTTCGTGGGATAGATCGTGGGAAGGATCGTGAGACGCATCACGAGATCTACTTCCACCCACTTCATCAACTCTTCTTCCGCTGCAACCGTTGGTGAGCAATGGCCTAAACCTTGTATGCCATCTCTTTGGATGATCTTGGGATCTTGATTCGTAGGCACGAATTTTTTTGTTTTCTACTACGTTTCCCAACACGTATCAGTAGTCCACCTTGGACCATGGGTCCATGATCATTAGCTATGTGTTGTCTTCTCTCCATCTTTGTTCTTCAATGTTTATACCTTGTGAGCTTCCCTACATAATCAAGGCACATATGTAATTTTCCTGCTGTTGCTATGTTGAGTTTGCTGGGATCTAATGGATTATGAGATTATGTTCAGATTGTGATGAGTAATATATTTGGTTCTTCTCCTTTTATATTTATGTTCTTGAGTAATTCTTGCATGTTCTCCGTTGCTTTTTATTACTTTGGCCAAGTGATGGATCATAACTCCAAGAGGGAGCATTATGCGTGATTGTGGGTTCATGCCCCCCAATGACTAGCTTGAGTGACATAAACATGAGTCTAGGGGATGTGTTTTTCCACCAGGGGGAAAACAACGGTGATTGTACTTGTGGGTGCAAGGATTGTTTACTTTACGTAAAGTTCTTTTAATGCAGTTGTCTGTTGGTTTGGGTTTACACTTTGGGTGGGACTCACAACTTAATACCAGCGAGATGTTCTGGATGGATATCTCAAGGTGGATGATTAGTGAGTAGATGCGGATGGATTTCGTTCTACTTGTCTTCGGGTACTGCCCATACTTTTGAGACTCTTCCTTTCTTTTGTAGCATAGTTAGCATTGCGGTGCATTTTTAATCCTGTCAATTGCCCAGGTGTAATTTTTTCACCTTGCATAGCTGTTTATCGTCTTTTGGGAGAGAGACATCACTAGTGAACTTCATGGGACCCCGGTCCATATTTCCACCACTGTTTACACCCTCACTTTATTTTACTGCCTTTACTTTCCTTTGCAATTATCACTACCATTATCTCTTGCGTTTGATCCTTTGTAAACGGCAAGGGCGGAGGGATTGACAACCCCTCTGTACTCGTTGGGAGCAAAGTTATTTGTTGTTGTGTGCAGGTCCACGTCAACTCTCGCGCTATCAAGTTTCTAGCGCCGTTCTCACATACTTGTCGTCGTCGGAGTCCTACTGGAGACAAACCTTGGTATCTTCATCGAGAAAAATTACCCCTACGCTACATGTCAACCTTCCACTTGGGGTTTCCAGCGAGGAGCACTACTTCAGTGCCATCAAGAGTAATTTATGGCGCCGTTGCCGGGGACTCCGCTCTTCAACATAGGGGAGTTGCACACTATCTTTTATCTTTGCTTTTTAGTCTTGTTAGTTTACCTTTCAGTTTTTATCTTAGTGTCCTTTATCAAAAATCACAAAAAAATTGCTTGTCTTGCTTACTACTGTTATTATGGGTACCACTGAAAACACCAAGTTGTGTGACTTCACTAGTCACAACAACAATGATTTTATCTGCACTCCTATTGCTACACCTGCCACTTCAGCATCTTCTTATGAAATTAAACCTTCCTTGCTAAATCTTGTTATGAAAGAAAAATTCTCTGGTGCTGGAGATGATGATGCTTCACACTTGAATAATTTTGTTGAGCTTTGTGATATGCAAAAGTATAAAGAAGTAGAAGGAAATATTGTTAAGCTTAAGCTTTTTACTTTCTCCTTGAGAGGAGGAGCTAAAATTTGGTTTCAATCCTTGCCTAGGAATATCATAGATTCTTGGGATAAGTGCAAGGATGCGTTTATTGGGAAGTACTACCCACCTGCTAAGATTATCCAGTTGAGGAGTAATATTATGAAAATTTAAGCAATTGGATAATGAACACGTTTTCCAAGCTTGGGAACGTATGAAATCTCTTGTTAGGAATTTCCCTACGCATGGTTTGACTACTTGGATGGTTATCCAGACTTTTTATGCAGGATTGAACTTTACCTTGCAGAACCTGTTAGATTCGGCCGCAGGAGGAACCTTTATGTCAACAACACTTGGTGCTTCTATAAAACTATTAGATGAGATGATGACCAATTATTCAAATGGCACACCGAAAGAGATCCAAAAGGTAGGAAGGTAAACTCTGTCGAGGAGATCTCATCCCTAAATGAAAAGGTTGACTTTATCATGTCTTTACTTACCAAGAAATCTCCTATTGATCCGCATGATGTTACTTTAAATTCCTTGGTTGCTCAAGAACAATTAGATGTGAACTTTATCTCTAGAAACAACTTCAACAACAATGCCTATAGGAGTAACTTTGGTAGCCATGCTAGACCATTCCCATCCAACAACTATGGGAACAACAACACTTACCCTAGCACCAAGAACTCGACTTCTTAATTAGAGAGCATGCTTAAGGAATTTATCACTACCCAAAAAACCTTCAACGAGAGTGTAGAAGAGAAATTAGACAAATTAGATATCCTCACCTTGAAGGTAGACAACATAGACCATGAGGTAGAGTTGCTTAAAATTAGAACTTCTCCCCTTGAGGAGAGGAAGACCACTCCTATGAATGCTATTCAAGTGCAAATTAATGAAAACATTAGGATGTTGGCCAAACTTAAAGATAGATGGTAGAGAAAAGGAGGAAGAAGATATAATTAAGAGCCTTCCTACACACCATACCATTGCTACTATCCAAGTTGTTGAGGATCTCAAAACTCTTAGCACCCATCACATCCCTAGTCCACCTAATGGACCCATCAATGGTGATGCTATTACCTCAACCGTAGAAGAAGAAACTCCTATGAACATAGAGGCTTTCAAAACAAGTAAGCCTAAATGACATCACTACCACCTTACTAGATAGTAGTGACCTTGATTTTGATAACTGTACTCTTCCTAAAGTTATTGGTTTCCTACACAAAATTTCTAGAGACCCCCACACTAGCACACTGAATCTTGCCTTCACGGAGCATATCACCAATGCTATCATTAAATCTAGGGAGGAGAATCTTAGGTTAGAAGCCTCCAAACCTAGAAAGCTAGAAGATGGTTGGGATCCTATGATCAAAATTAAATTCAATAACTTCTCTTGCTTTGTGATGTTGGAGCTAGTACCTCTGTTATGCCCAAAAGAATGTATGATATGTCTGAATTGAAACCTTTTGATCCTTGTTCTTTGGGTGTTCGTCTTGTTGATTCTTCTGTAAAGAAACCTTGGGGAAGATTGACGATGTTCTTATTATTTTCAATGATAATTATGTTCCCTTTGATTTTACTATTATGGACATTGAGTGTGAACCCTCATGTCCAATCATTTTGGGACGTCCTTTTCTTCGCACCGTTGGTGCTATCATTGTTATGAAAGAGGGAAATATAAGATTCCAATTAACTCTCAAGAAGGGCATGTAACACTTCCTAGAAAGAAGATTAAGTTACCTTTTGAGTCCGTTACACGGGCTAGCTATTCTCTTACACTTGATAAAACTGGATTTTTTTGCTTCGTGCCTAGCTCAAAGGCGTAAAAGAAAGCGCTTGTTGGGAGGAAACCCAATTTGTCTTTCCTTCTGTTTTTAGTGGTCTTGATGATTGTTACTACTGTAGCAACATCATTTTATCTTTATTTTCAAGCTTTGTGCCAAGTTTAGCCTCTGATTGCAAGAAAGTTCAAAATTTGTGACGTACTGTCCAAAAAACAGATTATGTCCCTTGACGGAAAAAATCGGCTAAAATCACCAGATCATCTTTTTTATCTGAATTTTTTGACACCGTTGTCTATACAATTAGCTTTCATGCATCTGTTCTGAGTTTTTGATTTGAGTTACATAAGTACCCCAAATAATTTATTTACTACCTGATGGTCTATTTTTCACAGATTCTGCCATGTTTTGTCTTTTCTTCATTTTGCAAACCTTAAGCTTGCTTTTTCTTTGCAAAAACTTTTCGGAAATCTTGGGAAACATTCGATCTTCAAGATTATCTTTATTTCCAGTAGAGAAAAATATATTTTATTATGGTTACTAACCTCTCTAATCAGCTTATGATGAGTTATGTATGAAGGGAGTTTTCAAGTGTGCGAAGGAAGATGATGAAAGAAGATTCGGGAGTGTCAAACGCTCAAGCTTGGGGATGACCCCATGCACCACCAAGAAATATCCAAAGAGACTCAAGCATCTAAGCTTGGGGATGCCCCCGTGCATCCCCTTCTCCATCAACAATTATCAGCTCGTCCTTCATTCCACTATATTTTTATCACTTCATGCGTTATGTGCTATGCTTTGAGCGTCTTGCTCTTTAAATTTTAGTTTTATTTAGCTCTGCTTGCTGTTCATAACAAGTTAGAACCCAGATTTCTTTGTGTGGGAGAGAAACACGCTCCACTTTAACCTAGAACACATCATAGGATTTTCATGCTTATCTTTGCTTTGTGTATTCTTTATCTTTTTGTAGCTGCTGTCATGTTTAACTCTTTTGCTTTCATGCTTATCTTTTTAAGAGCTTTCAATAAGTTTGTTGCTGGAACTCTCTTGAGTCTTCATGTTTATCTTGTTTAGAGAGTTGGCCTGTTGCACTCAGTTGTGTGTCTTGACTTAAAGTAGGTAATTGAGGTTGCTATTCAATTGTAGTAGTAACTTGCAATAGTTTTGAGGTATTGCCATGAGTAATGTTTCAACTTTTGGTGTCAAGAGATTTAGCCTATTAGTGATAGATGTCATATTTTGGGCAATCCGTGTTTATTTTCGAAAAACTACAAAAACTAGATGATAACTCTAGCTACTAGATGGATCACTAATATTTGGAAGGATCGCATATTAGAGTACACTCACGTACACTGAGTCGAGGATGCGCAAGGATAACCAAACTGTCGGGACCCGGGGTTAGCGTATGTAATTCCGGTCACAATACAATCACATGGAGAGCCGAGAGCCGTACCCACTTGTCTAAGCAGAGAAGGCCAAGCACAGATCACTCTCGGTAAGCATCGAACATGAGGGGCATCCCATCCAGGCCGGATGATCAACTGAGATGGGTCCTCATCGTCCGCTCACAAGTCTAAATGCTTATGGGTGGTGAATCCCATAATCATAGACAAGTCGCCTCAACCATGTTATCGCCTGGGGTGTAAGATTATGGGATTCACCACCCATAAGGCCTAATGGCCGGCGGCTAAACGCCGGTGGCTTGGGCCACGGCGGCGTTCTGCCGGGGTGGAGATTTAGGCCACGGGGGAGGGGGCTGGGGGCACGGAAGCGAAGCTCGTGCTCGCGCGCACCTCCTGGAGCATGCGGGGGGACCTCGAGGAGGCCCTGGGCCACGGCTACGTCGACGGAAGGCGGCGGCCGGAGCCACTGGTCATGGCGGGTGACGGCAGAGGGGTCGGGAGGAAGCGCGGATGGGGGGAAATGAAGCTCGTGCTCACCTGAACTCGAGGGCGAGCTCGGGATGGCCGGGGAGAAGCTATACGCGGAGAATTAGAGCTCGGGGTCGTCGGCGGCCGGCGGCAAAATCTCGAGGCTGGCGTTGTCTCCAGCGCGGCTTGAGCTCGATTGGCACTGCAGCTAGACGGAGGCGAGGGCGCTGAAGCTCCTGGACATCTCGGTTCGACGGAAGGAAGCCGATGGCCACGCGGGCGCACGGTGGCCGCTCCGGTGAGCTCTCGGGGGTGGCGCGGAACTGGCAGAGGAGAGAGGGAGATGAACTTGCGAGGGGGGGAAAAGGAACTGGGAGCTTCCAGGCGTCGTCCTGCGCGAGGGAGAAGAGGGGGGAAGAGCAGGAGGTGGCGAGGCGGCCGGCGCATGCTCGCCACCGAGCAGCATCGGGGCCAGGGGAGGAAGACGACAGGGGAGGCCCCCCTGGTGGGCTGGGCCGGCTAGGCTGGAAGGCCAGGTAAGGTGGGCTCTGCCCTGTGCGAAAGGTAAGATTTCTTCTCTGTTTTTCTTTTTAATCCTTCTGTTATTTATTTTGCCCATTTAAAATAAATAGCTAGGGCATTTATAAAAATCCCCAATCATTTTTATAAAACCTAGGTGACTATATAGAAGTCAACCCCAAGTTTTGGGAATTTTTGAAATTCAATTTATTTGAATTTCCATTCAAATGGACAAAAGATTTAATTTCCAAGCCACTATTTGAATTATTGAAAAATCTATGAGCATGGGATTAATCCCAAATCACTTTTAAAATGATCAGACTCATTTTTAGGATTTTTCAATACATCCAAAAGAATTTTGGAAAAAGATTTATTTCTGGCCTTTTATTTAAATTCATTTAGGGCTTTTCTTTTCCCCATTTCCTTTTCTTTTGCAATTTTTTTCAAGATGTAAAAAAATGCAAGCTAGGTTAAACACAAACCTAAATTGGGGTTCTGACACAAACCCCATACACTCCTCCTCGGTGTACTTGTCTCTTTGTGAACCTCCTGATTAGACTGAGAGTTATCGATAATAAGTGCATGAGTTCTTCGGACTATTGTAAGTATGCGAAGTTGACACTTCCACCACCCATATTTTTCTAGCCTCTTAAGTACCATGCATTGCCATTTTCTCACCTCGAGGGTTGGCGCATTCTTCGCCGGTGCATCCAAACCCTTGGCATGATACACTCTATCATCATAAACCTCCTTATATCTTTCCTCAAAACAGCCACCATACCTACCTATCAAGGCATTTCCATAGCCTTTCTAAGATACATTGTCATGCAACATCCACCTTCTCATGACTTGATCTTCATGTCATACATGCTTTTCTTGATCGATGAGACGCATGCTAGTTGGGCCTTGCCCTAATAATTGCTACATGACGCGTTAGTATCATTGCATATCCTCCTTCACTAGCAGAGGCATACATTTGCATACATCATGATAGCTTCGTCTTCTTTATGCGGAGTACTTTTGTAAAGTGTGAAAGATCTTCTATAATTCTTGTAATATATAGAGTGTTGCCCCTAAAGTGAGGAAAAGATCCTAAAGAGGACAAATTAAAAGATCCCAAAGAGGACAAATGAGAGTTAAATAGAAAGAGCCATTGAGGCCACAAAAAATACAAAAAAATAGAAAAAATAGAAAAAGAAAATAAAAAGAGAGAAGGGGGCACACTACTATTCCTTTTGAGAGATCCACACTTGTACTCCCTCTTATATCTTGTACTCCATAGAGATCATCATACATGCATATAGCTATGTGGGGACCCTTACACTATAAAACTTGGCTTGTATATTCCATTGATGAGCCTCCTCAAATGAGTTCTAGGTCTTTTTGAGCAAGAAAGTTGGATGCGCCCCCACTAGTTCCATTGGAGAGCTTTCCATAGATCACATGTGCATCTTTTGCATGTCAATCCCTACTCCTCACATCATATCTATCATTTGGCTTTCTCGCCTATGATTGCCCTTATTGATGTGAGCCTTTCACACCTTTTTGTCTTCCTGCTCCATCATTTCTCTCTTTGCCATCCTAAGTGTCAACTTTCTTGCTTACGATCATCCATTGTAACATCCCAATTTTTCTAAATTCGGATGTTAATAGATCATCATATGCATCTCATGCTGCTTCCGCATTTTTCTGGAGTTTTAAAATATTTTTAAGCATTTTTTAACACATGGCAGTTCGTTGGAGAGGATATAAAAGGACTTATCCCCATTTTTAATTTGTTGAAAAAATAGTTTAAAATATTTTTGGGAGACTTTTTAAATTTACTTTGGAGTTACAAATATTTTCTAAAATTATTTTGGGAATTTATTTATGCTCCGGAGAAGTTTTAAAGACATTTTTCGGAGTTTTCGGTATTTTTTAAAATGCCAGAAAAGTATTTAAAAATACTTAAACATAAGTTGCAAAGTTTTTATTTTTATTTAATATTTTGGTAAAGCCAAAAATTCAATTCTATTATTTTAAAAATATTGGCGAAGACGGAATTTTAAAATAAATTTCCGTGATTTATCTAATATTGTTTTGGGCCTAACGGGTCGTTCTGGTTTTTTTTCGCGGACCGAATTAGTGTTTAATTCGGATTTAAAAAAAAAGTTTCGCGGATCGGGTTATCTAAACCCACGGACCGGGGGGGATTAGGGTTTCCGACCCGTAACCCGCCGCCGCCCGACCCGCCACGCCGCCCGACCCGCCGCCGTCGACCTCGCCGCCCGACCCGCCGCCGTCGACCTCGCCGCCTGAGCGCCGCCGGGGGCCGCCGCCGCCGGTACGCGCCGCCGCCGCCCCACCGTCCTGCCTCCCCACGCCGATGGCCACCGCGTCACCGCGCACCGCCGCCGGCCAGATCTTTTTTTTTCGCCTGGGACCCGGTCGCGTTTTTTTAGGTTATTTTATTTGCGGATATGCCCCTGTTTGCAGATTAGACCCCGAAATCGCGCGGCACCGTTTTCGCGAGTACTTTTTAACCGTAACTCGGAATCGAGTGATTACAGTTGCGTTGCGACCGTGGTGAAATTTCCTAGCCATTATACCAAGTGTTACCGAAGTTTGAAGTTTTCAAATTTGAATCCCTAGAAGATCCAAATTTGAACTTCCGGCAGCCGTAACTTTTTAACGGTGCGCCCGTTTGCGCCGTTTCTTTTTGCGTTGGTTTTATTTTGACAAGTACTTTAAGTTTAGCTACTGTTAGGCAAGTTTTTCTACTGTTATTTTTGAATGTTTATTACTGTTTGAGCATATTTGTATTGAATATATGTTGATTGGTGCTATGTTTGCTCGTATAGATTGTCCGGAGTGTGCCTTCCTCGTATTGTGAGGATTGTGACCGTCAGGATCAGCAAGAAGGCAAGTGATGCTTTGACCATGCTCATACCTATATTTTCTATATGCATTATGTTAAGAAATATCACCCTATTGCATGATAGGTAGTTTACTTTATTGTTGCTGCAAAACCAGTTAGGATAGCCACATGTCTTGACTTGTCTACCGTAGCTCAACCTAGCACGTGTTGTTACTTTATTGCTATGCTTTATAGACGTGGATTGGGTTGTGAGAATTCATGGAGTGCATGTGAGCTATTTTAATAAACTGTGTAGCAACTTTATAATAAATATAAATCACTTCTGGGCGGGCGGGTTGCATCCCGGTAGTTGTGCCATGTCTAAGGACAGTGCCGGGGTTAAATGCACCCAATGGTTGTTTGGTGGTGAATCGGGTGCGACATGGTGTCTACCCTCTGAACGCAGTGGGCGCCGTCCAGGCTCAAAAAGATGAGACATGCAATATTACTAGTAGCTTCCGTGTACAGCCACTGGCTATATGGGCTCTGGCATAGCACGAGTACGTTGTGGGGAACCTAGCCCTGGTAGCTAGCTGATGTAGATGTGTGTGAGGTGTACCGGCTACCAAAGGGTGTACGCAACCTCTTCAGAAAGTCTTTGTCTCAATCTTCGGGTTGAGTCCAGTGGGGAACGTGTACAACCTCTGCAGAGCGTATAAACTGATCATGATTAGCCGTGTCCACGGTTACAGACGAATTTTGAGAAACTAGTCAGTACTGTTGTTGAATGATCTTGACAGATGAACACTTAATAATAATTTTGGTGGGAAAGAGTAGCATGGGTTGTTGTGTGTTTCAGGTAGAATTCAACTTAAAACTTTGACTAGTTTAGTTCAGGAGAAAATTGGCTTTCAGCAAAACTAAACCATAAGCCTTTTCTTTGACTTACCTTGCATGTAGTTGTAGGTCCTTTATATAAACTTTTCCGTGTCACTTGCCGTACAAATCAGATGTACTGACCCGTTGTCGGGATGTAACCTTCGGTGTTGCAGGTTTTTCAGACGATCAGTAAAGTGCGTTTAGGGGTTGCGAGTCTACACTCAGCATGTTCGCTTGTGGCTATTGATGGGACTCCACGTTACTTGATTTTTCTTCCGCTATATTTATATTGAATAAGCTAGCCTTGAGCTATGCAACTTGTTATTTATTTTACTCTGGATCATACGTTGTAATAATGATGCACTTGTACTTTGATATACATCTATAATACTGTGTGTGCCAGTGAGTTCGATCCAGGGACTGGCACTTGAGCACAGAGACTTCAATTCTGTGTGAATTGGGTCATTACATCCATTGCATGAGTCCTCAAAAATTCGAAAGGGAGTGGATCAGTTTAACCTATACCTGGCTAGTGGTCTGGGGAAGAGTCAAGATAAGATTCCAAAGAAGACCAAGTGTGAAACTTTAGTAGATTGAGTTCTCAACTAAAACAAATAGTATGTTTTTTCTCTAAACCCATCTCCCACTTCTTGCACGCAAACACCATTTGGAGACATTCGAGTCACGGACAGCGAGAGCTCTTGCACCATTATGTTCTTTTGTTGCTTGTTTCAATGCTAATATAGACTCTTGCTTGTTATGACTTGAATTGAATTACATGCCTTGCTTGCCTTACTTAAAAGTTCTTTTATGGTTGGTAGCATGTCACCACAGAAATTATGCTTGTTATCATTTACCTACTCAAGGAAGAGCAGGAATTAAGCTTGGGGATGTTGATACATCACAAACGTATCTATAATTTCTGCTTGCTCCATGCATCTTTTGTGTGATATTGCTATGATATTGATGCACGTCCATACACTTTTGATCATATTTGTACTAACCTATTAACTCAGTGCACCCCAGTGCCAGTTTCTGTTTTCTGCTGTTTTTGTATTTCAGGTTTTCCCATTACTTAAAGTGCCCAAAAAAATCCGAGAAAATACATAAAAAATCAGCGAGAAGGAACCTTCCAGAGCCCCGAAGTAGGGCCAGAGGGGGGCCACCAGGGGTCCAGGCGTCGTGTGTGGCACCCCGGCTCAGAGGGCCGGAACACCCCGTGCTCCAGCCCAGAGATCAAGTCTTCTGGAACACAGCAATGCTTGATATAGAATTGAAAAGCTTTCTATTACCGAAGATAGGGGTACACGAGGTCTATTACAATGCTAGCGGAGGCACAACTTGCTCCTCAGGCTAGCCTCGGCTCTACACCAAGCAGCAGCATAACTCTCTAGCAGCGGAATATAACTCGGCAGCGGAACAACAACGGCGGTGATAAACTCCAATCCACAGGGACACTGGCTGGGACACCTCCTAGCTCGAAAACACCTGGAACGTCGTCCTACGCATCCAAAGCACGGCCTGCAAATCTGGCATGACACGCCAGGTCAATACATTGAATGTACTTGAAAGCTCACAACATCCAAAGCACCAAGGCAAAACAATAACATGGCATTAGCAGGTTCAAGTATATTAGTGAGTTAAACAAGTGAACGACAATATCATGCAAACAGATATCCATCAAACATATTATCAACATTTAGGCTAATGCACAGACAATCATCGTTTAAGGTCTCATGGACCCCACATGATCATCGCATGATCACGTGACTTACCTCGGAGTCCTTATAGACTCAAGCACCGGGTCACCTCGTGACCAATCACTACCACGGGTCGTCGCACGACCAAACGGGTCATCGCATGACCAATCCACTTACCACAGACATTCCACCGAACTCATGTTGATCTCACGGTGTGACCTAGTACGAACTGTGTCCATTACTGCGGACGCGGCTATTCGAATAGATTTGTGTGACTCTGCAAAGTTTGTGCACGTTACCCACACTATGGAGTTCTTCCTCCGTCCACTACCTCGGAACTTGTCCCACAGGATCCTTGGAACTCGTACCATAGGATTGGACTAGGACTTCTCCAACGAGACCATTCCACCGCGTGTCCCTCTTACCGTATCACCGCCATACTTCGCAAGTCATGCCTTGGGTATCCCCGTGTCCTCCAGAAACACCATCCATCGCATGGCAACTGACCATCACATGGTCCATAAACTTGTCCCACTCGGGGACTGCGCGCATATCAACAACCTGGCTCTCAAGATTATCGTTGTTTACCAGTTCAAGGTAATTTCCGCGCATAGCCTTCCCTCTTTGGTGATATGCATAAGAGAACCCACCGGTAGACCGAGCCAAGGCATGCCCATACAGGCAAATGTGGTTGCACGGATAAGTTCGGTTCGGTGTCACCTGATCAACTTGTCATGAAGTGTGTCTCCAACAGCAAACACAAGTATCAGGTGCAACATGAGTAGCAACAGATCATAACAATGCATAACATGCTAGTATAACAATTTCAGATATGATCAAGCACATTTTACATGGTGAACTTATCCATGTTACGAAGATTAAGTTATTAATGTGGCAACATCATGGATGTGGTTAAGCATAACCTAGGGATAACATGAGAAGGTGTAGGAATAACATGAGTAACTTAACATGGTACAAGCAGAGCATGGTAACATGATCAATGCCTAGAATGAATGTACTTAACATAACCATGGAAAAATCAAGCATGGCAATGCTATAACCATAGTACAACCAGACGAGCATAACATGATCAAAGTATAGTACGGAAATCAATATGTGAAAAGATTAAAGCATGTTAAAGATCAGTCAAAGCTTTGCAAAGGTGCAAAGGGTATCGTGGCTTGCCTTTCACCATAGTGGTTTGAAACACTCTTGGTCTTCGACACCGACACACCCTGCAAAATATTTTGAAATAAAGCAACGGAGAAAAAGTCAACCACCATCTTTGGTTTGAACAGAAAATAAAAACACCAAAACATGGAATGAAACCTATGCCAACATGAAGAGGAGATCAAAAGAAAATCAACGCATAAAGAATCGCCTCGTTTGGACTTACGGTTGCGGAGATATGAAGGAAACGGGATCAGGGGCTGATTTTGGACGAAATACGCTTTCGGTGAAGTGAAAGCGTACTTCGGGCCGAAGAAGAGCGAAATGCACTTTCTGAAGGAGAAGGCGTATTTCATCCTGAGGCCAGAAGGAGTACGCTTTCCATTAGGGGAAATGTATTTTCGAAAACACGCCTCCATCAAAAGAAAAATGGCCCGGGGCCTAACAGGGTGACAGGCGGGGCCCACCTGGCAGACCGCCCTCTCCTCCTCTGCTCTGTTTTCTTCTTCCTCCTTTGTCGTACGCCACAGAGCAGGGCACGGCCTGGGGGACGCCGGCGAGGGCAAGGAGCAGGGCGAGCCCGCCGGCGGAGGGGGCGCGGGGCGCGGCTAGCCCGACACGCTCGCCAGTGCCAGCAGGGCCACAGGGCGGCCTGCGGCGGCGTTCTCCTCCCGCCTGGGCGCGACAGCCACGGGGCCCTCGGGGCACGGCGAGGCGGGGCTGGGGCGCCGGCGAGTCGGGAAGGCGGGGAGGTGATCCAAGGGAGTGTCTAGGAGGGCTCACGGGTGAATTGGAGGGAGAGTGGGGCTCCAGTGGCTCCAATTCGAGCGGAGGCCGGTGGCGACGGTGGAAGGCCGTGGGGAGCAATGGCGGCTCCGGCGAGAAATTGATGGGTGGGAGCTCGGCTAGGAGGTGTAGTGAGGCTGCTGGTGCTCTCCAAAGGGCTCGGGGCAAGCCCCTTTATATAGGAGGAGGTGGATTCAAGCTCGGACCGCGACAATGGCGAGCGGCCGTGGCGTGGGGTGAGCTGGCGACTTTGAGGGCGACGGGACGGCCGGCGTGCAGCACTCGGGCGGCGGGAAAGCCGTGCGGCACAGAGGGAAATGGGCTAGACGACAGACGCGCACTGGAGCACGACGTGGACGAGTCGGGCACGAGCGGAGCGCGTCCAGAGCATGCCATGTGCGTCCAGGAGCGTGGCCACCAAATGCACTGTGGTTTTGGATAGAATTTCTCGTGGCCGGCTGTGTCCACCGTGTAGTCCCTTCAACGCTGATCATTGTGGTATGCTTGGTTGGAAAGATGGGCTACTGTGGTGATCTCTATCTCAAGCAATAGTTGGATGCAGCAACCTTGGGAGCAATCTGGGCTCACATGGTGGGGAGGGGGTGAATGTGGGGTTGTCGCCTGGGCTTAGGGTAGGAAGGACTATAGTCCTACAAAGTTTGGGCCCAAAATGATCAATGCACATGGCACTTCTTTTGTAAATACACCATGGAGGCTGAAAGTGTTTGTACTGTGGTATGGCTGGTACATTGATCCCCTAAGCACGAATTTTGTCAGAGCTTCATCATACACTAGGGTGAGAATGTGTACGAAGTTCTAGCTCAAATGGATCAAGATAGCTAGCACTTCCTTTGAAAATGCCCAATTGGACCAGAAATGCAATGTTGATGCTAGCCTCACATAGGGGTGATGGAATTGGCGGACAATTGGGGTACTGGGGTTATTTGGCATGGTGCACATGTGTATAAAATTTCATGTCCACTGGACAATCCTAGATAGCACTTGCTTCACAAGGTGTCCTTCTGACTAGAAACTAAAACTTGATGGTAAACTCACATGGTGGATGGGATTTGGCTCCAATTTGGTTTGGTGGAGTTATTTGGTGGTGGGCATGCTCAAAAAGTTCCAAGGCAAATAGTATCCCCCTATCATGCACTTGCTGCACAATGCCCCCTTGCTGCACCCAAACTTTGGGAATTTATTGTGGGAGTTTGGCTAGTCAAATGGTGGTGGATTTGGTGGAGATCAATGATATGAGCATATGAGATTGCATAAAAAGTTTCACTAGCAATTGATCAAGATCAGTGGCACTCCCTTCACAAAGCTCCATTCTGCCCCCACAGACAAAGGAATTTCCATAGAGGAGAAATCCACTTGGGCCATGCAATCTTTTTGGAGAAATTGGCAAGATATGACATAAAGATCATGAGGGAATTATTTGGGGATTTATGGAGCAATATAAATAGGGGTTGCTTCACAAACCTCAAATAATGGGAATATTCCTTTTATTGGAAAAAGGAATATAAGGCTTGAATATATGGTGGTTTGGATGAGGTGGGTCAATGGAATGGAAATGGCAAGGATTGGAAACAAGGGCCACTTGAGCATGGAAGGAAATTATGCTCAGGTTCAAGTCCAACGAGGGGCTCAAAATCCAAACCAGCGGGCAAAAACCATAAGAACTTCGAAAAGAAAAAGTAGTGAAAACCAGGGTGTCACAAACCTACCCCCCTTAGAAAAATCTCGTCCTCGAGATTTGGTTGCTCAGGGAGCCATTGCAAACTTACCGTCCTTAGGAAACTTTCTTCTTCTCGGATTTCCTTTTTACCGCATATTGTTCCCATGGTAGCATCCAATATATCTCTGCTGAGGGGGTTTAATTCACCCGATCCGTAGCTCTGACCGAATGTTCTTCCTTGATACCTCACACCCTTTCATCCCCATATCTTCTGACTTGTATGATAACGGAATGTCTTGTCATAGGCTGATTGCTAACGATACCGATACTGTTTCTGGGGTACCTCGGGCTTTATTCGTGGTACGGTCTTGAATCCTTTGCATTGGCCTCTTCGACAAGAGCTTGGACTTCATCGGTAGTTGGTATCTCAGAATAATTACTATCAGGACCTTGACTGACGGCACTGGGGTTGCCTCGCATTAATTTTGGCCTGTCCACCGTGCTCAAGGATTCGGAGCGGGGCACAAATTCTGGACATTCACTTATGCTGAGATTTGCCTGACAGGTGGCCCTATCCGGGTGGAGATAGGTCATGATATGCTTCTATCCGGTTCTTGTATTTAAAAAGTCGAGCTGAGCGGATGACCTTTAATGGAGAAGACTGGGTATCTCGGCAAGATGGACGATTCCGAACTTGAGTAACTGCTCGTGCTGACGAGTGATGTCTATGCACGCTTCTATTCTTGTAGACTATGTTGGGCCTCCAAGCGCAGAGGTTTGTAGGACAGCAGCAATTTCCCTCAAGTGGATGACCTAAGGTTTATCGAACTCAGGGAAGTAGAGGTTGAAGATGGTCTCTCTCAAGAAACCCTACAATTAAGATACAAGAAGTCTCTTGTGTCCCCAACACACCTAATACAACAAGGAGTTGTATAGGTGCACTAGTTCGGCGAAGAGATGGTAAAATACGAGTGATAGGTGTGGCAAAGCAAGGTAATATAGATCTGTAATAAAAAGTGCAGCAAGCAAACATGTAACAAAAGTGAGCACAAACAGTGTAACAATGCTGGAAACAAGGCCTAGGCTTCATACTTTCACTAGTGGAAACTCCCAACAACATTAACATAGTCTAATCACATAATATTTCCCATAAAACATGCAATGGAGACGTACTCGGAGGTCATTCCTTTGTGGTGAAGAGAGGACGAGAATTATGTAGGGCTACAAAAGCACACCTCAGGGTTCGTAGTTCTCAATCTATGGATTTCCCAATGTCACCGCGGCTGACGGGAATCAACCCCGGCAAAACCCATGGTCAGGGACCCTGGGTTAGTCATGAGAGGCGCAGGTTGGACGATAGCTCGTCAGCAAACAGGGAGGCTCGCTCCTGCTCGATATTATTGATTGGGGAGATGCGATTACAGTGGAGGCCAAGGCTAGAGCGCTCAAGGCTAGGGTTACAGGTGAGATTCGATGCCTTTGGCGTCACCCCTCCTAGACCTTATATACCGGGCTAGGTCTCGGGGAGTTCATCTACGTGTACATGTAAACTTTCCTAACCCTAGCTTGCTCCGTACGGCAGATCTTCGCACCTTCCTTGTGAGTCGAGGACTCCTACGTCGGTGCCAACTAGCGGGCCGAGGCCGTATCTTCATGGGCCTTCTGCCTTCATGGACACCAGGTAGGCTCATCTATAGGAGTCGTGGGGTCACCCCCTCGTCAGTAGCCCCCGAGTGCCTGGGGGACTCGAAGAGTCGCGCAGGGACTCGAGTACATTCATTTGTCGTTCATTGATATGCACGGTTCATCCGTGGGTCGCTGGCAGTCTGGTGACCATGACAAAACCTGTTTCGAGGGATGCTAAGCTGAAAGGGCCCAAGGAGTCGACGGATCGAGCCTTGGTGAATTGCGCTAGGGAAAATACCACAGTAGCCCAATCAAACCCACGTCCCTCGACGTGAGCTTGGAACACTGGTGTCGAGCAAAAGTCTGGTCGCTTCAGGTCTTACGGTGTTCATTTGCCGCCAGTAATGTGTGTAGCCTAAGGCGCGTCCGCCCGGCTTATCTATCATGCTCTGCGCATGGGAAAGGTTGGGAATGAAATCGCTCTTCGGCAAGTCCCAGCCCGGCCGTACTTCGCAGCGGGGTCTTACCTACACGCTAATCTTGCGTGGCTTCTGGGCACAGTGTATCATGTTCCAGGAATGTGTGTTTTTGAGGCGCGGAGCCTTTTAGCATTGCACCCGCTTGGAACAGAACATCAAGCGAGCTGCTCACTCATCCACCCGAGGAGCTTTGTTTCGAGTGCTCAGTCGGGGGGTTTTTGCGAGTAATCACTCGAATGCCATTTTTTGGCTCCTGAGGTGAGGGAGCACCTGGGACTCGTAGCGTCGTATGGTCATGGCGAGTGTTTTGTTTGTCTTGCGTTGGGTTGAGGGAGCACCCGAGACTCTCATTGGTGCGAGTGTTCACTCGAGCACGTGGTTGGCCTTTAGGTGAGGGAGCACCCGCGACTTTTATGATGTACGCTCCCGATGGGAGTATGATGTATTTTCTTTCTTGAGGAAAAGATCTGAAAAGATGGAATCTCTGGACCTTGATGGCGTACTGTGTACGCCTTGCTGTTTGGTTTTCTTCGCCATTCGTCAGGGATAGTGATGCCTCTGTTTGATGGCTGTCAGTGATGTGCTGCCAGTGAACCGTCACATCTCGAGGACCGGTCATAATGATGGTCGTTTGTGGCGTGCGGCAGGCGCCGGTTGAGTTTCCCATGCGTGCATTGGAAACGCGCGCGAATTGACACGCCCTGCGTACAGTGCTTCCTGTGGGAAAGCATCTTCGTCTTGGAGTTCGAGATGGCTGGGTCGTTTGGTCTTTGAATTAATTGTTGCTGTCGTCTTGGCTTCTCTGTGCTTCGAGGATTTTTGTTCTATAAATAGGCATTTCTCTTCTACGCTTCTATCCAACTTGCTGCTTCACCTCTTTCTTCATCTCTCCTTCAGTTCATGGTTCCTAGGCGAGGCGTTGGCCGTGGCCGTGGTGGCCGCACACCGCGCTCATGTCGTGGAGGTTGTCACGGTGCGGTGCCAATGCCTTCCTATTCTCCCTTGGAGGAGGGGTTCTGGCGCTATGATTTTATTTTGCGCGTTCGTGGCCAAAGTGCCAATCGCATCCTTCTTCCTTCTGCTTTTTCTTCCATTGTCTCTGAACGTGGCTTGGTTGGCTTGCTTCTGCACCTTCAGGGGAGCTGTCGATCTCCTTCTTATGTAGAGTTGGAGGTTGATAGCTCTCGCTTGATTTTTCTTGGCTCTGGTTGGGGTTTGTTTGCTCAGCGGTTGAATTTGTGAGATAGTGATATGCTCAGCTGTCGCTTTGACGGTGAGAGCACTGTCATTGTCCGCGCATTCGATCCGAGTGGCAATAGCATGGATCCGCATGGGCAGGAGTCGAGCAGGGACAGCTCCATGAAGTTGAGGAGTCCTTCGCCTGCGTCTTCGACTGCTTCATCCTCTGGGGGTTCTTCTGGTGGTGGTGGCGAGCCGTCTTCAACTGCTTCCTCCTCTGCCTCTGAAGAAGACCTTGATTTCAAGCCACCGGTTAAACGAGCGTGGCAGGCGACCTTGTAGAACTGGAGGCATCAGTGTCATCTTCGCCGGCAGCTTGGGAGGAGCTGGAGAAGAAGCTAGAAGAGCAGGAGAAGAAGCTGGTGGAACTGGAGGCATCAGTGTCATCTTCGCCTGCTGCTTCGACTCCTACTTTGTCTGTGATGATGCTCTTGTACTAGAATGAATTACCCCTCATGGGCACACATGTAGAAGTCATAGTTCCTTGGGTGATTTCCTCTTGTAATAGGAGCTGCCTTCTATCCAAATGTAGTTGAGTCCTTTTGTACTGAAGATGATCCTTATGATGTAAACTTTGCTTTATCCTTTGCAATGGAGTTTATGTTTGAGCCTCTTTGCCACCAAAAAAATTGTGTTCAAGTCCTTGATTATTAGAAGTTGTCTTTGATTTCCTTTGGAACTGAGAGTTGTGTTTGGGCTTTTTGCGGCCGAGAACTGTCTTCGAGTCCGTCCGATACTTTGAACTGTGGATTCTATCGGGTGCGCGACAGCGCTCCCGATGGGAGTAGTCCCCGAGGCTGCGCTTTGAGTCGAAGGGTCAAGCTAGGCTGGATTTTGTTTTATTTGTTGTCATTTATCAGGTGCGCGGCAGCGCTCCCGATGGGAGTAGCCCCCGAGTCTTTAGGCGATCGTTGGCGATCGGGTGAAGACTAAAAGAATTTGTGCTTCCTCCAAAGTCTTTTCAAAAGTGTTCGGATGCCATTGGAGTGTTGATGGTCATCTCTCGGGTGGGGTTTGCACTCGAGGCCCCGAGTGCTTCATGCAGAATATCGCGTAGGCGATAGTGTTGCTTGGGGGCGTTTGCTCTTAAGCCCCCGAGTGCGTTGATTTAAGATCGCGTGTGCAATAGCAGTTGCTCGGGGGGGGGGGGAGTTTCCTCTTCTGCCCCCGAGTGCTTTGATTAAGATCGCGAGTGCGATAACAGTTGCTCGGGGGGCGGGGGGGGGGGGGAGTTTCCTCTTCAGCCCCGAGTGCTTTGATTGTCATCGCGAGTGCGATGACAGTTGCTCGGGGGGGAGTTTCCTCTTCAGCCCCTGAGTGCTTTGATTAAGATCGCGAGTGCGATAACAGTTGCTCGGGGGGAGTTTCCTCTTCAGCCCCCGACTGCTTTGATTTAAATCGCGAGTGCGATAACAGTTGCTCGGGGGGGGGGGGGAGTTTCCTCTTCAGCCCCCGAGTTCTTTGATTTAGATCGCGAGTGCGATAACAGTTGCTCGGGGGGGAGTTTCCTCTTAATCCCCCAAGTGCTTTGAGATGGTAGTATTTTGGCAACACTTATTTTATTGTTGTCAAGCGATTTACATGAGTTGCCAGTCATGTCCGACCGATAGGGGCTATGGATAGAACAGTCGCAAGTTTGCTACGTTCCATGGGTTGCCCACGTCCTCGTCTGTCTTTGGGTTCTTCAGTCTGTAGGCGCCGCGTCCAATGAATTCTGAGATTATGAATGGTCCTTCCCATTGGGGGGCAAGTTTGTGGACCTTCTCTTGTATTAGTCGTAGGACTAGGTCACCTTTGTTGAAGGTTCTGGTGCGCAGTCGACTGCTTTGGTAGGTACGCAGTTTGTCTTGGTACCCTTCTGATTTTGCCAGGGCTGTGTCTCTTGCTTCGTCAGCCGTATCTTTGTCGTCTCGTAATGCTTCTTCTGCTTCTCCTTCCTCGTATCCGGTGACCCGGGGTGCTCCGAACTTGAGGTCATGTGGTAGAACTGCCTCTGCCCCGTATACCATGAAGAAGGGCGTGTATTGGGTCGCAGTGTTAGGCGTGGTTCGTAAGCTCCACAGGACCGCGGGGAGTTCTTCTACCCAGTTACCGGCGGCTTGTTCGAGTGGTGCGAGGAGCCGTTTCTTGATTCCTCCATAGACAAGGCCGTTTGCTTTTTCCACCTGGCCGTTGGACTGCGGGTGCGCGACTGATGCATAATTGATTTTGATGCCCAGTTCTTCGCAGAAGTTCTGTAATTCTGCGGCCGTGAAGTTCGTGCCGTTGTCCGTGATGATGTTGTGTGGCATTCCGAATCTGAAGATGATCGATTTGATGAAGTTGACAGCCGTGAGACCTGTAGAGCTGGTGATGGGCACTGCTTCGATCCACTTGGTGAACTTGTCGACTGCGACGAGCAGGTGTGTTCTTCCGCCCTTTGTCGAGTCCCGAGGTGGCGAACGGCCAGGATAGTGGTATGGTCTTGAGCTCTGATGCGGGAGCGTGTGGCTTGTTGGCGAATTTTTGACAGGCGACGTAACGTCGCACGATTTCCTCTGCATTTTTCATGGCTATGGGCCAGTAGAATCCATCTCGGAATGCTTTGGACACGAACACTCGACTGCTCGCGTGGTGCCCGCAGGTGCCTTCGTGGATTTCTAGCAATAGGGCTTTGCCGTCTTCTTCGTCAATGCACCTTTGGAGTATCTAGGTGATGTTGCGCTTGTATATTTGTTTGTTGCTCACAGTGAATGCCTTGGATCATCGGCTGATGCGTCGTGCTTCGGCCACGTCTTGTGGAAGCGTGCCTTCGATTAGGAATCGGAGGAACGGTTTTGTCCAGACAGGTCCTTCGAACTCTGTCGGGGTTGTGCTGTCGGATGTGCTGGTGCTTGTTTCTTCTGATGGTGTTGCTGCTGCCACCTGCGTTATTTCTGGTACATCTTCGCCGTCCATGACCGCTTCATGTGTTGCTTCCTGCGCCTTGATGGATCTCCGG
The DNA here is from genome assembly GCA_950022295.1 of Bromus sterilis. Lineage (NCBI taxonomy): Eukaryota > Viridiplantae > Streptophyta > Magnoliopsida > Poales > Poaceae > Bromus > Bromus sterilis. The sequence continues at coordinate 338,112,250 of OX465597.1, forward strand.
TTGATGTTCGCGCGCTCGTCAGCTTCTGTGTTGTTGTCCCTGGTGATGTAGTTGAGCTCGCAGCCGTCGAAAATTCCTTCGAGTTCATTGTAGAGCTTTTGGTAGGCCGCCATGTTGTCGGCTATTGCGTTGCAGTTTCTCATCGTCTGCTGGACGACGAGATTGGAGTCCCCGTAAATTATGAGGCGAGTGGCTCCGCATGTTTTGGCCATGCGCATGCCATGTAGGAGTGCCTCGTATTCTGCTTCGTTGTTGGAGGCATGACTGAAATTGATCTGGAGGACGTATTTCAACTTTGTTCCTTTGGGGGAGATGAGTACAACTCCTGCCCCAGCTCCTTGTTGTCTCTTCGACCCATCGAAGAACATTGACCATGTGCTTGATAGGTCTGGGGGGGCTGGTGTTTGAACCTCCGTCCACTCAACCAGGAAATCTAGGAGTACTTGGGCTTTGATGGTTGTTGGGTGCTTGTACTGCAGGTCTCGTGGGCTGAGCTCGATGTTCCACTCGGCGACTCGCCCGGTTGCTCCGGGGTTGTTTAGTATGTCAGCGAGTGGTGCGCTTCTCACGATTGTGATAGGGTGCTCGTCGAAGTATTGGGACACCTTTCTTGAAGTCATGACGATGGCTAGTAGTAGCTTCTGATAGTGCGGGTACCGCTACTGGGATTTGGTCAGGAGCATGCTGAGGTAGTAGATTGGTCTCTGAATGCTCTGGACCTTGCCTTCTTCTGCGCGTTCAACAACGAGTGTCGTGCTTACTACACTGCTATGTGCTGCCACGTAGAGGTATAGCTTCTCTTGTTCCTTGGGTACCGCCAGGATGGGTGGAGTTGAGAGTGTCTTTTTCAGGTCCGCGAATGCTTGGCGGGCTTCCTCCGTCCACTCGAATTTCTTTCCTTTCCTGAGCAGTTGATAGAAAGGCAGCGTGTGTTCTCCAAGCCTGCTGATGAAACGGCTGAGAGCTGCGAGTTTTCCAGTGAGCTGTTGCACTCCTTTGACGTCGGTTGGTTCTTGCATGCGGGTGATGGCTTGGGCTTTCTCGGGATATGCCTCGATTCCGCGGGCAGAGACCATGTAGCCCAGCAGCTTTCCTGCCGGTATGCCGAATGCACACTTCTTTGGGTTGAGTTTGATTTTGTATTTGTTGAGTGCTGCGAAGGTTTCGCGCAGGTCGTCGAGTAGTGTGGCTGCTTTGTAGGTCTTGATGACGATGTCGTCCACGTAGACTTGTACGTTTCTTCCTATTTGCTCCTTTAGGCAGGCCTGCATCATTCGTTGATGAGTGGCGCCTGCGTTTTTAAGCCCGAAGGGCATGGTCCTGTAGCAAAATACTCCATAGGGGGTGATGAACAATGTGTGCTCTTCGTCTTCTTCCTTCATCCTGATCTGGTTGTATCCTGAGTAAGCGTCCAGAAAGGAGAGTAGGTCACACCCTGCTGTTGAGTCGATTATCTGATCGATTCTAGGCAGGGGGAAGTGATCCTTCGGGCAATGTTTGTTGACTGGTCCGTAGTCGACGCACATGCGCAGCACGGTCGTGTCTTTCTTTGGCACCAGCACTGGGTTTGCTATCCAGGTGGCTTTCTTCGTTTCTCGGATGAACTGGGCGTCGAGTAACCGGTTGACTTCCTCCCCAATTGCTCTGCTCTTGGGCTCCGAGAATCGTCTCAGCGCTTGCTTCACTGGCCTCGTGTTTGGCTTGATGCGTAGGGCGTGTTCCGCGAATTCGCGTGGTATCCCAGGCATGTCGGCTGGGCACCAGGCGAATATTTCCCACTCGTCTCAGAGGAAGGCGACGAGGGCTGCTGCCTGCTCCTCTGGTAGGTGGGCATACACGCGGACTGTTTTGTCCGGGTCCGTCGGGTGCACTTGGTAAGTGACTGTGTCGCTGTCGATGTTGAAGTCGCGTCCGTATTCCCTGGATTCGCTTCATTTCACAAATGGGAAGGTGCTCTTGTCAGTCTGCGTGTATGCCGTGTCGGAGATCCTGTGGAAGTCGTGATCACATTGATCTGATTTGATGAAGCTTCCGTTGATCGTGAGGACTCCTGATGATCCTGGCATCTTGAGCTTGAGGTAGGCGTAGTGTGGGACCGCCATGAATTGCGCGAATGCTGGCCGTCCCAATATGGCGTGGTACTGTGATTGCCAGTCGAGTATCTCGAACTCGAGGACGTGCTTTGCGAAGTTACGACGGTTGCCGAAGACGACTTCGAGTTCGATGACTCCGAGCGATGTGGCTGCTTCTCCTGGGACTACCCCGTACAACTCAGTGCTTGATTTTCTTCATACTGATCGTGGGATCAGCATCTTTTTGTAGGGTGTTGGCGAAGATGATGTTCATGTTGCTGCCTCCGTCCATGAAGATCCGTTCCATGTCGTATCCTCCGATTTGTGCATCTAACACTAAGGGTGCATGCCCCGGTCTTGGGACTGCGGGGGGATGGTCGTCCTGTGAGAACGTGATGCTAGTCTCCTTTCCATGTAGCAGGTAGACGTCGACTGTGTTTATGCTCTCAGCTGCTCTGGCCTGCAGGGTTTGGGCGTCGCGTTGTGTTTTCGGTATCCTTCCTTCTTGGATCATGAGCACTTGTGCTCGCGAAGGGCTGTGACATCCTCCCGGGCTTGAGGTCGGCGTTTTCTCGGGTCGTTGGTTGCGTCTGTCTTATTTCTGTTTCTCCTTCTTGAGGTCGTCGGCTAGCTCGTTGAACAGACGGCAGTCTCTCAAGGTGTGACTTGACCTGACGCATCCCCAGTCATCCTCGAAGCTGTGGATCGTGCAGGGTCCTGCTAGCTGCTCTCTGGCCGTGAGTTTGCTAGATCCGGCGTGCCTCTTCCTTCTTGAGATTCTGAAGATCTTCTCGTGATCCTCCGGGTGCTCGTGGAAGCGAGGATCGGTTTCGATTCCTCGACTCATGTCTTGGTTCTTGATGAGGTTGGAGAATTCATCCGGCCTTCGATCTGGGTCATAGTACTCGCCAACAGGTGTCTCGGAGTCGCTGTCTTGGTTGGCGGCAGCTGCCCGTGCGCGCCTTTTGGGTCGTCGATTCCTTCTGCCTTGGTGATGGTTCTGCTGATCGTTAGATTCGATCTCGTAGTCATCGTCTTGATGTGCGGCGGGTGCCTGGGCGGTGGATGGTTGTCGGAAGATCTGCGAGTCCTCCGCTGCGTGTCGCAATTCGTCGAGTGGAATTCCTTCGTAAAGGCCCCTCGCCGTTCTTCTGGGTCGTTGACTCCTTCGGCGTTGGCGCTGTACTTGGCCGTTACCGTAGTATCGGTCCTGGCGTGATTGCAGCTCGAGTGGTTTTGATGGGGTGGCGAAGATGTCCGCTGTGATCTTGAATCCTTCGAGTGGGCTAGGTCGGGTTCTTGCCCTCGATTCGTGGCTTGCTGAAGATGGGACCGTCGAGATCGTGATCCCAACCTGCATAGTTCCCACAGACGGCGCCAATTGACGGGGATGAACCCCGGAAAATCCCATGGTCAGGGACCCTAGGTTAGTCATGAGAGGCGCAGGTTGGACGATTGCTCGTCGGCAAACAGGGAGGCTCTCTCCTGCTCGATATTATTGATTGGTGAGATGAGATTACAGTGGAGGCCAAGGCTGGAGTGCTCAAGGCTAGGGTTACAGGTGAGATTCGATGCCTTTGGCGTCACCCCTCCTAGCCCTTATATACCGGGCTAGGTCTCGGGGAGTTCATCTATGTGTACACGTAAACTTTCCTAACCCTAGCTTGCTCCGTACGACAGGCCTTCGCACCTTCCTTGTGATTCAAGGACTCCTACGTCGGTGCCAACTAGCAGGCCAAGGCCGTATCTTCATGGGCCTTCTGCCTTCATGGACACCAGGTAGGCTCATCTGTAGGAGTCGTGGGGTCACCCCCTCGTCAGCGGACATCCAAAGAGAGTACCACAATCACCACAACATATCTCAAGGATAGTCAAAGACAAGCACCAAGAGACTCTCAATCTTCAATGAACACACAAAAGAGGAAATCACTCATGATAATATTCTTCTAACCCATGTCCAATAGATCGTTGTCACCATGGTCTCGGGGATTATACTACATAAGATCAAGTGAGTACATCCATCCAATACATAGAGGAAGGGTAAATATCATGGGATCACCCTAAATTAACACAGCCTATGATCACAACGAAGATCACATCATGGGAGAGATAGAAGAACACATATCTACTGGTAGAAACCTCAGCCCCGAGGAGGGACTACTCCCGCATCATGGAGGGAGGAAGCAACGTCGATGGAGATGAATCCAGGGGCACTTCCCCGTCCCGGCAGGGTGCCGACACAGGAATTCTGGTCCCCCGAAGCTTGTCGGCGATGGCGGCGGAGATCGGAATTGCTTCTGGATAAAAGGAGTCCGGAATCAGGGTTTTTGCGATGGGTGTATAAATAATAGCCAAGGGGGGCACCGAGGGGGTCCACAGGGCAGCCAGGAGGGTCTATGGAGCGGCCTAGACGGGATCCGTGCCGGGCACCCTCCTGGGCCCCTGGTGGTGGCCCTCCTGCCATGGATTGGTTATTCCGAAAGCTTCCGGAGCGCTGATTTTTTATATAATTTTTCTGGGATTTATTGGGCACTTTAATTATTGGAAAAACCTGAAATACAAAAACAGAAGAAAACAGGAACTGGCAACTGGGTGCATTGAGTTAATAGGTTAGTCCAAATATGATCAAAAGTGTATGAAAGTCACACAAAACATGCATGGAGCACGCATAAATTATAGATGCGTTTGGGACGTATCAACGAGCTCTGTATACGGTCCTTTGCCCATATGGAATGCGATTTCTTCGTTGTAGGTACCCATGGCGGTCCACATGACTTCAACTGATCGAGGCAAATTTGACTTCAGGTCCATACCATTGATATTTTTGCCGAATCCGTTGGGCTCGTGAGAGTCGCGTACCTTTGACAGCTTGCGAGGTGCAACACTTAATCAGGTAGCATATGTTGCAGTGAGGTTCGACATATGCCATGTTTGTCTGCCCTGGGTCTTGCTACTGCGATCTGGCGTCACTTTTGTCGGAATTCTTTCTTGTGTACCTCTTGTGTACTGGCTTTTCTTTGTTCGGGGTTCTTTTCTTCTTGCATAACGGCTCATTGTTCTGCTGAAATCTCCCTCTGAGATAGACAGGTTACCATCACCTTTTGTCTCTTGTTTCATCGTGGTACTGGGGTCTCAACGTTGTCCTGCTTCGGGGCCTTGTCGGACGTGAGGATCTGACCCTCGTGACCGGAGCAGGATCCAATGCTCTATTGCTTCCTTTCCTCAGGGTGTTTCTTCTTTACTTTGTCAGTCTTTCTGCCAGGCTGAAGTGTGTATCTGATTCTTCTGTTGGCTTGCCTTCCGGGTGTTGTGTTTCCTCACCAAGGTTCATGTGTATAACTCTTTCTTGTTTATGCCATGGCGGTATCCATGCCAGAGTAGCTTGCATACTTGAGAAGAGCGCCCATAACATGTGCGGGTCCGGGCGGTGCTGAAGTCTTTACTGCTTTTGAATAACTGGATTGCTGACAATGTTGTTGCAGACATGGTAACGTGTCGAGGAAGACTGGGTAGCTTGTCTGCGACGCTTGGGGTAGCTTGCTGGAGAAGACTGGGTATCGTACCCCGGAAGCGTTCTCCGGTGGCGTATCGAGGAAGGCAAGGTGTCGTACACGGGAAGCTGCCTCGATAGCTTGCTAAAGAATGCGGGTGTCTTGCTTCAGAAGTTTGCTTCTTCGCACTGTGGATATGTCGGCTCCTTGTGCTAGAAGTTTCTGTGGCAGTCATTGTAGACGGCCGAGTGGATTGTGCTGAAATCCACCTGTGGGGCGTACTGAACACGACGGAGTGTCTTGCACCATAAGCTTCACCGGGTGACTTGTGGTGGACGACTCGGTATCTTGGTCGGGAAGATAAGCAGATGGCGTACTAAGGAAGGCCGGTACACTGTATATGTCAGTTGTGCCGGGTACCGTGTCACGGGAGGCTGAGGATCTGTAAGAGCAAAGTTTTGCCCCCATGTGTTTTGGATATTGTTGGAAAAGACAGTAGAGGAACTAACAATGTTTTCTAGTATAAACAGTTGAATAGGTTCCTGAAGGACAACCTAGGTGATAAAGATTCAAGGAAGATTTTCAAGTTATCAAAGAATTACCCCTTGAGCGAAGCTTAATCACGGAGGATGACCCCCCAAAAATGAAGGTGTCCTGAAGCTCAACTCATCGAAGAAAATGAAGAAGACGGTGCAAGACATAGATGTTTTTGTGTAGTTCTTTTTCTGTTCTTTGAGTCATAGGACAAACCGTACTATCAAGAGGGGTCTTTAGTTTGTGGACACCGAAGTTATTGAGAAAATGCTCAGATCAAATCAAACCAAGTGAGAAGCCAGAGTGTAGAAATCTCATGTGCACTAAGTTAAGTTTCAGTAGCAAAGACTTTGTTCTTTGGCTTCCGAAGCAGAACTAAGTCCATGAGTCAGCTTTACTTGTTCTTCAAGTAAAGTTGCGCAGTTATGACAAATCCGACCGTTGTGGACACGTGTCAAGCTATCACTTCGGGTCAAATGGGTCATTTCGCACCTCGGGATCGCCAACTATAAATACGCCGCCCCCTCCTCCATTTGCGGGCGGATGCCCTGAGAATATTCCTGAGATAGACTGAAGAGAGCACCCCAAGAACGTCACCAAAGCAAAACCCAAAACACAAAATACTGAAGCCTAAGTCCCATTGATTTGAGTAGATTCGAGATGACTTAGGTGAAAGCTTGCTAGCCTTTTTATCTTGGAGAACTGCAATTCTCCTAGACGGTTAGAGTGTGGACTTCAGAGAGCGAAGAGTTATTGTTGCCTCGAAGATCCAGTTTTTCAAAGGTTTCGGAGATTTCCTTGATAATCTACCCAGAGTAAAAATTGACCAAGCTCAAGGAGATTAGTGCAGTGGAGCAACGCACGGAGAGAGATTTGCTCCAGGTGTTCAATCACCAGTCCCTCCAACCAGACGTAGCGCTTTGCAGAGCGTGAACTGGTCGAACAAACATCGTCGTGTCACTGTTCGTTTTACTTCAAGCTTTTACATTCTGTATTGTATTTGCTTCCCAGTTATGCCTCAATGCATTTTGATTCGCTGCATTTAGTTTTGCTTCCCTATCACTTGTTTCTGCTACCCTTTTTCTCTTTACTTATGCTTCACTTCTAAGTTTCAGTTGAAAATTTGAAGTGATCATTCACCCCTCCCCCTCTGATCACATACTTGGACTTTCAATTGGTATCAGAGCTAGTCACTCCCTACACTCTGTGTGTTTTGGATTAACCTCCTAGAGTGCTTTCAAGTATGTCTTTCGCAGCTATTCGCTCCGGCGAACCAATTCTTGTTTTCAATGGGAAGGACTACCCATACTGGAAGGACAAGATGATGAGGAATATCATTGCTATCAATTCAGCTGCCTAGCATGTTGTCAAGCATGGAATTCAGCTCGTGGACGAAGAAAATCCCACAGCTGATGAAATCAAAGCCTTAGCCCTTGATTCTAAAGTCTCGGTTTTCATCACCAATCATGTGACTCACGAGAAATATCATGAAGTGAAGAATATCCCATCCGCCAAAGAAGTTTGGGATTACCTTCAGAAGATTGGAGAAGGAGTTTACACTAAGAAAGATGCCAGAGTTGTTACTCTACGAAGAAAATTCTATTGTTTCAAGAGACATGAGGGAGAGAAAGTCAGCTCCATTTACAGCAGACTTACTGCTCTTGCAAATGAGCTGATTTCCCTCGGTGCTGATGGCATCACTCCTCACTCGGTTGTAAGAACTTTTCTTCGCTCGTTGGATGACTCCTTTGACCACATTGTGCTGATGATCAAGGAAAGGACTGACTTCAGAAACCTTGTTGCGGCTGATATTCTTGAGAGACTCACCACTTTTGGATTAGAAGGAGATGAGAAGCGTGACGTAAATGGCTCTCAAAGAAGATCACATGCTCTAAAAGCAAAAGCTTCACACCATTCTTCACCTAAAGTTAGTTATGCTTCAGGTGTTGAATCTGATGATCCTGCAAGCATTGGGAAAGACCTGGCATTGATCATGAGACGCTTCAACCACTTCCAAAGAAAAGGTTTTTCATCACCGAAGAAAAATTACTCACCAAGAAACTCAAGTAGTTATTCGCACCATTAATCCTCAAGAAGCTCTCCATCAAAGGACAATTGTTGCTACAAGTGCAAGAAACCAGGCCATTACATTGCTGACTGCCCATTGTGGGAAGCTGAAAACAAATCAAAGCATTCGCTCAGAGATTCCTCAAGCAAATCTCACAGACCTTCCAGAAGCTATGAGTCAAAGAGACATGATTCCAGTTCCAGAAGAGATAAGAAGAAAGATTCAGATGATGACAAGAAAAATAAGTATCACAAGAAGCGTTAGAGTTCTTCATCGAAGACACACTCGTCTCGTCGAAGCAATTCTCATCGTGCCAAGGCATATCTACGAAAGGAGATGAACTCTGAAGAAGAAGCCTCCGGTTCCGAAGCAGAATCAGGCTCAAGATGTTCATATGGTTCCGAGTCTGATGGTGTTGCTGGATTGGCATTTGTTCGGTCGGTGCTTCAAGTTCATTCTTCACCAACAACAACAGTGAAGATGAAACTCCTGCATACTGCTTCATGGCCAAAGCAAAGGTATCTTCATCCAAAGTTACCTACGATACTTCTGATTGTTCTTCATATGTCAGTGAATCTAAGATAAGCTATGCTAAACTGGCTAAAATATCTTCAATCCAACAAGATGAACTTGATTCGCTAAGCAAAACAATTAAGAAATCAGAGACCCTGTTGATCGATGAGATAGAGAAAGGTCAAACTTTAACTAATGAGCATGCTGCTCTCAAGGAGAAGTTTGAAGAATTATCCTCTCAGCATGATCTTCTTTCAATTGACTATGCGAAGCTTACCTATGAATTTCTTCAGAGGAAAATGGCTCTCAAAAAACTGAAAGAGGCTCATGAAGAGTTGGAAAACATCAATCTCTCTCTCTCATGACTCAACAAGGTTCTGAAGCAAATCATAAATCTGATTCACCTTGCTTAACTTGCTTGGAGCGAAGCAAAACTGATTCCAAAGGCAAAGCTGCTATTATTATTGATGATACTAATGCCTCAGATGAGGAAAACTCTGTTGTTACCGAGGAACTCCTCAGTTTGAAAGATTTGTTTGAAACAGGTTTGTTCAAAAGTGTCCAGGGACACCAGCATCTTTGTGATATCCTGAAGAAGGCACTCCTTCACATCAATCCTAGGAATGAAGGTGTTGGCTTTGAAAGGAAGCTAAACCCTGATGGCACTTACTGGGAACCTAAGCAGTACCTAAAAACTGTATGGGTGCTAGCAAAGGATAAGCCTATAGATATTGCTAATCTTTCAGGTTACAACTGCAAAATTGATAAGGCTATTGTCGATGAATCAATTGATTCTGACTACAAGCTTATCAAGAAGCAGGAAGGAAAGGTTTCGGCCGAATACATTGGTGCCCCTCCAAAGAATGGTTTCTATAAAAGACAAATCTGGGTGCGCAAGTCACTCGTTGAGAAATTGCTTGCTAACCATTCTATGCAGGGAAAGTCTTCAGTACCACCGAAACACTTCTATTCTCTGGAAGAGAGAAATGATTCACTGGTGCCCGAATCAAATGTTCCTCAAAAGGAAAACTATCGCACTGGTCGTTATACTTACTGTCACTGTGATAATAATGATAAGATTGCATATGCTCATTCATATCCTAACACTTCGCAGAGGACTTACATTTATGGTGTACCTAATGGTCCCCCTAGGCAATATAACCCTGTTCGATTTGATATTGCTTCAAAAAGTGCTTCCACCTCTTCTCAGTGACCTGCTCATTTGTGGGTGGTTAAGAAGAACTAATTCTTCTGCAGGGCTATGTCTCCGGTGGATCCGAATGGGTCATGGACAGTGATTGCACAAATCATATGACCGGAGACAGGAATTATTCACCGAAGAAAAACTATCTCAATCTTCTCAGAAGTACATTACCTTCGGTGATAACAACAAGGGTAAAGTTTTAGGTTTGGGTAAGGTTTCCATATCGAAAGATAAACACATTGCCAAGGTTATGCTAGTTCAATCTCTTGGTTATAATCTTATTTCTATTTCTAAGTTATGCGATACGGGTATGCTTGTTTATTTTCTTCTTTGCGTTGTGTTGTCTTTTCACAGGATGCCTATACTTTTGTCTTCGAGGGTTACCGAAAAGGAGATTTATATATTGTTGACTTTTCTTCGGGCCCTACTGTATCCACATGTCTAATGGAAAAAGCTTCATCTGGTTGGTTATGGCATCAAAGACTTGGCATGCAGGGATGAGAAATATTCAAACTCTAGTGAAGAAGAAGCACATTATTGGCATTACTGAAGTAAAATTCGATAAGGATCGTCTCTGCACTGCTTGTGAAGCTGGTAAAATTACGAAGAAACATCATTCAGCGAATACAACTATGACCACTACTCGTCCCCTTGAATTGCTTCACATGGATATTTTTGGTCCTCAAAATTATGCAAGTCTGGGAGGAAACAAATATGGTCTCGTCATAGTTGATGGATTTTCTCGTTATGCTTGGGTTTTCTTTCTGGATGACAAGAGCAAAGTTGTTGAAATCTTCAACTCATTCGCCAAGAGAGCTCAAACAAAATATGAATTATCTCTGAAGCATATCCGAAGTGATAATGGAACTAAATTAAAAAAATACTCATATTGAAGAATTTCTTGATGATCATGGCTTTATACACCTCAACAGAATGGTGTAGTTGAAAGGAAGAATAGAACTCTTATTGAAATGGCCATAACTATGCTTGCTGAATACAAGACTCCTATCAGGTTCTGGGCCGAAGCAATTAACACTTCATGTCATATCATCAACAAGGTTTACCTTCACAAATTTATGAAGAAGACTTCACATGAGATTATCACTGGTAACAAGCCAAATGTTTCGTATCTTAGGGTATTTGGTGCTCCTTGCTTTATTAGAGATATGAATCATAGCTCCATATTTTCCCCTAAGGCACATGAAGGTTTTCTACTAGGTTATGGCTCAAAATCTCACACTTACAGGGTGTATAACTCCCACTATGGGAAGGTTATGGAAACTGTAAATGTGAGGTTTGATGAAACTAATGGCTCTCAAAAAGAGCAATTACCTCATGATCTAGATGAACCTCCTCTTGATGAAGTGATCAGGTCTATGGCTCTTGGAGGGATTCGCCCTATTGAAGCACTTACTCTTCAAGCTAATCAAGATGATGATGATCCAATGTTCCCACACATAGCCCGGGGCGCTGGAGATCAACATCCTGAAGCTAATGATGAACAGGACGAAGAAGAACCAAGAAACGAAGAAAATGCAAATCCTGAAGGAAATGCCAATCCTGAAGGAAATGCTAATCCCGAAGGAAATGTTGATCTTGAAGATGAACCTGAGCCACAAGCAAATAATAATGCCCTATCTCAAGTGCGAAGAAGAGTTGATGTTGATTCAAATCTTGAAGAAATTCAACAACCAGGTCTTCCCACAACTCATTCTCGTACTCGTTTGGCTAACTTCTGTGGAAACTTTTCATTTGTCTCCATGCTAGAACCTTCAAAATTTGATGAAGCCATGAAGGATCCAGATTGGTTAACTGCCATGCTCGAAGAACTTAATCAGTTCGAACGAAACAAAGTCTGGTCCTTAGTCGAAAGGCCTGATCCCTCGAAGCACAACATCATTGGTACAAAGTGGATTTTTCGCAACAAGCAAGATGAAGATGGTATTGTGGTAAGAAACAAAGCTCGAATGGTAGCACAAGGGTACACCCAAATCTAAGGTATCGATTTTGGCGAAACTTATGCTCCAGTTGCTCGTCTTGAATCCATTCATGTTATGCTTGCTTTCGCAAATTTCAATGGTGTCCTACTTTATCAAATGGATGAGAAAAGTGTTTTTCTTAATGGAGAAATCGAAGAAGAAGTGTATGTTATGCAGCCTCCAGGTTTTAAAGACTCGAAGAATCCTGACATGGTGTACAGGTTGCACAAGGCTCTTTATGGGCTGAAGCAAGCACCTTGTTCTTGGTACGACACCCTGAAGGACTTCCTTCTAAAGAAAGGCTTCAAACCAGAAACAACTGACCCAACTCTTTTCATTCGCTCATAGAATGGTGATTTGTTTGTGTGTCAAATTTATGTAGATGATATTATTTTTGGCTGCACTAACACTGATATCAGCGAAGAATTTGCAAAAATGACGTCGAAGAAATATGAGATGTCTATGATGGGTAAATTGAAGTTCTTCCTTGGACTTCAAATCCGTCAACAGAAGAATGGCACCTTTATTTCTCTAGAAAAATATCTCAAGGATTTCCTGAAGAAGTTTGGACTCACTGATTGCAAAACTATTAAGACCCCAATGCCTACCAATGGCTTCATTGATGCAAATGAAAAGGGCAAAGCCTTCGACCAGAAGAAATATTGGTCTATGATTGGATCTCTTTTATATCTTTGTGCATCTAGACCTGACATTATGGTTTCAGTATGTATTTGTGCTCGCTTTCAAGCAAATCCGAAGGAATCACATCATACTATTGTAAAGCGAATTCTTCGGTATCTAGATCACACACCAACCTTGGGTTTGTGGTATCCCAAGGGAGCTCAGTTTGATCTTATTGGCTATTCTGATTCAGACTGGGCTGGTGATCGTGTTGATAGGAAATCAACTTCAGGCACTTGTCATTTCCTCGGAAGATCACTTGTGTGTTGGGCGTCCAAGAAGCATATTGACTGTGATAATGAGAGTGCAATCAAAATTTCTCACAATCCTGTGCAGCACTCTCGCACGAAGCATATTGACATTCGCCATCATTTTCTTCGTGATCATGTTCAGCGTGAAGATATTGTGATTAGTCATGTTAGAACTAAAGATCAATTGGCTGATATTTTCACGAAACCATTGGATATGAAAAGGTTCTATGCGTTAAGATGTGAGCTAAATATTTTGGACTCACGAAATGTACTGTAAGACCGAACCTTTACCTCCATGTATATATTCATTTACTTCGTTGTTTGATTTTGGTTTCGATATTTGTTTTTGCTTCGATTTCTATCTTTTATTTTGATTGGATTTAGTCCTCCATGCTTATCACCTTTAGCTTAGCTATTGGTTTTTTCTTCGAGGTGATAAGTTTCAGAGCCTACCCCCCCTCTGTTCTCTTTCTATCTTATTCTACCTGTCTAAAATGGTTGAACACATTTGAAACGGAAAGTATTATGCTTCGAACGACATTGAGTTTCGAATAATATGCTTCCAACTTTATCGAAGTTTTACTCTCGACCAAGGCATATTCTTCGATCGTTGAGATCGCATCAAATCCGGGTCGTTGAGATTCTCTCGCGATACGCCACGAAATCCTCGCCGTAGAATCCGGAGAGACGGACGCTGGGAGTCGTTCGATCTGATCTGACAACTCATGTCAGACCAGCCCAATATAAGGCATCCACCCCAGCGAAACCGACTCATCCGTTCACTCCAACTCTCCGGAACCCTAAACTCTCGAGCGTTCCGCCGAGCTCCTCCTCCGCACCGACGACTGCGCCGCTTCGCTGCCGGAGCGTTGTCGCCGTGGACTTCGCGCCACCGTCGAGAACTTCCTCCGCTCAACGTCACCAAGTTAGGGTACTTAGAGCTCTCGCATCCAGTCTTCTCTTTCCTATTCTTCCTCCATGCGACTGGATCTGAGTTCTTAGAGTTTTTCGTTGTTTTATTAGGGTTTCTCGATCCATTGGATCCTTGATCTGTTGGGAATCTTGTTTAGAGAAAATGCTTCCCATCTCCAATTCAGGTTAGAAGCTAGGGTTTCGATCCCGCTCTGTTCTGCGCTAGGGTTTGATATTCACAGTGAAAACTTGTTGCATACAAAATCTAGCCCAGAACAGACAGGAATTAACTCCCTCATAACTCTGAATTTCTTGTCAAAATTGGTCTTTTTGGTCGAAACTTTTGCCTGTGCTCAGTCCATACTTGACTTTTCTCCCTCTACCTTTTTGCTACTTCACGGGATATCTGAGGATTTGGGATTCGGTGATGAGTCCCCAGTTCTTCATCACCTCAACGAAGCCGAACAAGTTGCTCCTAAGCGAAAACGAGGCAGAACGAAGGAAAAAAATAATGCTAGAGGCATTTCCGAATCTATTTGGACGGAACTTGGTGATGATACACCTCCTGAGGAAACTAAGGATCAGAGAAAGATTCGCTTGCAAAACATTCGCCTCTACTGGGCCATCAGGTGGTACAAATACAAAAGTATCCCTGACTGGAAATGGGCAATGTAGTTTGTCTTCAGTCCACCCTTCCTGTATACTTCACACATGTGTGGAAAATATACTGAAGAAAATCGCCATCTTTACTACCCAGTCCCACCTAAATATCTACACCCCAACACCCTCAAGACTCCGGATGATTATCCTGAAGAGCAAGAGCGGTTGAGAATCTCTGCAGAAAAGAAAAGACTCAAGGCAGCAAAGAAGGAAGCAAAGTGAGCTGCCGCTGAAGCTCATGGTGTGGGCCAGAGCTCAAAGAAGAAAAGGAAGCTCAAGAAGAAATCTGCTTCACCCCCTCATGCCTCCACCGATGACGAAGAGCAAGCCAGACTGGAACGAGCAGCTCTAGAAGACTCTAATCTTGATGAGTCCGATGCTGAAGCTGATGAAGAATCAGAAGCTGAAGCAGATGATGAGTCAGAACCTACTCCTCCCAAGAAGCAAAAGATTCAGATCCCTTTGAAGAAGAAGCCGGGAGAAAAACCCCCTGTTACTACAAAGGGGATAAAAATTCAAGACCCGACTGAAAACCCGCTGCTCGCCCCACCCATAGATATGACAAACTTGGTGGTTGCAAAGCCTCTGGCCTCCAAGCCACCGGCTGAAGCCCTCAACACTGAGAGGCGCTCAAAGCTGAGGCATGACCCAGTGAAGCATCAACTATCTGCTAAGGTGGCTGCTCCAGCGAAGCCTAAGCAGTCTTCAGCTCCAAATCCTTCAGGGAAGCGAAAGCTCACTGAAGCTGAACTGCGAATAAAAGACCTCGACGAGGCAATTGAACGAAATGTTCTTGCCAGAGAATCTGCAGAGAAACAAAAGGCAGCAGAAGAAGCTACACGAAAACAAAGGGAGCTAGACTCCGCAAGGTTTGCTGCTGAGAAGGCTGAGACGAAGCGAAAGCTCGCCGAAGCCGAGAAAAATGAAGAAAAGGCTGCTGCTGAAGCTAAACAGTTAGCAGATCATGAAGCTAAACGCAAGGCTACTATAGATGGCCTCCGTACAAAGAAAACTGAGAAGGAAGCTAGAGCTGCCCAGAAGAAAGCTGTGGTGGACATGACCCCTGCTGAAGCTAATCCACCAAAGCAGAAAGGCATTTCACTCACTGAAGCTCAAGCAGATAAAGATCGCCATAGTGGACACAACTTCCCTAATCCTCAAGAAGGAGAACTATGGGATCCTTTGAGTATCTCTGAAGCTATTTGGATGAAGTGTGCGGCAGAGGATCCTGAAGCACTTGATCTCGGTGGAATTTACATTTCTGGTTCCATTGAAGCCATGATACCGACCCTGATCAGTCAGCTGAAGGACTTGCATTCTAGGGACAGATCTGATACTGACAAGATCCACAATTATCAACGGCGTGCTGAAGCTGAAACTGATGAAGACTTCAAGGTGCACGCTTTGAAAATGCTTCAGAAGGTGACAGATGTAAACACCACCACCAAGGAAAACATTAAGATCTTCAATTGAAAGATAAAGCCCGCGGTCTCCGATATGGTCAAAAACCATAATTCCTCGATCATGGAGAGAGACTCCAAGAAACACAAGGCCACGCTGGAAGCTGAACCATCTATAGAAAAGCCCGCTGAAGCAAAGCCATCTGACCCGTCCCAAAAGAAGAAGGCCACCAAGAGGCGAAAGGTTACTTTGGCCTCGGCTGCTGATATGGATACAAGTGATGAACCTACCAGCCAGCCGAAGGAAAACACTATAGCAGTTCCCACTGCTGCTCCCCAACCAAAGCCTTTCAAGCCCTCGCCAAAACCTCCAGCACCTGCCACCAAAACTCCAGCACCTCCACCACCCACTTCTACTCCCAAGCCAATCCCCGCTCCACACACTCCCACACCACCTCCAAAAGTTCCAACTCCCAAGCGAACCCCAACCCCAACACCTGCACCAACGCCTGCACCCGTTCCACCTCGCGCTCCATCACCACCACATGTTCCATCCCCCGCACCGCAAAGGACTACTACCCCACCTGCTGCACCCGCACCAACCCCATCCACTCACCCGGAAGTCAATGAACCCTCACCCTCGAACTCCAGAACGCGCAACTAGCGTGATTATTCTTCAGCTCGTACTGCTCAAGAGTATGAAGCCCATGTGCCTCAACATGAAGCACAAGAAGATGAAGATGAGCAAGTACAGATTCTGAATCTGTCGCAAGAGCAAGCCCTGATAGTCGCTCAGACTGCTGGCCCTTCAAGAGATGCCCCAATCGCTCCTCTGCAAAGGATTCATGCTCGTTCGCAACCCTACCAAGACACCCAGATCGAATCAAAGTACCCTCGTGAAACTTTTCCTATTTTCAAGGGTGCTGGCTCTTCTTCTCGGCACGGACCAGAATTCAGTTTGGAGCAACATCAGAAGCGTCACCGATTCTTTGGTGTAAGTCCATATGCTTCAGACAGAACTGCTGATGATCTTCGCTTCTGGACTGCAGAACAACAAATCCTATACACTAATGTTTTCTGCCAGCAAGGTGTTTCATTTCGCCACAGGTATCTGGATATGCGAAGCCTTTCAACTTCCACTTGCATTCAGAACATCACCGAAACAATTGAGAAACAGAATTTGAATCGGTTGTTTGCTTTGAGCACTCCCTTCAATTCTAAACTCATTAAGCAATTCTACGCCACATTATATGTTTCGGGCGATGCAAATGAACCCAGCACATGGATACTGGAATGGATGATCCAAGGTGAAATCTTCAGAATGTCTTCCGCAAAGTTCATGGAAATAGTCAATATCCCAAGGCATACTGGTGAACTAGAAAAGATTCATATGGAGGCAGATCTGACTGAAGAACAATTTGCTACCTTGTTGGATACTGAAGTAACTACAAATTATATTCCAGAAAATATTCGCCCGAAGCATTTGAACTTCATCTCCAAGACATGGTTTTACATCATGTCGAAATATTTGATTCCATTGAGTACGGCTTCGGAGGAATCCAATATATATCCAGAGACAAGGCATGCAATAATGAAGCTTACGCATGGACTCGCATTTGACTTCGAGGACTGCTTCATTCGATACTTGGTACATGTTGCATAATTGCCCTATACTCTAAAGCCATATGCTCCTTGGCTGCAAGTTGTCTGCGACCATGGACGAAATGAAGACTTTGTGGCTCGCCATCATCCGAAGCTTTTCATTCCTTCAGTGCGTGACACTTTGGAATTGCTGAGGAAATCCAATGACATCTTTGCAACATATGTTGGGGTGCGCCATGAAGTCAATGAGCGCAACATCTCGAAGAAATTCCAGAAGGACTGCCATCACTTTGAAGTCAATCTTCGGTCGCAGAAATTGCTCGAAAACTTCATTGAAGCAAATCAACGTCAGATGCAATTCCTTGCTGAGGAAGTCAATCGCGTTGGAAACATTGCTCTCAACAACAATCAGTATCTTCGTGTGGTCAAGCATCATTCCTGTAAGGGACTCTGGAATTTTCACTCTGTTAAAGGCCTTCGCAAAGATCGCATTTACAAAGAGTATGAGCACCTCCAGCGAAACTTTTCATGAGATGATACTATTGATCGCCAGAATCAGAAGCTCCCTCCCCTGCACAAGATTGATGAAGTTTTCTTCGTCAAAGAGCCAGAACCCATCAGGCCGGACACCGTCTCCCAGAACGACTCCATTACTTCGAAGGATGACGACGACCTCGACGACAGCGACCTCGACATCAACCTCATCACCCAGACGAATCTCGAAGCTCTTCCTTCGCCTACGTCGGAAGAAGAATCTTCAGGAGATCAATCTTCTTCGGATGAGTCTTCGTCAAGTTCAGCTTCATCGGGCTCCAAGGGTGTTGATGCCGCGAAGTAGATCTTTCGAGCCTCTTCCCAACCTTTTGTCCAATCATTGACAAAAAGGGGAAGAATGTTGGCATCGATGAGTTAGATCTGCATTGGGGAAAGGGTTTTTGCTATTCTCCTTTTGCTTCACTTGGTTTAAGTTACAACAAATATTCCATTCCCTTCGGTTGGGTTGTAACTTAAGTTTACATTCGGTTATGCTACTCCTGTGCGACACTCAAGTTTTAATAACCCTTTGCTCGCAAGTATTGCTTTGTATCCTCTATGTTGCAGGTGGTTATTATTTTCTAAGTCACAGGTCATTGGAAGCAATTGCACACACATCTGGATATCTATCTTTAAATGCAATTTTCTTCGCGAAGATATTTGTTTTGCTCTCCACCGAAGAAATTTCTCTCAAGCATTAACTTCGATTATATAAATCTTCGATGTTTGCATTCAGGGGGAGCCAAAAACTTCATATCTTAGAGTTTCTCCCATCTCTTCACAAAAACTTCAATATCTTTTATCGATGCCTGTTTTGTCAACAATAGTCCAAAAACGGGGAGATTGTAAGAGCAAAGTTTTGCACCCATGTGTTTTGGATATTGTTGGACAAGAAAATAGAGGAACTAACAATATTTTCTAGTATAAACAGTTGAATAGGTTCCTGAAGGACAAGCTAGGTGATAAAGCTTCAAAGAAGATTTTTAAGTTATCGAAGAATTACACCTTGAGCGAAGCTTAATCACGGAGGATGACCCCCCAAAAATGAAGGTGTCCTGAAGCTCAACTCATCGAAGAAAATGAAGAAGACGGTGCAAGACTTAGATGTTTTTGTGTAATTCTTTTTCTGTTCTTTGAGTCATAGGACAAACCGTACTATCAAGAGGGGTCTTTAGTTTGTGGGCATCGAAGTTATTGAGAAAATGCTCAGATCAAATCTAAACCAAGTGAGAAGCCAGAGTGTAGAAATCGCATGTCCACTGCGTTAAGTTTCAGTAGCAAAGACTTCATTCTTTGGCTTCCGAAGCAGAACTAAGTCCGTGAGTTAGCTTTACATGTTCCGCAAGTAAAATTGGGCAGTTATGACAAATCCGACCGTTGTGGACACATGTCAAGCTGTCACTTCGGGTCAAATGGGTCATTTCGCACCTCGGGATCGCCAACTATAAATATGCCGCCCCTCCTCCATTTTCGGGAGGCTGCTCTGAGAATATTCCCGAGAGAGACTGAAAAGAGGACTCCAAGAATGCCACCGAAGCAAAACCCAAAACCTAGAATACTGAAGCCTAAGTCCCATTGATCTAAGTAGATTCGAGATGACTTAGGTGAAAGCTTGCTAGCCTTTTTATCTTGCAGAACTGCAATTCTCATAGACGGTTAGAGTGTCGACTTCGGAGAGCGAAGAGTTATTGTCGCCTCGAAGGTCTAGTTTGTCAAAGGTTTCGGAGATTTCCTTGATATTCTACCCCGAGTCAAAACTGACCAAGATCAAGGAGATTGGTGCAGTGGAGCAACGGACAAAGAGAGATTTGCTCCAGGTGTTCAATCACCAGTCCCTCCAACCAGACGTAGCGCTTTGCAGAGCGTGAACTGGTCGAACAAACATCGTCGTGTCACAGTCCCTTTTACTTCAAGCTTTTACATTCTGTATTGCATTTGCTTCCCAGTTATGCTTCAATGCATTTTGATTCGCTGCATTTAGTTTCGCTTCCAATTTTACTTCCCTATCACTTGTTTCTGCTACCATTTTCCGCTTTACTTATGCTTCACTTCTAAGTTTCAGTTGAAAATTTGAAGTGATCATTCACCCCCTCCCCCTCTAATCACATACTTGGACTTTCAGGTTCCTTCTGTCCGAAGATTTCCCTCACTGATGTGGGGACAAAACTAACCACGGTGCCTGAAAATTTTCTGACTGCTGGCTTATCAGAGGAAACACTCTTACAATCATTCTGTTGCTCGAGGTGAGCTTCATGATACGTTCTGACCATCTTCCGGAATAGATCGAAATAATTTGCATCGGACAAGATGGTAGCTGGTGCTTGCCATGTCTCGGACGCATATGCTTCTGGGTCACAATTTCTGCTTTCCTTTCCTGAATCCTTGTGGCGGTCACAGCTGATGCAGACTTGATTCAAGAGATGGCTTGGGTAACGTCCCTTCGTGAGCCACATGATTCCAATGCAATTGGGCATCAGTCTTGTTTGACTTGCTTATTTTCCACATCATCGCGGCCTTTAACTGATTAAATCTTTACGATTGTACTGGTTACAGGAGAAATGTATGCCTGATGCACATGATGGTTGTCGTATGATTCATACTTGAGCCAGAATGCCTCCGATGCAACCGGATACGAGCCATTCATGTCTTGCTGAGTTTCCTTATTTCTTTGCGGTCTTCCCCTGATGGAATCTTCATGGCCTTAACGGTTACTGGACTGATGCAGACTTGATTCATTCGGGAAGAACTCCTACGGGAGCTGAATATTCCTAATGCAAGCTGGTGTGGGTCCTTGATTTGGTGGCTTCACAATGCTCGGCGGTCTTGCACTGATTCTTCGAGGTAAGTGGGGGTTATGAGCAACTTTCCATCGGGGCGGATAAAGTGACACCAAAGAACCAAACGAAGAACCAACGAAGAAAACCATGGAGCAAAAAGCAAACGAGGAACGGCTCGCTACCTCATCAGCTTTAGCGGTAGCCGATGACCATCCGGACTCCTTGCAAAGAAAAACAACGAATAACCCAGTAGCCACTAGAGAGGTTTTTACAACTCAGATCTGGGACTTGTACTGCAATAGCTCAAGCACTGCTCAAGACGGCCGACCGGAATCAGCTCAGATCAAATGACAATGTTGATAAAAGAATGCAGAGGTCCCCTAAGACGTCCGAGAAAACAGCTCTGAGCATAGGGTCTCCACTGCGAAAAGAAACTCAACAACTGCCCGAGGCGGCCGAAAAGTAGCTCAGAACATGGGTCGGTTGTTGAAAAGAGAAATGTAAAATAGGCATCCACTACGGACGGCCGACGATGCATCAGCTGAGAACCAGGCGTGGTGCCAATATCGAAGAACAACAAGCAAGGGTCCGTCCAAGTCATCTAACACCTGCCAAAACAGAGTTAGCATCTGCCGAAGAAACTGAAAAAAGAACCAACAACGAGAACCAACTAAGAAGGAAAAGCAATACCGAATAAGCACTGAGATCACACGCAGGCTCTCAAATTATTTCTATTCACATCAACATGAAACAAGCAACATGCAACACTACTACTCATGCATCACGAACTACGCGAAGCTCGGGCGTTCTGATCTGACGGCGGGTTGCTGGGGGTCGTAGGAGTGGGCGGACGATTCGACAACGACAAGTCTGCAGCAAGAGCTCTCCTCGTATCCCGTGCATCACGAACTAGCTCGACGAGGAGGGCGTACTGGGTGATCATGTAGCGGGACATGGTGATCACCGCCGCATCAGCTTCCGCCAAAGAGCGAGGAAACCTTACTTGTTGCGGAGTCGCCCCCAAGGTGGGATAGAAATGGAAGGCGCGATTCTCCTACATCGCACTTTCCTGGTGGTGGAGGCCTAGGAGTCCTGCCAACGCGGCAAGCTGGATGGAACGATCCAAGGTAGAAGCGGGTCCACCCTGGAAGTTGTAGGAGCGCACGCCGATGGGGATGGTGGTGGTCACGTACACGCTGGCACGGTACTCAAGCAGCTACCCTCCGATCGGCGTCTGGGAAACTTGGTAGCTTGGAATCTCTTCACTGGGGTAGAGAGTCCACCATACGTTTGCAAGGAGGTAGTCAAAGGTAGTCGTGGACGAGGATCCTGTGTAGCCCACCGGGTATTCCGCCATCTACACTCGTCAGATCAGATCATTAGCGAAAACATACCGTCTATATGCAGCAAAGAAATGCAACAGGCAATAGCATCACACAAGAAAGATATACTCTAGCTCCAACGGCAATCTAACGTTCGCGCGGACTAGCGTGTCCTACAGCCAGTCCTGCTCTGATACCAAGCCTTGTGGCACCCCGGCTCAGAGGACCGGAACGCCCCGTGCTCCAGCCCAGAGATCAAGTCTTCTGGAACACGACACTACTTGATATAGAACTGAACAACTTTATATTACCGAAGATAGGGGTACACGAGTGATGTCTACGCACGCTTCTATTCTTGTAGACTATGTTGGGCCTCCAAGCGCAGAGGTTTGTAGAACAGCAGCAATTTCCCTCAAGTGGATGACCTAAGGATTATCGAACTCAGGGAAGTAGAGGTTGAAGATGGTCTCTCTCAATCAACCCTGCAATTAAGATACAAGAAGTCTCTTGTGTCCCCAACACACCTAATACAACTAGGAGTTGTATAGGTGCACTAGTTCGGCGAAGAGATGGGAAAATACGAGTGATAGGTGTGGCAAAGCAAGGTAATATAAATCTGTAATAAAAAGTGCAGAAAGGAAACATGTGACAAAAGTGAGCACAAACGGTGTAACAATGGTGGAAACAAGGCCTAGGCTTCATACTTTCACTAGTGGCAACTCTCAACAACATTAACATAGCCTAATCACATGATATTTCCCATAAAACATGCAATGGAGACGAACTCGGAGGTCATTCCTTTGTGGTCAAGAGAGGATGAGAATTATGTAGGGCTACAAAAGCACACCTCAGAGTTCGTAGTTCTCAATCTATGGATTTCCCAATGTCACCGCGGCCATCCAAAGAGAGTACCACAATCACCACAACATATCTCATGGATAGTCAAAGACAAGCACCAAGAGACTCTCAATCTTCAATCAACACACAAAAGAGGAAATCACTCATGATAATATTCTTCTAACCCATATCCAATAGACCGTTGTCACCTTGGTCTCGTGGATTATACTAGATAAGATCAATTCAGTACATCAATCCAATACATAGAGGAAGGGGAAATATCATGGCATCACCCTAGATTAACATAGCCTATGATCACAACGAAGATCACATCATGGGAGAGAGAGAAGAACACATAGCTACTAGTAGAAACCTCAGCCCCGAGGGAGAACTACTCCCGCTTCATGGAGGGAGGAAGCAACGTCGATGGAGATGAATCCGGGGGCACTTCCCCGTCCCGGCAGGGTGCCGGTACAAGAATTATGTCCCCCCGAAACTTGATGGCGATGGCGGCGGAGATCGGAATTGCTTCTGGAGAAAAGGGGTCCGGAATCAGGGTTTCCTCCGCGGGGGTAAAAATAGGGCCAAAGGGGGCACCACGGGGGCCACAGGGCAGCCAGGAGGGTGCCCGGTGCGGCCTAGGGTGGGGCCGCGCCAGGCACCCTTCTGGAGTCCCTGTGGTGGCCCTCTCCTCTTTCCTTGGTGATTCCGGAAGCTTGCGGGACGCTGATTTTTTATATAATTTTTCCGGAATTTATGGAGCACTTTTAATGGCCGGAAAACCTGAAATACAAAAACAGCAGAAAACAGGAACTGGCAACTGGGTGCACTGAGTTAATAGGTTAGTACAAATATGCTCAAAAGTGTATGAAAGTTCAAGCCAAACATGGCAAAGTCACACAAAACATGCATGGAGCAAGCAGAAATTATAGATACGTTTGGGACGTATCAACATCCCCAAGCTTAATTCCTGCTCGTCCTCGAGTAGGTAAATGATAACAAGCATAATTTCTGTGGTGACATGCCACACGACCATATAAGGACTTTTAAGTAAAGCAATTAAAGCATGAAATTCAATTCAAGTCTTAACAAGCAAGAGTCTATATTAGCATTGACACAAGCAACAAAAGAACAAAAGGTGCAAGAGCTCTCGCTGTCCGTGACTCGAATGTCTCCAGATGGTGTTTGCGTGCAAGCAGGGGACTGGGAAAAAGAGAGAAAAAAGGTTGTTGAGAACAACTATCTACTAAATTTTCACACTTGGTCTCCTTTGGATTCTTATCTTGACTCGTCCCCAGACCACTAGCCTGGTACAAGTCAAACTGATCCACTCCCTTTCGATATTTTGAGCACTCATGCAATGGATGAGCGTGAGCAAGAAAGTTGACACCTAAAAGGCGAAACAGAAAGAAGGTGGAGGAGGAAGACAAAAAGGTGTAAAAGGCTTACATCAATGAGGACAATCATAGGCGAGAGAAGGCCATATGATAGATATGATGTGAGGAGTAGGGATTGCCATGCAACGGATGCACATGTGAGCTAAAAGATCTCCAAGGGAACTAGTGGGGGTGCATCTAACTTGCTTGTTCAAGAAGACCTAGAGCTCGTTTGAGGAGGCTCATGATTGGAATATACAAGCCAAGTTCTATAGTGTGAAGGTCCCCACATAGCTATATGCATGATGATGATCTCTATGGAGTACAAGGGATAGAGGATGAAGTACTAGTGTGGATCTCTCAAAAAGGAATAATAGTGTGCCCCCTTCTCTCTTTTCATTTTTTATTTTTCTCTTTTTTCTATTTTTTGTATTTTTTTGGTGGCCTCAATGGCTCTTTCTATTTAACTCTCATTTGTCCTCTTTGGGATCTTTTGATTTTGTCCTCTTTCGGATCTTTTACTCACTTTAGGGGCAACACTCTATATTTTACAAGAATATAGGAGATCTTTCACACTTTACAAAGGTACTCACATAAAGAAGATATAACTATCATGATGCAAATGTATGCCTCTTCCAGGATAGCAGGATATGCAATGATACTAGCGCGTCATGTAGCAATGATTAGGGCAAGGCCCAACTAGCATGCGGCTCATCGATCAAGCAAGTAGCATGTATGCCATGAAGATCAAGTCATGAGAAGGTGGATGTTGCATGGAAATGTATCTCGGAAAGGCTATGGAAAAGCCTTGTAGGTAGGTATGGTGGTTGTTTTGAGGAAATATATAAGGAGGCTTATGATGACAGAGCGTATCGTGCCAAGGATTTGGATGCACCGGCGAAGTATGCGCCAAATCTCAAGGTGAGAAAGGGCAATGCACGGTACCGAAGAGGCTAGAAAAAGTATAAGTGGGTGGAAGTGTCAACTTTCGAATACTCACATTAGTCCGAAGAACTCATGCACTTATTATCGGTAACTCTCAATCTAATCAGGAGGTTCACAAAGAGACAAGTACCCCGAGGAGGAGTGTATGGGGGTTTGGTTATTCTTGCGCATCCTCGACTCATGGTACGTGAGTGTACTCTAATATTCGAACCCTCCAGAGGTTAGTGATCCATCTAGTAGCTAGAGTTCTCAACAGGGGTTTTTGGTTTTCGAAAAACACACGGATTGCCCAAAATATGACATCTATCACTAATAGGCTCGAGCTCTTGACACCAAAAGTTCAAACATTACTCTAGTCAATACCTCAAAACTATTGCAAGTTACTACTACAAAGAGAACAACAACTTTAACTACCTACTTTCTAGTCAAGACACAAAACTCAGTGCAACAGGAAAACTCTCTAACAAGATAAAACATGCAACCTATAGAAAGTTCAACCTAAAACAAAAGAAAAGCTCTAGAAAACTAAAGCACTACAACTAAACAGGGCAGCAGCTAAGAAAACAAAAAGATTAACTCACAGCTAAGGAAATAATCATGCAAATCCTATGAGGAGTTCTCGTTCAAACGGAACGTGTTTCTCTCCCACACAAAGTAAGACGGGATCTAACTTGTTATGAACAGCAAGCAAAGCTAAAGAAAACTAAAAATAAAACCTAAGAGCGAGACGCTCCAAGCATAGCACATAACGCATGAAGTGATAAAAATATAGTGAGACGAAGGACGAACTGATGATTGTTGATGGAGAAGGGGATGCACGGGGGAATACCCAAGCGTAGACGCTTGAGTCTCCTTGAATATTTGTTGGGGATGCATGGGGGCATCCCCAAGCTTGAGCGCTTGACACTCCCGAATCTTCTTTCATCATCTTCCATCGCACACTTGAAAACTCCCTTCATACATAACTCATCATAAGCTGATTAGAGAGGTTAGTACCCTTAATAAATAAATAAAATTCCACTGGATATAAAGATATTCTTGAAGAGCTACTGTTTCTCAAGATTTCCAAAAAGTTTTTGCAAAGAAAAAGCAAGCTTAAGATTTGCAAAAGTTAGGAGAGACAAAACGTGGCAGAATCTGTGAAAAACAGAACAGCAGGTAGTAAAGAATTTTTTAGGGGTACTTCTGCAACTCGAATAAAAAAACTCAGAACAGACGCTCGAAAGTCAATTGTATGGAGAACGCTGTCAAAAAAATCAGATCAAAAAGATGATCTGGTGATTTTTGGCTAATTTTTCCGTCCAAGGACAGAATCTATTTTCTGGACAGCATGTCACAACTTTTGAACTTTCTTGCAATTGGAGGCTAGACTTGGAACAAAGATTGAAAATAAAGATACAATGATGTTGCTACAGTAGTAACAATCATCGAGACCACTAAAAACAGAAGTAAAAAACTCAAACTAAAGATAACAAGGGTTGTCTCCCTAGAGTTCTTTCTTTATAGCCATAAAGATAGTCTTAAGATTTTAATAATGCTCTCGTAGGAATAAGAGTTGAAGTACAAAAGAGAGCATCAATAAGCAAATACAAAACACATTTAAGTCTAACATTCTTCCTATGCAAAGGGATCTAGTAGAGAAATAACTCATTGAAGCATAAAGATATTAGCATAGGAAGGCAAAATAACTGCAACTTCAAAACCTTTAACATAAAGAGAGGGAACTTGATATTATTGAAATATCTATGAGCATATGTTCCCCTCTCATAATAATTTTCAGTGGGATCATGAATAAACTCAACAATATAAGTATCACATAAAACTTTCTTATCATGATCCACAAGCATAGAAAATTTGTTACTCCCTACATAAGAAAAATCCTTCTCATTAGTAATAGTGGGAGCAAACTCAACAAAATAGCTATCACATGAATCATTCTTATCATGGTGCACTTGTAAGAATTTATTCTTTATAGCATAAGTGTCATCACAATAATCACCATAGATGGGAGGCAAAGTATCATCAAAATAAATTTCCTCATCAAAACATGGGGGGCTAAAAAGATCATCTTCATAAAATGTAGCATCCCCAAGCTTAGGGCTTTGCATATCATTAGTATCAAAAGTATTCAAAGAAGACATGCTAATAACATTACTACTATCATGAGTGTTGTGCAAATAATAAAGCTCCGTAGGCTTTTTGATCTCCTCCTCAAACACTTCATGTCCTAACTCAAGATAGAGCTCATAAAGCTCTCTCATAATTTTTTTGTTGTTTTCCATAAATCCTAACTAGTGAAAATAAAAACAAGAAACAAAAAGAATTAATTGAAAGATCTAAAGATATACCTTCAAACACTTACTTCCCCGGCAACGGCGCCAGAAATAGCTTCATGTCTATGCATGCTTCTATTCTTGTAGACTATGTTGGGCCTCCAAGTGCAGAGGTTTGTAGGACAGCAGCAATTTCCCTCAAGTGGATGACCTAAGGTTTATCGAACTCAGGGAAGTAGAGGTTGAATATGGTCTCTCTCAATCAACCCTGCAATTAAGATACAAGAAGTCTCTTGTGTCCCCAACACACCTAATACAACTAGGAGTTGTATAGGTGCACTAGTTCGGCGAAGAGATGGTAAAATACGAGTGATAGGTGTGGCAAAGCAAGGTAATATAAATCTGTAATAAAAAGTGCAGCAAGCAAACATGTGACAAAAGTGAGCACAAACGGTGGAACATTGGTGGAAACAACGCCTAGGCTTCATACTTTCACTAGTGGCAACTCTCAACAACATTAACATAGCCTAATCACATGATATTTCCCATAAAACATGCAATGGAGACGCACTCGGAGGTCATTCCTTTGTGGTCAAGAGAGGATGAGAATTATGTAGGGCTACAAAAGCACACCTCAGAGTTCATAGTTCTCAATCTATGGATTTCCCAATGTCATCGCGGCCATCCAAAGAGAGTACCACAATCACCACAACATATCTCATGGATAGTCAAGGACAAGCACCAAGAGACTCTCAATCTTCAATCAACACACAAAAGAGGAAATCACTCATGATAATATTCTTCTAACCCATGTCCAATAGACCGCTGTCACCTTGGTCTCGGGGATTATACTAGATAAGATCAATTCAGTACATCAATCCAATACATAGAGGAAGGGGAAATATCATGGCATCACCCTAGATTAACATAGCCTATGATCACAACGAAGATCACATCATAGGAGAGAGAGAAGAACACATAGCTACTGGTAGAAACCTCAGCCCCGAGGGAGAACTACTCCCGCTTCATGGAGGGAGGAAGCAACGTCGATGGAGATGAATCCGGGGGCACTTCCTCGTCCCGGCAAGGTGCCAGCACAGGAATTCTGTCCCCCCGAAACTTGATGGCGATGGCGGCGGAGATCGGAATTGCTTCTGGAGAAAAGGGGTTCGGAATCAGGGTTTCCTCCGTGGGGGTAAAAATAGGGCCAAAGGGGGGCACCAGGGGGGCCACAGGGCAGCCAGGAGGGTGCCCGGCGCGGCCTAGGGTGGGGCCGCGCCAAGGACCCTTCTGGAGTCCCTATGGTGGGCCTCCCCTCCTTCCTTGGTGATTCCGGAAGCTTCCGGGACGCTGATTTTTTATATAATTTTTCCGTAATTTATGGAGCACTTTTAATGGCCAGAAAACCTGAAATACAAAAACAGCAGAAAACAGGAACTGGCAACTGGGTGCACTGAGTTAATAGGTTAGTCCAAATATGCTCAAAAGTGTATGAAAGTTCAAGAAAAACATGGCAAAGTCACACAAAACATGCATGGAGCAAGAAGAAATTATAGATACGTTTGGGACGTATCAACGAGGTCTATTACAATGCTAGCGGAGGCACAGCTTGCTCCTCGGGCTAGCCTCCGCTCTACACCAAGCAGCAGCATAACTCTCTAGCAGCGGAATATAACTCGGCAGCGGAACAACAACGGCGGTGATGAACTCCAATCCACAGGGACACTGGCTGGGACACCTCCTAGCTCGCAAACACCTGGAACGTCGTCCTACGCATCCAAAGCACGGCCTGCAAATCTGGCATGACACGCCAGGTCAGTACATTGAATGTACTTGCAAGCTCACAACATCCAAAGCACCAAGGCAAAACAATAACATGGCATTAGCAGGTTCAAGTATATTAGTGAGTTAAACAAGTGAACAACAATATCATGCAAACAGATATCAATCAAACATATTATCAAAATTTAGGCTAATGCATAGACAATCATCGTTTAAGGTCTCCTGGACCCCACATGATCATCGCATGATCACGTGTCTTACCTCGGAGTCCTTACGGACTCAAGCATCGGGTCACCTCGTGAACAATCACTACCACGGGTCGTCGCACGACAAACGGGTCATCGCATGACCAATCCACTTACCACAGACATTCCACCGAACTCATGTTGATCTCACGGTGTGACCTAGTACGAACTGTGTCCATTACCGTGGACGCGGCTATTCGAATAGATTTGTGTGACTCTGCAGATTTTGTGCACGTTACCCACACTATGGAGTTCTTCCTCCGTCCAGTACCTCGGAACTTGTCCCACATGATCCATGGAACTCGTACCACAGGATTGGACTAGGACTTCTCCAACAAGACCGTTCCACCGCGTGTCCCTCTTACCGTATCACCGACATACTTCGCAAGTCATGCCTTGGGTAGCCCCGTGTCCTCCAGACACACCATCCATCTCATGGCAAATGACCATCGCATGGTCCATAAACTTGACCAACTCGGGGACTGCGCGCATATCAACAACCTGGCTCTCAATACTATCACCGTTTACCGGGCTAAGGTAACTGCCACACATAGCCTTCCCTCTTTGGTGATACGCATAAGAGAACCCATCGGTAGACCGAGCCAAGGCCTGCCCATACAGGAAAATTTGGTTGCACGGATAAGTTCGATTCAGTGGCACCTGATCAACTTGTCATGAAGCGTGTCTCCAACAGCAAACACAAGTATCAGGTGCAACATGAGTAGCATCAGATCATAACAATGCATAACATGCTAGTATAACAATTTCAGATATGATCAAGCACATTTTAGATGGTGAACTTATCCATGTTACGAAGATTAAGTTATTAATGTGGCAACATCATGGATGTGGTTAAGCATAACCTAGGGATAACATGAGCAGGTGTAGGAATAACATGAGTAACTTAACATGGTACAAGAAGAGCATGGTAACATGATCAATGCCTAGCATGAATGTACTTAACATAACCATGGCAAAATCAAGCATGGCAATGCTACAACCATAGTACAACCAGACAAGCATAACATGATTAAAGTATAGTATGGAAATCAATATGTGACGAAGATTAAAGCATGTTAAAGATCATTCAAAGCTTTTCAAAGGTGCAAATGGTATCGTGGCTTGCCTTTCAACAGAGTGGTGTGAAACACTCCTGGTCTTCGACACCGACACACCCTGCAAAATATTTTGAAATAAAGCAACGGAGAAAAATTCAACCACCATCTTTGGTTTGACCAGCAAATAACAACACCAAAACATGGAATGAAACCTATGCCAACATGAAGAGGAGATCAAAATAAAACCAACGCAAAAAGAATCGCCTCTTTTGGACTTACGGTTGCAGAGATATGAAGGAAACGGGATCAGGGGCTGATTTTGGAGGAAACACGCTTTCGGTGAAGTGAAAGCGTACTTCGGGCCGAAGAAGAGCGAAATGCGCTTTCTGAAGGAGAAGGCGTATTTCAGCCTGAGGCCAGAAGGAGTACGCTTTCCATTAGGGAAAATGTATTTTCGAAAACACACCTCCATCAAAAGAAAAACGGCCCGGGGCCTAACCGGCTGACAGGCGGAGCCCACCTGGCAGACTGCCCTCTCCTCCTCTGCTATGTTTTCTTCTTCCTCCTTTGTCGTACACCACAGAGCAGAGCACGGCCTGGGGGACACCGGCGAGGGAGAGGAGCAGCGCGAGCCCGCCGGCAGAGCGGGCGCGGGGCGCGGCTAGCCCGACACGCTCGCCGGTGCCAGCAGGGCCACAGAGCGGCCTGCGGCGGCGTTCTCCTCCCGCCTAGGCGCGGCAGCCACGGGGCCCTCGGGGCACGGCGAGGTGGGGCTGGGGAACCGGCGAGTCGGGAAGGCGGGGAGGTGGTCCAGGGGAGTGTCTAGGAGGGCTCACGGGGGAAATGGAGGGAGAGTGGGGCTCCAGCGGCTCCGATTCGAGCGGAGGCTGTTGACGACAATGGGAGGCCATGGGGAGCAACGGCGGCTCCGGCGAGAAATTGATGGGTGGAAGCTCGGCTCAGAGGTGTGGTGAGGCTGTTGGTGCTCTCCAAAGGGCTCGGGGCAAGCCCCTTTATATAGGAGGTGGATTCAAGCTCGGACGGCGACAATGGCGAGCAGCCATGGCGTGGGGTGAGCTGGTGATACGTCCTAAACGTATCTACTTTTCCAAACACTTTTGCTATTGTTTTGAACGAAACTAACCCGGACTGACGTTGTTTTCAGCAGAGCTACCAGTGTTGTTTTCTTTTGTGCTGGTTTCTAGATATTTAGGTACGCTGGAAAAATCCCAAAAAATATATATAAAAAATCAGCGTTCAGGAAGCTTCCACCAGGCCAAAGGGGGGCCACAGGGCAGCCAGGGGGCAGCCAGGAGGGTGCCTGGCGCGGCCCAGCTCCTGGCCGTGCCACCTGCCCTCCTGGGTGGGTCCCACACCCCCTGGTGCCCTACTTTGTCCCTATTTATTCCCCCGTCGAGGAAACCCCGAGACAGAGGTCGCTTTTCCAATCTACGTCGCGGATCCGCCGCAACCCTCTGTTCTTCCTCGGAGAGCTAATATGGAGGCTGAATTGGCCTCGGTGAGCGGGAAATCATTGCCATCGTCATCATCATCGCCTCTCCATCACCCCTCCATGAATTCTCCTCTCATGTGTGAGTAATTCCCTGCTATAGGAAAAGGGGATGGTAGGGATTGGATGAGTTAGATCATGTAATAGTTCAATCAGATTGTTGGGGCATGTTGCCTATCATCTACTTGGTGTTTATCATCTCTATTACAACTTGTTGCTCTTAATGCTTGTCACTTTGGGCTCGAGTGCCATGATTTCAGATCTGATCACCCTTTTGTTTCTTGAGTTTGTGGTGTTCTTGATCCTATCTATGAGTTGTATGCACCTATTATAGTCCGGAACCGGCGATCCCAATGGTGACAGCTTGGGACACCAAAGGGGATGGACTATAATTTGAGGATTCCGTGTATCCATGAATTGTTAATGCTTTGTTCCGGTGCTCTTTGACAGGAGTACCTTAATCTCCCTAAGTTCCTTTTGGCCCCGTTTGTAGCGGGAGGGTAGGACAAAAGATGTTGTGCAAAGTTCTTATTGCAAGCACGTACAACTACCTTGGGATACATGCCTGATGTTTGATATTTTCCTAGATGATCCTTTGTTTTCTGTGAGCCTTGCCCAAGTTAGAATCTGTTACATGTTTGTTCTCATCCAAGCAGCACCCAACCATCCATCTTCCTAGCCTATAGTGTTTTCCTTATGCTGGTTACTAGTTGTTTACCTTTGATGTTCCACTATCACTATCACCACTATTATCATCACCACTACCACCACCATATCACAGTTGCTACTAATACCTTTGTGCAAGCAAGTGTTTATTTTAGGTGCGGTTGAATTGACAACTCAATTGTCAAAGCATGTACGTATTCTTTGTGTCCCCAAGTGTCGAATCAATAAATTGGGTTATCTTGCCCGCGAAGACTATCTCGATCCCCTACAGTTGAGGGTTATCAAGTACTGTTTTCTGGCGCCATTGCCGGGGACCATAGATTTATTTACAGGTCTACTCGAAGTATCCTACCTGCTGCACGTTATCCACTATGGGTAAGAAAGGAGACCCTAAAGTTCCGATCTTACCATCCCGTACGAGACGAGGTACTGCTCTTAGCACTAGTGCTAAACTTGATTCACCTTCGGTTATGAGTCAGTTTGATTCACCTCAGTTACATGCTACTTCTGCTGAGTCTGGCAATATGTGAGATACTTTTGATAATGCTTCTACTACTTTTGAGACTACTTGTGAGATACTTTTGAGACTACTTTTATAGAAGAACAGATTGCTGCTGCTGCCCGACTCTCGGGTGTTGAAATTCCTGTTATCCAAACTCCTATTGGGAAAACTCATAACTTTGCTGACCTTAAGGAGAAACTCCTTGAGGATGATTATATTACACTTGATGATGATTTTTGCAGGGAACTTAAAGAATGTGCTGATTCCGACCCTGCTACTATAAAGAAGTTGCTAGCAAAAGACTCCCTGAAGAACAAGTTTACTCCTAATCCTACTTTTCCTACGTCTCCTATACGCATCACTGATCCTGATTATGATTTCTCTGTTGACCTTTCACTTATATCCACAGTTGAAGCTGGTCCTTTTTATGGCAGAGAAATTGATGATGCTATCGGGCACCTGACCAAACTCACTGAGTTAGGTGGCTTGTTTACCATAGATGAAAGGATCCGGAACTTTTATGTGACCAAGCTTCTTCCTTTTTCCTTGAAAGGAGATGCTAGAGCATGGTACGATGCACTACCATGTGGTTCCATTCAGAGTCCTCAAGATATGGCTATATCTTTCGTTGATAAGTATTTTCCTGCTCATATGCAACATGCTGCTTTACAAAGAATTTATAACTTTAAACAGTTGCAGGATGAGCATCTCCCTAAAGCTTGGGGGAGATTTTGCAGTTTGCTAAAGGCTAGACCGAGACATGAAATCCCTAAAAATGAATTACTTGATATATTTTATGCTGGTCTAACCAATGGGTCTAAATCCTACCTAGATAGTTGTGCTGGTTGTGTTTTCAGGCAAAGAACACCGGACGATGCGGAAGAATTGATGGAAAAAATTGCCAAAAACCATGAAGATTGGTCCGTGCCTGAACCACCTCCACCACCAAAGAAGAGGGGCATGCTAGTCCTAAGCCCGGAAGATATGCAAGAAGCAAAGAAGTCCATAAGAGAGAAAGGTATTAAAGCTAACGACATGAAGAATCTACCTCCAATTGAGAAGCTGTGTGAGCCTACCACTCACCCACCTATGGTAGAAGTACACTCTCTTTTAT
Source organism: Bromus sterilis (assembly GCA_950022295.1). NCBI lineage: Eukaryota > Viridiplantae > Streptophyta > Magnoliopsida > Poales > Poaceae > Bromus > Bromus sterilis. The sequence continues at coordinate 338,146,558 of OX465597.1, forward strand.
ATTTCAATGCAAGTGACATCCCTAAAGGTAAACCTCCTGATCAATGTTTTGATGAGCTTGATAATTTTATTATGCAGCAGAATCACTTCAATAAGAAGATACAAGGTCAGTTGCATGATAATACTCTTGCTATCAAAAGTTTGCTTGATGTTCTAGGTAGAACAGTTAATGATGTTAAATGTCTTGTGAAGCATTTTGATATGGTTCAACATCAGCTTGAACAAATTTCTAATGTGCAAAAATATTTTCTTGCTAATAATGCCAAACAGGACAATTTACAAGCTTACGGTATAAAGACCCGGGGTGGCACACACACCCAGGACCCTCTCTATCCAGAGGGGCATCCAAAGAGGATCGAGCAAGATTCTCAAGTGCAGGAAGAAGAAATTGTTAGCTCCCCAAAGAAGAAGAAGAAGAAAAAGAAACACAAGGAAGCTGACAATTCCAATGATCCTATAGAAGAAGAACAAGCTGTGGATCCAAACAACATATCTACATCCGATGCTGAGACTGAAGACGGTACTGAACCTGAAAAAGATACTGAGAAGAATGATCCACCCGAGGTTCATGAAGAAGAAGCACCCGATAAGCGCAAGGAGTATACTAGAGAAGACTTCCTTGCAAGGAGACACGGGAAGGAACGAGAACCATGGGTACAGAAACCCATGCCTTTCCCAAGCAAGTCCGTCAAATCCAAAGAAGAAGAGCACTACAACAAGTTTTGTGAGTGGATGAAACCTCTTTTTCTTCAAATTCCTTTGACTGATGCTATTAAATTACCTCCTTACTCAAAATATATGAAAGATATTGTTACTAATAAAAGAAAAGTCCCTAATGAGGCAATATCTACTATGCTTGCTAACTACTCTTTCAGTGGCAAGATTCCTAAGAAGCTCGGTGATCCAGGTATACCCACCATTCCTTGCTCCATAAAGAATAATTATGTTAGAACTTCCTTATGTGATCTTGGTGCAGGAGTGAGTGTTATGCTTCTCTCTCTACAAAAGGCTTTGTTTAGAGAAACTAATTCCTACAGATATCTCTCTTCAGATGGCCGACAAGTCCACGGCCGTCCCGATCAGTATTTGTGAGGATGTTCATGTTGAAGTTGCCAATTGCTTAATACTTAATGATTTTGTTGTGCTTGACATGCCCGAGGATGGGAGCATGTCCATTATCCTTGGTAGAACTTTTCTTAACACCGCAGGTGCCGTTATTGATTGCAATAAAGGGAAGGTTACCTTCAACGTAAATGACAAAGAACACACGCCGTATTTTTCGAAGAAAATCGACAAAAGGCATGGCCTTAACTCCATTGAGAATATCGAGACCCTGAAGATTGGAGAATGGGATTGTCCACTACATGTATACCACAAATACAAAACAATTATGGTGGGGACAATGTCCATTAAAGTGAGACTGCAATGATCACTTCATAAGAGGCGAGACTTTCTGCGCTATATATCACCGGTGTGTTGGTAAGACTTGATCAACCTTGATAACTAGCAAGTTTTATATAGGTAAAAAGTTGAGCTTGTTATGTTTTCATTTCCTTTATTTTTTATTCTCCTTGCTGTACCAAAGTTTTTGTGTTTAAAGCTTCACCTGTTCTAACTTTTGCCTCAAGTTCACGAAAGTTTTTGCAGCTTTTTGAACTTTGAAAAATTCTCTACAATGAAGTTGCCTAGAAAATTCCAAAAAAATTATATTCAAAGTTTTCAGGTCAAAAGCCATCAGGGGGCACCTTTGGCTGACCAGGGGGGGCCACCACCAGGCCAGAAGGCCAGGTGGCGCGGCCCAGCTCCTGGTCGCGCCACCCACCCTCCTGGGTGGGTCCCATGCCCCCTGGTGGCATCTCTCCTCTCACTCTCTCTCCTTCTTCCCAAAACCACGAGTTCTTCCTCTGGTTTCTTCGTTCTTGCTGCTCTTGAGCACGTACCTTTGATCTCTCCATTTAGCTACTTGTTTGAGCTTATTTTTGGAACAAGTGCTCCCTGGTATGTGACTCCCTCACCCCTCCAATTAGTTTTCTAGTTGGTGGCTTCATTAGTGAGTATTTAGTGGTTCTTGGTGCTGTTTAGTTAAGCTTAAATGTTTGTGTAGAAATTTAATTTTCAAGTTTTGCTGCTAGTTTGAGCCTTGGTTAAGTAAGTAGAATGTTATGCCCAAACTAGTTTTGCTTAAATCTTCGTTTTTGTGAATTGTTTAAAATTTCAGAAATGGAGAAACTAGGGAAGTGGCTTGGGAAGAAGAAACCCGAGCGCTCTAGCCGTGTCACGCATTCCGCATCTTCGCCTTCTACCACAAGGGCAAGCTACAATGAAGATATCATACCCGTAGAGATGTTGGACATGTTACCCGCGAAGGCCATGGCATTTCCATGCGATGATTTTATGGAGAATGTCGGCATAAAAGAAGAGTTTTATGCTCTGTGTGAGAATGCAGGTTTGACACGGCTTGTTACAAGCCGTGTACCACAGTACGAGACACTCACCGCTATTTTTGTAAACAGCTTCAGATTTTATTCTGACAATGATACTGTGGTGTTTCAAATTTATGAAAGGTTTCTGACCATGCCTATGAGTAAATTTTGTGAAGTTTTAGGTTTGCCAGGCTTGGTCGAGAAGAAGAAGAGGAAAAATATCCCGACTGTTGAAATTAACACCCTCCTCGACTCATTCTTCAACACCGAAGTGAGGCCATCCAACCGGCAGAAGATCTCCAACATTATGTTTCCTCACCTCAGGTATTTCGCCTATTATATTGCTAGGGGAGTGTTGGCTTGAGAAAACACGAGTAGCACTTCCACGTCTGATACTGCCATCATGGAAAATGCTCTCTCAGGGACGCATGAGCATCATGTGGGTTCGCTTATTGCGAAACGCCTTGCTACTAACAGTAGCAAGGGGGACATTTTTGGTGGCGTCTATGCCACACTTCTTTTGGAGTCTCTCCAAGGAGAACCGCGCCCAGATGATGCTATCTTTCCTTTTGTTAGTCTTGACATGGCTGCCATGAAGAGGCATTTCTTTGTTACTAAGGCCTCTGACCGCTTTACACTTAATTATATTTTGCGGTTCAAAGATGGTGTGACATGCACTGTCCGTCTACCTGCACCACTTGTGTTTGATTTTTCTCGCAGGAACGGATATCGATTTTTAGTGGCCGAATTCGATGAGATCACAGGGAGATACCAGTATCACGACCCCACAGAGGCGGCCGAGCCAGATGAGGAGGAGCGTGTCGTGTATCCACCCGTTCAGGAGGAGCACGAGGTGTATGCACCAGTCCAGGAGGAGACCGTCGCCCACTGGGGTGCAGGTTCTTCCTCTGTATGGGGGTCGGGACCTTCCTCCTGCGCGTGGGAGAATCCCAGGACGTTGGTGTATGCTCCCGACTTCCCCTACGACCCATGGACGCACCAGTACTACCCGGGAGCAGGAGGCTCCTCGGGACCGCAGTAGAAGAGCCCAACTTAGGCCAAAAGCCTAAGCTTGGGGGAGTACGTGCTCTCCTCCCCTTTTCATTGTATCTTCCGTTGGTTCGCTTTTATCTTTTTGTAGTTTTTGCCTGTTCTTCTTTTATCTTTTAGTTTGCAAAAACCCAAAAAATATTTCTTCTTTCTTTTGCTTTCGTTAAACCTTAAAAAACCCAAAAATATGTTTCCTTTGCTCTTTAGTTTGCTTTGTTTTCAGAGTTCATCTCGAGTCCGTGATGATTATAATTTCCTACGTTCGATCGTGCAATTGACAAGGCAGTAATGACGAGATCGACGGAAGGGATGCAACAAGGAAAGCCGGTATGAACTCTTTTCATTTCTACTTTTGTACATATGCCTGTACTTATGATTAGAGACCAGCTTGTAGCGACATAGTGATATGTTTACAATGCTTTCCCAGTGGTTCATGCTTTCTTTGTGGTTAGTCTCAAATAGCTAGAGTTTATAATGTGTTGCTTGAAATGATTGACATGCATTGCATTGTTCATGGTGTGGCATATTGAAGTGGTATTTCCCTCCGGGGGATTCTTGGATTGACTTGGCACATGTTCACGCATGTTAAGACTAAAAAGTCCGTTTTGCCTTGATGATATTTTTACTTCAGAGCGAGCTATATCACTTTCATGCCCGATTCAATGTTGCTTTGTCGCTCTGCATGATTATGACTGTTATGCTCTCTACTTGGTCGCTTCCCCGTCTTTTGCTAGCCTTCCTCCAGCACCAAGCGGAATTTTGCTTGTGCTTCCAAACTCCTTTTTAAACCCAGTTGTTCCATTTGAGTCCACCATACCTACCTATATGTGATATTTACCGGCCACTCCTAACTTAGACTTTCATGTGCCATCTCGAAATTTATTCAAAAGCTTCTCCTTTGTAACCGTACAAGCTCATGGTGCGGTGAGGGGAAATCAGTATCTTTCATGCCAAAAATATTTTGACGAAAGTTTTAACTAGTCAAGAAAAAATATATGAGAGTTACACCTCCCCCATACTTGATGATGGAGTGAAATGGACCAAATGCTGCTTATGATAGATGGAACGATACCCTCCTTCCATCCTTGAGGCAAAATAAAAGGTTCCGTAGACCATGAAAGGATTTATGGATAAGGGAATATGTGTAAGCAAAAGGCATTAATATGGTTGGCATGGGAGATATTGAGAGACCTTTACCGTTCACCGTTGACTGGAAAGTTGCACTTCTCAAAAGAGTTTTATCTCTGTTTTCAAAACCAAGAGCTCTGGCACATGTTTAGTCTTTGCTTCCTTTCACGGGTTTTCAACCTCGCCATCACAAGCCACGGTTCGAGAGTCTCCACCTTCCTTTCTCCAAAGCACCAACTATGAGAGCATAATTGTCATTCTTAGTGTAACATGCATTGTCCCAAAGTACCACATTATCTTCTGCATGATTGTGATGTTTCTTACTCTGAGTTCTGAGTTCTAGTCTCCTCTAAAACTCCGGAGGAGTTTCTGCATTTATGTTATGATTCACTCTTGGAGGCTAGCGAAATACCACTCTGATATGTTCATGCTATGTGCATTGTGATCTTGAATTGATTTCAGCAGCATATTATTTACTTTACGTTTGTTTGTGACTGATTACATGAAAGAAGGATTTCTTCGTGCATTGTCCTTGTAGCATGATGTCAAAACTTGCTAAACTCTTTCGTAGTACATGCTTATATACATCTAATGAAGCAAAAGAGTTTGACACAGTTTTCTTTGTCGCGTCCTTTTCGTTGAACTGAATTGCTTGAGGACAAGCAATAGCTAAGCTTGGGGGAGTTGATACGTCCTAAACGTATCAACTTTTCCAAACACTTTTGCTATTGTTTTTCCTTCATTCTTGCATGATTTGAACGAAACTAACCCGGACTGACGTTGTTTTCAGCAGAGCTACCAATGCTGTTTTCTTTTGTGCAGGTTTCTGGATATTTAGGTACGCTGGAAAAATCCCAAAAAAATATATAAAAATCAGCGTTTCGGAAGCTTCCACCAGGCCAAAGGGGGCCACAGGGCAGCCAGGGGGAAGCCAGGATAGTGCCTGGCGCGGCCCAGCTCCTGGCCGCGCCACCTGCCCTCCTGGGTGGGTCCCACACCCCCTGGTGCCCTACTTTGGCCCTATTTATTCCCCCGTCGAGGAAACCACGAGACAGAGGTCGCTTTTCCAATCTACGTCGTGGAGCCGCCGCAACCCTCTGTTCTTTCTCAGAGAGCTAATCTGGAGGCTGAATTGGCCTCCGGTGAGGGGGAAATCATCGCCATCGTCATCATCATCGCCTCTCCATCACCCCTCCATGACTTCTCCTCTCATGTGTGAGTAATTCCCTGCTATAGGCAAAGGGGATGGTAGGGATTGGATGAGTTAGATCATGTAATAGTTCAATCAGATTGTTGGGGGCATGTTGCCTATCATCTACTTGGTGTTTATCATCTCTGTTACAACTTGTTGCTCTTAATGCTTGTCACTTTGGGCCCGAGTGCCATGATTTCAGATCGGATCACCCTTTTGTTTCTTGAGTTTGTGGTGTTCTTGATCCTATCTATGAGTTGTATGCACCTATTATAGTCCAGAACCGGCGATCCCAATGGTGACAGCTTGGGACACCAAAGGGGATGGACTATAATTTGAGGATTCCGTGTATCCATGAATTGTTAATGCTTTGTTCGGGTGCTCTTTGACAGGAGTACTTTAATCTCCCTAAGTTCCTTTTGGCCCCGTTTGTAGCGGGAGGGTAGGACAAAAGATGTTGTGCAAAGTTCTTATTGCAAGCACGTACAACTACCTTGGGATACATGCCTGATGTTTGATATTTGCCTAGATGATCCTTTGTTTTCTGTGAGCCTTGCCCAAGTTAGAATATGTTACATGTTCGTTCTCATCCAAGAAGCGCCCAACCATCCATCTCCCTAGCCTACAGTGTTTTCCTTCTGCTGGTTACTAGTTGTTTACCTTTCCTGTTCCACTATCACTATCACCACTATTATCATCACCACTACCACCACCATATCACAGTTGCTACTAATACCTTTGTGCAAGCAAGTGTTTATTTCAGGTGCGGTTGAATAGAAAACTCAATTGTCAAAGCCTGTACGTATTCTTTGTGTCCCCAAGTGTTGAATCAATAAATTGGGTTATCTTGCCCGCGAAGACTATCTCGATCCCCTACAGTTGAGGGTTACCAGCTGGCGAATTTGAGGGCGAGGGGACGGACGGCGTGCAGCACTCGGGCGGCGGGAAAGTCATGCGGCACGGAGGGGCATGGGCTAGACGAGAGACGCGCACTGGAGCACGACGTGGACGAGTCGGGAACGCGCGGAGCGTGTCCAGAGCACGCCATGTGCGTCCAGGAGCGTGGACACCAAATGCACTGTGGTTTTGGATAGAATTTCTCGTGGCCAGCTGTGTCCACCGTGTAGTCCCTTCAACGTAGATCACTGTGGTATGCTTGGTTGGCAAGATGGGCTACTGTGGCGATCTCTATCTTAAGCAATAGTTGGATGCAGCAACCTTGGGAGGAAATCTGGGCTCACATGGTGGGGAGGGGGTGAATGTGGGGTTGTCGCCTGGGCTTAGGGTAGGAAGGACTACAGTCTTGCAAAGTTTGGGCCCAAAATGATCAATGCACATGGCACTTCTTTTGTAAATACACCATGGAGGCTGAAGATGTTTGTACTATGGTATGGCTGGTACGTTGCTCCCCTAAGCATGAATTTTATCAGAGATTCATCATACACTAGGGTGAGAATGTATACCAAGTTTTAGCTCAAATGGATCAAGCTAGCTAGCACTTCCTTTGCAAATGCCCAATTGGACCAGAAATGCAATGTTGAAGCTAGTCTCACATAGGGTTGATGGAATTGGCTGAAAATTGGTGTACTAGGGTTATTTGGCATGGTGCACATGTGTATAAAATTTCATGGCCATTGGACAATCCTAGATAGCACTTGCTTCACAAGGTGTCCTTCTGACCAGAAACTTAAACTTGATGGTGCACTCACATGGTGGATGGGATTTGGCTCCAATTTGGTTTGATGGAGTTATTTGGTGGTAGGATCATGCTCAAAAAGTTTCAAGGCAAATGGGATACCCTATGATGCACTTGCTTAACAATGCCCCCTTGCTGCACTCAAACTTTGGGAATTTATTTTGGGAGTTTTGCTAGTCAAATGGTGTTGGAATTTGGTGGAGATCAATTATATGATCATATGAGCTTGCACAAAAAGGTTCACCAGCAATTGATCAAGAGCAGTGGCACTCCCTTCACAAAGCTCCATTGTGCCCCCACAGACAAAGGAATTTCCATAGAGGATAAATCAACTTGGGCCATGCAATCTTTTTGGAGAAATTAGCAAGATATGACATAAAGATCATGAGGGAATTATTTGGGGATTTATGTAGCAATATAAATAGGGGTTGCTTCACAAACCTCAAATAATGGGAATATTCCTTTTATTGGAAAAAGGAATATAAGGCTTGAATATATGGTCGCTTGGATGAGGTGGGTCAATGGAATGGAAATGGCAAGGATAGGAAACAAGGACCACTTGAGCATGGAAGGAAATTATGCTCAAGTTCAAGTCCAACGAGGGGCTCAAAATCCAAACCAGCGGGGATCAAGGCACATATGTAATTTTCCTGCTGTTGCTATGTTGAGTTTGCTAGGATCTGATGGATTATGAGATTATGTTCAGATTGTGATGAGTAATATATTTGGTATTATCCTTTTATATTTATGTTCTTGAGTGATTCTTGCATGTTCTCCATTGCTTTTTATTACTTTGGCCAAGTGATGGATCTTAACTCCAAGAGGGAGTGTTATGCATGATTGTGGGTTCATGCCCCCAATGACTAGCTTGAGTGACAGAAACATGAATCTAGGGAATGTGATGTTGCCACTAGAGGAAAAACAACGGTGCTTGTCTTGCGGGTGCAAGGATTGTTTACTTTACGCAAAGTTCTTTTAATGCAGTTGTCTATTACTTTGGGTTTACACTTTCGGTGGGGCTCGCAACTTAATACCAGCGAGATGTACTGGATAGATATCTCAAGGTGGATGATTAGTGAGTAGATGCACATGGATTTTGGTCTACTTGTCTTGGCGTATTGATACGTCCCAAACGTATCTATAATTTCTGCTTGCTCCATGCATGCTTTGTGTGATATTGCTATGATCTAGATACACTTTCATACACTTTTGATCATATTTGGACTAACCTATTAACTCAGTGCACCACAGTGCCAGTTCTTGTTTTCTGTTGTTTTTCTATTTCAGTTTTCCCCCATATTAAAAGTGCCCAATAAGTTCCGGGAAAAATATATAAAAAAATCAGCGCGAAGGAACCTTCCGGAATCACCAAAGGAGAGTCGGAGGGGGCCCACCAGTCACCGAGGCGACCACCCGACGCGGCCAAGGGTGGGGCCGCGCGGGGAGGTCGTCTGGGCGACTGGACCTCCCCTGGTGGCCCCCCTTGGCTCTTATTTATACACCTCTCGCATAAACCCTGATTCTAGAACCCTTTTCTCCAGAAGCAGTTCCGATCTCCGCCGCCATCGCCGACAAGCTTCGGGGGACTAGAATTCCTATGTCGGCACCCTGCCGGGACGGGGAAGTGCCCCCGGATTCATCTCCATCGACGTTGCTTCCTCCCTCCATGAAGCGGGGGTAGTTCCTCCTCGGGGCTAAGGTCTTCTACAGTAGCTATGTGGTCAATTCTCTCTCCCATGATGTGATCTTCGTTCTGATCATAGGCTATGTTAATCTAGGGTGATCCCTATGATATTTCCCCTTCCTCTATGTATTGAATTGATGTACTGAGAAATGTCTTCTCAGGTGCGCGCTAGCGCTCCCGATGGGAGTAGCCCCCGAGGATGCGTTTGATTTGCAGAATCAAGCGTAGGCTTTATGAATTTTTGACTTACTAGTTTGTAGCTAGTCGTTGAATTTTTCAAAGTTTATATCGGGTGCGCGTCAGCGCTCCCGATGGGAGTAGCCCCCGAGTCTTTAGGCGATCGCTTGCGATCGGGTGAAGACTAAAGAATCGTTTGTTTTTCGATGCAACTTTGTTTGGCGAGAGTCGCGTTTTTTAGCCAGGATGGCGTCTTTCAGGGGGAGTTTTATGGCTGAGCCCCCGGGTCTTAAGTAACAGTCGCGTTTGCGAGGATATCATTTCTCGAGGGGAGTTCTAGGCTCGATCCCCCGAGTGCTTTGTAAGTAAAAGTCGCGTTCGCGAAGATAGCGTCTCTCGGGGGGAGTTCTAGGCTCGAGCCCCTGAGTGCTTGTAAGTAAAACTCGCGTTCGCGAGGATATCGTCTCTCGGGGGAGTTCTAGGCTCGAGCCCCCGAGTGCTTGTAAGTAAAAGTCGCGTTCGCGAAGATAGCGTCTCTCGGGGGGAGTTCTAGGCTCAAGCCCCCGAGTGCTTGTAAGTAAAAGTCGCGTTTGCAAAGATAGCGTCTCTCGGGGGGGAGTTCTAGGCTCGATCCCACGAGTGCTTATAAGTAAAAGTCACGTTCGCGAAGATAGCGTCTCTCGGGGGGAGCTCTAGGCTCGAGCCCCCGAGTGCTTGTAAGATGTTTTGGGCAACATTTATTTATTCCTTTGAGTTTTTACATGAATTTCTGATCAGTGCTGTTGCCGATGTTTTGATAATGCCTAGGATACTTATGTTGGGAAACGTAGAAGAAAAAAAAATTCGGCCTACGAATCAAGAACCCAAGATCATCCAAGAAGATTGCATACAAGGTTTTAGGTCATGGCTCACCAACCTATGTAGCGGAAGTAGAGTTGGTGAAGCTCGTGGACGTAGTGGAAGTAGATGTCGCAAGTTCTCCCACGAACAGTCCCTCGATCAATCCCACGAACAAGTCCCGCGATCTAGTCCCACGGACAAGTCCCATGAACAAGCTCCTCGAAGAAGGGTCGAAGGTACGACCCCTCCATTAGTATCCACACATCCCGTAGCAGCAATCCAGTAGCGCTCCGCCGTCCAGAGATGAACGCCACCGAGAAAACTAGAGGGAGAAAACCCTAACGGATTCCGATCTAGAACATCGTCTAAACCGGGGTCTAAAAGTGGAGCAACGGGGTTTAGAGGAGGGAGGGTGGCGCATAGACCTTGGGGACAAGTTGTGCTGCGCCCCCCACCCCTCCCCCACATTATATAGGTGGCCAAGAGGCCCTTGGGGCGCAATAAGGGGGGTGGGGAGTCCAACTTGGACTCCCAAAACCTCCCAAACCTTCCCACCGGAAACCTGCCATATTGGAGAGTTGGACTTTCCACCTGGAGGAGGATTCCTTCCCCTTGGTGCGCCCCCCCACCCCTTGTCCGGCCAGGGCAGCCTAGGTGGCTTGCCCCCCAAGGCTAGGGGCGCAGGGGAGTGGGTGGTACAGCCCGGAACCTTCCGGAACCTTCCATGACCTTCTAGAAGCTTCCGGGACCTTCCGGGACATACCGGGGCCGTTTCGGGACATTCCGGACACTTCTGGAGCACTTCCAGGACCTTCCGAGACCGTTCTCGGACGTTCCGGAGCCATCCGGATAGTTTCCAAGACCATCCGAGTTACAGTTTAAGCCACCCGATGACCGCGAAGGTTGTCGGGACGCCCAGCGATAATCCAGAAACTATTCCGGTTGATCCAGGACTTCCCCAGTACCATTCTCATATGATTCGAAACCACATGGGACTACTCCAGAGTGATCCGGACATATCCTTAAATACCCAGAACTACTTCTGGTTCCCTTATGAACAATTCCATAAATCTCCGGAACTACTTCCGGTACCCGTATGAACTATTCTGTTTTGCTTCCACTAAACCTTCTACCATACTAGTATTCTAACAGACTATTGCTCGTTAAGTGTGTGACCCAATAGGTTCGGTATAATGCGGACATGACTCAGAACATCTTCCGGACATAGGTCAACAGCCTTTCGTCAATAGCCAATAATCAACAGCGGAGCCATGGACACCCATGTTGACTCCTGCACATACACGAAGAAACTTCGAGTGAACCATTATGTTTAGTCATGTACCATTCCCTTTGCTTCGTGATATATGACAAAGTTAGAGGAGAGAAGTTTGGCACCCATGTGTAACAACTTCTTGAACACAAGCCACTCGTTATCCTCTTTGCTCGTTTGTCCATTTTCTCGTTATCGTATTCCGGTATCCCCGTGACTGAATCACAATGCGTCTGGCCAGACTATAATGGATACCGTCATACCGAGTGGGCCCAAAGTCAATATCTCTTCATCGTGAAGGAGCAAATCCCATTCTTGAACTATCACAGTCACTAGCCACACCATCTGACATACCCAGAACTTATTTTACTACTTCCCATTTACGGGAGGATTCATCTAAGAACCAAAGCATGTCTTCCTGTGTGAAGCAACTCGATACTCTCATGGTCTAAGGAATTACGTATATGAAAAGATTTCATGATATGACTTATAACGTAGTTACAATGTGATCTCTAAGTATATCATTCAATACTGGGGTCGGTTCAACATCATTGTTCTGCTAACAATATGTTCCCATTGCTACTGAAATCCTTGTTACAAGAACAATGTCCATGATTAAGAAAACGTAATCATCAGTTAGCACATGAGCTGGTCTTAGAGGCTAAACCAGGAACTCTTGGTGTTTACATTTCCACACATGCAAATGAGTTTTCTTCTGAATCTCACAGTCAGGGGCATTGCAATTATAGCACAGAAATATAAACATTAATTACGAACGTGGAAATATATATAATAACATTTTATTATTGCCTCTAGGGCATATTTCCAACAGTCTCCCACTTGCACTAGAGTCAATAATATTATTAGTGCTTGAGCATTTTACACCTATTGCATACCGGTGTAATACATGCTTCATTTGTGGTATAGACTTCATCATCGGATCTGACGTTTCAGGCCCGTTTGTATCTTGCATATCTTCACATTTTCACGCTATCATAAAATTCACTAATTTTATCAGTTTAGCTTTGTATATGTTTTGGATCATTTGGTAGGACCTTGGTTCCTTAGAATAAGTCATGAAATCATTCATCAATGTTCCATTAGCTTCAAAACATCTAGGAAACCATACCATGTTCATAAATGAATTTATGATTCAAAATACCCTCCTTGTTACTTCTTTAAGCAACAATATACTTAGCCTCTGTTATAGAATTCGCCACAGTATCGAACTTGACATAGTTCCTCCATACTGTGCCACCCTTACGTGGAAACACATAATCCCAATTAAAATCGAAAGTCGATCGGAGTAAGTATGAAGACTGAATTGGTGTAACTGTTTACATCAAAATTCAGCTGGTGTAACTTATTACAACGAGCTCTTCATTATCTCCATTTTCCGAGAAACATATCTTATCTATCATAAGTTTAAATTTTCACTGTTTGTCCAATGATCAACACCTTGATCACTTTGGTATCTTTTGGAGCACTGGACATATCTGGTCGTTTTACATATTATGGTGTACATGATTAATCCAAACACACATGTGAGTGAAATTCAATTCATGTGTTTTGCTTATCTGTGTTCATGAACACTGATTTCCGCAAACAACTTTTCACCGTGACCTCGGCAAGAACATCCTTCCTGGCGTTTTCATACTAAACTACTTTAGTATCATGTCAACATGTAACGTTGGCTTTAGCATGATCAAGCACTTACTATCTGCATAGATCATTGTGCTCAATACTAATGCTATATTAGCCCAAGTACTTCAGCTGAAAACTATTTCCAATAAAGTCCTTATTCGTGTCAAGAAATTTATATCATTTCTAATCAACAATATGTCATCTACATAAGGTTTTAGAAATATTATTCAGCTCCCACTTAATTTCTTGAATATTCAAGCATCTTCGTTATTCCTGATGAAAACAAACTCTTTTCGCAATTTCATCACAACGAAAATTCCAACTCCATTATGCTAGCTTCAGTCCATCACTGGATATCCAAGGCTTGCATCTATTTTAGCATCCTTTGAATCGACAAAACATTCCGGTCGTATCACGTATACGTCCTTTGTTATATTTCCGTGTAGGAACTTTGTTTTTGACGTTCATTCTACCATATCCTATAAATGAGATATGTAGTAGCTGCTAGTATAACCCGAACTGACTAAAGAATTTCTACGGTCGACACTATTTCGCCGTAGTCAACCTTTGAACTTGCTAGAAAGCAATTTTCCAACGAGTTGAGCTTTATGGATAAAACAATTTCATCCGAATCAATTATAGATCCATATATATATTCTTCAGACTTTTAGTCTTTCAGAGGGTCTACCAAGTTCAAAACTTGACTTACTTCCATGGATACTATCTCGGATTATTTGGCATTTAGCCAAATCCCGGAGTCAGGGCCCATCAACGCTTCTTTGTATATCACAGGTTTATCATTGTCGAACAACAATATCTCGTTTTACATATCATGAATGTTTGTACGATTTTTGTCTAACCTGTGTGGTTCAGCTGCGCACTCCTCTGAAGATTCAACAATCTTTGACAAGTTGCACTGTCCTCCCACTCACTCTTTTGTAAGAAACTATTTTTCTTCAAAACACATTGTTCTTAACAGCAAACAGTTTTGCTTTTGTGTAGTGATAGAGGAATACCAAAACTTTTGGCATAACCTTAACAAAGTAGCACTTATCTGATTTGGGGTTTTGAGTATGTCAAACGTATGCCTCATATACCCAAATTTTAAGAAAAGACAACATGGTTTTAACAGTCCATACCACATCTAATATGGTGTCATTTCAACAGATTTGATGATGCTCTTTTCAGTGTAAAAGTCGTAGTCACTAACGCATAACTTTAATAAGTATAATGGCAAATTGATAAACGTCATATTTGATCTTACCGTGTCATACATGGCTTGATTACATCTCTCGAACACTTTACTCATAGTGGTGTTCCGGGAGACGCAAGTTATGACACTTCTTCACAACTCATCAGACGTTCGCTAAACTTGTAACTCAAATATTACTTTCTACAATCTAATTTGCAGAAGCTTTATTTTCTTGTTACAATGAATTTGTATTTCACTCTAAAATTCCTTAAACATTTCAAAGATTTCAGAAGTATGTCTCTATTGAACAGATATCCACATATCTACTTCAACTCATGAGTGAAGATAGGGAATCCACTGCACACAACTACACTTATTGGACTACACACATCATCATGTATGATTACCAATGGTTTAGTTGCCCGTTCATGTATGGCCTATCAACGGTGTTTTAGTCACATTACTTCGAGACAAAGATCGCAAGCGTCAAGTGATTCATAATCATATGACTCGAAAGTCCATCACTTATGGAAATTCTTCATGCATGTTATGTCACTTGTGATAAACGGCAGTGCCACATCTATGTGGTATTTCTGTTAGTCTTGCGACGTTTAGCGTCAGTGTTATGAATGTTTAGTATTATTATCAAGATTCATAACATACACCCTATTCATAATGGAAGTATGGCCTTTACGTTATTCATAGCTTTGAACAACTCTCTTGCAACAAACATGATTCAAAATGATGTTTTGCAACAAGGCTAAAGTGTAGTAACAATTTACTCAACTCTAAAATGAATTATGAAGATAATCATAGAGTCAACACACGGTATAGTAAACCTTTTACCGTGTTCCCGAGCGTGTCAAAACTCATCATTAGCTAGTCATAAAGGCCATAGTATTTCTTGCATCGAGTTGCAACAATATGCAATCGATGTGATATTCCGGTGATCAACAATTTAATCATAATATACAGAATCCACAATTAACTGCTTAATCATGATTCCCAAGAATTACATCTCTTGACCAGCAATGAATTCATCTATAACTCCGTATGACTTTCATTTCTGAGCTGGTTATTCCAGTCTTCTTTCGTTTTGCCTTTATACGTATCATAGTTCTATTTCCAATGTCACTCCTACTCACAGAAGATCACACATGATCAAGGGTGGCGCAGGCCATGGACTTTCCGGCGTGTAAGTCTTACTAACACCCTATGGAACTTCCTTTCCCTTAATCCTCATCATCATATGATCATTGTTCTTCTGGATCCCACACTTATCAGTTTTGTTTAGAGCACAATGAACATTTTCACTAATGCTTACAATCATACATTGTACTAGATATCTTATATCCAACATTAATTGTCTTACTACTGAAAACTTATTTTTCAGTTCCATGAATATAACATAACTATCCCAAACTTTTCGAAGTTCGGGTTTCATGGTGGTGAAGACAATGCACTTAGCTGTCGTGGAATTCTATCATTTTGGATTATGGACATAAGTCACATCATCCATAGCATCAGCGGGAGAGCATCAAAAATTTGCGATAGGACAAGCTCCTTCTCGACACTATTGAGGATAGTCCTCACAATACGGTACCAATCGTAAAGTTTTTACCAGATAAAACAGTTAATCAAAATCAATTGGGAAGGTGGTAACGCGAGCCATTATTCTACAACGATAATGCAAATACTAAGACTTTGTTCATAATTAAGTTGCACTTGTGATTAATCAATTTAATTACTAAGTGCGCTCCCACTCAGATCAATATCTCTCGTAATTGATGCTGGAGTGATTCAAGATCCAACCCAATCGTCCGCCATTGATGTGACATCACTGATGACTTAGACTGGACCGGTAGGCCAACTTGCCAATCACGCCAAAGGTGATTCTTGTTCATCTTTCGATGGGCGTGTTCCGGTAGCAAACTTTTATCCAAACCGTCAAGACAACCAAGTGTAATTGCTGTGTGTTCTTTTAACACACCCGTCTTTTATGCGTCACACCGTGTGCACCCATGTGACATGACCTGCTCCGGTGTGAAACATAGTATAGACGGTGTTACAGTTGGAAGAACACTATCAACTTGATATTTTTTTGTGAGAGATCACCCTAATAAAATACGACTACCGCGCATCAAACAAGGGTGCAACAAAGGGATAAACATCACAGGCAGTTCATAAAATTATGTGATATAGTATAGCCCTTTGCTTCGTGAAGTCTTCATTGTCTTCACGTCGTCGTGGTTGAAGTCACCGTGTCCAACAACTTTGTCCTTGGCGCCGGGAACATCACCACGGCTTCCGGCATGTGCGTCGGGGTCCACCTCCGCATCGTAGATCATCACCTTTGCATCTATCTATTGCTTTGCCTCGAGCGATGAACAGTTCTGGCACGCAGGCCATAATTAAGTGACAATCATATGACTCCAGTCATCATGCCGTACCACGACACGCAGGTCGCGAATAAATATTACATAACATATAGCATCTCATACAAACACATTGCAAATCTTGAAGGCTATACCACATCACATGCATACTCTGCAAAAACAAGTTAGATCGCCATCTACACGGGTTGTTGCAACTTTTATCGTGGTTGTTAAGCAGGTTTACAAGGCAAACGAGAAACCCTAGATAAAATAAAACACGATACTTCTTTTGTTGCTAGTTTAACATACGGGGTGCGTGCAGCAACTAATGCCACAAGCCAAACTTCGTTAAACGCGTGACCCCCATGTGGATTTGACTTCATAAAATCCACAAGCCCCTCCATGTTAAATCTTCTATTATGAGATTAAGATGAGATCCAAGGAGTTTGATGTAGACCATGATCAAGGCAACCAGCATACTGAAAGCAGCATAGAGGGATCGATGGAAAACTCAATCCTTGTAGCAAAACCTCAACTTGCCATCAAGCATAGAAAATATCACATGACAGGGAAGCAACAAGAAAATCAATGCCTCATATCACACATATGATCTAGACCTAAACATGCATCTATTCAAGGATCGCTCTGATACCACTGTTGGGAAACGTAGTAGAAAACAAAAAATTTCGGCCTACGAATCAAGAACCCAAGATCATCCAAGAAGATTGCATCCAAGGTTTTAGGTCATGGCTCACCAACCTATGTAGCGGAAGTAGAGTTGGTGAAGCTCGTGGACGTAGTGGAAGTAGATCTCGCAAGTTCTCCCACGAACAGTCCCTCGATCAATCCCACGAACAAGTCCCGCGATCTAGTCCCATGGACAAGTCCCATGAACAAGCTCCTCGAAGAAGGGTCGAAGGTACGACCCCTCCATTAGTATCCACACATCCCGTAGCAACAATCCAGCAGCGCTCCGCCGTCCAGAAATGAACGCCACCGAGAAAACTAGAGGGAGAAAACCCTAACGGATTCCGATCTAGAACATCGTCTAAACCGGGGTCTAAAAGTGGAGCAACGGGGTTTAGAGGAGGGAGGGTGGCGCATAGACCTTGGGGACAAGTTGTGTTGCGCCCCCCACCCCTCCCCCACATTATATAGGTGGCCAAGAGGCCCTTGGGGCGCAATAAGGGGGGTGGGGAGTCCAACTTGGACTCCCAAAACCTCCCAAACCTTCCCACCGGAAACCTGCCATATTGGAGAGTTGGACTTTCCACCTGGAGGAGGATTCCTTCCCCTTGGTGCGCCCCCCACCCCTTGTCCAGCCAGGGCAGCCTAGGTGGCTTGCCCCCCAAGGCTAGGGGCGCAGGGGAGTGGGTGGTACAGCCCGGAACCTTCCGGAACCTTCCATGACCTTCTAGAAGCTTCCGGGACCTTCCGGGACATACCGGGGCCGTTTCGGGACATTCCGGACACTTCTGGAGCACTTCCAGGACCTTCCGAGACCGTTCTCGGACGTTCCGGAGCCATCCGGATAGTTTCCAAGACCATCCGAGTTACAGTTTAAGCCACCCGATGACCGCGAAGGTTGTCGGGACGCCCAGCGATTATCCAGAAACTATTCCGGTTGATCTAGGACTTCCCCAGTACCATTCTCATATGATTCGAAACCACCTGGGACTACTCCAGAGTGATCCGGACATATCCTGAAATACCCAGAACTACTTCTGGTTCCCTTATGAACAATTCCATAAATCTCCGGAACTACTTCCGGTACCCGTATGAACTATTCTGTTTTGCTTCCACTAAACCTTCTACCATGCTAGTATTCTAACAGACTATTGCTCGTTAAGTGTGTGACCCAATAGGTTCGGTATAATGCGGACATGACTCAGAACATCTTCCGGACATAGGTCAACAACCTTTCGTCAATAGCCAATAATCAACAGCGGAGCCATGGACACCCATGTTGACTCCCGCACATACACGAAGAAACTTCGAGTGAACCATTATGTTTAGTCATGTACCATTCCCTTTGCGTCGTGATATATGACAAAGTTAGAGGAGAGAAGTTTGGCACCCATGTGTAACAACTTCTTGAACACAAGCCACTCGTTATCCTCTTTGCTCGTTTGTCCATTTTCTCGTTATCGTATTCCGGTATCCCCGTGACTGAATCACAATGCGTCTGGCCAGACTATAATGGATACCGTCATACCGAGTGGGCCCAAAGTCAATATCTCTTCATCGTGAAGGAGCAAATCCCATTCTTGAACTATCACAGTCACTAGCCACACCATCTGACATACCCAGAACTTATTTTACTACTTCCCATTTACGGGAGGATTCATCTAAGAACCAAAGCATGTCTTCCTGTGTGAAGCAACTCGATACTCTCATGGTCTAAGGAATTACGTATATGAAAACATTTCATGATATGACTTATAACGTAGTTACGATGTGATCTCTAAGTATATCATTCAATACTGGGGTCGGTTCAACATCATTGTTCTGCTAACAATATGTTCCCATTGCTACTGACATCCTTGTTACAAGAACAATGTCCATGATTAAGAAAACGTAATCATCAGTTAGCACATGAGCTGGTCTTAGAGGCTAAACCAGGAACTCTTGGTGTTTACATTTCCACACATGCAAATGAGTTTTCTTCTGAATCTCACAGTCAGGGTCATTGCAATTATAGCACAGAAATATAAACATTAATTACGAACGTGGAAATATATATAATAACATTTTATTATTGCCTCTAGGGCATATTTCCAACAACTTATGGGTAGAAAAAGCGTAGGTTCGCTACGTTCCATGGATTTCCCACGTCCTCATTGGTCTTCGGATTCGCCAGTCTGTATGCTCCTCCTCCTATGACTTCCGTGATGATGAACGGTCCTTCCCATTGTGGGGCAAGTTTGTGCACTTTTTCCTGTATTAGCCGTAGCACAAGGTCTCCTTTGTTGAACGATCTGGTCCGCAGGCGGCTGCTTTGATATGTACGCAGCTTGTCCTGGTACTCTTCATATCTCGTAATGGCCGTGTCTCGGGCTTCATCTTCTACGTATTTTGTCATTCTGCAGTGCTTCTTCTGCCTCTTCTTCTTTGTACCCTGAGATTCTGGGTGCTCCGAATTCGTGAGGTAGCACTGCTTCTGCCTCGTATACCAAGAAGAAGGGCGTATATTGGGTTGAGCTGTTCGGGGTAGTGCGTAGGCTCAATAGAACTGCGGGGAGCTCTTCTATCCAGTTTCCTGCGGCTTTCTCGAGTGGTGCCAGGAGTCGCTTCTTTATTCCTCCGCATACTAAGTCGTTTGCCTTCTCTACTTGGCCATTGGACTGCGGGTGTGCGACTGATGCGTAGTTTATTTTGATGCCCAACTCCTGGCAGAAGTTTTGGAATTTTGCTGCTGTGAAGTTTGTACCATTGTCCGTGATGATGTTGTGTGGTACTCCGAATCTGAAGATGATTGATTTGATGAAGTTGACTGTCGTGAGGGCTGTTGAGCTGGTGATTGGTACTGCCTCAATCCATTTGGTGAATTTGTCGACTGCGACCGATAGATGTGTTCTTCCTCCTTTTGATGATTTCTTGAACGGGCCTACCATGTCGAGTCCCCATGTGGCGAATGGCCATGATACTGGTATGGTTTTTAGTTCTGATGCTGGGGCGTGCGGCCTACTAGCGATTTTTTGGCACGCGATGCAGCGCCGTACAATATCCTCTGCATTTCTCATTACGGTCGGCCAATAGAATCCTGCTCGAAAGGATTTTTCCACAAGTGCTCGACTGCTGGCATGGTGCCCGCAGGTGCCTTCGTGAATCTCCAGTAGTAGGGATTTGTCGTCTTCCTCGTTTATTCATTTTTGTAGGACCTGGGAAATGTTGCGCTTGTAGAGCTTCCTGTTGATTACTGTGAATGTTTTGGATCGTCGACTGATGCGTCGGGCTTCTGTGACGTCTTGTGGTAGAGTATCCTGTATTAGGAATCTAAGGAACGGTTCTCTCCAAGAGGGGTCTTCGGGTGCGGCTGGCTCTGGCTCCTCGACTGCGTTGTTGCCCCCTTCATTAGCCATTGGGTTCGCTGCTGCCACTTGTGCTGGTTCGCTTGTGTTGTCGTATTCTGCGGCTGCTTCTTGTGCGAGTTCTTTTGTTGTGGTGATGACCTCGTCTATGTAAACTTGGATGCTTCCGCCAATCTGGTCTCTTGCGCATGCTTGCATCATTCGCTGGTATGTTGCTCTGGCATTGTTTAGACCAAAGAGCATTTTTTGAGAGCTGGGTACTCTGTGGAGGGTGGTGAACGAGGTCTGTTATTCATTTTTTTTTCATCCTGATCTGATTCTGTCCTGAGTATGCATCGAGGAAGGACAGGAGGTCGCATCCTGCTGTGGAGTCGATTATTTGATCGATTCTTGGCAGGGGGAGGTGGTCTTTTGGGCAGTTCTTGTTGATGGGCTCGTAGTCGACGCACATCCTCAGTACCTCGGTGTACTTTTTAGGGACTAGGACTGGGTTTGATATCCATGTTGCTTTCTTTGTCTCTCTGATGAACTGTGCGTCGAGTAGTCGATTGACTTCATCTCCGATTACTCTTTGTTTGGGCTCTGAAAACCGTCGCAGTGCCTGTTTTACTGGCTTCGTGTTTGGCTTGATGTGAACTGTGTGTTCCGCGAATTCTCGTGGTATCCCGGGCATGTCGGCTGGGCACCAGGCGAAAAATTTCCACTCTTCCCGAAGGAAAGTTATCAGGTCGGTTGCTTGCTCTTCTGGAAGGTGGGCATATACGCGGACTGTCTTTTCTGGGTCTGTCGGGTGTACTTGGTGTGTGATCGTGTCGTTGTCGACGCTAAAGTCGCGACCCAAATTCCTTTGTCTCGCTTCTGTTTGCTAGTGGAAATATGCTTTTGTCCATCACCATGGCTATTTCTTTGAGCTGATGTTGGGCTCCGGATGTGTCGAAGACTTTGTGGAAGTCGCGGTCACACTGGTCCGATTTGACAAAGCTTCCCTTGACTGTGATGATTCCTGCAGGTCCTGGCATCTTGAGCTTGAGATATGCATAGTGTGGAACCGCCATGAACTGTGCGAATGCTGGTCACCCGAGTATGGCGTGGTATTGCGACTGCCAGTCGAGCACTTCGAACTCGAGTGCCTGCTTTGCGAGGTTGCGCTTGCTGCCGAAGATCACATCAAGCTGTATTTCTCCGATGGAGGTGGTTGCTTCGCCCGGTACTACGCGTATATTGTGGTTCCTGACTTCTTCCAAACTTATCGTGGGATGAACATCTTGCGTAGAGTGCTGGCAAAGATTATGTTTAGACTGCTGCCTCCGTCCATGAAGATTCTCTCCATGTCGTATCCTCTGATCTGAGCTTCAAGGACCAGGGGTGCATGCCCAGGCCTCGGGACTGTGGGTGGATGGTCGCTTTGTGAGAAGGTGATGTTGGTCTCGGTGCCGCTCAGATGGTAGGTTTCAGTTGTCTTTAGGTCTTCGGCTGCTTCAGCCTGCAAGGTGTAGGCGTCTTGCTTTGCTTTTGATGGTCTTCCTTCTTGGATCATGCAGATTTGTCCCTGGGACGCGGGGTATTGCTCCTCTGTACTGGGTGACTGCATGCTTCTTCGACTGCGTTTGGTTTCACGTTGCTTCTCCTCTTTGAGGTTGTTGGAGAGTTCGGCGAATAGGCGGCAGTCTCCCAGTGTGTGGCTTGCTCTAAGGTGTCCTCGACTGTCTTCAAAACAGTGAATCGCGCAAGGTCCTTCCAGTTGCTCTTTGGATGTGAGTTTGCTAGAGCCAGCGTTCCTTCTTCTCCTTAAGACTTGGAAGATCTGCGAAGGGTCTTTTGCTCGACTGTGGAATCTTGGGTCGAGTTCTATCCCGTCGCTGAGTGATTGATTGCGGATGAAGTTGGCGAATTCATCTGGCCTTCGATCCGGGTCGTAGTAGTCTCCGGACTGGGTCTCGGAGTCGCTGTCTTGGCGCGTGGTGGGAGTCCGGGCGGCGGCGGGTCGTCGACTGATGGGCGAGCCTACGGCCACGCGCCGTGACTCCTCGAGTGGGATCCTCGAGTAGCCTCCTTGTGCCTGTCTTGTGGGCCGTCGATTTCTTTTCCTTCGGTGATGGATCTGGCAGTCGTCAAGGTGCTGGGCTTGATTCTGCTGCAGGCTGGGTGGTCCTTACGGGGTGACGGAGACGCTTGCAGTGAACTTGAATCTCTCGAGCGGATTGGATCTGGCTCGAGTCCTTGGGTCTCGATCTGTTGAAGTTTGGACCGCCGAGATCGTGATTCCAACCTGTGTAGTTCCCACAGACGGAGCCAATTGACGGGGATCAACCCCGGCAAATCCCATGGTCAGGGACCCTGGGTTAGTCATAGAGATGGCACAGGTTGGACGATACTCGTCGGCTAACAGGAGAAGCACTTCCTGCTTGATATTATTACATGAGGGGGAGATTACAGTGGAGGCCAAGGCGAGTTCTCTCAAGGCTAGGATGAGTAGATGCGTATTGAGTTGAGATAGACGTATTGTAAAGGCCTATGATTGAAGAAGAGAAGTATTGTAAGCAACATAAGCATGAAAGAACAATCACTTGGGTCAAAGATTTAAATGAAATTGCTAGAGAATTGTGTGACCTTTATCCTTTTACTTGTGAACTTTGTTGTATAGAGGGTCACTTTAATTTTCAATGCATGAACTTCCAAAGAATAACTGGTAATCAGTTGTGTGATAACATGATCACTTCTGATCTTTATGATGAAATTATGTTATTTTTTATGTGTGAAGAGTTATCAGAAAAGACTTCTTGGCTAGATGTTAATGCCTTAGGAATTAACAACACTTTGCAAAATTGCCATCTCTATTGTGTTGTTAATTGCCATGAAAATGATTACATAAGTAAGATTAGAAAGGAGGGAACTTTACCAAAGTATAAAAATGTCTCTTATATATCTACTAATAAAAAGGAGAGTTTCTCCCAAGTTTCCCCTATTGTTTCTAATGATAAACCAGGATATGTGGAGAAACTTCATCTCCAACCACTCCCTCCTAAGGTGAAGAAGAAGAAAAAGAAGAGGAGGAGGAAGAGGAGCAAGAAGGAATAAGAATGGGTATCAACCTGGCCTGAGCATATTCCTCGCATCAATTTTTATCCTAACGGACAGAAATTTTTGGAGGATGGTGAGCTTGATTGCATTCGTTATTATCCTAATGTTAAGTCCATATGCACTATTGAAGATGATTTTTATTATGATATGCATGTCACTTTTTGTGCTTGGGAAAATGATGATAATGCTACTTATGATCTTGAAAATCTTTTTGGTACCAACTCTGAGAGTGATGATATGGAAAGCTCTAAGCTTGGGGATGATAGGATTGCAAGTCCTTTACCCATTAGTCATGTGGTAATTGATAATTCTTTTTCTAGTAAGAATAAAGACAACATGTTTACAAATATAGTTGCTAGCAATGATAATGCTCTTCTCTACTATGATGATGTTATAACTCCTATCTATAGTGATTATAAAGGTACCTATGACATAAGGAGAAATTATCCTTATGAAACTTTTCATAATCATGGAGGGAATTACTCCCTTGTTGAACACCATCTCCCTAATACACAATTAATCTATAGTGTTCAAGTTGTTTATGATAGTCCTACTCCCACTACTACCAATGAGACAGATTATGCTTATGTGGAGAGTAAGAGTACCCTTTTGAATGTGGATCATGGTAACAATGCTTTATGTGCTACTTATATTAATGAGTTTATTCATGATCCTACTGGAAATTATTATGAGAAGGGAACATATTCTTATAGATATTTCAATAATATCAAGTCCCCTCTCTTTATGTTGAAGGTCTTGAAGTTGCACTTATTTTTCCTTCCTATGCTAATATCTCTATGCTTCAATGAGTTATTTCTCTACAAGACCCCTTTGCATAGGAAGCATGTTAGACTTAAATGTGTTTGTTATTTGCTTCTTGATGCTCTTTTTTGTTCTTCAACTCTTATTCCTATGAGAGCATCATCCAACTCTTAAGCCTATCTTTATGGCTATAAAGAAAGAGCTCCAGGGAGACAACCCTTGTTATCTTTAGTTTGAGTTTATACTTTCTGTTTTTAGTGGTCTTGATGATTGTTTCTATTGTAGAAACATCATTGTATCTTTATTTTCAAGCTTAGTGGCAAGTTTAGCCTCTTATGATAAGGGAAGCAAAAGTTTTGACATGTTGTCAAGAAAACAGATTCTGTCTGCTTGACGGAAAAAATCGGAACAAATCACTAGTTCATCTCTTTGTGCTGAAATTTTTACACAGCATGCTCTATCCAATTTTGAAACTTTCGTATGTTCTGAGTTTTTTTTATTTGAGTTGCAGAAGTACCCCCAAAAAATTATTTACTACCCGATGTTCTGTTTTTCACAGATTCTGCCACGTTTTGCCTCTCTTCACTTTTGCAAACCTTAAGCTTGATTTTTCTTTGCAATTTTTTTGGCAATCTTGAGAAACAGTAGCTCTTCAAGAATATATTTATGTCCAGTGGGCAAAATTTATTTTATTAAGGGTACTAACCTCTCTAATCAGCTTATGATGAGTTATGTACGAAGGGAGTTTTCAAGTGTGCGAGGGAAGATGATGAAAGAAGATCCAGGAGTGTCAAACGCTCAAGCTTGGGGATGCCCCCAAGCATCCCCAATAAATATTTAAGGAGCCTCAAGCGTCTAAGCTTCGGGATGCCCCCGCGCATCCCCTTCTCCATCAACAATCATCAGTTCGTCCTTCGTCTCACTATATTTTAATCACTTCATGCGTTATGTGCTATGCTTGGAGCGTCTCGCTCTTAGGTTTCCTTTTTAGTTTTCTTTAGCTTTGCTTGCTGATCATAACAAGTTAGACCCCAGCTTACTTTGTGTGGGAGAGAAACACGCTCCACTCCAATCTAGAACGCATCATAGGATTTTCATGCCTATCTTTCTCTGTTGTGTGTTCTTTATCTTTTCGTAGCTGCTGCCATGTTTTAGTTTTAGTGTTTGTCTTTAGCAAGAGCCTTGGCTTCTGTTTAGTTTGTTGTGGAACTCTCTTTAGTTTTCATGTTTATCTTGTTAAGAGAGTTGGTTGTTGCACTGAGT
Source organism: Bromus sterilis (assembly GCA_950022295.1). NCBI lineage: Eukaryota > Viridiplantae > Streptophyta > Magnoliopsida > Poales > Poaceae > Bromus > Bromus sterilis. The sequence continues at coordinate 338,172,365 of OX465597.1, forward strand.
TGTGTCTTGTCTTGGAAATAGGTACTTGATGTTGCTATTCAATGATAGTAGTGTAACAGCCCAGATTTCACAAAAATTAATTTTTTTTGTTTTTGGTGTGAATTGTTTGATTGTCTGATTTTTTTGCGGTGTTTGCATCCCCGATTTATCGATCGGCGATTATTTTCCCCCTCTTATCTCATACCGGACGGAGACCGACCCTTGCCACCCTGACACTCGACCTTTGCGACACCGGGTTTCACCCGATCACCGTCGCAAAAACCGCACGAGACCAGCCGCAGCCAACGGAACGAAAACCCCGTTTAATAATTAAACGGGTTATTTTTATAGCGCGCCGGAAAGTGTTCTTGAAACGGTACCAGCTCTGGTGAACGTTGTCGGCTCGACGGGTTGATCGCGCAGTTCGAAGTTTTACCCGAATCGGAGGTCCTGCGGACCCCCGGCGGTCAGAAACGTAAACACCGCGCGCGAGAGAGAAAAACCGGGGATGTTTTTGCAAATTGCCAGCCCCCTGGGCTATATAAAGACCACCACACTCCCACCCCTTTCTAGGGTTTCCCTAGCCACAAAAATTGCAGCCACCCCCCTCCACTTTGCCCCAAAAACACCCCCATTTTCGCACCAAACCCTAACTCCAGATCTGAGATCAGCCCAATGAGTTCTGGACCGTCAGATCGGCCGATCTGACGGCCAGGAGTGCGCCATGTCAGCTCTCCAGCCTCTCCTCTCTCTCTCCACCCGCTCCTGAGCGCCTCACCGCCGCCAGCCTCCATCGCGCGCCGCCGGGCCCGAGGCCGCCGCCGGCAGGCCGAAGCAGCCGCGGCCACCCCTCCCTCTCCTCCATCTCCTCCTCCTTTCCGTCTTTCCCCCTCGCCCCTGACCGCCTCCGCTTTTCTTTTTTATTATTTTTTTTTCTGCTGCGTTAGTTGGGCTCGGCCCATAACTATCTCACGCCCGCGCGCGTAGTATAGCGTGGCTGCGCCTGTTGGGCCTGTTCGGCCGAGGGGAGCCCAAATAGGGTCTTCTCCTCTTTTCTTTTTCTGTTTTAGCTTTTTCCTTGTGTAATTTCTCGTAGGCGATAACTTTTAGCCCGTTGCTCGGATGGAGACGCTTTCTACATGAAAGTTGCTCCATTTCTCGCGTAGATTAATAAAATGTGCTCCTTTGCCATGTTTGACTTTGTTTACATGTTGTTTACCTGCAAATTACAACTGCTTGCCACTATAAACTATAATTGCAATAACTTTTTAACCGTTGCTCTGTTTAAAATGTTTCTTATATGTAACTTGACTAGAATTTCGTGTAGATTGTGTTTATGCTGTTCTTTCTTGCTAATAAAAATAATAAAATATGTTTAGGGGCAAAACAATACCAAATGCAATGAATATCGTGGGGTCCGTAATAGTTGCCATGTATAGGTTTTACCCCCCCCCCCCACTTAAATTGACTAGCATAGATAGTTTATCTTATGCTTCATCTCTTTCCATGTTTGTGTGCTATGCCATGCTTGAGTGAGATGCCATGTTAACAACCTTTTTTGATCACCTGTAGCTAAACAACTTGAATCATCGTAAACGTGCGGTATCGTCGTGTGTGACGAGTACTCCACTTAACCTGTTAGTAACCGCTCTCGACGGTAGGTGCGGTGTCTCGTGTTGCTTCTTGTTAATGCTTGCTCGTGTTTGCCTCGTAGTAATAGAGTGCTTGCTCATTGATTGCTTGCTAGTGTTTCCTTCTTGTGTGCTTCCGCGGGTACCTCTCGGAGACGATGCGAGCTTGCGATCAACTACACCTTCGGAACCCGACTTATCAACAGGAAAGGACTATGCATTACTTATGATCCATTCTATTTCAACCAGCGGTTTGCATGCTAGTCTAGGATAGGTTCGATGCTTGATCCTACCACATGTTTACAGCCTCTTTCAAACCGATACAGCCATGTCCCCTCCCAGGAAACCTTGTACTGCTATGTTACTATTGCTCGTTGCTCAGCCCCTGCTTAGTATGCATGCTTAGGATGCTACGATGTTACCCTGTTACTCCTTGGTTTGGGATATCACATTATTATTATTTTTGTTGATGATATGATTATTATTATAATGTTGACTATATTCGACGAAGGATGGAAGGTCTAGGCTATCCCGCCCCGACGCTTTCTTCCATTTGAGTCACCTAGGACCCGAGTTTCGGGTATTGGTTTTAATACTGAGCGTGCCTAACCGCGTGTGGCATTTTATGGGGTCCCCTCTTCTTACCTACCTAGCTTCAAACATTTCCAGTGGTGGCCCAAGCTGATTTACCATTTGAAACCGTGTGTGTGTTGGTCGGCCGCCAGTAGTTTTCCAACAAACCCGGACTAGTGAGGACATAGTTCCCTTGCTGGCCCACTTTGTCCGGCTGAGGACCCGGTTTCCCATGTGTGATTAACCGGCTATCCAAACCTGCGACTGACGGTAGAGACCAGATCGAGAGAGCGGCCGGCTCCTGAGATGGATGTCGACTCACCGGGGGCCACCCGGATTTGTTCGTTGTTAGTTAGAGGGACATGTCGTTCCGGATCTCTTGGAACTAAATCATAAAATGGTTGCCTGTGATGGGTAGCAACTGAGAGAGATGGGCGTGCGTGCGGAGCCATGTAATGGGCAGTTGGTACACCCCTGCAGGGTTAAATATTTTCGAGAAGCCGTGTCCACGGTTATGGACGACTTGAGACCTACTCCTTGTTCATAGACAACAACAACTGAGATAATCTTAATATAACTTGATCAATGTGTGTGTGCCTTGACTGCTTCTTCTTCGTCGGGATGCGAAGAGGAGGACAAGGATAGGATAGGTGTTATGATTGCGTAAGTAGTTGATAGCAAGACTTGTTGGAGGCGATTCCTCATCGAATGCTTGGCTTCTTACCTTACTCTCTAGATCGTTAGCCACTTCATAAATGCTAGTGCGGAAGCAACCTCACCACTTACCCCATCCTTACCGTAAACTACTAGTTGTCCTAGAATGACGAGTGATGAGGTCCTTGCTGGGTCAGTTGACCACTACAGTTGGATGTTGAGTACTTCTGTACTCATGATACTACCCCCAAACTCTTTTCAGGGTTCCTGATCGACAACAGGTATGGTGATCGACGTTTCACGTGGAGACTCGACGACGACTAGTTAGGCGGATCCCGGCGGAGGGCCTGGACCCGTGTGGTTATGGGGATCGATGTTTTTCTCTTTGCCACTAGGCATTTGCTTGTAGTCTGTACCCAGACATATACCTTCCGCTGATGTATTGTATTTGAGGCAGTTGTATGCCGATTGTATGAGATGTTGTATCCTTGTATCTGTAATGTTGTGATATCATGTTGGAAATCCGGGGCATATGGCTATGTCATATGTCGCGGTGGGACCGATATGTGCTTCGTCCCCGGATCTGGATGGAAACATCTTGATCTGGAACAGTACCGTATATCGGGCCTTACAACTTGGTATCAGAGCCTTACCGACCGTAGGATCCCTTCTCTGGCCGAAGTCGAGTCTAGACAAAAACTATTTTGTAGTTACTAAGTTAGTTATCGGAGAGTAGGAATCTTTTTACTCCTTACCCTTACTCTAGTCAGGAAAAGTGTCGTAAGTGTTTTATTCTCGACTTACCTCTCCTTCAAACTCTAGGATCTCGAGTGAGTCGAGTATTGGAATCGTTACAATGCCTTGCTTGCAGCGTATTGTCTCGATTCCGATCTCAGGTTTGGGAATTCATGTAGTACCTTTAGCTTCTCCGATTTCGGGTATCATCTGGGTCATCCATTGCCATCCATCCTTTTGTCGGTGTTTTCACGAATTGCGTCGAAAACACTATCCTTTGATCCGGTTATCGTTGTCGTTCCTCCTCTTCACACCGAAGGTTTCGTATTTTCGACGATGTCGCCTCCCTGCTGATGTGCGAGGTGATGATAGTGATTTCTCGCCCTTCGTTGGTAAACCCCAAGTGGAAGCTGTGATGTAGCACAGCAGCAAATTTCCCTCAGTAAGGATACACAGGTTTGTCTCCAGTAGGACTCCGGAGATGATAAGTAGGTGTCAGCGGCGCAACTGACGCGGACCTGCACAGAGACACAAATAACTTTGTTCCCAACGAAGTTCAGAGAGGTTGTCAATCTCTCCGGTCTTGTTGTTCACAAAGGATCAAACACAAGGGATAATGATAGCAACTGAAAGTAAAAGCAGAAAATTAAATGAGCGTGGAAACAGTGATGAAGATATGGACCGGGATACGTGATGTTCACTAGTGTTGTCTCTCTCCCAAAAGACGATAAAACTGCTATGCGAGGTGAACAAATTACAGAAGGGCAATTGACAGGATTATGAACGCACCGCAATGCTAACTATGCTACAAAAGAAAGGAAGAGGCTCAAAAGCATGGGCAGAACGCCAAAATAAGTAGACCGAAATCCAACTGCATCTACTACTAATCATCCACCTTGAGATATCTATCCAGAACATCTCGCTGGTATTAAGTTGCGAGCCCCACCCGAAGTGTAAACCCAAAGCAACAGACAACTGCATTAAAAAGCACTTTGCGTAAAGTAAACAATCCTTGCAACCGCGGTTACAAGCACCGTTGTTTTCCCCCTTGTGGAAACAGCACATCCCCTAGACTCATGTTTCTGTCACTCAAGCGTGTCATCAGGGGGCATGAACCCACAATCGAGCATAACGTTCCCTCTTGGGGTTACTACCTACTACTTGGCCAAAGCAATAAACAGCAACGGAGAACATGCAAGAATTACTTAAGAACAAAAATATAAGAGATAAGAACCAAATATATTACTCAATCAAAATCTGAACATAATCTCATAATCCATCAGATCCCATCAAACTCAGCATAGCAACAGCAGAAAGATTACAAAATTGCCTCGATCATGTAGGGCAGCTCATGAGGTCTAAACCATGAAGAACAAAGAGGGGAGGAGAACATCACATAGCTACTGATCACGGACCCATGGTCCAAAGGAAACTACTCACGGCACATCCGGGAAGCATCCATGGTGGAGAGGAGACTCCTGGCGGTCGGCTCTCCCTCTGGCAGGGTGCCGGGAAGAGGTCTGCTGGTGCTCCCGATCTCGGAAGCGCGGCGGCGGCGGAACAGAGGCGAGATCGCGAAAAGGGGTTCTTCTTTCGAGGGTTTCTCGTCACGGAGAATATATAGGCGAAGGGGGGCTGCCAGGGGGCCACCAGGGGTCCAGGCGCCCCCCTGGCGCGGCCAGCCCCTGCGGCGCGCCACCAGGGCGCCTGGGCCCCTGGTGGTTGCCCTCTGGCCCCACCGAGGTTCATCTGGAAGGTTCTTCTGCGCTGATTTTTTATCTGATTTTTCCCAAATTTTTGGAGCACTTTTTATATTGGGGAAAACTGAAATAGAAAAACAACAGAAAACAGGAACTGGCACTGTGGTGCACTGAGTTAATAGGTTAGTCCAAATATGATCAAAAGTGTATGAAAGTGTATCTAGATCATAGCAATATCACACAAAACATGCATGGAGCAAGCAGAAATTATAGATACGTTTTGGACGTATCAACATCCCCAAGCTTAATTCCTGCTCGTCCTCGAGTAGGTAAATGATAACAGCATAATTTCTGTGGTGACATGCTAGCCACCATATAAGAACTTTGAAAAGTAAAGCAATCAAGGTTAGAGATTCAATTCAAGTCATAACATGCAAGAGTCTATATTAGCATTGAAACAAGTAACAAAAGAACATTAGGTGCAAGAGCTCTCGCTGTCCGTTACTCGAATGTCTCCAAATGGTGTTTGCGTGCAAGAAGGGGGATAGGGAATACGAGAAAAATATTTATTTGTTGAGAACTCAATCTACTAAAGTTTCACACTTGGTCTTTTTCTGGAATCTTATCTTGACTCGTCCCCAGACCAGTAGCCAGGTACAAGTCAATTTGATCCACTCCTTTTTCAATATTTTGAGCACTCATGCAATGGATGAGCGTAAGCACGAGAGTTGACACTTAGGATGGCAAAGGGAGAAGTACGGAGGAGGAGGAGGAAGACAAAAAGGAATGAGAAAGGCTCACATCAATGAGGACAATCATAGGCAAGAGATGCCAAATGATAGATATGATGTGAGGAGTAGGGATTGCCATGCAACGGATGCACATATGAGCTAAGAAGCTCTCCAATGGAACTAGTGGGGGTGTATCTAACTTGCTCGCTCATGAAGACCTAGAGCTCGTTTGAGGTGGCTCATCCTTGGAATATGCAAGCCAAGTTCTATATTGTGAAGGTCCCCACATAGCTATATGCATAATGATCATCTCTATGGAGTACAAGGATATAAAGGGAGTACTAGTGTGGATCTCTCAAAAGGATAGTAGTGTTGCCCCTTTCTCTCTTTTTATTTCTTTTTTCTCTTTTTTCTATTTTTTTGTATTTTTTGTGGCCTCAATGGCTCTTTCTATTTAACTCTCATTTGTCCTCTTTGGGATCTTTTATTGTGTCCACTTTGGGATCTTTTCCTCACTTAAGGGCAACACTCTATTTTACAAGAAGGTAAAGGAGATCTTTCACACTTTACAAGGTACTCGAAATCATAAAGAAGATGTAGCTATTATGATGTATGCAATGTATGTCGCTGCCAGTGTAGCAGGAACATGTATGACATGAAGATCAAGTCATGAAGAGGTGGATGTTGCATGGAAATATATCTCGGAAAAGCTATGGAAATGCCTTGATAGGTAGGTATGGTGGCTGTTTTGAGGAAAGATATAAGAAGCTTATGATGACAGAGCGTATCGTGCCAAGGGTTTGGATGTACCGGCAAAGGTGGACACCAACTCTTGGAGTGAGAAGAAGGCAATGCACGGCACGGGAGAGGCTAGCAAAATATGGGAAGGTGGAAGTGTCAACTTTCAATACTTACATTAGTCCGAAGAACTCATGCACTTATTATCGGTAACTCTCAATCTAATAAGGAGGTTCACAAAGAGACAAGTACCCCGAGGAGGAGTGTATGGGGGTTTGGTTATCCTTGCGCATCCTTGACTCATGGTACGTGAGTGTACTCTAATATTCGATCACTCCAAAGATTAGTGATCCATCTAGTAGTTTAGAGTTGTCAACTAGTTTTTGTAGGTTTTGAAAATACACACGGATTGCCCAAAATACGACACCTATCACTGATAGGCTAGAGCTCTTGACACCAAAAGTTCAGACATTACTCACATCAATACCTCAAAACTATTGCAAGTTACTACTGGAATTAAATAGAAACCTCAATTACCTACTTTCAAGACAAGACACAACTCAGTGCAACAACCAACTCTCTTAACAAGATAAACATGAAAACTAAAGAGAGTTCCAGCAAAAAACTAAACAAAAGCCAAGGCTCTTGCTAAAGACAAACTAAGACTAAAACTAAACATGGCAGCAGCTACGAAAAGATAAAGAACACACAACAGCAAAAAGATAAGCAGGAAAAATCCTATGATGTGTTCTAGATTAGAGTGGAGCGTGTTTCTCTCCCACACAAAGCAAGATGGGGTGTAACTTGTTATGACCAGCAAGCAAAACTAAAGAAAACTAAAAATAAAACCTAAGAGCGAGACGCTCCAAGCATAGCACATAACGCATGAAGTGATAAAAATATAGTGAGACGAAGGACGAACTGATGATTGTTGATGGAGAAGGGGATGCACGGGGGCATCCCCGAGCTTAGACGCTTGAGTCTACTTGAATATTTATTGGGGATGCATGGGGGCATCCCCAAGCTTGAGCGCTTGACACTCCTGGATCTTCTTTCATCATCTTCCATCGCACACTTGAAAACTCCCTTCATACATAACTCATCATAAGCTGATTAGAGAGGTTAGTCCCCTTAATAAAATAATTTTTCCCCACTGGATATAAAGATATTCTTGAATAGCTACTGTTTATCAAGAATGCCAAAAAGTTTTTTCAAAGAAAAAGCAAGCTTAAGTTTGCAAAAGTGAAGAGAGGCAAAACGTGGCAGAATCTGTGAAAAACAGAACAGCAGCTAGTAGAGAATTTTTTCGGGGCACTTCTGCAACTCAAATCAAAAAACTCAGAACATACGAAAGTCTCACAATTGTATAGAGCATGCTGTCAAAAAAATTCAGATCAAAAATATGATCTGGTGATTTTATTCGAATTTTTCTGTCAAGGGACAGAATCTGTTTTCTGGACAGCATGTCACAACTTTTGCTTCCCTTATCATAAGAGGCTATAACTTGGCACAAAGCTGAAAAATAAAGATACAATGATGTTGCTACAGTTGTAACAAACATCAAGACCACTAAAAACATAAGAAAAGCAAAAATAAAAATCTAAATTCGTTGCGGGCTGCCTCCCGAAAGCGCTTCTTTAGAGCCATTAGCTAGGCTTAAAGATTATAAAAGATGCTCTCATAATAATAAGGACTTTGAAGCAAAAAGAGAGAATAGAGAAGCAAATATGAAACACATTTAAGCCTAACCCACTTCCTATGCATAGGAATCTCGTAATAAAATAAATCAAAGAAGCACAAAGTGACATGAATAGGAAGGTGGAACAAGAACAACTTCGAAAGTTTTTTAGAGAGAGGTGTTTTTGTCACATGGAAGTTTCTATAACCAAACTTTCCTCTCTCAAAGTAATTTTCAGTAGCATCATGAACAACATCAAGAATATAACTATCACATAAATCATGTTGTTCATGACCTACAAGCACACGTGTATTGTTTTCAACACGGTTTTTAGGATGATAAGATAGATGCAACCCATCACATTGAGCCTTGATAAGAGCAAAATTTTCCGGAATAGTTGGAGATTTCAAAAGGATAATAGGGCAATCAAGTGTGGGTGCAACAACAATAATTTCATGCTTAACATAAGGAACTATAGAAAGTTCATCTTCGTAGGCATCATCCATAGTGGCATCATGGCCATCAACAAAGCAAGTATCAAAATCATCAGAAAGGGAAGTATCAAGTGAGTCCTCGGAATCATAAGATTCCTCTTCATAGCAATCATTAGCCTCTTCTTGGGAAGAAAGCATTCTATTTTTAAAATCCTCAATATAAGCATTGGAAGTATAATTCTCAAAGCAATAACAAAGAACATCAAAGTTTTCAGACTTGTGAATAGTATCGTAATACTTTTCAATCAAAGAAGCAATCTCATAAGCACCTTTGAAAGCAACAAACTCTTCAATCTTTTCAACATCAAAGTAATCATAAACACCTTTGGCATAAGAAGATAGGATCTCATTTTCATTAAACTCACATTGGAAATAAAGGTGTTTACGCTCTATATTAGAGCAGCAAGTAAAATCATAAATGTGGCATAAACACTCGGCATAGCAATAAGAAGTTTGTATTTGGTCCCATAAGTTTTTCCCATTCTCAGATAGGCGGTGCCGCGTATAATGAGCATGCTCATCCAATGATTTTCCCTCAACCAAGTCGGTTGGGTTTTTAGCGCGAGCACAAATTGATCGAAGACGAGCCAAGTGAAACATGTCCATCCTACCATATTTCGGTGGTTCCACACCAATGGTGAAGATAGCATTAGTAGGTATTTTTGATAAGGGACACAAAAGTAAAAACTGATAGGTAAACTAACAAGACTAAAAAACAAAGGTAAAGGGTAGTGTGCAACTCCCCTATCTTAGCACTCGGAGTCCCAGGCAACGGCGCCAGAAATCTTGCTTGATGTGCGAGGTGATGATAGTGATTTCTCGCCCTTCGTTGGTAAACCCCAAGTGGAAGGTGTGATGTAGCACAACAGCAAATTTCCCTCAGTAAAGATACCAAGGTTTGTCTCCAGTAGGACTCCGGAGATGATAAGTAGGTGTCAGCGGCGCAACTGACGCGGACCTGCACACAGACACAAATAACTTTGTTCCCAACGAAGTTCGGAGAGGTTGTTCACAAAGGATCAAACACAAGGGATAATGATAACAACTGAAAGTAAAAGAAGAAAAGTAAATGAGCATGGAAACAGTGATGAAGATATGGACCGGGATACGTGATGTTCACTAGTGATGTCTCTCTCCCAAAAGACGATAAAACTGCTATGCGAGGTGAACAAATTCCAGAAGGGAAATTGACAGGATTATGAACGCACCGCAATGCTAACTATGCTACAAAAGAAAGGAAGAGGCTCAAAAGCATGGGCAGAACGCCAAAATAAGTAGAAAGAAATCCAACTGCATCTACTACTAATCATCCACCTTGAGATATCTATCCAGAACATCTCGCTGGTATTAAGTTGCGAGCCCCACCCAAAGTGTAAACTCAAAGCAATAGACAACTTCATTAAAAAGCACTTTGCGTAAAGTAAACAATCCTTGCAACCACGGTTACAAGCACCGTTGTTTTCCCCCTTGTGGAAATAGCACATCCCCTAGACTCATGTTTCTGTCACTCAAGCGTGTCATCAGGGGGCATGAACCCACAATCGAGCATGAAGTTCCCTCTTGGGGTTACTACCTACTACTTGGCCAAAGCAATAAACAGCAAAGGAGAACATGCAAGAATTACTTAAGAACAAAAATATAAGAGATAAGAACCAAATATATTACTCAATCACAATTTGAAACTAATCTCATAATCCATCAGATCCCATCAAACTCAGCATAGCAACAGCAGAAAGATTACAAAAGTGCCTCGATCATGTAGGGTAGCTCACGAGGTCTAAACCATGAAGAACAAAGAGGGGAGGATAACATCACATAGCTACTGATCACGAACCCATGGTCCAAAGGAAACTACTCACGGCACATCTGGGAAGCATCCATGGTGGAGAGGAGACTCCCGGCGGTCGGCCCTCCCTCCGGAAGGGTGCCGAGAAGAGGTCTGCTGGTGCTCCAGATCTCGGAAGCGCGACGGCGGCGGAACAGAGGCGAGATCGCGAAAAAGGGTTCTTCTTTCGAGGGTTTCTCGTCACGGAGAATATATAGGCGAAGGGGGCAGCCAGGGGGGCCATTAGGGGTCCAGGCGCCCCCCTGGCGCGGCCAGCCCCTGGGGCGCGCCACCAGGGCGCCTGGGCCCCTGGTGGTGGCCCTCTGGCCCCACCTAGGTTCATCTGGAAGGTTCTTCTGCGCTGATTTTTCCCGAATTTTTGGAGCACTTTTTATATGGGGGAAAACTGAAATAGAAAAACAGCAGAAAACAGGAACTGGCACTGTGGTGCACTGAATTAATAGGTTAGTCCAAATATGATGAAAAGTGTATGAAAGTGTATCTAGATCATAGCAATATCACACAAAACATGCATGGAGCAAGCAGAAATTATAGATACGTTTTGGACGTATCACCTGCAGAAAGTATCTCGACAGAAGTTCGACGTTGACATGGAGCAGAGTCCCTTCTTGGTGGTGTTGAAGATCGTCGACTTTCTTTTCTTTCCCCTTCCCCTCTCCCCGGGATCGTCCTGGATCTCAGGACGAGATCCCTTGTTGGTGGTGTTGTATTGTAACACCCCAGATTTCACAAAAATTAAAAAAATTTGTTTTCGGTGTGAATTGTTTGATTGTTTGATTTGTTTGCGGTGTTTGCATCCTCGATTTATCGATCGGCGATTATTTTCCCCCTCTTATCTCATACCGGACGGAGACCGACCCTTGCCACCCTGACACTTGACCTTTGCGACATCGGGTTTCACCCGATCACCGTCGCGAAAACCGCACGAGACCAGTCGCAGCCAACGGAATGAAAACCCTGTTTAATAATTAAACGGGTTATTTTTATAGCGCGCCGGAAAGTGTTCTCGGAACGGTACCAGCGCTAGGTGAACGTCGCCGGCTCGACACGCTGATCGCGCAGTTTGAAGTTTTACCCGAATCAGAGGTCCTGCGGACCCCCGGCGGTCAGAAACGTAAACACCGCGCGCGAGAGAGAAAAACCGGGGATGTTTTTGCAAACTGCCAGCCCCCTGGGCTATATAAAGACCACCACACTCCCACCCCTTTCTGGGGTTTCCCTAGCCACAAAAATTGCAGCCACCCCCCTCCACTTTGCCCCAAAAACACCCCCATTTTTGCACCAAACCCTAACTCCAGATCTGAGATCAGCCCAATGAGTTCTGGACCGTCAGATCGACCAATCTGACAGCCAGGAGTGCGCCACGTCAGCTCTCCAGCCTCTCCTCTCTCTCTCCACCTTCTCCCGAGCGCCTCACCGCCGCCAACCTCCACCGCGCGCCGTCGGGCCCGAGGCCGCCGCCAGCAGGCCGCAGCAGCCGCGGCCACCCCTCCCTCTCCTCCATCTCCTCCTCCTTTCCCTCTTTCCCCCTCGCCCCTGACCGCCTCCCCCGTGGTTCCCTCGCAGGTCGCCGGCCGAAGCCGCCACCATGGCGTGCCATGGACCTCCGCCGAGCTCGGCTTGCGCCCAGGCCCGTGACGAACCACCTCCCCTCCACTGGATCGGGCGAATCCAGCGATTCCCGCCGCGCCGTCGCTGTTCGTCCCCGCGACCGCTCGCCGGAGTTGCACCGGCGTCGCCCGCCACCGCCGTTGCCCGTGCGGCACGAGCCCGAGAGTCGACGCCCCGATCCCTCCAACCTCTCGCCTGCGTGGACGCACGTGTGGGTCGGCCCAGCAATCGGCCGCCTCCACAGCCCAGATCCGCTAGCCTCATGGGCCAGCCCATGGGTGAGCGCCCTCCCCTTTTCCTTTTTTTCTTTTTTTTCTGCTGTGTTAGTTGGGCTCGGCCCATAACTATCTCACGCCCGCGCGCGTAGTATAGCGTGGCTGCGCCTGTTGGGCCTGTTCGGCCGAGGGAGCCCAAATAGGGTCTTCTCCTCTTTTCTTTTTCTGTTTAGCTTTTTCCTTGTGTAATTTGTCGTAGGCGATAACTTTAAGCCCGTTGCTCGGATGGAGACGCTTTCTACATGAAAGTTGCTCCATTTCTCGCGTAGATTAATAAAATGTGCTCATTTTCCATGTTTGACTTTGTTTACATGCTGTTTACCTGCAAATTACAACTGCTTGCCACTGTAAACTGTAATTGCAACAACTTTCTAACCGTTGCTCTGTTTAAAATGTTTCTTATATGTAACTTGACTAGAATTTCGTGTAGTTTGTGTTTATGATGTTCTTGCTTGCTAATAAAAATAATAAAATATGTTTAGGGGCAAAACAGTACCAAATGCAATAAATATCGTGGGGTCCGTAATAGATGCCATGTATAGGTTTTACCCCCCCCCCCACTTAAATTGACTAGCATAGATAGTTTATCTTATGCTTCATCTCTTGCCATGTTTGTGTGCTATGCCATGCTTGAGTGAGATGACATGTTAACAACCTTTGTTGATCACCTGTAGCTAAACAACTTGAATCATCGTAAACGTGTGGTATCGTCGTGTGTGACGAGTACTCCACTTAACCTGTTAGTAACCGCTCTCGGCGGTAGGTGCGATGTCTCGTGTTGCTTCTTGTTAATGCTTGCTCGTGTTTGCCTCTTAGTAATAGAGTACTTGCTCGTTGATTGCTTTCCAGTGTTTCCTTCTTGTGTGCTTCCGCAGGTACCTCTCGGAGACGATGCGAGCTTGCGATCAACTACACCTTCGGAACCCGACTTACCAACAGGCAAGGACTATGCATTACTTATGATCCATTCTATTTCAACCAGCGGTTTGCATGCTATTCTAGGATAGGTTCGATGTTTGATCCTACCACATGTTTACAGCCTCTTTCATACCGATACAGCCATGTCCCCTCCCAGCAAACCTTGTACTGCTATGTTACTATTGCTCGTTGCTCAGCCCCTGCTTAGTATGCATGCTTAGGATGCTACGATGTTACCCTGTTACTCCTTGGTTTGGGATATCACATTATTATTATTGTTGTTGATGATATGATTATTATTATAATGTTGACTATATTCGACGAAGGATGGAAGGTCTAGCCTATCCCGCCCCGACGCTTTGTTCCATTCGAGTCACCTAGGACCCGAGTTCCGGGTATTGGTTTTAAGACTGAGCGTGCCTAACCGCGTGTGGGATTTTATTGGGTCCCCTCTTCTTACCTACCTAGCTTCAAACATTTCCAGTGGTGGCCTAAGATGATTTACCATTTGAAACCGTGTGTGTGTTGGTCGGCCGCCAGTAGTTTTCCAACAACCCCGAACCATTGAGGACATAGTTCCCTTGCTGGCCCACTTTGTCCGGCTGAGGACCCGGTTTCCCATGTGTTATTAACCGTCTATCCAAACCTGCGACAGACGGTAGAGACCAGATCGAGAGAGCGGTCGGCTCCTGAGATGGATGTCGACTCACCGGGGGCCACCCGGATTTGTTTGTTGTTAGTTAGAGGGACCTGTCGTTTCGGATCTCTTGGAACTAAATCATAAAATGGTTTCCTGTGATGGGTAGCAACTGATAGAGATGGGCGTGCGTGCGGAGCCTTGTAATGGGCAGTTGGTACACCCCTGCAGGGTTAAGTCTTTTCTATAAGCCGTGTCCACGGTTATGGATGACTTGAGACCTACTCCTTGTTCATAGACAACAACAACTGAGATAATCTTAATATAACTTGATCAATGTGTGTGTGCCTTGACTGCTTCTTCTTCGTCGGGATGCGACGAGGAGGACAAGGATAGGATAGGTGTTATGATTGCGTAAGTAGTTGATAGCAAGACTTCTTGGAGGCGATTCCTCATCGAATGCTTGGCTTCTTACCTTACTCTCTAGATCGTTAGCCACTTCATAAATGCTAGTGCGGCAGCAACCTCACCACTTACCCCATCCTTACCGTAAACTACTAGTTGTCCTAGAATGACGAGTGATGAGGTACTTGCTGGGTCAGTTGACCACTACAGTTGGATGCTGAGTACTTCTGTACTCATGATACTACCCCCAAACTCTTTTCATGGTTCCTGATCGACAACAGGTATGGTGATCGACGTTTCACGTGGAGACTCGACGACGACTAGTTAGGCGGATCCCGGCGGAGGGCCTGAACCCATGTGATTATGGGGATCGATGTTTTTCTCTTTGCCACTAGGCATTTGCTTGTAGTATGTACCCAGACATATACCTTCCGCTGATGTATTGCATTTGACGCGGTTGTATGTCGATTGTATGAGATGTTGTATCCTTGTATCTGTAATGTTTTATATCATGTTGGAAATCCGGGGCATATGGGTATGTCATATGTCGCGGTGGGACCGATATGTGCTTCGTCCCCGGATCTGGATGGAAACATCTAGATCTGGGACAGTACCTCATATCGGGCCTTACAAGTAGTAACCTGCAATAGTTTTGAGGTATTGTTGTTAGTAATGTTTGAACTTTTTGTGTCAAGAGCTCTAGCCTATTAGTGATAGGTGTCGTATTTTGGGAAATCTGTGTTTATTTCAAAACCTACAAAAACTAGTTGAGAACTCTAGCTACTAAATGCATCACTAATCTTTGGAGGGATCAAATATTAGAGTACACTCACGTACCATGAGTCGAGGATGCGCAAGGAAGGATAACCAAACCCCCATACACTCCTCCTCAGGGTACTTGTCTCTTTGTGAACCTCCTTATTAGATTGAGAGTTACCGATAATAAGTGCATGAGTTCTTCGGACTAATGTAAGTATTGAAAGTTGACACTTCCACCTCCTCATATTTTCTAGCCTCTTCCGTACCGTGCATTGCCCTCTTCTCACTCCGAGAGTTGGCGTCCACCTTCGCCGGTGCATCCAAACCCTTGGTATGATACGCTCTGTTATCATAAACCTCCCTATATCTTTCCTCAAAACAACCACCATACCTACCTATCAAGGCATTTCCATAGCCTTTCCGAGATATATTGCCATGCAACATCCACCTCTTCATGACTTGATAATCATGTCATACATGTTCCTGCTATACTGGCAGAAGCATACATTTTCATACATCATGATAGCTCCATCTTCTTTATGTTTGAGTACCTTGTAAAGTGTGAAAGATCTTCTATACCTTCTTGTAAAATAGAGTGTTGCCCTTAAGTGAGGAAAAGATCCCAAAGTGGTCAAAATAAAATATCCCAAAGAGGACAAATGAGAGTTAAATAGAAAGAGCCATTGAGGCCACCAAAAAAATACAAAAAAATAGAAAAAAGAGAAAAATAAAATAAAAAGAGAGAAAAGGGGCAACACTACTATCCTTTTGAAAGATCCACACTAGTACTCCCTCTTATCCTTGTACTCCATGGAGTGATCATTCATGCATATAGCTATGTGGGGACCTTCACACTATAGAACTTGGCCTGCATATTCCAAGGATGAGCCTCCTCAAAAGAGCTCTAGGTCTTCATGAGCGAGCAAGTTGGATGCTGATACGTCCAAAACGTATCTATAATTTTTGCTTGCTCCATGCATGTTTTGTGTGATATTGCTATGATCTAGATACACTTTCATACACTTTTGATCATATTTGGACTAACCTATTAACTCAGTGCACCCCAGTGCCAGTTCCTGGTTTCTGCTGTTTTTCTATTTCAGTTTTCCCCCATATAAAAAGTGCCAGAAAAATTCCGGGAAAAATACAGGAAAAATCAGCGTACAGGAAGCTTCGAGAAGAGCCCGGGAGGGGCCAGAGGGGAGCCAGGGGGCCCAGGCGGCCACCCGGCGCGGCCCCACCCCTGGCCGCGCCAGGGGGGCGCCTGGGGCCCCTGGTCCACCTCTGGCTGCCCCCTTCTCCTATTTATTCTCCGTCACGGGCAAACTCCGAAGACAGAACCCTATTTCGCAAACTCTCCTCTGTTCCGCCGCCGCCGCACTTTCGAGATCGGGAGCACCAGCAGACCTCTTCCCGGCACCCTGCCGGAGGGAGGATTGACCTCCGGGAGTCTCCTCTCCACCATGGATGCTCCCCGGATGTCTCGTGAGTAGTTTTCTTTGGACCATGGGTCCGTGATCAGTAGCTATGTGATGTTCTCCTCCCCTCTTTGATCTTCATTGTTTAGACCTCGTGAGCTGCCCTACATGATCGAGGCACTTTTGTAATATTTCTGCTATTGCTATGTTGAGTTTGATAGGATCTGATGGATTATGAGATTATGTTCAGATTGTGATAGAGTAATATATTTGGTTCTATTCTCTTATATTTTTGTTCCTAAGTAATTCTTGCATGTTCTCCGTTGCTGTTTATTGCTTTGGCCAAGTAGTAGGTAGTGACTCCAAGAGGGAACGTTTTGCTCGATTGTGGGTTCATGCCCCCCGATGACACGCTTGAGTGACAGAAACATGAGTCTAGGGGATGTGATGTTGCCACAAGGGGGAAAACAATGGTGCTTGTAACCGCGGTTACAAGGATTGTTTACTTTACGCAGAGTTCTTTTAATGCAGTTGTCTGTTGCTTTGGGTTTACACTTTGGGTGGGGCTCGTAACTTAATACCAGCGAGATGTTCTGGAGAGATATCTCAAGGTGGATGATTAGTAGTAGATGCAGTTGGATTTCGGTCTACTTATTTTGGCGTACTGCCCATGCTTTTGAACCTCGTCCTTTCTTTTGTAGCATAGTTAGCATTGCGGTGCGTTCATAATCCTGTCAATTGCCTTTCTGTAATTTGTTTACCTCGCATAGCAATTTTATCGTCTTTTGGGAGAGAGACATCACTAGCGAACATCACGTCTCCCGGTCCATATCCTCATCACTGTTTACACGCTCATTTACTTTTCTGCTTTACTTTTAATTGCTATCATTATCCCTTGCGTTTTATCCTTTGTGAACAACAAGACCGGAGAGATTGACAACCTCTCTGAACTTCGTTGGGAACAAAGTTATCGTGTCTGTGTGCAGGTCCGCGTCAGTTGCGCCGCTGACACCTACTTATCATCTCCGGAGTCCTACTAGAGACAAACCTTGGTATCTTCACCGAGGGAAATTTGTTGCTGTGCTACATCACGCCTTCCACTTGGGGTTTACCAACGAAGGCGCGAGAAATCACTATCATCATCTCGCACATCAAGCCAAATTTCTGGCGCCGTTGCCGGGGACTCCGAGTGCTAAGATAGGGGAGTTGCACACTACCCTTTACCTTTGTTTTTTAGTCTTGTTAGTTTACCTTTCAGTTTTTATCTTTGTGTCTTTTATCAAAAATTACAAAAAAATCTGCCATTGCTGCTACTATGGGTTCCACTGAAAACACCAAGTTGTGTGACTTCACTAGTCACAACAACCAAGACTTTATCTGCACTCCCATTGCCACACCTGCTACTTCAGCTACCTCTTATGAAATTAAACCTGCTTTGCTAAACCTTGTTATGAGAGATCAATTCTCTGGTGCTGGAGATGATGCTGCTTTACACTTGAATAATTTTGTTGAATTATGTGATATGCAAAAGTATAAAGAAGTAGAAGGTGATGTTGTTAAGCTCAAGCTCTTTCCCTTCTCTCTAAGGGGAGATGCTAAAATCTGGTTTCAATCTTTGCCTAGGAATAGCATAGATTCTTGGGATAAGTGCAAAGATGCTTTTATAGGGAAGTACTACCCTCCTGCTAAGATTATCCAATTGAGGAGTAACATTATGAATTTTAAGCAATTGGATAATGAACACGTTGCCCAAGCTTGGGAACGAATGAAATCTCTTGTTAAGAAATGCCCTACACATGGTTTGACTACCTGGATGGTTATCCAGACTTTTTATGCAGGCTTGAACTTTACCTCGCGGAACCTGTTAGATTCGGCCGCGGGAGGAACCTTTATGTCAACTAAACTTGGTGCTGCCACAAAGCTTCTCGATGAGATGATGACCAATTATTCTCAATGGAACACCGAACTCGCTCCAACAGGTAGGAAGGTAAATTCTGTCGAGGAAATGACCTCCCTCAATGAAAAAGTTGACTTAATTATGTCTCTACTTACCAAGCAACCCTCTATGGATCCTCATGATGTCCCTTTAAATTCCTTGGTTGCTCAAGAACAAGTAGATGTGAATTTTATTGCTAGAAACAACTTCAACAACAATGCTTATAGGGGAAATTTTGCTAGCAATCCTAGACCGTTTCCATCCAACTATGGGAACAACAACACCTACCCTAGCAACAAGAACCCCTCTTCTGATTAGAAAGCATGCTTAGAGACTTTATCACTACCCAAAAATCCTTCAACAAAAATGTAGAGGAAAAATTAGCTAAAATAGATAATCTCTCTTTGAAGGTAGAAAGCTTAGCCCTTGATATTGAGATGCTTAAAATTAGAACCTCTCCCCTTTAGGAGAATAAGGCCACTCCTATTAATGCTATCCAATTACAAATCAATGAAAACATTAGGATGATGGCTAAACTTAAAGAAAGATGGGCTAGATAAAAAGAGGAAGAGGATAGAATTATGAGCCTTCCTACACACCACACAGTTGCAACTATCCAAATTGTTGAGGACACTCAAACTATTAGCACCCAATGCACTCCTAGTCCCGTTGGACCTATTAATGATGATGCTAATACCTCAACCGTAGATGAGGAAACTCCTATGAACGTAGAGGTTTTCAAACAAGTGAGCCTAGATGACACTACTACCACCTTTGATAGTAGTGATATTGATTTTGATAGTTGTACCCTCTCAGAAGTTATTACCTTGTTACACAAAATGTCTAGAGACCCCCACACTAGCACACTTAATCTTGCCTTCACAGAGCATATCACAAATGCTCTTATCAAAGCTAGGGAGGAGAATCTTAGAGTAGAAGCCTCCATACCTAGGAAGCTAGATGATGGTTGGGACCCTATGATCAAAATTAAATTAAATAACTTCTCTTGCTATGCTTTATGTGATGTTTGAGCTAGTACCTCCGTTATGCCCAAAAGAATATTTGATATGTTTGAATTGAAGCCTTTTGAGCCTTGTTCTTTTGGTGTTCGTCTTGTTGATTCTTCTATAAATAAACCTTTGGGGAAGATCGACGATGTTCTTATCATTGTCAATGACAACTATGTTCCCGTTGATTTTATCGTTATGGATATAGAGTGTGAACCTTTGTGTCCAATTATTTTGGGACGTCATTTTCTTCGCACCATTGGTGCGGTTATTGACATGAAAGAGGGGAATATAAAATTCCAATTCCCATTCAAAAAGGGGATGGAACACTTCCCTAGAAAGAAAATCAAGTTACCTTTTGAGTCCGTTACACGGGCTAGTTATTCTCTTTCTCTTGATAAAACTTGATTCTTCTTTTTGCATTAAGCCTAGCTAATGGCCTTAAAGAAGCGCTTTCGGGAGGCAGCCCGCAACGAATTTAGGTTTTTATTTTTTCTTTAGTTGTGTCTTGATGTTTTTTACTACTGTAGCAACATAATTGTATCTTTATTTTTCAACTTTGTGCCAAGTTATAGCCGCTTACAGCAAGGGAAGTAAAAGTTGTGAGATGCTGTCCAGAAAACAGATTCTGTCCTCGTGACCAGAAAAATTCCAGAAAAATCCCAGTTCATCTTTTTGAGCTGAAATTTTTACACAGTATGATCTATACAATTACGAAACTTCCGTATGTTCTGAGTTTTTTTATTTGAGTTGCAGAAGTACCCATAAAAAATTCTTTACTATCTGCTGTTCTGTTTTTCACAGATTCTGCCACGTTTTGTCTCTCCTAACTTTTGCAAACCTTAAGCTTGCTTTTTCTTTGCAGAAACTTTTTTGCACTCTTGAGAAACAGTAGCTCTTCAAAAATATCTTTATGTAAAGTGGGAAAAATTATTTATTAAGGGTACTAACCTCTCTAATCAGCTTATGATGAGTTATGTATGAAGGGAATTTTCAATTGTGCGATGGAAGATGATGAAAGAAGATCCAGGAGTGTCAAGCGCTCAAGCTTGGGGATGCCCCCATGCATCCCCAATAAATATTCAAGGGGACTCAAGTGTCTAAGCTTGGGGATGCCCTCGTGCATCCCCTTCTCCATCAACAATCATCAGTTCGTCCTTCGTCTCACTATATTTTTATCACCTCATGCGTTATGTGCTATGCTTGGAGCGTCTCGCTCTTAGGTTTTGTTTTTAGTTCTCTTTAGCTTTGCTTGCTGTTCATAACAAGTTAGATCCTGTCTTACTTTGTGTGGGAGAGAAACACGCTCCACTTTCAAAATTTAGAACACATCATAGGATTTTTCCTGCTTATCTTTTTGCTGTTGTGTGTTCTTTATCTTTTCATAGCTACTGCCATGTTTAGTTTTAGTCTTAGTTTCTCTTTAGCAAGAGCCTTGGCTTTTGTTTAGTTTGTTGCTGGAACTCTTTTTAGTTTTCATGTTTATCTTGTTAAGAGAGTTGGTTGTTGCACTGAGTTGTGTCTTGTTTTGAGAAGTAGGTAATTCAGGTTGCTATTTAATTCTTGTAGTAGCTTGCAATAGTTTTGAAGTATTGATATGAGTAATGTTTGAAGTTTTGGTGTCAAGAGCTCTAGCCTATTAGTGATAGGTGTCTATTTTGGTCAATCCGTGTTTATTTTCAAAACCTAACAACTAGTTGAGAACTCTAGCTACTAGATGGATCACTACTCTTCTAAGGAGTCGAATATCAGAGAACACTCACGTACCATGAGTCGAGGATGCGCAAGGATAACCAAACCCCCATACACTCCTCCTCGGGGTACTTGTATCTTTGTGAACCTCCTTAATAGATTGAGAGTTACCGATAATAAGTGCATGAGTTCTTCGGACTAATGTAAGTATTGAAAGTTGACACTTCCACCTTCCCATATTTTGCTAGCATCTCCTGTGTCGTGCATTGCCTTCTTCTCACTCCGAGAGTTGGTGTCCACCATCGCCAGTACTTCCAAACCCTTGGAATGATACGCTCTATCATCATAAACCCCCTTATATCTTTCCTCAAAACAGCCACCATACCTACCTATCACGGCATTTCCATAGCCTTTCCGAGTTATATTGCCATGCAACATCCACCTCTTCATGACTTGATCTTCATGTCATACATGTTCCTGCTACACTGGCAGAGGCATACATTGCATACATCATGATAGTTACATCTTCTTTATGATTTTGAGTACCTTGTAAAGTGCGAAAGATCTCCTTTACCTTCTTGTAAAATAGAGTGTTGCCCTTAAGTGAGGAAAAGATCCCAAAGTGGACACAATAAAAGATCCCAAAGAGGACAAATGAGAGTTAAATAGAAAGAGCCATTGAGGCCACAAAAATACAAAAAAATAGAAAAAAAGAGAAAACGAAATAAAAAGAGAGAAAGGGGCAACACTACTATCCTTTTGAGAGATCCACACTAGTACTTCTTCCTCTATCCCTTGTACTCCATAGAGATAATCTTCATGCATATAGCTATGTGGGGATCTTCACACTATAGAACCTGGCTTGCATATTCCAAGGATGAGCCTCCTCAAACTAGCTCTAGGTCTTCATGAGCGAGCAAGTTAGATGCACCCCCACTAGTTCCATTGGAGA
The DNA here is from genome assembly GCA_950022295.1 of Bromus sterilis. Classification (NCBI taxonomy): domain Eukaryota; kingdom Viridiplantae; phylum Streptophyta; class Magnoliopsida; order Poales; family Poaceae; genus Bromus; species Bromus sterilis. The sequence continues at coordinate 338,194,734 of OX465597.1, forward strand.
GCGTCTTAGCTCGTATGTGCATCCGTTGCATGGCAATCCCTACTCCTCACATCATATCTATCATTTGGCGTCTCTTGCCTATGATTGTCCTCATTGATGTGAGCCTTTCTCATCCTTTTTGTCTTCCTCCTCCACCATATTTCTCTCTTGTCCATCCTAAGTGTCAACTCTCGTGCTTACGCTCATCCATTGCATGAGTGCTCAAAATATCGAAAAGGAGTGGATCAAATTGACTTGTATCTGGCTAGTGGTCTGGGACGAGTCAAGATAAAATTCCAAAGAGGACCAAGTGTGAAACTTTAGTAGATTGAGTTCTCAACAAAAATACTTTTTCATCTCGTATTCCCTATCCCCTTTCTTGCACGCAAACACCATTTGGAGACATTCGAGTCACGGACAGCGAGAGCTCTTGCACCTAATGTTCTTTTGTTACTTGTTTCAATACTAATATAGACTCTTGCATGTTATGACTTGATTTGAATCTCTAACCTTGATTGCTTTACTTTTCAAAGTTCTTTTATGGTTGCTAGCATGTCACCACAGAAATTATGTTGTTATCATTTACCTACTCGAGGACGAGCAGGAATTAAGCTTGGGGATGTTGATACGTCCAAAACTTATCTATAATTTCTTCTTGCTCCATGCATGTTTTGTGTGATATTGCTATGATCTAGATACACTTTCATACACTTTTGATCATATTTGGACTAACCTATTAACTCAGTGCACCCCAGTGCCAGTTCCTGGTTTATGCTGTTTTTCTATTTCAGTTTTCCCCCATATAAAAAGTGCCAGAAAAATTCCGGGAAAAATACAGGAAAAATCAGCGTACAAGAAGCTTCGAGAAGAGCCCGGGAGGGGCCAGAGGGGAGCCAGGGGGGGCCAGGCGGCCACCCGGCGCGTCCCCACCCCTGGCCGCGCCAGGGGGCGCCTGGGGCCCCTGGTCCACCTCTGGATGCCCCCTTCTCCTATCTATTCTCCATCACGGGGAAACTCCGAAGACAGAACCCTATTTCGCAAACTCGCCTCTGTTCCTCCGCCGCCGCGCTTCCGAGATCGGGAGCACCAGCAGACCTCTTCCCGGCACCCTGCCGGAGGGAGGATTGGCCTCCGGGAGTCTCCTCTCCACCATGGATGCTCCTCGGATGTCTCATGAGTAGTTTTCCGTGGACCATGGGTCCGTGATCAGTAGCTATGTGATGTTCTCCTCCCCTCTTTGATCTTCATTGTTTAGACCTCGTGAGCTGCCCTACATGATCGAGGCACTTTTGTAATATTTCTGCTATTGCTATGTTGAGTTTGATAGGATCTGATGGATTATGAGATTATGTTCAGATTGTGATGGAGTAATATATTTGGTTCTATTCTCTTATATTTTTGTTCCTAAGTAATTCTTTCATGTTCTCCGTTGCTGTTTATTGCTTTGGCCAAGTAGTAGGTAGTGACTCCAAGAGGGAACGTTTTGCTCGATTGTGGGTTCATGCCCCCCGATGACACGCTTGAGTGACAGAAACATGAGTCTAGGGGATGTGTTGTTGCCACAAGGGGGAAAACAACGGTGCTTTTAACCGCGGTTATAAGGATTGTTTACTTTACGCAGAGTTTTTTTAATGCAGTTGTCTGTTGCTTTGGGTTTACACTTTGGGTGGGGCTCGCAACTTAATACCAGCGGGATGTTCTGGAGAGATATCTCAAGGTGGATGATTAGTAGTAGATGCAGTTGGATTTCGGTCTACTTATTTTGGCGTACTGCCCATGCTTTTGAACCTCATCCTTTCTTTTGTAGCATAGTTAGCATTGCGGTGCGTTCATAATCCTGTCAATTTCCTTTCTGTAATTTGTTTACCTCGCATAGCACTTTTACATCACTAGCGAACATCACGTATCCCGGTCCATATCCTCATCATTGTTTACACGCTCATTTACTTTTCTGCTTTACTTTTAATTGCTATCATTATCCCTTGCGTTTTATCCTTTGTGAACAACAAGACCAGAGAGATTGACAACCTCTCTGAACTTCGTTGGGAACAAAGTTATCGTGTCTGTGTGCAGGTCCGCGTCAGTTGCGCCGCTGACACCTACTTATCATCTCCGGAGTCCTACTGGAGACAAACCTTGGTATCTTCACCGAGGGAAATTTGTTGTTGTGCTACATCACGCCTTCCACTTGGGGTTTACCAACGAAGGGCGAGAAATCACTATCATCATCTCGCACATCAGATGCACCCCCACTAGTTCCATTGAAGAGCTTTTCTTAGCTCATATGTGCATCCGTTGCATGGCAATCCCTACTCCTAACATCATATCTATCATTTGGCCTTCTCGCCTATGATTGTCCTCATTGATGTCAGCCTTTCTCACCTTTTTGTCTTCCTCCTCCACCATATTTCTCTCTTTGCCATCCTAAGTGTCAAATCTCGTGCTTACGCTCATCCATTGCATGAGTGCTCAAAATATCGAAAAGGGGTAGATCAAATTGACTTGTACCTGGCTAGTGGTCTGGGGACGAGTCAAGATAAGATTCCAAAGAAGAACAAGTGTGAAACTTTAGTAGATTGAGTTCTAGGGTGGTGCCGCGCGGGGAGGCCGCCTGGGCGACTGGGACCTCCCCTGGTGGCCCCCCTTGGCTCTTATTTATACACCCGTCGCAAAAACCCTGATTCCAGAACACTTTTCTCCAGAAGCAATTCCGATCTCCGCCTCCATCGCCGACAAGCTTCGAGGGACAAGAATTCCTGTGCCGGCACCCTGATGGGACGGGGAAGTGCCCCCAGATTAATCTCCATCGATGTTGCTTCCTCCCTCCATGAAGCGGGAGTAGTTCCTCCTCGGGGTTAAGGTCTTCTACAGTAGCTATGTGGTCAATTCTCTCTCCCATGATGTGATCTTCGTTGTGATCATAGGCTATGTTAATCTAGGGTGATCCCATGATATTTCCCCTTCCTCTATGTATTGGATTGATGTACTCACTTGATCTTATCTAGTATAATCCCCGAGACCATGGTGACAGCGGTCTATTGGACATGGGTTAGAAGAATATTTTTATTAGTGATTTCCTCTTTTGTGTGTTGATTGAAGATTGAGAGTCTCTTGGTGCTTGTCTTTGACTATCCTTGAGATATGTTGTGGTGATTGTGGTACTCTCTTTGGATGGCCGCGGTGACATTGGGAAATCCATAGATTGAGAACTACGAACTCTGAGGTGTGCTTTTTTAGCCCTACATAATTCTCGTCCTCTCTTGACCACAAAGGAATGACCTCCGAGTACATCTCCATTGCATGTTCTATGGGAAATATCATGTGAGTAGACTATGTTAATGTTGTTGGGAGTTGCCACTAGTGAAAGTATGAAGCCTAGGCCTTGTTTCCACCATTGTTACACCGTTTGTGCTCAGTTTTGTCACATGTTTGCTTGCTGCTCTTTTTATTACAGATTTATATTACCTTGCTTTGCCACACCTATCGCTCGTATTTTACCATCTCTTCGTCGAACTAGTGCACCTATACAACTCCTAGTTGTATTAGGTGTGTTGGGGACACAAGAGACTTCTTGTATCTTAATTGCATGGTTTCTTGAGAGAGATCATCTTCAACCTCTACTTCCCTGAGTTCGATAAACCTTAGGTCATCCACTTGAGGGAAATTTCTGCTTTCCTACAAACCTCTGCGCTTGGAGGCCCAACATAGTCTACAAGAATAGAAGCGTGTGTAGACATCACATACTGCCCATGCTTTTGAGCCTCTTCCTTTCTTTTGTAGCATAGTTAGCATTGCGGTGCGTTTTTAATCCTATCATTTTCCCAGCTATAATTTGTTCACCTTGAATAGTTGTTTATCGCCCTTTGGGAGAGAGACATCACTAGTGAAGTTCATGCGACCCGGTCCATATTTGCACCACTGTTTACACCCTCACTTTATTTTACTGTCTTTACTTTACTTTGCAATTATCACTGCCATTATCTCTTGTGTTTGATCCTTTAAAAACTGCAAGGCCAGAGGGATTGACAACCCCTCTGTACTCGTTGGGAGCAAAGTTATTTGTTGTTGTGTGTAGGTCCACGTCAACTCTTGCGCTATCAATTTTCTAGCATCGTTTTCACCTACTTGTCTTCGTCGGAGTCCTACTGGAGACAAAAATTGGTATCTTCACTGAGGGAAATTATCGGTACGCTACATCTCAACCTTCCACTTGGGGTAGCCAGCGAGGAGCACTACTTCAGTGCCATCAAGAGCTCAAACTCACTTTCTCCCTTTTCCTTGGTCTCCTCCTTTTCTTCCACACAATCCAACAAAGATGTCTAGTGGAAATAAATGGTTTAGAGGGAGGAGTTACCGAGGTAGTCTTGGCCATAAGGCACTTGTGGATGATGTGAGGGTTCTCATTGGGGGAGTTGAAGAGAGATGTTTATGGGGGGGGCTTGGTGACAATAACAACGGTAGCCGTTGCCACAATCTCACCACCTTCATCATCGTCATCATTGAAGAGATATTCTTCATGAGCCACAAATGCACGTTGGGGCTTCTTCTTCACAAAGGTCTTGTTTTATGGTGACTTGGTCTTGTCCTTCGGATAAGCTTGGCACCATGATCTTCTCTCTTCTCATACGGACAATCTGCAACGAAGTGACTCACATTTCCACAATTGAAGCATGTCCTATCCTTTGGCCCTTAGGCTTGAAGCTACTTGAGTTTGACTTGAAGTTCTTCTTGTTGTCCCAAAATTGCCTTGATGCAAGAGCCATGTGCTCATTGAATGTATACTTGGTATCTTCCGGGCCAACTTCTTCTTCATCCTCTTCAACACATACTTGAACCTCCTTGACCTTCAAAGCAAGAGATGGCATTTTGTTGATACCTTGGCGGGCCAACTTGATGTCAGCCATGGAGTTCAAGATTTCCATGGAGACGAACTCATCCAAGACTTGTTGAGCGGTCAAGGAATTGAAGTCCGGCCTTTGATGAATGACTTGTGTGATGGAGTGTCTAAAGGGGAGTATGGCCGTGATGAACTTCCTCTTGATCCACCATCATCGGTGTTCATGCTCCCATGATTCGTCATAAGGTTGGAAAGAGCAACAAGCCTTTGATAGAGATCTTCGGGAGACTCTCCTTCAATCATGACAAAGTGGTCGGCTTGATCTTGAACTTTTTCAAACTTGGAGCTTTGAATGCTTGAGCTTCCCAACATTGTCCTCTCAAGAAAATCCCATGTCTCCTTGGCCTTGGTGAGCTTCCGGCAAAGGTTCTCTTGATCAAATTTTAACCCTTTTTGGATCATGAGAAAGGCATGATTGTTGAGAGAGTTGTTCCACCATTCTCTTGGAGTGATGTTCTTGCGCTCATGGACATGAAATCCTTCTTCGGTGATGGTCCACCATTCTTCCAAAGAGCTTCTCATGTGATTCTTCATATGGAAATCCCAAAGCGAATACTCATCTTTTTCAAGAATGGGTGGTGGACCTACATGCGCGAAATGAGGTTCGGGATGGAGTAACATCAAAAAGTTAGGAGGGGAAACAGCGGATTGTATACCCGATCCATTCTCGGTGAGAGGTATGGAAGGTATAGCACTACTACCATCATCATGAGATTGAAATATGATATCTCTATCTCCCAACTTTGGAATTTTGGGCATGATGTTGGTGGTGGTGTCCGTTGGGGGAAAACGGGACATTAGAACCCGAAGCATGTTCGCCATATCACTCATGTGAGATTTCATGGAGGACATTCCTTCATTATACTCAGCACGAGAAATGGATGTCGAGTCATCCTTCGCGAACGTGTTGGTAAAGCCCTCGATGCCCCCATGCTCCTCCACAACCGGAGAATCCGTTCTCTCCCCTAAGTTGAGATCTTCCGATTTATCCCCTTGCGACATTCTCTTAAGATGGTAAAGCCCTTAATAAGAGATGATGCTCTGTACCAATTGAAATGATCAGAATGTCGACTACGGGGGGTGAATAGGCGACTAACAAATTTTTATCTTTTCTTAACAAATTAAGGCTCAACAATAAAGATAGGTTTTCTAGATGTGAAACTAAGTGAGCAAACTATATGCCAACTAATGCAACACTATATGAGCAAGCAAGATATAAGCAATGAAAATAACTTGCACAGCGTAAAGTTAAAGGGGAACACATGAGACAAGGATATGTTGCCGAAGTTCCTTCTATTTCGAGAAGTACGTCTCCGTTTGGAGAGGGTGCGGAGCACAATGCTCACACGAAGCCAACAGGGCCACCCTATTTCTCCTCACGCTCTTACCAATGCAAGATGCCGTGATCAACAACGAGGTAGCCTTGAAGGTGACGACCGAACCTTTACATACAAGGTTGGGGCAATCTCCACAACTTAATTGGAGGCTCCCAACAAACCACGAAGCTTCACCACAATGGAATATGGCTTCGAGGTGACCTCTTCCGTCTAGGGCACCAACACACCCAAGAGTAACAAGATCCACAAGGGATTAATGGGGGAAATCAAATATCCTTTGGTGGAAGTGTAGATCGGGGCATCCTCTTCCAAACCCTAGAGAATCAACAAGTTTTGATGGCTACGGAAGGATATCGAGCAAGAATGGAGCTAGGGCGTCAATGGAGGAGAGAGAAATAAATGAGGTAAGTCTCTTTGGGGAAGAAGACCCCCTTTTACAGGTGGGCAAAGAAATAGCCGTTGGCAGCCCACCAACCACGGTACTACCGCTCTGAGAGCGGTACTACGTGGCGCGGTACTACCATACCGGGGGTGGTACTACCGCCCCACGGTACTACCGAGGGCCAGTACCGTGCCCCACTACCGGGAGTCCAGTGGGCTTCCGGTAGTGAGTGCGGTACTAGCCCACGGTACTACCGCCCCACGATACTACCGAGGCCTAGTGTCGTGCCCCACTACCGTGGGTCCAGTGGACTTATGGTAGTAAGTGCGGTACTAGACCACGGTACTACCGCCCCACGGTACTACCGAGGCCTAGTGTCGTGCCCCACTACCATGAGTCCAGTGGACTTCCGGTAGTGAGTACGGTACTAGGCCACGGTACTACCGCTCCTAGAGCGGTACTACCGCCCTGTCAGAGCCAGGGAGCTAATGCCACCATGTCAAAACCCTCCAAGACGCAATGGAAAATATGTGGGTGCAGAGAGTGTGTATGTGTGATGATTCCACCCACCATTCGACAATGGATCCCCTCTTTATAGTACAGTTTTCTTACGACTCAATTCACCAAAAAGAAATCGAAAGGAAAACTCCGTCTTCACGCTCCATCAACCAAGGGGAAGATAACCGTCTTGTGCCATGAATATGATTATCTGAAATGCTCATCGCACACGGTTAATCCGCAAATGTATTATCATCAATCACTAAAACCAACCAAGGGGGAATATGCCCTATCAACCTCCGCCTCGCTTCTAGTGTCGACATCGGCGGCATGCTCCTAGGCCCCGAGGATGAAGCGCTCGATCGACTTGAGGTTCTCGGTGTGGAACACAAAGGAGAGGATGTGATGATGGCGCACCCACTGGTAACCCAAGAGGTTATTAGGGTTTTATCCATCGAACTGATAGATGAGGAATGGGTGAGCATTTTAAGGTCGAAGTGCTCCGTCACGTGAGTCAGACCCATGTGCCTTATGTTCCTTGCTGCAAGCCCACACCGACGTTTCTTCCTTGCTATCTCACGTGTTTGTCTCATGCCTTATAAAGATGCAAGTCGCAGGCCCCCATTTCCTCATCTTTTTTACTTGACTTAGCTCTCCTCCCGCCTCCCATGCGCTTGCGTCAATTTGACCAAGCCATCCGTCCCATTTCCCCGATGCTATTGGAAGATCGTGTCACAAATGGTCTCTCTCGCCCACACGACGTCTTGCCCCCCCCCCCAACCTGGGCGACTTCCGTACGTCGTGGGTGTGGTCCTCGCAGCGCACACGGGAAGGTAGCAGCAACCATAAATAACACACAGGCTCCAGTCTAAGTACTTATGTGCTATTTTTGGAGCGTCTTTGCTTTGCTTTTAGTTACTGTTTTGTTTTGTTTCTCGTCATTACACTGTTCGCTCCTAGCATGCTTGATTGGGAGAGATACATGCTCCACTTTTACTTAGAGTACTCTAGAGCTTCACTTATATCTATTGAGTGTTTAATTTATTTACTCTTGTTTTTTATCTCTTGTTCTTCACTTATATCTTGTTAAAGAGCAATTAATTTCTTTTATAGAAAGTTTAGAACTCTCTTGCTTCACTTATACTTTTTTAGAGAGTTGTTTATGTTGCACACATTGTTATATATTTTGGTAGAAATGTTGCATAGGTAATCCTGATCACTAGATCTATCTTAGGATATCTTGCAATGGTGTTGAGGTATTGATTGAGTAATGATGAATGTTTATGCAATTGAGCTAGCGCCCATTAATGTTAGGTGATGTATCTTGGCTCAACGTCCCCTATTTTCAAATATAAAACAAAATTAGTTAAGAACTTTTGACTACTAGGTGGATCCTAATCTTTGTGGGTTTCTAAGTGAGTACCCTCATGTATCATGGGGAGAGGATGCGCAAGGATAGCAAACCCCCATACACTTCTCTTAGGGTGCTTGAATTTTTGTGTTCTCCTGAATACACTGCGAAAATACCGATAATAAGTGAATGAGTTCTTTTTTACTAATGCAAGTATTTAATTCTTGACACTCCCATTTATCCTTATATATTGCTAGCTTCTTCGATATCGTGCATTGCCCTTTCTCATATTGAGAGTTGGTGCAAACTTCGCTGGTGCATCCAAATCCTTGGAATGACACGCTAGAAAATCTCTTATAAATAAGTCTTATTATATCTTCCTCAAAACAGCCACCATACATACATATCATGGCTTTCCATAGTCATTCTGAGATATATTGCCATGCAACTTTCATCATTCTTCATGTTCATATGACTTATCATTCGTTGTCACATTGCCTTGCATGACCTTATAGCCTGCATGTAGTTGGGCTTTTCCCGCTGTTCATATTTTTGTTGCATGTTGCGCTAAATCATTGCACATACTGCTACACTGGCAGATACATTCATATAGAGTCATTATTTTTTATTTAGGGTTGTAAGTAAATAAAAGTGTGTTGATGTTTTTATAAAGTGTTGCCCCTACCAGTGAGGAAAAGAGATCCCAAAGTGAACAAAAAAAAGATCTCAAAAAGACAAAAAAATAAATAAAGAGCCACGGAGGCCACCAAAATAAAAAATAATAAAGAGGGGGGGGGAACACTACTATCCTTTATTCCACACCTGTGCTTCAAATTAGCACCTATACTTCAGTTTGTAGAGAGTTTTAGTGTTGTAATTGCATAACTATATGGAGAACCTTTTCACTATAGAACTTGGCTTGTATATTTCAATGATGAGCCTCCTCAAAAGAGCTCTAGGTATTCATGAGCAAGCAAGTTGGATGCACCCACACTAGTTTCATTGGAGAGCTTTCATACTCTTATAGTTCTATGTGTGTTCGTTGATGGCGATCCCTACTCCTCACACCATATCTGAAAATGTGACATGCCAACACTATTTAAGAAAAGCACTGGCGTGGATTATATTTGGCGCGCCTACAATTAAAATTGGGGATAATTTTTTTCTTACAAGTGAAGAATTATCACAGAAGCAGTCGTCGTTCCGCCGCCACCTCAAAACTTTGATCTGGGGCTGCTAGAGCCCTATCCCGACACACAACCGGAGCGGGAGATCATCCCCGAAGGCCTCTTCCTCACCATGCTAGACACCCAGATGATGCGAACCTTATCACAAGGAGTTTGAAGAAAAGACTACAACGTAATTGAATGCAATTTATTTTGGGACTTCAAAGGGTGAACTAGAAAGAAGCCTAACCGGGCAGGATCAAGGTCTAACAGATCAAGAAAAATAAGAACTTGATAATTGTTTAAACAAAACTCTAGTTGTAAATCCCCTTACTAATGACGTTTATGAAGTAGCCGAGCGGAAAATGGATGAAGAACTCTCACCTCCTAAATTCAAACTATTGTATGAGGACCTGATGTACCAATTCTTGAAAAATATTGAACGATTCACTGTCACCGTAGATTTTAACCTTTTAGGAAAGGAAGAAATTAAATTAACGCGGTGTTAAGAGGGCACGGTAAGGCTTTTCGATATTCTATGAATGATATTAAAGTTATAAGTCCTTCGATTTGTATGCATTGAATACTTATAGAAGAAGGATCTAAACCGAATGATCGAAGCCAACAAAGACAAAATCATGACACCAAAGATGTGCTAACAAATGAGGTATTGAGAGGTCCCCATCGACAAGGTGACACACTATTCCTGCAATTTAACCGCGTTGTTTGGCTCCTCCGATATCATTTTGACTGTAAAATATAGCACGCATCCGATGCATATGAGCATCTTAGATACTTTTGTTTATAAGAAAAACTATTTACCATTTTTTTTTATTATTCACTGAGAGTAGATGAGCATAAAGTTCAACTCTGAATTGTTGGCGGCGACTCCCGCGAGGATATATCTTCTTCTGCCGTAACACCTTCTTCCTCTAGCCGAATGTCTCGTTGTTTGGTTCAAATTTAAGTATTTTTCAGTGAACTACACAGTAGTCGGTGCCTCGGTGCAGTGCAGATTTAGAGGCCGAGAGTAATGAACCCTTCGTTATCTAAAAATACGCTAATGAACAAATGTTTTCTTTCCTGTTCGTGCCTGAATTTGTTTGTTTCCAGCACTCATGTACACACATCCCTTTTACGAACCTAGAAGCTCCCGAGCACATTTCCGGCCATGATTACCCAAAGCACACAAGGACACGCACGATCGCATCAACACGGTACGTCCACCATCACCACCGCGAAAATGGTTGCGCAACGGAATCTTAATCCATGCCACGAAAGGACCTCCCACTATCTCCCCAAGTCGGCACAGAATTGCCTTCGCGACAATCAAATCAATCATGTGAGCATGCCACAAAAACCTGCTTGGATAAGCCCACAAGCCATCTAATAAGCGGTTGCTAAACCTACAAAATTACGCCTAGACAGAGTAGCTTCCTTCATGGAGCTTCTTCAAAGTTCAAACACATGGCCACCTCAAAACGAGGGAGGAGGCCTAAATTCGTCTACTACCGGCGCGTCCTTGTCGTTGCCTTACGGGCGGGTCGATTTCGTAGCGGGGAAAAACCCAAGGAATTTCCCGATGCATGCTTGTCCAATTGTAGAAGGCAAGGGAGCGACGGCGACGCGAGCGTCGGAAATAGGCTTTGATATTCCATTCCGTTCGTTTTCATCGGGCTGTTCTGGTGTCCATCCTTTTTTCACCCTTGCGTATCTATGGGAACCTCGAAAGGATGGTACAGCCGTGCCCATGTATGTGGTATGCGTTGGATTTTGTTAGCCTGCGCCAAAAGTTTGGTCCGAACTTGCAGGAGTCTCGTATCAAGCGAACCCATGAGCTTCAGCAAGCTACTTCAAGTATGGAGAAGAGCGATTATTTATTAGGATGTGCTAAGGCGTGAACCGATGAATCTCTTTAGAAAACTTACTACTGCCTCCATAGATGTTACGATCAAATATTGTTTTTATCATTGCAACAAAGGTAATGTTGCAGAATCTTTTGTAATAGAGTTTTTTTTTGCATAAATTTTCTATAACATGAATGATGTTGTATTTTTTTTCCTTTTCTGCAACATGGAAAGAAAATTTTGTAACAGAAAAACACTCTTTTTTTAGCATTGGTTTTGTTATTTTTACCACACATCTAGAAATGTTATTTCATCATGAAATTTGGTACACATGTAAACTTCTACTTAATGTTTGTGTAAAAAAAAGTTTTTTTGAATTTATTATTATTTAATTTTGATTTTACTGTTCATCCAAGCTAACATGAGCTTGAGCTCATCATATGACTTTCGCACAATTGCAAATTTTTTCGTCTTTGCATTTCCGCAATACATGTATTGTTGCGAAAGATAGTTTGCACATATATGTTGTTTAAAAGAAAATTTCGATAAACAAAAGTGTTGAGTGTGCGACATGTAGACGCATCATACGGAGGAAACGACAGAACGCTCATGCAAGCGATCCATCGATTGAAAGGAGAGGTGTTGTGTCGCTTCGAGCTTTCTCGAAGGACCCCGGAAGCCGGGGCGGTGGCCCCGAACCGCAAGGACGTGTTACCCCAGCGATAGGCGACGCGCGCGGAAAGATGCAACCGGCTTCCACGACTGCTCGAGCAGTGCGAGACGACGGGTGGTCGCGGCGCAGTTCCTCTCCGCTCCAAATATGAAGGTTTGATATCCTCCTCCCCTGCTCCCTCCTCCCATCCGGTCGCCCGACTGCGACTTAGGTCGTCTGATCCAGTGGACTAGGATAGAGACCGGGGGAAACCCTTGGTCAGCCCTCCGGCGGCAGCGGCACGTGTGCGAACCGCGCACCTCCTTAGAGGCGGTGCCGAGATTTCTCCTCTCCACCTTGGAGGCGGCCTTTCTCTACGGTCAAAGGAATGGATCCTGGAGTTCCCATGTTCCGCCTCTGTACCTCTGCAGCTTTCTTCTTCGACGACCTCCCGATGGTATCCTTTTGCAATTGCTTGTGTAGGGGAGGTGATGGTGCAGCTAAGGTGTGTGTCCTTGGCGTGGCGAGGGTAGTGCTACTGCTCGCGATGGGACTACGACCGACGTTTGCTTTAGTTCTCGGGTGAACACCAATGATCCAATGGTGCAACGCCTTCGAGCCTAGGCGAGAGGAAAGGGTTCCTCTTCAGCGTTGAGAGTGAGATGTTCAACGTCGCTAGGCCCTGGATTTAGGCGCTCCACGTCCTTCTCAGGCGAATGACTGATCACATAAGCTTCTTGTTCTACTGTCTTCGGTGCCGTTGTGCAGCGGACTTCGACATTAGTAGCAGGACTCGTATTATAATTTATTTAGTGTTGTAGTGTGTGTTGTATTGTTAGATTTTCAAACAACTTCATGCATTTTTTGGTCGCTCCTAAGTGGTGATTTTGTGTAATCCTGACCGATTAATGACTTTGTTAATTTAAAACTGGTTTTTTCTTAAATATTTTCCTTCTTTCTTTCCTTATTTATTGTGTAAAGAGAGAAGAACGATTTTGCAGTAGACGTTTGTATTTGTTCAATCTCTCTTTCTACTTTAAAAGCGAAACAAGACCATGGCGAGATACATACGGTGCTGGAGTTACCAGCACGTCTAGGTGTGGCCTGCCGACCGCACGTTGGCTTCTGGTCTTTGCCTCGTTTGATGCGCTTCCTTCTCCTGGGCGCCTGTGGTCCACCGGAAGTCCGGAACGCATGGCGTCGGTTCGGCTCACGCGGCCGAACCCGCGCCTTCCGGCCACCACCTCCGGCTCCGGGGTGACGCCATGGGCTCCCGTTTTGTTTACGCATCTCTAGGTGTAGTAGGTGCTGTGCCAGCCGTGCCAGGGCAGAAAAAGTACGACGTACTGAGAGGTGAGAGAGAGGAGCGGTGGAAAAACCCCAGCGACCGTCGACCAACGCGCCGCACCAGCCAGCCCGGGGAAAGCTCCACATGTCCACTCAGCGGCCAGCGCGACCGCTGCCCGTGCTCCACGTCGCCTCCCCCGCGTCATCTCGGCCGTGTTTCCCGTTTCTATTTATTTATTACTCCCTCCGCTTTCAAAATAATTGTCTCAATTTTATACTAGCTTTAATACAAAGTTGTACTAAGGACACTCCCAATGCTAGTATCTTAGCGCGAAATCATATGTATTTTGCTTATGTGACATGGTACTTAATGAAAAAAAAAGCGAGGTTGTATCTTAGCTAAGATACAATCCTTGCACATGGCCATATGCAAAAAACATGATTAGACCAATCACATTTATGCATGTAGCTAAAATCATTAAATAAGATATAACCCCTAAGAAACAATGCACTGTGAAGGTTGTATCTTAAGTTTTTATTGCTCCTATGATATTGTGCTAAGAAACAATGCATTGAGAGAGCCCTAAGGGTTATTATGAAACGGAGGAAGTATTATACTCTTTTTGAGTTGAATTGTCGTCCTTGTTTTCCATTCGAACCACTTTTGGCGAGTGATGGGCCACCTGCGCTTTCTTTCGATTACGAAAAAGGAGATCTCGCTTCAGATCTTTATATATAAATCTCGGTGGAATTCTTCTACAGCGCTGTAGTGCAGTACGGTATTAAAATTCGTTTTTGGAACGAACAAATGAGCGAGGATCTTGTCTTGGCACGAATGGAGTGGAGTGGAGTGAATGAATGGCGTCACTGACAATCTGGGTGCTGCTGGCAGCATGGTTTATGCCGTGCTGCACTACGTCATATATGCGCCATTTTGGCATTTTCTTGTACCAGTATAGGTATAGCACATGTATGCATGGCATATTCACGTGAAAGAAATGACACATGACTACCCGCGGAAAAAAATAATATGACACATGACTAGTGTGCGGGTGTAAAAATCGTCTACTCCGTACGTACAACTTTTATGCGAGTACCCATTTTTTCGTTTAACTTTCGTGATAGGAAATCTTATTTTTTGCGGGATTGTGCTATGAAGTTATTCATGTACTCCCTCCGATCCATAATAAGTGTCGCTTATCTAGTATAAAGTTTGTATCGGAGGATCGAAGGGAGTAATTTTTTATAGAAACTTGCTTATGTAATCTTTATATAAAAATTGATGATAACTATGGATGCAATACTAACATCTATAATGCCGAACCACCACTAGTGAATACTACACCCTGGCAATATGTTTTCATAACATGGTGTCATTGGTATTTTAAACATTTTCAAGACAGAATTTGATCAGAATTCTAACAATCGGACAACTCATTGTCAATATAAAGTCCTCAATGTTAAAATAATGCCAAACCTTTATTTGAGTTGAAATACATTGCAGCTTTATTAAATTGTCATGGTACACTTCAAGGCCACCATCGAGCTATCAAATGCCAATGGTACTACCTAAAATTAAGTTTTACTACATAGCTTGTTTCTGCACACTTCCTTTTGCCATTTTCGTGTGCAACACAATTTAAGGATGCTTGAGAGTATGTTGCCACCGTCCCTAGTGAAATAGGAGGGCTTATTTAATTTAATTTTCTAGGTGGAAATAGAAGTACAACAGCTGGTATACCGCCTTTTGCTTTGCTTTGCAACAGAAAGAGCAACTTTACGCATTTTTACTCCTCAAAACCCTCGGATTTATTAGGCCACAAAGGGCTCCAGCGATTGGCTGAAACGAAATCCATCCCAGCAATACAAGCAAACGGCGAGAGAGAGCGAGCAAAAATACAAAACGGCGACGCAGCAAAAATATCTCTCCCCCATTCGCACCCAGCCCAAAATGCTCATAGAGAGAGAAGAGCGAAGGCGAGAAATAGTTTTTCGCAGAGCCGTTAAGCTCACCTCCTCCGAGGCCGGCTGCTCCACCTCCACCTAATCCCCTATCCCCCCTTCGCCTCCACCGCCCGTCGATGGCGGCCATCAAGCCGCCGTCGCCGCGCGACCCGTCCCCGCAGGCCGCGCGGCTGCCGTCCCCTTCCTCCTCCTCCTCCTCGGCGGCGACGGCGGCCAGGCGAAACAGCACCGGCTCCCGCGGCCTGCTCATGGGGCGCTACGAGCTGGGCCGCGTCCTGGGCAAAGGCACCTTCGCCAAGGTGTACCACGCGCGCCACATCCAGACCGGGGAGAGCGTGGCCATCAAGGTGCTCGACAGGGAGAAGGCCGTGCGCAGCGGCCTCGTCTCGCACATCAAGCGCGAGATCGCCGTGCTCCGCCGCGTGCGCCACCCAAACATCGTCCACCTCTTCGAGGTCATGGCCACAAAGACCAAGATCTACTTCGTCATGGAGCTCGTCCGCGGCGGCGAGCTCTTCTCCCGCGTCTCCAAGGGCCGCCTCAAGGAGGACACGGCCCGCCGCTACTTCCAGCATCTCATCTCCGCCGTCGGCTTCTGCCACACCCGCGGGGTCTTCCACCGGGACCTCAAGCCCGAGAACCTCCTCGTCGACGAGGCCGGCAACCTCAAGGTCTCCGACTTCGGCCTCTCCGCCGTCGCCGAGCCCTTCCAACCGGACGGCCTCCTCCACACCTTCTGTGGCACGCCGGCGTATGTCGCCCCCGAGGTTCTCGCTCGCCGTGGGTACGAAGGCGCCAAGGCTGACATATGGTCCTGCGGCGTCATCCTCTTTGTTCTCATGGCCGGATACCTCCCTTTCCATGACCACAACCTCATGGCCATGTACCGTAAGGTTTACAAGGGGGAGTTCCGATGTCCGAGGTGGTTCTCCAAGGACCTTACTAGCTTGATCATGCGTTTTCTTGACACAAACCCCAGCACCAGGATCACCTTGCCGGAGGTCATGGAGAGCCGGTGGTTCAAGAAAGGTTTCCGGCCAGTCAAGTTCTATATTGAAGATGACCAGCTGTACAACGTGATAGATGCTGAGAATGATATGCTCGACTTGGGGCTCACTGATCCTCTTCCTCGACCACTGCCACCTCCTCCTCCTCAAGAAGTTGATGCCGATGATTCAGGGTCAGAGTCAGACTCATCAGTCATGTCCTGCCCTGCCACATCTTCATTTGAAGAGCGCCAGAGGCTCCGTGGGCCGCTCCCACGCCCCGCAAGCCTCAATGCATTTGATATCATATCATTCTCAAGGGGATTCAACTTGTCGGGGCTGTTTGAGGAAAAGGGGGACGAGGTGAGATTCATCTCGAGTGAACCTATGTCTGACATTATAACGAAGTTGGAGGAGATCGCAAACGTGAAGAGCTTCGCGGTGCGAAAGAAGGATTGGCGGGTTAGTCTAGAGGGTACAAGGGAAGGGGTTAAGGGGCCACTAACAATCAGCGCAGAGATATTTGAACTCACACCCTCCCTTGTAGTAGTGGAGGTAAAAAAGAAGGCGGGGGATAAGGAAGAGTATGATGATTTCTGCAACAAGGAACTGAAGCCAGGAATGCAGCATCTTGTGCACCAGTTGGTCCCAGTTCCAAATACACCTACCATTTCTGAGTAGGCTGAAAGGTACTAATTTTCCTTGTTTTTTTTTATATATTTTGTGTTGGAGGTAAATATGAAATAGCAAAATCTGTTTCTTAAAAGATGATCTGTTGTGTGGAAAATGGTACCATTTGATGCTTGGGTCCAATAATTACACATATAATAAGTCCAATAATTATGTTTAAAATCACATGCTCAAACGATTCTATCTTGTGCATTTTTCTATCTTGAGCACTGCATGATTGGTAATACCTTTCATACCTGATTGAAGTTTCTGCATCGTAAAATTGCAGGCTCAAGGGATTTTATCAATCTATCTTTACTCATGCTAATTTTGTCAATATATGTTTTCTTTTGCTAATTTTATGATCATAACAAATAATTGTAATTTAACACTAGTAATCAGAAGATTTTAATCTGTAGTCCGATGCGGTTTGATCTACTCACCTCATCCTTTGAAAACTGTTGACAATTGAAATCTCTAGGACAGAAAAGAAAAGATCTGAAATTGTTGTTGATTTAGTATTGCAGATGTATGAGCACTTGATGAAAAGAAAGTGAAATTGATTGTTCGTAGTTCTAATCATCTAGTTTTTGTGACTGTTGAAATGGTTAAAGATTGTTTCATTTGTTTCTTAAGCACGAGGTACTTAACTTGGTGCAAAGATAAAAATTATATAATTACATCCTACTCCGTACCTGGCAAATATAACCCACTATATGCTATTCATTCGATGAGACATTTTAGTTTTTATTCTACACGGTGTATTTTTCCTATTTCAGTACAAAAATAAGTAATGCAAGTTTAGTTATGTAGTTTTGGCCTTTGGTTATTGCAGGATCGTGATTCTGGGTTGGGAGGTTCCTGGTTTTACGTTCATTTTTTTTCTGGAAATATTAGGCCTAGTGGGTTTGTTTTGTTATTGCTTCGTCCTCTGTAATTGATAATAATCTATGTCATCCTGGATCCGTATTAACACCTTGATCTGACGCACATGTTCCGTGCACAGTTATGCACAAACACATGGAGCACATTTGTAGTTTTTTTTTTTGAAACGAGCATTTGTAGTTATTAGTTAGACGAATCTCATATATCTACCCTCAGCCCAACACTCTAAAAGTTCATTGTCCAGGTTGGTGAATCAAAATTAATGGTATAGATCGATGACTTACTCAGATAGAACTTAGAAAGACGCATATGTACTTCCACAAGTTTATAGACATGAAGCTAACATCAGGCTGTTACTGCAAGATTTGTTATTATTCTGATCGACCTTCATTTGAGAAGCAGTTTTGGTAGTTTTCAATGGAAGTGTTTGGTTTTAGCCCATGCCTAGCCTCCAAATATTTTGATAGCCAGAATTTGGTTTTGCTAGGCCATGATTTGGCAAATGTTGGCAAGAAAATTTTGCAAGTTGGTGTTGGCATGCCAAAAAATTGGCATCCATCTAAACAAATTACCAAAAAATTGGTATAGTTGGTTTTAGACACCAACCAAACATTACCCTCAGCATCCCAACGTTCACCTGAAGATTGAAGGATGGTGCATATGTATTGTAGGGCTTGAATTTTAGAATTTTGAGCTATGTATCTTAAGGACCCATGCATATATATTTTTTCGAAACGGAGGACCCATGCATATATATAAGTGCATTGCATTGTACATGTTCTAAGCTAGTCCCATTTGACCATTTCATTGCTTCATGCAGGCTTTCAAGGTTACAGGCGCCGCAGCTCCTATAGACTGGCTATAGGCGCGACTCCGGAAGCGGCTTGGGCTAGAAACAGGAGCTGGGTGCAACTGACAGGAGGGTCTCTTGTAGTGGGACGGGAACCTGACCAGATCGGGTACTGATGATGAGCACGGTTACTTGAACAACTCGCAAGAGTTGGGGTTCGTTTCTCCGAAGAGCATAATGCTGTTGGAGATGGAGCTAGATTGTGGCTGTATATACACTTCGGTTGGCGTCGCCGGAGCTGTGTTTAAAATGGACGTACTAGTGTATCCCTTTGATCTATGTACTACTTAAGTAGCTGGTTGTGTACTCCTGATGCTGGGTTTGGGCAGAAAATCGAATAATTTTGGGTAATTGTTAATTCAGGACCGAACTGATTATTGATATATGAATAAATCGGGTGCAACATGCATGCACCCTTGGCCTTGGCCAGGCGCATGCAGGCATGCTGCTTGGTCGATTAGATTCCGGATCTTACATCTTTCTGATTCGCACAATTGTATGCAAATATCCAGATTTGTGCAATTGCAAGGACCAGTCTTGTCCAGGGAATTGGCGTGAGTGAGTGAGCAGTACGGAAGCCGGAGCATGTCATGGATGACGACGGATGATGGCCTACCTCGGCAGGTCGGCATTCGTGGGTGACCGTCGGCTGGTCGCCTGGGGCAGGGGGCAGGAGGGGCCGGAGTTTGGCCGCGAAAGCGCCGTGTGCGGCGGTGCGCGGCCTGGGGCCATGGCTGCTTGCGCATCTGCGGAGATAAAGATTTTGCATTATGCATTGTCGTGTCCCCATCGTATCTGCGCCCGTGTTCTTTTCCCTGGATCCGACGACGAAGGCGGATAGCGACTGACGGGGGCGAGAACATCGTTAGACGATGGGTGTAGGTCATAAATACGATGGGGATTATGTTATTAATAGCTTCTTTATATGTCCATAAAACATTTGAAAATACCTGTGACCAATCTGCTTACTTCAGCAGCGGATGCTTGCGTACGAAATTTAGGATGCACTGCAGTTATCGAGATGCTTGCATACAAAATTCTCGGTGATCTTATGGATGAGTATGTACATATGCCAGAGTTCACACGCCTCACATCACTATACATGTTTTGCAAAGTTATGGTACTAAGAGCATTTTCAGCCGATTCAGCCTCCCAAGCCGTTTTTCGGCGTTATTTTTAGCGCCGCTTCGGGGCGCCTCGGCAGCGAAAGTGGCTTGGGGCGACCGGCCCCCCAGCCGCGGCCCCATAGCGGCCCCCATGTTCGGCCAAATTTAACTAAACTTAGGCAAAGTTTAGCGAAATTCAGCGAAATTCATAATATTTGGTCTTAATTTATATAAATAGCAAATGAAAAAACTACTAGGCCCCCGTCGTCGTCACCCCGTTGTCGCCGCCGTCTTCACGGGTACGCTTCCTCCTGCGTCCCCGTCGTCGTCGTCTTCACGGGTACTCGAGCCGCGACTCGTTGCCGCCCTCGATGTAGTCGAGGACGGCGGGGAGGGTGCGTCCCTCCCCGCTCCATCACAGCCACCAGCTGTGTTGGTTGAGCCGGCCCGACACCGGTTCCAGGCCGTTGGTGAAGATGTTTGCCTGGTCGCGGCGCTCCTCGAAGTGGACCGTCCAGCGGGCAACGTTGCTCGGCGCGTTCGCTGGGTCGGCGCGCTCGGCCTCCGTCATGGAGGCGCGGATGGCCTGGACCTCCCGGTCGAAGGGGGCCCCACGAGGCACCAGCAGTGCTGGCACACCGCCGACACTGAGCACCCATCCGCGCGGCGGGCGCGTGTCCGGCGGGCAGGGGTAGTCCGCCTGAGCGAGGAGGACCGCCTCAACGACGGCGAGGGTTCGGCGGTTGGCCATGAGGAGAAGAGCGTGGCGAGGCGATGAGGAGCAGAACGCGGCGAGAGGAGGAGGAGAGGAGACGGGTGGAGTGTGTAGCGTCTCACGACGGCGAGCCCGCTTTATATAGCGGGGCGGGTGTACACGCGGCGGGACGCGCGGAGGCGATGTGGGCAGCGATTGGACCACTCAACCGCAACCGCATTGATTCGCCTGCCGCGGCGATTGGACTCGACTCCGACGCCGCATTGATTCCCCTGCGGCGGCGCCAGAAGCGGGGAAGACGTGGCGGGAGGATGAGGACGCCGGTGGGAAAGACGCCGACAAGTGGGGGCCCACGACGCGGCGCGCGCGAAATCTCAGGGGCGGTTTCTCTTTCACGCCGTTTTCTTTCATCCGGCGCGCCCAAGATCCCCCAGCGCGCTGGGGCGGCTTGGGATCGCCAGACTCAATTTTGGCCCAATCCGGCGCTATTTGGGTCCTTGGGGCGCGGCTAGACGGAATTCGTCCATTCGGCGCAAATAGCGCCGGTTTGAGGGCCTCTTAGGGGCTCGGCTGAAGATGCTCTAATGTTTGGTCTGAAGTACTTGAAAAAACCAAATTAGGTCGTACAACCCGATTGTTGGCAGTCAATGAAGCGAAGGGCTTTCTGAGAATGCTTGGTAGCATAGATTGTGTATGCACTAAAAGTGGAAGAATTGTCCACTTGCTTGCCAGAAGCAATATAAAAAGTATCTTAAGTTTTGCACTGTCATACTTGGATCCGTGGCATCACAAGATTTATGTATTTGTCAATCTTATTCGACAGGGCTAGTTCTCACAATAATATTAGCATGCTCCAGAGATCTCCGGTGTTTGAAAGACTTGCATAAGGCAAAATCCCATAGATCATATTTGAGGTCAATGATTACGAATACAACAAAGTATACTACCTAGCTAATGGTATCTATCCTTAGTGGTCAACTCTTGTGAAGAAAATCTTCAGTCTGATAGAAGAGAAAAGGACTTGGGTTTTCCAAGCACAAGAGAGTGCGAGAAAGAATGTTGAGCGTGCTTTTAGTGTGCTTCAATCTTAATGGGCTATCGTTCGACGCCCTTCTAAACGTAGAGCACGAGAATGATTTGAAAGATGATGATTTTTTATTTGATATGCACAACATGATCGTAGATGATGAGCGCGATGACAACATCTTCGACCAAGGGTTTGATTATAAGGATTAAAAATGTTGAGCCTGAGCATGCACTGACAACGTTTGCACAGTTCACCAAATTTCACAAAAAACACGCGATTTTCATGATTTTCTTGCGCACATGTGGAATCATGTTGGCAACTAATAAAAGTATCGGATCCTTTTTTCAATGGATTCGTTGCAAATTATTATTCATTTGGTTGTACTAACAATGAAAATTTTAATTGGTCATAAAATTATGTATTATTGCGATGTATAAATTATGTCTTTTGATATATTCAAATTTATGTAATTGTGCCGCTACCGTCGATCGGCAACAAATGGGTAGGCCAATTGGGCGGACCGACCAGGTTTGGATGGACGTGGTCGGACGCCGCGTCTACAATCAACCCAAACGGATAAAAATGGATAAAAGTAGCGTTGAAGTTGGCATTATGTCTTGGTATTCTTTCTCAAGTTTTTATGTTTACAGAAGAGCTGTCAAATCCATTGAATAAAAACGAATATCACAAGAATACCCTCATAGAAGGAATGCATTGCATAAGGTGAATTCAGAATTTTTTTGAAAAAGGCTACTCGATTTATTGAGGAAAACCAAAAAAACCCGTAAAACAACGCTTAGCTATACTAGGTTAAAAGCAGAAGAATACATACAGAGCGTCGGAAGGCCAAACTTGCGTGACACACCCGACGAAGCACTCGAGCACTTTTGCCTCTATCAAACTTCTACACCGAAATTCGTTGTATCATTCGAACGGCCACAAGCATACTTTTTTTGAATGGAAAAGACAACTTTATTGAAATTAAATCACTGAACAATGCTTATTACAAAACCCTGAGGTCTAAGAGCAGCGATCTTAGAGATATAGCACCAGTTCACATGATCACGCTCGAAGGCGTAACATATGAATTCAGGGCGCAAAACCTGCTGGGCTAGGTTGTGCGCTACGACGTTGAAGCTTCTTTTGACATGGAAGATCGATGAGGGGGAGTAGCGAGAGGATGCCAAGAAGGCAGCTATAGTGGGCCTAACTTTGCATAGAACTAGAGGGTCTCTGATATTCCTTGTTGCAACCATCTTGGTGAGGGAGAGGCTGTCGGAGAGGAAGGTGGGTCACAAGCATACGTGCAAACCTCAACGACATCAGAGAGGAAACCTATGCGGCTATGTTTCTTTGTTTCCACGAGGTTGCCTGACATTACTCGCTTGTTGCTCCTTGTATGTGGAGGGTTATCCTGCTGTTCCCACAGAGATGTCACGCTAGCCGCCGTTAACCACCTTCAAGACCCCTTGGTTACTTTGACCGACTCCAACTCCAAGACAATGTTCCTAGAACAAAACATGGCGTCGAAAAAAGTCAATAACCCCGTCCAATCTGAAAGATAGGATCTAGGATTTTCCTCGAAACATGTTGGAAATGGAGGAAAATGCTACAACCTCAATCCCTCCAACGAGGGGCCATCCCCGTAGGCAGGACCATTGAAATCATCGACTGCAGACGGAGTGCAATTTTCACTGGCAACCACACCCACCTTGCCCCGTGACCCGGCCAACCACCACCATGACACGAAGCATCTCATCGCGCCTCACCCTCAAGCCATGCCCTAGAGGTCACCAACCAGTCACCCCAAGATATTTGCACTAGGGGAGCCCTCCTCGTGCCGTAGAGTAAATAACATAAAACTACCACATCGCGGGATAGGGTTGTGAAAAACTATCGCTTTTATTAATATCCCAAAAACTACCACTTTTCTTATAACCGTTGGCAAAAATAATAATCTCAAAATGGTTTAATTTTAATGCGGTCTATGACATATGTGGCCCACCTATCACGAGTCATTAGCTTTGACTGTTATGATAGATGGAGCCCACATGTTAGACTTTTATTTCAAAAAATATATTTTTTTGGGCAAAAAAAAATATTCGGACAAGAAAACGCAATTCCCCACCGCCAAATAAGTTTTACCAGAAAATAATTATTTTTTACCCGAAAATATATTTTCTTCTCATCAAAACCCTAAATTTTCCTGGAATTTTTTTTACCAAAAGAAACAACTTTTCCCGGAACAAATACGAACTTTCTATAGCAAATTATTTTCCAAAAATTAATTTTCTTTTGGGAAAAATATTTTCGACCAAAAATTAGTTATTTCCCACCGAAACAAAATACTTATTTGGCGCAAAATGATTTTTTTGGAGGAAAATAAATATTTTTGGTCAAGAAATAATTTTGATCATTTTAAAAATGTTACCCCAAATTACTTTTCCCAAAAAATCCAACTTTTCCCCGAAAAAGTAAAAAAAATCTATAGAAAATCATATTCTCAATTTTTCCTGGGAAATCCTAATTTGAACAAAAAATAATCATTTCCCTCTAATTTTTTCCCTTAGAAAAAATACTGTTTGGGCCAAAACAAATCTGGTAAAAATATTTTTTTTGGAAAAAGTTGGGTTTATTTGGGCCGCAATTATTATTTTTCCGGGAAAGTATTGGAATTTTTTGGGCCGAAATTATTTTTTGGAAAAACAATTCTTCCCCAAAAATAATTGGGTATATTGATTTTTTGGTTAATATTTTTTATTTTCTTGAAAAAAAGTTTCTTTTAATGGAAGGGCTGACATGTAGGGTCCATCTATCATAACGTCAAAGCTAATGGCTCCTTATAAGCGGGTCACAGATGTCATAAATCGCATTAAAATTAAACCGTTATGTGATTTGTGTTTTTTGCCAATGGTATAAAAAATGATATTTTTTGAAAGATTAAGAAATGCGGTAGTTTTCCGTAAACCTAGCCCATAATTTGGTAGTTTTATGCTATTTACTCTGTGCCGCACAAGCAGGATCACCAGAAAACCAGATCGGGCCTGACCCTGCTATCCACGCCCGAGAGCTCGACGCTCCCATGATGCCCGCGCACATCTCTGTGCTTCCCCGACATACCATCCCGTGCCAAGATAACATCCCCGCCAGGCGCGTCCGCACTACCTAGGCCAACGCACATCGTTGGCCCTCACTTTCAATTGGTGTAAAGGTTAATCGTCTGACCACCAGTTCTCCTAGAATCTTGTACTAACTCCATTCTCTATATTTGTTTCCACATATTTATAAGAAATATCTTTAATTGGAGGATGCCACACCAAAACTTTGAATCATCATGTACATGTTTGGGCCCAAAATGCATCCATTTGTTGCATATTTCCTAATGATCACGGATTGCCACACAATAGGCAAACATTGATATTATCTGATTGTTAGTCACGTAATAGGCCAACCGACATTTATTTTTTTTGGAAAAAGGGGAAAAGACCCCATCCTTTGCATCATCATGATGCACACAACCGAGTACACCGATGTTCGTGGAAGCACTCTCCTTTCTAAATGATCACAAATTCAACATCTATTCTGCCATGCAAGCTAGGAGAAGAATGTTCATTGTATCTATGTTTATGAAACCTTGTGTATAAACTGAGCCACAGACATGTGAGTTCTTTTGCTTAACAAAACTATAAGGGTGAACTTGTTCAAAAAATATCTCAAACACGTCCAAACCCCTTTGATCGGATGGTGAGGATACAAAGGGGTATTTCCATGAGCGCACTTGGCGAAAGTGAGCCAAAGTTGAGCACCTACTTTTTAAGAGGCAAAGATGAGAGTGAGCGCAAATTAGGAGGGGGTGGGGAAGGAATTGGCCCAAGAGAAAACTATTTTTGTGAGATTTTCTATGACACAAACTAAATTTTCCATGGTCCAAGACTAAATTTTCCATGCTACGATATTTTTGCCATGGTCTTTTTTTAGATTTGTTTTTTCCATGGTCTAAAACTAAATTAGCCATGCTATGAATTTTTTTTCCATGGTCCAAAACATAAAATTACCATATCAAAAAATAAATTTGCCATGGTCTATAAATTAAATATATCATTGTTACCAAATATATATCAAATTACCATGATCCTTAAAAAATAAAGCTGTCATGTTTCAGAAAATAAACAAATCTTTCATGATCTATGAAATAAAGTTGCCATGTTTCAAAAATCTCAAAATGCCATTGAATAAAGAGAAAAATATATTATAAAATTTTCATGTATTTATAATTATTATTAGTTTATTTATTTTGTCATATTTTGCCCTCTAGTAAAGAAAAAAGAGAAATTTAGAATCAAATCCAGGTCTTCAAATCTGAGAACAAAGGGAGTAGTAAGTGTGCTAGCGCATGTGTTCAATTAGAAAAGCGTTTCGTGCTTCTTTTGTGTTATAGCGAACTAATCAAAGATTAACATGACTTATGCTTCACCATCCATAAGAGGACTCTAATGATGAAAAGGAAGTTCACACAAGGTGGCGATTTTTCTGATGTTCACTACCGAATGTTTGGGTATATTTATCACATCAAGATTGTAAACTAGGTGTTGACACTCGTTTTTGGCACGATAATATTCGTATACAAGATGGCCTCAAAAGAAAAGTGTCTACATGAAAAGTCTTGGTATCATCGATATGAACATCTTTGTAGTTCGAGCCATCGCCATCGGATTCCATCTCGAAGGCCGAAACTATGTTTGAAGCAATAAGATCTTGGCATTCGAAGTACTATTCAGCCAATAAGTCATTCAAGACATCCTCAAATGAAAAAGCGTTCTACATGAGGCGGCTTGTTCTCGTCGAGCCGGTCGATTTTGATTTTTGAATTGTCCCAATCCGAGTGCGTATGCAAAAGTTGTAGCGATCACAATGTATACCTGTCAAAGAGAAAAAACTGACGCCCGGAGCCAGACACCTATACAATTGATGTCTGATGGAGAGCGTGAGGATTTTGGCCCTCGAGATGGCCCCGAATCAAAAAACGTTCAACATGAAAATCCTTAGAAATTTTGAGGGCTACAATTATGATGTTTTGACTTTTTTCATCCGAGGTCATTTTCAGCCCCGAAACGCACAAAAACCGAACTGCTGTCCTAGGCCCACCTGTAATCCGAGTTCGGTTCTATATGGAAAGATTTGAACGGGATTTGGAGTCCTTTTCTTGTACGGAAAGTCCAACCTCCTCATATATAGATGAGGCGACGGACGATTGAAACAACACACAATCAAACAAACATATGTACACTTCCAAACCCTAAATTTATCTCTCTCCCTTGTATCTTTCTTCGTTCATTCTTGTTCTTGCAGGGCAACGATCCACGAGGCCCTAGGGGCGATCAGGTCGACCTAGGGCAGCCCATAGCCGTCGTGCGCCCAGACGGGGTCCCTCCCGGGCGTGTGGGGTTTCGGGTTCTTCAAAAGCACCCGCCGGATTGCTTGCGTATCACACTTCCGATCGGGTCTCTTTCGGCATGCGCTGCGGTGCATCACCCCCAGCGTCGAGGGTACACGTGACGTGTTCGTGTGTCAACACACTTTTTGGCGACTCCGCTGGGGACGAAGCTTTGAACAGTCTCGGGCCTGTTCTTGCTACGAAGAAATCGTCAGCAAGTTGCTGCAATTTACGAAGGTAGCATGAATTCCCAATTCACCTATGTAGATGCAAATAATTCATATGTTGTTGCTAGATTACCTAATGAGCATGATGTATCGGCTAGCCCTAGTTTTATCTATCATTCATCTAATTGTGTGCAACAGCCGGTTCATAATAATCTATACGCTTCAAGTTCTAGTTTTAGCAATATGCAACATATGTATCCCAACTCTCATGCATCGACAACCCCAGAAATCCAAATGTCGACGAACAACATGATGAGCGTGGTTAATAGAGTTGAAACACCCCATGTAGGAACTTTTAATAACATGCAACAAAGTGTTTCACCTTTTTATTCATCGGCACCTAACTTGCAATATGTTAATCCAAATATGCCGATGGATAGGCAAATTGGCCATGCTAGCACTAGTTATTCGGCAAATTACCATCAACCATCATATGCTACACCTCATGCTACTAATCTATCAATAGTGTATGCAACTGTTGATACTCATAATTCGGCTCCGCACCTTCATGGTTATAGCCAAATAAGTGACCAATCTACAAGAGCATACATACCTTCATCTAAAGTTGTAGCTGAGGTGGCTGCGTTAGTAAGGAAGAAAGCCCAAAATGATAGGATTAGTGATATTTGTATGGAACTACATCTTAAGGGTTTGTCTCCTGATTATAATGCAATAAAAGCTAGAGTTTTGCAAGAAGATGAATCATTGCCAATTGATAGGCTATGCAAGAAAAAATATAGTTCTACACCAATGTATATGCCTTCTCCTATTGCTCTAGCATACTATATACCCCCTATAGAATTGCAAAGTCTCGGCAACATTCAAGATTCAATGCCAAAAGAGTCTGAAAGCACCGGGAGGCAATCTTATCCAACGTGGGCTGAGATGGAGAAAAGGCTTAAAGCTAAAAGCAATAGCGGACAATCTTGTCCAGGGTGGGCTGAGCTTGAGAAGAAGCTTAAAGCTAAATTTTCTCTCTCCGTTTGGAGCAAATAGAAAAAGAATTGTCTCAAAGAAAAGAAGCCTTGTCAATTGATGAAAAAAGTGTTGATTCAAAGATTGAAAGTTCTTCGTCTAGAAAAGCTGAATCAACTAGTGTGTGTTCTGAAATCATCAAACCCAAAGAGGCAAGCACCATTGAGAAAGGGTATGGCGAGCACATAACAACTGTGCTTGATTTTTCTGAAGCTAAGGGAACCTATTTCCTGCCCTATGAGTTCCGTGCCACAGAAATTGATGAGCATCAAGAACAAAGTGATATGGCCGAACAAAGTTTGGTTAATGATGAACATCAAGAACACAGGCGTGTAGCTGAGCAAAGTTCACCAGATAATCATTCGAGTGATGAAGCACGGAACAAAGACAAAGATGAGGACAAGACGTTGGAGAGTCATCCAAAACTGGAGCAAACTATTGTTCAATTCACACAACCATCATGCTCTTCCAACGTGTATGTCGAGGTATGTGTAGCAAGTAATTTATCTATTTTCAGATTTGGTCATAAATTTATTGTTGATGCATATATTAGAAAAATTCTTATAACAAATCTTGAGAGACCAATGAAGAAGGATAATTTACTTGTTAGCAATACAATTATAACAAAGCATATAGATCAACACATTGTGCCATTTAGAGAGACTGATAGTGACTTATTATTGTAGCAAAAGTGTTTCCCATTGTTTTATTTAAAGTTTATATATACATGGATAGCTTTGCTAGTTTCATACTTGGCTTTCATTTGGTCTCAAGTGAGACATATATGTTACAACAGTTTTGTTTTCAGAAAAATAAAGCCAAGATTTGAATCTTTTGAGAAAACCGATGATAGTATAATTTCTTATTCAAAGTCATCAGAGATAGAGTGCAAAATAAAATGCATAGCCGAATGGGATGATGACAAATCTGAACCATTCGTTTGCTTGCTTCCAAAGCCGTTCTCACACCAAGATCGGCTAGAAAACAAAAATATTACCCTCGATTCGAATATGTGTGATCAGATCTTTGATTTGTTGCTAAAGAATAATTATATTAGAATTCTTGATCACCACGTCAAGCCATCAGTCCAAGGACGAATGTATTGTAAGCTGCATGATTCGTTCAAGCATAATTTTGAAGACTGCGATATGTTTCGTCAAATAGTTAAATCGGCCATTGATAGCGGACGATTGAAACATGTTAAAACACCAAGGGATCATCATGCTATTCCTATTGGTCCTGATGGCAAAAAGTTTTTGCATCAGCTGCTTCAAGCTGATTAATTTGAAGATAAAAAGGTAGCGACTACAAGTGATGGGATCAAGCTTTCAAGCACACAAAAAATTATTCATGAGCACAATGATGACATTCTTGAGGGCGAATGTTCTATCAAAGTTACGGTGAAGACGCTAAGCACTGGGGGGCATCAAGAAAATCCTAAGATCGATCCTATTACAACCAAAGAGAGCAAAGGCCGAGATAAGCGCAAGGATAAGAAATCAAAGGTCACTTTCGCGCAACTATTGGAAAAAATATCAGAAGATAAGTGAGGGGGAAGTTTCTCATCGGCCAAGTAATTCAACAGCATCAAAATCACCCCCTAGGCGCAAATCTGAGGACAAGTATAATTCTAGGGCACATTATCCATATTATTTTGAACCATTTCATCAAGATTATGTAGCTCCAAGAAGGTCCACATTTGATGAACAATTGCATAACAAAGACCGTTTCAATCAAAAGGAAACGGTTCGGAGCTCAAGGAAGAAGAAAGAGGTGGTCAAGCAAGTATATCGTGTCAAAAATGATGGTCATAAGTGTGCCACTTCAGATTTAATTTAAAATAATAAAGAGCCAATTAAAGAATTGGCATTGGCTACTAAAGGCAAAGACGTGGAGCAAGAAAATGTTCAGAATCAAGATGCCAAATCTGAATAAAAGGAGCTGAGAGTGCACAAGGTCAAAAAGGAATTGCCATTGCTTGAAAAAGAATCACAGCCGAGGTGTCCACTTGGTTTATCTTATTGACAAAAGAAGAGATTGCAAAAGCTTAGTGCACAAGAACTTGAAAAGAAGAATATGGCATGGGTTCCCAAGAAGAACAGTCAAACCAAAAATGATGTCCAAGCTTCTATTTTAGAGAATACAACCGAAGTGAAGAAGGAGAAATCATCTCATAAAAGATTAAGCCGAAGGTTTGCATCATCCAACAGGAATCTTCGATTAGCACAGCATTCATATTCTTCAAACATGTTATTGATGCCTTTAATGGAATTCATCCTCAGGTATGATTGGTTACCCTCCATGGGATTATTTTGATCCATGGATGCAATACAATTTCTTACATCATGATAGGGGATTACCAAGTCATTATGCATTTGATTAGTTATATTCTTGTTGCTGATTCAACGGGCCGAAATATTTGATTTGTTATTTCATTTGCTTGTTTTGGCTCTATATGCTTTGGTGGATGAATTCTACATGCCGTTTATACTAATGGCCGATATTTGTTCTATCGTCCTAAGAATACATCTAAACATGGCCGGTGTGGTTTTGTAAACATCGTCCTTAGTCCTATTGGAAACCGGGACAAGGTGTACATTCGTTAAAAATATGTTCCATGGACCAATTCATAAGTTGCAGAATTGGTGAGTGGGGTTATGCTTTGGCTAGGTATGATATAGCTAATTTGAATCTATGATAAGCCAAATCATTGTTATTCTATTATTAAGCATAATATTGTTATGAACATTGTCTCATTAGTGCCATGGAGATTATATTTTGGTGTTTTAGTTTGTAGCAATGGCCAAGGTTTTGGTATTTCTTTTATATCTCCTCATAGTGCTGTTTTGAAGCCTCATGCCGCTTGTGACGCCCCTAAAATCAGACCGTGTACAATAATCATACACGCAAGGTACACGATCGAGATCAGGGACTCACGGTGAGATATCACAACACAACTATACAAATAAAAATAATACAAGCTGTTTAATACAAGCCAGGGGCCACGAGGGCTCGAATACAACAGCTCGAGAGCACAAAAATCAGCGGAAGCAAAAGTATTTGAGTACAAACACAAAGTACACATGATCTTCCTTAAGAAGGCTAGCACAAATAACAACAGATCGAAAAGGCGAGGCCTCCTGCCTGGGAACCTCCAAACTACTCCTGGTCAATGGGGAACTCGACGTCGTAGAAGGCATCGGGGATCTTCACGTTGCGGTGGTCGACATCGGTGATCTCCTACTCCTGGACTCCAACGTCGGCTGCAGCGGCCGATCAGGCAAAACAGTAAAGGAAATAAAGCAGGTGAGTATCTAGTATACCCGCGAGTCTTACGTCCGCTACTAAGCATTATGCATTGTATCAACGGAAAGAAGAGGCTGTATATAGTGGACTGCAAGATAGAAATCCAGAGCAAGGGTAAGAAGCTAGGCCTAACGAAGACTAGCATCTTCCGACGATGTCTTGCAGCATGAGGTAAGAATCAGCCAACAGTTTATATAAAGCATAAAGTAACAATGCAACAGAAGTTGCTGCAACATTGTATAATAATAAGTGGTAATAATTAACAATGCCTCCGAGTTCACCTCCTCGACATCCCCGCGAGGAAGAAAACCCGGAACCATACAGTTTAATAATAATAGTTTGTAGTGGTAAGATCCAGCTTCAGCATAAAGCGTCCTGTTACCGTGGACACGGCTATTCGAATAGATTAATCTTCCCTGCAGGGGTGCACTTGTGTTACGCTACACGCACGGATCTCCAGGGTGGCGGGAACCTTGTTAGGGAACGCTCCACCGAGGCTATCCGACACTTCATAGCCCATCTTTCAAACTCAACAGAGAGGCCATCCGCCGGTCTAAATCCTAAGTACGCCGGGCCTTGGACCCCAACCCGAACGTACTCCTGCACGGTGCGTGGCTGGCCGGTGAAGTTGAAGCAAATCCAAATAACACACCACCGCGCGAGCGAATAAGACAACACCACTTCCCGGCAATCAGCCCGCAGTACTGCTGACGTCTGAAGAGTCCTCGGACGACACTACGAAGCAGAGGAGCCCATAACTCGTAATTCTCACGGGTAGGTAGTGCGTACATGGCATATAGCCAACTCAAGACATCCGCCGAACCATTTAGCATTTTAATTAACCTGCGTGACAACCGTTATCGTTGCCTCGACTTAACTGACCTGCGGACAACGACAGCAGCCAGGACCACCAGTACATCGGTGCCTGCCCCGTCGTCCCACCAAGTCACTGCGGTTACCAACAAGGTGAAGCGTTTTATTACCTTGTCTCGCGTGTGCTCCTGGAGGAGCTCGACTTTCGTGGTTTGGTAACTCTCGCGGCCAACGATCAAGGGCCAAGCACACCGGTACATTGGTCGTACCCTCCCTGTCGTCCCGTCGCAATACCTGTCGCGGGCACCGTTGGGTCGCCCGACTTCTTACCTTTAAGGACACCAGTTGGTTCGAGTCCCTACCATTAAGTGAAACCAGGAGGAATCACCCTCGATGGTACACTTGAGCTGGCTCGACCGAGACATCAGCGGAATGAAATAAAGAGGTAAACCTCGTATCATCCCGGTGATGCTACGCTACTGAGCCGACGAGAGTGAAATACGATTCCATTCCACTCGTAAGCCAAACTCGAAGCGAGTCGGCAGGATCTCGCCGTTGTAGGTTCCCTAGGGCGTCTGCATTGATCCGTACCTGTTACAGTTGTAATAAACCGTTCCCGCGATCACTCCCAGAGTGATCACGGCCCGCTATCTAATCCTAGCTAACAAATGCGCAGGGTTTACTGCTGAATAATGCATAAGTAATAATAGGCAGCATAGGATTAAAGGAAGGTACATCAAGGGGCTACAATGACAGGCTATGCAATTTAATAAGTAAGCAACGTAGCAGCAGCAGTAACAATGCCTAGTGCAAGAAATGTACGGAAAGATAGGCGATATCTGGGGAAGAAAATGGCTCTGCTTGCCTGGAAGCTCGACGGTAGTAGGAGGGTCGTCGACGAAGTAGTCGTACTCAGCAGCGGTGTAGTCGACGGAAGCAGTGGGGTCTACCGGAGATTAAGGGGGGAAGAAACAGTAAATACACAGCAAGCATATATAAACAAATGCATGTCATGACAAATGAAATGTTAACGGTGTTCTAACGCAGTGCAATGCAATATGCTCGGAGCGGGAATTCATCTGAGGATGAACTACCGGCTCCGGGTGATTACCGGACAGTGTGTCCGGAGGGGGAGATATCATGCCAGAGGTGTCGTGGACATCCGACACGTGTGTGGGTGGTGTATCCGGGTTAGTCGATCTATTCCGAACAACATTCGTGTTCGGAATAAATTCATCCGGAGGGTTTATCGGTGTCGGGCAATTATCGGACTAACGGTACCGGAGGGGGACGGTTCGATGTTCGGCATGTTAGAGGGGTGTGGTGGGGATATGGGTATCATATCTGAACTCGAGGATCCGTTCTGAGCAACTTTCGTATACAAAAGTTTTTACATCCGGGCAACGTATATCGGTACCGGGAATTATAGACAAACGGCCCGACGGGGGAATGTCTATGTTCGCTATGTTATAGGGGGGTGGTAGACATACGGATAGCGTATTCGTATTCTTCATATTTTTCTGATCAATTTTGATGTATAAAGTTTTTCGATCCGAGTTACGGTTTAAAAGATATTGAATTTCTAATATTTAAATGATTTTTGGAATTTTTGGAATTTCTATTATTATTAAAATCAACATTATCCAGAATAGTGAATTTGACTGGTCAACCCTGACAGCAGGGACCCAATTGTCATAGGCTGGGCCTTTGACTGGTCAAATGTTGACTTGGTCAAAGGGGACCCACATGTAAGTTTCTCGGATTTTGCCTAAGTCTGAAAATCCTGTTACTTTATGCCTTTTGAGAATTTTATAACTAAACAATTATGCCTCAAACAGATATATGCCCATGACATTATTTGATCTTGGTTATGTATACAACATGCCCATGCCATTAGCATTATTTATAAGAATCAATAACACAAAGTTTTGGGTCTAGGAAGTGGTTAAGATTACTCAACGTGTTGTTGTCAACATAATTCTACCTTTTGTGATTTTTGTTGGATTTAATCTGTGCATTTTCTGAAGTTGCTCCAATGGAACAAATTGAAGCTTGATACATTGAATATCCATTCCTATTATTTTTAGCTATTTTGGGTTTGGCTTTGTTGCTATTTTTCTGCTGCAAAAATTGGTACAACAGTAGTTTTAGCAGGTGCAACAACTGAATCGGCAGTAGCTGCAGTTTAGCAGCAGAGCAGCCACAACAGCTGCAGACAGTAGTACGCGGGCGCGCTAGATAGGGCCGGCCGTGGCCACAAGCAGCAGCAAGCACAGGGCGGCCACACACACTTACGGCGCACACACATGATGCACATCCCAAGCTAAATGCCGAAAATTTGAGCCACCTAACATGGAGGTCGATGATCTTAGCTGAGCCGGCCAGTATTTCACACTTGTTTCTGCTCATACAAAGTACATTAACGCGTTCCCGTCGGTTTTCTGAAAACGTACTTACTAAAGTACTAGCAAAAATGCTCCAACGGGATAATGCAAGGCCCAAGATTCAGGCTCAAGAGGGATGCATATTCCAGAGGTACACACACACGGACATGGTTTTGGCCATGGCAAGCCACAAGCAACAACGTAGGCTGCAGTGGGCAGAGCAGCAGCGATCAGCGGGTGGCCACTGGCGAGGGCAACAACAGCAGGCACGCGTCCACGGGAAGGAACAACAACAAAGGAGCAGCGGTCTATAAGGGGCGCGACCATGTGTACGGCAAGCTCGGGGACGACGATGACGGCGACCTACGGCGACGGATTCAACGGGGAATATAGGGGAATCGAGGGAGAAGCTCACCTCGAACTCGTGGACGCCGCCAGGGAGCGCGGGGTGGCCGCAGTGGCGCCAATTTCGGCGAGGTCGAAGACGGCCGTGGCGGAGGAAGAAGAAGATGGTGTCGGCTGTGGTTCCCTGGAGCTCGATTGCGCACGTGGGGTGATGTAGACGAGGAAGACGAAGCTGGGAGAAACGGTGGCGAGGCTTGGCGTCGTCGTTGGCCGCGAGTGGCCACCGACAGTGGTGACGGTCGTGCAGCTGCTCCCACACGGGGAGGAGGCGAGAATGAGGCAGAGAAAGGGAAGGCGGCGGCTAGGGTTAGGGTTCTAGAGGGGGGGTGCGAGGGTCCTCTTGTAGGCCGAAGGGGGGGGCAAGTGGTGGCCATCCACGGCCATGGCACCGTGGATGTGCGCCACGGTTCCCCTATGAACAGGAGGAAGAAGATGACTAAGGGGAGGGGGCTGGGCCCTGGGTGGGCCTCGCCCTAGGTGAGGGATAGGGAGTTTCCCCCTTTTTTCTTTTTATATTTTTCTTTTCTGTGATTTCTTCTTTGTATTTAATTTAAATACTTAGACATTTTTGTTAAGCATGAAAGATGCTCCAAAATTATTGTTGCACTATAAGCCATTGCCACAAAATGTCTTGGGCACAAATAAAATCCTTTAATATTTTAATTAAATATTAAATGATTAAAATGGAATAAACAAGCTACCATTTTAATTGTTTCAATTAATTTAGAGATTAATAAAAATCCCAAAATTGGTGTAACATGGTCCACTGAATATTTGTGATTTTATAAAAGTAGTTTCACATATTTTTTTTTGGAGAAAGTTGATTTTTCACTGTGGTTTTAATATTCCACCAAAGGCAATATGAGCATTTGATTTGAATTCAGCTCAAAGGCAATTGACTTGAGCTTGGAATTGTTTTGATTCATGATGACCAAGATCCATGATCACATTGCATTCAACAATATCAAAAGGAGAAATTGAATTTGAACTGAACCAAGTTGATCAAAACAAAATTTTGATCCAGGCCCTTTTGAGCAAGAGAGATTATCAACAGTGATTAGCAACAGTAATCCTGATTACTGTAGGTGATTACTGTAGCGTGACACCCAGGGTGTTACAAATCTCCACCACTACAAAGAATTCTCGACCCGAGAATTTAAAGGTAGTGTAAGGGTTAAAGTCTTGGTTTCGTATTTTAACGAATCTTCCGGTTGTTGTTTCCCTTCTCGAAGAAGTTAACTCTTCACGTTGATGTCTTCACTCCTCTGCATCAATGCATCTCGATGAGTTGTCATCCTTCTTCGGGGTCTTCATCGTACTTACGAATAGGTTGGGGTGGTAAACTCAAGGGGGTCGGATCGGTACCAGGTTAATCAACCGAGGTTGTCCGAGGGAACGATGTAAAAAGAATCTTCCGAGTTTAAACTCAGAGGAATACATCAAGAGAAACAAAATAAGGTATGAGCATCTCAAGCGGATAAGCATGCATTCGATGCCGATGACGGATGATGGACAGGGGTTCAGAGCATTAGGCATAAGCATGATATCGGGCCGAATATCGCAAGGTAGATGACAAGAGTCAGGTTTCGATCCTGTGGAACTGTGGGTTATGGGTCCACCAAGAATAGGGAGGGTGGCGACATGTTATGCTATCACGACGCAAGGTTGTCAGAGAATAGTTTGTCAGCTATGTCAGCAACAACATCGGTACCAGGAGCATTGGACATTGAGAACCATTTTCCTGCTCGTTAATATGAGGCGGACCAATTGGCAAAGTTCTCGTCCCGGTGGCTACCGAAATTTCATCAACAATGGAAACAAGGGTTACTGACGAGGTAGTACACCGAGGTGTTTACATAAGCAGGGAATCATCGCTTCTCAGATAATTTATATCACACGAAAGATTAAACAGACCAATGGAAGGTAAAACATGGTTGTCTGATCAAACAGACCAACGGAAAGGTAAATGTCATTGTCTGGTCAACAGACCAATGGACGGGAAAAAGTGATGATACAAAAGTATCACGTGTATAACCTTCCCAAGGAAAAGCAGAGCACGATATATATGATCAAGTTGTATTGGCACGGAGACAAGGGAGGTTGTCGACGATAACACAAATCATCGAGGGTCGGGGAGGGTATTTCACACAATGAATCCAATTGACACATGGAATAAGCCATGTAAGAATAGTCGGATAGTAATCCACAAAAAGGTCGGATGGTTCGCAAAGGATCCGATGTGAGTATGGGCACTCAACCAGAAAGGGAAAGGATGCCAAGGCATCGGGTGACAGAAGCACCGGAATAACTTGATGCTTAAGTACAAGGAAATTGTGATTTCCAGATCGGGAGGTGGATGCAATTATCCACACGGACTTATTGGTGGCATGGGATTGCAAAGGCGATGAACACGTAGGATCTTGGGAATTCATCGGAGAGTAATCGTCGAAATCTTCAGGTGGATCAGGCGATCATCGAGAATGCAGAGCTCTCCGGGAGGAAGGAGGTAAGTGAACCTAAGTCAGAGTTATTAAAAATTTACCAGCAAGGATAAGAGAGCAGAGTCCCAGAGCATAGGTACGGAGAAAAAGATCCTAATACCAAAGATATCACACGGGGTGATAACAATGTGGGCCCGTAAGCCAAACATTAAGTTAGCAAAATAGTTTTGCAAATACTAGACTCGACTTCGACCAAGGAGTGGTTAGGGGATTCCTACAGGTAGTCGGCTTTGATACCAACTTGTGACGCCCCTAAAATCAGACCGTGTACAGTAATCATACACGCAAGGTACATGATCAAGATCAGGGACTCACGGTGAGATATCACAACACAACTATACAAATAAAAATAATACAAGCTGTTTAATACAAGCCAGGGGCCACGAGGGCTCGAATACAACAGCTCGAGAGCACAAAAATCAGCGGAAGCAAAAGTATCTGAGTACAGACACAAAGTACACATGATCTGTCTTAAGAAGGCTAGCACAAATAACAACAGATCGAAAAGGCGAGGCCTCCTGCCTGGGAACCTCCAAACTACTCCTGGTCAACGGGGAACTCGACGTCGTAGAAGGCATCGGGGATCTTCTCGTTGCAGTGGTCGACATCGGGGATCTCCTACTCCTGGACTCCAACGTCGGCTGCAGCGGCCGATCAGGCAAAACAGTAAAGGAAATAAAGCAGGTGAGTATCTAGTATACCCGCGAGTCTTACGTCCGCTACTAAGCATTATGCATTGTATCAACGGAAAGAAGAGGCTGTA
This sequence comes from Bromus sterilis, assembly GCA_950022295.1. NCBI lineage: Eukaryota > Viridiplantae > Streptophyta > Magnoliopsida > Poales > Poaceae > Bromus > Bromus sterilis. The sequence continues at coordinate 338,233,141 of OX465597.1, forward strand.
TATAGTGGACTGTAAGATAGAAATCCAGAGCAAGGGTAAGAAGCTAGGCCTAACGAAGACTAGCATCTTCCGACATGTCTTGCAGCATGAGGTAAGAATCAACCAACAGTTTATATAAAGCATAAAGTAACAATGCAGCAGAAGTTGCTGCAGCATTGTATAATAATAAGTGGTAATAATTAACAATGCCTCCGAGTTCACCTGCTCGACATCCCCGCGAGGAAGAAAACCCAGAACCATACAGTTTAATAATAATAGTTTGTAGTGGTAAGATCCAGCTTCAGCATAAAGCGTCTTGTTACCGTGGACACGGCTATTCGAATAGATTAATCTTCCCTGCAGGGGTGCACTTGTGTTACGCTACACGCACGGATCTCCAGGGTGGCGGGAACCTTGTTAGGGAACGCTCCACCGAGGCTATCCGACACTTCATAGCCCATCTTTAAAACTCAACAGAGAGGCCATCCGCCGGTCTAAATCCTAAGTACGCCGGGCCTTGGACCCCAACCCGAACGTACTCCTGCACGGTGCGTGGCTGGCCGGTGAAGTTGAAGCAAATCCAAATAAGACACACCGCGCGAGCGAATAAGACAACACCACTTCCCGGCAATCAGCCCGCAGTACTGCTGACGTCTGAAGAGTCCTCGGACGACACTACGAAGCAGAGGAGCCCATAACTCGTAATTCCCACGGGTAGGTAGTGCGTACATGGAATATAGCCAACTCAAGACATCCGCCGAACCATTTAGCATTTTAATTAACCTGCGTGACAACCGTTATCGTTGCCTCGACTTAACTGACCCGCGGACAACGACAGCAGCCAGGACCACCAGTACATCGGTGCCTGCCCCGTCGTCCCACCAAGTCACTGCGGTTACCAACAAGGTGAAGCGTTTTCTTACCTTGTCTCGCGTGTGCTCCTGGAGGAGCTCGACTTTCGTGGTTTGGTAACTCTCGCGGCCAACGATCAGGGGCCAAGCACACCGGTACACTGGTCGTACCCTCCCTGTCGTCCCGTCGCAATACCTCTCGCGGGCACCGTTGGGTCGCCCGACTTCTTACCTTTAAGGACACCAGTTGGTTCGAGTCCCTACCATTAAGTGAAACCAGGAGGAATCACCCTCGATGGTACACTTGAGCTGGCTCGACTGAGGCATCTGCGGAATGAACTAAAGAGGTAAACCTCGCATCATCCCGGTGATGCTACGCTACTGAGCCGACGAGAGTGAAATACGATTCCATTCCACTCGTAAGCCAAACTCGAAGCGACTCGGCAGGGTCTCGCCGTTGTAGGTTACCTAGGGCGTCTGCATTGATCCGTACCTGTTACAGTTGTAATAAACCGTTCCCGCGATCACTCCCAGAGTGATCACGGCCCGCTATCTAATCCTAGCTAACAAATGCGCAGGGTTTACTGCTGAATAATGCATAAGTAATAATAGGCAGCATAGGATTAAAGGAAGGTACATCAAGGGGCTACAATGACAGGCTATGCAATTTAATAAGTAAGCAACGTAGCAGCAGCAGTAACAATGCCTAGTGCAAGAAATGTACGGAAAGATAGGCGATATCTAGGGAAGAAAATGGCTCTGCTTGCCTGGAAGCTCGACGGTAGTAGGAGGGTCGTCGACGAAGTAGTCGTACTCAGCAGCGGTGTAGTCGACGGCAGCAGCGGGGTCTACCGGAGATTAAGGGGGGAAGAAACAGTAAATACACAGCAAGCATATACAAACAGATGCATGTCATGACAAATGAAATGTTAACGGTGTTCTAACGCAGTGCAATGCAATATACTCGGAGCGGGAATTCATCTGAGGATGAACTACCGGCTCCGGGTGATTACCGGACAGTGTGTCCGGAGGGGGAGATATCATGCCGGAGGTGTCGTGGACATCCGACACGTGTGTGGGTGGTGTATCCGGGTTAGTTGATCTATTCCGAACAACATTCGTGTTCGGAATAAATTCATCCGGAGGGTTTATCGGTGTCGGGCAATTATCGGACTAACGGTACCGGAGGGGGACGGTTCGATGTTCGGCATGTTAGAGGGGTGTGGTGGGGGTATGGGTATCATATCCGAACTCGAGGATCCGTTCTGAGCAACTTTCGTATACAAAAGTTTTTACATCCGGGCAACGTATATCGGTACCGGGAATTATCGACAAACGGCCTTAAGGGGGAATGTCGATGTTCGCTATGTTATAGGGGGGTGGTAGACATACGGATAGCGTATTCGTATTCTTTATATTTTTCTGATCAATTTTGATGTATAAAGTTTTTCGATCCGAGTTACGGTTTAAAAGATATTGAATTTCTAATATTTAAATGATTTTCGGAATTTCTGGAATTTCTTTTATTATTAAAATCAACATTATCCAGAATAGTGAATTTGACTGGTCAACCCTGACAGTAGGGACCCACATGTCATAGGCTGGGCCTTTGACTGGTCAAATGTTGACTTGGTCAAAGGGGACCCACATGTAAGTTTCTCGGATTTTGGCTAAGTCTGAAAATCCTGTTACTTTATGCCTTTTGTGAATTTTATAACTAAACAATTATGCCTCAAACAGATATATGCCCATGACATTATTTGATCTTGGTTATGTATACAACATGCCCATGCCATTAGCATTATTTATAAGAATCAATAACACAAAGTTTTGGGTCTAGGAAGTGGTTAAGATTACTCAACGTGTTGTTGTCAACATAATTCTACCTTATGTGATTTTTGTTGGATTTAATCTGTGCATTTTCTGAAGTTGCTCCAATGGAACAAATTGAAGCTTGATACATTGAATATCCATTCATATTATTTTTAGCTATTTTGGGTTTGGCTTTGTTGCTATTTTTCTGCTGCAAAAATTGGTACAACAACAGTTTTAGCAGTTGCAGCAACTGAATCGGCAGTAGCTGCAGTTTAGCAGCAGAGCAGCCACAGCAGCTGCAGACAGTAGTACGCGGGCGCGCTAGATAGGGCCGGCCGTGGCCACAAGCAGCAGCAAGCACAGGGCGGCCACACACACTTACGGCGCACACACATGATGCACATCCTAAGCTAAATGCCGAAAATTTGAGCCACTTAACATGGAGGTCGATGATCTTAGCTGAGCCGGCCAGTATTTCACACTTGTTTCTGCTCATACAAAGTACAGTAACGCGTTCCCGTCGGTTTTCTGAAAACGTACTTACTAAAGTACTAGCAAAAATGCTCCAACGGGATAATGCAAGGCCCAAGATTCAGGCTCAAGAGGGATGCATATTCCAGAGGTACACACACACGGACATGGTTTTGGCCATGGCAAGCCACAAGCAACAACGTAGGCTGCAGTGGGCAGAGCAGCAGCGATCAGCGGGTGGCCACTGGCGAGGGCAACAACAGCAGGCACGCGTCCACGGGAAGGAACAACAACAAAGGAGCAGCGGTCTATAAGGCCCGCGACCATGTGTACGGCAAGCTCGGGGACGACGATGACGGCGGCCTACGGCGACGGATTCAACGGGGAATATAGGGGAATCGAGGGAGAAGCTCACCTCGAGCTCGTGGACGCCGCCAGGGAGCGCGGGGTGGCCGCAGTGGCGCCAATTCCGGCGAGGTCGAAGACGGCCGTGGCGGAGGAAGAAGAAGATGGTGTCGGCTGTGGTGCCCTGGAGCTCGATTGCGCACGTGGGGTGATGTAGACGAGGAAGACGGAGCTGGGAGACACGGTGGCGAGGCTTGGCGTCGTCGTTGGCCGTGAGTGGCCACCGGCAGTGGTGACGGTCGTGCAGCGGCTCCCACACGGGGAGGAGGCGAGAACGAGGCAGAGAAAGGGAAGGGGGCGGCTAGGGTTAGGGTTCTAGAGGGGGGGTGCGAGGGTCCTCTTGTAGGCCGAAGGGGGGGGCAAGTGGTGGCCATCCACGGCCATGGCACCGTGGATGTGCGCCACGGTTCCCCTATGAACAGGAGGAAGAAGATGACTAAGGGGAGGGGGCTGGGCCCTGGGTGGGCCTCGCCCTAGGTGAGGGATAGGGAGTTTTCCCCCTTTTTTCTTTTTATTTTTTTCTGTGATTTCTTCTTTGTATTTAATTTAAATACTTAGACATTTTTGTTAAGCATGAAAGATGCTCCAAAATTATTGTTGCACTATAAGCCATTGCCACAAAATGTCTTGGGCACAAATAAAATCCTTTAATATTTAATTAAATATTAAATGATTAAAATGGAATAAACAAGCTACCATTTTAATTGTTTCAATTAATTTAGAGATTAATAAAAATCCCAAAATTGGTGTAACATGGTCCACTGAATATTTGTGATTTTATAAAAGTAGTTTCACATATTTTTTTGGAGAAAGTTGATTTTTCACTTTGGTTTTAATATTCCACCAAAGGCAATATGAGCATTTGATTTGAATTCAACTCAAAGGCAATTGACTTGAGCTTGGAATTGTTTTGATTCATGATGACCAAGATCCATGATCACATTGCATTCAACAATATCAAAAGGAGAAATTGAATTTGAACTGAACCAAGTTGATCAAAACAAAATTTTGATCCAGGCCATTTTGAGCAAGAGAGATTATCAACAGTGATTAGCAATAGTAATCCTGATTACTGTAGGTGATTACTGTAGCGTGACACCCGGGGTGTTACACCGCTTAAATATGGTTGCACAAACATTCAAAGCTGAGTATGATGTGATTATTCGGCTTAGAGATTCTGCTTGCTATAGGTGCTACATATATTGAGGCTGTTGGTGATTCGTTATTAGTTGTGCATCAAATATATATGGATTTCATGTGTATTGACGAATCACTTCATATTTATGTTGATAAGTGTCTAAATATAATTTATATCTTGGGTTGCTTTAGTATTGCTCATATATTTAGACATGATATTGAAAGGCAAATAGATTAGCACAACAAACATTTGACTATCATGTTAATTATGGTGTATTTCATATTGCTTAAGAGCCGATGTTGAGTTTGCCAATATAGGGGAGACCGAACCGGAGTTCACCATTTCGGCCACTGTTGGAGATTTTTATATGCAGGCGAAAACAAGGATTGGAGAAAGTTCAATATTTATTGTTTACATGTCAGAACCCCAACTAGGGTAAGTGCTAGGGTTTGAGTGCCCCTTTGCATCATGTGAAAATTTCAAAAGAAATTCAAAAATGGGGAAAAGAAAAGCCCTAAAGAATTAAATCAAATGGCCAGACAAAAATTGCTTCCAAAAATTCCTCTGGTATTTTTGAAAAGTCTTATAAATATGCATGATCACATATAAAGTGAAGTGGGTCCCACTGCATGCACCAAGATTTGCCAAAAATTCCAAATAGGGCTTGGAAATTAAATTTGACCCCTATTTGACTTGAAATTAAAATGTATTGAATTTCAAAAATGCCCAAATCCTAAAAGTGACTAGCTACTGGTCACCTAGTATTTATAAAATTAGTTGGGCATTTTTATAAAATGCTTTGGTATTTTTTTACTAGAGCAAAACAAAAGAAGAAAAAAGAAAACAGAAAAGAAATAACAGAAGAAAAGGGAAGAGAAAACCCCCAGCCCACCCCACAGGCCATAGGCCCAACTAACCTACCCCGGCCCAGCCCAGCTCGTCGGCTTGTCCTCTTCCTCCCCGCGGCTCCAAGCAGCACGGTGGCGGAGACTGCGCACGCCGACGGCCACCTCCACGTGGAGAGCCGTCTAGGCCTCTTCCTCCCTTCCAGGCACGCCACGGAGATGCCCAGAAGCCACCGCCCCTTTTCCCTCACTCGCTGCTCTCCCTGTGTGCTTCCCCTCGCCGTTTTCGTCACCGTCCGAAGCGCACCAGAGAGCGCCTCCACACGCTACCGTGGCCAACGGCCCCCTCCCGGTAAGCCGTCGTGTCCAGTGAAGTCCCCACCGTCGTCTTCATCAAGCCGTGCCTCCAATTCGAGCCCATCTTCCCCAACGACGAGGCCATTCTCAACATCTCGCCGCCGGCCACCGCGGGATCTCGACGAAGAATTCGCCGCCGCCTGTACCTCCACGCCTCCGTCGTCTGCACCATCTTTCTCCCCGGTTCACGGTGAGCAAACCCCCTATCCACGCCTCCAATCCCTACCCCATTCGTGATCCGCCATGGGAGCCGAGGACGACCGCCGCCATGGCTGGTCTGTAGCTCGCGCCTTTACCCCTTTTTCCCGCAACGCCATATCTATCATGCTCCTGGCACCTCCAGGAGTTGATCGCACCAGCGCACGCCAAAGCCCGCGCCTTGTTTCGTAGGTTTCGTCTTCACCATGCTTCGGACCGCCGCGGAAGCTCGTCGTCGGTGGAGCTCCGATGCCCCCTAGGCTCCCCTGTGCCTGCAGGATGAAGCGGGCGAGTGCGGGGAGAACCCCGGTGCCTTCCGCGTGCCGAACCGTGGCCGGAAGCGCACCCCGGCGTGTCGCCGCCGTGCACGGTGGCCGCCGCCGGTTAACCGCCGGTGGGCGGTTTAGTTAAGGGCTAACCCCCTGTTAATTGACCCCTAGGTCAATGACAGGTGGGCCCCCTGGCCCCTAACCCCTCTGTTTAGTTTAAACAGAGAGGGGATTAACCCCCTAGACACTTACAGGTGGGACCCTGCTGTCAGCCCCCCCTGTGACATCACCCCTACGTCACCTTGATGCAATAATTGGAATTAAAAGAATTCCAGAAAATCCAGAAATTGTTTAAAACTTCAATAAATCATAGAAAATTCATATTAACTCCAAATTGGACAAATAATATATAAAAAATTATCAGAAAAATGGAAGGATTAAGAATATGCAATTTGTTTTGATGTTTGACCATTTAAAAATGGGTGAACAGTAGCAAACATGCATATGACTTAATTTGAATTTGAATTTGGAGTTTGAATTTGCAAATCCTTTGCAATACACTTCAATTAAATTGAATTGTCAACAAACCAGTACCATTCACATCATGGACAACCTTATCATGTGTATGTGCATTCTACTTTCGATGTTGTCCCCCCTTGTTGATGATTGCCTCCGATGACAGACGTTCCGAGACGGTGATCACCCCCGAAGAAGAAGACCACTGTTAAACCCCGTGTATCGTCAGCAAGGCAAGCAAACCCCATTGATCATGTCTATAAAATCCCAATTCCCTCTCAGTCTCGCTTATGCATGTTTAGGAGATCACCTTGTATCGATTCTACCGCATAGTTGAACCCATATCCGATGCATGACCTATCATCTTGTCACAGTAGTAAGCAAACCACAATCCTAGCTGACATAGGAGTTGTTTGATATCATGTGGCCCCTGCAACTGTTACTGCTTATTGCATGCTTAGTGGTACAATGAGGTTGCTTTTGATGTGAGTCGGGATGATGGTGAACATGGTGTTGATGAAAGTGAAACTGTGTTGGTGAATCCACCCTAATACAAGGTGAACGATGAGAGGTTGTGTAGGAGTACACAGTGGGTTGTCTCGTTGAACACCGCCTTAAGCCCGAGTTCTTGTATGGTAATCCGAGACAAAGAATACAACCACACATTGGGCTCACTGATCCCTCTCGACCTAGTAACTCACCCCGATCCAAGTCCAGGAGTCACACCTAGTTCGGGTTTTCTATTCGGCATATGCATAAAAAGTTAAAGGAAATGAAATGTGGCATTCATGGTAGGGCTTGTGGAACATGGCTTGTCAAGCGGAGAACCATCCGTCGAGGTGGGCTTGTCAGTTGTGCCCACATGGTTTGAGTCCTGGCTGGAAGCTTGGCCGGAACTCCAGTTGGGTTTGGAACTCAGACAGTTGACTCCTTGGACTAGAACGGAGCTGTGGGCGAAGTGTTGTGGTGAACATCCTCGCTGTCACCTCTTGAACGGTGGCGAGACTTGGCGGTAACCGATGGTCATGTGTGTGTAGTTTACACCCTTGCAAGGTTAACAAAACTATTCGAATAGCCGCGTCCGCGGTCATGGACTAATTGGAAAGCTGTGCTTGATTATTAGACAACTTGAATGGATACTTCTAAAACTCGCAAGATAAGCGTGAGTGCTATGGTGTGCTTCCTCGTGGGGAAGTCGAGGAAGTAACCATAGTGGTGTATTGGTTGAAGACTTGGTAGTGGACTCGTGTACGTTTCTTACCTCAAGTCTGGTACTCGTAGTTCAGGACTAGCCAAGTCAAAGCTAGCACTTATGCATGATGAAACCCCACCTCCCTTTACCTTGATACTTGAGCATGAGTAGTGTAGTTCTGATGTAAGTCTTGCTTAGTACGACTTTGTACTCACGTTTTCTTATTCTATGTTTTAGATAAGAACCCGGACCCCGATGGAGTCACCTTCGTGAAGCTCGACGATGACCTTGGTAGTATAGTCCCAGACAGCAGTCTGGTCCCTCGTGGAAGGGCATGTATGTTTACAAGGCTTCTCTAAGCCATTTTTTAAACTTGTCTGTACTCAGACCTAATTTGCTTCCGTTGTATGATGTAATGTTGATCACAGACATGTGATCTTTGTATGCTCTATATGTAAGTCAATAAAGAAGTACTTTGTAGAGTTATGTGATGATACCTGCTGTTCATACTAGGCATGTGTGCTGCGTGTATGTTTATAACATGCATGTCTTAGTATGGGTTTTTGAGACCTTAGTTGTGATCTGGCTGGCGGTCTTTTATACACCAAGTGGCCCTTAGATGTGCGCAACTTGGGGCATCGCGATGCGATTTCTCGTGACTCTGTCACGTGCACACTTTTTTGTATGATCGAGCCCGCCCTAGACCTCGACTAAGTGATCGGGCTGGAGTCTGTTTATGTAAGGGTTATGATTCAATCGATAATATGGTTGAGGCGACTTGTCTATGAGTATGGGATTCACCACCCATAAGCATTTAGACTTGTGAGCGGACGTTGAGGACCGATCTCAGTTGATCATCCGGCCTGGATGGGATGCCCCTCACATATGATGCTTTCCGAGAGTGTTCTGTGCTTGGACTTGTCTGCTTAGACAAGTGGGTACGGCTCTCGGCTCTCCATGTGATTGTATCGTGACTGCAATTACATACGCTAACCTCGGGTCCCAACATTACAAGATTCTCGCAAAAGGGTGGACAATATGATTCAGTGGATATCTTTGAGATAGATCTTGGTATATGGGAATTATTGATGGATTTCTTATGGCTCTATTCTCCAGTTTAGAAGGTTTCACCCAAGTCTGCGAAAAAAGGTTCAAACAAGCAATGGATGATACATGATTAATCGTGCTAATAAATAGCCAATATATGATTATCGCCCCAAGAACAAAACAAGGCCGATATATGTTTATCTCCCTGAAAATATGTATGGCCGATGGAGTGTTGACATCGTCCTTAGACCCTATGTGGTACAAATTATTTTTCGGCACAGAAGTTTTGCCGAAAAACAGGGATGCATGTGTTGACACCCGTTTTTGGCACAATAATATTCGTATAGAAGATGACCTCAAAATAAAAGTGTCTACATGAAGATTCTTGGTATTATCGATATGAACATTTTTGTAGTTCGAGCCATCGCCATCGGATTCCATCTCGAAGGCGGAAACTATGTTTGAAGCAATAAGATCTTGGCATTCGAAGTACTATTCTGCCAATAAGTCCTTTAAGACATCCTCAAATGGAAAAACATTCTACATTAGGCGGCTTGGTCTCATCGAGCCGGTCAATTTTGATTTTCGAATTGTCCCAATCCGAGTTCGTATGCAAAAGTTATAGCCATCACAATGTATACCTGTCAAAGAGAAAAAAACTGACGCCCGGAGCCAGACACCTATACAATTGATGTCTGATGGAGAGCGTGAGAATTTCGGCCCTTAAGATGGCTCGAATCAAAAAACGTTCAACATGAAAATCCTTGGAAATTTCGACGGCTACAATTTTGATGTTCTGACTTTTTTTCATCCGAGGTCGTTTTCAGCCCCGAAACACCCAAAAACCGAACTGCTGTCCTAAGCCCACCTGTAATCCGAGTTCGGTTCTATATGGAAAGATTTGGACGGGATTTAGAGTCCTTTTCTTGTACGGAAAGTCCAGCCTCCTCATATATAGATGAGGTGACGGCTGATTGAAACAACACACAATCGAACAAACATATCTACACTTCCAAACCCTAAATTTATTTCTCTCCCTTGTATCTTTTTTCTCGTTTTTCGTTCGTTCTTGTTCTTGCAAGGCAACGATCCACGAGGCCCTAGGGGCGATCAGGTCGACCTAGGGAAGCCCATAGCCGTCGTGCGCCCAGACGGGGTCCCTCCCGGGCGTGTGGGGTTTCGAGTTCTTCAAAAGCACCCGCTGGATTGCTTGCGTATCGCACTTCCGGTCGGGTCTCCTTCGGCGTGTGCTGCGGTGGATCACCCCCGGCGTCGAGGGTACACGTGATGTGTTCGTGTGTCAACAATGAACACTAGGTCAACCGCGCAATTCAAAGCGCAAGCATTATGTGCTTTAAAGTAGCCATGTTTTAACCATAATTTAGATTTACTAAAAAAAGTTGACTTTAGATTTACTAATTGACAAGCTTAGAACATCTAAAATTAGCTAAAGGTGTTCCTCGTTTCATTATCCTCCAACAAACCACTCGCCAATAATCACCTAGCAGTTTGTAGCCACAGATCCCATAGGAACATGCATATCAAACCCCGACTTCTCTTTGCAATGATCGTCCATCGTCTTCAGCGCTACGCAGGGTTACAGTCGCCGTCCGGACGTTTGCCCGGCCGGACACCTCATGATCACCTAGAACACCACCCTTACTCCCCGTCGCCGCCATGGCCATGGAGAAGAACCAAGATTCCAAAGTGATCATGGGCCAGTACAAGCTGGGCCGGCTTCTAGGCCGCGGCAGCTTCGGCAAGGTTTACAAGGCCCATAACGTTTCCACCGGCGAGGTGGTGGCCATCAAGGTGTTCGACAAGGAGGCGGTTCGCCGGTCTGGCACGATGGAGCAGGTGAAGCGCGAGGTGGAGGTGATGCGGCGGCTGCGCCACCCTAATGTCGTGCGCCTCCACGAGGTGATGGCCACGCGCTCCAGGATCTACTTCGTCATGGAGTACGCGAGCGGCGGCGAGCTCTTTGCTCGCCTCGCCCGGAGCACGCGCTTCCCGGAGCCCGTCGCGCGCTGCTACTTCCAGCAGCTGATTAAGGCCTTGGAGTTCTTCCACAGCCGCGGCGTGTACCATCGTGATCTGAAGCCCAGAACCTCCTCCTCAACGCGCGCGGCAACCTCAAGGTCTCTGACTTCGGGCTCAGCGCGCTCGCCGACGGCGCCTCCCGCCACCGTGGCGACGCCCTCTTGCACACGACCTGCGGCACTCCGGCGTACGTCGCTCCCGAGGTGATCCTGAAGCGTGGATACGACGGCGCAAAGGCAGACATCTGGTCGTGCGGCGTGATCCTCTACGTGCTCCTGGCCGGCCACGTTCCATTTAACGACACCAGCCTCGTGCTCCTGTACAAGAAGATCGCACGGAGCGACTACAAGTGCCCAGAATGGTTCTCCGTCGAAGCGCGAAAGCTCATTGCCCGGCTGCTCGACCCTAACCCCAATACCCGGATCACCATCACCAAGATCATGGCCCGGACCTGGTTCTAGAAAGATTCCTTCCCCCTCAACGACAAGCCCCTCGCCACGACGAGGGGACATCACGAAGACGACGACCAACAGGAGGGCGCCGCCTGGAAGAGGAAGAGATCCCATTCCAAGGTGACCCCGTCGTCGCCAACCATCAACGTGAGGGCGTCGAGCATGAACGCCTTCGACATCATCTCGCGGTCGAATGGGCTGGACCTGACCAAGATGTTCAACGCCGAGGACAGGACGTCGGAGGCCCGGTTCTCCACCAAGGAGACCACGACGGCGATTGTGTCCAAGCTGGGGAAGATCGCGGAGGCGGGGAGGTTTAGCTTCGAGCTCAACAAGGAGAATGGGAGGGTGAAGCTGGAGGGGAGCCAGGACGGCCGGAACGGGGCGCTGGCCTTGGAGGCGGAGATCTTCGAGGTGGCGCCGTCGGTGCACGTGGTGGAGATGAGGAAGACCAGCGGCGACTCGCTGGAGTTCCGGGAATTCTACAAGCAGGATCTCAAGCCGTCGCTGGGCGATATCGTGTGGGCGTGGCAGGGGGGTGACTCGCCGCCACCTAATCTCACGCCGGCGGTGCCTAGGCCAAACATCCATTTCTGATTCAACAATGCGCTTTGCATTTCAGGTGTGTCTGTCGATGCGTATCCCTCTTGTAATCGATCTGGCCTCTGCTTTTGATCCGGCGATCGCCGTGCCACCATTGGGGGTTTTGATTTTCGGGAACGTGGATCAGTACCGAGCCAGATTGTGCCTGTCGTTCCGTTCACATATCTCGATATGAGAAACCACTTTCTATAGCACTCGCGGCAGAAACACAGCTAGACACACAACATGAAATAGGTTTTCGCTTCACTTTACACATAAAGAACTCATCGATATACTCCCTTCGTTTCTTTTTACTTCGCATATACGCTTGGCTCGCCCGATGCGATCTGGAGAGGCGTCGCCGACTCCTCCTCGTTCCCCTCTCCCACCCTTCGGCCGCCGCCTCCGCCTTCCTCCCTCCCTCCCGTCGGCTGTCTCCTCCTTCCCCCTCCCTCCCGTCTCTCGTCGACCGTCATCAATGGGGCGGGGAGTTCGCAGGCTGGGCGCGGGAGCCGGGACGCGGCGGCGAGGCAGGGTGGCCAGCCAGCGCGGGTGCTGGAGACGCGGGAGCAGCGCGAAGGAGGAGCAACAACTGGTGGTGAGGTGCACCCGGAGGGCGCGGGGGAGGGGGCAGGCCGGGCGCGGAGGCCGGCGGCCAGAAGGGCTCGGGGAGGCCGGGTGGCCAGCGACCAGAAAGGGCTTGGGGCGGCCGCGGTCCAGAAGGGTGCGGCGGCCAAGAATGAGTGGAGGCAGGGCACACAGCCGGCGAGCCGGTAATCCCGGAGAGCTCGAGCGCATGGACGGAACCTAAACCCGCAGGTTCAGCCATACCCCCTAGTTCATGTCTTGTTTTTTCTTCTTCTAAGTTTTCTCCCAACTTAGCAAAAATAGGGTTGAACTTAGGCAGAATTGAAGATGAATTTGTTGGCTCGACCAATGCTCTGAAGCATATGGAGTATGACCGATTAAAAGTCTACCCATGTGCTTCTAGTAGGTCGGTTACCACACCCTTAGTAGATGATGAGGTGAATGCCATTATCGATGGACAGCTTCTATCACATCTCGTGGGTGAGGTAATGAAGGTGGATTTGGATGAGGGCAAGCTAGGATCTATCTATGATCTGCATGCTTCCGATCGAACATCCAAATCCACCAAAGACAAAAAGAATTAAAAATGAAAAAGGTTGAGAAATAGCCAAATTATCAAATTGTTTCCCAATGAATGACATTTTCATGAATAGCAGAGGTCTTGGTGACTTGGCTAAACATCTGAATATTGCTCAATATGTTCGGGATCATAACTTGGATTTTTTTGGCTATTTCCGAAACCGGGAGGAGGGATTTCCCATTGAGTGTCCTTGATCGCATTTCTGGTGGCATGGACTTCACTTGGCATTCTATCCCTCCTCGCGGTAGATCTGACGGCATCTTACTTGGTGTCCTCTCAGACTCCATGGAATTGTTTGCTTATACGACTGGGGAATTCCACATAAAATTCCACTTTCGTAACAAAGCCGATAATTTCGTATGTAGTTTGGTTGCTGTGTATGGTGCCACTCAAGAGGAGCATAAGGCTCCTTTTCTACGGGAGTTGGTAAACCTAGCGAATAATGATCCCCATCCTATTTTAATAGGTGGAGATTTCAATTTACTAAGGTTTCCTCATGAGAAAAGCAAGGGGAGATTCGATAATCATTGGACTTTCTCGTTCAATGTTGTCATTGACAGCTTGGACTTGAGAGAGGTTCATATGACAGGCACACGATTCACATGGGCGAATAGTCTACCTAAGCCGACATACGAGAAATTGGACCGTGTACTGATGAGTACTGATTGGGAAGACAAATATCCATTAGTAACAATACGCGCCCTTGAACGTATTGAGGATCTATCGGATCATGCTCCTCTACTCTTATCAACCGGAACATTGAAATCAAATGTGTGACACCGCTTTAAATTTGAGCTGGGATGGTTGCTGCGTGATGATTTCGATGATATGGTTAAAAGGGTATGGTCAGCTCCGGTCCCGGGTAATAGTCATATTCGAAGATGGAGCGCAAAAATACGTAACTTGCGTAAATATCTTCGTGGATGGGCTAGGCACACAAACAGGATTCTAAAAAAAAAAGAAGGAGCGTTTGTGTACTATTATTGACGAGCTTGACCGCGCGGCAGAAACACGAGTGCTAACTCAGCAGGAGATTGAGCTTAAAAGCCAATCCAATGCGGAGGTGGAACGAATGTTGCGGGAGGAAGAGCTCAGATGGTACGGAAGATCAAAATTTAACATCATTCTGAAGGGAGATACGAATACGAAATATTTACAGAATGTTGCCAATGACAGACATAGGAAAAAAAGTATTCATGCTCTTAACCAGGATGAAGGCATGATTGAAGGTCATGAACAACTTAAGGCTTATATTACAAGCTACTATAAAGGATTGTTCGGCGCTCCAGCTGAAGATATCTTGTCCATGGATGAGACTCGGACGGAAGACATACCCCAGGTCTCTAATGTGGAGAATACCTTTTTAAATCCCCTCTTCACAGAAGAGGAGATTAAAAGGCGGTTTTCCAAATGGAGCATAATAAGGCTCCTGGGCCAGATGGCTTTCCTGCTGAGTTTTATCAACACTTTTGGGATGCCATCAAGACGGACCTTATTGAGTTGTTCCAATGTTGGCATGTTGGACAACTTGAATTGTTCCGTCATAACTTTGGGGAATTTTTTTTATTACCTAAAGTTTTGGAGGCGGAAAGTATAAACAGTACAGACCAATATGCCTCCTTAACGTTAGCTTCAAAATTTTCACGAAGGTCGCAACCATTTGATTAAATTCGGTTACTGATCATGTGGTTAAACCTACACAAACGACTTTTATGCAAGGTAGAAATATCCTCGACGGAGTCGTGGTTTTACACGAGACCGTTCATGAGATGCACACTAAAAAGCTTAACGGAGTCATTTTTAAGATTGACTTTGAAAAGGCTTATGATAAAGTGAAGTGGTCGTTCCTCCAACCAACTCTAAGAATGAAAGGTTTTTCAGAGGAGTGGTGTGCTTTGATCCATAGTTGTGTTTCGGGAGGAAGTGTTGCCGTTAACGTCAATGATGAAATCAGACGCTTCTTCCAAACCAAAAAGGGATTAAGGCAAGACGATCCTTTATCGCCCATATTGTTTAATATTGTGGCTGATATATTAGCGATCATGATTGCACGCGCCAAGATAGACGGCCAGATTGAGGGAGTAGTCCCACATCTAGTAGATGGGGGATTATCTATTCTTCAATATGCGGACGACACAATTTTTGTTATGGAACATGATCTAGATAAAGCAGTGAATCTGAAATTAATATTATCAGCATTCGAGCATTTATCCGGATTGAAGACTAATTCGAATTGTTTTGTTTCGGTGAGGCCCAGGATGCAGCAACTCAATATGCCGAGATATTTGGATGCGAGCAAGGTCAATTCCCTATTAAGTATTTGGGTATAGCCATACATTATAGGAGACTGACTAATGCGGAATAGAGGCACGTCGAAGAACGTTTGCAAAAAAGGTTAGCTAGCTGGAAAGGAAAGTTGTTGTCCTTGCGTGGAAGATTGGTACTCATAAATTCAGTTTTAACCAACATGGTACTGTGTATGATCTCATTCTTTCAACTACCTAAAGGGGTCTTACATAGATTAGATTATTTCCGATCGAGATTCTTTTGGCAAGGGGATAACGAGAAGAAGAAGTATCGACTAGCCAAGTGGAATGTCGTTTGACGTCCGAAGGACCAAGGGGGGTTGGGTATTCATGCCTTCAGTTCAAGAACTCTGCTCTCCTCGGTAAGTGGCTATATAAGCTACTGACTTCGGATGGTTTCTGGGAAACTCTCTTTAAGCGAAAATACATCGGCACAAAAGCGTTATCTCAGGTTGTATGGAAGCCTGGAGATTCACATTTTTGGGTTGGTCTCATGGCGACAAAGAAAGACTTTTATCTCTTTGGGGTTTTCAAGATTAAGGACGGGTCAGAGATAAATTTTTTGGAGGATATATGGCTGGGAAATGCCACACTCCGAGATCAATATCTGACCCTATATAACATTGTGCGACATAAAGGAGATAATCTGGTCACAGTCATGCAAGAGTCACCCCCGAATGTTGCAATCGGGAGAGACTTAATCGGTCCTCAACTAGCGTCTTGGAATGCCTTGATAGAACGGTTAGCGTTAGTGCAGCTGTCACAAGGCCACGATGAGTTTCGATGGAATCTCAATAGGAATGGAAAATTCTCTGTGGATTCTATGTATAGGGCGCTTGTTCAACCTGAACTATCAGTCAATAATAATTATAAAATATGGCAAATGAAGATACCTCTAAAGATTAAAGTCTTTGCATGGTATATTCGAAAATGTGTCATTCTAACGAAAGATAATCTTGTCAAGCGCAAATGGCAAGGGAGTAAGAAATGTGTTTCATGTGCTCATGATGAGACAATAAAACATCAATTCTTTACTTGCAAGGCTGCACGTTCTATTTGGCCAGCTATCCAAATGGCTTCAAACTTATATCAACCCACATCCATTGCTAATATCTTTGGCAATTGGCTTAACGGGATAGATAATAAGCTTAAAACCATTCTTAGGGTAGGAGCGCTCGTCGTAATATGGTCGCTCTGTCTATGTAGAAATGACAAGATCTTTTCGGATAAAAAATTCACTTGTTTGTAGGTTCTTTATCGATGCACGAGTATTCTCCGTTCGTGGTCCATCTTACAACGGGTGGAATATCGAGGCCTTTTTATGGAGGCGTGTGCACGACTGGAAGCGGTGGTGAGGGATATTTTTATCCAGCATGGGTGGCCGCGTGATCTACGCATAGAGATACCTTGAGCGGCGATAGTTCTTTCATTTGTAACTTGTCGTACGCTCTTTTTCTTTGTTTCCTTTTGGTGACTTGAGGCTGTGTGCATCTTTGTTATGCGGAGGTCGGGTGTACTTACTTAAACCTTTTAAGTAATAAAGCCCTTTATCCAAAAAGATTTGATTAAAGTCAAATTTAATAAAATTTAACTAAATTTATATTAAAAAATATCAACATCAAAGTTATATCATATGGAAACTAATGGCATGATGCTTCTAGTAATGATATTTTTTTCATAGTGTGTATGTTAATAAATTTTCTATAAAAGTGATCAAACTTTATCAAGTTTGACTTTGACCAAATCTTATAAGCAGCGTAAAAAGAAATGGAGGGAGTATTTAGGACCACGATAGCTATCACACGTGTGGGAGAAACATTTCCGCCCACACATTTTTAGATGGCAAATTTAATTCATGTGAGATGACAATGCCTGCTAATACATGGCAACTTTTGTTAGTACATGACAACTTTGACTCATAATTACCATCTATACATAAAAAAAATTTCCATCAACAAATGTGTGGGCGGAGGCGTGTGACATCTATCTTTTCCGTATATTTATTTCAAAGATTTACGAAAATAGTGCCCAAATAAAAAAGTAAGCAAGAAAAGGAGCGAGAGCTCAGCGGCGCCACATGAGGGCCACGGAGGGCTCAGAGTGACCATTTACGTGTCGCTTTCGCCGGAGCATCCAACATCCATCGTAGGTGCTCGTGATCTCGTTGTTTATGTAGTGGGAGTCAATGCTGCAAGAAAGCAAAACATTTGAAGAAAGAGTCTAGCACTCGACGTAGAAAGATCCTCTTGATCTCCATCTTATTTCTAGTCGCCCATAGGATGCACGTCATTTCCGAGACCACTAAGCATAAGAGGTGCCTCATATTTCTGGTATTGGTAGACTAAGTTTGAAGGAACTCATCCAGGTCTAGGGCCTAGCACTCAGGGCCCAGAGCTTCTCAAACAAAACATCACATTAGACGAGCATCCTAGCAGTCAAAGAGTATATGATACGTCCCAAACGTATCTATAATTTCTTCTTGCTCCATGCATGTTTTGTCTGATATTGCTATGATCTAGATACACTTTCATACACTTTTGATCATATTTGGACTAACTTATTAACTCAATGCACCCCAGTGCCAGTTCCTGTTTTCTGCTGTTTTTCTATTTCAGTTTTCCCCCATATTAAAAGTGCTCCAAAAATTCGGGAAAAAACAGATAAAAAATCAGCGTTCCGGAAGCTTCCAGATTCACCGAAGAAGGGCCAGAGGGGCACCACCTGGTGCCTAGGCGGCCAGTGGGCGCGGCCCAGGGCTTGGCCGCGCTGGGTGGCCTCGTGGGCGACTGGTGGCCCCCCGGTGCCCCCCTTTGGCTCCTATTTATTCTCCCGTCGCAAAAACCCTGATTCGGGACCCCTTTTCTCCAGAAGAAATTTCGATCGCCGCCATCACCGACAAGCTTCAGGGGACCAGAATTCCTGTGCCGGCACCCTGCCGGGACGGGGAAGTGCCCCCGGAGTCATCTCCATCGACGTTGCTTCCTCCCTCCATGATGCGGGAGTAGTCCCTCCTCGGGGCTGAGGTTTCTACCATTAGCTATGTGGTCAATTCTCTCTCCCATGATGTGATCTTCGTTGTGATCATAGACTATGTTAATCTAGGGTGATCCCATGATAATTCCCCTTCCTCTATGTATTGTACTGATGTACTCACTTGATCTTATCTAGTATAATCCCTGAGACCATGGTGATAGCGGTCTATTGGACATGGATTAGAAGAATATTTTCATTGGTGATTTCCTCTTTCGTGTGTTGATTTAATATTGAGAGTCTCTTGGTGCTTGTCTTTGACTATCCTTGAGATATGTTGTGGTGATTGTGGTACTCTCTTTGGATGGCCGCGGTGACATTGGGAAACCCATAGATTGAGAACTACGAACTTTGAGGTGTGCTTTTGTAGCCCTACATAATTCTCGTCGTCTCTTGAACACAAAGGAATGACCTTCGAGTGCGTCTCCATTGCATGTTTTATGGGAAATATCATGTGATTAGACTATGTTAATGTTGTTGAGAGTTGCCACTAGTGAAAGCATGAAGCCTAGGCCTTGTTTCCACCATTGTTACACCGTTTGTGCTCCTTTTTGTCACATCTTTGCTTGCTGCACTTTTTATTACATATTTATATTACTTTGTTTTGTCACACCTATCACCCATATTTTATCATCTCTTCGCCGAACTAGTGCACCTATACAACTCCTAGTTGTATTAGGTGTGTTGGGGACACAAGAGACTTCTTGTATCTTAATTGCAGGGTTGCTTGAGAGAGACCATCTTCAACCTCTACTTCCCTGAGTTCGATAAACCTTAGGTCATCCACTTGAGGGAAATTGCCGCTGTCCTACAAACCTCTGCATTTGGAGGCCCAACATAGTCTACAAGAATAGAAGAGTGCGTAGACATCAAGCTATTTCTGGCGCCGTTGCCGGGGAGGTAAGCGTTGAAGGTATATCTTTAGATCTTGCAATTAAATCTTTCCGTTTCTTGTTTTTATTTTTCATTAGTTATATTTATGGAAAACTGCACTCTTAGCTCGCTGCTTGGGGAAGGCCTCTTTACCAGACCCATGGTAGAGAAGTCTCCTCCACCTACTGAATGTATCCCATTCAAAATACCACTTGGGATAGTTGAAATAATTATTAATGATTGTTATGATGGGACAGTCAATCCTAGTATTCATTTGTTGAAACTTACAGAGCTTTGTGAGTTATTTAAGATTTCAGGTTTGACAAGAGGTCAAGTCATGAAGAAATTATTTGCCTTGTCACTGAAAGGAAAAGCATTGGAATGGTATAGGCTACTAGATGATTCTCACCTACGGGATTGGGAAGAGATCCAGTCTCTCTTTTACTCCAAGTTTTATCCTCTTCATGAAGTCCATGAGAATAGGAATTATGTTTATAATTTATATCCTCTTGACGGAGAGAGCATATCTCAAGCTTGGGGGAGACTGGAAATTTTAATTCTAAAATGCCCTAACCATGGGCCCCTCAAAGATATAATTATTACTAATTTCTATGCGAGACTCTCTCAACAGGATAAAGACTTGCTCGATGCTTCCTCTATGGGTTCTTTCACAAACAAAAA
Organism: Bromus sterilis; assembly: GCA_950022295.1. Taxonomy (NCBI): domain Eukaryota; kingdom Viridiplantae; phylum Streptophyta; class Magnoliopsida; order Poales; family Poaceae; genus Bromus; species Bromus sterilis. The sequence continues at coordinate 338,253,356 of OX465597.1, forward strand.
GATTGATGCTAAATGGGAACTCCTTGAAAGAATTCAACGCAATACTGAAGATTGGGAGATTGACAAAGGTAAAGAGTCAGGTATAAATTATGAGTATGATTGCATTAAGTCCATTGTTAAAACTGCAAGTTTTAATAAGTTTAGTGCTAAGTTTGGGCTTGATTCTCAACTCCTTGTTGATTTCCTCAAATATTTTGCTTCACATCTTAATATGCCTAAGGAGAATTGGATCAAGCATCATGAACCATTTAAAGAGATTTGCAAAGAACATGAAATTGTTCATGATGATTGCAACATGCATGATCCAATTCCTGAAAATGAAGTTTTATATAAGCATGTTAATTTTTGTGGAGTGGATAGACCTTGTGAAAGGCCTATGATTGAAGAAGAGAAGTATGGTAAGCAACATAAGCATGAAAGAACAATCTCTTGGGTCAAAGATTTAAATGAAATTGCTAGAGAATTGTGTGACCTTTATCCTTTTACTTCTGAACTTTGTTGTATAGAGGTTCACTTTAATTTTCAATGCATGAACTTTCAAAGCATAACTGTTAATCAGTTGTGTGATAACATGATCACTTCTGATCTTTATGATGAACTTATGTTATTTTTTATGTGTGAAGAGAATCAGAAAAAACTTCTTGGCTAGATGTTAATGCCTTAGGAATAAACAACACTTTGCAAAATTTCCATCCCTATTGTGTTGTTAATTGCCATGAAAATGATTACATAAGTAAGATTAGAAAGGAGGGAACTTTATCAAAGTATAAAAATGTCTCTTATATTTCTACTAATAAAAAGGAGAGTTTCTCCCAAGTTTACCCTATTGTTTCTAATGATAAACCAGGATATGTGGAGAAGCTTCATCTCTAACCACTCCCTCATAAGGTAAAGAAGAAGAAAAAGAAGAGGAGGAGGAAGAGGAGCAAGAAGGAAGAAGAAGCGGTATCAACCTGGCCTGAGCATATTCCTCGCATCAATTTTTATCCTAACGGACAGAAATATTTGGAGGACGGTGAGCTTGATTGCATTCATTATTATCCTGATGTTAAGTCCGTAGGCACTATTGAAGATGATTTTGATTATGATATGCACGTTACTTTTTGTGATTGGAAAAATGATGATAATGCTACTTATGATCTTGAAAATCTTTTTGGTACCAACTCTCAGAGTGATGATATGGAAAGCTCTAAGCTCTGGGATGATAGGATTGCAAGTCCTTTACCCATTAGTGATGTGGTAATTGATAATTCTTTTGCTAGTAAGAATAAAGACAACATGTTTACAAATATAGTTGCTAGCAATGATAAGCTCTTTTCTACTATGATGATGTTATAACTCCTATCTATAGTGATTATAAAGGTACCTATGACATAAGGAGAAATTATCCTTATGAAACTTGTCATAATCATGGAAGTAATTACTCCCTTGTTGAACACCATCTTCCTAATACACACTTAATCTATAGTGTTCAAGTTGTTTATGATAGTCCTACTCCCACTATTACCAATGAGAAAGATTATGCTTATGTGGAGAGTAAGACTACCCTTTTGCATGTGGATCATGGTAATAATGCTTTATGTGATACTTATATTGTTGAGTTTATTCATGACCCTACTAGAAATTATTGTGAGAAGGGAACATATTCTTATAGATATTTCAATAATATCAAGTTCCCTCTCTTTATGTTGAAGGTTTTGAAGTTGCACTTATTTTGCCTTCCTATGCTAATATCTTTATGCTTCAATGAGTTATTTCTCTACAAGATCCCTTTTCATAGGAAGCATGTTAGACTTAAATGTGTTTGTTATTTGATTCTTGATGCTCTCTTTTGTTCTTCAACTCTTATTTTCTTATTCCTATGAGAGCATCATTAAAATCTTAAGCCTATATTTATGGCTATAAAGAAAGAGCTCTAGGGAGACAACCCGTGTTATCTTTAGTTTGAGTTTTTACTTCCGTTTTTAGTGGTCTTGATGATTGTTACTACTGTAGCAACATCATTGTATCTTTATTTTCAAGCTTTGTGCCAAGTTATAGCCTCATATGACAAGGGAAGTGAAAGTTGTGACATGTTGTCCAGAAAAAAGATTCTATCCTCGTGACGGGAAAAATCAGATTAAATCATCAGTTCATCTCTTTGAGCTTAATTTTTTACACAGCATGCTCTATACAATCACGGAACTTTCGTATGTGCTGAGTTTTTTGATTTGAGTTGCAGAAGTACCCCTAAAAAATTCTTTACTACCTGTTGTTCTGTTTTTCACAGATTCTGCCACGTTTTGTCTCTCCTAACTTTTGCAAACCTTAAGCTTGCTTTTTCTTTGCAAAAACCTTTTGGAAATCTTGAGAAACAGTAGCTCTTCAAGAATATCTTTATATCCAGTAGGGAAAAATTATTATTAAGGGTACTAACCTCTCTAATCAGCTTATGATGAGTTATGTATGAAGGGAGTTTTCAAGTCTGTGACGGAAGATGATGAAGAAGATTAGGGAGTGTCAAGCTCTCAAGCTTGGGGATTCCCCCATGCATCCCCAACAAATATTCAAGAATAATCAAGCGTCTAAGCTTGGGGATGACCCCGTGCATCCCCTTCTCCATCAACAATCATCAGTTCGTCCTTCGTCTCACTATATTTTTATCGCTTCATGTGTTATGTGCTATGCTTGGAGCGTCTCGCTCTTAGGTTTTATTTTTAGTTTTCTTTAGCTTTGCTTGCTGTTCATAACAAGTTAGATCCCGTCTTACTTTTTGTGGGAGAGAAACACGCTCCACTATCAAAATCTAGAACACATCATAGAATTCTTAATGCCTATCTTTTTTCTGTTGTGTGTTCTTTATCTTTTCGTAGCTACTGCCATGTTTAGTTTTAGTCTTAGTTTATCTTTAGCAAGAGCCCTGGATTTTGTTTAGTTTTTTGCTGGAACTCTCCTTAGTTTTTATGATTATCTTGTTAAAAGAGTTGGTTGTTGCACTGAGTTGTGTCTTGTCTTGAAAGTAGGTGATTGAGGTTGATATTTAATTTTTGTAGTAACTGATACGGTGAGGGTAGTTCTCTCACTCCTCGTTGGTTACCCCAAGTGGAAGGTGAGATGTAGCGTAGCAGCAAATTTCCCTCGATGAAGATACCAAGGTTTGTCTCCAGTAGGACTCGCAGAAATACAAGAAGGTGCCAACAGCGCCAGAAATTGGCTTCTGGCTAGGGAGTTGACAGGACCTGCACACAGGAACAAATAACTTTGCTCCCAACGAGTACAGAGGAGTTTTCAATTCCTCCGGCCTTGCTGTTTACAAAGGATCAACGCAAGAGATAATAATAGTGGCAACTGAAAGTAAAGTAAGGGTGTAAACAATAATGTGAAGATGGACCGGGGTCCCGTGATTTTCACTAGTGATGTCTCTGTCCCAAAAGACGATAAAAGTGCTAGCGAGGTAAAAAAATCACAGCTGGGCAATTGACAGAATTATGAAGGCACCGCAATGCTAACTATGCTTCAAAGAAAGGAAGGGCTCAAAAGCAATGGGCAGTACGCCAAGGTAAGTAGACCGAAATCCAACTGCATCTGCTACGAATCATCTACCTTGAGATATCTATCCAGAACATCTCGCTGGTATTAAGTGTAAACTCAAAGCAATAGACAACTGCATTAAAATAACTTTGCGTAAAGTAAACAATCCTTGCACCCGCGGGTACAAGCACCGTTGTTTTATCCATGGTGGCAACATCACATCCCCTAGTCTGATGTTTCTGTCACTCAAGCTAGACATCAAGGGGACCCACAATCAAGCATAACGCTCCCTCTTGGAGTTGCAAAAAATTACTTGGCCAAAGAAAAATACTGCAACGGAGAACATGCAAGAATTTACTCAAGAACAAAATATAAAAGAGAAGAACCAAATATATTACTCATCACAATCTGAACATAGTATCATAATCCATCAGATCCCAGCAAACTCAGCATAGCAACAGCAGAAATTACAATAGTGCCTCGATCATGTGAGGCAGCTCACGAGGTCTCGAAAGTGGAAGCATAAAGAGGAGAGAAGTACATCACATAGCTACTGGTCACGGACCCATGGTCCAAGGGGGACTACTCACGACACATCCGGGAGGCGTCCATGGCTATGGATGGTCTCCCGGAGGGGGTTCCTCCTCCCGGCAGGGTGCCGGGGCAGCTTCTCCAGGCAGCCTCGATCTTGAAACGGCGGCGGCGGCGGTACAAAGGCGAGTTCGCAGAAAAGAGATCGATATTAGGGGTTTCCACCCCGAGGGCTAAATATAGGCGGAGGGGGGTGTCGAGGGGACCCACAGGGCAGCCAGGAGGCCCACTGGCGCGGCCTAGGGTGGGGCCGCGCCAGGGACCCTTCTGGAGTCCCTCACTACAATAGGAACCCCCCTATAGCAACACATCAATGTGTTGTTCTATATCCATATATGTGTTGCTATGGTCTACACCAACAGAGTTGTATGCGTTGTCGTAGGTGGCGTTGCAAGGGTCTACAACAACATATATGCATGCGTTGGTAAGAGGCATGTAAATGTGTTCGTACATAGCAACATATAAAGCCAAAGGGTCAACAACACTTCATATGCGTTGGTCACGATCACACAAATGGATTGTCAAATTGACATAACAGTGCATCAACTAAAGCTTCACGAGATAGCATGAATAATGATATTTTATATATGGCCAACCAAAATTATCATGTCGATGGCAACAATGCACATGATCCACAATATAATACAAAAAAAAATCTCATATATTAAATGTAATATGTTGCATTACAAGAAATATGATCCAAAGATTACAAGAGGAGAAACTATACATCTATCAACAGCCAAATTCTTATCCTTCCACTCAACTATAATGTTTGAAGCATAAATCCTATAAATGACATTCCAAATACTATGTTGTAGTAGCCCCATTCTCATCCTTGCAATCAGCATCCACAATTAACACCTAATCCACGCATCATCAATTTATCTTGGTGATCTACAACAACAACAACAACAAGAATAATATGAGATGAGTCACTTACATTAGTATATAGAAAGACAGGTTAACAAAGAAGTAACAGTTAAAGGAGCGCCATACAAATCTGATTTACCAAGACTTAGATTTATACATATATGAGGCAAATTGATAATTTGAATACAAAAATATTGAACATGAATTTATTAAATAAGATACTAGATTATGCAACCCATATTCGTGTACTGTTTCGTTTTGCATCTTGCGTCAACTCAAAACTATATAAACTATCATTATGTAATTTTATTGATCTAGTCTATTTTCTTTAAAAAATACCAAAATTCATATGTGAAAAGTAAATATACTTGCAATATCAGTGCCACCACTTTGCAAAAAGGTAGCAGTAGTACACACTAGTGAACGTATGCTGTGAAGTAGAAACATATAGATCAAATCTTCCTCCATTCTTTGTAAATGGAGTATATTTTACTCCCTCCGTTCCTTGATATAAAGTGCCTAAGGTTTTGAGAAAAATTCCAAAACACATGGCATATTGCTATTATACCACCCGTCTAGGCAAATATACCTACGAAAAGAGATAGAATGGAGGGTCTCTTTCGTATTATTGGCTGATTCAACTTTTTTCTCTCGATTTTTTCGAGGGAAAGATCAGTCCAATTGTAGCATTGTACGTACGCGTTAATATCCGTGCAAAAACCTTAGGCACCTTATATCAAGGAACGGAGGGAGTATTTAACTTTATTAGCATACACATGTTTGAATATGCATGGCTCATTAGATAACAAACTGCATATTAAAACACCGAACATCATTGACCAATTAGATGTGGTTGTTCATTGTGAACAACCATCAAATTATTATCTATAAAAATTATCCAAACATTATATTATACTAACTATGCGATGAATTCGGCCACCAAACAAATGATAAGTAAGCAATAATATCGAATATAAGGAATTGTATATTTATACATTTGAGAGATCTCTGCACTAATTATATTTGTGTGACATTACACCCGTACTACTCTTGCTTGGAATGATTCATTAATCATGTTATGGTATATTTGGATAAATATCAGTGCCAACAACTCAAAAATATTTAAATAATATAGATCACACAAGATGCCATAGTTACCTGAGATTTACAAAGTCATGGATTAGAATTTCTTGATCCATGAATAAAGTTCTAGGAAACTGCAGTAGAGACAAAACGAGAAAAAGGCACCATCAGCTTTGGGACAGTTGAACTAAGAAACAGAAAGGGGGGAGAGCAGGGAAATTACAAACTATCTAATCCACTTCTGCTCGTCGCCACACCAACCCTGAGCCCCTCACTTGAACTTTACTGTAGACATTTGAGAAAACCTGCATGTCATAGAAACATGTGAGCACAATATTTTATCAGAGAGAGAGAAAGACAGAGAGAGAGAGAATAAGAAAAATACCACATTTGGGAGCTAACTTTCTATTAGTATTTGGAATTTTTCTAAATTTTTTAGTTTAAATAGTTTAGGGAGTTTCAATGGCAGAGCTAAAACAAATAGCTAGGATGCCCAGGTTGAAGGAAAGCTATGCTGCACTCATCCTAACAATAATTTTTCAGTAGCTACAATTTCTTTTGAGGCTCGGAATGAATATTAATTAAAAATTTGACACAATTAAATTGTTATCATCTTAAGAACAATGCTTCACTTGATAATATTTACACTCAGATTGTTGTCATGCTAAATAGTGTTAACACTAATTCTTCAACTGAATAAAAATTAAGTTGTAGAAAATTGTAATTAGATGAATAGATGACGAGGGTCGCCTTATGTAGCAGTACTTACATCACCTGAAAATCTCTCTTGCAAAAATAGTTCTCACATCACTTACAAATAATCTCGCAAATCAAGCTTTCATGGGGACTTGAGATATGATCAATGGATACAAATCAACAAAAAAAGTCACAAATCAAGCACTCACCAAGACTTGGTATTTTCCAGAGGTCAAAGGAGGTGACTGTTGTTTTGGCTTGGGTTGCTAGTTGGCCTTCAGTGGCCTACGGCCAGTCGGCTGCTGTGTGCCGATGGGCGACGCTGGCAAGGAGAAAAGGGGATGATGGGAGGACGTTGGGAATAATGGATTTATGGGATACACGTAAAGATTACGAGGGACATAACAATACCATCTAAATTACTGCAGTTGAGGATGGGGGCGTTGGTGCTTGCTGTACCTGCATATGGCGCCCTGCATCTCCCGCGCACAGAGGAACGGTGGCTTGCAGCTCCGGTGCAGAGGAACGGTGGCCTGCATCTCCGACGCGCGGACGAACGACGACCTTCATCTACGGCGCACGGAGGAACGGCGGCCTGCATCTACGACGCGCGGAGGAACGACGACCTGCATCTCCAAAGCCCAGCGGAATGGCGACGACTGCACCTTCCCCGACACGTGGTGGATGACCGATGGTGCTGTGTGCATCGCTGATGCTCGGAAAAGGCGGCAAAGAAGGTGGTCTCAGGAAAGGAAGATGGGAGGCAGCGGACGGCAAGGGGATGACGGCGGTGGGAACCTAAGTACTGGAGGTGTCTCTCGTTTAGGATAGGGAACGCTTGATGTGGGGAGGTGGGAGGTGGATACGTGGAGGTTAGCGCTAAGTGGGGAATATAGGAGGGGCAAAAAAATAACATAACGTACGTTTCCAAGTAAAATAACACATATTGTTGTCATCGTTGCTGCCCATCCGTTGTTATAGGAGGGTTTTTGTTGTAGTGCCTGTGGTGGCCCCACTCTGCTGCCTTGTTGATTCCGGAAGCTTCCGGGTCGCTAATTTTTTATCTGATTTTTCCGGATTTTTTGGAGCACTTTTAATGGCCGGAAAACCTGAAATACAAAACAGCAGAAAACAGCAACTGGCAGCTGGGTGCGCTGGGTTAATAGATTATTCCAAATATGCTCAAAAGTGTATGAAAGTTCAAGCAAAACATGGCAAAGTCACACAAAACATGCATGGAGCAAGCAGAAATTATAGATACGTTTGGGACGTATCAACATCCCCAAGCTTAATTCCTGCTCGTCCTCGAGTAAGTAAATGATAACAAGCATAATTTCTGTGGTGACATGCCACACAACCATATAAGGACTTTTAAGTAAAGAAATCAAAGCATGCAATTCAATTCAAGTCTTAACAAGCAAGAGTCTATATTAGCATTGACACAAGCAACAAAAGAACAAAAGGTGCAAGAGCTCTCGCTGTCCGTGACTCGAATGTCTCCAGATGGTGTTTGCGTGCAAGCAGGGGACTGGGAAAAAGAGAGAAAAAAGGTTGTTGAGAACAACTATCTACTAAAGTTTCACACTTAATCTCCTTTGGATTCTTATCTTGACTCGTCCTCAGACCACTAGCCAGGTACAAGTCAAACTGATCCACTCCCTTTTGATATTTTGAGCACTCATGCAATGGATGAGCGTGAGCAAGAAAGTTGACACCTAAAAGGCGAAACCAAAAGAAGGTGGAGGAGGAAGACAAGAAAGGTGTGAAAGGCTCACATCAATGAGGACAATCATAGGCGAGAGAAGGCCATATGATAGATATGATGTGACGAGTAGGGATTGCCATGCAACAGATGCACATGTGAGCTAAAATCTCTCCAAGGAAACTAGTAGGGGTGCATCTAACTTGCTTGCTCAAGAAGACCTAGAGCTCGTTTGAGGAGGCTCATCATTGGAATATACAAGCCAAGTTCTATAGTGTGAAGGTCCCCACATAGATATATGCATGATGATGATCTCTATGGAGTAGAAGGGATAGAGGATGAAGTACTAGTGTGGATCTCTCAAAAGGAATAGTAGTGTGCCCCCTTCTCTCTTTTTATTTTTATTTTTCTCTTTTTTCTATTTTTTGTATTTTTTTGGTGGCCTCAATGGCTCTTTCTATATAACTCTCATTTCTCCTCTTTGGGATCTTTTGATTTTGTCCTCTTTGGGATATTTTCCTCACTTTAGGGGCAACACTCTATATTTTACAAGAATATAGGAGATCTTTCACACTTTACAAAGGTACTCACATAAAGAAGATATAACTATCATGATGCAAATGTATGCCTCTGCCAGGATAGCAGGATATGCAATGATACTAGCGCGTCATGTAGCAATGATTAGGGCAAGGCCCAACTAGCATGCGGCTCATCGATCAAGCAAGTAGCATGTATGACATGAAGATCAAGTCATGAGAAGGTGGATGTTGCATGGCAATGTATCTCGGAAAGGCTATGGAAATGCCTTGTAGGTAGGTATGGTGGCTGTTTTGAGGAAAGATATAAGGAGTCTTATGATGACAGAGCGTATCGTGCCAAGGGTTTGGATGCACCAGCGAAGTATGCGCCAACTCTCAAGGTGAGAAACGGCAATGCATGGTACCGAAGAGGCTAGAAAAAGTATAGGTGGGTGGAAGTGTCAACTTTCGAATACTCACATTAGTACGAAGAACTCATGCACTTATTATCGGTAACTCTCAATCTAATCAGGAGGTTCACAAAGAGACAAGTACCCCAAGGAGGAGTGTATGGGGGTTTTGTTATCCTTGCGCATCCTCGACTCATGGTACGTGAGTGTACTCTAATATTCGAACCCTCCAGAGGTTAGTGATCCATCTAGTAGCTAGAGTTCTCAACAGGGGTTTTTGGTTTTCGAAAATCACACAGATTTCCCAAAATACGACATCTATCACTAATAGGCTCGAGCTCTTGACACCAAAAGTTCAAACATTACTCTAGTCAATACCTCAAAACTATTGCAAGTTACTACTATAAAGATAACAACAACTTTAACTACCTACTTTCTAGTCAAGACACAAAACTCAGTGCAACAGGCAAACTCTCTATCAAGATAAAACATGCAACCTATAGAAAGTTCAACCTAAGAGAAAATAAAAGCTCTAGAAAAACTAAAGCACTACAACTAAACAGAGCAGCAGCTAAGAAAAGAAAAAGAACAACTCACAGCTAAAAGAATAAGCATGCAAATCCTATGAGGAGTTCTAGTTCAAGCGGAGCGTGTATATCTCCCACACAAAATAGTAAGCTGGGGTCTAACTTGTTACTACAGCAAACAAAGAAAAAACAAACCTAGAAAAGTAAAGAGCGAGACGCTCCAAGCATAGCACACAACGCATGAAGTGATAAAAATATAGTGCAATGAGGGACGAACTGATAATTTTTGATGAAGAAGGGGATGCACGGGGGCATCCCCAAGCTTAGACGCTTGAGTCTCCTTGAATATTTATTGGGGGTGCACATGGGCATCCCCAGGCTTGAGAGTTTGACACTCCAAGATCTTCTTTCATCATCTTCCATCGCGCACTTGAAAACTCCCTTCATACATAACTCATTGTAGACTGATTAGAGAGGTTAGTGCCCTACTAAAATAATTTTTCCTCTACTGGAAATAAAGATATTCTTGAATAGCTACTGTTTCTCAAGATTTCCAAAAAGTTTTTGCAAAGAAAAAGAAAGCTTAAGGTTTGCAAAGTGAAGAAAAGGCAAAACAGGACAACATCTGTGAAAAACAGACCAGCAGGTAGAAACGAATTTTTTAGGGTTACTTCTGCAACTCAAATAAAAAACCTCAGAACATATGAAAGTTCCGTAATTGTATAGATCACGCTGTGTAAGAAATTCAGCTCAAAAAGATGAACTGGGATTTTTCTATGATTTTTCTAGTCACGAGGACATAATCTGTTTTCTGGACAGCATGTCGCAACTTTCACTTCCCTTGTCGTATGAGGCTATAAATGGCACAAACCTTGAAAAATAAAGATACAATGATGTTGTTACAGTAGTAACAATCATCAAGACCACTAAGAACAGAAGAAAAGAAAAAAGAAAAACCTAAATTCGTTGCGGGCTGCCTCCCGAAAGCGCTTCTTTAGAGCCATTAGCTAGGCTTAAAGCAGAAGATCAAGTCTTTTCAAGAGAATAACTAGCCCGTGTGACGGACTCAAAAGGTAACTTAATATTTTCCTAGGGAAATGTTCCATCCCTTTCTTGAGAGGGAATTGGAATTTGATATTCCCCTCTTTCATGTCAATAACAGCACCAACTGTGCGAAGAAAAGGACGTCCCAAAATAATTGGACAAGAGGGCTCACACTCAATGTCCATAATAGTGAAATCAACGGGAACATAATTGTCATTGACAATGATAAGAACATCGTCGATCTTCCCCAAAGGCTTATTTAAGGAAGAATCAACAAGACGACCACCAAAAGAACAAGGATCAAAAGGTTTCAATTCAAGCATATCATACGTTCTTTTGGGCATAACAGAGGTACTTGCTCCAACATCACAAAGAGCATAACAAGAGAAGTTATTCAACTTAATTTTAATCATAGGATCCCAACCATCTTCTAGCTTCCTAGGTATGGTGGCTTCTAGTCTAAGCTTCTCCTCCCTAACTTTGATTAGAGCATTGGTGATATGCTCTGTGAAGGCAAGATTAAGTGTGCTAGTATGGGGGTCTCTAGACATCTTGTGTAGGAAACCAATAACTTCAGGTAAAGTGTAGTTGTCAAAGTCTAGGTCACTACTATCTATCAAGGAGGTAGTGATATCATTTAGGATCACTTGTTTGAAAGCCTCTATGTTCATAGAGGTTTCTTCATCTATGGTTGAGGTGGTAGCATCACCATTGGTAGGTCCAGTGGGACTAGGGGTGTGATGGGTGCTAACAGTTTGGACATCCTCAACTACTTGGATAGTGGCTACTATGTGGTAGGTAGGAAGGCTCTTAATTCTATCCTCTTCCTCTTTTTGTCTAGCCCATCTTTCTTTGAGTTTAGCCATCATCCTAATATTTTCATTGATTTGTAACTGGATAGCATTAATAGGAGTGACCTTACTCTCCTCAAGGGGAGAGGTTCTAATTTTTAACATCTCAACATCAAGGGCTAAGTTGTCTACCTTCAAACAAAGATTATCTAACTTAGCTAGTTTTTCTTCCACATTCTTGTGGAAGGCTTTTTGGGTAGTGATAAAGTCTCTAAGCATACTCTCTAGTTCAGAGGTGGGGTTCTTGTTGCTAGGGTAGGTGTTGTTGTTCCCATAAGTGGATGGAAACGGTCTAGGATTACTAGCAAAGTTGCCCCTATAAGCGTTATTATTAAAGTTGTTTCTAGCAATAAAGTTCACATCTACTTGCTCTAGAGCAACCAAAGAATTTAAAGGAACACCCTGAGGATCAATAGGATCTTGCTTGGTAAGTAGAGACATGATAAGGTCAACCTTTTCATTTAGAGAGGAGATGTCCTCGACAGAATTTACCTTCTTACCAGTTGGAGATCTTTCGGTGTGCCACTGAGAGTAGTTCAACATCATCTCATCAAGTAGCTTTGTGGCAGCACCAAGTGTGGTTGACATAAAAGTTCCTCCCGCGGCCGAATCTAACAGGTTCCGCGAGGTAAAGTTCAAGCCTGCATAAAAAGTCTGGATAACCATCCAGGTAGTCAGTCCATGTGTAGGGCAGTTCTTGACAAGCGTCTTCATACGTTCCCATGCCTGGGCAACGTGTTCATTATACAATTGCCTGAAATTCATAATGTTACTCCTCAATTGAATAATTTTAGCAGGGGGGTAGTACTTCCCTATAAAAGCATCTTTGCATTTACTCCAAGAATCGATACTGTTCTTGGGTAAGGATTGCAGCCACTCCTTGGCTCTTCCTCTCAAAGAGAAAGGAAAAAGCTTCAGCTTGAAGATGTCTCCATCCACTTCCTTGTACTTTTGCATATCACAGAGCTCGATAAAATTGTTTAAGTGCAAGGCAGCGTCCTCTCTAGCACCTAAGAATAGATCTTTCATAACAAGATTAAGCAGAGCAGGTTTAATTTCATTAGAAGGTGCTGAACTGGCAGGTGGAGCAATAGGAGTGCAGATAAAGTCACTGTCGTTGTGACTAGTGAAGTCACACAACTTGGTGTTTTCATAGGAACCCATAGTAGCAGCAGGTATTTTTGGTATTTTTTGATAAGGGACACAAAAGTAAAAACTGAAAGGTAAACTAACAAGACTAACAAGCAAAGATAAAAGATAGTGTGCAACTCCCCTATCTTGTAGACTGGAGTCCCCGGCAACGGCGCCAGAAATTAGCTTGATACGGTGAGGATAGTTCTCTCACTCCTCGTTGGTTACCCCAAGTGGAAGGTGAGATGTAGCGTAGCAGCAAATTTCCCTCGGTGAAGATACCAAGGTTTGTCTCCAGTAGGACTCGCAGAAATACAAGAAGGTGCCAACAGCGCCAGAAATTGGCTTCTGGCTAGGGAGTTGACAGGACCTGCACACAGAAACAAATAACTTTGCTCCCAACGAGTACAGAGGAGTTGTCAATTCCTCCGGCCTTGCTATTTACAAAGGATCAACGCAAGAGATAATAATAGTGGCAACTGAAAGTAAAGACTGAAAGTAAACTAAGGGTGTAAAAAATAATGTGAAGATGGACCGGGGTCCCGTGATTTTCACTAGTTATGTCTCTCTCCCAAAAGACGATAAAAGTGCTAGCGAGGTAAACAAATCACAGTTGGGCAATTGACAGAATTATGAAGGCACCGCAATGCTAACTATGCTGCAAAGAAAGGAAGGGCTCAAAAGCAATGGGCAGTACGCCAAGGTAAGTAGACCGAAATCCAACTGCATCTACTACGAATCATCCACATTGAGATATCTATCAAGAACATCTCGCTGGTATTAAGTTGCGAATCCCACCCAAAGTGTAAACTCAAAGCAACAGACAACTGCATTAAAAGAACTTTGCGTAAAGTAAACAATCCTTGCACCCACGGGTACAAGCACCGTTGTTTTATCCCTGGTGGCAACAACACATCCCCTAGTCTCATGTTTCTGTCACTCAAGCTAGACATCAAGGGGCTGAACCCACAATCAAGCATAACGCTCCCTCTTGGAGTTGCAACAAACTACTTGGCCAAAGCAAAATACTGCAACGGAGAACATGCAAGAATTTACTCAAGAACAAAATATAAAAGAGAAGAACGAAATATATTACTCATCACAATCTGAACATAGTCTCATAATCCATTAGATCCCAGCAAACTCAGCATAGCAACAACAGAAATTACAATAGTGCCTCGATCATGTGAGGCAGCTCACGAGGTCTCGAAAGTGGAAGCACAAAGAGGAGAGAAGTACATCAAATAGCTACTGGTCATGGACCCATGGTCCAAGGGGGACTACTCACGGCACATCCGGGAGGCGTCCATGGCTATGGATGGTCTCCCGGAGGGGGTTCCTCCTCCCGGCAGGGTGCCGGGGCAGCTTCTCCAAGCAGCCCCGATCTTGAAACGGCGGCGGCGGCGGTACATAGGCAAGTTCGCGGAAAAGGGATGGATATTAGGGGTTTCCACCCCGAGGGCTAAAGCGGAGGGGGGTGTCCAGGGGACCCACATGGCAGCCAGGAGGCCCCTTGGTGTGGCCTAGGGTGTGGCCGCGCCAGGGACCCTTCTGGAGTCCCTGTGGTGGCCCCCCTTCGCTGCCTTGGTGATTCCGGAAGCTTCCGGGTCGCTGATTTTTTATCTGATTTTTCCGGATTTTTTGGAGCACTTTTAATGGCCGGAAAACCTGAAATACAAAAACAGCAGAAAACAACAACTGGCAGCTGGGTGCACTGGGCTAATAGATTATTCCAAATATGCTCAAAAGTGTATGAAAGTTCAAGCAAAACATGGCAAAGTCACACAAAACATGCATGGAGCATGCAGAAATTATAGATACGTTTGGGACGTATCAGTAACTTGTAATAGTTTTGAGGTATGTATGTGAGTAATGTTTGAACTTTTGGTGTCAAGAGATCTAGATTATTAGTGATAGGTGTCGTATTTTTGGCAATCCGTATTTATTTACAAAACCTACAAAAGTAGTTGAGAACTCTAGCTACTAGATGGATCGCTAATCTTTGGAGGGATCGAATACTAGAGTACACTCACGTACCATGGGTCGAGGATGCGCAAGGATAACCAAACCCCCATACACTCCTCCTCGGGGTACTTGTCTCTTTGTGAACCTCCTTATTATATTTAGAGTTACCGATAATAAGTGCATGAGTTCTTCAGACTAATGTAAGTATTGAAAGTTGAAACTTCCACCTCCTCATATTTGCTAGCCTCTCCCGTGCCGTGCATTGCCTTATTCTCACTCCGAGAGTTGGCGCCCACCTTAGCCAGTACATCCAAAACCTTGGCATGATACGCTCTGTCATCATAAACCTCCTTATATATTTCCTCAAAACAGCCACCATACCTACCTATCAAGGCATTTCCATAGCCTTTCCGAGATATATTGCCATGAAACATCCACCTCTTCATGACTTGATCTTCATGTCATACATGTTCCCGCTACACTGGCAGCGGCATACATTGCATACATCATGATAGCTACATCTTCTTGATGATTTGAGTACCTTGTAAAGTGTGAAAGATCTTCTATACCCTCTTGTAAATTAGAGTGTTGCCCTTAAGTGAGAAAAAGATCCCAAAGTGGACAAAATAAAAGATCCCAAACAGGACAAATGAGAGTTAAATAGAAAGAGCCATCGAGGCCACCAAAAAATACAAAAAATAGAAAAATAGAAAAAATAGAAAAAGAAAATAAAAAGAGAAAAAGGGGCAACACTACTATCCTTTTGAAAGATCTACACTAGTACTCCCTCTTATCCTTGTACTCTATAGAGATGATCATGCATATGTGGGGACCTTCACACTATAGAACTTGGCTTGCATATTCCAAGGATGAGCCTCCTCAAAAGAGCTCTAGGTCTTCATGAGCGAGCAAGTTAGATGCACCCCCACTAGTTCGATTCGAGAGCTTTTCAGCTCATATGTGCATCTGTTGCATGGCAATCCCTACTCCTCACATCATATCTATCATTTGGCCTTCTCGCCTATGATTGTCCTTATTGATGTGAGCATTTCTCATCCTTTTTGTCTTCCTCCTCCACCATATTCTCTCTTTGCCATCCTAAGTGTCAACTCTCATGCTTACGCTCATCCATTGCATGAGTGCTCAAAATATCGAAAAGAAGTGGATCAAATTGAATTGTACCTGGCTAGTGATCTGGGGACGAGTCAAGATAAGATTCCAAAGAAGAACAAGTGTGAAACTTTAGTAGATTGAGTTCTCAACACAAAAATACCTTTTTTCTCGTATTCCCTATCCCCCTTCTTGCACGCAAATATCATTTGGAGACATTCGAGTCACGGACAGCTAAGAGCTCTTGCACCTAATGTTCTTTCGATGCTTGTTTCAATGCTAATATAGACTCTTGCATGTTATGACTTGAATTGAATCACATACCTTGATTGCTTTACTTTCAAAGTTCTTATATGGTTGCTAGCATGTCACCACAGAAATTATGCTTGTTATCATTTACCTACTCGAGGACGAGTAGGAATTAATCTTGGGTATGTTGATACGTCCCAAACGTATCTATAATTTCTGCTTGCTCCATGCATGTTCTGTGTGATATTTCTATGATCTAGATACACTTTCATACACTTTTGATCATATTTGGACTAACTTATTAATTCAGTGCACCCCAGTGCCAGGTCATGTTTTCTGCTGTTTTTCTATTTCAGTTTTCCCCCATAGTAAAAGTGCTCCAAAAATTCGGGAAAAATCAGATAAAAAACAGCATTCTGGAAGCTTCCGGATTCACCGAAGAAGGGCCAGAGGGGCCCCACCTGGTGCCTAAGCGGCCAGTGGGCGCGACCCCCGGGTGGCCTCATGGGCGACTGGTGGCCCCCCGGGTGCCCCCTTTAGCTCCTATTTATTCTCCCATCGCAAAAACCCTGATTCCGGACCCCTTTTCTCTAGAAGCAATTCCGATCTCCGCCGCCATCACCGACAAGCTTCGGAGGACCAGAATTCCTGTGCCGGCACCCTGCCGGGACGGGGAAGTGCCCCTGGTTTCATCTCCATCTACGTTTCTTCCTCCCTCCATGATGCCCCTCCTCGAGGCTGAGGTTTCTACCAGTAGCTATGTGGTCAATTCTCTCTCCCATGATGTGATCTTCGTTGTGATCATAGGATATGTTAATCTAGGGTGATCCCATGATATTTCCCCTTCCTCTATGTATTGGATTGATGTACTCGCTTGATCTTATCTAGTATAATCCCCGAGACCATGGTGACAGTGGTCTATTGGACATGGATTAGAAGAATATTTTCATGAGTGATTTCTCTTTTGTGTGTTGATTTAAGATTGAGAGTCTCTTGGTGTTTGTCTTTGACTATCATTGAGATATGTTGTGGTGATTGCGGTACTCTCTTTGGATGGGCGCGGTGACATTGGGAAATCCATATATTGAGAACTACGAACTTGGAGGTGTGCTTTTGTAGCCCTACACAATTCTCGTCCTCTCTTGACCACAAAGGAATAACCTCCGAGTGCGTCTTCATTGCATGTTTTATGGGAAATATCATGTGATTAGACTATGTTAATGTTGTTGAGAGTTTCCACTAGTGAAAGTATGAAGCCTAGGCCTTGTTTCCACCATTGTTACACCGTTTGTGCTCCCTTTTGTCACATGTTTGCTTGCTGCACTTTTTATTACAGATTTATATTACTTTGTTTTGCCGCACCTATCACCCATATTTTATCATCTCTTCGCCGAACTAGTGCA